>CM039626.1:12440841-13800841 GCA_022457165.1 Juglans mandshurica
AGAATTAGACGACATGTGTAGGGGTTCTAGTCTAAGGATGAGGGGATGGCATTGACGATAAGGGTAAAATATGACAAGTATTGGGGAGATTTTACTAAACTAAATATTTTGTTATATGTGGCTATTATTCTTGATCCCCGTCTGAAAATTTCAGGCATGTTATATGGTTTGGGACTTCCGCATGATCAGGCATGGACTGATCTTACAGGTGAAAGGCCCAATATACCATTTTTAAATTATATGATGAGTTTAATACGGTGGTACTGCATCTACTACACCTACACCTACCCCACCACCAAACATCGGGGCAACAAAGAAACGTAGATTGGCATGGACTAAGACCCTCGCACATAATTCCACACTAGTCCTTCAATCTACAGAGGTGGTTTCAGAGTTAGACAATTATTTGTCAGGGGATCTTATTCAAGATGATGATGATTTTGACATATTGGGATGGTGGAAGGCAGAGCATCAAAGAAATATCTCATCCTTTATAAGATTGCCCATTGTATGTTGGTCATCCTTATTAGCACCGTTGCCTCGGAGTCTGCCTTTAGTACCAGATGACGCATATTGGATCCTTTCCGTTGTTCATTGTCTCCTACAACTGTGGAGGCATTGATATGCACACAGAGTTGGACGATGAGAAATGATATTTATGTTCTAGATGTTTTAGATTTTAAAGAGACCGACGAAGAGGGTGGTGATCAATCTGGATCTGGACCATCTGGTAATTGTTGTTTTTTTTATTATTTTGATTTATTTATATTCATTTGGATTTCATCAGTATTAATTTTCGTATTGATTGTTGTAGCAACACATGAGATGACTTATACGGTGTCTACCTCCACTGCAATATAAATATGTGCTCAATCCTCAAAAGACTACCCATCCGGCCGCCCCAAATGACACAGTCAAAGACCCAAACAACTCGCCTCTTTTTTTAGATTATTAATTTCTCAGAATATTGAAATTTGAATCAGTTGTACATATTTTGTATTTTATTTGTAATTTTGTAATGTTGATACAATGTCCCTTGGACACTTTTTTCCTTATAATTTTGTAATTGTTTAGAATTTTAATTTTATTTTTATAATAGCTTAGTTATTATTATTATTTATTAGTTTATTATGTAGTAAACTTGTAGTCTATAGTAGTATTTCATTAGTTCATTAGAATCTTAATTATATAAATTTGTGTATGTATATATTATTTTTATTCATGTAACTTTTTTTCTTTTATAAACTCTTTTTTTAAAAAAAAAAAAAAATAAGACTCCTATTTTTATGAGTCCAAAATTGCCCAGAAACTGTTTCTGGGCCATTTCAGCGGTTTCTGGGCCATTTTACCCCGGGGGGGGGGGGGGGGGGGGAAGACTGATGACCCCCCACACCCACACCCCATTATACCTCGCTCTCGGAGTGCGGGGGCGGGGGACGGAGTTGAAAATTGCCACCCCACCCATGCGGGGGGCGGGGTGGGGGTTATCCCACCACGTAAGGGGCAGGTTGCACCCCTACTATAAAGAGTTCAGTAGTGCCAGTCTAGACGATGGAGGGGCATACATGATCTGTATCCGAGGAGCTTATGTTATATTTTGAACGGACGGACTTGCTACATATCTCAGTATTCCTAGCTTGGTCGATGCCTATCCAAACCTGCTGCCTAGGGAGTCTAATCCTTCAAGTGACGTAGAGGCCACTTAGGACGAGGGACCAGTTTACACAATGACGTTGATGTACTCACTGATCATGAGGTCAAATAACTGATGATATAAACCCGTGGGAATAAAAAATAAAAATGAGGCTATAACGAGTAAACCAAACCCTAATTAAAATCCTAGCCAAAATAAATCATCATCTTCCAAAAATACCCCTGAGTGAATAGTACAGCGGCTACAGTACTCGGCTACGATAACTTCTTGAAACCCTAGTTTAACAAAGTAATAACTTTTCCCACATGCCCTTCCCCCCTTGAGTCATTCTCATAATAAACCCAATTAGTCTAAACTAATAAAATAAGTCCTTTAAATAAATTAAACAAGTTGAAAGCCTTCAAGTGCCCAAAGCCTTTAAGTCATGTTGTTGTCATCTTCCATAACTTGTATCAAATGAATCGAAGCATGATCTTCATCCTTCAAGCCCATCTTGAATGTTGGGCTTTTGCTAGACTCGTCCCAAGTGGATTCCACCAATTCTTGCATTACCTCATTAATTTTCTTGGCTCTTGACCTTGTAATTGGTCCATCTGGAACTTGCAAAGGATCTTTAAGACTAGGTCCATCTTGGTGCAAAGGATACTTGCAAGCTTGATTATTTTTCCATCATTTTTAAAATTGTACATGTTCTTTAACCCATCATGGATCACCTTCCTATCAAACTGCCACGACTTCCCCAATAAAATATGACCAGCATGCAGAGGCACTACATCACAAAACACCACATCCTAGTATTTCTCAATTGAAAAAGAAACTAGCACTTGCTTATTTACCCTAATCTCCCCACAATCACTCAATCACTGCAACTTGTATGGTCTAGGGTGTTTCAAGGTGGGTAAATTCAATTTCTCAACTTAAGTAGTGCTAGCCAAATTAATACAACTCCTCCCATCAATCATCATACTACATACCTTGTTTTTTATGAGACATCTAGTATGAAAAATGTTCTTGTTCTGCTGCTCTGTATCATCCATCTTCATTTGTGTATTGAGAGCAAGCTTGGCAACAAGAGACTCACCATACTCTTCATTCTTACACTTATGTTCAATATTAAGCTCACACTTCTTCCTATCTCTCCCATTTTGCTTCACCCAACACCAAGTTCAACCGCTCAAACTGTTATTGCATGACTTGCAACATAAATGATGCGTTATCTGCCATCCCCTATGGTGACGAGTCATTCCTATGAGACATCGTAATGTGCTGTACAGAAAGAATGCTAGTGGAAAACCTCACACTCCCTTACTTACACTCGAATAATGGCACTCCACTCGTGTTTCACTCTTAATTGGTTTTTTCTCGATAATAGTCTCACACTCTCTTGCCTTTTACCTCAAGAGGTTTCCCGCTCAAGTTCTTTAAGAACTAGTTAAATTAAATCAAGACAATACAACCTTGTTTTCCTCCAACTAGTAATTAGGTTCAAGAAACAATAATAAAAAATGAGGAATGAATAAAATGACACCAGAATCAAAGAATTTATACAAGGGAAATAGTAATTATAAAACAAGATACCGACTATAATGATGTATTCAGCCCCTTTGAAGATAAGACTCTATAAACAAATGTCTTTCTTTCTCTTTGTTGTAACTATGTAGCAACTTTTGAATATGTACATTTTCTTTTCTTTTTCTTTTTTTTTTTCCAATTTGTTTTTCTTTTCTTCTCTTTTCTTTTCTTTTCCTTCTTTTCTTTAATTCAATCACAAATGGCAATATTCAATTGTGAAAATCAAGCAATTGAATTCAAACACATGAGATTTGACAATGAAGTAGAAGAGAATCAATGGAACGTGTAACAGCCAGTTAGAAATTCATTGGTGGAACTTCTATTGACATTAGGAATCTCGTGAAAATCCCATAAGTTTTTACTAATCGACCAATCGCACATGTTTTAATCTATCAACATAGTCAATGTTATCACTCACTATGATGCTAGAAATATGAGTTTTATTTATTTGAGATAGTTAGAAGTGTCAGAATACATTATGGTCTATGCCATTAGACTCAGTTGATTATTTAGGATTTTATGGCGCAATAAGTTTATTTTCATATTTTCGGACGAAAGGCCTGCTTGAAACTATGAAATTATTTTTAGGAGCACTTCGAGGTTAAATTTCGGTAAATGATTTTCACTGTAGGTTAATATGAATATTTAAAAATTTTTAGTACTAAGTTTATGATTCACTTTTTTGGAGTGAATAGTAACCTCGATAAGCGCACCAATTGCAGTATTTCAAAATCACAGTGTGGAATGTCCAAATTAGATTAGAGAAGTTTTATTTGGACACTTGGCAAGATCTTAGCCACACTTAGTGAATAATTTTAGACACTTGGCATAAAGAAGAACCATTAGATAGATTTGTGAAGGAAATCAAGGTGTGGGATCATGCCACCTAAGCAAAGAAGGATTCAATCCAAGCGAAACCCTAAATGGTTGGAATCCAATTGAAACCCCAAAAGCATGGTTGAAATCGAAACCCTAAACGGTTTCTCTAAACCCTAAAGTTAGCCTTCAAACCCTTTCTAATCCGATTTCTAGCATTGTGTTTAATCACTTGATTAAATCACTTCCACATGCTACTAATTCTTCAATTTTTTTTTTAGAACATCATTATTCAACCTTCTTAACCTTGAAAAATTGATTGGGCCAAGTGATATTGGATTTGGATTTGATAGCAACCCAAACCCTCTTTAAACCCCAAAATTTAGGCCCATTCGGTTTAGGCCCACGAAATTGGTCACCATAGGATTGCTATTTGGATATGTTTTGAACCCCCACTTGGCTGGCCAGATCTTTACAAAGAAGGGCCTAGAAGGTTCTTGAATTGCAAAGCTAAAGTGGCCACCTTACTCTTTCACTTTTACACTCTACCTTGAGAAAAGATCATGGACTGATTTTTGTTTATTGCAATGAGAAGAAATGGCCAACAATCAAGCTTTCCTTCAGTCCTATCACTTTCTATAACTTGTATAAGAGGCTCTCCAGTCCACTTCCCACGAAAAGCAACCCTCCTTTAGACTTTTCCTTCATAGAATACAAAAGACACTCTTGGACAGTTCTTCATATCTCTTTTGCACGCCTGATTCGAAACTTTTGTAAGTATTTTCTCGCAAAGCACCCTTCTTGAAAGTTATTCCTTTTAGAGTCTAGTTTATGTGGATACCTTATTTGTTCCATTTGGAGATCATTTGATTGGTAGAAAGGTCATTCTAGGTGATAAACTGGAAGTGTGTTATATTTTGGAGTTTTTGACCAAGCTAATGAATAGATCTTGGTCCGAGATTTTTATGTAGTACTGTTAACATATGTATATGATTATTGGTTAAGGATTTGTTGCATGATTAAAAGTTTTGTTAAAATATTTTCTTAGATCTTGAAACTTAGAAACTGGAAGAGGAAAAACAGTTTCTGTTTTGAGAAAGTTTAAATCGTTTATGGCTTAATCTTATTCCAACGGCTTTGATATTTTTATTGGAAGATCCTAAGCCTCTTATATACATGTTGAAATGTTATTTTAGATATACTTGATGTTAGTTTCGAAGATATTGAATTTTATGCAAGGAGATATTCAGTTAGACCAAAGTGATGATGTTCTTAGCTAAATTTATGTTTTGGTTGATGTTCAACCATGTGATCTTGAGTCTGATGCTTGGATTGTTTTAGGACCCCTTTTTAAACCATGTGATGTTTTGGTTTGAAGATCACATCTTAATAAGTCATGGATCAAGAGGTTGATCAAAACAAGTTAGAAACAAAAATCTGTTTTGAACTTGGAAGAAAAACCAAAAAAAGTTCAAGTATGGTTTTAGTGATTTTGATGATTTTGTTCATGATTCAAAACATGATTATTCTCAGAAATATGTTATGAGTATAGTAGAAGAAAAATTTTGGTTTAATCATGAGTTTTGAAATTTGAAAGAATTACAAGAAAAATCAAAGGAAATAGGCTTTGTAAGTTTCGGCCCTATAGAGTTTTAATAGTTGTGTTTAGTTTTAAATTTTTCTGAATTAATAATTGGGTTTAGGACAAAATTTACATATGGGTATGTAAATTTTGGTATTTTTGGAGTTAGGACGCAAAATCCTTAAGTTAGGGATAAATGGTCATTTTTTCACATGTAGAGGGTAAAATGGTAATTTTACTCTGTGTTGATTTTTTTTCATATTCCTACTTGTTAGTGATTAAGTTTTAATTTTTAGAAATCACTACTTTTAGTTTCTCATGATCGCACTTGAGTTTTGTCTAGAAGCTCGAAGACCGAGGTAAGTTAGCTTTTAACTTACTATCAGTTTAATGTGTATGAGAGATAAGTAAGGGAACTAAAGTCTATGTATGCATGTTATCATATGTGCCATGTCAAGTCATTATATATTTATCTGTTACACAGAATTTATTCTGTCATGAATTATTCAACTGTTACACAAGATATTCTGTCACGTATTGTTATACATTGCAAGTATGTCATGTTAAGTTAAGTATGCCATCTGTTACATGTATTACATGTCACGTAATATTCACTGTCACATGTTATGCCATGTTATGAAATGTTGTCTGTTACATGTTATGTCATATTACAAAATATTGTCTGTTACATTTACGACATGTTATGAAATGTTGTCTGCAACATTTACGTTTCAAAGTATGTCATGTTTGTCATCTTACGTTCATGTCATGTTATGCTACGTCAAGACTTTTGTCGTTTATGTCATGTTTATGTTATGTCACGTTACGAAATGTCATGTATGCTAGTTAAGTTATTCATGTCAATCACGACCTTAAACGCTAAGATAGGGTAATATCCTAGTGGATCCTTTGTTCACACTGGAGTGTCTAAATAGGTGTGAAATTCCCTGGGTTGATGAAGTATAGTCAACAGGTTGCGAATGGGGCCTAACTAGCTGGTCACCGGAGCGCGCAAGACACTAACGCCAATGGAGCCACACTTTATGTTACGTGTGTCCACAACAAGTATGGCACAAACAAATAAGCCATGGGGCCACAACAACTGTCGAGCATGCACTAATGAGACACAGCAATTGTGACACGTAGAATACGTGGGGCCACAACAACTGTGGAGTACATATTAACGCACTCACAGCTGGTATAGACATCTGTGTTGTGATGCAGTAATCGGTAGGGACATACGGCTCAAGGGACCTGTGTAGCACCCGTATGCTCACTTTATTAATTAAATCTTTTGAATAAGATTACAAGTTCATGTATCTCACGTTATGTTATGTTCAAGTTTACGTTCACGCAAACATGGTAATCCCATGAGATAAGACTACTCTATCATGGTGACCCAATGAGATAAGAATATGTTTCAAGTTCATGTTATGTTATGTTCACGTTCATGTTATGTTTCCAAGTTCACATTTATGTTATGTCATCCTCAGGTTCATGTTTTGTTCAAGTTCATATTCAAATTGTGCATGCTCACATTCATGCTATGTTTCAAGTCCATGTTATGTTTCAAGTTCACGTTCATGCTATGTTTTAAGTCCATGTTATGTTTTAAGTTCACGTACATGCCATGTCACATCAGGCTAAGTTTCATTTTCAGTTCAAGTTATGTCATTTATGTCATGCTATAAGTCAAGTTATGCTATGTTTACTTACGAATTTGATTATGCATTCATGCTTTTACTGTCATCCATGCTTTGTAATCAAATCTCATTGTGGTAGTCTCAACTACCATTCCCCCCGAATGGTATATCTTATTAAAGGATCTGAAGGTGATTCAAGAATTGACTAACTGGAAACGATCGACTAAGCGATGGTGCAACGTAGATGGTAGTACAATAGTTATTTCAGATTATTACTTGTATTTGTGGAGTTCAATCTCCAGCACTCTTTTTATCACAACCATTTTGAACTAGTGATGTGATCTCAGTTGTTTAATATGTCATTATGTATGAAGTATGCTTTAAGTATTTGAGATATTTCAATTTGGTGCATAGTATTATTGCTAAAAAAAAAATATCCACTGCAAATATTGCATAATGTTAGATGCATGTTAGGAACATTGCATCTTATATGTCCTAAACGGGGGCAGGTAACCTTATGTTGCATGTCTCGATGCTTCAAATGTCCGTCCGATCCCAAGCGAAATTTGGGGGCATCATAGAACGACACTTCAAGCAATTGACAAACTTAGAGATGCAAGAAACCCTAGGTGATGCAAATTTCAGTCAAACAAAAAACCTAACAATTTCGGCAGCCAACCTTTTGTTTCTTGTTCTTCTTTGTCTTCTTTATTTTTTTGCAACCACAGAATAATGAAACCCTACAATTAAATTTAAAGAAGCAAGAATTAAAAGATAGAATTAGACTTGATTGGAAACCGAGCTTTGATACCAAATGATATGAACTCGTGGGAATGGAATATCTTAAACCCACAATCAATTTGAAACCTCACCCAAAAAAGCCAAAATCAAGCCAATGGAAAATTTAGACCCGTTGAGAAACTCGTTCAAGAATCTAGATTATATGAAAATCTAGACCCGTTGAAGAACTTGTCTCTAGAACCTAAATTATAAGGAAGAACGTTACAAAGGTTGTGATTTACCTTTGATAAGTTCAAAAGTTCATTCAAGAACAAGAGGAGATAAACTCACCTCACAATAAATAAATTCATCAAATTTCATAAAACTTATAAAAATTAGGCTACAAAGAGTATTTAAACCAAAACCTAATTAAAACCCTAACCAAAACAAGTTCACATCTTCCAAAAATACCCCTGAGTGAATAGTGCCACGGCTACAGTAACTTCTTGAAACCCTAGTTCAACAAAGTAATAACTTTCACAACATGCCCTTGAATAGGCACCCCCTTAAGTCCTTCTCATAATAAACTCAATTATTCTAAACTAAAAAAATAAGTCATTTAAATGAATTAAACAAGTTGAAAGCCTTCAAGTGTCCAATGCCTTTAAGTCATGTTGCTGCCCTCTTCCATAACTTGTATCAAATGAATCAAAACTGGATCGTCATCCTTCAAGCCCATCTTGAATGTTGGACTTTTGCTAGACTCGTTCTAAGTGGATTGCGCCATTGCCTCCTTGATCTTCTTCGCTCTTAACCTTGTAATTAGCCCATCTAGAACTTGCAAAAGATCTTGAAGACTAGGTCTATCTTGGTACCCATCTCCTGATTGTTGGTCCAGATGCTCCAGTATACGAAGAGATGAAGAGCATTAGGCAATCAGATTTATCTTCTTTCTTCAAGATCATGAATCTAAGAATCGCCAATAATATTGACCCTTGGCAGCACAAGACCGAGGTTGGCATGAATCGAGCGAAATTTATGATACGGGTCGCTCGTGGCATTCCGATCAACCTCGTGGGGTATATATTTGAGAGGATCCGATCAGAGGCACATCTACTTGCGAGGAGATGGCCGACATACTTCGTGTTGAGATCAACATACACACATCAGTGATGATCGATGCAGTGCATACAACCATGTCTAAGTTGCGTACAGAGATTACTATTAGCATCTCTGAGTTACGTACAGAGATTAATGCTAGCATCTTTGAGTTACGTACATAGATTCATGCCAGTAATGCAACTCAGATCACGCTCAGAACTCGACTAACACAGGTAGAGAGATGATTAGCTTCAGTCGAGGATGTGTGCAGAGACCTCGCATCACGGTAGTTTCTATTTTTTATTTATATATTTTTTTTGTTATAGTTATGGACAGTATATATGGTGTTTTGATAATTTGTTTTAGTTATAAATTAAATATTTTGACTTTTGTAGAGTTATTATTGATTTATATTATGTGGTGTATGACTGATAATATTTATTTAACTAAAAAACTTATTTAACATAAAAGGAATCATTAAAATACTTTTAAATTAATTACATAAAATTAATTTATGAATTCGTATATATGATATATATATTTATCAAACCTTGAGTTACGTACCGAGATTAATATTATACATTCGAATGTATAAATGTGGTGTTTAAATATGTTCGAACTAAATATGTTCCGTTTGAATGGTCTAGAAACCTTCCCGCCAGGTTTTGGCCATCAAATCTTTTTTGTTTGAACAACAAAATTTTCCTTTCAAACGGTTTTGAACTTTCCCCGACATGATTTTACTGTTCAAACGAATTTGTTTAGACAATTTTTTGTCCGTTCGAATGGATAAAACTTTTTGAAACGATTTAATTCATCACAGAAGATCCTGTTCGAGCATATATTTATCTGGTCGAACGGTTTTGTAAAGTCATCAAATTTTTGGGACGAAATTTAAATTTCGTCTCAAAAAATTACTTTTAGGGAAAAATTTTAGTTTGTCCCTAAAAGTCAAATTTGTTGTAGTGTAATAATGCTTATAGACATAAACACTTGCTTTCATTAGTTAATTATTACTCTTCGTAATAGCTTGGAATAGGCAATCACCTTAATTAAGTACTTAATCAAATGACAAGTTGCTTAATCAAACACTAGACGTATTGATATGAACTCCATCAACAATTGGGATGAAACCCGATAACAATGATGGTTTGGAACCCCAAGATCGTATTGACAAGATTTGTTGAGCCTTGACCAGTCACCCAACTAGATGAAAACCAAGACTACGAAGGATTGAAAACGCCACACCAAGAAATCAGAATCAAGGTGATAAGTTTGGAGCTTGAACGCCACAAGATTAACTTGATAAGTTCAAAGAGTTCTTTGAACAACCAAGAGGAACACAAGACCTCACAAAAACAAATAAGCTTCTGATATTTCAAATCTGATATTAAAACTCAAAATAACCCCTCTATATACTTGGAACAACCCTCCAAGAATAGGAAAAGTCATAACTACAGCTTTAAAAACAACACAAATATTAACATAACAAGTCCCACAATTTTTAGGCCTCTTGGACTTCTAGAGGCAGCCAGAAATGACTAAATTCAATGTATTTCACTTACCCAGGCAAGACCAAGTTCATTCACTTATTTAATATTCTTGAAACTTAACAAATTCACGTCCTTTAATGGACAGACCATTCATCATATTTCTACGTGCTAATTAGCCTCTTCAATTTTTAGTGCTTTCTTGAAACGTTTGGTTCTAAGTCTTGTAATTGGGCCACTAGGAAGTGACAAAGGGTCTTGTGCAAATTCAGCTCCATTCCCACTTGTGTGATCAGCATGTCCAGCTCCTTGGTTTGCATGTATGGCCCGATGCCATGTGGAAGATCCTCATTTAAGGATGAACTGAGGAGTTGTGCGATGCCCCCAAATCCCCGCTTGGGATGTAACTGAGACTTGGAGCGTCGGGACATGTTGTAATACCCTGCTCCTTCCTTCTGATGTAAGATTCCTTCCTTCTTACGTAAGCAAGTGTTGAGGACGGAAATTATGTAAACCATCTGCCCCCTCCCTCTAATGACTGTGAGACTCGTCATGCGTGCCGAACCCCGATGGCATGTCTTCAAAGACATCGTGTGACTTTTAGGACACGCCCAGTGTTTTAAATGTGCTGGAAATAATTATAAAGAGTATTTTTAGTGTTAGTGAACTAAGCTTGATTTTAAATACGACAATTGTAATATTCTTGAAGAGCTCCAAAAATATTATAATTGCCAGAAATCATTATTAAAATAATTTCAACTATTTTAGATATTATGAGATTTAAATTATGTTGAAAGCTTTTATTAATTAAATGGTTTTATTCTCTTTAATATGTTAAGTGAGACTTCATCTTTTTATTAAAGATGAAGGAATATTATTTTATAAACTAAAGTTAGTTTAAAATAATATTCTACTTTAATTCTCCTAAGAGCTTTTAATGAAGTTAATAGTTAATGCATTTTAAATCAGTGTTTGAGATCCATCGTTAGATCGTTACGTGGATCCCTAAGACGAAGGGTCTGGGTTAAATACCCAGACCCCCTCACTTTTCCCCCAGCTCTCTCTCTCTTTCTCTCCTCCCTCTCCCCAATGTACACTATACGCAGTCCATCTCCCACGCTGAGTCTTCCATAGCTCAGTCCGGCGCCGCCGTGCGTCGCTAGACCTCACCACCAGCTCCACCTCACTCCAACGAGCCTCCCTAGCCCAGCCCCTCTCTCTCACGCTCTCCCTCCCTTTCGGAAGTGCAAAGCCCGAACGGGCTTGGTGTCCATTGCGCCGCCATGCGCCACCCAATAGCACCACCACCTCCACAACAGCTTCCTCTCCCACCGGCCATCCTCCTCCACCGAAGTTGGCCTCCATCGTGCAGCCCTCCCTCTCCCCTCCTTGCGCCGCCGTACGTGGCACCCATAGCCACCAAGCACCACCATGGACCACCCAACAACATAGCTTTTCATTCATGCATTCATCATTCGTACATACTATTACGTACATGCATACGTGTCGTGCGTGCATTCCTTTGAAAATGTCACTGGACGAGGTTTAGCTTTTAAACATGGGTTTTCTTTTTCGTAAAACGTTTCTCCCGTCAGTGCCTTCATTTCTTAAAGAGTCTGTGCTCTCGTGCATTCATGCGTACATACATTCTTTTCTTTTCACTTTCATAGGCTGGTACACATTGTTACGCCCCGTGTGTTAATGTTAGCGGCCCTTTGGCCAATGGATTCGTCCGTGGCCACGAGTTGGAATCCCATTACATTAGAGTGTAACACTGGGTGCATTACCAGCACTACTGCCCGGCATTGCAATCTGCCCATTCATTCATTGGGTACCTCATATCATTCATTCATATGGCCGTTACGTATTTTCATACATTTAATGCTTTCGTTTCAGTCCTTTCATTCATTCATGGCAGGTCGAAAGAGCTAGAGGTTTCATTCTTTTCTTATCTTTCCTTTAACATGTCCTTTCATGAGAAAACTTTCTTTTTCGTGAGAAAACATCTTTTCATGAGCATGTGCATAAACTTAGTCTTTTCGTGACATTCGTAAAAACATCCGTTCCTGCCATCGTAAAACATTTAAAACGTCGGCTTTCATGGCATCCACAGTCGTCACCTTTAAATGTCGTCTCTTGTGGTGTCCACGAGCATCACCTCGTGGCGTCCATGAGAGCGTTGGTTCGTAGGATCCATGAAAGTGTCCGTTTTCATGTCTTTCATGCATTTACATCAGTTCGTTTATACTCTTAGAAAATACACACAATAGATACAACGTATAGTCATCCATTCACATGCATACAATTAATACTTTGGGTGCGTAAAAAGGAGCTGCCATGGAGGGGCCGTGCATACTTATACGTTTGAACACTTATCATCTTCTTTCTTAAAACATCTTTCGTCTTTTCTTAAAGCATCTTAAAGGAAAAGCATTTCTTGTATCTTGGAAAACTCTAAAAGAGTATGAACACGTAACGTTTACCTGGACTCCATGCTACTTGCATATCATACAGTCCATTCATGTGCTTGTCAGATGGCAACCTACATGCATACACATACCTTAACGTCATTCTTTATCTAGTACATAAGCAACTTAAACTTAGAAAGCACAAGCTACTTGGAACACTCTCCTTCTATCCCGTGTTCTTACGTGTTCCTTACTAAGTTAAAACCTTTGGGGACCCATTACGGTCACCCCATCTTCCAACTCAGGCCTTGCCTCGAGTGCTCTTCCACTAAAGTGAATCCATGATTCACCTTAGGATTAAGACACTAATGCCTCTGTCTCATTCTACTCATTAACCACATTCCGACGCATGACTTAGACCAACTAAGTCACGCATCCCTTCCTTAGACAATACACTCGTCACTTTCTTCATGCATCTTAGCCCATACTAACCCTCATTCCCATCCATACAAACCACACGGTTATAAGCCAACTTTGAGGCTTAAGCACCGTGCAACTATACTCAAGATAGATTACCCATTACACATGGTGAATCCGTCCGGCACATGTGTCTCACCATGATACATATGTACTTTACCCCTTATCACCTAAGATCAACATATATAACACGTTGATTAGCTGCTTGGAGGGACAAGGGCCATACTCCGATACCAACCTTCTCTTAACCCGGTTAGCATGACTCCACATGCTACCCATCCCTTTAACAGATCATCCAAACACTTAAGACGACAAGACTCCATTCACAACCACGTCTTATGTCACGTCATACAGCTCGAGACTATTCCCAAGCTACACCGTGACCTTGTCGCGTTACCCAACATTCTGGTACATAAATTCCTAACTCATCATGAGTACAATTCCTTACGTACTCCCTTGTGATATCCTGCTCCTTCCTTCTTACGTACGCTTCTCTCTTTCTGACGTATGTTTCGTCTTTATGACGTAAGCAAATCCCGAAGGCAGAGATTATGTGATCATCTGCCTTTCTCACTAGTGACTGCGAGCCACGTTATGCGTGCCGAACTATGATGGCGTGTCTCGAAAGATATCGTGTGACTTCTAGGGCACGCCTAGTGTTTTAAATATGCTGGAAATATTTATAAGGAGTATTTCCATCATTATTGAATTAAGGTTTGATCTTAAATACGACAATCATAATATTCTTGAAGAGCTCCAAAAATATTATAATTGCCGGAAATCATTTTAATAATAAAATTATTATTATTAATAATAAAACTATTAAAATGATTTCAATTATTTAAGATATTATGGGATTTAAATTATGTTGAGGACTTTATTAATTAAATGGTTAACCCTTTTAAATATGTTAAGTGAGACTTCATCATTCTATTAATGATGAAGAATATTATTTTATAAACTAAAGTTAGTTTAAAATAATATTTACCTTAATTCCTCTAAGTGCTTTTAATTAAGTTAATGTTTTACGCATCTTTAAATCAGTATTTTAATTCCTCGTCATTAGATCGTTGTGTAGATCCCCAGACGAAAGGACTGGGTTAAATACCCAGGCCCCTCTCTTTCCCTCTCATTTTCCTTGGTAACCCTCTCTCTCCTCCCTCTCTCATTCAGCGTACAACGTACGCAGCACTCCTCCCTCCACGCCGAAGCTTCCAACGGACAACCCGGCGCCGCCGTGCGCCACCAATCATCACTGCCGGCACCAACGACTTGCTTTCCCTCTGGCGAGTCCATCCATACCGACCTCTTCCCCTCACGCTCTCCCTTTCTCTATTTCGGGACTGCACATACCGTATGGGCTTAGTGCGCGTAGCACCACCGTGCGCAGCCCAATTGCTCCACCGCTCCCACGGCGAGCTCCTCTCCCACCGGCCATCATCCTCCACCGAAGCCAGCCCCTATGAAGTAGTCCTCCCCCTCCTTCCACGGCAAGTACCCGAAATGGGTCTCTAGCCCATTTCCCACCGTGCGCCGCCGTACGCGGCCACCCACGACCAGCATGCGACGCCATGGACCTCCTCTCCCTTTCCCCGAGCTCCTCCATGTGACCATGGCCAGAAACCCCCTTCCACCTCACGGAGGACCTCACTCACGCACGCACGGGTTGCACGCCGTGCACCGCCACCCATGACTGATGACCACCACCATCAGCCTCCTCAGGCCGCCAGCAAGCCAACCCAACCTCCCACGGCCCCGATCTACCACCCACGAGAGCACACTCTCTCTGTTGTAGTAGTGGTGGCGTTGGAGGATGGCGCACGGTGGCACAATGGACACCAAGTCCGTTCGGGCAGTGCACTTCCGAAAGGGAGAAAGGGAGAGCATGAGAGAGAGGGGCTGGGCTAGGGAGGCTCGCCGACGTGAGGTGGAGCTGGTGGTGTCGGCGGTGAGGGCTAGCGACGCACGGCGCTGCCGGGCTGAGGCATGGAACAGTTCGGGCGTGGGGACGCCGAGTATCATGTATGCTAGGGAGGAGAGAGAGAGGGCTGAGGGAAAAGTGAGGGGGGTCTGGGTATTTAACCCAGTCCCTTCGTTCGGGGATCTACGTAATGATTTAACAATGGATCTCAAACACTGATTTAAAATGCATTAACTATTAACTTAAGTAAAAGCGCTTAGAGAAATTAAGGTAGAATATTATTTTAAACTAGCTTTAGTTTATAAAATAATATTCCTTCATCATTAATAAAAAGATGAAGTCTCACTTAACATATTAAAGAGAATAAAACCATTTAATTAATAAAAGCTTTCAACATAATTTAAATACCATAATATCTAAAATAGTTGAAATCATTTTAGTAATGATATTAAAATGATTTCTAGCAATTATAATATTTTTGGAGCTCTTTAAGAATATTATAATTGTTGTATTTAAAAAAACCTTAGTTCAATAACACTAAAAATACTCTTTATAAACATTTCTAGCACATTTAAAACACTGGGCGTGCCCTAGAAGTTGCACGATAATGAGGCTCGCATTCACTAGATAGAAGGGCAGATAAATCAAATAATTTCTGCCCTCAGGATTTGCTTACGTCATAAAGAAAAAACGTACGTCAAAAAGAAAGAAGCGTACGTAAGAAGGAAGAATCGTACGTAGGAAGAAGGAGCGGGGTATTAAAGGTTTCACGTGAAAACCCACGGCTCCGCCACCTCAGCCACCATGAAGACCACCAGCAGCCTCCCTTGACCTCCCTTATTCCAACCCTAAGCTCAAGCCACCACTTTGAGTGGTGGGTAGTCACTGCACGTGATGGACAGCCACTGCGCGTGGCTGAACACCACTGTACACGGCTAGATCCGCCGTGTTACGCTCCTTGCCACCATCACATGGCCTCCACAAGCCCTTCCAAGACCACACCTAGCTATCCAAACTCCTAAAAAGTCATCGTACGTAGTTTAGCCACCACATACAACCCTTCCGACGTCTTCGATCGTGACGGTCAACGAGCAACGCACGGGTTATCCCGTCGATGGTATAACTCTCTATCCCTCATATTTATGTTAGATATTGATTAGTTGACTAGGTTGCGAACTGTGCTGTTGGTATTTGTGGATTTGTGGTATTGTAATGTGGTGCTGTGTAACGAAGATTTGGGCATTCTGTGTAGTGAAGTGTTTGGCATATCTGTGTTGTGTGGAGGTGTATTGTGCCGTGTAGTGTGCTGTGAAGTGTTGAGCGTAATTGGGAAGTGTGCTGTGTAGTGTTGTGGACTGTGTTGTAATGGTGGCATGGTGTTTGTGGATTGGGAAGAGTACACGTTGAGTGTACTCTGTGTGGCGATCAGTGTATGAAGGGAGTACACGTGCAGTGTACTCCGTATGGCGGAGTGATGCACCATGTGGCGGATATGCCATATTGGTGATGTGGCATGATATATGTATGAAGGCAGTACATGTGGAATGTACTCCATGTGGTGGATTGATGCACCATATGGCTGTATGCTATAATGGTGATGTGGCATGATATGTATGAAGGGAGTACATGCGAAATGTACTCTATGTGGCAGAGTGATGCACCATGTGGCGTGGTGTGTATGAGGGGAGTACACGCAGAGTGTACTCCATGTAGTAAAGTGATGCACTATCAGGCGGGTACGCCATAGTGATAATGTGGAGTAGCATGTGAGAAGAGAATACGCATGGAGTGTACTCCAGAAGGTGCAGCGATACGCCGTGTGGTGTGTCGCAGTGGTAGGAATGGTTGTGTGATTTATAGGCGTGGAATGTGATGAGAGTAGTGTCGGGAACTGTGGAACAGTGTCTCAGAGTAATTATGGTGTAGCTTGTAGTTTAAGGTGACAAGTGTCACCGTGTTGGACTTATGGCTGGGAATATGGATGAAATAGCGGAATAAGTGTAAGAGTACATAACGGAAGCTTGACTGGGCAACATCACTTCGTGACGTGGTTACTGACAGTCATGCTTGCGATGGGTGAAGTAATTGGGTATGAATGGTGTAACAGGAACGTGACTAGATGTCATGATGTGACAGGAGTACATGAGGAATCGTACTCATGATGAGTTAGGAATGGACGTGGCAGGATGTTGGGTAACACGACAAGGTCACGGTGTAGCTTGGGAATAGTCTCGAGCTGTAAGACGTGACATAAGACGTGGTTATGAATGTAATCTTGTAGTGTTAGGTGTTAGGATGAACTGTCAAAAGGGACGGATAGCATGAAGAGTCATGCTAGCCGGGTTAAGAGAATGTTGGTATCTTAGTATGGCCCTTGTCCCTCTAAGCAGGTGATCAACGTGTTATATATGTTGATCTTAGGTGATAAGGGGTAAAGTACATGTGTAACATGATAAGACACATGTGTCGGACGGATTCACCATGTGTTGGCTTAGAACCGTATGGTTTGTATAGATGGGAATGAGGATTAGTATGGGCTAAGATGCATGAAGTTAGTGACGAGTGTACTGTCTAAGGAAGGGATGCGTGACTTAGTTGGTCTGAGTCATGTGTCGGAAGGTAGTTAATGAGAAGAATGAGACAGAGGCCTTAGTGTCTTAATCCTAAGGTGAATCATGGGTTCACTTTAGTGGATGAGCACTCAAGGTAAGACCTGAGTTGGAAGATGGGGTGACCGTAATGGGTCCCTGAAGGTTTTAACTTGGTAAGGAACACATAGATCACGGGATAGAAGGAGAGTGTTCCAAGTGAAGTGTAGCTTGTGCTTTCTAAGCTTAAGTTGCTTATGTACTAGATAGAGAATGATGTTAAGGTATGTGTATGCATGTAGATTGCCATCTGACAAGCACATGAATAGACTGCATAATATGCAAGTAGCATGGAGTCCAGGTAAGCGTTATATTCATACTCTTCTAGAGTTTTCTAAAAGATATGAAAATGAAAATGAAACGATTTTCCTTTAAGATGCCTTACGAAAAGACGAAAGACCTTTTAAGAAAGAAAATACTAAGTGTTCAAATGTATAAGTATGTACGGCCCCTCCGTGCCTGCCTTTTTTACGCACCCAAAGTATTAATTGTACGCATATAAATGGATGACTATACAGAGTATCTATTGTATGTATTTTTTAAGAAAATCCACGAACCGATATCTTATGATCATAAAACGATGTTTTCTCATGAAAAAGAATGTTTTATCAGGAAGGCAAAGAAAGACATGGAAACAGACGCTTTCATGCCACGAGGTAATGCTCATGGACACCTTGAGAGACGACGTTTAAAGGTGATACTTGTGGATGCCATGAAGGCCGAGGTTTTAAATGTTTTACGATGCCATGAATGGATGTTTTTACGAATGTCATGAAAAGACGAAGTTTATGCACATGCTCGTAAAAAATGTTTTCTCACGAAAACGAACATTTTTTCATGAAAGTCATGTTAAATGAAAGATAAGAAAATGATGAAAGCTCTTGCTCTTTCGAGCTGCCATGAATGAATGAAAGAATGAAATGAAAGCATGAAATGTATGAAAAAACGTAACGGCCGCATGATTGAATGATAAGGGGTACCCAATGAAAATACTTAACGGCCACATGTGTATATGATTATTGGTTGAGGATTTGTTGCATGATTAAAAATTTTGGTGAAATATTTTCTTAGGTCTAGAAACTTAGAAACTGGAAGAGGAAAAACAATTTTGTTTTGAGAAAGTTTAAATCTTTTATGGTTTAATCTTATTCCAATGGCTTTGATATTTTTATTGGAAGATCCTAAGCCTCTTATATACATTTTAGAACGTTGCTTTGAAGATATTTGATGTTAGTTTCAAAGATATGAAAGTTTATGCAAGGAGATATTCGGTTAGGCCAAAGTGATGATGTTATTGGCTAAATTTATGTTTTGGTTGATATTTAACCATGTGATCTTGAGTTTGATGCTTGGATCTATTTCAGGACACCTTTTTAAATCATGTGATGTTTTGGTTTGAAGATCACATCTTTATAAGTCATGGATCAAGAGGTTGATCAAAACCAGTTAGAAATAAAAATTTATTTTGAGCTTAGAAGAGAAACCAAAAAATTCAAGTATGGTTTTAGTGATTTTGATGACTTTTGTTCATGATTCAAAACATGATTATTCTTAGGAATATGTTATGAGTATAGTAGAAGAAAAATTTTGATTTTTGATATTTGAAGGAATTACAACAAAAATAAAAGTAAATAGCCTTTGTAAGTTTCGGCCCTATAGAGTTTTAATGGTTGTGTTTAGTTTTAAATTTTTTCTGAATTGATATTTGAGTTTAGGACAAGATTTACATAAGTTATATAAATTTTGGTGATTTTTGGAGTTAGGATGCAAAATCCTTAAATTAGGGGTAAAATAGTCATTTTTCCACATGTAGAGGGTAAAATGGTAATTATACTCTAAGTTGATATTTCTCCATATTCCTAATTATTAGTGATTAAGTTCTAAGTTTTATAAATCAGTACTTTCAGTTTCTCGTGATCGCACTTGAGTTTTGTCTCGAAGCGCGAAGATTGAGGTAAGTTAACTTTTAACTTATTATGAGTTTAATGTGTATGAGTGATAAGTAAGGGAACTAAAGTCTATGTAAGAATGTTATCATATGTACCATGCCAAGTCATTACATATTTATATGTTACACAGAATTTATTCTGTCATGAATTATTCATCTCTTATACAAGATATTCTGTCATGTATTGTTGTACATTGCAAGTATGTCATGTTAAGTTAAGTATGCCATATGTTGTTACATGTATTTCATGTCACGTAATACTCACTGTCACATGTTACGCCATGTTAAGAAATGTTATCTGTTATACGGTATGCTATGTTATGAAATGTTGCCTGTTACATGTATGTCATGTTATGAAATGTTGTCTGTTATATTTATGTCTCAAAGTATGTCATGTATGTCGTCTTACGTTCATGTGACATTATGCTACGTCAAGACTTCTGTCTTTTATGTCACGTTCATGTTACATCATGTTACGAAATGTCATGTATGTCAGTTAAGTTATTCATGTCAATCACGACCCTAAGCGCTAGGATGGGGTAATATCCTAGTGGAACTCCTTTGTTCATGCTGGAGTGTCTAAATATGTGTGAAATTCTCTGGGTTGACGAAGTACAGTCAACAGGTTGCTAATGGGGCCTAATTAGTTGGTCACCAGAGCGTGACAGGCACAAACTCTGATGGTGCCACACATTATGTTACGTGTGTCCACAGCAAGTGTGGCACAAACAAATAAGTCATGGGGCCACAACAACAGTGGAGCATGAAGTATGGGGGCCACAACAACTGTCGAGCGTACACTACGTGAGACATAGCAATTATGACATGTAGAATACGTGGAGCCACAACAACTGTGGAGTACATATTAACGCACTCATAGCTGGTATAGAAACCTGTGATGTGATGTGGTAATCGACAGGGACACATGGCTCAAGGGGACCTGTGTAGCACCCATATGGTCACTTTAATGATTAAATCTATTGAATAAGATTCCAAGTTCATGTATTTCACGTTCAAGTCACGTTTCACGTTATGTTATGCTCAAGTTTACGTTTACGCAATCATGGTAATCCCATGTGACAAGAATATGTTTGAAGTTCAAATTATGCATGTTCACGTTCATGTTATGTTTCAAGGTCACGCTCATGCTATGTTTCAAGTCCATGTTATATTTTAAGTTCACGTACATATCATGTCACGTCAAGTTAAGTTTAAGTTTCAGTTCAAGTTATGTCAGCTCATGCCATGTTATGTCAAGTTACGTTATGCTTATTATTTCATGCCATGTTATGCTAGGATATGTTATGTTTTCTATTGATTTGATTATGCATTCATGCTTTTACTGCCATGCATGCATCATTAACCTGTGTGGAAGTTTCCTGTTAACTTGCTGAGATTTGTAATCAAATCTCACTATGGTAGTCCCAACTACCATTCCCCCCGAATGATAGATTTTGTTACAGGATCTGATGGAGAACCGGGAATTGACCAACTGGAAACGATCGACTAAGCGACGGTGCGACGTAGATGGTAGTATAGTAGTTACCTCAGATTACTATTTGTATTTGTGGAGTTCAATCTCCAGCACTCTTTTGATCACAACCATATGGACTATTGTTGTGATCTTAGTTGTTTAGTATGTTGTTAAGTATGAAGTATGTTTTAAGTATTTGGGATATTTTAGTTTGGTGCATAGTATTGCTAAAGAAAAAAAGTATCCGCTACGAATATTGCATAATGCTAGATGCATGTTAGGAACATTGCATCTTATATGTCATGAAGGGGGGCAGGCAACCTTGTGTTGCATGTCTCGATGCTTCAAATGTTCGTCCGATCCCAAGCGGAATTTGGGGGCGTCACAACCGCTAACCCTAACACACGCGGCGTAACAGTGTGTACTGGCCTATGAAAGTGAAAATAAAGAATGTATGTACGCATGAATATATGAATGCATGAATGCACGAAAGCACGACTCTTTAAGAAACGAAGGCACTGATGGGAGAAACGTTTTATGAAAAAGAAAGCCCATATTAAAAAGCTAAATCCCGTCCAGTGACGTTTTCAAAGGAACGCACGTACGACACGTATGCATGCATGTAATAGTATGTACGAATGACGAATGCATGAATGAAAACCTATGTTGTTATATTTTAACTGAATGAGGTAATGCTTATGAGTTTTCGACTCATTTTAGTTTTTATGTATGCCCCTCCCCCCACTGGAACTGAAAGGCCAGGATGAACACGGCTCATGGGGAAGAGCACGAAAGTCTAGGCATATGCGTTTTAAATGTACGAGAGGCCCTTTTATTATTAAAATTAATGTTTTTCGCTGTAATCCTCTTTTATTATTAAAGCACATTTTATTTTATAAACGTAGAGTCTTGTACCCTGGGTGTGCAAGTGAAAAGTTTTAAATCGATGGGTAATTCCCGTCGTCCTTTTCAAAATATTTTCTAAAAAGTCCCACCACAAGGACGGATGGTACACATGTAACACAAGATTACATGGTAGTTAATATGCAATGCATCTTAGAATGCAACTAGCAGTATGCAATATAACAACACAAAATGAACTAAAACATCCAAATAGCATTAATATTCATCATGAGTTCAAACGATAAGGTAGAATATCCTCAATATAAAATACTAAAATAAGTCTCCATGATTAGCATATCCTCAATAGGTGATTTACTTGAAATCTTAGTAAGTTAAACAATCAACTTGCATAAATATAATATATGTATGATTAATAACAAACATGAGATGCATGCTACGCAGAAAATCAGTATTTATCTTCCATCCAGATTTCTCAACTTTTCAAAAAAACTTTGAGGCACATTTCTTACACACAAAATTTTCTTAATACAACTTTTTAAAAACATAACATATCATCATCGTTCAGCATCATTAAGAATCACATTAACATCATAACGTATGGTATCATCATGATTTCTCATATACACTGTGAGTACCTGCTGGTGACCATAGTACAACTCTTGTTGAAACTACGTTGTCTGCAAACTTGTTCTCAATGCATTGGTAACATAATATAACATTATTATAACATCATGACAGCGTAACATATACACTCACCAACCTTAGGTGTCATAAAATCTTGATTTCGCTCCGACGTTCTTTGAAAAGAGCTCATTCGAAGCTCGTTGACTGTTCTTCGTTAACCCATGAGTTACCACTCCTTTTTTACTCACTCCAAGTGGACAAAGGAGTTTCACTAGGATAAATCTTCATCCTAGCCTTTGGGGTTGTGACAAAAATTAAGTTTTCATGCTATGCTCAAAAATATTTTTCATGATATGCGTTTACAAAAATACCCCTAAACTTTCCAAAATTGCCACCAATGCCCTAAATTTAAACTATTTGCAAATGAGCTTCAAAATTAACCAAACTTCACAAATACCATATTTTCTATGTTCGTAAACCATCTAGGCTCTTAGAATTGGTAGAATCGAAGTGCAACTATGCTAATCATACCCAACCTGTGGCATGCATTCCATTAATGTCTAAGTGTGATTTCAATTAATAAACCCCTATGGATGCATGTGTACTTAAATTCAACAAGTACCATCAATAATCATAACCTTAATGAAAATTTAAGACTTATTCTCAGGTCATGCAAGTTCATCCCAATACTTAAACAAAGTTTAAAACCTTAATCACCACCAAGGCTTCGTTTGGTTACTTAACTCATCTCAACTCATCATTATAACTTTTTCAAATCCTAACACAAAATATAATAAATAATTCGATTTTTTCAAATCCCAAAATAATAATAATATTAAAAAATAATATTCTAACAATATTTTATCATCTCAACTCAACTCACTTCAACATCCAAACACAACCCAAGTCTTCCTTTAAGCATGCATGATGTTTTCTAGCTTTAACTACCAATAGATGGTTTAAAACTTACTCAAATCATGCATTATCATTTTTAACTCAATCAGAAGGATTTTCTAAATGCATTATTCAAGCCTAGCTAAAATAATCAAAACTTCATAAGTCAAGCATAAATAAATCAAAACCGTGCATGCTTAGATGTTCAATACAAGATAGAATTAAAGCCTATTATGGCATGCTTCTAACGTCAAAATTAATATTTCAAAATTCATTCTAAGACATAATTGAACCATATAAAATTAAATTAACACATGTCAGTTAAAATTTCAACCCAAAATAATGCATTTCCTCAAAACATCAAATTGTCCCGGTTTTTATCCAAGCATGGTAACTTCATCTAAAATCAATTGAAAATCCTTCCCATGCTATGCTAATACTAAAAAAAGATTAGGTTACAAAACTTCATGGCCCTTAAAGATCCCAACACAACTTCACTCAAGAACACTCAAGAACTTCCAAGAACTCTTACTTAATTTCACTCCAATGCTCACTAAGGGGGAGAAATGCTCTCAAGACTCAATAGAAGGCTTCGAGGTGGAGAAATGAGGAAGTGAGAGAGGTATTTATAGGCTCAAGAGGGTACGGGGATGTTGCCCTTGGATGAAGAAAGGCTTGGTGATTGGTTGAGTTGGCGGTGGAGTGTGGTGATAAGATTTCCAGCTTGTGTAATCACTTAGGCAGGTGAAGAGTGTTCAAGACTCCATCATTCCTTCATTTTCAGGTGCTACATTGTGCTATATGGGTGCAGATGCTTCCATGGTGCTGATTTGTGCAGGTATCAAAACACTCTTTGAAGGCTTTTTCAGGTGGAGAACGGTGGAGGATTGGCTGCCAAGTTCTCAATTGTGTGCAGCTCATGAAAAAGGGTGAGGTTGCTAAGTGAACCGAACTTGATGCCCTTCAGTTTGTAGTGTTCAGCTGGAGGGAAAAGTTGGTCAAGGCTACATGATCACCTTGAGGGTCTTATGGAGATTGGAGGGAAAGGGAGGTGGCATGTGGTGTTTGGTCAACCAAGTGCATAAAATACAAACAAAAATGCAAGGCCACTCGGTTGCTTCAACTAGGTTTCCGAATGGAATTGGTTGGACTTTGAATTGGTTTCTTGGAGGAATTCCGTCCATCATTAGAACTGAACTAGAAGGGATAATGTGTGGTGTAAATGGATGAAATTTTCCTTGAGAAAATGGTGCAAAAGGCATGGGCTAGGGGCTGAAATGATGCAATGCACATGAAGGTATACATGTGTGCCAATTGTTGTGATTTGTGGTATTGACATGGTTTTGCCTCTATTGAAATGTGTTGGATCAAGATTAAACTTCTAATTTGATCTAGGAATGATGCAAATCAGTAATAAAATCAATAAATTTTGGATAAAAAATATGGAAAATAATTAAAAGGAAAAATAAGCTTAAAACATGGTTTAGAGGTCACTAATCATGACTAAGTTGATTACTGCCCTTAACTAAAGTTAGAAGCTTAACCATGATGAAGTGGAAACCCTAGGGGCATGTGGCACACTTTGAGCTTGATGGAAACTAATGTGATAGTGCATGTGGGCTTCAATTAGAAGTGTAAAAATGAAAGACAAGGCTTTTGGGCCTTGTTGGGCTATTTGTGTGAGTCTCTTAGCCGTGGGCTTTCGGTGTGGTTCAATGAGTGGGCCTTATGTCCAGATTTGATGGCTCATATAAGGCCTCAAAGGTTCTACCAAGATTGGGTAAAAAATGGCAAGTCTTACTAAGATTGGGCCATGGGTCTCTACTAACACTAAGTTAGGCCCAAAGGCTTCAAGCCTTCCTCATGCTTGGACCTAATTTCTAAGGCTTTGTCAAGAAAGGCCTAAGTTTCTTAAACCCACATGGGTCTTGGCTTGTGGCATCTATCCTTAGCCCATCGCATCCTTAGTAATTGAGGACCCTAGGTAAAACACTATTGGGCTTACTTCTAAACCCATCCATACTTGGCCCTTTTAGCTTAGCCTACTAAGGATGCCAAGTGTTATTCTCCTATTAGCTTCTTGGAAATTAATCTAAAATAAAATACTAGAGATCTTCCAATGATTCGAAATGTGATTCTCATGGTGATATATATATATATACACACTAGAGATCTTCCAATGATTTGAAAATCATTATAATTGCTAAAGGTCTAAATGCATTACAGAAAACATTGAGAACATTCCTCCATTGCAGGAAAATGAACCTCTAAACGAAAATTGTTTGTTTATGTTATGTGAAAGTTTTAAATAGTAAGATGAGTGTCAATTTGAGTTCACAAGTGAATAAACAAATGAATTTTACTTGACATATTCTTGCAATGGAGGAACATCCCAAATGTTTAAGTAATTCCATTATAACATTAGATCTTGCATTATAATGTATAACTAATATAACCATCTTACAAATAATATAATAGATATTTCTTCTATTTAGAAATCTGTTTAGTAAAAAACATTAGCAAGCATATTTTTTACAAATTGATAACATATTTATTTGAAACAGCTTAAATTTCTACACTTGCAGCCGGGTTTTCTTCCATGCAACCCAATCCTTTACATAAGAATACCAAATAAACAATCTCTCATCCAGCATAAAAGTCAGATTGTTTATTCATTTTTCCATAATGCCATAAATTAGTATATCACAACTTAAAGAACCTAGTAAATGGAGGATTAGTAAAATCACAATTATATCACTGAGGCATAAATAATAATGCCTAAAACTGTATTTACCTACCCAAGGACGCATGAGATCAATGATAGGAAAACAAAATACACAAAAACTCGAAAATTGGTAGTCACTTCTTTCATGTCTTTTTTGAACGTTTGGACAAGTATAAAAAATTTTAGGATATGGCTTTTTAGCAGTATAGACGATAAAATAAAAAGGAAAAGCTGATCAATTAATTTATGCTATTATATAAAAATCTCTCATTGAACCCAGCATCCTTGTGCAAATATGATTTTTTTTACATCATTTATTTCTCGCCACAGTTAAATAATCATGATTTTTATAAACAATCCAGTCAAAACCTTAAACCATAACCTTGTCTTTTCATACAAGTTTAATGAAAAAGCACACAAAGGCATGGAAAGTCATGACTGGATATTAGCAAGTTAAAGATGAAAAAGTAAAGAAAATTACGCAAAGGCAATGCCATCTAGATAACGTAATCTTTTGTAACCATTGATAACAAAAGGTCATAAAACAAATAAAAACTATATAATATGTTTAAACATATTTGCAGCATATAACTATACATACAATATTACAGAAAATAATATAAAAGATTTTAATATTTCGAAAGTATTTAAGATGGAAGCAATGGTTTGTTTTGAACAAACAAACCCAACAACATACAATCTTGGGAACAACGAGTATAAAAAAAATAAAAACCTTGAGATTCAGCAAAACAAAACTTCCAACCATGTTAGACAAAAAGAATGACTTAAATGTAGAACACCAGCGAATGAAACTTAAATATATATACAAACACAAAAATCATTTCAATATTAAACCAGAAACAAAATACATAAAAATTAGGAATAACTACAATGTATACATTTAAAAAGAAAACATAATACCCACCGTAGGATCTGAAGTATATTCAAATCGAAACATCTACATCAAAAAGACCAACGTCAACATAACAACAACATCTAATCTGTTTAAATATCAAACCAAAATTAAGTTCAATTAAAAAAACATCTAATATAACACAAACCTTAAATGAACAGAACATGAAAACAGTACTTCAATCTTGCCTGCACCAAAGATAAACAAATTAGAACAATTAAAAGCAGGTAAGAAAGGAAGCAAATTTGATATGAACCCGCGGGAAAGAAATCCCTTGAACCCATAGTCAATTTGAAAACTCCCCAAGAAAGCCAAAATCAAGTCAATGGATGGAGAACCTAGACCCGATGAGAACTCGTTTCGAGAACCTAGATTATATTAAAATCTAGACCCGTTGAAGAACACGTCTCAAGAACCCAGATTCCAAAGGAGGAACGCCACAAAGGTTGTGATTTCCCTTTGATAAGTTCAAAAGTTCAATTAAGAACAAGAGGAGTAAAACTCAACTCACAATGAATAAATTCATCAAATTTCATAAACTTCATAAACTGATTAGAATGAGGCTACATAAAGTATTTAAAGCAAAAACCTAATGAAAACCCTAGATAAAATAAAACCCCATCTTCCAAAAATACCCCTGAGTGAACAGTGCCTCGGCTACAGTATGGCGCTACAGTAACTCGGCTACAGTAACCCTAACCCTAGTTCAATAAAATAATAACTTTCCCAACATGCCCTTACATAGGCATAAACCCAATTATTCTAAGCAAATAAAATAGGTCCTTGAAATTAATTAAATAAGTTGAAAGCTTTCAAGTGTCCAAAACCTATAAGTCAAGTTGTTGTGCCCTTTCCATAGCTTATGAAATGAATCAAAGCATAATCTTCATCGTTTAAGCCCTTGAACTTGTATTTGTCCCATCTGGAACTTGCAACATATCTTTAAGACTAGACCCACCTTGGTTCCCATCAAAATTTCAGAACCAAGTTAGCACGAGCCAAAAACGACAACACAAAGATGCCAAACAACAAAAGTGTATACAAACATCCACAAAGATCTTCAACCATCAAAAAGTCAAGAAATGTTGATAGATGTTACAAATCTGAATGGAACAACATAACTAAATGTTTAAAACATAAAAAAAAAAAATCAAATGCAAAAATGTAAGAAATGAAAAACCGTGGCCTAACATATAAATAATGGAATGTTAAAAAAAAACTGAATAAAACTTAAATTTTCAAAACTACAAGTATTTAGAAATGAACACTACACAACAGACAAACAACAAAAAATATTGAGAAACTTTAACAACAGAAAGCGCGCACACAACACAAAAAACTTTTTCCTATCATGAGTAGATAACAAGGAAGAATAATCTTGAATAAATCTCTAAATTGTAGCCTAATTACTTAATTGTCACAAACTCCCCGGCCTTGACAATTCTCAAAGCCAGATAGACTTTGAGTGTCAAGCAATTTGACAGACATTTCTTCAAGATAATTCTCCCCTATTGTGATATGAACCCGCGGGAATGGAATCCCTTAAACCCACAATCAATTTGAAAACTTCCCAAGAAAGCTAAAATCAAGTCAATGGACGGAGAACCTAGACCCGATGAGAACTCGTTTCAAGAACCTAGATTATATTAAAATTTAGACTCGTTGAAGAACTCGTCGCAAGAACCCAGATTATAAAGGAGGAACACCACAAAGGTTGTGATTTACCTTTGATAAGTTCGAAAGTTCAATTAAGAACAAGATGAGTAAAACTCAACTCACAATGAATAAATTCATCAAATTTCATAAAATTCAGAAATTGATTAGAATGAGGCTACATAGAGTATTTAAAGCAAAACCTAATGAAACCCTAACCAAAATAAACCCCCATCTTCCAAAAGTGCACCTGGATGAATAGTACCGCGGCCATGTGCCGCGCTACAGTAACTCGGCTACAGTAACCCTAACCCTAGTTCAATGAAATAATAACTTTCCCAACATGCCCTTGCATCGGCCCCCTTAAGTGCTTCCCATAATAAACTCAATTATTCTAAACTAATAACATAAGTTCTTTAAATGAATTAAATAAGTTGAAACCCTTCTGATGGGAACCAAGATGGGCCTTGTCTTAAAGATCATTTGCAACTTCCCGAGGGGCCAAGTAGATCAAGGAGACAATGCAAGGATTGATGCAATCCACTTGGGACAAGTTTAGTAAGAGCCCAACATTCAAGATGGGGCTTGAAGGATGAAGATCCAGTTTTACTTCATTTGATTAGCTACGGAAGAGGGCAACGACAAGACTTAAGGGCTTTGAGCTCTTGAAGGGTTTCAACTTATTTAATTCATTTAAAGAACTTATGTTATTAGTTTAGAATAATTGAGTTTATTATGGGAAGCACTTAAGGGGGCCTATGCAAGGGCATGTTGGGAAAACTATTATTTTATTGAACAAGGGTTAGGGTTATTGTAGTCGAGTTACTCTAGCGGCGGCATTGTTCATCCAGGGGCACTTTTGGAAGATGGGGGTTTATTTTGGCTAGGGTTTCATTAGGTTTTGCTTTAAATACTCTATATAGCCTCATTCTAATCAGTTTATGAAGTTTATGAAATTTGATAAATTTATTCATTGTGAGTTGAGTTTATCTCCTCTTGTTCTTAATTGAACTTTTGAACTTATCAAAGGTAGATCACAACCTTTGTGGCGTTCCTCCTTTGTAATCTGGGTTCTTGAGACGAGTTCTTCAACGGGTCTAGATTTTAATATAATCTAGGTTCTTGAAACGAGTTCTCATCGGGTCTAGGTTTTCCATTCACTGACTTGATTTTGGCTTTCTTGGGGAGTTTTCAAATTGGTTGTGGGTTCAAGGGATTTCATTCCCGCGGGTTCATATCACCTTCAAGAGCTCAAAGCCTTTAAGTCTTGTGGTTGCCCTCTTCCGTAGCTAATCAAATGAATTAAAACTGGATCTTCATCCTTCAAGCCCCATCTTGAATGTTGGGCTCTTGCTAAACTTGTCCCAAGTGGATTGCATCAATCATTACATTGTTTCCTTGATCTTCTTGGCCCATCTGGAAGTTGCAAATGATCTTTAAGACTAGGCCCATCTTGGTTCCCATCATATTGTCTACAAGATAGGAAGTTTCAAACATTGTTTGACAAAAGATGAGATAAAAAGTGGCCTCAGATATAAATAAACAAATGTTTAAAAAAAAACTCAATAAAACTTCATTTTTCAAAACTGTAAGTATTTAGAAACGAACTCTCCGCAACAGACAAACAACAAAAAATATTGAGGAACTTTAACTACAGAAGGTACAAACACATAACACAAATAAGCAGATTAACAAATTTGAACAAGACAACATAACCAAACATTAAACCAAGAAAAAAAATATTCAAATGCAAAAATATAACAAATGAAAAACACAACAAAAATTACCTGTTGTCTCAGACAGAAGCTATATCACAAAACAAAAGAGATAAACCATGATCTCAGACAACAAATGGAATGTAAAAAAAAAATGAAAACTGCAAGTATTTAGAAATAGACTCTACACAACAAAGAAATGACAAAAAAAAAAAAACTGAATAAAACTTGATTTTCCCAAACTGCAACTATTTATAAATCAACTCTACATAACACAGAAACAACAAAAAATTGAGGAACTCTAACAACAGAAGGTACAAACACAAGACCATAAATATCCAAAGCTACAAATTCGAACAGAGCAACATAACCAAACATTAAACTACACAAAAAATATTCAAAATGCAAAAATATAACAAATGAAAAACATTACAAAAATAACCCGTGGTCTCAAACATAAGCTACATTAGAAAAGAAAAGAGATAAACTGTGATCTCAGCAAACAATGGAATGCAAAAAAAAAAAAAAAAAGGATAAAACTTCGTTTTTCAAAATTGCAAGTATTTACAAATGGACTCTACACAACAAAGAAATGTAAGAAAAAATTGAACAACTTTAACGACAGAAGGGAGAAACACACAACACAAATCACCAGTGGTCTCAAACAAAAGCAACATAAAAAAAGAACACAAATAAACCATGGTCTCACATATAAAGAATGGAATGTAAGAAAAATAGATAATTACAACTCGCTTCTTAAAACTGCAAGTATTTACAAATGAACTCTACACAACAGGTACATCACAACAAAATGGAGGTACATTTAACAAACGAAGGTATCACAAAAATGAATGCCAAAAAAATACCACGAAAAAAATACATCAATATCACTGAAAGGCAATTTCACATATAGTTTTTCAGGAAAAGGGAGTGCATCATCGACCTCACAATGAAATTGAAAATATCAAACGGTAATAAATACAATCCCCAACGCACAGAAACAAACCGTAACAAATACAAGGTAAAAAAAACACAGCACAAAATGCACAGAAAGATAAAACGAAGGGGGCGGCGAATTATTGTGGCAACACTGTAGTTCAAAACTCAAAATCCAATCTTTATTTTTTAATACAAAACCCTCGACCAAAAAGAAAACATTGAGAGAATAGAAGAACGAGGTAGTGTTTGTATACTCGACCAAAAAGAAAACAGCAGGAGAGAATAGAAAGTGAGGGTAGTGTTTGATAAATGATATCTAACAGTTTATATAAGTGTGGACATACAGTAGGGATCCGGAAGGAAGGATGCACAAAAACAAAAGTAATAAAACAAGAAAAGACTTTTGCACAGAAAATACAAATCAAATTATTCAAATCTCCTTTTCCCATCCCTAATACACTGACGACACAAAAACCCAACCAAACATTCAACCCATCCTCTCAACCTAACAAACAGTTCAGACTGATCTAGAAAAGGACAAAAAGATATTTCAGAAGCTTCCTCGGGAATTTAAATTTAGAAACTGAATATCACATACATATAAAAATGAAACGAGAATGCAACAACCAAATGAAAAAAGAACAGTAGAATCAACAAAACAAAAGGACCAAGAAACTGAAAACTATCAAATCGAATATTAAAAAAAAAAACAAATCTTCAAAATCAGAATGTAGCAACGAAACCAAAAAAGAATAGCAGAACCAACAAAACAAAAGGAACCAAGAAACTAACAACAAAAAGATATTTCAGAAGCTTCCTTGGGAACTCAAATTCAGAAACAGAATGTCACATACATATGACAATGAAACGAGAATGCACCAACCAAACGAAAAAAAGAACAGTAGAACCAACAAAACAAAAGGAACCAAGAAAGTAAAATGCTGTCAAATTGAATATTAAAAAAAAAAAATCTTCAAAATCAGAATGTAGCAGTGAAACCAAAAAAGAACAACAGGACCAACAAAACAAAAGGAACCAAGAAACTAACAAGTTATCAAATCAAATATAAAAAAAAAACAAATATTGAAAACCGCATAAAAAATATCTACATGATTATTGAGAAAAAATCTCAAAAATACAATTCTCGAAGCCACGAACAACAACAGGCGGACTCAAAGTAGCATTTTAATGCATTGACCACAAGATGGCACATTCATTTAAAATAGAACCCCACTTTGTATATATGTAATAGGTAAACATATAACCTTAAAAAAATGAAAAACTAGAATTAAAACATTTACCTAAAATCTACAAACAACAATAGTAACAAAAGGCATAACTTTAATAAAAATTCCTGCAAAAATAAAAGAGCATATCATCGACCACGGAATCAATACAAAGACCCATAAGCAAATCCAACAAATCCGCAAAAAACATCCAACCAACACCACAATAATACGACGGATAAAATACAGGAAGAACACAGAAAGGCAATCCGCATTCTATATACTTCTTTTCACAAAAAGAAAGGTGCATCATCGACCACAAAATCAAACCGAAAATAAAAAAATGTAAATTTACTGAAACTAAAACAAACCAAACGAAGCGCATCATTGACCACGGGATCAAAGCAAAAAAAACTTCAAACCATTCTAAAACCAGTAAAAAAACCTCAATGCACCACCAAAAACCCAAAAAAAAAAAACACGACGCACCCAAAAAAACCCGAAACCCTTCAAACTATTCCAAAACCAGCAAAAAAACCACAACTTTGACTCGCAACAACATCCCTACCGAAACAAAACCACAATTTTCAACCCACAATAAATCGCAACTTTCAACCCGCAAAAAACAACTTTCGAAAAAACCTTTGCTCTTCAACAAGCACCACCGAAAGGGCAACCCAAACGTCCCAAACAAACCAACACAAGCACCAAGAGCCATACGCAGAAAACAGAAAGGCAAAATGAAAAGCAAGTTAAACGTTCCAAACACCTCCAAACCGACCAAAATGCACCATCCAAAACCCCAAAAAAACACTCAAGATACACCCAAAAAAATCCGAAACCCTTCAACTTTGAACCCAAACCAGCAAGAAAACCTCAACTTTGAACCCACAACAACATCCTCACCGAAACAGGGAAACCCACACAGAGAGAAAGCCAAAGGTATCAAACAAACCCACACAAAGAACCACACAAAAAGAACGACAGAGAAGGAGAAGACAAAACCTAGAGAAAGAAGACCAAACACAATGGACAGATGAAACACCAAAATCAAAAGTCACCCAAGCATCCAAACAAACCCACGACAGAGAGGGAGATGGCGAGAGAAAGAGAGAGAGAAGACCGAATGGAGAAGATGAAAAGCACCCGTATAACAAACCCACCTAAAATATCTACCCAAGGAAAAGATAAAAAAACCCTCCCATACACGGAAACAAAGAGCATAAATGGAAGGGAAAAAAAGACAAAACAAAAACACATGGAAGGAAAAACGGAATGGGAAATGACTGTAGCGAACTGTACAACATCGATTCCCACTTATATAATAACTATAGATATTATATCCCAGCAATAATAACCATCTCCTGCTGACTAGGATTAAGGGAACAAATGGTTAAGTCTTAACATGCTTTTTAGGCTGGGTGTTGCAAGTTGGAAAGTAGTAGAGAAGTGTAGACCATGCCCTAGGCAGATGTCTCTATCATCCTGCAGTACGATAGTCAAGGTTAAAGAACTCTTATTCAAGCATACATGTAGTTAGAGATGTGTTAGAAGGACGTCTAACAATCGCATCCTATAAAAGGAATTTGGAAATGGGACAAAATCTCACTTTTAAGATCTTAAGATCTTAGACACCCGATACCTTGTATAGCCAAAATCTGCCAAGGGAGCAAGGAAGGAAGTGACGCGATTGAGTCACGGGCCCAACATTGTAAGGTAGGTTAGCTTCTAAGATAAGACTGGGGAATGTGGGGTGAATGGTTTATAAAACATGCGTTTGCATTTCTTGTAACCTTCCCCTTTCTTACATAAATAAATTTGTTTTGGATCTTTATGTTTTATCTTATGTTCATTCCCTACTTTCCAAGACTTTGAATGTGGTTGCTATTTTTCTTTGATTCGTGATCCTAGTGTGTGTATCTATATCTCAGTGTGAGTATGTGTACCGTGCAACAATCTTCATGGGGCGGGACTGAGTTCCCTATGCCCATTCAGGTGAGACGACGCCATGAGCTTCAAAAGTGTAGAGGGATTCCCCATGAATGATTGAGGTGGGGTGGTACCATGTTGGCCTCACATAATAATCTAGATGCAAATTTCCCCAATATATCACATGTTGGTGTCATCAAGTTGGTTGGCTGAGAAGACATTCCCTGGTCTAACATGTTATCTTAGTGTGACAGTCAACTTGCACTGGCGTACAAGTGATGTGTTATTGAACCAAGCTTGAAATATCATTATATCGTCCAGTGCTTTAAATTTGCTGAAAATATTTATAAAGAGTATTTTCAGTATTATTGAACCAAGCTTGATTTAAATATAACAATTATAATATTCTTGAAGAGCTCCAAAAATATTATAATTGTAAAAAATCATTTTAATATCATTATTAAAATTAAATTATTTTAGTATTAAAATCATTTTCAGTATTAATGAGATTTAAATTATGTTGAAAGCTTTTATTAATTAAATGGTTTTATTCTCTTTAATATGTTAAGTGAGACTGCATCATTTCATTAATGATGAAAGGATATTATTTTATAAACTAAAGTTAGTTTAAAATAATATTCTACCTTAATTCTTCTAAGCGCTTTTAATTAAGTTAATATTTATGCATTTTAAATTAGTATTTGGGATCCATCATTAGATCGTTACGTGGATCCCCAGACGAAGAGACTGGGTAAAATACCCAGACCCCTCCCTTCTTACTCACTTTTCCCAGCTCTATCTCTCTCCTTCCTCTTCCTCAAGCATATGCAGTACGCGACCTCTCCCCCTCGCCGAATGCTCAATGCCTCAGCCCAGCGCTGCTATGTGCCTGTGAGCCTCACCTCCGCAACCGTTGGCACCACCACACGCCGGCGAGCCCCCAACGGCAAAACCAGCTTCCACCTTGCTGCCGTCCTCCCCCACGAATGCACATAACCTCTCACACACGGTTTCAGCGTGCGTAGCTCCTTCATCGCTGTACATGGCAGCCCAAGCCACCACACTGCCACCGACAGCCTCTCCCCTCACCGGTGAACTCCTTCCTCGGAACCCCAAGCCAAGGGAAAGCCCCCTCTCGTCCTCCGTCGCACGCACACGAAACCCATTTATGGGTTTCCCACGGCTTCAAGGCTACTAACGGCCTTAGCACCGTCGTGTGCCGGAACCTGCCCCACCAAGCGCCTCCCCTGGCCACCATGGCTCCTCCCCTAGCTCCTCCAAGCCAGCCAAGCTCTCCAGCCCTCTCAAGCCTTCTCACTCTCTCACAGGCTTCTCCCCCCTCTCACAAGGCCATTCCCTCCCTCCACCACCGTGGCGCCACCCCAGTGCCACCATGAGCTCCACCGCACCTCCCTTAGCTGAATCCTAGGTCCAAACCACCACTTTAAGTGGTGGGTAGTCACTGCACGTGATGGACAACCACTGCGCGTGGTTGACCGCCACTGTTCACGGCTAGATCCGCCGTGTTATGCTCCTTGGCACTCATCACAAGGCCACCATGAGCCATTCCAAGACCACACCTAGCTATCCAAACGCCTAAACAGTCACCATAAGCGGTTTAGCCACCACGTAAGACCCTTCCGACGTCTTCAACCGTGACGGTCAACGAGCAACACACGGGTTATCCCGTCGATGGTATAACTCTCTATCCTTCGTAATTATGTTAGATATTGATTAGTTGACTAGGTTGATGACTATGCTATTAGTATTTGTGGAGTTGCGGTATTGTAATGTGCTGTGTAATGAAGTGTTGGGCAATCTGTGTAGTGTGGTGATGTGATGTGATGCGTATGTGAAGTGTTGGGCATGTCTGTGTTGGGTGGAGATGTGTTGTGCCGTGTAGTGTGCTGTGAAGTATTTGGTGTAATTGGGAAGTGTGCTGTGTAGTGTTGTGGACTGGTGTTGTATTGGTGGCGTGATGTGTATGAAGGGAGTACATGTGGAATGTACTCCGCATGTCGGAGTGATGCACCTTATGGCAGATATACCATAATGGTGATGTGGCGTGGAGTGTATGAGAGGAGTACATGCGGAATGTACTCCATGTGGCGGAGTGATGCACCATATGGTGTGTATGCCATAATGGTGATGTGACGTGGTGTGTATGAAGGGAGTACATGTGGAATGTACTCCGTTTGGCGGAGTGATGCACCATATGGCGTATATTCCAAAATGGTGATATGGTGTGATGTGTATGAAGGGAGTACATGTGGAATGTACTCCGTATAGCAGAGTGATGCACCATATGGCATATATGCCATAATGGTGATGTGGCGTGGCATGTGAGAAGGGAGTATGAATGGAGTGTACTCCATGAGGTGCAGCGATACATCGTGTCGCGTGTCGCAGAGATAAGGATGGTTGAGTAGTTGATGGACGTAGTACGTGCTGAGTAATGTCAGGAACTGTGGAACAGTGTCCCGAAGTAGTTATGGTATAGCCTATATAGTTTGAGGTGACAAGTGTCACCGTGAAGTTGACTGATGACTGGAAGTATGGGTGAAGTAGCAGGACAAGTATAAGAGTACGCAGCGGAAGTATGACTGGGCAACGTCACTTCGTGACGTGGTTACTGATAGTCGTGCTTGCAATGGGTGAAGTGGTAGTGTATGAATGGCGTAACAGGAACATGACAAGATGTCATGATGTGACCGGAGTACGTGAGGAACAGTACTTATGATGAGTTAGGAATTGACGTGGTAGGATGTCGGGTGACACGACAAGGTCACGGTGTAGCTGGGGAACAGTCTAGAGCTGTATGACGTGGTTATGAATGGAGTCTTGTCGTGTTAAGTGTTGGGATGAACTGTCAAAAGGGAGGGGTAGCATGAAGAGTCATGCTAGCCGGATTAAGAGAAGGTTGGTATCGGAGTATGGCCCTTGTCCCTCCAAGCTAGTGATCAACGTGTTATATATGTTGATCTTAGGTGATAAGGGGTAAAGTACATGTGTAACATGGTGAGACACATGTGCCAGACAGATTCATCATATGTAATGGGTAATCTGTCTTGACTATAGTTGCACGGTGCTTAAGCCTTAGAGTTGGCTTAGAACCGTGTGATTTGTATGGATGGGAATGAGGATTAGTATGAGCTAAGATGCATGAAGATAGTGATGGGTGTACTGTCTAAGGAAGGTATGCGTGACTCAGTCGGTTTGAGTCATGCGTCAGCATGTGGTTAATGAGAAGAATGAGACAGAGGTCTTAGGGTGTGTTTGGATGTTGAAATGAGTTGAGTTGAGTTGAGTTGTGATAATAAAATATTGTTAGAATATTTTTTTTTAATATTATTATTATTTTGAAATTTGAAAAAGTTGAATTGTTTATTATATTTTGTGTTGAAATTTGAAAAAGTTGTAATGATGAGTTGAAATGAGTTGAGATGAGTTTGGGATCCAAACTCACCCTTAGTGTCTTAATCCTAAGGTGAATCATGGGTTCACTTTAGTGGATGAGCACTCGAGGCAAGACCTGAGTTAGTTGATGTGGTGACCGCAATGGGTCCCCGAAGGTTTTAACATAGTAAGGAACATGTAAGAACACGGGATAGAAGGAGAGTGTTCCAAGTGAAGTGTAGCTTGTATCTTCTAAGTTTAAGTTGCTTATGTACTAGATAGAGAATGACGTTAAGGTATGTATATGCATGTAAGTTGCCATCTAACAAGCACATGAATGGAGTGCATGATATGCAAGTAGCATGGAGTCCAGGTAAGCGTTATGTTCATACTCTTCTAGAGTTTTCCAAGATGCAAGAAACACTTTACCTTTAATATGCTTAAGAAAATAAACGAAAAACGTTTTAAGAAAGAAAACGATAAGTGTTCAAACGTATAAGTACGTATGGCCTCTCCTTGGCAGCCCCCTTTTTACGCACCCAAAGTATTAAGTGCACACATGTGATTGGATGACTATACGGTATATCTATTGTACGTATTTTCTAAGAAAAGCAACGAACTGATATTTTACGATCATAAAACAATGTTTTGTCATGAAACAATGTTTTCTCACGAAAAAAGAATGTTTTATTATGAAAGACAAAGAAAGACATGAAAACGGATGCTTTCATGGATCCTACGAACCGACGCTCTTATGGATGCCACGAGGTAATGCTCGTGGACACCATGAGAGACAACGTTTAAAGTGATGCTTGTGGATGCCATGAAAGCTGATGTTTTAAATGTTTTACGATCCCACGAATGAACGTTTTACTTATGCCACAAAAAGATGACGCTTATGCACACGCTTTTAAAAGAACGATATTTTCTCACAAAAATGAACGTTTTCTCATGAAAGGACATGTTAAATGAAAGATAAGAAAAGAATGACAACTCCAGCTCTTTAGAGCTGACATGAATAAATGAAAGAAATGAAAGCATGAAATGTATGAAAATACGTAACGGCTGATGCAAACCAAGGAGCTGGACATGCTGATCATGCAAGTGGGAATGGAGCTGAATTTGCACAAGACCCTTTGTCACTTCCTAGTGGCCCAATTATAAGACTTAGAGCCAAACGTTTCAAGGAAGCACTAAATGGGCTAATCCAAGAGAATTGGACTGATTCTAAAAGACCAAGATGGGCTCAAATAATATTCAAGACTTAGTCCATGTCATCAAGGCAATTGAAGAGGCTAATTAGCACGTAGAAATATGATGAATGGTCTGTCCATTAAAGGACGTGAATTTGTTAAGTTTCAAGAATATTAAATAGGTGAATGAACTTGGTCTTGCCTGGGTATGTGAAATATATTGAATTTAGTCGTTTAGTCATTTCTGGCTGCCTCTAGAAGTCCAAGAGGCCTAAAAATCGTGGGACATGCTAATATTTGTGTTGCTTTTAAAGCTGTAGTTATGACTTTTCCTATTCTTGGAGGGTTGTTTCAAGTATATAGAGGGGTTATTTCGACTTTTAATATCTTATTTGAAATTTTAGAAGCTTATTTGTCTTTGTGAGGTCTTGTGTTCCTCTTGGTTCTTCAAAGAACTCTTTGAACTTATCAAGTTAATCTTGTGGCGTTCAAGTTCCAAACTTATCACCTTGATTCTGATTTCTTGGTGTGGCGTTTTCAATCCTTCGTAGTCTTGGTTTTCATCTAGTTGGGTGACTGGTCAAGGCTCAACAAATCTTGTCAATACGATCTTGGGGTTCCAAGCCATCATTGTTATCGGGTTTCATCACAATTGTTGGTGGAGTTCATATCATTTTGGTATCAGAGCTTTGGTTCTAAGATAAATTTGTCTATATTTTATTTTCGTTCTATTTCCTGTTCTTTGCTGTAAAAAAAAATAAAAGAAAAAATGAAAGACATTTAAAAAAAAAAAAAAAGGTACACGATTCCAGTAAGAAAACTTCTTCGTTTCAATCTTGTATCTCACCTTATTCAAGTACTTGAACTTTTGATGAGTTTTGGTTGTTTATTTTCTAAATTGCTGCTGCTGGATTATTTTGAATGAGTTTCTTGAAGTTCGATTAAGAACTAAAGAAGACACAGAAGAGTGGAAAAAGCCGTTTAGAGTGAAAACACGAGTGCAAGTATATCAATTCTTGAGTGAAACACGTGAGGGAGTGCTTGTGAGGATTCTAACTTTGTCTAATAATCAAGAAGAAGACACAACTGAAGAATTTCAATAACCTCCAGTTCCAAACCTCCAAATGCAAGCGATGTTAGGGGAGATGAGGCGTATGTTGAGGGCTGAATTAGAACCTATTCACGAAAGGTTGGACAGGGTAGAAGCGGAAATTCCTAGGGGCCAGCAACATGACATCCACAATAGGCAGTATGGTGGGCGTGGTCCCTGGCGGAATGTTGATGGAGAGGCAGAGTGGGAGGAGTTTGATGAGCAATATTTGAACCGAGGCAGGATTGAGGAGGGAAAACGATTTAGGAAATATAAAGATTAAAATCCCATCTTTTCAAGGTAAAAATGATCCTGAAGTTTATTTGGATTGGGAAACTAAAATAGAGATGGTTTTTGATTGTCACAACTACTCAGAGATAAAGAAGGTTAAGTTGGCTGCAATTGAATTTACCGATTATGCCATTGTGTGGTGGGATCAATTACTGATTAATAGGAGGAGGAATAGAGAGCCACCCGTGGACACTTGGGAGGAAATGAAAATGCTTATGAGGAAGCGTTTTGTACCCAGCCACTATTATAGGGGATTATATCAAAAATTACAGAGGTTAATTCAAGGATCTAAGAGTGTGGATGAGTATTACCGGGAAGCCACCATGGCTAGGTTTTTGCATGGTTTAAATCGTGAGATTGCGGATATAGTCGAGATGCAGCACTATGTTGAGTTGACGGATATGGTGCATCAAGCCATAAAGGTGGAGGAACAATTCAAACGAAAGGGATTGGCTAGGAGGGGACTGCCTATGGCTACAACCAGCTCGTGGAAGACAACTCCAAAAAGGGACGAGCAGCAACAAAATAAGCCAAAATTTGAATCCTCTAAGAATGCCAACTTAAAGACTGCCACTACTTGATATGAACCCGCGGAAATGAAATCCCTTGAACCCAAAGTCAATTTGAAAACTCCCCAAGAAAGCCAAAATCAAGTCAATGGATGGAGAACCTACACCCGATGAGAACTCGTTTCAAGAACCTAGATTATATTAAAATCTAGACCCGTTGAAGAACCCGTCTTAAGAACCCAGATTATAAAGTAGGAACGTCACAAAGGTTGTGATTTACCTTTGATAAGTTCAAAAATTCAATCAAGAACAAGAGGAGTAAAACTCAACTCACAATGAATAAATTCATCAAATTTCATAAACTTCATAAACTGATTAGAATGAGGCTACATAGAGTATTTAAAGCAAAACCTAATGAAACCCTAGCCAAAATAAACCCCCCATCTTCCAAAAGTGCCCCTGGATGAACAATGTCGTGGCTACAGTGCCGTGCTACAGTAACTCGGCTACAGTAACCCTAAACCTAGTTCAATAAAATAATAATTTTTCCAACATGCCCTTACATAAGCCCCCTTAAGTGCTTCCCATAATAAACTCAATTATTCTAAACTAATAACATAAGTTCTTTAAATGAATTAAATAAGTTGAAACCCTTCAAGAGCTCAAAGCCTTTAAGTCTTGTCGTTGCCCTCCTCCGTAGCTAATCAAATGAATTAAAACTGGATCTTCATCCTTCAAGCCCCATCTTGAATGTTGGGCTCTTGCTAAACTTGTCCCAAGTGGATTGCATCAATCCTTGTATTGTCTCCTTGATCTTCTTGGCCCATCTGGAAATTGCAAATGATCTTTAAGACTAGGCCCATCTTGGTTCCCATCATTCCCCCTCTCCTCAAAATGATTCGACCTCGAATCTCCACCTGGCTCAAAGGGAAAAATGCTAGTTACATTATCATTGATTTCATATGCATTGTCATTAATTTGTTCAAGAATTTGAGAACATCCATCCATGCTACTCCTGTTGTCAACATATAAAGACATTAAATCTAAATGAGTAAATAGATTTAAGTCTACAAACAATTTCAAAAGGAGAATATAAAGTGGTAGTATGCATGGTCCTGTTATATGCAAACTCTATAAATCCATCCATAACCACAAAAATAGAATTTCTACTCCTTTCTTTCCTAGGCAGCCCCAAAACAAAGTCCATAGATATGTCTACACATGACTCACTAGGAATAGGTAAGGGCGTATGCAACCCATGTGGCAAAAGTATAAATTTGGCCTTTCTGCATGTAATGCACCTACCACAAATACAATTGACATCTCTCTTCATCTTAGACCAACATAAATGTTCATGCAAGATGACTAATATTTTCTTGACACTAGAATGACTACTCCAAATATATGCAAACTCAATGAAGGGCAAGTGATAGTCCCACAAACGTTCCTGAAACACACCTAAACTTTTTTTTACAAAACAATGACCACTCCAATTATATGAAAACTCGATGAATGACAAGCAATACTCCCACAAACGTTCATGCAACATGTTAATGAATGACAAATGATACTTCCACAAATGTTCAAGTAACACTTCAATGAAAGGCAAATGATACTCCCACAAACATTCATGCAACACATCAATGAATGACAATTGATACTTCCACAAACGTTCATGCAACACGTCATTGAAAGGCAAATGATATTCCCACAAACGTTCATGCAACACAACAAAAGTCTTCCTTACACCATGGTTACCCCACAAACCACCATGTCCATCACACACAAGCAACTTACGCATAAAACTAGTAGGTACACAAAATCTATTCTTTTTATACAAGTACCAATCAAGTTTATAGAACTTACCAAACGATGATTTCTCACATGTTCCATACACACTAGCAAAGTCATAATCATTAGCATGCAATTCCTTATCATATTCAAGTTTCAACAATTTTGCATCTAAAATGAAGATAAGTACAAACCTTCTTGCTAAAGCATTAACCACAAAAGTTTCCATACCTTGTGTGTATTTGAATACAAAAGTTTCAATACAATCATCCCGCTTAGCACGCATTATAGTCAACAACTTACCTTTTCCCTTTAAGTGTGTCAATGACTCGTGTTCTTCCAAGAAAGGTCGGTTAGGAATTGTTGCACCTGGCACAAAATCAATGTAGTACTCTATCTCCCTAATAGGTGGCAATCCACTAAACATACCACTAGGAATCATGACCTTATATGCCTGCTACAAAGAAACAACAACACAAGACAAAGAGTCATTAAATTCATTAGTATAAAAGCTTGCCTTCGCATAAAAACTCACTTTTGTCTTTCTATTTTTCTCTCCAACCTCTCTTTCCTTTTCCTCTTGTCCCTCCACTCTTTTTTCTTGACTCTTAACCACCTCTATATTTTCTTTTTCTCTCTCTCTTTCTTTTGATGTTTTGGCCTCATTCTCTTTTTTCCTCTCACTCTCTTTGTTCTTTTCACTCTCTGTTTTTCTTTCACTCTCCTCTTTTTTTGAACTCTTGGCCTCACAATTGTTTTTCAGCTCATTCTCTCTTTTTCTTGAGGTTTCAGCCTCACCCAAATCATTTCCCTTAGGTGGTTCGGTCTTCCCCTTTGTTACAACTTGATCATTTTTGTCCCACTTTGGTTTCCAAGGAGTACTAGAAACCAAAGTATACTTTGATGTACCCTTTCTTTTTAGCCGCCTCTCCACCTTCATAGTCATGTGCACCATATCCTCTACCTCCTTATAATGTTGCAACTCAACTACATTGGCTATCTCCCTATTCAACCCACTCAAAAATCTGTCATCGTAGCCTTCTGATCCTCCACTACATTAGCCCGAATCATAGCCACCTCCATCTCCTTTTGGTAATCATCTACATTCCTAGACTCCTGTGTAAGATTTTGTAGTTTTTGGTAGAGGTCTCTATAGTAGTGGCTAAGTACAAATCTCCGCCTCATGATTCCTTTCAACTCTCCATGTTTCTACAGGCCTCTCAAAATTCCTCCTCCTATTGGATACTAATTGATCCCACCAAATAATCGCATAATCAGTGAACTCAATTACAACCAACTTCACCTTCTTCTCCTCAGAGTAATTATGACAATCAAACACCAACTATATTCTTTTCTCCCACTCTAAATAAACTTCAGGGTCAGTTCTACCTTGGAATGATGGTATTTTCATTTTGATGCTTCCAAGGTTCTTATCTACTCTATCTCGACCCCCTGAGTTTGCCCTAAGGCCTCTTCCATGCCTAACTCCTCTATGTCCACCCAATCCAACTTCAAATGTTAAGCCTTCCTCATCCTCACCAAACTCTCCATTCTTATACCCATTCTCAATTCTAGGCTCACGTCGCCTCCAATCTCTCTCACCTTGTAGATTTCTAATCATTGCTTCTTGATTATCCATACATCTCTCACTTCACCCAACACCAAGTTCAACCGCTCAAACTGTTGTTGCATGGCTTGCAACATAATAGATGAGTTATCTGCCACTCCGTTTGGTGATGAGTCACTTCTATGAGACATCATAATATGCTGCACAAAAAGAATGTTAGTGAAAAACCTCACACACTCCCTTACGTGTTTACACTCAAATAATGGCACTCCACTCGTGTTTCACTCTTAATGGCTTTTTCCCGATAATAGTCTCACACCCTCTTGCCTTTTACTTCAATAGTTTTCCCGCTCAAGTTCTTTAAGAACTAGTTTAACTAAATCAGGACAATACAACCATGTGTTATTCCAACCAGTAATATAGATCAAAGAAACAAGGAATGAATAAAATGACACGAGACTCAAGGAATTTATACGAGGGAAAGGGTAATTATAAAACAAGATACCAACTAAAAAGATGTAATCAGCTCCTATGATGATAAAAGCTCAATCAACAAATACTTTTATTTCTCTTTGTTGAAACTATGTAGCAACTTTGAATATGCTACCTTCTCTTTTCTTCTTTTTCTTCCTCTTCTTCTTCTTTTCTTTTTTTTTTTTTTTTTCAAATTTTCTTTTCTTTTCCTTTCTTTTCTTTTCTTTTCTTTTATTTTCTCTTCTCTAATTCAATCACAAATAGCAATATTCAATTGTGAAAATCAAGCAATTGAATTCAAGCACGACAAGGAAGTAGAAGAGAATCAATGGAACGGCACTCCAAGCAACAGATAAACTTAGAGATGCAGGAAACTGTAGAATTTTGAAACCCTAGGTGAAAAAGAAATAGAGAGGATTTCGGCTATAGTGAGAGCAAGAAAGGAAAAATTCAGTTACATTGCAAAAAAGAGTGAGATCAAGAGAGCATTATTTTCAAACCAGGCCTTTATTGTACTCATGTACAAGGAGGCTCTTTTATGTACTAATGATCTCGTCGGTACTTTGCCAAGCAAGATTGTTTGTCTTTTGCAGGAGTTTGAAGATGTCCTTCCTGAAGAGGTACCTTATGGTTTACCTCCAATCCGAGGGATTGAACATCAAATTGATTTCATACCTGGTGCATCAATTCCAAACCGATCTGCTTATAGGAGTAATCCCGAGGAGACCAAGGAACTTCAGAGGCAAGTAAGTGAATTATTGGAGAAGGGGTTTGTGCGTGAAATTAGGAGTCCTTGTGCGGTTCCGGTGCTGCTAGTTCCTAAGAAGGATGGAACATGGAGGATGTGTGTTGACTGTCGAGCCATCAACAACATAACGGTAAAGTATCGTCATCCCATTCCTAGACTAGATGATATGTTGGATGAATTACATGGTTCTTGTGTCTTTACAAAAATTGATCTTAAGAGTGGATATCATCAGATTAGGATGAAAGAAGGTGATGAATGGAAAACTGCTTTTAAGACTAAATATGGTTTGTATGAGTGGTTAGTGATGCCTTTCGGTTTAACTAATGCTCCCAGCACATTTATGCATTTGATGAACCATGTTTTGCGAGCATTTATTGGCAGATTTGTAGTTGTGTATTTTGATGATATCCTGATCTATAGCAAAAATTTGGAAGAACATGTAATGCATTTGAAATCTGTTTTGGAAATTCTAAGGAAAAAAAGGTTGTTTGCTAACCTCAAAAAGTGCACCTTTTGCACGGATAAGCTTGTGTTTCTTGGTTTTGTTGTTAGTAAGAGAGGAATTGAGGTGGATGAGGAAAAGGTGAAGGCAATCCAAGAGTGGTCAATGCCTACAACAGTCAGCCAAGTGATGAGTTTCCACGGCTTAGCTAGCTTCTATAGACGGTTTGTGCGTGATTTTAGTAGCTTAGCCGCCCCTCTTACTGAAGTCATCAAGAAAAATGTGTCGTTTAAGTGGGGAAAAGAACAAGAAAAGGCATTTAGTATGATAAAAGAAAAGTTAACTAATGCACATTTGCTTGTTTTACCTAACTTTGCTAAAACTTTTGAAATTGAGTGTGATGCTTCAGGCATAGGTATTGGAGCTGTTTTGATGCAAGAAGGCCGTCCAATTGCTTATTTCAGTGAAAATTTGAGTGGGGCAGCCCTAAATTACCCTACTTATGATAGGGAGATGTATGCCTTGGTGAGGGCATTGGAAAATTGGCAACACTATCTATGGCCAAAGGAGTTTGTGATTCACACAGATCATGAGTCTTTGAAGCATTTGAAAGGACAGCAAAGGTTGAACAAACGCCATGCCAAGTGGGGTGGAATTCATTGAAACATTTCCGTATGTGATCAGTATAAGCAAGGTAAGGAAAATGTAGTGGCTGATGCATTGTCCCGAAGGTATGCCTTACTTTCCATTTTAGATACAAAAATGCTTGACTTTGAATACATTAAGGAATTGTATGCTCAAGATTCTGATTTTGGTGATGTGTTCAATGCATGTGAAAAAATGGCGTTTGATAAGTTTTATAGGTATGATAGATTTTTGTTTCGGGAAAATAAATTGTGTTTGCCAATATGTTCTTTGTGCGAAGTGCTTGTGAGAGAAGCTCATGGTGGTGGTTTGATGGGTCATTTTGGTGTAGCTAAGACTTTAGGAATTTTGCATGAACATTTTTTTTGGCCTCATATGAAACGTGATGTGGAAAGAATTTGTGAGAAGTGTATCACGTGTAAACAGGCTAAGTCTAAGTTGAAACCACATGGTTTGTACACCCCTTTGCCAGTACCTAGTGAACCTTGGACTGATATTTCTATGGATTTTGTTTTACGTTTACCTAGGACTAAGAGGGGGAGAGATTCAGTTTTTGTGGTGGTAGATAGATTTTTCAAGATGGCACACTTCATTGCATGTCATAAAACTGATGATGCATCACATATAGCTGATTTGTTCTTCAAAGAAATTATTAGGTTACATGGTATGCCTAAGACCATTGTTTCTGATAGGGATGCAAAGTTTTTGAGTTACTTTTGGAAGAATTTGTGGGGAAAGCTGGGAACTAAGTTGTTGTTTTCCACTACTTGTCATCCACAAACGGATGGCCAAACTGAAGTAGTAAATAGAATTTTGTCGTCTTTGTTGCATGCTATCATTAAAATAGATTGTTTGCCACATGTTGAATTTGCTTACAATAGAAGTATACATTCTGCAACTAAGTTTTCACCATTTGAAATTGTTTATGGCTTTAACCCATTGTCATCTTTGGGTTTAACTTCTTTACCTTTGAGTGAACGTGTGAACTTAGATGGCAAAAAGAAGGCAGAATTTGTAAAGATGATTCATGAAAAGGCACGGCTAAACATTGAAAGGAGGACTAAGGAAGGACCATTTTCCAGAGAAGCGGCTTTCAAAACTCTTACCTCGGGGTGACGGGCCATTTCAAGTAGTAGAACGCATCAATGATAATGCCTACAAGCATGACTTACCAGGTGAGTATGGTGTCAGTGCAAGCTTTAATGTTGCTGATTTGTCTCCTTTTGATGTAGGTGATGATTTGAGGACAAATCCTTCTCAAGAGGGGGAGAATGATGCAAACCAAGGAGCTGGACATGTTGATCATACAAGTGGGAATGAAGCTGAATTTGTACAAGACCCTTTGTCACTTCCTAGTGGCCCAATTACAAGACTTAGAGCCAAACGTTTCAAGGAAACACTAAATGGGCTAATCCAAGAGAATTGGGCTGATTCTAAAAAGACCAAGATGGGCTTAAATAATATTCAAGACTTAGTCCATGTCATCAAGGCAATTGAAGAGGCTAATTAGCACGTAGAAATATGAGGAATGGTCTGTCCATTAAAGGACGTGAATTTGTTAAGTTTCAAGAATATTAAATAGGTGAATGAACTTGGTCTTGCCTGGGTACGTGAAATACATTGAATTTAGTCATTTAGTCATTTCTGGCTACCTCTAGAAGTCCAAGAGGCCTAAAAATCGTGGGACTTGTTATGTTAATATTTGTGTTGCTTTTAAAGCTGTATTTATGACTTTTCCTATTCTTGGAAGGTTGTTCCAAGTATATAGAGGGGTTATTTCGAGTTTTAATATCAGATTTGAAATTTCAGAAGCTTATTTGTCTTTGTGAGGTGATATGAACCCGCGGGAACGAAATCCCTTGAACCCACAATCAATTTGAAAACTCCCCAAGAAAGCAAAAAATCAAGTCAAGGATGGAGAACCTAGACCCGATGAGAACTCGTTTCAAGAACCTAGATTATATTAAAATCTAGACCTGTTGAAGAACGCGTCTCAACAACCCAGATTACAAAGGAGGAACGCCACAAAGGTTGTGATTAACCTTTAATAAGTTCAAAAGTTCAATTAAGAACAAGAGGAGTAAAACTCAACTCACAATGAATAAATTCAGTAAATTTCATAAAAACTTCTGAAAATGAGGCTACAAAGAGTATTTAAACCAAAACCTAATTAAAACCCTAGATAAAATAAATCCCCATCTTCCAAAAATACCCCTGAGTGGACAGTGCCACGTCTACAGTACGGCGCTACAGTAACTCGGCTACAGTAACCCTAACCCTAGTTCAATAAAATAATAATTTTCCCAACATAACCTTACATAGGCATAAACCCAATTATTCTAAGCAAATAAAATAAGTCCTTGAAATTAATTAAATAAGTTGAAAGCCTTCAAGTGTCCAAAGCCTATAAGTCATGTTGTTGCCCTTTCCATAGCTTATGAAATGAATCAAAGCATAATCTTCATCATTTAAGACCTTGAACTTGTATTTGGCTTATCTGGAACTTGCAACATATCTTTAACACTAGGTTCACTTTGGTTCTCATCATTCTCCCTCTCCTCAAAAGGATTCGACCTCGAATCTCCACCTGGATCAAAGGGAAAAATGTTAGTAACATTATCATTGATTTCATATGCATTGTCATTAATTTGTTCAAGAATTTGAGAACATCCATCCAAGCTACTCCTATTGTCAACAGATAAGTTCTTTAAATGAATTAAATAAGTTGAAACCCTTCAAGAGCTCAAAGCCTTTAAGTCTTGTCGTTGCCCTCTTCCGTAGCTAATCAAATGAATTAAAACTGGATCTTCATCCTTCAAGCCCCATCTTGAATGTTGGGCTCTTGCTAAACTTGTCCCAAGTGAATTGCATCAATCCTTGTATTGTCTCCTTGATCTTCTTGGCCCATCTGGAAATTGCAAATGATCTTTAAGACTAGGCCCATCTTGGTTCCCATCATTCCCCCTCTCCTCAAAATGATTCGACCTCGAATCTCCACCTGGCTCAAAGGGAAAAATGCTAGTTACATTATCATTGATTTCATATGCATTGTCATTAATTTGTTCAAGAATTTGAGAGCATCCATCCATGCTACTCCTGTTGTCAACAGATAAAGACATTAAATCTAAATGAGTAAATAGATTTAAGTCTACAAACAATTTCAAAAGGAGAATATAAAGTGGTAGTATGCATGGTCCTGTTATATGCAAACTCTATAAATCCAGCCATAACCACAAAAATAGAATTTCTACTCATTTCTTTCCTTGGCAGCCCCAAAACAAAGTCTATAGATATGTCTACACATGACTCACTAGGAATAGGTAAGGGCGTATGCAACCCATGTGGCAAAAGTATAAATTTGGCCTTTCTGCATGTAATGCACCTGCCACAAATACAATTGACATCTCTCTTCAGCTTAGACCAACATAAATGTTCATGCAAAATGTCTAATATTTTCTTGACACCAGAATGACTACTCCAAATATATGCAAACTCAATGAAGGGCAAATGATAGTCCCACAAACATTCATGCAACAGGTCAACAATGTATGGCAAATGATACTCCCACAAACGTTCCTGAAACACACCTAAAGTTTTTTTTACAACACAATGACCACTCCAATTATATGAAAACTCGATGAATGGCAAGCAATACTCCCACAAACGTTCATGCAACATGTTAATGAATGACAAATGATACTTCCACAAACGTTCATGTAACACTTCAATGAAAGGCAAATGATACTCCCACAAACATTCATGCAACACGTGAATGAATGACAATTGATACTTCCACAAACGTTCATGCAACACGTCATTGAAAGGCAAATGATATTCCTACAAACGTTCATGCAACACAACAAAAGTCTTCCTTACACCATGGTTACCCAACAAACCACCATGTCCATCACACACAAGCAACATACGCATAAAACTAGTAGGTACACAAAATCTATTCTTTCTAAACAAGTACCAATCTAGTTTATAGAACTTGCCAAACGATGCTTTCTCACATGTTATATACACACTAGCAAAGTCATAATCATTAGCATGCAATTCCTTATCATATTCAAGTTTCAACAATTTTGCATCTAAAATGAAGATAAGTACATACCATCTTCCTAAAGCATCAACCACAAAAGTTTCCATACCTTGTGTGTATTTGAATACATGAGGAAAAGTCTCAATACAATCCTCCCGCTTAGCACGCATTATAGTCAACAACTTACCTTTTCCCTTTAAGTGTGTCAATGACTCATGTTTTTCCAAGAAAAGTCGGTTAGGAATTGTTGCACCTAGCACAAAATCAATGTAGTGCTCTATCTCCCTAATGGGTGGCAATCCACTAAATACACCACTTGGAAACACGACCTCATATGCCCTGCAACAAAGAGACAACAATACTAGGCAAACATACGTCAAGTTCGTTAGGATTAAGACTTGCCTTAGCATAAAAACTCACTTTTCTCTTTGTTTTTCTCTCACTTTCTTCACACTCTCTTTTCTTTCCACTCTCTTTTTCTTTTTCACTCCCTTTTTTCCTTTCACACTCTTTTTTCTTTTCACTCTCTTTTTTTCTGTCACTCTCTTTTTCTTCATCTTTTTTTGTACTCTCAACCTCACAATTATTTTTCAACTCATTCTCTCTTGTGCTTGAGGTCTTATTCTCACCCTCTTCTTTTTTCTCTCTTTCTCCATTTCGGTCTCACTATTTCTTTTCTTCTCAATCTCATCTTCACTCTTGCTTTTCAGCTCAATCTCACTTTCACTCTCACCTTCACTCTTGTTTTTCAGCTCATTCTCACTTTCACTCTTGCTTGTTTGCTCAATCTCCTTTTCACTTTTTCTTTTTTGATCACTCTCATTTTCACTCTTTCCTTTTTGAGCAACCTCACTTTTCAATTTCAATTGGTCCCCATGGACATGTGTTGGAGTTAAAGGAGCAAGTTTGATTATTTTTCCATCCTTTTCAAAACTGTACATGTTCATTAACCCATCATGGATCACATTCATATCATACTGCCATGGCTTCCCTAACAAAATATGACCAGCATGCATAGGCACAACATCACAAAGGACCATATCCTGGTATTTCCCAATTGAAAAAGAAACTAGCACTTGCTTATTTACCCTAACCTCCCCATAATCACTCAACCACTGCAACATGTATGGTCTAGGGTATTTCAAGGTACGTAAATTCAATTTCTCAGCTAAAGTAGTGCTAGCCAAATTAATACAACTCCTCAAATCAAATGACCATACTACATACCTTGTTGTTGATGTGGCATCTAGTATGAAAAATGTTCTCACTCTGCTGCTCTGTATCATTCATCTTAGTTTGTGTATTGAGTGCACGCCTAGCAACAAGTGACTCACCATACTCTTCTTTCTCATATCCATTCTCAATACTAGGCTCATGTCGCTTCCTACCTCTCTCACCTTGCAGATTTCTAATCACTGCTTCTTGATTATCCATCATATCCCTCACTTCACCCAACACCAAGTTCAACCGCTCAAACTGTTGTTGCATGGCTTGCAACACAAAAGATGAGTTATCTGCCACACCTTTTGGTGATAAGTCACTTCTATGAGACATCATAATATGCTGCACAAAAAAAATGTTAGTGAAAAACCTCACACACTCCCTTACGTGTTTACACTCAAAAAATGGCACTTCACTCGTGTTTCACTCTTAATGGCTTTTTCCCAATAATAGTCTCACACCCTCTTGCCTTTTACCTCAATAGTTTTCTTGCTCAAGTTCTTTAAGAACTAGTTGAACTAAATCAAGACAATACAACCATGCATTATTCCAACCAGTAATATAGATCAAAGAAATAAGGAATGAATAAAATGACACGAGACTCAAGGAATTTATACGAGGGAAAGAGTAATTATAAAATAAGATACCAACTAGAAAGATGTAATCAGCTCCTATGATGATAAAAGCTCAATCAACAAATACTTTCTTTCTCTTTGTTGAAACTATGTAGCAACTTTGAATTGCCTTCTCTTTTCTTCTTCTTCCTCTTCTTCTTCTTCTTTTTTTTTTTTCGAATTTTCTTTTCTTTTCTTTCCCTTTCCTTTCTTTTCTTTTCTTTTCTTTTCCTTTCTTTTCTTTTCTTTTCTTTTCTCTAATTCAATCACAAATAGCAATATTCAATTGTGAAAATCAAGCAATTGAATTCAAGCACGACAATAAAATAGAAGAGAATCAATGGAACGGCACTCCAAGCAACAGATAAATTTAGAGATGCAGGAAACCCTAGAATTTTGAAACCCTAGGTGATGCAAATTTCAGCCAAACCCAAAATCCTAAGAATTTTGGAAGCCTACTTTTTGTTTCTATTTTTTTTTTGGCAACCCTAGAACAATGATGCCCTAGAATTAAATATGCAAGAAATAAAAGATAGAATCAGACCTGATTGGAAACCTTGTTCTAAATACCAAATGATATGAACCCGCGGGAACGAAATCCCTTGAACCCACAATCAATTTGAAAACTCCCCAAGAAAGCCAAAAATCAAGTCAATGATGGAGAACCTAGACCCGATGAGAACTCGTTGCAATAACCTAGATTATATTAAAATCTTGACCCGTTGAAGAACCCGTCTCAAGAACCTAGATTACAAAGGAGGAACGCCACAAAGGTTGTGATTTACCTTTGATAAGTTCAAAAGTACAATTAAGAACAAGAGGAGTAAAACTCAACTCACAATGAATAAATTTATTAAATTTCATAAACTTCATAAACTTCTGAAAATGAGGCTACAAAGAGTATTTAAACCAAAACATAATTAAAACCCTAGATAAAATAAAACCCCATCTTCCAAAAATACCCCTGAGTGAACAGTGCCACGGCTACAGTACGGCGCTACAGTAACTCGGCTATAGTAACCCTAACCCTAGTTCAATAAAATAATAATTTTCCCAACATACCCTTACATAGTCATAAACCCAATTATTCTAAGCAAATAAAATAAGTCCTTGAAATTAATTAAATAAGTTGAAAGCCTCCAAGTGTCCAAAGCCTATAAGTCATGTTGTTGCCCTTTCCATAGCTTATGAAATGAATCAAAGCATAATCTTCATCATTTAAGCCCTTGAACTTGTATTTGGTCCATCTGGAACTTGCAACATATCTTTAACACTAGGCCTACCTTGGTTCTCATCATGAGGTCTTGTGTTCCTCTTGGTTCTTCAAAGAACTCTTTGAACTTATCAAGTTAATCTTGTGACGTTCAATCTGCAAACTTATCACCTTAATTCTGATTTCTTGGTGTGGCGTTTTCAATCCTTCATAGTCTTGGTTTTTATCTAGTGGGGTGACTGGTCAAGGCTCAACAAATCTTGTCAATACGATCTTGGGGTTCCAAGCCATCATTGTTATCGGGTTTCATCACAATTGTTGGTGGAGTTCATATCATATATTTTTTTCTTCCTGGGTCCACCAAAAATGGAAAGTTTTAAAGTATTAAAAAAAATGCGGATTAAATCCGGTTATAACCCGGATCCAGGTTAAATCTGGATATCCGGTTACAATTTGGATGTCTGGATTAAATCCAGTTATCCACCCGGATTAAATCCAGATTAATTCGGGCGGATAAACTCCCAAATTTTAGCCTCCAGATCCGGTTGAACACCCGTACTTACACCCTTATTCATGCCCTTATACCATGGTACACTCATTTGACAAACCCAGTTGGAATTGGACTTAAAATCCTTAGTGAAACCCTATCTATACCCTGAATGAGCCAATTGGTTTTGCTAAAAAATGTTCCAGCCGAATAACTCTCATTTCCATAGATTTTCACACAACTTTTCTCCCATTGAATGACCACTCCAGGGACTGAAAATTGTACCCTATGGCAGCCAAGTAGGGTACTTATTTTCTGGAATGTCAAACACTCAAACTACTTCACAAAAATCTCACCATTCAGCCAAGCATTTTAGCCCCTCCTTTCTAGTCGATTGTTTCACCCATCTTAGAATAAGCCTTCATAGCATTGCCATGTATTCCACCCACTCCAAGTCAGCCCTCTTGATAGCCCCACGTGTGACGCCCCCAATCCCCGCTTGGGATGGAACGGAGACTTAGAGCGTCGGGACATACAACACAAAGAAGTTTCATATCCCAGTTCAAGACAGTTAACATGCAATGCATCCTAGTATTGATGGGAACCAAGATGGGCCTAGTCTTAAAGAGCTTTTGCAACTTCCAGATGAGCCAAGAAGATCAAGGAGACATTGCAAGGATTGATGCAATCCACTTGGGACAAGTTTAGCAAGAGCCCAACATTCAAGATGGGGCTTAAAGGATGAAGATCCATTTTTAATTCATTTGATTAGCTATGGAAGAGATCAACGACAAGACTTAAAGACTTTGAGCTATTGAAGGGTTTCAACTTATTTAATTCATTTAAAGAACTTATGTTATTAGTTTAGAATAATTGAGTTTATTATGGGAAGCACTTAAGGGGGCCTATGCAAGGGCATGTTGGGAAAGTTATTATTTTATTGAACTAAGGTTAGGGTTACTGTAGCCGAGTTACTGTAGCGCGGCACTGTTCATTCAGGGGTACTTTTGGAAGATGGGGGTTTATTTTGGCTAGGGTTTCATTAGGCTTTGCTTTAAATACTCTATGTAGCCTCATTCTAATTAGTTTTATGAAGTTTATGAAATTTGATGAATTTATTCATTGTGAGTTGAGTTTTACTCCTGTTGTTCTTAATTGAACTTTTGAACTTATCAAAGGTAAATCACAACCTTTGTGGCGTTCCTCCTTTATAATCTGGGTTCTTGAGACGGGTTCTTCAACAGGTCTAGATTTTAATATAATCTAGGTTCTTGGAACGAGTTCTCATCGGGTCTAGGTTCTCCATTCACTGACTTGATTTTGGCTTTCTTGGGGAGTTTTTAAATTGACTGTGGGTTCAAGGGATTCCATTCCCACGGGTTCATATCAGGTATGCAACTAGTAATATGCAATAATCACAGTGGAAATAAAAGGTTAAGGTGAAAAATATGCCTGAATAACTAAAACATCCCAACTTCATTAGACAATCATCATGTTCGAAATACTAAAGTAGCATAGATTTATATACAAAGTCATATCATTTTCTTAATGCGATGTAAAGCATAAAGGACTTGGGCTATGAACATCAAAATTAAGTCCAGCTTCCTCTCCAAATCCGACTCCTCCTCAATCGTGCGCATCCAGTGCTCCATCAATCTCGTCCTGGTTTATTCCTGACACAACTTATAAAATTCCGAGTGGAATGATAGTAATCCCATAAAAGTTTGAGATTTACTCGAAATCTCAGTAAGTTAAACAGCTAACTGACACAAAGATAAATCGATTATGAAAAATGATAAATATGCAATGCATGAGATGTGGAAAATCAGTATGCATGTCTCCCATCCAAATTCCTCAACATTTTTTTTTAAATATGAAGACACCGATTTTTACTAAGTAAGTAATTTCGTCATCATTTTTTTAAAAGACATAACTTCTTCATAAAAATTTTATCATAAATTTTCTTTATCATAGACTTACATCATTATCTTATTAATAACATAACGTGCGGTAGTGTCATAGTTCCCCATATGCACTGTGACTACCTGCCGATGACCATAGTATAACTTACGTTGAAACTATGTTGTCTATAGACTCGTTCTCAATGCATTGGTAAATATAACATAACATCATAAAATCCATAATGTGTACACCCATCAGCATTAGGTGTCAAAGATAGTTGACTGTTCTTTGTCAACCTAGGGGGTTACCACTCCATTATTAAACACTCCATAGTAGACAAAGGAGTTCTACCAGGATAATTCCCCATCCTAGCCTTTGGGGTGGTGACAAAATGATTTTTGTGCTATGCTTTAAAAAAAATACTTTTCATGACATGTGCATATGTAGTAAATTTCATGCAAAAAATGACATTTATAAATGTAATATGCAAAAATGGTGAAAATGTCATATGTTATGTAAGTATGCACTCATTGTGTCATATAACATGATAATTTATGCTCAAAATGATAATTGATGAATAAATGAAGCATTTATCAATAATTCATAAGAAATTTATTAAGGTGTAAGTTAGAGGTCAACTTATAAATTTCCGGAAAAATTCAAAATTGGCGTCGTAGCTGCGTAAATTGTGTGCATACTAAGTTAGGATTAATACTCTTATGGATAGGTTCAAAATCAAAGGCTTCAAAAATTGGATATTTACAAAAATACCCATAGACTTTCAAAAATTGTCATTTTGACCCTAAATTTTCACTAATTGCAAACGTTCTCCAAATTTCATTGACTTCATAATTTTGGCATTGTAAAACCAACTAAGCCCTTAGATTTTCAAAATTCAAAGTGAAACTTGTCCAATTAGTCCCAACCCGTGGCATGCATCCTAGTTGATGCCTATGTGTATTTTCAACTATTGATCCCTATGAATGCGATCATTAATATCTTTAGGGATATTATGAAGTCTAATCCTTGAGTAATCAAATTCATCCCAACACTTAATCAAAGCTAAGAAATCTTTAATCATCAATATGCTTAAAACTGATTCATGCTTGATGATCAAAACAAGATAGATTTAAAATCTATCATGACATGCTTCTAATCACAAATTTAACCTTCCATAATTATGTTAGCATAACGATAGATTATATCAAATCATGCTTAGGGCATGCCATAGCTAAATTTCCAATTAAAAACATTCAATCACTCAAACCTTCCTTTAATTGACCCGATTTTGCATTAAGCATCATAACCTTCTCAAAACTCAACCAAACTTCGTACCAACACTTGGAAACAAAGCTTGACATGCTAGCTAAGATTGAAAGGAAGAAAACGTACAAATTTCGTGGCCTTCCATGCACTCTAGACTGCCTTACAAAAGAACACTCAAAAACTCACCAAACCTCACTTGGTTTGCACTCTTTTGATCTCTAAGAGGGGGGGAAATGCTCTCAAGGTTCAAGATGATGCTTGGAGCTGTGATGTGGGTGAAATGAGAAGGGGAGGGAAGTATTTATAGGTGGCCAAGGGGTGAGGGATGTTGGCTTGGGTGCTTGGTGATTGGGTGAAGTGGGAGGTGCTCAAATCTGGAAAGTTTCCAGATTTGCTTGCATGAGCTTAGGTCACTTGTGCAGAATTAAATAGTGCCCTAAACCACCAGTATTTCCTCACCACAGTAGCTGCAATGTTTTGTAGATGACTCCAGGTCGTGGGGCATCATTTGGATGGCAGAAGATCCCTTAAACCACCCTTGAAAACAGGTGGATGAAGGCGATTTTGTGGTGGCAGAAAATCACCATGGTTTTGGATTTTTTTGGGTAGCAAAAATGAGTCAAAATCCTTCATGATGGTCATGGGACTTCTTGGTGATTGGGTGGAGAAGGAGGTGGCAAGTGGTGGTGGTGCAAACCATGGCAGGAGGCTGGTTCAAATTCAATCCAAATAGTTCCTACACAAACTAGACCAAGGTGCACCCGGTTTGGTTCTTTGAGTTGGTTGATGCAAGCAATTTCGTCCAAGGCTCAAACTAAGTTTTGGAGGGTCTCATGAGGTGTTTAAGGACCATATTACCCTTGAGGATAAACCTAAAAAATATTGGGCCCAACGGCAAAAAAACCCAAGCATTACAAATGGCAATGCACAAAACCGATTGAAGCATGGTTTGGGCTTGTTATGTCATTTTTCTTAATGACATGTGGAATGGTTTAGCTAGGGTATTAAATTGGTCTAATCATAGTTTAAGGGAGTATTAATTCAAGAAAATTTGAATTAAAAAGTTTAAGAAAAGATTAAGCATGATTAAGCTTCAAAGCATAGCTTAAAGTGCACTAACCTCAAGTATGATAGTTAATGGCCTTAGCAAATTTTCAAAACTTAATTTGGGTACTTTGAGTGTGATTTGGGCTTAAGGAAACTAATGGTATAGTGTATTGGGTTTTTGGTATTTTAATGGTAAAATGAGTCCAAATATGGCTTTGGGCCATATGAGCTTGAAAAGGGCCAAAGGTCCAATCTACACCAAAGGACTTATACCTTCCTATTCATGGGAACCAAGGTGGGCCTAGTCTTAAAGATATGTTACAAGTTCCAGATGGGCCAAATACAAGTTCAAGGGCTTAAACGATGAAGATTATGCTTTGATTCATTTCATGAGCTATGGAAAGGGCAACAACATGACTTATAGGCTTTGGACACTTGAAGGCTTTCAACTTATTTAATTAATTTCAAGGACCTAATTTATTTGCTAAGAATAATTGGGTTTATGCCTATGTAAGGGCATGTTGGGAAAGTTATTATTTTATTGAACTAGGGTTAGGGTTACTGTAGCCGAGTTACTGTAGCGCCATACTGTCGCAGCAGCACTGTTCACTCAGGGGTATTTTTGGAAGATGGGGTTTTATTTTATCTAGGGTTTTCATTAGGTTTTGCTTTAAATACTCTATGTAGCCTCATTCTAATCAGTTTATGAAGTTTATGAAATTTGATGAATTTATTCATTGTGAGTTAAGTTTTACTCCTCTTGTTCTCGATTGAACTTTTGAACTTATCAAAGGTAAATCACGACCTTGGCGTTCCTCCTTTATAATCTGGATTCTTGAGACGGGTTCTTCAACGGGTCTAGATTTTAACATAATCTAGGTTATTGCAACGAGTTCTCATCGGGTCTAGGTTCTCCATCCATTGACCTGATTTTGGCTCTCTTGGGGAGTTTTCAAATTGATTGTGGGTTCAAGGGATTCTATTCCCGCGGGTTCATATCATTTGGTATTCAGAGCAAGGTTTCCAATCAGGTCTGACTCTATCTTTTATTTCTTACATATTTAATTCTAGGGCATCATTGTTCTAGGGTTGCAAAAAAAAAAATAGAAACAAAAAGTAGGCTGCCGAAATTCTTAGGGTTTTGGTTTGGTTGAAATTTGCATCACCTAGGGTTTCAAAATTCTAGGGTTTCTTGCATCTCTAAGTTTGTCAATTGCTTGGAGTGTGGTTCCATTGATTCTCTTCTACTTCATTGTCCATGCTTGTGTGTTTGAATTCAATTGTTTGATTTTCACAATTGAATATTGCTGTTTGTGGTTGAATTAGAGAAAAGAAAATGAAAGGAAAGGAAAGGAAAGGAAAGGAAAAGAAAAGAAAAGAAAAGAATGGAAAAGAAAGGAAAAGAAAAGAAAAAAAATTCGAAAAAAAAAAACAGAAATAAGAAGAAGAAGAAAAGAGAAGGTAGGATATTCAAAGTTGCTACATAGTTACAACAAAGAGAAAGAAAGTATTTGTTGATTGAGTTATTATCATCATAGGAGCTGAATACAACTTGCTAGTTGGTGTCTTGTTTTATAATTACTCTTTCCCTCGTATAAATTATTTGAGTCTCGTGTCATTTTATTCATTCCTTGTTTATTTGATCTATATTATTGGTTGGAATAATACAAGGTTGTATTATATTGATTTAGTTCAACTAGTTCTGAAAAAACTTGAGTGAGAAAACTTTTGAGGTAAAAGGCAAGAGAGTTGAGATTATTATCGGGAATAAGCCAATTAAGAGTGAAACACGAGTGGAGTGCCATTATTCGAGTGTAAACACGTAAGGGAGTGTGTAAGGTTTTCCACTAACATTCTTTTGGGCAGCAACTTACAATGTCTCATAGGAGTGACTCATCACCAAAAGGGAAGGCAGATAACTCATCCCTTGTGTTGCAAGTCATGCAATAACAATTTGAGCGGTTGAACTCGGTGTTGGGTTCCATGAGGGATAGTATGGATAATCAAGAAGCAGTGATTAGAAATCTGCAAGGTGAGAGAGATAGGAGGTGACGTGAGCCTAGTATTGAGAATGGGTACGAAAATGGAGAGTATGGTGAGAATGAGGAAGGCCTAACATCTGAAGTTATTGTTGGGAAAGTTATTATTTTATTGAACTAGGGTTAGGGTTACTGTAGCCGAGTTACTGTAGCGCGCACTGTAGCCGTGGCACTGTTCATCCAGGGGCACTTTTGGAAGATGGGGGTTTATTTTGGCTAGGGTTTCATTAGGTTTTGCTTTAAATACTCTATGTAGCCTCATTCTAATCAGTTTATGAATTTTATGAAATTTGATGAATTTATTCATTGTGAGTTGAGTTTTACTCCTCTTGTTCTTGATTGAACTTTTGAACTTATCAAAGGTAAATCACAACCTTTGTGGCGTTCCTCCTTTATAATCTGGGTTCTTCAACGGGTCTAGATTTTAATATAATCTAAGTTCTTGAAACGAGTTCTCATCGGGTCTAGATTCTCCATCCTTGACTTGATTTTTGGCTTTCTTGGTGAGTTTTCAAATTGACTGTGGGTTCAAGGGATTTCAGTCCCGCGGGTTCATATCATTTGGTATTCAGAGCAAGGTTTCCAATCAGGTCTGATTCTATCTTTTAATTTTAGCATTCTTTAATTTAATTCTAGGGCTTCATTTTTCTAGGGTTGCAAAAATAAATAAAAACAAAAAGTAGGCTGCCGAAATTCTTAGGATTTTGGGTTTGGCTGAAATTTGCATCACCTAGGGTTTCAAAATTCTAGGGTTTCCCTACATCTGTAAGTTTATCTATTGCTTGGAGTGTCGTTCCATTGATTCTCGTGTCATTTTTATTCCTTTCATGTTTCTCTTGTTCTTGTTTCCTGGATCTAATTACTAGTTGGGATAAAACAAGGTTGCTTTCTATTGATTGTGTTCAATTAGTTCTTAAAGAACTTGAGCGGGAAAACTATTGAGGTAAAAGGCAAGAGGGTGTGAGACTATTATCGGGAAAAAGCCATTAAGAGTGAAAAACAAGTGGAGTGTCATTATTTGAGTGTAAACACGTAAGGGAGTGTGTGAGGTTTTTCACTAACATTCATTTTGTGCAACATATTATGATGTCTCATAGAAGTGACTCATCATCAAACGGTGTGGCAGATAACTCATCTTTTGTGTTGCAAGCCATGCAACAACAGTTTGAGCGGTTGAACTTGGTGTTGGGTGAAGTGAGGGATAGGATGGATAATCAAGAAGAAGTGATTAGAAATCTACAAGGTGAGAGAGGTAGGAGGCGACATGAGCCTAGTATTGAAAATGGATATGAGAAAGAAGAGTATGGTGAGTCTCTTGTTGCTAGGCGTGTACTTAATACACAAATTAAGATGAATGATACAGAGCAGCAGAGTGAGAACGTTTTTCATACTAGATGCCACATCAACAACAAGGTATGTAGTATGGTCATTGATTTGAGGAGTTGTATTAATTTGGCTAGCACTACTTTAGTTGAGAAATTGAATTTACGTACCTTGAAACACCCTAGACCATACATGTTGCAGTGGCTGAGTGATTGTGGGGAGGTTAGGGTAAATAAGCAAGTGCTAGTTTCTTTTTCAATTGGGAAATATCAGGATATGGTCCTTTGTGATGTTGTGCCTATGCATGCTGGTCATATTTTGTTAGGGAAGCCATGGCAGTATGATAGGAATGTGATTCATGATGGGTTAAGGAACATGTACAGTTTTGAAAATGATGGAAAAACAATCAAACTTGCTCCTTTAACTCCAACACATGATGTCCATGGGGACCACTTGAAATTGAAAAGTGAGGTTGCTCAAAAAAGAAAGAGTGAAAATGAGAGTGATCAAAAAAGAAAAAGTGAAAAGGAGATTGAGCAAACAAGCAAGGGTGAAAGTGAGAATGAGCTGAAAAGCAAGAGTGAAGGTGAGAGTGAAAGTGAGATTGAGCTGAAAAGCAAGAGTGAAGATGAGATTGAGAAGAAAAGAAATAGTGAGACCGAATTGGAGAAAGAGAGAAAAAAAAAGAGGGTGAGAATAAGACCTCAAGCACAAGAGAGAATGAGTTGAAAAATAATTGTGAGGTCGAGAGTATAAAAAAAGATGAAGAAAAAGAGAGTGACAGAAAAAAAATAGAGTGAAAAGAAAAAAGATTGTAAAAGGAAAAAAGAGAGTGAAAAAGAAAAAGAGAGTGGAAAGAAAAGAGAGTGTGAAGAAAGTGAGAGAAAAACAAAGAGAAAAGTTAGTTTTTATGCTAAGGCAAGTCTTAATCCTAACGAACTTGACGTATGTTTGCCTAGTATTATTGTCTCTTTGTTGCAGGGATATGAGGTCGTGTTTCCAAGTGGTGTATTTAGTGGATTGCCACCCATTAGGGAGATAAAGCACTACATTAATTTTGTGCCAGGTGCAACAATTCCTAACCGACCTTTCTTGGAAGAACATGAGTCATTGACACACTTAAAGGGAAAAGGTAAGTTGTTGACTATAATGCGTGCTAAGCGGGAGGATTGTATTGAGACTTTTCCTCATGTATTTAAATACACACAAGGTATGGAAACTTTTGTGGTTGATGCTTTAGCAAGAAGGTATGTACTTATCTTAATTTTAGATGCAAAATTGTTGAAACTTGAATATGATAAGGAATTGCATGCTAATGATTATGACTTTGCTAGTGTGTATGGAACATGTGAGAAAGCATCGTTTGGTAAGTTCTATAAACTAGATTGGTACTTGTATAGAAAGAATAGATTTTGTGTACCTACTAGTTTTATGCGTAAGTTGCTTCTGTGTGATGAACATGGTGGTTTGTTGGGTAACCTTGGTGTAAGTAAGACTTTTGTTGTGTTGCATGAATGTTTGTGGGAATATGATTTGCCATTCAAATACGGGTTACACGAACGTTTGTGGAAGTATCATTTGTCATTCATTGATGTATTGCACGAACGTTTGTGGGAGTATCATTTGCCATACATTGACATGTTGCAATGGTTTAGTGATTGTGGGGAGGTTAGGGTAAATAAGCAAGTGCTAGTTTCTTTTTCAATTGGGAAATACAAGGATATGGTGCTTTGTGATGTAGTACCTATGCATGCTAGCCATATTTTGTTGGGGAAGCCGTGGCAGTATGATAGGAAGGCGATCCATTATGGGTTAAGGAACATGTACAGTTTTGAAAAGGATGGAAAAACAATCAAACTTGTTCCTTTAACTCCAACACATGTCTATGGGGACCAACTGAAACTGAAAAGTGAGGTTGCTCAAAAAAGAAAGAGTGGAAGTGAGAGTGATAAAAAAAAAAAAAAGTGAAAAAGAGATTCAGCTAAACAGAAAAAGTGAGGATGAGATTGAGAAAAAAAGAAATAGTGAGAATGAAACGTAGAGAGAGGGAAAAATGAGAGAGAAAAAAGGTGAGGGTGAGGTTGAAACCACAAGAAAAAGAGAGATTGAGTTGAAAAATAATTGTGATTCTGAGAGTTCAAAAAAAGAAGAGAGTGAAAGAAAAAAAGAGAGTGAAAAGGAAAATGAGAGAGAGAGAAAAAAAGAGAATGAGGCCAAAACATCAAGAAAAAAGGAGAGTGAAAAATAAAATAGAGAGGTGGCTGAGAGTAAAGAAAAAAGAGTTGAGCCATGAGAGGAAAAAGAAAAAGAGATTGCAGAGAGAAATAGAAAACAAAAGTGGGTTTTTATGCTAAGGCAAGCTTTTATACTAACGAATTTAACAACTATTTGCCTAGTGTTGTTGTTTCTTTGTTGCAGGGATATGAGGTCAAAATTCCTAGCGGTGTGTTAAGTGGATTGTCACCTATTAGAGAGATAGAACATTACATTGATTTTGTGCCAGGTGTGACAATCCCTACCCATCCTTTCTCTAAAGAACATGAGTCTTTAATGCTCTTGAAGGAACAATGTAAGTTGAATAGAATGCATGCCAAGTGGGTGCAATTCATTGAGACATTTCCTCATGAAATCAAGTACACACAAGGTAAGGAAAATTTTGTGGTTGATGCTTTAGCAAGAAGGTACGTCCTTGTCATTATTTTAGATGCAAAATTATTGAGAATTGAATATGATAAAAAATTATATGTTAATGATAATGACTTTGCTAGTGTGTATGGAGCGTATGAGAAGGCATCGTTTGGTAAGTGCTATAGACTACATTGGTATTTGTTTAGAGAGATTAAACTTTGTGAACCTACTAGTGTTATGCATGAAATAAAAGTGCATGTACGTGGTTTGTTGGCTAATTATGGTGCAAAAAGGATTTTAGACGTGTTGCATGAATGTTTGTGGGAGTATCATTTGTCATTTATTAACTTGTTGCATTAACATTTACGGGAGTATCATTTGCCTTTCTTTGAGTTTGCATATAATTGGAGTGATTATTTTGGTGTATAGAAGATTTTATACGTGTCACATGAATATTTGTGGGAGTATCATTTCCTATACATTGACTTGTTGCATGAACGTGTACGGAACTATCATTTGCCTTTCATTGAGTTTGTATATAATTGGAGTGGTCATTTTGATGTCAAGAAAATTTTAAACATTTTGCACGAACATTTCTTTTGGTTTAAGATGAAGAGAGATGTCAATCGCATTTGCGGCAAATGTATGTAGAAAGGCCAAATTTAGGGTTTTGCCACAAGGGCTGTATACACCCTTACCCGTTCCTAATGTGCCATGGGTAGACATATCTGTGGACTTTTGATGCAAACCAAGAAGCTGGACATGCTGATCATACAAGTGGGCATGGAGCTGAATTTGCACAAGACCCTTTGTCACTTCCTAGTGGCCCAATTACAAGACTTAGAGCCAATCATTTCAAGGAAGCACTAAATGGGCTAATCCAAGAGAATTGCAAGACTTAGAGCCAAACGTTTCAAAGAAGCACTAAATAGGCTAATCCAAGAGAATTGGGCTGATTCTAAAAAGACCAAGATGGGCTCAAATAATATTTAAGACTTAGTCCATGTCATCAAGGCAATTGAAGAGGCTAATTAGCACTTAAAAATATGATGAATGGTCTGTCCATTAAAGGACGTGAATTTGTTAAGTTTCAAGAATATTAAATAAGTGAATGAACTTGGTCTTGCCTAGGTACGTGAAATACATTGAATTTAGTCATTTAGTCATTTATGGCTGCCTCTAGAAGTCCAAGAGGCCAAAAAATCGTGGGGCTTGTTATGTTAATATTTGTGTTGCTTTTAAAGTTGTAGTTATGACTTTTCCTATTCTTGGAGGGTTATTCCAAGTATATAGAGGGGTTATTTCGAGTTTTAATATCAGATTTGAAATTTCAGAAGTTTATTTGTCTTTGTGAGGTCTTGTGTTCCTCTTGGTTCTTCAAAGAACTCTTTGAACTTATCAAGTTAATCTTGTGGCGTTCAAGCTCCAAACTTATCACCTTGATTCTGATTTCTTGTTGTGGCGTTTTCAATCCTTCGCAGTCTTGGTTTTCATCTAGTTGGGTGACTGGTCAAGGCTCAACAAATCTTGTCAATACGATCTTGGGGTTCCAAGCCATCATTGTTATCGGGTTTCATCACAATTGTTGGTGGAGTTCATATCAACTTTGTTTTAGGGCTGCCTAGTACAAAAAGGGGTAGAGATTCTATTTTTGTGGTTGTGGATAGATTTAGCAAGATGGTTACATTTCATTCCATGCCATAAAACAGATGATGTCATAAACATAGCTGACTTGTTTTTTAGGGAGATAGTGTGACTCCGTGGTGTACTTAGGAGTATTGTTTATGATAAAGATGTTAAATTCCTTAGCTACTTTTGGAAGGTGTTGTGGGGGAAATTGGGTAGTACTAAGCTCTTATTTTCTACTACTTGTCATCTACAGACTAATGGTAAGACTGAAGAAGTTAATAGGACTTTAACTCAGCTTTTACGCACTAATGTTAATAAGAATTTAAAAATGCGGGAGGATTGTTTGCCATTTATAGGGTTTGCATATATTAGGACCATGCATACTACTACTTCATTTTCTTCGTTTGAAATTGTTTATGGTTTTAACCCACTTACTCCTTTACCTTTGGTGCTTTTGCTTGTTGATGATAGGACTAGCTTGGATGAACATTTTTAGATTCTTGAGAAAATTAATGAAAATACATATAAAGTGGGTCTTTCATGTAAGTATCATGTTTCTGTTATTTTCAATGTTACTAACCTTTTTTCCCTTTGATTCAGGTGGAGATTTGAGGTCAACTAATGGGAACCAAGGTGGGCCTAGTCTTAAAGATATGTTGCAAGTTTCAGATGGGTCAAATACAAGTTCAAGGGCTTAAACGATGAAGATTATGCTTTGATTCATTTCATAAGCTATGGAAAGGGCAACAACTTGACTTATAGGCTTTGGACACTTGAAGGCTTTCAACTTATTTAATTAATTTCAAGAACCTATTTTATTTGCTTAGAATAATTGGGTTTATGCCTATGTAAGGGCATGTTGGGAAAGTTATTATTTTATTGAACTAGGGTTAGGGTTACTGTAGCCGAGTTACTGTAGCACCGTACTGTAGCCGCGGCACTGTTCACTCAGGGGTATTTTTGGAAGATGGGGTTTTATTTTATATAGGGTTTTCATTAGGTTTTTGCTTTAAATACTCTATGTAGCCTCATTCTAATCAGTTTTATAAAGTTTATGAAATTTGACGAATTTATTCATTGTGAGTTGAGTTTATCTCCTCTTGTTCTTAATTGAACTTTTGAACTTATCAAAGGTAAATCACAACCTTTGTGGCGTTCCTCCTTTATAATCTGGGTTCTTGAGACGGGTTCTTCAACGGGTCTAGATTTTAATATAATCTAGGTTCTTGAAACGAGTTCTCATCGGGTCTAGGTTCTCCATTCACTAACTTGATTTTGGCTTTCTTGGGGAGTTTTCAAATTGATTATGGGTTCAACGGATTTCGTTCTCGCGGGTTCATATCATTTGTTATTCAGAGCAAGGTTTCCAATCAGGTCTGATTCTATCTCTTAATTATAACATCCTTTAATTTAATTCTAGGGCTTCATTGTTCTAGGGTTGCAAAAAAAAAAAAAAAATAGAAACAAAAAGTAGGCTTCCAAAATTTTTAGGATTTTGGGTTTGACTGAAATTTGCATCACCTAGGGTTTCAAAATTCTAGGGTTTCCTGCATCTCTAAGTTTATTTGTTGCTTGGAGTGCTGTTCCATTGATTCTCTTCTACTTCATTGTCGTGCTTGAATTCAATTACTTGATTTTCACAATTGAATATTGCTATTTGTGATTGAATTAGAGAAAAGAAAAGAAAAGAAAAGAAAAGAAAAGAAAAGAAAAAAAAGGAAAAAAAAAAGAAAAAAAAATTTGGAAAAAAAAAAAGAAGAGGAAGAAGAAGAAGAAAAGAGAAGGTAGCATATTCAAAGTTGCTACATAGTTTCAACAAAGAGAAAGAAAGTATTTGTTGATTGAGCTTTTATCATCATAGGAGCTGATTACATCTTTCTAGTTGGTATCTTATTTTATAATTATTCTTTCCCTCGTATAAATTCCTTGAGTCTCGTGTCATTTTATTTATTCATTGTTTCTTTGATCTATATTACTGGTTGGAATAATACAAGGTTGTATTATCTTGATTTAGTTCAACTAGTTCATAAAGATTTTGAGCGGGAAAACTATTGAGGTAAAAGGCAAGAGGGTGTGAGACTATTATCGGGAAAAAGCCATTAAGAGTGAAACACGAGTGGAGTGCCATTATTTGAGTGTAAACACGTAAGGGAGTGTGTGAGGTTTTTCACTAACATTCTTTTTGTGCACCATTTTATGATGTCTCGTAGAAGAGACTCATCACCAAACGATGTGGCAGATAACTCTTCTTTTGTGTTGCAAGCCATGCAACAACAGTTTAAGCGGTTGAACTTGGTGTTGGGTGAAGTGAGGGATAGGATGGATAATCAAGAAAAAGTGATTAGAAATCTGCAAGGTGAGAGAGGTAGGAGACGACATGAGCCTAGTATTGAGAATGGGTATGAGAAAGAAGAGTATGGTGAGTCTCTTGTTGCTAGGCGTGCACTCAATACACAAATTAAGATGAATGATACAGAGCAGCAGAGTGAGAACGTTTTTCGTACTAGATGCCACATCAACAACAAGGTATGTAGTATGGTCATTGATTTGTGGAGTTGTATTAATTTGGCTAGCACTACTTTAGTTGAGAAATTGAATTTACGTACCTTGAAACACCCTAGACCATACATGTTACAGTGGTTGAGTGATTGTGGGGAGGTTAGGGTGAATAAGCAAGTGCTAGTTTCTTTTTCAATTGGGAAATATCAAGATATGGTCCTTTGTGATGTTGTGCCTATGCATGCTGGTCATATTTTGTTAGGGAAGCCATGACAGTATGAGAGGAATGTGATCCATGATGGGTTAAGGAACATGTACAGTTTTGAAAATGATGGAAAAACAATCAAACTTGCTCCTTAATCTATGAATTGAAATATAGTGAAAGTATTTTTACTAACCAATTCCACCATAGTCTTTACCCAAGATTTAGTTTTTCATGGAAGAACTAAAAAATAAAAGTAGTATTTTTCTCTCTTCCAAATTGCATCGTCTATCCCTTCACAACCCTCAATTTCGTGCTAATGATATGCTTATATAGGGTAGCAAAGAAACTTTAATGTCTTCATAATTCCCGACTTTAAAATCGCCTAAATTTTAGGACTAAATTTGGCAGCCACGCACACACTTCTGGAGTTCAAATTTAGAAATCCTTATTCGAGATAAATTTGCATCCCCTTAAGATAGCTTTGCAATGCATCAAGAAGTGCATCAATCTTATTTGTGAGTGGAAAGTTATGATCAAAACAGTAAGGTATGTCCAGGTTGTCTCCTAGCACATTTTGGACTCTGACTTCTTGCAGCTTCCTTTCATGATTTGTTTCTTTTTCTCTTGATTCGAATTACTCTCAAACACCATCATTGTCCTTATTTGAACAGACCTACACTCATTGAAAGTTCTTAGGTTGTTCAAAAGTTTTGCCCACTTGAAAGTCTTTTGAGTTTGATGGGCTTTGATTCGCTCTTTTATAGACCCTGAAATTAAACATAAAAGTCTGCTTCGAAGTATTCCAAACTAAATAGAAACTCAATTAAAAAATACTTATTAATTATTATGATTTCTATTCACACTTTAGTATTTTACTCCATTAATAGGGTATTTAGAGTGCACTTTTGTGCACTTATCACTCCCCCAACTTGCTTATTGCTAGTACCTAACAATTTATATGAAAGAGACTAAAGAGAATCACTAAAATAGCCCAATAATTCACATTTTTCAAAGTCACATATCAATCCACCTATAGCAGTTCATAGAGTGTGTGTGTGTTCTCCAAGCCACAGCCGTCTTACCACTAATATTGACACATGCAACATTAAGAAGGTTTTAAGCAAAATGTTCAACTCTATAACCCACCAGTATAAATTGTTTCGTCTAAAGGCTCTCTCTATGGAGTTGAGAAGTTGAAATGAACCCATGGGAATGGAATTCCTTGAACCCATAATCAATTTGAAAACTCACCCAATAAAGCCAAAAATGAAGTCAACAGATGGAGAATCTAAACCCGTTGAGAACTCATTTCAAGAACCTAAATTATATTAAAATCTAAACCCGTTGAAGAACTGTATCAAGAACCAAGATTACAAGGAGGAACGCTACAAAGGTTGTGATTTACCCTTGATAAGTTCAAAAGTTCAATCAAGAACAAGAGGAGTAAACTCAACTCACAATGAAAATTTAATATTGTCTAAAAAGCTTGTGTTGGACTGTGGCGCCCCCGACACCCATGAACGGGAATATGGAAATCAAGACGCCCGGATGATGACAGCACGATCACGCATCCCAACGAAAGTACTAAGTATATGTACATGCAATAGTGTACAAAAACAACGCAGCGGATTAGGCATCTAAGTACCATAATTTTAAATATAATCTAAACATCAGCAGAGGTTTAAAAGCAGTTATACAGTCATCCAACAAATAAAATACAATACAGTAAATTAAGATAAATAAGCAACTGATCCCAGATCACTCCTCGGGCGGAGCCGTATTCTCAGGCTCGCCCTCATCCTCCTCTACATCAAAATCTGCGTTACCAAACACAGTACAGCAGGTAAGTATAAACCAAACATGCATGCATATGATGAAATATTCATTTTTTCTCAAAATATCATTTTCCCGAAAATGAATATTTTCCAACACACGCCAAAACCCCATTCGGCCCAAAAATAATTTGTTAAACATTTTCCTAGAAAATGGTTTATACAAAATCCAACACACACTATTTTTCCAGAAAATAGTCCATTATTACCCTATATACCATGATCTCCCCTAGGGACCATCCGCACGTCCTGGCTCCGTAGCGATGCTTAGTTTCGCACCCAGCGCGTTCGTGGCCAAGCGTCCACTACGCAACGAGCGATGCCCAGTTCCTCGCACAGCGCGTACGTGGCCAAGCATCCTCTAGTCCCCGCCAGCAAAAGGACCACGGAGCTGGCACGCGACCATCTCGTCCAATCCCATTGTCGTCCGGCAACAATCTAGGGGACGTCACTCAGTATATTACGCTCCCAAGTGACCAGAGGAGCTCCACCGAGATAATGTCCCATCTCGGCTTGGGGTCGTGATACACATGCACCCAATAAATCATTTCACATGAAAACTCAGTTTCCAATAAACACATGAACATGAATACAATACACGAAAAACCCAGTTTTCCTTTACAAACATGATCATGCATGAAATCTTGAAACGTACATGTACTGACACTAATAAACAACCATCAATCACCAACCCAAACAAATACAGTCCAAATACAGTGCAATGTGTTAGTGCCAAAAATACATTTAATTCACAAGAATTTTTTGGAAAATACTTACAGCGATATATAGTAATTTCCGGAGGATCACGGAGGTGCAAGAAGTGGACATGCAGCTACGGAACAGTGCCCAAATGTATTGTGGCCGTGGGTCTCAAAAGATCCACTTTTGAACGGGTGTAAACGAAGACCCGAGATTGATAGAGTAGGGCCTAGGGAAGTCGGTGAAGCTAGTGGTGGTGATGGTTGGCCTTGGGTGGTGACGTGGGCGGCGGTAGAAGACCAAAAAGCCCAAAATGGAAATGTTGATGAATGTGCTTCACCGGTGACGGATCAGAGGTGGGGTTGGGTCCAATGGGTTGCTAAGAGGTGAAAGATGAAGTGGTGAAGAAATGCTGGCCAATGGTGGTGCGACGGCGGCGCAAAGAGTACAGCAGCTTGAAGAGGCTCGTGGTGACTAACGGCGGCGATGGAGGAGCTGATGGGAGGGGAGGGGTCGCCGGCAGGTGGGGGAGCTGATGTGAGGGGCGGTGTCGGTCACCTCCGGCGCACGCGAGAGAGGAGAGAGGGGAGGTCGCGCGCGGGAGAGCCAGGGGAGAAAGAAAAAAGAAAGAAAGGAAAAGAAGAAAGAAGAAAAATAAAAAAAGAAAGAGAAAATGTAGGGAAAGAAATGAGGTACAATCCTCACATCTTGGGTCACAAAAATGATCCAACGGAAACGCTTTTAAAATAGCAAGTGAAATAAAATAATTCAAACGCAGTGATTAAAATGAAAATAAATAATTAAACCCAACAATAACTTAATTTAATTTGAGAAGAAATTTAAACGCATAAAATAATTAATTTAGAGAAAGCACTTCAAAAATAATTTTCGTAAACTAAAAATCATAAAAATAACCCAACTAAAAATCCAACAATTTTAAAACAAGAGGATAAATTTTTGAATTAATAAAATAATTCCTTCATTAGAAATGCACTAAAATACGGGGTGTTACATGGACAGTTACAAGGTATTTAAATACCTAAATCCCAATTTATCCTAGGCCAAAACAAGACCCCCTTTACCCAAAATGCCCCTGCATGAATGGTGTCGTGGCTACAGTAATGCGGCTACAGTAAAGCCACTACAGTAACTCTTGAAACCCTAGTTCAGCAAAATAAAACATATGTGGGCTAAGCATCCTCAAGCTCGATTATTATAAACTAATTACTATAACTAATAAAATAAATTCTTTAAATAATTTAAACAAATTGAAAACTTGCAATGACAATATGCGCAAACAAAAACTCTATGTCAGGTCTTCCACAACATGTATCAAGTGGATCAAAACTGGTTCTCCTTCTCTCAAGCCCATCTTGAGTGTTGGACTCTTACTAGCTTTATCCCAAGTGGATTGCACAAATCCTTGCATTACTTCATTGGTTTTCTTGGCTCTTGATCTTGTAATTGGCCATCTGGAACTTTCAAATGATCTTTAACACTAGACCCACCTTGGTTCTCATTAGAAGTGGTGTATACAATCACATAGAGATTTAGGTAATTATGAACAAGTAACAAGCACACATTGATCTTATGATAGGAATACTAACAAATGAGAATAATCCTTCTTTCCACAAGTTTACTTGGGATCAAAACGATCAAAACAAATGATTGTAATGTGTCTTAGGTTAGGCTATATGGAAAAAAGGAATGGAAGAAAATGATTAAAAAACTTCCAAGTGCATGTCTAAGGAATCTTATTAAACATCTCAATAAACTACATTCCTTACTTGATGTACTTTTCAGCCTTTCAAATCATCAAACAATGCCACTTTTTCATTTTTTTCTTTTAAAATTTGGTGAACAATTATGTCACCCTAGTATTTTGCTATTTCTACCCAGTCTTGGTATTTCTACCTTTGAAGCTCACTTGCTTGAACACCTTGTAACTAGTGTTCTTCCCTTTTTTCTCTATTTTTTTTTGTTCCTTGCAAAAAAAAAAAAAAAATTCACACCTAGTACACACTTGGAAGTAAAAAGGGTAGGAAAAAAAATCAGTGTATAGGTTATACTCCTGTGGAGAGGTATGGATAATGTAGATATATGAAAAAAAAAAAGGCTATATATGTTTCTTGGCTCAAAGTTGGCTACTAGGGGTTTATAATTAAAAATGTTGGCTTCAAAGGCTCAAATATTAATCCTAAATTGACCTTCATCATATTCCAAGTATATATGTCATCATACCACAAACTATACAATGATATACTCAAAAGAAGTGCTCAATTCAAAAAATTAATAAACACTTATCACAATTTTTAGCATTTGTTGGCTTTCAATCCTCTTCAAAACTCACACATAAAGACTTAAGTAAAAGTGTTCTCCAGATACATGTTTCAAACCACCATCTTACCACAAAGTTTGGGATGAGTGCATTAGAAATTCTGTGAATACCTCAACATAATGATCAAGATGTGGTTCGTTGAATTCACTAAGATAGTTATGTATGAGAATGAGTACACATGTGAAAGGATGTACGCATGATGCTAATTTTAAAAAAAATTAACACATGTAAACGTGTCACAGAGTTCCAACAAGCATTTGTAAATGGATAATTTGTACCACCCACAACTTAAACGAAACATTGTCCTCAATATTTAAGAATCAAAACTGAATGTAGAGTAACTAAAGAGGGTAGATTACACCTGATGTGTGATGTGGGCAGCTCGGTAAGCATAAGAGATGGCAAACTAAATGGCAAAATGACACTATCTTGCAAATAGAAAACAAAAAAAAAAACAGCAACAAACAAAAAAGAAAGAAAATGAATGACATGAAAAGAAATAAAAAAAATATATACATGCATCGTGTGGTTAAGGTTGATAGACCAGGTCTGTAAATCAAGTGTCTTCCACTTCAAGAATTTGTCTATCAATAAGTATTTTTAGGCATTGACCATTTTCTTTAAAGACCCGGCCATCCCTAAGATCCTCTATTTCTATCACCCCAATTTTAAAAACATGCTTCACTACAAAAGGCCGGTCCACCTAGACCGAAGTTTTTCTGGGTGCTTGTGAAGTCTAAAATCATATAAGTATACTCAATCATTAGGCCTAAGCATCTTCCTACCAATATTTGTTTCATGAAACGCTTTCATTTTAACCTTTTAGATTTTAGAGTTCTCATAAACATCATTTCTCAACTCTTCTAACTCGTTCAACTGAAATTTTCTAAGCTTACTAGCATTCAATTTCGAAGAAATACTAAGAGAAGGAGAGTCACCTAGGCTGAGAAATGCATGCTTTAAACCTGAGGGCGATGGTTTCATTTCTAATTTGGGACTCTCCATGCTTAAAGGAATATGCTTTTCGCTTTTCCTAGACAGCTCCTCAAATTTCGATTGCCAAACATGTGGGCCATAATCCTGAAGTTCATCAAAAATAGCACAAACATCAGATGAATCATTCATATTATCAAACTCATAATTAACAATAAAATATTCAAGAAAATCATAATCATGAGTTGCGTGAACTCCCTGTGTGTCAATCAAGTACGTTTGGTGGCACTCATTATCTAAACTGTATTGGTTGTTTTCCAATAAGGAAAATATTCACCTCGAGAGTCATATTCCCAAGAGAGAGTTTCATTAGACCATTCCTGTAATTAATAAGAGCATTAGCAGTAGCGAGAAAAGGTCTACCTAAAATTAAGGAGATTTTATAATTAGAGTCAACAACAGAACTAGTATCATGGATTAAGAAATCAATAGGATAATAAAACTTATCAATTTGGATCTAAACATCTTCAACTATCCCTCTCAGTTTCTTAAGTAAACGGTCAGCCAATTGAAGCAAACAGAAGTGGCTTAATTTCATCCAAACCAAGCTGTAGATAAATGGAATAAGGCATCAAATTTATACTAGCTCCTAAATCTAGCAAGGCTTGCCCAAACTCATGATTCTCAATATTACATGCAATGGTTGGACAACCAAGGTCCTTATACTTAGGAGGAATTCGCTGCTCAATTAGAGCACTAACTTGCTCTGTTAGAAATGTTGTTTTCTTAACAAGGTACTTTCTCTTAACAATACACAAATCTTTTAGAATTTTTGTATAAGTATGAACTTGTTTAATAACATGCAAAAGTGTGATCTTTACCTGCCTAAGGTTCTCCAAGATTTCATTACTAGAATTCAAAGTTCGCATACCAAATTTTAAAGCTTAAGGAAATGGTACTTTAACTGGACTCTTGATTACCTCGGCTTCCTTGGGCAACTCGGAACTATCATTGCTTTGTTCCTCTTCAACATCCTCTGGCTTATCAGTTGTGGGATGTTAAGGACTTACCACTTCGTGTCACAATAGCATATGTTGACCTTGGAGTGTGGATTGAGCTTGAGAAGGGAACTTGCCATGCTCATTCATGCTCAAAGAGCTCATCAACTTGGATACATGGTTCTTTATCTCCTTATTTTCCTCAACAACTTCCATAATCAAATACTTCAAATTTTTTATTAGTTTTACCATGTGCCTCAATAAAAGCATGTAAAGTATATTCTGAAAAGTTTCTAGTAGAGGAAGATGCACGATACAGTGTACGATAAGCGCTAGGGGCCTGTGCAGGCTGCTGGTTTTCAGATTTCTAGCTAAAATTGGGGTGATTATGCCACCCAAGATTGTAGGTATCAGAGAAAAGTGCAGAAGGCTTCTTGTACATACCTAAGGCATTAAATTATTCCTCATAGATTCCCTTCATTTCGGCAAATGTGGGGCACTCTAGAACAAGGTGATTTACCCCGCCACACACAAAACACGGTCTAAAAGACTACACAAGTAGCCATGTGTGTTGGCTTTAAATGTAATAGACCGCTAGAAATTCAAAGGTGGAATTTCTATTGGCTTTAGGAATCTCTTGAAAACAACGTACTTTTTCACGAATCGACCAATCGCATAGGTCTTAGTCTGTCAATATAGTTAGTGTTATCACTCACTATGGTGTCATAAGTGAGATTCTAATTATTTGAGTAGTTAATAGTGTCAAATGTGTTTTGGTCTGCGACATTAGACTCAGTTGATTATTTAGGTTTTTATGGCGCAATAAGTCTATTTTCATATTTTCGAACAAAACGCCTGTTTGAAACTATGAAATTATTTTTAAGGACACTTCGAGGTTGAATTTCAGTAAACGATTTTCACTGTAGGTTAATATGAATATTTAGGAATTTTTATTACTAAGTTTATGATTCATTATTCCAAAGTGAATAGTTACCTCGGTAAGCGCACCAATTGCATTGTTTCAAAATCACAGTGTGGAATGTCTAAATTAGATTAGAGAAGTTTTATTTGGACACTTGGCAAGATCTTAGCTACACTTAGTGAATAGTATCAGACACTTGGCACCATGAGAAATTTTTTATGGATTTGAATGAATCAAGGTGTGAGATCATGCCACCTAAGCAAAAACTTTATTCCATTTGACCAATCAAAGTTTGCCAAGCCAAAGATGATTTTCACCCTAGTGAAATCCTATATGGTTGGAGTCCAATGGAGAACCCAAAAGCATGGTTGAAATCGAAATCCTAAATGGTTTTATCCAAACCATAAAGTTGACTTCCAAAACCTAAATGAATCAGTTTCTAGCATTGTGTTTAATCGCTTGATTAACCTTGAAAAATTAATTGAGCTGAGTGATATTGGATTTGGGCTTGATAGCAACCCAAACCCCTCTAAAACCCAAAACTTTAGGCTCTTTCGGTTTAGGCCCATTAAGGCCTACGAATTTGACCACATTAGCATTACTTCTTGGCTAAGTTTTGCACCCCTACTTGGCTGGCCAGGTCTTTACAAAAGAAGGGCCTAGAAGGTTCTTGAAGTACAAAGCTAAAGGGCCACCTCACTCTTTCACTTTTACACTCCACTTTGAGAAAAGATCTTGGGCTGATTTTTGTTTATTGTAATGGGAAGAAAAGGCCTACACTCAAGCATTCTTTCAGTCCTATCACTTTTAATAACTTGTGTAAGAAGCCCTGTAGTCCACTTCCGATGAAAAGCAGCCCTCCATTACACTTTTCCTTGATAGAACACAAAAGACACTCTCGGACAGTTTTTCTTATCTCTTTTGCCTGTCTGATTTTAAATAAGTATTTTCTCGCAATGCTTCCTGGATGAAAGTTATTCCCTTTTGAGACTACTTTACGTGGATACCTTATTTGTTCCATTTGGAGATCATATGATTGGTAAAAAGTTGTTTAAGCCCCAGAAAGGTCATTTTGGGTGATAAACTAGAGTGTAATGTTTTGACGTTTTTGACCAAGCTAATGAATAGTTCTTGGTCCAAAATTTTTATGGAGTACTGTTAACATGTGCATATGATTATTGGTTGAGGATTTATTGTATGATTAAAAGTTTTGGTGAAAGATTTTCTTAGATTTAGAAACATAGAAACTAGAAGAGGAAAAATAGTTTCTGTTTTGAGAAAGTTTAAATCTTTTATGGTTTAATCCTAATCCAATGGCTTGGTATTTTTATTGGAGGCTCCTAAGCCTTTTTTATATACATGTTAGAATATTATTTTAAAGATATTTGATATTAGTTTCAAATATATGAAATTTTATGCAATGAGATATTCCGTTAGGCCAAAGTAATGATGTTTTTGGCTAAATTTATGTTTTGGTTGATGTTTAACCAGTGATCTTGAGTTTGTAGCTTGGATCCGTTTTAGGACACATTTTTAAACCAAGTGATATTTTGGTTTGAATATCACATCTTTATAAGTCATGGATCAAGAGGTTGATCAAAACAAGTTAGAAACAAAATTTGTTTTGAACTTAAAAGAAAAACCAAAAAAAAAAAAGAGTTCAAGTATGGTTTGTTATTTTGATGACTTTTGTTCATGATTCAAAACATGATTATTCTTAGGAGTATGTTATGAGTATATTAGAAGAAAAATTTTGGTTTAATCACGAGTTTTGAAATTTGTAAGAATTACAACAACAATCAAAGAAAATAGCCTATGTAAATTTCGGCCCCTATAGAATTTTAATGGTTGTGTTTAGTTATATTTTTTCTGAATAGGTATTTGAGTTTCAGACAAAATTTACATAATGTATGTAAATTTTGGTATTTTTGGAGTTAGGATGCAAAATTCTTAAGTTATGAGTAAAATGGTCATTTTCTCACATGTAGAGGCTAAAATGGTCGTTTTACTCTAAATTGATATTTTTTCAAATTCCTAATTGTTAGTGATTAAGTTCTAACTTTTAGAAATAACCACTTCCAGTTTCTCGTGATCGCACTTGAGTTTTGTCTAGGAGTGCGAAGACCGAGGTAAGTTAGCTTTTAACATACTATTAGTTTAACGTGTATGAATGATAAGTAAAGGAACTAAAGTGTATGTATGCATATTATCATATGTGTCATGCCAAATCATTACATATTTATTTGTTACACAAGATATTCTGTCATGTATTGCTATACATTGTAATATGTCATGTTAAGTTAAGTATGCCATATGTTACAAGTATGTCATGTCAAGTAGTATTCACTATTGCAAGTACGTAATGTTAAGTATGTTGTCTGTTACATGTTATGCCATGTTACGAAATGTTTCTATCTCAAGTAAGTCATATCTTTTGAGTTACGTTCAAATCAGTTATGTCTAGGATACTCACGATGTAATCACTATGATTGTCTGAGCAACCCCATTTGTAATTCACGCGAGGTACTTCTGGCGAAATCATTATGATTGTCAGAATTTGTTTTAAGTTCAGTTATGCAGATACTCCTGGCGTAAGCATTCTGATTGTTAGGGAATCTCATTTAAAATACTCATGATGGAGTCATTCTGATTGTCTGAGTATCTCGGATGGAATATGTTCGGCGGAATCATTCTGATTGTTCACTATTCCAGACAAAACGACTGGCAGAATCATTTTGATTGTCAGAATTCAAATCCATGTTCATGTTAAGTAAAGAAGTCAGTTCAAGTTCATGTATACTTAAGTTTCAGTTCAAGTTCAAATTCATGTCAAGTTAAATTTCATAATTCAAGTCCAAGTTCATGTTAAGTCAAGTCTCAGATCAAATTCATGTCAAGTTATGTCTCAGTTTAAGTCCAGTTCAGTTTAAGCAAGTCAAGTTCAGTTCACGCTTCAGTTTAAGTTATGTCAGTTATGTTATGTTGTATGTCAAGTTACGCTATGATTACTTATGATTTGATTATACATCATTAACCTGTGTGAAGGTTTTTTCTGTTAACTTGCTGAGATTTGTAATCAAATCTCACTGTGGTAGTCCCAACTACAATTCCCCCCGAATGGTAGATCTTGTTACAGGATCTGAAGGAGAACCGGGAATCAACCAACTGGAAACGTTTGACTAACCAACGGTGCGACGTAGATGATAATACAGTAGTTACCTCATATTACTACTTGTATTTGTGTGGAGTTCAATCTCCAACACTCTTTTGATCACAACCATTTTGGACTAGTCTTGTGATCTCAATTGTTTAGTATTACATTATATATGAAGTATGTTTTAAGTATTTGGGATATTTCAGTTTAGAGCATAGTATTGCTAAAGAAAAAAAAATTATCCGCTGTGAATATTGCATAATGCTAGACGCTTGTGTTGCATTATATGTCATGAACGGAGGCAGGTAACCTTGTGTTGCATGTCTCGACGCTTCAAATGTTCGTCTGATCCCAAGTGGAATTTGGGGGCGTCACATTAAATCCTTAGTTTTTAACATCTCTAACCCCTTTGTAAAACATCTCAACTTTAGCTTTTAGGTTATCCTTCTCTTCCCTAAGATGGTAAATTCCACCACTATTTGGATTTCTTGTAGGTTGTGACCTATTTGTACTCTCAGTAGCACTAGGTTTGGTCCATGTGTGAGCTCTTTCAGCAAGATCATTGAGATATATTCTGTGGCCTCATCAGGATTTTTCTGCAAAAACTCACCAATACACATCTCTATGAATTGACGCTTTCTAGCTGTAAGTCCCTCATAGAAATAACTGACTAAGTGCCAGTTCTCATATTGATATGAACCCACGACAATGAAATTTCTTGAACCCACAATCAATTTGAAAACTCACCCAAGAAAGCAAAAATCAAGTCAATGGATGGAGAATCTAGACCCGATGAGAACTCGTTTCAAGAACCTAGATTATATTAAAATCTAGACCCGTTGAAGGACCCGTCTCAAGAACCTAGATTACAAAGGAGGAACGCCACAAAGGTTGTGATTTACCTTTGATAAGTTCAAAAGTTCAATTAAGAACAAGAGGAGTAAAACTCAACTCACAATGAATAAATTCATCAAATTTCATAAACTCTTAACATGAGGCAACAAAGAGTATTTAAACTAAAACCAAATTAAAAACCCTAGCCAAAATAATGTCCCATCTTCCAAAAATACCCCTGAGTGAACAGTGCCGTACAGTACGGCACTACAGTAAGTCGGCTACAGTAACCTCTTGAAATCCTAGTTCGTAAAAAGTAACTTTCCAAATAAAGCCTTTGGCCAAAATAGAAGGCCTTCCCAAAAACCCTAGTTCATAAGAAATAATAACTTTCCCAACTTGCCCTTGAATAGGTGCCCCCTTAAGTCCTTTTCATAATATATCTAATTATTCTAAACTAATAAAATAAGTCCTTTAAATGAATTAAACAAGTTGGGCTCTTGCTAGACTCGTCCCAAGTGGATTGTATCGCTTCATTGATCTTCTTGGCTCTTGATCTTGTGATTGACCCATCTGAAACTTGCAAAAGATCTTTAAGACTAGGCCCACTTTGGTTCCCATCACATATCCATGGTGAGGACACATACTCAGCAACTCCTTAAATCTCTCCCAAACCTGATACAAAGTCTCACTATCATTTTATGCAAAGGTGGAGATCTGCCTATTCAAAGCATTGGTCTTATGTTGGGAAAAATATTTGTTAAAGAAGACCTATGTTATCTCATTCCACGATCATATTGATCGTGATCTTAGTGAGTACAACTAGCTCTTTGCTCCATCCTTCAAAGATAAAGAAAAGAACTTAAGTCTAACAAAATTATCTGTAGCATTATGACTATAGAAAGTCGCAACTATTTCCTGAAACTCCCTAATGTGCAAATAAGGATTTTCATTTTCTAAACCATGAAAGGTGGGGAAGTAGCTGTATCATCCCTGTTTTAAAATCAAGTTGACGAGTGTTGGCTGGAAACATGATGCATGATGGTGTGGTTGTGCGTGTAGGGTGGAGGTAATTATGAAGAGTTCTAGTGGATTGATTTTCGTATTCTCTCATTTCTTAAGGACTAGATGGATTGTCAAATAAAGGTTTAAAAAATTTGATTCTGAATCTAACACAGGCCTACAAGCAAATCTACCCAATCTGTCTCTATGTCTGTGCATACAAGGTAATAAAATACTTTGAAAAGAAAGAAAGAAAAAACAAATAATGTAACAAGCTAAAAGAGGGAACGAAGTTACCGCCTTTACAAACTGCTGAAGTAAATTATGTCTTTTATCGATTGTTGCACTGTACTCCCCGGCAACGACGCCAAAATTTGACTACGACCAAACTAGTATGTGGTGTTATAAGATCCACAGGGACTCAGAAGAAACACAACAAGACGCAAGCTTAAAAGAAAAAATCAAATTACAATATGACATGAATCTAAAAATTCAACCTAAAACATGTAATTAAAATGAGATTAGGGCACGAATAGGAAGGCAAAGCTTTGGGCTTCCATCAACCAGATCCAATACTCTGACTTTCTCAATTCAAACAATATACACAATTAAGAATTATAGCACAAAATTTCTAATTGAAAAATATGATATTATATTCATCTACTTTCTTAAATTTAATTCTAGAATATATTCTCCCTTTATAAACCACAATTTTCATATGTAAAAATGAATATCAGATCTAAAGACGACACTATGATCACAAACAATAATGCAACAAAAGATCACATCAATGGCATGAAAATTTTGTTTAAGTCACAATCATGTATCTATAATCATATAGCTCAACAAAATCAAACCATAACAAGATTTAATATAATTGCCTCAAACTTATAATATAAAAAACAAATAGAGAATTGAAACCTAAAATCTTAAACAATAAAACTTAAAATACGAATTGAAATACAGTCAAAGTATTTTCACCAATCAATTTTCGTCCTAGGCTTTACCGAAGATTTAGTTGTCCATAAAACAACTAAAAAATAAAAATAGTATTTTTCTCCCCTCTTGATAACTATGTTGTATATCCCTTTACAACCCTCAATTTCATGCTAATGATATGCTTATATAGGGTAGGAAAGAAATCCTAATATCTTCATGACTCCCACATAAAACATTGCCTAAATTTTAGGACTAAATTTGACAACCACGTACGTGCTTCAGGATTTTGAATTTAGAAATTCTTATATAAGACAAATTTGTAGTCCTTTAAGATTGATTCTCAACGCATCAAGAATCACATCAATCGGATGTATGAGTGGAAAGTTATGATCAAAACACTAAGGTATATCCAGGTTGTCTCCTAGCGCATTTTGGACTCTGACTTCTTGCAATTTCCTTTTATGATTTGTTTCTTCTTTTCTTGATCCGAATTACTCCCAAACTCCATCATTATCCTTATTTGAAGAGTCCTATACTATTTGAAAATTCTTAGGTTGTTCCAACGTCTTACCCACTTGAAAGTCTTTTGAATTTGACTAGGCTTTGATTTGCTCTCTGATAGACCTTGAAATTAAACATAAAAATCTACTTAGAAGTACCTCAAAGTAAATAGAAACTCAATTCAAAAATACATATTAATTTTTATGATTTCTATTCATATTTTAGTATTTTAGTTTAATAATATGGTATTTAGAGTGCATTTTCATACACTTATCACATGGTAAGGATGTTCTGAGGTGCAAAATCCCTGGAAAAGAATACAAAGTAAGCTAAGAAAATGCAGTAGTGATCTAGCAAGAAAGAACTCAAGCTTAAAACAGACAGTTTAAACAAGATGCAAGAGCAAGAGGGCCCTAAAAATGAAGCAGCAATTAAGTGTTTACAGGAAGAATTGGGATTATTGCTGGAACAAGAGGATCTGAAATGGAAACAAAGGGCAAAAAGAAATTGGTATCAGGCTGGTGATAAAAACACAAAGTATAATTGGATAACAAATAAAAGATCTACAAGGAATGCTTTGGAAAAATCAGGCTGAGATAGAAGAGTCTTTCAAGCAATATTTCCAAGATCTATTTAGATCCTCAAGTCCCTCCAATGAACCTCAAGTAACACCTAAGATGAAAGAAGATTTGCAGAAGACCTTTACAAGAGAGGAAGTAGAAGTTGCTTTAAAGCAAATGGTGCCATTCAAGTCTCCTGGACCAGATGGTTATAATGCATATTTTTCTAATTTTATTGGAATATTGTGAGAGAGGATGTATGTAATGCAACTTTAAATTTCCTAAATGGGGTGGCATGGAACATAGTATCAATTCTACTTATATTAATTCCAAAAGTAAAAGATCCTTCTATTTTAATGAGTATAGACCAATGTATTGTATAAGTTGGCCTCCAAAGTGTTAGCAAACAGGTTAAAGCAAGTCTTACATCTCATAATTTCCAGCAACCAAAGTGTTTTTATACTTGGGAGGCTAATTACAGAAAATGTACTAGTGGCCTATGAAGCTTTACACTCAATGATGACAAAACAGAATGGGCTCACAGGCAGCATGGCCTTAAAGTTAGATATGTCCAAGGCTTATGACCATATTGAATGGAATTATTTGGAAGCAATTATGAAGAAACTTGGCTTGGTGAAAGATGGATCTCATTGATCATGGAATGTGTAACAACTGTCACATATTTTGTAATAGTAAATGGACAACCCAAAAGTACTTTTAAACCAGATAGAGGAATAAGGCAAGGAGATCCAATATCTCCTTACGTATTTATATTATCTGTAGAAGGTTTGAGGTCATTATTGAATCATGCTGAGAGAGCTGGTGAAATGAAAGGGGTCTCTGTCTCAAGAGAGGGTACAAAAATAAACTATCTTCTATATACTGATGATTGTATCTCATTTTGTAGAGCAAAGATTGTTGAATGGGAAAAGATACAAGAACTGTTTGAGAAATATGAGAAGGCATTGGGCCAGAGTCTAAATAAACAAAAAAACTTCAGTGTTCTTTAGTTTAAACACAAGAGGAGTAGACAAACAACAAGTTCAGCCAGCTACTGGGGTACCTATCAACACCAATTATGAAAGGATATTTGGGATTACCCTTAATGGTGGGCAGATTGAAGTATTACTCTTTTAGATCTTTAATAGATAGAGTTTGGACTAAGCTTAGCAGTTGGAAGAACACCTTTCTTTCTCAGGAAGGGAAAAGGTAATTTTGCTAAAGGTAGTGATTCAAGCAATGTCAACATATACAATGAGTGTGTTTATGTTTCCAAAGAAGCTTCACAAGGAAATTACTACAATGATGGCAAACTTTTGGTGGAATCGCAAGCAGAATGACAAAAACAATCAGTGGAAAAGCTAGACACAAATGAGTGAATCAAAGAAGGGAGGTGGTTTAGGGTTTAGAGACCTTGAATCCTTCAACAAAGCCATCCTTGCAAAACAAATATGGAGAATGCAGAACAATCCTGACTCATTAGTGACAAAAATAATGAAGGAGAAATATTTTAAAAATGGCAACCTGTTGGAGGCACAGTTGGGCTCTACTCCATCATTGATATGGAGAAGTATATGGTCATCTTTGGACTTAGTCAAAGTGAGAATGGTATGGAGAGCGAGAAATGGAAGAAGTATCAAGATTTGGCAAGATAAATGGATCCCTATGCCTACTTCTCTTTTAAAGTATAGTCCCCAATACATATGCTAAATAGTAATGCAACAATGTCAGAAATCATAGATGACAATAGAGGCTACTGGAAGGAAGACTTGATAGACTTGATTTCTCAAATATTTAAGCTAGGAGAAGCTGAAACTATATGCAGTATACCTGTGAGTCAAATAGGAGCAGAAGATAAATTGATTTAGGGACACACTGTAAATGGAAAGTTTTCTATTATGAGTGCATACCACTAGCAATACACAATGAAAAGACAGAAGCATGGGGAAACTTCCAGTTCATCAGTGAGTGATCTCGATTAGCAACAGATATAGAGGCTCCAACTGCAAGGGAAGATTAAACACTTTATATGGAAATCAGAACATGATTTGTTACCAACTCTACGAAATCTTATTAAGAAGAGGATAGTTGAAAGTGTTCTATGTCCAATTTGTGAAAGGAAAGTCGAAACTATGGTACATGCTATATGGAGTTGTCCTGATGCTAATGATGTGTGGGCTGAACCTACAAGTCCAGAAAGAAAATGGTCTAACTTAGCAGTAGATTTTAAAGATCTATGGCTAGAACTAAATTCAAGGCCAAAAGCTGAAGAGACAAAGCTTGCTACTTTTATCATGAGAAGAATGTGGATCAGAAGAAATTATTTTGTTTTTGAAAAAACGTTTGACAGTCCAAGAGAGGTTGTTAAAGCTACAAGTGCAAATATGGAAAGTTTCCGTGAAGCCAAGGTTGAAAATTGTGCCAACAACATGCAGCTGCTATAGACAGAAGTATAACTAAATGGCAAAAACCAAGTGAGGCATATGTGAAAGCTAATGGGATGCATCTGTGGATTAAACAAAAAAAAAAAGAAAGACAGGTTTGGGAATCATTATCAAAGATGAGGTAGGTGACATTATGACTAGTGTCTGCACAAATGTATGAGACCTATTATAACTGAAGCCATGGCTGTAAGGAAGACGATGGAGGTCTGTTAGGGTGCTGTTGAGTCTGAATAATATGTAAATGAGGATGGAGAATAAATGGTCTGTGAAGGTTATCGCTTCAGGGCAGTTTGCATATGATGTGTTTGTAAAAATGGTGAAATGAAAATAGCAAGAGAAAAAAGATGAAACATGGCCACGCCTTGGGGATTCGAGGTCCCAATTCCTCCAAAGAAACAACTAGTGTCTGCTCCACGTTTTTCCAGATCCCCCACTACAGATTCCCAGCACCCCTTTACAGTCATCATCCTAATGGAATTTGGCAGAAAAAGACACAATTAACCCTTAACAAACCTCTTCTAGAACTTACCAAATAAAAGGGACGTGGACTATACTTTATTACAAAATGCATAACACGAAACTTAAAACAAAATGCACAGCTTTATCCTAGGTAGAACGGCATCGTATGGCTGGCAATAAAATGACACCGCATCAGAAGTAGCTTCTTAACTCCAGAGACTTCACTTCATCACTTCCCAGTTCTGGAGACACACTCTTGCTGGTTCTTCCTCCTTCGCAAACTCTAGCCCTGCACCTTCCTACTCCTCATAGCTGGGCCATAACATTCTCCCCCACTTAAAGAACCTTGCCCACAAGGTGGGGATAAATTTCTTGAAGTTTCCACAGTGATTCCCACGTATTATCCTCAGATGAAGCCCCAGACCATTTTACCAGTACCTCGGTCAGTGCTCTGTTCCATTGCCGTTTCAAGCGTTGATCTACTACAGCCTCCAGTTCAGGTTGAAGATCCCCATGTTTGTCAACTGGAGGAAGGGTTGGTAAGGGTTGGATCTGACTCCCTAGCTTTTTCTTCAAACATGAAACGTGGAATACCGGATGAATTTTTGAAGATGGTGGTAGGTTCAGACGATATGCTACAGTCCCAATTTTCTCCAACACTTGGAAAGGTCTGAAAAATCGAGGGGAGAGCTTTAGATTCCGACAGAGTGCTACTGATTTCTGAAGATAGGGTTGCAAACGCAGGTAAACCCAATCGCCCACCTCGAAGTTTTAGTGGCTATTGAGGAAATTAGAAAGGGATAATATTTTTAAGGGTTAGGATAATTTTAGAAGTTTAAGAAAATAGGTTATTTTAGTATTTCAGGTTTAAATATTGAGATACATGTTTGATCGGAAATTTACGATAATTACGTGATTATTTTATAGGTGACGATTAATTATTGTTCGACATTTCGAGGAAAATTCTGAAAAGCTAAGATGTCCAGGTAAGCGGGGTTCCTATGCTAGACTTTGCATTAAAATAAAATGAACGGAGGTCCTTTTTGGAAAATGTGCATGTTTTGTTTTGAAAAGAAATCTGAAAACAACCTCAGATAATTGTTCTGCATTACTCATGAGATTATGTTTAAGAAGAAAGTATTTTCTGTCATGACTGGTGTAAACATGAGCTTATTTTTGACATTCTGTTTTTGAACTTTGAAAAAGGGAGCGAATATGAAATTTTGTGCTTAAAGTATGTTTTGTGATCTGATTCTGTTCTATTCTGTACTCTGTTATGATGTGGCATCTGAAAACTTTTGGCATGACTTTCTGACTCTGATTCTGACTCCGATATGGTGATTCTGATTCTGTTTTGCTCTGATAGTGACCTCTGGCCCTGTCACGGGAGATAATAGTGACCTCTGGCCCGCCACGTGATATAATAGTGGTTTTCTGTTCTAAGTGCAATCGCTTTTGTAACACGGTGATTTATGTTCTGCTTGGCTTTCCGCAGGATGCACAACCCTACCACGGGGGTTAAACATGGTCTCTGTTCTGATATGATGCTCTGATATGATATGATAAGATGAAAATGTTCAGTCATGTTGTGCCAAAGGAATCTTTGAATATGAAACGTTGGTTTCTGAATATGAAATGTTTGAAAAGTCGCTCTGATTTTCTGATAATATGTATTTTTGAGATTTGCATATTGATACTGAAATGTTTTGTTTCTACATTCTGAACTCTGTGAAAATGCTCAATACACTAGTATATGTTCTCTGCTTACTGAGTTGTTGATAACTCACCCCTTATCTCCAATTATTTTTCAGATGATTTTTGAATAGTCCAGCTAAAGATCAGGATTTTGGAGCATCGGTGAGATAATTATTTAAGCATAGTGGATTACTCATAGAAGATTTCTGAGAAGTTGAGGATTTTATTAAGAGATTTTGTAGTATTCTAATGACGTTATATTTTGGAGTCTATAAATATATTGATTAATTGTGAGTTTTAAGTATTAAAAGAGTTAACTCTCCAGACCTCCGGGACCGGGGCGTTACAGGTCCCCTCTCAGCTTAACTTGAGATTGCTCACAATTTTCAGATAATAATTGTAAGAATAACCCTCTACCCTTAGTCACTTCAGTTTGCAACCATTTAGAACTTCCTTCTAATGACAAAGCGCTAAGTGGAATACCCCCTAGGCACACCTTCTTGCCCTCCCAGAAAAATTGCATGCGTAGTTTTGAGAAATCCCACATAATCGTGCCCAAGGTTTTAAGCCACTACACTCTCATTACAACATCACAACCACCCAACGTTAACAAAAAAAAAAAAAAGAGGAGAACTTGTTACCTTGTACCGACAAATCCAGCTTGTTGCATAGGCTCATGCTTTTGATAATTTCCGATTAGCTACACGAACTGAAAGTTGGGTCGATTTCTCCACCTAAAGCTTAGCATGTTTGGCAATGGATGGGTCTAGGAAGTTTGGGTACTCCCCGAGTCGACCAATACCACCATTGAAATACCCTTGATCCGCCCAACCACACGCATGGTGTTAGCATTTGGAGTTCCTACTATTGCATAGAGTGAAATTTCAGGGGCAGTATCTGAGTTAGGATCTCCCTTATCATCGATGTCTTTAGAATCATAAAATTATTCTTCTACTTTGTCATCAACACTCTCTTCTCCTCCTTGCAACAGATAGAGCTTAGGTTGCTTGCAAACATGAGTAGGATTCGATTTTTCGTCGCAAGAGTAACATAGGCCCTTCAGTCTCTTCTCATCCATTTGCATCGATGATACTTTCTTTGTTGGTGTATAAGGAATAATGCTTTAGAGTTATCACCCTGCTGTCCACGAAAATTACCCCCCCCCCTTTATGAGCAAACTGATGTGAATCACCGGATGGTTCCCATGGTTTTCTAGTGCTCAGTAAATATTTCTCTTGGATTTTTGCTAATCCAAAGGCTGCATTCAAGTTAAAAGGATTAAGCATCCGAATAGGGAGGCGGATTTCATCCTTTAAGTCGCTTAGAAAACAACTTAATTTATGATGTTCAGAGAGACCTCTTAACCTATTAGACAAAGACTCAAATTGAGCCTTACAAGCAGCTACTGTGGTGGTTTGTTTTAAGCGTGTTAACACTTCCATTGGGTCATTATACGCTGTGGGGCCAAAACATATTTTTTAGCGCCCAAGTGAATGTTTCCCAGTTATTAAAGAGGGCACTCTCAAGTGCATCTTGATACCAAATCAGGGCTTCACCATTCATGTGATAGGATGCCATTAACAGTCTTTGTGCAGGTGGTGTTTGGTGATATTCAAAATAATGATGAGCTTTAAATACCAATGTTGCAGGATTCCCACCTTCAAAGTTTGGAAACTCCATGCGGACTCCCCTGTGAAAGTTCCTCCATCCATCAAGAAGTTCCAGCCCATGTTCAGTATGATGCTCCCGTTGATGATTCTGGTTGGCCACAACAGTTCTCATCATATCGGCCATTTGATCAAGTCTTTCCCGGATTTTCTGGAGCTGCACTTCATGGTCATCTATTTGATGATGTAAAAGCTCTTGTTGTTGCTTGGACCTGGTTCCATCAGCCATTGGATCGTTGGTCTCTGGTACCAATTTGTTAGGGTTCTGTTGAGTCTAAATAATATGTAAATGAGGATGGAGAATAAATGGTCTGTGAAGGTTATCCTTCAGGGCAGTTTGCATATGATGTGCTTGTAAAAATGGTGAAATGAAAATAGCAAGAGAAAGAAGATGAATAATGGCCACACCTTGGGGATTCGAGGTCCCAATTCCTCCAAAGAAACAACTAGTGTCTGCTCAACGTTTTTCCAGATCCCCCACTACAGATTCCCTGCACCCCTTTACAGCCATCATCCTAACGGAATTTGGCAGAAAAAGACACAATTAACCCTTAACAAACATCTTCTAGAACTTACCAAATAAAAGGGACGTGGACTACACTTTATTACAATACACGAAACTTAAAATAAAACGCACAGCTTTATCCTAGGTAGAACGGCACCATATGGCTAGCAATAAAACGGCACCGCATCAGAAGTAGCTTCTTAACTCCAGAGACTTCACTTCATCACTTCCCAATTCTGCCGACACACTCTTGATGGTTCTTCCTCCTTCGCATACTCTGGCCCTGCACCTTCCTACTCCTCATAGCTGGGCCATAACAAGGCCTGTTCTGAATTGGGGTTCGCTAGAGTATTTTTTTTAACGGGACTCTCAGGTGATTGTAAAGGCCACAAACAACAATGAAGAAATTAGCACGGTTTATGGTTCTCTTGTATATGATATTAGATGCATGTTGGAAGGAAAACTTGGTTGGAAAGTGATTTTTAACTTCAGAGAAGCAAATGCAGCAGCTCATCTACTTGCAAAAATGGCATTATTGCAAACTGAGGAAAGGATATGGGTAAAAGACGGGCCTATGCAGATTATGAATACTGTTATTAAGGATAAATATTGTAATGACTAAGTGTTCGGTATTGCAGTAAAAATTAGTGATGGTTCTTGATTAAAAAAAAAAAAGAGTAGATTTTGCTATTTATAATTTTCATACTGTATATTAAACTAGTAATGACAATGTAAGTGTACCCTTAGAATGAGATTATATGAAATATTTATTATGTGAAGATAGGATAAGAATTTAGAGTGGTTTGGATTTAGAGATGAGTTGAGATGATTTGTGAATAGTAGAATAAAAGTTAAATTTTTTATTATATTTTGTGTGAAAATTTGAGAAAGTTGTTTTGGGATTTCAAAATATTGAATTGTTTATTATATTTTGTCTGAAAATTTGATAAAATTGTAATGATAAGATAAGATTAGTTGAGATGAGTTGAGGTAAGTTTTGAATTCAAACGAGGCAGATTCTTCCTGTCTCAGTGCCAACACTAGAAATGAAAAGGAAATAGATAAGAGAAAATTTTCCATCATCGTCAAGTGAACTCAAACATAATAGAATTCTAAAAAAATAAAATCCAGTATTAACATAGATATTTGGAAATACAATCATAAAGAATACTCAAGCAAAAAAAAAAATCATGCCAATGAGTACGTTTTTTGTAATTAGGAGCATTACTAAGGTCTTTATAAATTAAGGACTTCGAATGAAAATAAAAGTCTTGACGGCGAGCTAAAATATTCCAAACAAAAAAAAAAAAAAAACCTATAGACCAAGAAAAGTTCAATAAAAGTTGAGTTTTCGGAAGAAAAGAGATATATGATAATTAATTCAAAGAATAATTAAATTATACTTTTGATATTTTCTCATTAAATTATTCAATTTTTTCTAATTACACTTTTTTTTTTCTTTTTTAAGATTCTGCTTTAATTTTTTTTTTTTGGAGGGCCTTTTGCACGAGAGGGTAACTGCCTAAGCCGCAGTCCTGTCATGTGGTAATTTTTTTTTGAAATAATAACTCATTTCCATTCAATCAACCCAATGGGATACAAGGAGGAAGATCCTCCAAAGTTACAATATGATCATAATTGGATAGAGCATCTTTTGCTAACAAGTGAGCTATAGAGTTGTCATTTCTCCTTACATGAGAAACCTCCCACTTAGCAAAATTTCCTAAGAGCTGTTTAGCTTCACTAATAAACATGCTTGCACTGTTAGAGCCTTCTTTGTCCCTTCTAAGCTGGTTGATAACTTGGAGGGAGTCCCCTTCAATGATTACTTGTGTTAGACCAAGCTCCAAGCCAAATTGTACAGTTTTAAGTGCACCGAATGCCTCAGCTAACAAAGGGTCAAGGAATAGATGCTTCTTAGTCCTTAAGGATGCAATTATTAAGCTTGAGCTGTTCCTCACAGCCACTCCCACTCCAACAATTCCTCTAACTTTATCCACTGCACTGTCCCAGTTCATCTTGTCCCAATTTGTTTGTGGAGCCTGCCAAACCTCAGCTGAGTTACATACCATACCAGCTCTACATCTCTCCTCAACCATCTCATCCAAAATGAATCTAGCCTCTTGCACAATTACCTTCGGGTGAGCAAAAGCACCTTTAAAGATTAAGGTGTTCCTTCTTCACCAAATTTTACTTGCCACCACGGCAAACTCCTAGATAATCTTGCTTTCCATGGTTTGAAATAAGGCTTCGAGGAGTTGTTTCATAGACATGTATGGAAAATGGCATTTTTGTAACCTCTTTGAACATTGGCTCCACACATCCTTGACTGATTCACACCTCCATATAGCATTAAAAGAGTCTTCTTCCTCCACATTGCATATAGGGCAGAGAGTGTGTTTAACTACATTCTTTTTGAAAAGATTAGACTGGGTTCTAAGTGCCTCTTGACATGCTCTCCAAAGGAAAACTTTAACACTAGGCTGCACTTTTAACTTCCATAGCTGCTGCCAAAAGCCTTTGTGAGATGAGCTACAGGGAGGCTTCTATCAATTTCTTTGTGGTAAGCACTTCTAACTGAGAATTCACCATCTTTTGTACCTTGCCAAACAAGTCTATCTTTGCTGTTGAGGCAGCTTATGGGGGTTTTGATTATGGACTCAGCTTCTCTATGATTGAATATCTATTGCACCAGTGCCAAATTCCATTGCTTTGTGATAGGGTCTATTAGAGAGGAGATTGTTGCATTGTTTTCCAGCACACTGACAGTGCTCTGGACCTTGCTAGGATTTGAGGAGGCTATCCATTTGTCTTCCCATACCTTGACTTGATAACCATTACCTATCCTCCAAAAGGAACCTGCCTCTACTAATGGCCTAACTGTTAAGAAACTCCTCCAAATAAAAGAAGGTTTGGATCCTAATCTTGCCTCTTGAAAAGTTGAGCTTGGATAATATTTTGCTTTAATGACCTTTGTAGCAAGGGACTCAGGTTGTTGGATTAACCTCCAACATTGTTTGGCCAGCAATGCTGTGTTAAAAGCTTCAAAGTCCCTCAAACCCATACCCCCCCATCAGCTTTTGCCTTTCCCATATTTTTCCATGAGATCCAATGTATCTTGTGTTCACTACCTTGCTGTCCCCACCAGAAGTTGTTGATGATCCTGTTGATTCCTTGGAGCAATGAGTTGGGGAGTTTAAAAACCGACATTGTGTAGGTTGGAAGTGCTTGGATGACAGCTTTGATAAATATCTCCTTCCCTTCTTGGGATAGCATTTTAACTCTATGATTGCTGATTTTAGCTCTAATGTTATCCAATATCCCTTTAAAAGTCTTGGCTTTATTCTTTCCCACTACTGAAGGTAATCCCAGGTATTTTTCATATGACATGCCATTCCTTACCCCAGCAATAGAAAGGATGAACTGCTGTGTTGCCCTTGCTATATTCTTGCTGAAAATAATAGAGGTTTTCTCCAAATTAAGCCTTTGTCCCGATGCTGATTCATAGACTCTTAGTAACCCAAAAAGTCTGCCCCACTCAATGGCATTAGCTTTGCAAAAAAGAAGGCAATCGTCAGCAAAAAATAGAAGAGAAATTCAAAGCCTATCTTTAGCAATAGGAACTCCATGAATCAATCCCTTTCCTTCAGCTTTACTGATCATACTACTAAGTGCCTCAGCACATATGATAAAAATATAGGGGGATAGGGGATCTCCTTGCCTAATCCCTCTAGTTGGATGGAAGGACTCTTGGGGGGATCCATTAACCAAAATGGAATAAGAAACTGACTCTATGCATCTCATCACCAAATCTATCCATTGATTGCAAAAACCCATCTTGGTGAACTCTGCTCTAATGAAACTCCATTCTAGCCTATCATAGACTTTGCTCATGTCTAGTTTCAAAGCTATGTAACCCTCCTTTCCTGTCATTTTAGCCTTTATAGTATGCAAAGCTTCAAATGCCACTATCACATTATCTGAGATGAGTCTATTGGGAACAAAAGCAGACTGAAAATTAGAGATGATAAGAGGCAGTACACTCTTAAGTCTATTGGCCACTACTTTAGAGATAAGCTTGTACATGACATTGCATAGAGATATGGGTTTGAATTCTGTGACTTTAGTGGGGTTCTTTTTCTTGGGAATTAAGGCAATGAAGGTATCATTAATAGCAGTGAGATTACTATCCGAATTCAGTACCTGTAATATGGATTCACTGATTTGATTACCAATGAGGGACCAATGCTTCTGCTAATAGGCTGCTGGGAATCCATTTGGGCCAGGAGAGCTGAGGCCCTCCATTTGAAACAAAGCCTCTTCAATCTCTTGTTGTGTGTATGTCCTTGTGAGAGTAGCATTCTGTGCCTCTGTTACTCGAGTTTCCATAGAAGTCAAACATACTGAGATGTTTTCTAGAGAGGAAGAGTTGAAGAGATCTTTGAAATATTTTTGAAAAAGTGAATTAATACCCTCTTTGGATTGCACCTCCTGCCCATCTTCATCAATCAACATCTTGATTAGATTATTTTTCCTTCTAAGAGATGCACATTGGTGGAAAAATTTAGTGTTTCTATCACCTTCTCTCAGCCATCTTTGTTTTGCTCTCTGCTGCCATCTCATATTATCTTCCTCTAGAAGTTTGTTTATAACCATTTGAGTCTGCTTGATTTGTTCAGTCAGGTGTCCTTCATTTTCTTTTTGCAATTCATTCAAAAGAGCTAGTTGTTCAGTCATCTGTTGTTTGGGATTGCCTCCTACTACTTTGTTCCATTGCATGAGTTTTTGTTCGCATATGTTAAGGCCCTCAGTAATAACCTGCAAGTTGTTTTCGGGTTCCTTTGTGCTAAGCCATGCTTCCTCCACCAATTTGAGATAATCCTCCCTTTGGAACCAGCTAGCATCCCACCTAAAAGTTCTGTTCCTCCTGGCACCATGAGTTTGGCTCTCCTCCCAAGTTACTAGCAAAGGGCAATGGTCTGAACTCAAAGCAGGAAGTGTGTAAACCCTCGAATTAGGGAAGGTCTCATTCCAAAATGAGTTACAAAAAGCTCTATCAAGCCTTTCTTTGGTAAAGGCACCCCCTTGTCTCCCATTAGTCCAAGTGAATTTGTTACATATGGATCCCATATCACATAGTTCACAGGCCTCCACTGCAGTTCTAAAGGCCTCAATCTGAGCACCAGATCTCACAGCCCCTCCCCATTTCTCTCCAAAACTGAGTATTTCATTAAAGTCTCCAATACACATCCACCCTTTTGGCCTCTCTGGTTTAATTGCTTGGAGTAAATGCCAACTGTCCTTCCTCTTAGTAGTGATGGGTGTCCATAGAACCCAGTCAACAACCACTCCTTCCTCTTTTCATTCCCCTTAACCATTAGAGAAATATGATGTTTAGTAAAAGTGTGCACTACTGACTCAATCTCCTCTTTCCAAAGAAAAGCAATTCCCCCACTCCTTCCTTTGCAGTCAATAACAAAGTTGTTTTCAAAACCCAACCTAGTTTTGAGAGCTTCAATCTTGTCTCTTCTACTCTTTGTTTCCATCAAGAAAGCAAAGGATGGGATCTTTTTAACCACCATTTGGTGCAAATCATGAACTGTCTGGGGGTTCCCAAGCTCCCGACAGTTCCAACTGAGGCAACTCATTGGATTTGGTGGGGCTGTTCATCAGTCTCCACCATATCAAATTGTGTGAGATTTGAGCTATCATCTCCCTCAGTTTTGATTTTTTTGCTGGATATCAGCCTGTCATTGGCCAATGTATGGTTTCTTCCTCTCTTGTTACTAGTAGGTATGTTGGATCTACCTCCCAATCCCAAAGAGGAATTCTCATGACAGATATCTCGGGCCCTTCTCTTCCAGCTGGTAGTTCTCTTGGCTTGTTCAAGTACTTTAACCTGGTTTGAGATAAACTGGTCAAAGGAATGGATCTGGTTCATCAGATCATTCGACTTCTCAGGCTCTTTTGGATTTCTATTTTTCAAGCTAGGGTCAAAACTGTCATCTACAACAACAATGTTTTTGTTACTATATGTTGACTCCACCACTCCAACCATGTCTCATGTCTTCGCAACAGGAATAGCAGGAGCAGTTGCTGTCTCATTCATGCTTTCCATGCCTACCCCTTCTAACTTTGATTTTGACTTTATCACCTCCCCTAGCTCCTAACCTTTTCCCATGCCAACAACTTTTTCTTTGGGAAAGTCAGTTTCCTTTCCAATCCTCTGACACCCCTCCCTGAAATCTGTTGTGCCAGCAGAAGTGTCTTTTTTGTCTTCTTCTTTCTTCCTCCATGGGCGAGATTCAGTCTGAGCCTCCTGGTAATGACCTTCACCATATCTTTTCTGTTGCAGTTCACTCTCCTTTACATTAGGAGCTCTTAGCCAGGATCCATATTGGTCTTGCCCCTCTCCACTCCTGCCACTGGAGCACAAAGAAAAAGAGTGTTTGATGATCCCACACTTAAAACAAAGTGAAGGCAACCTCTCATATTTAAAATACACCCAAGATTTCTTCCCCTCTATTGTGATGAACATTCCTCTCAGCAAAGCTTTTGTGATATCGAGCTCCACTCTTCTTCTAAGAAACTTTCCCCAGCCAATGCCTCCGTCATCTACATGGACTTTAATAAACTTTCCCATGCTACTTCCAATCTGATAACCCACTTCCTGGTTCATACAATCAAAAGGCAGATTGTAAACTTGAATGCAAAATTCCTCTGTAGTGAAATGCACTCCATTAATAGACATTGAGCCACTAAAAGCTTGAAAACACAGTAGCCATCTATCGAAGGACCATGGTCTACCATTGATCACCCTCTCCAAATCCTTTTTGCTATGGAACTCAATGATGAATTTATTAGAACCAACTTCTGAGAATTGTAGCCAACTCTCACATTTCCAGACTTTTGACATAGTGCTCTTGAATGCTTCCCTGTTGATCGTTTTTTCTGCCATAATCATGACAAGCAAACAAAGGTGTTTTGGTTTCCCAAAAGTCCTTGATGTTTTCTATTGTAGAGCTAGACCCTCCTTCTCCTTCTCTGTTAGACTTAGTTTCTCCCATTGCTTCGATAACTCCTCTTCCATAATCACCTCTCTCTCAGACCAGCACAAGCTGACCCGAAAGACTAACTCTATACTAGAGAGAAAACTCACTTGCAAGCAAGCGAGACCCTTAGAGCACTAACTCACTTATCGTCATGTGGTAATTAAGTGTGTATGCGCGACACCTAATGTTTATGGGAAAGATAACAATACTACTCATCATTCATTTTCTCATCATCTCATGATATAGAATTAAATAATTAGAAATTATTAATTATGTTTTATTTGTGAGTTTATTATTTAATATCGCATCAAGAGATTTTTTAATATCATATCAAAAGATGTTAAAATAATGATGATAAAATGATAAATAGATTTTTGAAATAGAAGGAATGCACATGCTAGGGGGTTTAAACGCACATGGTTTTATGCCCTAATGGGCTGAGTTTCCTAGGCCATTTTGGGCTTCTATGAACTTTACTCTCTTGCGCTACCCATTGGTCTAACAAGGCTCTTTGGGTTTGTTCTCCAATAAACTTAATTTAGACCGGATAAAATTATTCTCATTCTGTCTCCAATAAAATTGGGCCGGGTAAGTTACATATGATAGGTCAGGTTTTCATAACTCCTGAGTCCTGATCAAGGTGATCAATTAAAAGGTTTGATACTTGAGCAAAAAAAAGAACAAAAAAGAAGATGATCTGATAGCCAATGCCAATTGCCAACGCGCGCAACTAATGCGTCGGTTATGCGTCTGCTATGAATGTCACTTTCTCTATATTTTATTGTTATTATTATTGTTAGGAGGGCATAGTACTATAAAGAAAAGTAGTGAAAGTTGAAGCGCTAAAGCAACTTATAAGTTATATTTTCAAAGATTGCTGCGCCTTTGGCTTTGTGTTCCTTGTTCCCTACTAAAGCCAAAAACTTACCTTGTCATATAAAGCGTCAATAACAATCAGGAGACCACTCTTGTACGTTGCTTTTCTGCTTTTTTATTTATTTTTTAAACAAAGTCGACCAGTTCTTGATTGGACGGTAGTTGTTTAACTTGAGAAAGTAAAGAACCTTTGGAGAAGTTTTCTTTTAGCAAGGCCATTACTGTAGAAGGCTTGTTTGGGAGAGCTGGCAATGGAAGGGAGATAAAGGTTTGGTCTGACTGGTGGGTTCCTAAAGACAGTTCATTCAAAGTTCAAAGTACACCTAGCTGCATACTGCCTGAAAATACTTTTGTATCAGAGCTTATGGATGATATACAAGAGAGTGGAAGATCTAGCTTGTCAGACAGACGTATAGCACTGAAGAAGCAGATATGATTGTTAGAATGCCTACTAATCAAAGTGGAAGTCCAGATAAACAGATATGGAGATGCACTAAGGATGGCACATTCACTGCTAAGTCAGCCTATCATCTGCAAGTTGAGCTCGAGGGGAGAAAGAGAGGCCAGTGTTCAACTAAGCCTAATTCTCACAAGCAATGGGCTGTGTTATGGGGTCTAAAAACTTCCCAGTTCTGAAAAGCTATTTTTGTGGAAGGTTTGTAATGATGGGTTACCTACAAGAATGAAGCTATACCGAGGAAGATTATTGATAATCCTATGTGCCCATTATGTGAAGTAGAAGAGGAGACCATTGAGCACATTCTATGGTCATGTGTTTCAGCTAGAGACGTGTGGGCTTACTGCTCTAAAAAATTGTCAATCAGTGTTTCCAGGATACAATGTCTAACCTTTTGGCAACACTTGGGGAAGGGGAGCTAATGAAGGTTGCAGTAGTCATGTGGAAACTATGGAAAAGGAGAAATGAAGTTATCTTTGAAAAACAATTTACTAATCCTCTTTTTGATATGAACCCATGAGAATGAAATCCTTTGAACTCACAATCAATTTGAAAACTCACCTAAAAAAGCCAAAATCAAGCCAAAGGAAAATTTAGACCTGTTGAGGAAGTCATTTCAAGAATCTAGATAATATGAAAATTAAGACCCATTGAATAATATGTCTCAAGAACCTAAATTATAAGGAAGAACGTCACAAAGGTTGTGATTTTGATGGGAACCAAGATGGGTCTAGTCTTAAAGATCATTTGCAACTTCCAGATGGGCCAAGAAGATCAAGAAGACAATGCAAGGATTGATGCAATTCACTTGGGACAAGTTTAGCAAGAGCCCAACCTTCAAGATGGAGCTTGAAGGATGAAGATCCAGTTTTAATTCATTTGATTAGTTACGGAAGAGGGCAACGACAAAACTTAAGGGCTTTGAGCTCTTGAAGGGTTTCAACTTATTTAATTCATTTAAAGAACTTATGTTATTAGTTTAGAATAATTGAGTTTATTATGGGAAGCACTTAAGGGGGACTATGCAAGGGCATGTTGGAAAAATTATTATTTTATTGAACTAGGGTTAGGGTTACTGTAGCCGAGTTACTGTAGCACAGCACTATAGCTGCGGCACTGTTCATCCAGGGTCACTTTTGGAAGATGTGGGTTTATTTTGGCTAGGGTTTCATTAGATTTTGCTTTAAATACTCTATGTAGCCTCATTCTAATCAGTTTATAAAGTTTATGAAATTTGATGAATTTATTCATTGTGAGTTGAGTTTTACTCCTCTTGTTATTGATTGAACTTTTGAACTTATCAAAGGTAAATCACAACCTTTGTGGCGTTCCTCCTTTATAATCTGGGTTCTTGAGACGGGTTCTTCAACGGGTCTAGATTTTAATATAATCTAGGTTCTTGAAACGAGTTCTCATCGGGTCTAGGTTCTCCATCCATTGACTTGATTTTGGCTTTCTTGGGGAGTTTTCAAATTGATTGTGGGTTCAAGGGATTCCATTCCCGCGGGTTCATATCAGATTTACCTTTGATAAGTTCAAAAGTTCATTTATGAATAAGAGGAGATAAACTCAACTCACAATGAATAAATTTATCAAATTTCATAAACTGATTAAAATAAGGCTACAAAGAGTATTTAAATCAAAACCTAATAACAATCCAAGCCAAAATAAATCCTCATCTTCCAAAAATACCCTTGAATGAATAGTGCCACGACTACAGTAACTCAGCTATAATAACTTCTTGAAACCCTAATTCAACAAAATAATAAATTTTCTAACATGCCCTTAAATAGGCGCCCCCGGCCTTAAGTCTTCATAATAAATCTAATTATTCTAAACTAATAAAATAAGTCCTTTAAATGAATTAAACAAGTTGAAAGCCTTCAAGTGTCCAAAGCCTTTAAGTTATGTTGTTGCATTGTTCCATAACTTGTATTAAATGAATCAAAACTAGATTTTCATCATTCAAGCCCATATTGAATGTTGGGCTCATGCTAGACGCATCCCAAGTGGATTGCACCAATCCCTGCACTGCCTTCTTGGCTCTTGACATTATAATTGGCCATCTGGAACTTACAAATGATCTTTAAGACTAGGTCCATCTTGGTGCCCATCACTTTCTCTGTTTGACCAAGCAAGCAAAAGACTGTTGGATATTAAAGCCAGTTTTTGAGGACCAGTAGAGGAGTGTTCTTGGATCTACTAATGCTCCATCTAATTGGGTGGCACCTCCTCAATGTATGATCAAAATCAACTGGGATGCAGCAATTGAAAAACATAATTGTATGGCTAGTTTTGGAGCTGTGGCAAGGGATTGTGAGGGACAAATCATGGCTACAATGAGAATGAAGAGACTACTCTACCCTCTTCTTGCTGAAGTGATGGATCTCGCTTCAAGGTTTACTGTTGAGTTGGGTTTCCAAAGGATTGTTTTGGAAGGAAATGCTACAAATGTGGTTACAGCAATAAAAAATGGGACTCAAGGATGGGATACATCAAGTATGATAATATCTTATGCTAAGAGAGCTTTTCACAGTTCCAGCAGTGGACTATTTCACAAGTTCATAGATGCTTCAATCATAGAGCTCATGTTTTGGCAAGAGATGCTTTACATATTGCTGAAACTATCATTGATGTAGAGGAAATTCGTCATTGTATTGCTAATCTTTTATAGAGTCTTGATTAATAAAGCATGCATATTTCTTCTCAAAAAAAAAAAAAAGAGGGTAAAGAACATTTATCGTTAATGACTGCTAAATAAAAAGTTTTGTTCAAGATCATCAAGAGCAAGAATGATATAAACCCGCGGGAATAGAAATCCCTTGAACCCACAGTCAATTTCAAAACTTTCCAAGAAAGCCAAAATCAAGTCGGTGAATGGAGAACCTAGACCCGATGAGAACTCGTTTCAAGAACCTAGATTATATTAAAATCTAGACCCGTTGAAGAACCTGTCTCAAGAACCCAGATTACAAAGGAGGAACGCCACAAAGGTTGTGATTTACCTTTGATAAGTTCAAAAGTTCAATTAACAACAAGAGGAGTAAAACTCAACTCACAATGAATAAATTCATCAAATTTCATAAACTTCATAAACTGATTAGAATGAGGCTACATAGAGTATTTAAAGCAAAACCTAATGAAACCCTAGCCAAAATAAACCCCCATCTTCCAAAAGTGTCCTTGGATGAACAGTGGCGCGGCTACAGTGTCGTGCTACAGTAACTCGGCTATAGTAACCCTAACCCTAGTTCAATAAAATAATAACTTTCCCAACATGCCCTTGTATAGGCCCTCTTAAGTGCTTCCCATAATAAACTCAATTATTCTAAACTAATAACATAAGTTCTTTAAATGAATTAAATAAGTTGAAACCCTTCAAGAGCTCAAAGCCTTTAAGTCTTGTCGTTGCCCTCTTCCGTAGCTAATCAAATGAATTAAAACTGGATCTTCATCCTTCAAGCCCCATCTTGAATGTTGAGCTCTTACTAAACTTGTCCCAAGTAGATTGCATCAATCCTTGCATTGTCTCCTTGATCTTCTTGGCCCATCTGGAAGTTGCAAATGATTTTTAAGACTAGGCCCATCTTAGTTCCCATCATTCCCCCTCTCCTCAAAAGGATTCAACCTCGAATCTCCACCTGGATCAAAGGGAAAGTGGTTAGTAACATTGAAAATAGTAGAAACAGGATACTTACCTGGAAGATCCATTAGATATGCATTTTCATTAATTTGTTCAAGAATTTGGAATAGTCCATCCAAGCTACCCATATCATCAACTGGTGAAGACTTTAAATCTAAAGAAGGAAATTGATTAAGTCTATAAACAATTTTAATTGGTGAAAATTTAGTAGTGGCATGAACATTCCAATCATATGTAAACTCAATGAATGGCAAACAATACTCCCACAAATGTTCATGAAGCACATCTAAAGTCTTCCTCGAACCAAAATGACTACTCCAATATGCAAACTCAATGAATGGCAAATGATACTCCCGCAAACGTTCATGCAACAAGTCAATGAATGGCAAATAATACTCCCACAAACGTTCATGCAACATGTCTGAAATCTTATTTTCACCAGAATGACCACTCTAATTATATGCAAACTCAATGAAATACAAATGATACTCCCACAAACGTTCGTGCAACACGTCAATGTATGGCAAATAATACTCCCACAAACGTTCGTGCAATACATCAATGAATGACAAATGATACTTCCACAAACGTTCATGTAACACGTCTTTGAATGGCAAATGATATTCCCACAAACATTCATGCAACACAACAAAAGTCTTCCTTACACCAAGGTTACCCAACAAACCACCATGTCCATCACACACAAGCAACTTAAGCATAAAACTAGTAGGCACACAAAATCTATTGTTTCTAAACAAGTACCAATCTAGTTTATAGAACTTACCAAAAGATGCTTTCTCACATGTTCCATACATACTAGCAAAGTCATCATCATTAGCATGCAATTCCTTATCATATTCATGTCTCAACAATTTTGCATCTAAAATGAAGACAATGACATACCTTCTTGCTAAAGCATCAACAACAAAATTTTTCATACCTTGTGTGTATTTGAATACATGAGGAAAAGTCTCAATACAATCATCCCGCTTAGTATGCATTCTAGTCAACAACTTACCTTGTCCCTTTAAGTGTGTCAATGACTCATGTTTTTCCAAGAAAGGTCGGTTAGGAATTGTCGCACCTGGCACAAAATCAATGTAGTGCTCTATCTCCCTAATAGGTGGCAATCCACTAAACACACCGTTAGGAATCATGACCTTATATGCCTGCAACAAAGAAACAACAACACAAGACAAAGAGTCATTAAATTCATTAGTATAAATGCTTGTCTTAGCATAAAAACACACTTTTGTCTTTCTGTTTTTCTCTGCAACCTCTCTTTCGTTTTCCTCTTATCGCTCCACTCTTTTTTCTTGACTCTTAACCACCTCTATATTTTCTTTTTCTCTCTCTCTTTCTTTTGATGTTTTGGCCTCATTCTCTTTTTTCCTCACTCTCTTTGTTTTTTTCACTCTCTGTTTTTCTTTCACTCTCCTCTTTTTTTGAACTCTCGGCCTCACAATTGTTTTTCAACTCATTCTCTCTTTTTCTTGAGGTTTCAGCCTCACCCAAATCATTTCCCTTAGGTGGTTCGGTCTTCCCCTTTGTTACAACTTGATCATTTTTATCCCACTTTGGTTTCCAAAGAGTACTAAAAACCAAAGTATACTGTGATGTACCCTTTCCTTTTAGCCGCCTCTCCACCTTCATAGCCATGTGCACCATGTCCTCTACCTTCTTATAATGTTGCAACTCAACTACATTGGCTATCTCCCTATTCAACCCACTCAAAAATCTTGTCATCGTGGCCTCCTGATCCTCCACTACATTAGCCTGAATCATAGCCACCTCCATCTCTTTATGGTAATCCTCTACACTCCTAGACTCCTGTGTAAGATTTTGTAGTTTTTGGTAGAGGTCTCTATAGTAGTGGCTAGGTACAAATCTCCGCCTCATGATTGCTTTCAACTCTCTCCATGTTTCTACAGGCCTCTCAAAATTCCTCCTATTGGATACTAATTGATCCCACCAAATAATCACATAATCAGTGAACTCAATTACAGCCAACTTCACCTTCTTCTCCTCAGAGTAATTATGACAATCAAACACCAACTCTATTCTTTTCTCCCACTCTAAATAAATTTCAGGGTCAGTTCTACCTTGGAATGATGGTATTTTCATTTTGATGCTTCCAAGGTTCTTATCTACTCTATCTCGACCCCCTGAGTTTTCCCTAAGGCCTCTTCCATGCCTAACTCCTCTATGTCCACCCAATCCAACTTCAAATGTTAAGCCTTCCTCATCCTCATCAAACTCTCCATTCTTATACTCATTCTTAATTCTAGGCTCATGTCGCCTCCTATCTCGCTCACATTGCAGATTTCTAATCATTGCTTCTTGATTATCCATACTATCCCTCACTTCACCCAACACCAAGTTCAACTGCTCAAATTGTTATTGCATGGCTTGCAACACAAAGGATGAGTTATCTGTCACACCTTTTGGTGATGAGTCACTTCTATGAGACATCATAATATGCTGCACAAAAAGAATGTTAGTGGAAAACCTCACACACTCTCTTACGTGTTTACACTCGAATAATGACACTCTACTCGTGTTTCACTCTTAGTGGCTTTTTCTCGATAATAGTCTCACACTCTCTTACATTTTACCTCAAGAGTTTTCCCACTCAAGTTCTTTAAGAACTAATTGAACACAATCAATAGAAAGCAATCTTGTTTTATCCCAACTAGTAATTAGATCCAGGAAACAAGAACAAGAGAAACATAGAAGGAATAAAAATGACACGAGATTCAAGGAAGTTATACAGATGAAAGAGTAACAATAAGACAAAATACCAACTTTAGTGATGTACGCAGCACAGCCCCTTTGATGATAAGGTTCAATCAACAAATTTCTTTTTTTCTCATTTTTGTAACTATATAGCAACTTTTGAATATGCTACCTTTTTCTTTTCTTCTTCTTCTTCTCTCTTTTTTTTTTCGAATTTATTTTTTTTTTCTTTTCCTTTCTTTTCTTTTCTTTAATTCAATCACAAATAGCAATATTCAATTGTGAAAATCAAGCAATTGAATTCAAGCACGACAACGAAGTAGACGATAATCAATGGAACGGCACTCCAAGCAACAGATAAACTTAGAGATGCAGGGAAACCCTAGAATTTTGAAACCCTAGGTGATGCAAATTTCAGCCAAACCCAAAATCCTAAGAATTTCGGCAGCCTACTTTTTGTTCCTATTTTTTTTTTTTTTTTGGCAACCCTAGAACAATGAAGCCCTAGACTTAAATTAAATGATGCTAAAATTAAAAGATAGAATCAGACCTGATTGGAAATCTTGCTCTGAATACCAAATGATATGAACCCGTGGGAATGAAATCCCTTGAACCCACAGTCAATGGATGGAGAACATAGACACGATGAGAACTCATTTCAAGAACCTAGATTATATTAAAATCTAGACCCATTGAAAAACCTGTCTCAAGAACCCAGATTACAAAGGAGGAACACCACAAAGGTTGTGATTTACCTTTGATAAGTTCAAAAGTTCAATTAAGAACAAGAGGAGTAAAACTCAACTCACAATGAATAAATTCATCAAATTTCATAAACTTCATAAACTGATTAGAATGAGGCTACATAGAGTATTTAAAGCAAAACCTAATGAAACCTTAGCCAAAATAAACCCTCATCTTCCAAAAGTGCCCCTGGATGAACAGTGGTGCGGCTACAGTGCCATGCTACAGTAACTCGGCAACAGTAACCCTAACCCTAGTTCAATAAAATAATAACTTTCCCAACATGCTCTTGTATAGGCCCTCTTAAGTGCTTCTCATAATAAACTCAATTATTCTAAACTAATAACATAAGTTCTTTAAATGAATTAAATAAGTTGAAATCCTTCAAGAGCTCAAAGCCTTTAAGTCTTGTCGTTGCCCTCTTCCGTAGCTAATCAAATGAATTAAAACTGGATCTTCATCCTTCAAGCCCCATCTTGAATGTTGGGCTCTTGCTAAACTTGTCCCAAGTGGATTGCATCAATCCTTGCATTGTCTCCTTGATCTTCTTGGTCCATCTGGAAGTTGCAAATGATCTTTTAAGACTAGGCCCCATCTTAATTCCCATCAAAGAATAACCCTCATGTTATAGGTTAAGGAGGTCTCTCACTCTTTATTGTGTAGTTACATACTTGGGGAATGAGATGAGATGAGAATTTTGTGAATACTAATAAGATGGTTTGTTAATAGTAGTGAGATAGTTTGAGTTGAGGTTTTTTTGAATTTCGAGAAATGAGAGACAAAAAGTTAAATAAAAAATATTATAAAGTTAAAATATTATTAGAATATATATTTTTAATATTATTTTTGTTTGAAGATATGAAAAAGTTGAATTATTTTTTTATTTTTTGTTTGAAAGTTTGGAAAAATTGTAATGATTAGTTTGAAAGCATTTGTGTTGAATGATGTTTGAAAATGAGATGAGATGAAATAAGAATTTTAGGATAGAAACTTTTTCCAAACAAGCCCTACATTATGAGTATCTTGTATTAAAAAAAAAAAAACCCACAAAACCCCTTTAAAAATTAGTTAATTTTTACATTGCATATTTTCCTTTTAGAGGTTAATATAAAATAGATATTCTCCATATTAATAATAATAATAATGATGATGAATAAATAAATTCTGTTGATTCTGATCTATATAGTGGACGAGCCTTATCCCTTATCTTTGGTTTTTCAAATGTCGATTGAGCACCAAAGTAAATTTGGGCTGAAAGTGGGTATCCCAAGACCAGTGCGGCCCAATATCTAACAATAGAAAATAATAATAATAATAATAATAATAATAATAATAATAATATTACAATCAATCAAATTTAGGGCATATCACGATGAGTTGGGAAAAAGAAGTTTGAAATTTAAGATTTCGTTCTTCAGATGATGATCTCTCATATCCCAAAGATCAGAGAATCGATGCTACTTATAACAAAAGCATTGAAAAGAAGAGTATAAATATTTTAGTTACCCTCGAGTGAAAGCAAAAAGGTTTTCAATTGCCTTAACAGTTACACGACAAAATGGTACATGAATGTTGAAAATCCAGTTTAGTGAAATGAATGGGGGGGATAAAACCAAACTAGTAGTTTAAATAGGGAAAAAGACTTGCCAACTAAGATTTTTGTTCCAAACCCCACATGATCATAAAAGTTGGTAATTTTCCATGCATACATATATATATATATATATATATATATATATATACATATACATATATACATACATACATCTGCACTAGCTATTTTCTTTGTCAGAATATTCCAAAATTTCTCGATTCTAATTACAAAAGCTTATACAACTCAAATTGATTTATCCCACTAGGAACATCGAATCCTCTTAATTTTATTACTAATTGTCAAGTAACTACCATGATAACGACAGCTAGCTGTTTTCGTATATTTTAGCTAGAACTCATGATGATCATAGAAAAAATATATATCTAGAACTCATCATATAATAAATATATATATATATATATATATATATATATATATATATATCTGTCAACAGAATAAGTACTAGCCGACATGATTCAGATCGAGGGCTCACAAAAGCTTTTAAAATTATGTAGAGGACAGGAGTATTGAGTTTTTAACCCTAAAATATTTCGCCCGAGAACCATATAAGTCCATAGAGAAAAAAAAATATGTACACTTTCTTGTCAGGTTCCACGACCTAAATTTGAATGTCAGGTTTAATTAATTAGATTATTGGAAATACATATCTAATTAGGTATTTGAGGGGGAACAGATAAAGAGTTCTCATGAATTGCCAACATCATGTATCCTGGTTCAAACCAAAACCCTACGGCTTTAGCACTCCAATATGCGTTGAGATTATATGTAAAATAATAAATAATAAAAACCCTTACAATATAGCTAGCCTTAGAAAAAGGAAAATGCTAGTTGAATCGAGGATTTCTACTTACAAAATGGATTAATTGTTTTTTTTAAATTTTTTTTAATGATTCAAGAAGTAATTATTAATGAATTGATTTTTTTATTTCTTAAAAATATTTAAAAATGTATAAAAGTGATTAAAACAAAAATAAAAGTAAAAATAAAAAAGTACATTTATACTTATTATCTTTTATCGGAACTGGTACGTAGCGCGATCCTTAAAAATAAAATAAGTTCAGGCTAATGGTAACCCTACTACAAGTTTTTGAATGATTCGTGATCTATTTCAAAGTCATGATGATATTCCAATATATATGTTAAATTTACAAATTACTTCAGCTGGCCTTCTGCTGTTTATAGGTACATTTATTTTTCCACTTCAATCCATATTAAAATTCTGTAACATTTGGCTGCAACTGGAAATATGGCATACGGTTTTCGTTACCTGTGTGGTGTCAGTAGGGGAGCAAATACCTAAAATTCTGGAAAATAAAATCCGTGTCCCGCGTTAGATAAAGAACAAAAGCTAGCCTTATTAATGTTGATGGTGACCAAAGATACTAAAAAGATTTGACTAATCGTAAGGTACCAAACTATCACTCTTCCATTTACCAAAGGGTTGTTTGGTTAACCGTACCTATTCGAGATTCGACAAATTGCAGCAAAAATAAATTAAGAAAGACATGGTGGCTTCTGGTCTCCCCAGAGTCAAAGATATAATGGTTCATGCATGCAACAAAACTCGGGTCATCTTTCAGCCACAAGAAAATGGTAAGAATCGACAAAAGAATATATTGGTGGGACACCCTTAGATTGTGACTTGCATGTTTGCCATAACCCCATGGCATTTCTGATAATTAAGTGTTCAAAGTGTTAGTGCTGAAGCAGTACTATATATAATATTTCAGTCATTTTCTCCTTTTTTTATTTTTAGACTTTTTAAAGCAAGGATATAATATTAATTACATGTAAATGAGCTCGTTGAAGTCTAGTCAGCATTTGGTGTTTGAGCAAACCCACCACCTAATTTTAATTATGATTGGCACTAGTTAGTAAAATGATATTTATTTGTTTTGTACATTTAATATTTGAAAGCACATCATAGAATACACCTATGATTGGATTTACAAACAACATACAAAAGTTGTATCATTGATGACACATAAGTCCCTACAAGAAAATTGCTTATTTGTGGCCATTTAATTCCAGCGAAATGACTATTTACAGCTAAAATGAGTTTGTTTTGGTCACAAATAGCTATTTTCGCCGCAATTAAATGGCCACAAAAACCTATTTTTCTTGTAGTGAGTCATGAGTTTGTACCACTATATTATAATTAATAAAGCTTCTCGTTAATGATGCCCATTCGTGCATGAGGCATTCATTTTGAGGGAAGAAACAAAGGCCCTAACTGTATATATAGGTTATTGCAGTGATAGTTTTCAGTAATAATATTGAAGTTTGCTTCTGGTTCTTAGGAAAAAAAAAAAAAAAAAAAAAAAAAAGATTAAACAAAGAAAAGTGCTTCTTGTCTTTAGGGAAAGTGTATAGGCCAATATTCCTTTTTCAGAAAAGGGTGTCAATCAATAAAAGTAGGAAATAGGAGATGCTCCCGTTTCCTTTATTCAACAAAGGCTGCCTTGTATGTCCTCTTGTTTCTAAAGCAACAGGCCTAACTAATCCTTAGATCATTGCTTTTTTACGTCTTTTTTGGATGGTTTCATCAATGTCTCTCTTGTTTCAATTTGGTAAGGATTATGTATATAAAAGCCAAAATCACGTTTTGTTATGACCGACTTTAGCTACAATAGCTTTGATTTTCTTTTCATTTTGATGTGATGTGTGTTTGTGCCAATTAATTGTCTGCTGATTATAATTTAACGTTCTTTAATTTTCAGCAAGTTTTTCTGAATGCATTCATGTTACTCTTTGTGAAATACTTCATTAGAATACATAAAATTAGTTTCATGAGAAGAACAGTGGTCAAATAAGACGTACCAAAGAATTCAAATTATGAGAAAACATGTTTAATTTGACTTGACTATTAACACTTATTTTCTCCTTTTCAAGAAGAACTTCGTTAAACGAGATAAATTTTGGGTGTGATGATCAGCCGTTGCTTACTTGCTTTATATTTTGTGATCTCTTGGAGTCAACAAACATCTGAAACTTGCGTTTTTGGACTTAAGAAACAAGAGGTCACAGATATACATGTTAGATTATGGCCCGGCCATTGGAACAAATTTGACTTTGAAATTACTTTGTTTCAAACATTTTAAGAGCGGTGCAAGTTGTAAGTACTACTCTTGCAAGCACTTATTGTTCAACCGATAACTGTTAATATCGTGTTTTGTACACCTGAACGAGATTCTAGCAACTCGGGCCAAGACCTTCACTTAGGGGTGCTACCCGGCCCCTACAGGATGGGGGCACCCCTCCCCGCACCCCGCCGGGTGGGGTTTTCACCCCCGTCCCCCGCCCCCGGGATGCGGGGGCGGGGTACGGGGCAGATTGGGAATCCGCCCCGCCTCTTTTCACTTAAAAAAAATACTACTTTTATTTGATTTAAAAATTATTTATAAGTGCAAAAGTAATTAAAAATACATTTTTAGATCCAAATTATAAATTTAAATTTTGTAAATATGACACTAATTTTAAAACAATGTAATTTGCTAGTGCATATTTTGTGTAAATTGTAGTGTATTAATTTTTAAACTATGTAGTTTTTAAATTTGTCAATGTATATTTTGTGAACAAATCTAACAAATTGTAATATATATTTATATATACACAATTTTTAAAATATAAATATATATTTAATAATATATAAATAAATGGGGGCGGGGGCGGGGCGGGGGAAATGCAGGGCGGGGTTGGGCCCTCCCCGCCACCCACCCCCGCCAGGGGCCCTAGATGCGGGGAGGGGCGGAAGCGGAGCGGGGCAGCGGGGCAGCCGGGGCGGGGCCCCACTACCCACCCCTACCTTCACTTGCAAACACAAGGAAGAAGGTGGTTCGGGGTGGTCCGAGAAACCACCGATGCCTAAGTTAGTCTCTCGTGTTTAGAGTCTTGGGTTTTTAATCATAGAGTTCTTTGTACGTTAGATGTAGCTTTAATACAAGGTTTCAAAGGGGACATATTGTAGCCGGTGTCAGGGTTTGGTCGTCCCGCTCGTAGCTATTTTGCCTGGGTATTTAACTCTACGTGGTGTTCTGAAGTAAGGCTTTAAATGCGGTGTGGCTTCTGATATAACACCTTTACTACGGCAAGGCTTCTAGGGTGCGTCCCAATGGGGGGTGTACAACACGGTCATTTCCGGTCCCCCTCGTCAGAGAATGGGGGGTTGTTTGTGTCTTCCGTTCATTTGCTGGCACAAGTCCTTTAGTGCTTGGTGTCATAGGGGATGTTAGAGTCGACGTGTCTCATCTGTCCCCCTTAGCCTATTTTCACGTGGTGTGCACTCTCTTTATCTGATACAACTTAAAGGGTTGGCCCTTTGGGTGACTCCAAGGTCGCTGGAGGGTAAGCTCCTGACTAAGATGGGGCTCACAATCCAGCCCAAGCCCAACCAACATGGACCGGGTGGGAAATAACCATTCCAGGTGCCCTGCCAATTCTCACTAAACAAGTTTAGTGGGGATTTCTTCATTTTTCGGGTCGTTTTGGTGGCACACTTCTGACCATATTGGCGTGCTCTTGATTGAGCCCATCTGGCTCTCCTTGTGTGGGCTAAACGACTGACGATATTCCTCTCCCATGTCGCTTTGTGTAGCATGTATCGCGGGGTCTGCACTCATCCACCTTCCTTCTTGTAGTGCATGTCTCGCCCGTTACCTAGGTTAGTTCAACCGACGTGGGGGCCTAGTTAAAGCCCCTTCCTTTCCCATTTATGGTATGTTTGCCTCTATTCTCTTTTGGTGCCCTAAAAACCATTCTCTTATTCTCATTCTTTTCCACTCCCATCTTTCCTTCTTTCTTATCTCTAACCAGTCTCGTGTTCTTGCTCTAATGGCTCCTAAGAATACCTCTCACACCACCACTCGAGGCGTGGGCTCTGGCCGTCCTGCCGAATCACTCCAAAACCCTAGAGGAAATGAGCCGTTACTGGCTCGTGACGCCTTCCAACTTTTCAAGGGCTCCAATTGGAGGTCAGAGGTCACTTCTGCGAATTTGCAATCGTTGAAGGCCACCTACAGTCTCCCAGACCTCATGACTTCGAGATTCCTCGGGCTTGCGAGGAGGCTATGGATTCTAAAAGTTTCACCTCGAAAGTGGCACTATACCTAGGTATGTTTACCAATGTGTTGCAGCACCCTTTTTGTCGATAGGTACGTGAGGTTTTGGACCTCCTTCATCTGGCCCCTACACAACTTCACCCCAACGTGTGGAGGATCTTGGTGTGTTGCTGCATCGTCTGGCATAGGGCTGTGGAGAATGTCGACTCCGAACACCTGTTCTCACTGCCCAAGAGTTCCTCTTGATCCACAACATTTTGAAGCATAAAGGGAATACTTGCTGCTTCCACTCACATCCAAGGCAGGTGGTGGCTCGTTTGGAGCCGACATACAACCGAGTCAAAGATTGGACTCTACCATTCTTTTTCTTATCTGGCAAAGGGTGGGAGTTTCTAACAGGGCAAATTGTCTGGCAAGAGTATCCTATGCAGACCATTTGAGAGATTTTCCTGAGGATAAGGACGTCAGGCCAAAGGCAGCCCAAAGGAGGCGAGCCAATTGGAGACAATTCAAGCCTAGGTCAAGGCGCAACCAAATGATCTGTTATTCGAGTCTTTGCAAGATGAAGCTAGTGTAAGGAGATACTTGGCCCCCTGGCGCATACCCTCTTTGAACCGTGCGCCAGGACCGAGAGCATCCCCTTAGCCCACCAACGGAAGGTAAAGGGAAGAAGCCTCGGTCCAAAGATCCTAGGGATAGCCACTTCAAATCCGCTCCCAGTTGTCGAGGTGGACGGCAAGGGGCTCCCCGAGTCCCCTTCTGAGTACTCTTCTAAAAACGACGTTGCCTTGGCGGAAGCCCCCCTAGAGGTTAAGTCTTGAGTTGTGGCTCGTGGAGGGGAAGATCACGGGCAGGTGAAGATTAAAGATGGGGCAGCGCCGACTAAGAACCAAGGTCGGGGTGATTTCAGTGGGGGCCAATGAAGTCTCGCCTACCCCACCCGAGATCGAGGTCGAGATTTCATTAGTGACGGCCAGGGAAGACCCGGTGGTGGTGCCCAAGTCCAAGGTCGGGATGGGGCCAGTAGAGGTCATAGAAGTTTTGCCTACCCCACCTGAGACTTAGGCTGTGATGTCGGGTCAAGGCAGGGATAGTCGAAGGGGACTTAAGGTAGGTGCCAGAGTAAGTCCCCAAGGAGCCGGTGCCTGAGGGGGCTGGGGACCAAGGCAACAAGAGGGTCGCATGGGCGCTTGAGGAGGACACAAAAGATGATGTCGGGAGATGGCCGTGAGGAGTCCGTTCAAGAGACGGTCAAGGCCCTTAGGGGCCTCTTTTCCTGGGTATATTTTGGCACGCCCTTTTCTTTTTTTCTTTCTTTCTTTGGCCTTCTTGGTTTTAACTTGGTTTTGTTTTATGACAAGCAACGGAGCAACTAATGGCTTTCATCGCGGATGGTCGAGGAGCTTTGGAGGAAAAGAACCAGGCACTCTGCTCCAAGGCAAACCTAGCCTTGTGACACGCCAAGCAGGAGAGGGAGGAAAAGGAGCGATTGGAGGCCCTTGTTAAGGTCAAATTCTATCATTGGCGAAGACGGAAAAGGATGGCCCAGCTTCTTCGACAGAAGGCCACGGTCAAGTTTGATCTCTCTAAATCACGGGAAGAGCTCGAGTAGCACAGGCTCAAGGTCGTGCTTGAAGGGTAGGGATACCCTGCAAGAGTCGTTGGATAACTAGACGGTGAAGCTGGGGAAACTGGAGGAGGCAGACCAGGAGATTCAGGAGGAACTCACAGTTGAAGAAGCATCGTGACTCTGACACTCGGTCGTATAATTGGCTCAACGACCAATATGAGTCGCTCTCTAATGAAAAAGAAGCTCTACTGCACTAAGTCACAATGGCAAAGGATTTGGAGGTCGAGGTCAAGGTCACCTTAGTCCAAGCCAATGTGTTCACAGAGAAGACCTGAGCAGACGAGGCAATAGCCAAATTGGCCAAATTAGCCACCAACAATGTTCTGATCAGGGAGTTGAGGAGTGACTTGATAGACATGCAAGACATAGTCCCTCGAAGGGATGCACAACTGAGGTCGGCCTCGTTTGTACGAGACCAAGCCTAATCATATAGTTACATAGAGGGTTTGAAGAAGATGTGTGACCACATGCTGGAGAATTGCAGGATGACTTATAGCTACGTTTGGATAGCCAACATACCTCAGCACTTTTCAAGTATTCTCGTACTATTGAAAATACTCCACATGCCAAACAACTTAAAATACTCTCAATGGATCCCACAAACGCACTTCAATCTCTACTCATAACTATTCACAAACATTCTATAATATTTATAACTATTATATATAAATAAAAATAAAATCACTATAATATTTATCACTATTAAATATAAACAAAAAATAAAATCATTATAATATTTATCACTATTATATATAAATAAAAAATAATTTCACTATAATATTTCTTTATATTATATATAAATAAAAAATAAAATCACTATAATATTTATCACTATTATATATAAATAAATAATAATTTCACTATACTATTTCTTTATATTATATATAAATAAAAAATAAAATCACTACAATATTTATCACTATTTTATATAAATAAAAATTAATTTCACTATAATATTTCTTTATATTAGATATAAATAAAATAAAAAATCACTACAATATTTATCACTATTATATATAAATAAAAAATAAAATCACTATAATATATAAATAAAAAATAACATTACTATAATATTTATCACTATTATATATATATATAAATAAAATTATTATAATATTTATCACTATTATATATAAATTAAAAATAAAATCATTATAATATTTATCATGATTATATATAAAAATAAAATAAAATCACTACAGTATTTATTAATATTAAAAAATCACTATAATAAATCATTATAATATTTATTACTAAAAATAAAATCACTAAAATATTTATGACTATTATATATAAATAAAAAATGAAATCACAATAATATTTATTACTATTATATATAAATAAAAATTAAAATCAATAATATTTCTCACTATTATATATAAATAAAAAATAAAATCACTACAGTATTTATCACTATTATATATAAATAAAAATTAAAATCAATAATATTTATCACTATTATATATAAATTAAAATTAAAATCAATAATATTTATCACTATAATATATAATAAAAAATCAAATCACTATAATATTTATCACTATTATATATAAATAAAAAATAAAATCATTATAATACTTATCACTATTATATATAAATAAAAAATAAAATCACTATAATATTTATCACTATTATATATAAATTAAAATTAAAATCAATAATATTTATCACTATAATATATAATAAAAAATCAAATCACTATAATATTTATCACTATTATATATAAATAAAAAATAAAATCACTATAATATATAATAAAAAATAAAATCACAATAATATTTATCACTATTATATATAAATAAAAAATAAAATACTATAATATATAAATAAAATATAACATTATTATAATATTTATCACTATTATATATATGAAAATAAAATCATTATAATATTTATCACTATTATTTATAAATTAAAAATAAAACTATTATAATATTTATCATTATTATATATAAAAATAAAATAAAATCAATACAATATTTATTAATATTAAAAAATCACTATAATAAAATCACTATAATATTTATTGCTAAAAAAAATCACTATAATATTTATGGGACCCACACCTTTTTCAACTACCTATCCAAAAGTCAACAACTCAATATTATACTTCACACATCCAAACAACTCAAAGTACTCTCAATGGGACTCACAAACTCACTCCAATCTCTACTTATAACTATTCACAAATATTCTCAACACTTCTCAAGTATTCTCACTACCCAAACGTACCCTTAAGGTCCATTGACATGGTGACCCTACCACCGAACCTGTAAGTGTTGAAGCACGAACCCATAGTCCCAAATTTGATGCCCACATCTTCCCAAACCACCCCGGCGGCTGACTTTTCGTTTCTTTATAGCCCCTTTTGTACCATATATTTTCTCTTTGTACCATATGTATTTGTTTGCACTCTTTGTACCATATATGTTAATGACATTAAATCTCTTCTCTGTGCGTGCACTCTTTACTTTCGTTGTTGGGGAGTGTAACAGTGTTTAGAACAACTTGGTTAGCCGACATAAATAACCAAACCTTAGATGCACAATGATCAAAATTTTGTTACGGAGGTTGAGCGGTTTGTAAACTTGTAAACTTGAGAAAGGTCGAGCAGTTCGTAAGACTGGACTCACCTCATTGACCTTTATAAACATGAGGAGATCGAGTAGTTCATAAGACTGGACTCGCCTTATTGAGCCTCACAGGTGGAGGGGGATCGAGCAGTTCGTAAGATTGAACTTGCCCTGTGAACTTGTAAGTTTGAGGGAGGTCGAGTAGATCATAAAGCTGGACTCGTATTGTTGACCCTTGTAAACTTGAGGAGGTCAAGCAGTTCATAAGACTGGACTCCCCTTATTGAGCCTCATATGTGTGAGGGGGGTCGAGCAGCTCATAAGACTAGACTCACCTCGTTGACCGTCCTAGGCATGAGGAAGGTCTAATAATTCCTAAAATTGGACTCGCCTTGTAAACTTGAGGGAGGTCGAGCAATTCGTAAGACTGGGCTCCCCTCTTTGACCCTCATAGGTGTGAGGGGGTCAAGTAGTTTGTTAGACTGGATTCACCTCGTGAACTTGTAAGTTTGATAGAGGTCAGGCAGTGCATAAGACTAGACTCATCTCGTTGACCCTCATAAACTTTGGGAGGTCGAGCAGTTTGTAAGACTGGACTCGCCCTATGAACTAGTAAGTTTGAGGGAGGTCGAGCAGTTCGTAAGATTGACTCGCCTCATTGCCCCTCCTTGGCGTGAAGGGGGTCGAGCAGTTCATAAGAGTGCACTTGGCCTGTAAACTTATAAACTTGAGGGAACTCGAGCAGTTCGTAAGACTTGACTAGCATCGTTGACCCTTATAGGTGTGAGGGGGTCGGGCAGTTCGTAAGACTGAACTCATCCTATAAATTTGTAAGTTTGAGGGAGGTAGAGCAGTTCGTAAGACTGGACTCGCCTCTTTGATCCAAATAAACTTGGGGAGGTAGAGGATTTCATAAGATTGGACTCGTCTCATTGACCCACTTAGTCGTGAAAGGGGTCGAGCAGTTCGTAAGACTAGACTTGCCTATAAACTTTGACAAGACAAAACACATTCCTGGGAGACAATCATTTATTCATTTAATGTTTATACATTATTAAAATAAAATATAACTTAAATTTTCAACAAAAGAACTTCCGCAGGTGTTCGGCGTTCCACGAGTGTGGTACTTCTTTTCCTTGTGATCTTTGAGCCTATACGAGCCAGCGATTGTTAGCCATGACCACATAGGAACCCTTCCATCTCGGCCCCAACTTTCCTTCATCCTGGGTGGTTGTCCCAGACTGTCTCAGCACCAAGTCTCCAACTTTGAAGGATCTCAGTCGGACTCGCCGATTGGAGCAGCATTCTGCCCTTCTTTTGTTGACTGTCATCCTTACCCCTACCTCAAATCTTATTTCTTCCAACAAGCCGAGCTCTTCTTCTAGTTTCGCACTATTGGAATCTTGATCAAAGTATTGGATCCTGTAGGTGGGCATTCCTACTTCAATAGGTGCCACCACCTCATGATTGTAGGTGAGGGTGAAGGAAATTTCACCCGTCTAGGTCTTGACCATGGTCTAGTAGGCCCACAGCACCCCTGGGAGCTCTTCTGCCCAGGTTTCCTTCTTGTCATCGAGCTTCTTCTTAAGGATCCTGAGCAATGTCTTGTTGGTCACCTAAACTTGCCCGTTCGACTGTAGGTGTCATGGGGAAGAGTATTTAAACTTGATCCCTCAATCCCTATGCCAGTCACGGTAATGGTCTAAGTCAAACTACCTTCTGTGTCCGATATGATAAATTGGGGAGGCTGAATCTGCACACGACCGCCTTCCACAGGAACCGGGTGACATTACTCGCCGTTATTCTTGCTATGGCCTCAGCTTCAACCTACTTAGTAAAGTAGTCCACAGCCACCACTACAAACTTTACCACCCCTTTGGTCGGAGAGAGGGGTTCGATTAGGTCAACACCCCATTGCACAAAAGGTCACGGCGAGGTGATGGACGTTAGTTCCTCAGGTAATGAGGTACCTGGGAGAACTCTTGGCACTTTCGACATTTTTGGCAATGAGGTCTCTACAGGCGCGTGGCCAGTACTATCCCGAACTCACTACCTTGCCTGCCAATGCGTTTAATCCCAAGTGGTTACTTCATACTCCTTCGTGTACTTTTGCCAAAACGTATTGCACCTACTCAAGCGAGATGCACCTTAGAAGGGGCATGGAACAACCCCGTCTGTATAGGACTCTATCAACTAGGATGAGGTGTGCTGCTCTATTTTTTATCTTTTTCACCTCCCACTTATCATTGGGTAGCTCATTGGCATCGAGATACTTGATTATGTCAATAACCCAATCTAAAGCTCCCAACCCTACTTTCGAGACCTCGGCCCTTATCATGGGCGTTTCTACAGTCCTGAACACTGTTTGTTCTGATAGGAGCCCTACTCGAACATAGTCAACGCCAACTTGTCAGCCCTTTGGTTCTCAGCCCTCAATATTTCTTGGATCCGAAAGTATCAAAAGCGGCTGCGCTTGTCCCCTACTAGTATTAAGTACTTTTTCAACTTCTCGAATTTAATGGTGAACTCCCATCTGACCCAGTTAAAGACAACTTGAGAGTCAACCTTCACTTCTACTTCCTTAGCGCCTATTCTACTTCATTGTTGGTAGTTTTGAACGTCATTTTGATAGCATAGTCATACTCTTCACGGACATCGATAATGATATGAGTTGTCGACAATGATTTGCAAGGATTTCACGGGAGGTGCATCTTGAATTTCTTTTAGGAAGCAAGTGAACTCTGTGAAGAAGTCTACCAGGACTTTCCCTTGCACGGAGCTTCTAGCAGTGTACTTGATATCGAAATCACTCAACTCTACTACCCAGTTCATTAACCGGCCTAAGGCATCTGTTCGCTGTAAAACCTTCTTCAAATGGGCTTCAATCAGGACTCGTATTGGGTATGCCTCGAAGTACGGTATGAGTCGGCGGGCGATCATTATAAGGGCGAATGCAAGCTGGCCCATGCAAGGGTATCTTGCTTCTACACCCCAAAAAGTACGACTAGTGTAGTACACCAGCTTTTGGGAGTCCTTCAAGTCTTGCACTGAAGTCCCAGAGATGGCGTGGAGGGAAACCGACAAATACAAGCACAAAACTTCTCCCGATTTGGCTTGACTGAGAAGTGGGGGATGGTAAGGTAGTGCTCGAGGTTCTTGAATGCCTGGTCACACTTTTCGTTCCAAATCTATGCCTTCCGCAACACCTTAAAGAATGGCAGGCACTTGTCTGTTGACCTAGATACAAATTGGTTAAGACCCGCCACCCAGCCGGTTAGCCTTTGTATTTCATTTATGCTCCGAGGTGGGGCCATGTCGTATATGGCCTCCACCTTTTCCAGGCTGGCCTCTATCCCCCGCTCTGAGACCATAAAACCCAAGAACTTCCCAAGTTCTACACGAATGCGCACTTTGATGGGTTAAGCTTTATCTAGTAATACCTTAGTACCACGAAGGCCTCACATAGGTCAGTTAGGTGTTGTTTAGGGGTTTTGCTCTTCACACATAGGTCATCCACATAAATCTCCATGTTCCACTCTATATGTTCCTTAAACATGCGGTTTACCAACCATTGGTAAGTTGCCCTCGCGTTTTTCAAACTAAAAGACATGGCCATATAGCAGAACAACCCTATGTCTGTGTTGAATGATGTTTTCTCCTCGTCGTCGAGGTTCATCCAGATCTGGTTGTATCCTCAGTAAGCATCCATGAAACTGAGCACGTGATGCATCGTAGTGGAGTTTACTATCAAGTCGATCCGAGGAAAAGGAAAACTATCCTTAGGGCAGACTTTATTTAAATCAGTGAAATCAACACACATCCTCCACTTAATGTTGGCCTTTTTCACTAGTACAACATTGGATAGCCAATTCGAGTAATGTGCTTCTCATATGAACCCTCCCGCTAGGAGGGGATCGACTTCTTCCGTGATGGTGGTGCACTTCTTTGCGCTAAAGCTTTGCCTTTTCTACCGAACCTTCTTGGCCTTAGGGTTTACACACAAGTTGTGTTGGATGACGTCGGGGTCAATCCCGAGCATGTCTTGGTGGCTCCAGGCAAAGACATCCCGGTGTTCCGTGAGGAGTTGCATCATAGCTCGCCGCATGTCAGGTGTCATTCTACTGTCGATCCTGACTGTGGCCTTGAGGTGACTCGGATCCAGGGGCACTGGTTCGTTTGTCTCCACTTGTCAAAGAGTTTGTTCGTCCCTGATTTCTTGTTCTATGATGTGGGGGAGGCGGTGGGGCACAGCCATCACTCTGGGGTTCTTTCATCCAGATCCCGCCTTTTGATGGCTTGAGTTCTTATAAATAAGATTCTCGAGCCAGAACGTACTTGCCACAAATCTAGCCTACTCTCGTAGTAGTCGGGATCTTCATATTTAGGTAGTAAGTTGATGTCACCACCTTCAGAATGTTGAGTGTAGGTCGCCCCAGTATGGCGTTCTACAATGAGGGGGTCTTCACGACAATAAAGTCGATCATCGTCGAGGCATGTGGGGGGCCTTCCCTACAAAGGCCAAAAGGGTGATGGTTTCCACTTGCTAAACCATATCGCCCGTAAACCCCTTCAATGACATGGGTGTTGGCCGTAGGCGAGCATGATCAATACCCATTCGGGTGAAAGCATCCCAAAATAGGATGTCGACAGAACTGTCGTTGTCAATGATGATTCGCCGAGTGGTGAAGTTAGCCACCTGTATAGTCACCACCAAGGCATCATCGTGGGGGTAGAGGACCCATTCTTCATCAGCTTCCCCGAAGGTGATGATTGGTCCATCGTTGCTCCTTCTGTGCTTAGTTGGGCGATATTCGACAGAATATACTTCCTCGAATCGTGCCCTTCTGGCGTGCGCCTTTCTGCTACAGAAGGTGGAGCCACTAGTGAATCTTCCAGCTATAGTTCAGATCTCACCCAAGGGGTCACCTTCTCGAGGTGGCGACCGATGCAGTTTTGTCACAACCACGCCCCAATGACCCAATCCTCTAAGGGACGAGGTCACGACAATTAGACCTATTCTTTCCTTATCATTATTAGTACTCTATTTTATGCCCTCTTTTTTTTTTTCTACGAGTGTGATAGGGGACATGCGTGAACATGTCATGCATGTATTTTGCACTTCTAGTTTAGAAGGACACCTGATAGACGATCAATTCAACATTCTACATAAAGGACTCTCAGAGTCCATCATCCATCCATTCATCAAACATAATTAGTCCTAAATAAAAAGGGGACTTAGTCCCTAAACCACATACAAAAGGTGTTAACCATCGTATGTGGGGTCACCATCACCCCACCATAGAAGTTATACCATTACCATCAACCCACCATAGTATTTACATCATGCCCAAAGGCATATTGTTTCAAAGTCATACCAACAAAACGTTCCAACATGGGACCCATTATAAAAGCATAAAAGAAACATAACCATCATCATCAAAACCAAACCGACGGGGAATTCTAGACATCGGCCCCTCCATCCTCAGTAGTGCCCAGCTCCACAACCTTAACATCCATACCTGGACGTTTAAAACATAAACACAAAGTGAGTCTAATACTCAGTAAGCAATACACCTGATGGTTCCATAATACTTTGACCATCGGGATGGTTTTGTTGTGAAGTACTCGGACCACCTGATCCAAAATTCGAACTGGCATTTCCTCATATGCGCAGTCTTTGTGCACCTAGAGAGGTGCATAATCTACCACATGGGTAGGGTCGTGCACATATTTCCGGAGCATGGAGACGTGGAAAACATCATGCATGACTGAAAATTGTGGAGGTAAAGCAAGCCGGTACGCTACTGCTCCAATTCTTTCAAGAATCTCAAACGGGCCGACATATCTTGGAGTTAACTTGCCCTTCTTGCTGAATCTCATAACTCCCTTCATTGGAGCCACCCATAGGAATACCTTATCTCCTACCTCAAATTGTAGCTCATTCCTCCTACGATCGGCATATTTCTTTTGCTTCTCTTGAGCCAAGGCAAGTCTTTTTCTGATAATAGCCACCTTCTCTTGCATAATTCGAACTAAGTCAGGGCCTAACATTCTTTTCTCACCAATCTCGTCCCAATAAAGGGGAGATCTACTTTTGCGCCCATACAAAACTTCATATGGCACTGCGTCGATGCTCTCTTGGTGACTATTATTGTAGGAAAATTCGACTAACAGCAAGTACTTTATCCAACCTACTTTAAAGTCCAAGATACATGCCCATAGCATATCTTCTAGGATCTGAATTGTCCTTTCGGATTGGCCGTTTGTCTGGGGATGGAACGCAGTGCTATAAGTTAATTTTGTCCCCAAGTTCCTTTGCATGCTCTTCCAAAAAGTCAAATGAACCGAGAGTCCTTATCTGATACTATCTTAGATGGAACTACCTGACTATTTCTTTGACGTACAACTCCGCCAATCTACTTATCGAGTAGGTCATCTGGATCGGTATAAAATGGGCTAATTTCGATAATCTGTCGACAATCACCCACACTGAATCCTGTCCTCCATGGGCTTTAGGAAATCATGTTACAAAATCTATACCGATTTCATCCCATGGCCAGACTGGAATTGGCAGTGGTTGCAGTGCTCCTGAGGGCCTTTGATGCTCGGCCCTAACTTGTTGACATGTTAGACATTGAGCCACAAAGTTGGCCACATCCCATTTCATTCCACACCACCAATAATGTCGTCACAAGTTCCGGTACATTTTAGTACTACCCGGATGCACAGTGTATAACGACCTGTGTGCTGCCCTCATAATCAGGTCTCGTAACTCTTTCTTTGCTGGTACACACAATCTTCCTCTAAACCGTAAAAACCAGTCTTCAGAAACCACAAAATCGAGGTGCTTTCCTTCTAAGACCTCCTTCTTAATCTTTTGGAGGTCAAAGTCCTCGCCCTGAGCAGCTTTGATCTGATCTAAGATGGTCGGACCAAGGGTTAGGCTACCCAGTTTTGCTTGCACATCCTTCATCATTTCTACTCCCAGCTTTTCCAAATCCAAAATAATAAATTTCTGGGGAGTGTACATACTCCTAAGGGTGCTGGAAGAGGACTTTCGATTGAGGGCGTCTGCTACTACGTTGGCCTTGCCCAAGTGGTAGTTAATGCTGCAGTTGTAATCTTTTAATAGCTCCAACCACCTACGCTGCCTCATATTTAATTCCTTCTGAGTGAAGAAATACTTTAAGCTTTTGTGGTCCGTATAAATTTCACAGCGTTCTCCATAAAGGTAGTGTCACCATATCTTTAAGGCGAACACCACAGCAGCCAACTCTAAATCATGGGTTGGGTAGTTCTGCTCATACTCCTTCAATTGACGCGAAGCATACACTACAACTCTCCCATGCTGCATGAGAACGCATCCCAACCCCTTGCGTGAAGCATCACTGAATATCACAAACCCACCTGTTCTTGACGGTATGGTGAGAACAGGTGCCATTACGAGTCTCTCCTTGAGCTCCTAGAAGTTCTTCTCACATTCTGCAGTCCATAAGAATTTCTCACCCTGCTTGGTTAGCCTTGTTAAGGGAACAACAATGCGAGAAAAACTTTCGACAAACCTTCAATAATACCCCACAAGACCGAGGAAACTTCTGATTTCTGAAATTGTCTTCGGTCTAGGCCATTCCACTATGGCCTCCACTTTTGCGGGATCTATTGAAATACCATCCTTGGACACTATGTGACCAAGGAAGGAAATCTTTTGTAGCCAAAACTCACATTTACTAAATTTGGCATACAATCTCTTCTCCCACAGTACTTGTAAGACAACTTGCAAGTGCTTCGCGTGTTCCTCCAGGGTCCTTAGGTGATATCATCAATAAATACGACCACAAATTGATCGACATAATCTTTAAAGGTACAATTTATCAAGTCCATAAAGGCTGCTAGAGCATTGGTTAATCCGAAGGGCATTACCAGAAATTCATAATGCCCATATCTCGTTCTGAAAGCGGTCTTTGGGACATCCTCTGCTTTAATCTTCTGCTAATGGTATCCCAAGCGGAGATCAATCTTTGAAAATACTCGGGATCCCTGGAGTTGGTCAAAAAAATCATCAATTTGTGGTAAAGGGTATCGATTTTTTTTATAGTTACCCAATTCAGCTCTCTGTAGTCAATACAGAGTCGCATCGATCCATCCTTCTTTCTTACAAAAAGAACTGGCGCACCCCACGGTGATACGCTAGGGTGAATAAAGCCTTTCTGTAACAAATCTTGTAACTAATCCTTGAGCTCCTTGAGCTCCGCAGGTGCCATCCAGTAGGGGTATTATCGAAGGTTTGTCGAAGGTTTTTCTTAGAAATTGGTTAGCCTTGTTATGGGCGCCGTTCCCGAAATGAGATCTATGGAGAACTCAATTTCCCTATCCGGAGGTAAGCCGGGCAGCTCATCTAGAAAGACATCAGGAAAATCCTTCACCACCTCAATATTTTGCAACTTAGGCTCGTCTGGTGGTGGCACAACCAAACTATCCAGAAATCCTGTGCAACCCTTCCTTAACATAGTGGTGGCCTTCATTGCAAATATCACTCTTAACATAGGGCGCTTACCCACAGCATAGAAGCGGAACTCTGACTCGCCTGGTGGTCTAAAGACCACTTCCTTTTTGAAGCATTCCACACTAGCATGGTATCTGGACAACCAATCCATGCCTAGAATTACGTCAAATTCCTCCATGTCAAACAATATTAAGTCGGCAATGAGGTGTCGACCTTGTACTTCCAACACATAACCCTTTAACACGGATTGACAAATCACAGATATCCCAAGGGTTGAAGAGACAGACATCACAGACTCTAAAGGTTCAGGCACTTTTTCACTCAAACAAGCATATATACGAGATATAAATGAATGCGTAGCACTAGAATCGAATAGCACTAATGCACGATGTGAAAACAGGGGAAGAATACCTATCACCACATCAGGGGAGGCATCAGCATCATCCATGGTAAGAGCGAATACTTGGGCTGGTACTAAATTCTTCTGCCCTGGATTAGGTGTCTGCACATTAGGAGCCGCGAGGGTTGGGCAATCTCGTACTACAAGGCCTGCCTTACCACATTTAAATCAGGTGTTGGTTCCCATTAGGCATTTTCTAGCATGGGGCTTGCCACAGGTTTGGCATGCAGGATGAGCTGCCACTGTACTGCGCTGAGGGGCCTTGACCATTTGAAGAGGCTTGGGCGCTTGGCTATACATTGGCCTCTTGCCTTTATTCTGCTTAAAGGCTTGAAATTTCCTTTTCCTCTGATTAAACTCTCCCGTCCGAACGCGCAGATTTTCCTCAAGAATCACCGCTCGATCTTCTAAGTCTGCAAATTTTCTAATTTTCAATGCAAGAATAGAGTCCTTGATCCTGGGGCTCAGGCCTCGCTCAAACTTCTCGGCCTTCAACGATTCAGTAAGGACCAGATGTGGGGCAAACCTTGATAGCTCTACAAATCTAGAGGTATACTGCCTCACTGTCATGGATCTCTGTTTCAGGTCTGCGAACTCCCTGGCCTTAGCCTCTCGGACCGATAAGGGAAATAATCGATCGTTAAAGACCTCTTTAAATTTGCTCCAAGTAATCGGGACAGTTTCACCCAACTCCTATTGAAGCAGCCCACGAGTGGCCTTCCACCACACGTTAGCTACATCAGCCAAATTATAAACGGCAAACTCCACCTTTTGTTCTTCCGTACAGGTAACCACACTGAAGATTTTCTCAAGGAGCTCTAGCTAGTTATCAGCATCTAGTTCAGTACCCTTGCCATCAAAAAGCGGAGGGTGCTGTTTGCAGAAATGGTCAAAGACAGTCAGGTGTGGGACCTGTACTTGCGTCGAGGTTTGTCTGCTAGTGAAGGCCTCAATGAGGCGTGTTGCCGCATTAAAAAGCTCTCCTGAATCCCTAGAGGCCTCTGGCAGGTCATCAGAATTACGGGCGCTGGGCCGCCCTCGATGCTTATTACTATTATTCTGAGTTGCCATACTAGAACATATATGACAATGGTATTAGCAGCAACTCGCACAAAGAACATACATGACTGGCAATCTTTTACAGAATTTATAACGTGCAATGAAATAACATATGAACCTGCTGCAGAGCTTGGCATGCTTTAGAGAGGGGGCTTCAGCCAAGTTATCCCTAAAGTCTATAGGACTCCTTAACCTTTGCTCTGATACCAAGACTTGTCACAACCCCGCCGCAAAGACCCAATCCTCTAAAGGACGAGGTCGCGACAATTAGACCTATTCTTTCCTTATCATTATTAGTACTCTATTTTATGCTCCTTTTTTTTCTACGAGTGTGATAGGGGACATGCATGAACATGTCATGCGTGTATTCTGCACTTCTAGTTTAGAAGGACACCAGATAGATGATCAATTCAACATTCTACATAAAGGACTCTCAAAGTCCATCATCCATCCATTCATCAAACATAATTAGTCCTAAATAAAAACGGGACTCAGTCCCTACAACGCATACAAAAGGTGTTAACCATCGTATGTGGGGTTACCATCACCCCACCATAGAAGTTACACCATTACCATCACCCCACCATAGTATTTACATCATGCCCGAGGGCATATTGTTTCAAAGTCATACCAACAAAATGTCCTAACATGGGATCCATTATAAAAACATAAAAGAAACATAACCATCATCATCAAAACAAAACCGACGGGGAATTCTAGACATTGGCCCCTCCATCCTCAGCAGTGCCCAACTCCACAGCCTTAACATCCATACCTGGACGTTTAAAACATAAACACAAAGTGAGTCTAATACTCAGTAAGCAGTACACCATGCTGTTAACTTATTAAACACATAACCTTTTTCTCTTGAAAACATGCATGCATAAAACAATAGTTGATTCTTGGCAATGCTTTCATGCATAAACAGTTAAGAAAAACTATATTTTCATACATAAACGTTTCCTTACTTTCATGCTTAACACTTCTTGCTTTCATGCATAAACGATTCTTCGCTTTCATGCATAAACATTTCTTTGCTTTCATGTATAAACATTTCTTTGAAATGATTTTACTTTACGTTTCACTTTCTTGGGCCAGTACACACTATTACGCTCCGTGTGTTGGGGTTAGCGGTCTTTTGGACCTGGATCCCGCCTATGGCCACAGGTTGGGAATCCCTTTCATGGGGGGGCAGCACTGGATGCACTACCAGTACTACTTACCCGGCATTGCAATCTACCCATTCTTTAGTACACTTTCATTCATAAGGCCGTTACGTACATTCATGCTTTCATTCCTTTCCATTCCTTTTCTTGAAATCAACGTTTTCATTATTTTTTCTTAGTTTATATGCATATGTATTTCTTTGAAAAGAGTGTTTCATGTTATGTTACATATAGGTAAGGCATAGCTATTTAAGAGAGAGCATGCATAAAAATCTCATGATGCATTACTTTACATACACACAATTATAATCAATAGGGTGCTTAACAGGGGCTACCAAGAAAGACTTGTACATAATATATACTCTTTCTTGAAAATAACATTTGAAGAGAGAGCGAGACATTCTTTCATAAGAGAGCTTTGTGTAACAAGCATGGTCATAACTACTTACATCGTGGCTTTGCAAGTAGATACCTTGAATCTTGAAATTAAACTCATATTCAATGAAAGGGAAAACATATTAAAACTCATTTCACTTAAAACTTTACTATCCAACACCCATACGCGCTCACTTAAATTCCATTAATGGAATTAAGGCGTCTTCCTTAACCCGTTTAACTATGTACATGGCACTAAGTTAACCCTTAGCATTCTCCTTCCGGTATTTAAGAGTCCATGAGAGTATGAGTCTTGCTTGCTATCCCTTTTTTAAAAAGGCTATTGTTTTCTATACTGGGGATAAATGGGAATCATAAGTCAAAATGCATAGGATGGTAGGGATTTATTTAAGAATGGAAGGGAACAAGGAAGTGCTACAAATTTGGAGATTTTATCGAAGAAAGCATTTTGACAGTTTTTGTAACATCATGTGAAAGGTAATTCCAACAAGAGGCAATTCTCATAAGAGGGTTGGTTCTTGTCACTTATTCATCAAGGGTTTTTCATACTAAAGTTGATCTTTGGTTAAACAAAAGGGTGAAGTTAAGCAAGGGGTAAAAAGGGGGCTGGTTTAGGCTTCCAAAACAGAACATATTCTCAAATTTCTGTAATACATGGACAACTAGCAATTCTCAACGTTTTCATGGTCTTAAACATCCCTCTCTTGATCAAATCTCCATCATACAATCAACTAGTACAAGAGTGGTAGAAACTTAAGAAAACCTCATATATTTTCTGAAACATAGAAAGATACAACTCTTGGCAAACTTAAAATTTCTAAGTAAGCTTACTAGCCTAAATTTAAAACTCATAGTGGCTTACTTAGGCCATAAACTTGGAGAAAGCATGTTTAAAAGTCATAAATCTTAACTCCATTAATTTAACAAATAATAGTATAACTAAAAACATGGCTTAACTCAAGGTAACACAAGAAGGAACCACAAAATCAGCCTTGGAACACACGGCTGGAACACACACCAAAACAGGACATGAACACATACGGCTAGAACCATAAAACAGAAACACACACACACACAGCTGGGTCCATAAAATAGAGCATAGACACACACAACTAGAACACCCCAAAAATAGAACATGACCCACGGCAAAACAAACCTCAAGATACTCGGTTTTGACTAGGAAAACTGGGCTTTAGGTTACTACTAACTAGAGCAGCTAAATGAGGAAACAAATGAGAAATTTGTCTAGAGGCTACCACATGACACTCGGCTAACACAGAAATCCGAAAACCCCCAAATACAAGGCACAAATTTACTTAGCAATAAACTCAATCGCAAGAATCTTAGGAAAAGAGCATCACCTGATTTGATCCCCCTTTTCAAGCCACGGAAACACAGCAACGAGAAGAGGAAGAGAAGAATCCGAAGTCACAAAGCTAGAATACAACCAGAAAATTTCTTAAAACAAACCCTAGGCTAAACCCATAAATCTAAGGTTCCAAACCAGAGATTAGAGCCATAGAATTCACTTACGGGGTTGGTTTCCTTGAGGATTTTCGATGGAAAACTTGGGTTTTCAAATTGAGAGAGATCGGCTTGAAGGAATGAGAGAGATCGCACACGTTAGTGGAAACCAAGAGCCTCGTGTGAAGGAGTCTTGAGGAAATTCTCTTTGTGTGCCTTAGAACCGAAGGGTGAATGGAGAAAAGAAAGGGATATCACTTGCTTGCTCAAGAAATCGTCGGTGGGTGCAAGAGAGAAAGAAGAGGAATTGCTTCTTGTCCCTTGGAACCGACGTGTAGGAGAAGGAAGAAGAGTCCAAATAGCTTGTTGAGGAAGCCGACGTGCAAGAGAGAAGGAAAGTTCACTTGGCTTCTTAAGGAAGCTTCGGGTAGGGAGAAAAGTCAATAAATTTAATCAACTTATCCCATGAGCTAAGGAATGGACGGTGGAGATTAAAAGAGTTTGGACTATTTCTTGGGTAAATAACATTAAAGGGTTTAATAGAAATATTGCAAAATCAAAAAAATCACACCCTTGAATTATTTAATGACCCACTTTAAGAAAATAAAAACACACCCATCTTAAAAATAATTTAATAAAATAATGATAGTCTTTGTTTCAAAAATATAATATAACTTAAAATATTAATCGATGACGTAAAGACCTACGTAGTAGGATTCGGGTATTACAAGTTTCATGGGGGCTTTTACTCTGTCTGCCTTCTCAGGCTCTCGCTCCTCGTCTGCTTATCAAATCTCCTCTGACCACTCTCCCGCTCTTGTCGCCAATCGGTATGGTGTCATGGCGCTGGGTACAACATCCTCCCTCTTTCGCCCTCCCGAGACTTGCTTCAGCAATATTGTGAGTTTTCGAATGGTGGTAGGTGCAATAGCGGCATCCACTATATCAATGGTCAGCTTTCTAGCGGGCCTGTCATCCTCCGGTATCGACAGTGCAGCCCGATCAAGCCCGCCACTGAGCCCCTTTGGGTGGTGGGCGTCATCTTGCCATTTGTGTGGTATCCTCTTTTAGCCTTGTCTACGACTTTGGATTGAGCTGATGTTTTGGCCTTCCTATCCACCTATTCCAGCTCTTTCCTTCTTGGTGTTGTCAATACTTGGAGCATGTTTTCAACATTTATGAAACCGTCCACCTAGTCTATAAACTCTCGCAGTGTGGTGGGATTCTTCCTAGCCAACTCCATTATAAAAAGGTTTCGAGCCCATATGCCGCCCATGAGGCTAATCTTCTCATATTGGACATCGGTGGACATCTGCTCTTTGTTGAATCTAGTCAGGTACAGTTTTAGGCTCTCATCCTCTTGCAGCTTGACAATTAGGAGCTAAGCCATCGGGGGGCGTCTTCTCTTTCTACTGGCCATGAACTGGGTAATGAAGAGGCTAGTCAGGTTCTCAAAGTTGCAAATTGAGTTCAGTGCCAAGGACACAAACCATGTCAGTGTTGCGCCTTTTAGGGTCAAGGGGAATGTCCTACAAGCAATCTTCCCTGGGAATCTGTGGAGAGTCATATGGGCATTAAAATTATTCAAATATTCTAGGAGATCCCAAGATCCATCGTACAAGTCTATCTAGGGAATCCTGAATTTTGGTGGTAGTGGCATAGCCATCACTTCTGCACTGTAAAGCAAATTCGTGCTGGTGATAATCTGGTCAACTAAGGATGAGGCTCCCACCTTTTTGGTCATCTCCATGTACTTGCCTACTCCTTTTGAAGTGTCTCCACTTGTGCGGTCAGCGTCCTCACCAGTTGTTCCATCTCCACAAGACGTGCTTCCATGTCTTCTGGTAACACTTTTGGCCCTCGAGTTGTCTGAGAATAGGTCGTCACGAGCATACAAAAGACACATAATGTCTACAGGAAAAATCTCATAGATAGCGCCACTGTTAACGTCGTGTTTGTACGCCTAAATGAAGTTCTCACAACTTGGGTTGGGATCTTCACCTGTAGACACAAGGAAGAAGGCGGGCTCGAGGTGGTCCAGGGAACCATCGATGCCTAAGTTAGTCTTGCTTATTTATAGTCTTGGGATTTTAATCATTGAGTCTAAAGAGAGTTCTTTGTACTTGAAATGTAGCTTTTATATGAGGTTTCAAGGGTGATATTTTGTACTCGGTGTCAGGATTTAGTCACCCAGCCCGTAGCTGTTTTGCCCGTATTTAATGCGACGTGGTGTCCTAAACTACGGCTTTCAGTTTGGCATGGTTTCTATGATGGCTTCTTTAATGCAATGTGACTTTTAGGGTGTGTTCCGGCAGTTGGTGTGCTGCGCGGTCATTTCCGATCCCCCTCGTCAGAGAATGTGGGCTGTCTGTGTTTATGTTCATTTGCTAGCCCAAGTCCTTTAATGCTAGGTGTCATAGGGGGATGTCAGAGTTTGCGTGTCCCATCTGTCCCCGTTAGCCTAGTTTCTCTCGTTGCGCACTCTCTTTATCTGATACAAGTTAAAGGGTTGTTTGGGTGATTTCAAGGCCACTGGAGGGAGGCCCACAGACTGAGATGGGCCTCATAGTCCGACCCAAGCCCAAACAACTTGGATCAGGTGAGAAACTTCCAGTTACCCTGTCAATTCTGTCTAAACATGTTCAGTGGGAATTTCTTTGCTTTTCAAGTCGTTTTGGCAGCACACTTATGAAAAACTTGTGGTGAACTGAAGGAAAAAAAAAAAAAAAAAAAAAAAAAAAAACACCAAATAACAAGTTCAATATGAAACGTATTACGAACGGTGATCCTTTAAGTGTGTAGGAAGCCTTTGGAAAATGAGTGGTGAACGGAAAAATATACCAAATAACATGTAGAATATGAGACTTATTAAAAATGGAAAAACGTTGCGAGAGATACTAGGAAATCGGTGGCCCTTGTGTCAAAATGCCAACAACAACTCATACAGTCAATTGGTGGTTTGATATAAGAAAAACCAGATTGAGAAATGGATATAATTGAACAAATTTCTAGAGGTAAAGCTAGCAGAAGAACTTTAAAAGGCAGTTCACAAAATCGAGTTTGGCATTATCCAAGTGCTTTGATACGATATAGAAAATCGAAAAAGAGACGGAGAAGATATAATGAGGGAGAGAGACTTTGAGGGCTATATTTTTGTTGTTGTCAATTGTTCTTAAATACATAACATGTATTCCTTTTTATAGGTGAATGAGGCTAAAGAAATATTAGAAATACAATAAATCAATAATATTGATTGATTTAGACAATATAGATAATGCTATATACAGTCCTAGATTGTGCAATTCCCTTGTACTCACTTTGAAAAAAATTGGAGATCACCATTAAAAATATATTTTATTCATGTGGCCTCATTTGTTTTCACAAATAAGATAAGGTAAGTTGAGATAAAAGTTAAAAATTGAATAAAATATTATTATAATATTTTTTTTAATATTATTTTTATTTTTAGATTTGAAAAAGTTGAATTGTTTATTTTACTTTGTATGAAAATTTAAAAAACTTATAAAAGAGAAGCTACCAGCCACATGGGTGAAATATCCTGTTTTACACCCACGAATGACGAGCTGACACGTATATATTGTGTAGCAAATTAAACAATGAACTCACATGTAGACAATCTCTCCAGTCTCTTCCCAATCCGGTCTCTCTCTCTCCCTCCCCCACCCCGTGTCGCCCAACTCCCCCTCCCTCTCTCTCTCTCTAAAATACACTCTCTCTCTCTCCCTCCTTTGTGGTGAAGTTTTCAAGGCTTATGAAAAACACTTCCCAGGTCATCTCCCACCCCAGTTTACCAGAGCAAAAAAAAATACAACCTAGTGCAAAAAAAAACACAAATTTGTAGTAAAAAAGTCTGCCATTGCAAAAAAACAAAAAAAACAAAAACAAAACCCAACAACTGAAAAAACGAAGTTTCGAAATCCCAAAAAACAAAGAAATACAAGAGAGTTTTTGAAAAAGAGCATGTGCAAGGCAGCGAGCAATACTAAGATCAAGAACTCGTGAGTTTGTATCCGACGTACGTACTCTGCTATTAGCCTATTACCCATTACTTAAGGTGCAGATCACCAATCCTCTTACAAATCAACATATATAGCCACATTATAAAATATATTCAAAATCAAAGAGACTGAGAGAGTAGTGCGGAGGAGAGAAAGAAAGGGAAAATGGGAAAGGAGAAAGAGGAGAGGGCACTGGGGAGAGAAGAGGAAAGGAAAAGGTAAAAGGAGAAAGAAAGTGTGTAGGGAAGAGGAGAGAAAGAGAAGAGCTGCAATTGAATAAACTCAGACACATCACAATACACATAAGTCTCATATGTGTTGAAATTTTATTGGCCCGTGTAAAGTGGAAAATAACACCCGACCTGTTTGAAGCTTTTCTCAAGTTATAATGGTTAGATGAATATGAGATATAAATAATTGTAAAAACAAACAAGGCAGGCTGCGTTTAACTTTTTGTGAATAGTAGGCACGATGAGTTGTGAATAGTAGTATTTCGTGAATCTCATTGATATATGGGTTTAACTTTTTTAAGTTGAGATGAGTTTAATTTTTTAGGTTGAAATATATGAAATAAGTTCAGATAGATTTAATTTTTTTATAGAAAATTAAAAAAATAATGAGTCCCATAAATGTCTTTATTTTCAATGTGATGTCCTGCTATTAGGTGCACTCACCTTATTCGTTTGTTTGCCTTCCTCGTCTAGATCCCCTCGGAGGACCAAGGTTGACTTCCTCGCCTACCTAGCGGGCCTGCCTTAGAACATTAGCATTGGTTTATGCATATGCATATGCAAAATTACCTCTTTTGCATAGCCACTTTGCCATTCAAGCAAAATTTCCACATTGGCTTATGCATATTTGAGGTAAAATAATAATAAAATATTATTATTTTATTATTATTACTTTTTTGTTAAAATCAATTTTTTTTATATATATTTTACAATTAACATCCACTACATATATTTGACATTAATAATACAAATGTAATAATAAAAAATATAATTTTTTAATAATATATTAAAAATATAATAAATGAAAAATATATATAATATATTATAATAATAAAATGAATGTCCAAGTAAAGGTTTGTTGTGTTGTTGAAGGATAGAGAAAATGAAAGGATTGTGAGAGAGAGAGAGTGGGACGGGAGAGAAATAATGATTAAAATATGATTTGTAAGGTGAATAGTAGTTATCCAAATTTGGATAAACACTGTTCATAGGTAGCTAAATATTTGGATATGCATAAGCCAATATAGAAGATTTTAAAGTTATTATGCAAATATGACTTTACATATATATATGCATAGACCAATGCTAATGCTCTTAGCAACTTCACCAGGATCATCCCAAATGAAAACTAGTAATTTGGACTTTGGAGGTCTATCATACAACGCGTTTATGTTAAATAAATAGAATAAAATGTCTTCTAATAAACGTAGTCAATATTTTCTGAGATGACGAGGTCGACTGAAATCGATTCCTAAGACAACATAACAGCGAAAGTTTAAAAAAGGGTATGAAAACTCAATTTACGATACTCATATAATATTATTAAAGGAAATAAACAATTACAACCCTTTTTATTAAAAGGCAACTTACTCTTTAAAAGTCATATGTCACTTATAATGTCTTATTTCTCCACAATAAATGAAATTAATATATAGTTAAAAACCGCATTGCTATAGCTCATTCTTTTTAACAGCTACCAAACTATCTCGTTGAAGTTTCTATAATGGACTTTAAAATCAATTATAATATCCAATGTCATATGATATATTTAGAGATGAGTTGATGTGAGTTGAGATGGTTTTAGATTAGTTGAATAAAATATTGTTAGAATATTATTTTTAATATATTATTATTTTAGGATTTGAAAATTTTAAATTGTTTATTATATTTTATTTGAAAATTTGAAAAAATTGTGATGATGAGTTGAGATGAATTTTGAATCTAAACAAAACGGAAAATGGATGAGTTTTACAACTCAATAAGCGGGAGGATCTAGTATCAGTAGTGTGAACAAGAGAGAAAGTATAATGAGCAAATACAAAGATAACAACAAGCATATACAAAAATAACAACGAGCATACAACAATGCATAAGTAATTGTAAGGGAATTTTCCCCCACTTCACAAGTCTACTGGACTCCAACCTGATACCTGGCCCTAGGGCCTAAGCTTGCTCTTGTAGAAAGTCGCCTGCAAGGATAAGTAAATAATGATGGTTGATGGGATGGGCAGGCCTGAAGTCGCTCGGTCACTCTCTGCTCATGGAGACTTGTACAGGGCAGAACGGAAAAGATAGAGAATGCTTGATCTTTTGACATGAGAACATCGACAGAAGACCAAAAACACCAGCAAAGTAAAGCAAATCAAGGAACTACACTGTATTAATGGCACCACTACCTGAGCTACATGTCATATTAATGGCATTGTCGCAGAGGTACGCCACACTAAAAGACTCTGACAAAAGAAATAGTAGAAAGGACACAAACTCCATGGGGGCAGACACAATCTATCACCCCCAGACTCCCTGTATAAATAGCATTTTCCAGGTACGAGAAACACTCTCTGATCTCCAGACTCTTTCATTATTTACAAACTTCTAAAATACGATACTAACTTTGGCATTGGAGGCTCCCGGGCGCCAAGCCACCCTCTCTAGTGTCTTTCTTCACTATTTTCGAAAGCCCAATTCTAAATATCTGAGTTGCTAGAACCTAGCTTAAAGACATACGAAACACGACATTAATAGCAATAATACTGAGCTAATAATTAAAATAAAATATAACAATTGAATTTGCATAAATGAGTCATTATTAATCAAGAAAGGATATCCATGGATACAAAAATCATCAATAGGCTCACTTTCATCTTTTATCTTGAATTATCCCAAATTCTCGAGTTTTTTTAATATTGTTCACTCTTCACGGTATCCCATAATCTACATACCCATGTGCTCCCTCTACCACCCTTTGCGGGCATAGCCTCTCAAGGACTCAGTAATCTCTTGATATGGGTTATGCATCCCCCAAGAACTACACTTGCCATTGAATGAATTGCAGTATCCAAAATCAAATTAAATTTGATTCAAATCTCATGTTTGAAACATCTTTTAGTTGACTTTTTATCAACATGAAAATTGACCAACACTATATCCATATTTCCACTGGCTTATTAGAAAGACATGCATAAAGAAATTAGGTCGTGTGCAACTTTATGGACGATGGAAAATTAAGGGATACAAGTTGCCAATATCATTAATTAAATAAATAGCAAACAGATGTCAGATTGACAAATATGATTATATGAACGTCAAAATAATAATATTAGTTAAACAATTAGTTATGACGTCAAAACAATCATTAATAACTAAATGGTTAATCAATGGTGCCCAAAGAAAAATAACAATAAATAGTTAGTTAAAATCGTTAGTCACAATAGCAAGTGGCTAGTTAAAGTTACCAAAACAAAATAGCAGAATAACAGTTAGATAATTGGACAAGAGAAACACTACTCCAACCGAAATTTTCTACTAATTGTGTTTTTATTTTATTTTTACTTCATCATTAAGAAAAAAAAATTTTTAATAATCTTTTAAAAAAAATTAAATATTTAAAGCGATTATAAAATATTTGAAGAAAAAAAAAATTACACTATTCGGTATCCATTGGTACTAAATTTTTGGTGAGAGTAGAATCGTACATTGGACAATGCTAGGTCATCGAGAAATGTGATTTTTGCATTATATCGACAGTGCAAATTGTATTTTTTTTTCAAATATTTTTTAAACCCCTTTAAATATATTTAAAAAATTAAAAATTACAAACTGATTAAAAACACTTACGTAACCAATAAGTAAAAAAGAAATCAGTAGCTTCTCATTTTCCTAGATAATTTGTCACGGTTAGCAAAATGAAATAACAATAAATTTTTAGTCACAGTAATAATTAACCGTTAGTTACTCCATGTTTGCAAGAATGAATAAATAAATAATTAGTTATAATAATAAATAAGAGTTTGATAAATAGTCACATTAATACGCAAACCAGAATAAAAAATAAATGGTTTGTCACATTATAATTAATAAATTTACAAATAATCTATAAATTTGTTAATAGAACTAACACAGTCCCACTTATACTGTTAAAATAAAGTTGGACTTTTTCTTTTAACTTTCCTCTTTCTCGGTAACTATTTTCTCTTGCTTCTTTTTCACTTCGCTCTCTTTCTTTTCCGCAGTATCTTTTCTCTCCCCTCTTCCCACTTTTCTTTAACCTTCAATTACTCCCTAGATCTCTCTCTTTTCATCCTCTTTTCTTCTATTGGCAATCATGGTCTCATATTAATAATATGTTATACTTGTCATATGTATAATAGCTTTGTATAAATTCTAGTTTCGTTAGTGAGATGCTTAATCATTTTGACTATCAAATCGGTCAATAGTACTATTACGATAATGACACTTAATCTAATTTGAGTGAGTGAGTACCCTCTTCTTGCTCAAGCTTTGAACATGGACAAGAACAGATAGAACATGAATAGTAAAACAAAAAAAAAACAAAAAAACAAAAACAAAAGAACAAATGAACGAGAAGATGATAACCTAAGAATATACTCCAATTCTTGGAGAGATTTTCGATCAATCTCTAACACTCCAAACAATTCAGTTTCACCAAAGAAATTCCATAGACTACAAATGATCTACTATTTACACACACAAACTTTGCAACTAACTAACCGACCTACTAACAGAATTTCTATTACAAGGAATTACCAAAAAACGACGCTGCATAGCTCCATCTTTTGACTGCCAAAATACACTCAACACGCACCGTTTCATTTAAAGGAATAAAAACACCTCGTATTGATCAATCCATTAATTCAGTTATTTTCCTTGCTTCTATTGACTGCTACACACTGCACTTCACATTTTTACTTCACTCCACACCTTCAACCAACACACACTTTTAAAGCACAATTCATACAAGATGTGGGTAGAGTTGCCTTAATTTCCACAAGCTCTCCCAAGAGGAGCCCTCATCTGCAGCTCCCACTTAACTCACCAGCACTTCTGTCATAGCATGATTGCCCTTCTTTTGAATTCGTCTACCCAATATCTTTTTAGGCTCAAGTTGTAGTTGTCCACTGGAATCAGTAGGGGGTAACATTGGCAAAGGAACAACTTTCTGGCCAATCTTCCTTTTCAAACATGAAACACGAAAAAATGGATGTATTTTAGATGAACTAGGCAGATCAAGTTTGTAAGCTACAGACCTAACTTATGCCTTATTGCTACTGTCTTTTGCCTTTAAGGTTGTAATCTCAAGAAGACCTAATCACCATAAAATCTCATTCTATGATGTGCTTTTTTCGTGTTATCCTTCAGTAAACTCAATAACTCTTCTCTTGACTTTAACTGCTTGTCAACAGCATCATTAGAGGAGGTACCTGGCACATAAGCCAGCAACTTAGGAGGGTCATACCCATAAAGAGCTTCAAATGGAGTGATTTTAATGGAAGAATGCACAATAGTTGTAACACCACTCAGCCATTAGTAAGCATGAAGTCCATTCCTTAGGTCTCTGACTACAATAACACCTTACGTAGCCTTCTAAGCACTTGTTCAAGGCTTCTGTTTGACCATCTGATTGAGGATGGTAAGAAGAACTGAAATCCAAATAAACCCCTTGTAGCTGAAATAATTGTCTCCAAAAGGAACTAATGAAAACTGCATCACGATCTAAAACAATTGATCTAGGTAGCCCATGCAATTTAAACACCCCAGCAAAAAAATACTTGAGCAACCTTAACAGTTGTTGTATAAGGATGTGAAAGAGCAAAGAAATGGGCAAACTTGGTCAGTCTATCCACTATAGAAAATACCATAGAAAACCCATTTGAAAGAGGCAAACCATCAATGAAATCCATGGATATGTCTACCCATGGAGATTCAGGTATAGGGAGTGGTTGTAGAAGGCCAGGGTATTGCATAATTTCACTTTTGCTAACCTAACAAATCTCACACTCCTTCACCAGTTTCCTGACATCCTTCCTCTTACCTTCCCACCAAAAATCTCTTATTGCCCTCTGCAAAGTCTTGTGATACCCCCACATGACCTGCTTGTGGGTTTTTGTGAATGTGCTGCAAAATCTTGGACTGAATTGAAGAAGATGGAATGACCACTAGTTTACCTTTCCCTAAAAACAACCCTTGTTGAATAGAGAAATATTTAGGGCCTTCTTTACCTTGCTGCAACTTAGTAACCAGATCAAAAAACTTTGGAGATAAAGAATAACTCTCTTTCAGCTCTTCAATCCACTCCCTTTCAGTTCTTCAATCCACAAAGGAGTAGGAAATTAAAGGATTGCCATTACTGCATGTTGTTCCTCATTTCTTCTAGAGAGCATTAGCCACCAAGTTCTTTTTCCCCTTCTTATAATCAACTGAGAAATCATAGCCAATCAGCTTAGAGACTCACTTGTGATGTGACTCAGTGCCAATTTTTTGTTCCACCAAAAACTTCAAAGCTTGTTGATCAGTTTTGATCTTAAAGGGATGACCCAATAAGTAAGGCCTCCACCTTTGGACAGCAAACACTAGAGCTAAAAGCTCATTCTCATATGTTAACAGCAACAAAGCTTTCCCCTTCAAAACTTTACTATAAAAAGCAATAGGTTGAGAATTTTGCATTAACATTACCCCAAGCCCCACACTAGAAGCATCACATTCAATAGTGAATACTTTAGTGAAATATGACAATCTCAACAAAGGAGGATTGCTAACAACTGCTTTCAACAACTCAAATGCAACAGCAGCTTTGTCAGTCCAACAAAAGGAATTCTTTTTCAACAAATCTGTTAGAGATGCTGCTATAGATCCATAATCACGTATGAATTTTCCATAATCACGTATGAATTTTCTATAATAACCTATTAATCCTAAAAAACCTTTCAATGACTTCAAGGTTTTAGGAACATACCATTGAACCATTGTTTTTGCACAATCAGTTTGTACCCCCTTTCCAGAAATACTGTGGCCCAAATATTCTATCTCATGCACTCCAGACTTACACTTAGACATCTTTGCATAGAGGGTGTGCTGCCTCAATATACTCAATACAGTTTTAACATGCAACAAATGATCATTGACATCTCTACCATACACCAAGATGTCATTAACAAATACCAACACAAAACTTCTCAAAAAAGGTTTGAAATGTGGTTCATTAAGCCCTAAAAGGTGGTAGGAGCATTGTTGAGCCCAAATGACATCACCAAGAACTCATAATGGCCCTCATGAGTTCTATAGGCTTTTTTTGAATATCACCTTCTCTCACCCTAATCTGATGGTATCTAGCCCTCAAATCCAGCTTTGAAAAAATTCGAGCCCCAAACAGTTCATCAATGACAGGTATTGAAAATTTATCTTTGATGGTTTCTTGATTAAGTGCTCTATAATCTATACATATACGCCAAGTACCATCAGCTTTCTTAACCAACAACACAGGTGAAGAAAATTGGCTTTGGCTTGGTCTCACTACACTAGATTGCAACAATTCATGGACAATTTTTTCTATCTCAAATTTTAGGTAATGGGGATACCTGTATGGTCGAATTGAAACAAGAGAAGCACCATCCTTCAAATTAATTGGGTGGTCAAAAGCTTTTCAAGGTGGCAGTCCAACAGGTTCAGCAAAAACATCACTGAGCACCTTGAGCAACTCAGACATTGGCCCTTTAGAATAGACCTTAGTGTCTTGCTGCTCCATAGGCATCAATTGTAACAACTAGCCTTGCTTACTCACAAAATTTGACTTTAATCCCTAACACCAATCATCATATGCACACTGGCAACAATTAAACCTTGCAACTGAACCACTTGAGCTTCCCACTCAAAACTCACTGACATATCAATGAAGTTCCAAGTAATAGAGCCTAACGTCTTTAACCACTGGACCCCGAGCACTATATCACATCCTCCCAAATTTAAAACATGAAACGACACAGAAAACTTTGATCCCTGGATCTTAAGCAGTACCTCCCCACTACCTTGACTCAAAATCTTGTCACCATTCGCCACTCTCACTTGAAAACTAAAATCCTTCCTGACAAACAACTTAGCTTCTTGGACCACTAAAGGATCCAAGAAGTTATGTTTGCTCCCAGAATCTTCAAGAATTTCTACAACACAACAACCCACACTTTCATGCAATCTCATAACATTCCCATTCATACAACCAGAAATGGAATTGACAATGACTTCTAAGGTACCCACATCATCACCAAAGACTTCCTCAGATTCAGTAACCACAAATTCTTCAGGAACAGGCTAGTGTAGCTCATCAAAATCAACTTGGATCAAATAAACTTTAGGGTTCTTGCACAAGTGGCTTGGACTCCACTTTTCATCACAAAGATAACGGAGACCATTCCTCTTTTCATCCATTTGTGATGACTCTCTTGGTTGGCTTCCCACTTCTCTGAAACTTGGAACTATCCTCAACAGTTCCAACAGGACTTTTGACATGCAACCCCACATTATTCCTCCAAGATCTCCTTGATGCCAAAACATACTCCTCTTGTATCTTTACAAGCCCAAAGGCAGCATTGAGATTAATTGGATTAAGCATCCTCATAGGAAGCCTAATCTCATCTTTGAGGTCACTCATAATACAACTCAACTTATGTTTTTCTGACAGCCATTTTAGTCTATTGGATAAAGCCTCAAATTGTGCCTTGTAAATAGCCATAGATGACACTTGTTTCAAATGGGTTAAGGCCTTCATAGGATCATCATAGGCCGTAGGGCCAAACCTGACTAACATAGCTTTGACAAAGGATTCCCAAGTTGTAAAAATGCCTGCATCAACAACATCTTGATACCATACGAGGGCCTCACCCTCTATATGATATGAGGACATTAAGAGTCTTTGATTCATCGAAACTTGATGATATTCAAAGAACTGAGTAACTTTAAAGATCCATCCCCCAGGATCAAAATGAGGAAAACCAAGCCTAATCACCCTTGGCAGCCTCTCTTCTTGATACAAACTTCTACCAAATGAACCCTCTTCACGATTCACCCCTCTACCATTCCCAGACCCACCAGGTTGAGAATTAACTTGTTGAAACTCAACCAAAGACTTACGCATATCAAATAGTTGGTCTAACCTGCCATGAATGACATTGATAGCATGATTATGGTCTTCCAACTGCTTCAAAACCCCTTCTTGTTGACGTAAGGCCCCTTCCTGCAGGTCCTTCAAAACTACTGCTCGCGTACTTTCAGCCATACATAACCAATCTGATACCAATTTTCATGTACCCTCTTCCTGCTCAAGCTTTGAACACGGACAAGAACAAATAGAACAAGAACAGAAGCACAATATCTTGTGGAAATGGAAAGAAAGAACAAACGAACAAGAAGATGATGATGACCCAAGAATATACTCCAATTCTTGGAGAGATTCTCGAGCAATCTCTAAAGCACCAAACAATTCAGTTTCGCCAAAGAAATTCCATACATTTGACTACAAATGATATGTTATTTATACACAACAACTCTGCTATCTATTATGAGGAATTACTAAAAAACGACGCCATATAGCTCCATCTTCAGACTACCAAAATACACTCGACACGCACCATTTCATTTAAAGGAATCAAAATGCCCTGTATTGATCAATCCGTTAATTCAGTTACTCTCCTTCCTTCTATTGACTGCTACACACTGCACTTCACATTTTCACTTCACTCCACACCTTCAACCAGCACACACATTACATTAATGTTGTAGGTATTACAGCTCCCCCCCACAGTTACAAAATTTCGCCCAAGAAATTTAGGTAATGGGTGTTGTAAGTTTAAATGTTAGTTTTAATGTTATCTAATTGGTTGAACAAGTGATGGAAAGTTTTTGGTAGTTCACTCTCTAATTCCCATGATTCTTCTTTAAGAATGGTTTAATTTTTGTAAATTTCTAATTGTTCCAGAGTTTTCTAAGTTGAATTAATCAAATTCAATTTTTATGGTTCTATATCAAAGTATCCATTCACTCGAAACTAATATGCTTCCATTTTTACTTTCCTTAAACATGCCTAGAGTTTTTCCAGCTATACAATAGCCCCTCGCGTAGTTCTTCTGGATTTTGAATAGTCTTCAATATCCTCTGGAATGTGTGATTCCTTTCACAACACCTTGGCTAATGTATTTAGGTTTTCAATTTGAAGCCCTAAACTACATAAGGATTTTAAAAACCTAAAATCTTTCATACTTTCCATTATGTCAAATGTTTGATAGTATGATAAGTTTAATGGATAGTGGTGATTGTGCGAATGTCGGTGATAATAATACTTCTCCAACTCCAAACACTAGCATTAGTGTTACATCCCCTACAACTACCAAAACCTTCTTCATCGTGTGGGAACATTTTACAAAATTAGAGGGTGGCTGGTTACCCCAATGACCCATAAGTAAAGTGTAACTATTATGGTGATATTTATGGTTGTCACTATAAACGACAAGTTACTTTTGAGATTAAAAATAATTTAGAAGAACATTGTAAGACGAGTCTTATAAAACACAAACTACTTGAAAAATGTTCAAAGTCGATAGGAGTTCAATCGACTTTAAAAAGATGGCAGATGGGAGTAGTGGGGGTAATACATTAAAGGGGTTTGTGAAGTTTTGCCTTAAGAGGTGTAGGTCTTTAGCTTGGATCATAATTGATGAGTTACCATTTAGATTTATGGAGGGTGAAGGGTCCAAAGCCTACTCTAAGGACTTGAAACCGAAGTTGAACATTCCTTTTCGCCACACGGTGGTGAAGGATGTTCTTAAAATATATGGTTTTGAGAATGATTTGTTAAAAATTTTATCGAAGGGTCAAAGAATTTGCCTCATCACTAATATATGGATAATGATTGAATGTTGCACAAAAAAGTTCTCTAAACCACTCTCTACATCTCTTATTTGGCCACCATTCCTCTCTACTCTGCCTGCTCTGTGCACCATCCATGTTGTCGGTAAGCTTCTTTGCTACACACACATGCATCGGGTTGAGCCACCGCATACCCATGCACTCACTCACAACCACCACCAACACCGCCATCAAGGCATCATATTCCTAATCACATCCGCTCTATGTCCCAGTTGCCAAGAATTGTTGGAGGGCCTTTTCACTAGGTTTCAAGCCACATGAAATTAGGGTTTCAAAACCCTAACTCTCTAGGCCTCTAGCCCCCCCCCCCCCCCCCCCCCCCGGCGGCCGCGTGTCGAGGGATGTTTCCAGGTTGCCCTAGGTAAATACTCATTTTCCTCACTATATGTATTAAATCATAAACATATCATGACATATTAGCATAAACCGAAATGAGAGACTTCACTTTGAACTAGGTTAAACCTAGTGCATGAGAGTGCCCTACGTGAAGTCCATTGGTGATTTTGGAAGGTAGATATTGCATGTGCCATGGGAGTAGTCCCGAACCCGAGAATGATTCAAATTAGGGCTAGTAACACGAGGAACTTAGGTTTGGATAGAGTGATGCAACACGAGAAGGAGATCGAGGTTAGGTGAGAAATGTAATAAGTTGGGAGAGGTTAGGCGAGCAACAAATTAAGCGAGTTAGGGAAGTAATGTACTGCACAAGCAAGGTTAGGTGAGTAATGTATCAAATGAGCATGGTACTAGGCGAACAATGTACTAGGCAAGCAAGGTCTATGCGAGCAAAGTAGGCATGGAAGAGTAGTAACCAAGGAACTTAGACATCCCAAGGTTCTATGCATGAAGCATTTCATGCATAATGTTTAACGGTTAAGAATGCTTACCCTATTGCCCAAAATATTATAGGTTCAGTTTAAATCTTGGAGATTCGCACGATTAACTTAATTTGAAGGAGGATCGAGGTAAGTGACTATGATCATATTCTTCTACACATCATTTTATGGTAAACTATAAAGTTTCTCTTGCTATGTAGTAAAGGTTTACAAAGGATATATGAGCCTTCTTTGATAGCCCTCTTTTATGAACTTTATTTATGATAAAGGATGTTATATGATTTTAGAGTTGGATGAATGATTGTGTGACTGAATATTATAGAGTATGACTATATATTTTGAAGAATTAAAGGTAAGATAAGGTTAAAGAAAAGAAAAGAAAATGTACAAGTATGACTGCATGTGTTTGATAAGGTTAATAAATGTGTCGTATAAGGATGATGACGATACCATGAGGTTGGGATGGATGGCAACATCGGAATGAATCAATGGTGGTGCACCAAGTGATGACCCATTTCTGAAGTTTGGTTCTTATCCGCTAGCTATAGGAAAAGCCATTTATCACACTAGTCACTAACCCTAACACACAGGGGTTAACAGTGTGTAACGGCAATTAAAAGATAAGGTTGAGGAAATAAATTATTAATAAGTTGAGGTTAAGGAATGAAGGTTTTTCTTGAATGCTATGCTCTAAGGTAAATGTTTTATTTATGCTCAAAGGTAATATTTTTCAAGAGTTTTATGTTAACTAAAACCCAATCACTACAACAAATATGAGTTTTTTCCACGAATTCTTTTTCCAAGACATACGATCATAGCAAACAGTAGGCTTATGACACGAAAATTATTTGTGGAAAAAATATAAGCCTTTTGCCACGAGATCACGTCAACAAGTAAAACTTTGTGGGAAGAAGATTTTTTTCCACGAAATAAATATTTTTTGTGGCGATTAAAAGTCGCCGTAAATAAATTTACAAAAAAGATGTTCCTTTCATGGGTTATTAGTTTTTGCCACAAGGTTGTTAGTTTTTTGCGGCAACATTGTCTTGCCGCAAATAGTCCTACCAGAATTATCTTCTCCTCATGGGTTATTTGTTTTTTTGAAGAGATTTTTATGTTTTGCGGCGACTGTTGTTCGCCGCAAATAGACAATTCATGTTATTAGTATTTGCGGCGATGTTATGAGAAAGCCGCCGCAAATATTAATAAAATTAAATCCCCTGCTCCTTTCCCCCCCCCAAAACACCCGCGCGGTACTCTCCTCTCTCTCTCTCTCTCTCTCTCTCTCCCCTGCGACTGTCGAGCCTCTCCTCCCTGTTATGCCACCGCAAATGGCTCCCCTTGCTGTCAAGCCATCGTGGGTCTTCCCCCTCAGCCACTCGCCCTCTCACCGATTCTCTTTCTCTCCCTCTCCCTCTTGGACCCCAGCAGATCCGTGCACCTCCGCCGTCTCCAGCCATGGCCATCGCCACCCTCAGCCACCCTACGGTTCTGCCAGTCACCAACCGTTGCTCCACCACAGCTCCCACATCTCTCTCCCTCTTACGGTCTCTTTCACTGGTCTCCACCACACACCCCCCACAGTTTTCTGATTATAGTGGCCTTCCCCGCCGCCATGAGCCACCATCGCCACCTTCAGTCAAGATGCAGCACCACCACGAGCAACCCATGGACGCAACAGCACCTCCCGCATGCCTCCTTCGCTATCCAGTCCTTAAGCATGGTAAAAATCCTACCTTTGTGTCTCAAGTGCATTATTCAAGTGTATATAGACGTGTATGGTGTGGTGTTGAGGGCCTAGGCAGATTTGTATCTATGTAAGTTACTCTTTCAAATGTTTTCAACTACTCAATTGCACCTCATAGGGTTTTGAGTCTACTCTAAAAATGGTGTTAGGCTAGTCATGGATGAAAAGAGAGCTGAGGAGATGAAAGCACTTCATGGCCTTAGCACTTGGAATGAAGAGAGTAGAGTTCAGATGTGTTTCTTCTCTGTTTTCAAACATCTGTTAGTTCTATTTATTTTCTTTTGGGGAGGGGGGGATTGATTATCTTGTGTTTTCATAAGTGAAAATTGAAGGTGTACACTTCTTTGCTTCTCAAATCCAATTGTTGTGTCTTTGTATTGCCTTAAACTGTTAATTCTGGTATGGAGCGTCGTAACTAAATTAGCTCCATGCCTTGTTTGCCTTAGATTTATGTTATGTAAGATTTTTTAAAGGATTTGAAGTTTTTCATGTATACTAACTTGATTGGTATATGTACATTCCAGGAAAGCTCAAACTGGAGTGAGGCAAGCAGAGAGGTGCAGGAAAGTGATGTGCAGTGATGTCTGAAAATTTGTAAATTTCTCTCTGCACTAACTTTCTACTTTATCTTCATTTCAAATTTACCAGGCAAGAATTGATAAGAAGCATGAGGTCCTTGATAGCTTTCATGCTTTACTTTACAGTTGAAGAGGTAAACTACTGCCCTAAGGATGTGTCAACTGATTTTATAATAGGTTGCGGTTTGACATGTTTTGGAAAGCTTTTCTTTTACTTTGCAAGAATGTGGATGCTCAGTCTTATGTTTTTCAATTGTTATTTTGTCCTAACAATCCTTTGTTGTAATTTTATGAACGGCTTTTAGTGGCATGTGTAATGTATAAATTCTTTTTGGGTTCTCTGCTGCTTCTCTACTCGGGGATGAGTCCCTATATCTTCTGGTGAGTGCATTATGCACGATTTTTATCCAGAGTAAAGTTTTAGTTTTGCTAATGGATTTAATTTTCATTCTTTTTTTAAAGAAGATAATAACATATATTATCTTCATCTAAATGAGATTTATCTCATTCACTTTGAAAATAGCTCTTAGAGATCTAAAGGATGGCTTTTCCATAAATTTGCAATTCTACGTGGACTATGTCATAAGGTATTTAATACTAGTCCATAAATTCTATGCTTTTGAGAATAGTTGGCATTCTATTATATTTTGTCTAAGAATTTGCATTCTTTAGTTTCTTAAAGAGTCATACATTCTGGACTTTTGGATACGTCATTATATTAAATTTTGTGATACATCACTATCTTCTACTCTCTACTTTGCTGCTTATCCTTTTTGAATGCTTCGGATGCATATAGCTTAATCTCATAGCTTTTTGCAATATTTTTTCCTGTACCTTGTAATATAGAGGTTGCGATGTCTCCCTTGATTCATCATGTATTACGTGCCCTTTTTCCTCCCCAACTTGATTTTTTCTTGTAATTACAATGGTGTGGGAAGGGGACCTCAACAAACACTTTAATGCAACAAATAAAGAGTAGAGAAAATATATATTAGCTGGTCTTTGACATATATTAGCTGCTTTAGTTTTGTGGTTTTGCAAACTCTTGCAAAGCTAGTATCAGTTTGTGGTCCCTACCATCAGATGACAGCTGGAACCTACAGCCTCCTTGCTGTTGTTTTATATCACACTGGAGATTTTAATCATGTCTATTTGTGCTTCCTTTTGTTTTGGTATTACTGGGGCATCTCTGTGACAGTATAATGTTGTTGTTATCATTCAAAAATAATGTAACAATATTCTTAGTAAATGCGTGTAATAAATCTGCACTATAGGCAGGTATACTACATACAACTGAAATATATAAAGAGTATGTTTTCATTTCTTGGTAATAAGGGTTTCAAGCCAAAGTTAATTGACTAATTTTTCCCAATCACAGGCCACAGCTTATCAACAGAAAGCTTTGGACATCAATGAGAGAGAGCTTGGTCTTGATCATCCAAATACAATGAAGAGTTATGGGGATCTTGTTGTATTCTATTACAAACTTCAACACACGGAGCTGGCTCTCAAGTATGCTTTATTCTTGTCAAATGTGATAGTTAATGTATAGCATTATAGAAAATTTCATATGTATAGCGCTACAGAAAACTTCATAGGATTTCATGGTTACTACTTTTCTTGGTTAGATTTTGCTTAAGTACAATGGTTTATAGATTGTAATTTATATGATGACCATGAGGTCCAAGAATTTGACCAATTTGAATATGTTGAGTGTATTATGCATGAAAAATGGATTGTGTGATGGATTTAGGTTGGGCTCGAGTGATAAATGAATTAAAACCCTTTATTGTTGAATGAGACCAGTACCTTAGACATTTGTATCTAATAAAATAAGCAGCATATGTTTTCATAGGCCTTTTTATGTTAAATCTTGAATATTTAATATTTCTATTTCTATTCTCTTTCTATCTGTGTTGATATTTCTTTTTAAACCATGCCCCACTATTTTATGTATTGCACTTCTCTTTCATATTTTTGTTTTTATGAATGTTTAATTTGGCTGCACTGATTAGTAGCAATCATATATGTGCATTATTTTATAGTTCTAAAGTGGATTTTTTTTTTCTTGGTTGGTTGGGCGATAGCCTATTTGGATTGCAATGGAGTGAATGGAATGGAGTGGCTGAACTTGTGTTGATGTTTGAGCATGGAATGGAGTTGAGATGAATATGAATTGTTTTGAAGTGTTGGGATTAAGTGATGGAGTTGTAGTGAGTTTATAAAGTATGATGATGATGTTGGTTTAAATAGAGAAATTTGTGTATATTAAATGTATTGGGTATGGATGAAGCATGTAAAAACAAGTGAGTGCTTTAACTGAATTGTATTTTGATCTTATAAAGCTTGAACGGATTATATGGATTGCATGGACAGTTTTGTGGAGCCATGAATTGTAACTTATAAAGTTTTGTGGTTGTGTGGTGTATGTGTATAAATTGTATGGACAGTTTCCTCTCTTGGGTTCTCATTAGAAGTTTTTTTTGTGAATGTTGCATAATTTTACATGTTTTTTGTAATAAAAATTATTATAAGCGTGAATTTGGATCTCCAAGGTTCAGATATATTTTTTTAGATTATATTAAACTATTTGTTATGATTATTTTTTGCTCAGTCTCACTTTTTTATTTTACAATTTTTTTTCTGAAATCTCTTAGCATTTGCCGCAAATGCAACTCATGACAAATACTTTTTTATTTGTGGGAAGTGATTATTTTCCGCGATAATATTTATTCATAAATAAGTATTTTGTGGAAAATATATATTTCCCAGGAAATATGTCATGGGCAAATACTTTTTAGCACAATCTTTTCCCATGGGGAATGGGAAGAGTTTTTTCCCACCACATCATACTAGATGATTGTGGTGGGAATTGCTTATTTCCAACAAAACTGATCATCGGAATAATTTTTCGTCACAATCAAATTGGTAGGTAAAACTTAAAATACACATCTTTTGCCATGAAGGAAATTTATGGATATACTTGATTTTCCATGAACTTCTTCCGTGGATAAAAGCATTATTACTGACCATGAGTTGGTGTTAGTGAACTTAGTTGTCACGAAATTAAAATGTTTTATCCACCATTCAAGTCGTGGCAAAAAGGATGGGTTTTCCCATGAAATCAGAAGTTGGTGGAAAAAGAAATTTTTCCCACCAGTTTTATTCCACGGGTCTCCCACGACACAAATTGGTGGGAAACATACAATTTCTTACGAAGTCTACACTTTTTCCGACCACAGTCCCTCCCAGGAAAATACAAGATTTGTTGTAGTGTGTTTATATTATGTTCATTGCATAATGTAGTTCATACTAAATAATCAACTCATTTTAATTATTTTTATATTTTTCCCACTCGAGTGAGGAAGGTCATGAGAATGTTTCAGTCGAGGATGTTGTCCAAGGGGATGACGTAGATAATGAGGCTGAAGGCTCCAAGAAGGGATTGTATCTTTATCTTTTAATGCAATAATTTATGTTAGTGAGACATGTAGCACATTACAAGTTCTTTTTTTTCACTAAGTGCTACCAAATAAATGTTTATTTTTTAGATATTTATGTTTGATAAAGAACTTTGAGATTTTTATAAATGTATGGAATCTTTTATATTTAGTGCAAAGAATATATGTTTTAAGGTTACTAGCATCCAATTCTTCTAACTCTACAAATATTAGAAGGAGCGGATGTTACACAAAGTTGCACTTTTACTCTGTATTATGTTTCTAACGAGACTCCATGGCTTCGGCCATTTACAACATCTGCTTATCTATGTCGGCGATCCATTGCTCTCTTGGGAATCATTCTTGATAGTCTTTATATCTTTTCATAAATGTTCTGGTTTTCGCAGAGTGACATTACAAGCACTTGCTAACAGTCATGCTCGCCTTCTTCCTTTGTTCGCCTCCTTGTCAACTTTCTTCACCTACATGCCCAATGAAGTACCTGAGTTGATTACCTCGCTCGGCCTTCGTAACTTAGCCTAGACGACTTCAAGCATGGCCTAGGCCTGGCATCCATTTACCCAAAGCTTATCATAGTAATATAGGCGGTTTTCGTGCATCGGTCTCTCTATTTAGACAATTCCAACCTTGTGTATGCTTCAATAGTTGACTTGTGAAACAAAAATCGTATTATGGTTTCTATTCTAGTCAACATAAGGTAGAAGACTTTCTCCAAAAAAACAGAAAATATATATATATATAAATGGAACTAAAAATACCTCTAACATTGGTACGTGTATTTGGTCTATAAGCTAGAAGACACGGAATTCATTTGATACAACCACAATTAATTTGTTACAATTTTCGCAGAGACATGATACTAACCTGAAAGATCCACTTGATATGTATTATCATTAATTTGTTCAAGAATTTAGAAAAGTTCATCCAAGCTACTCCTGTCATCAACAAGTAAAGGCATTAAATCTAAAGGAGTAAATAGATTAAGTCTATAAACAATTTCAAAATGCGAAAATTTAGTAGTAGCATGAACATTACAATTACATGTAAACTCAATGAATAGTAAACAATACTCCCACAAATGTTTAGAAACACATCTAAAGTCTTTCCTACATCAAAATGACCACTCCAATTATATGCAAACTTAATGAAAGACAAATGATAATCCCGCAAACGTTCATGCAACAAGTCAATGAATGGCAAATGATGTTTTCTCAAACGTTCATATAGCACGTCTAAAATCTTCTTTACACCAAAATGATCACTCCAATTATATGCAAACTCAATGAAAAGTGTATGATACTTCCGCAAAAGTTCAAGCAACAAGTCAATAAATGACAAATGATACTCTTACAAACGTTCATGTAACACGTCTAAAATCTTTTTTACACCAAAATAACCACTCTAATTATATGCAAACTCAATGAAAGGCAAATGATACATCCACAAACGTTCATACAACAAGTCATTGAATGGCAAATTATGCTCCCACAAACGTTCATGCAACACGTCTAAAATCTTCTTTACACCAAAATGATCCATCAAACCAAATCCATGCATAGGACTAATAGGCTCACAAAGTCTATTCTCTTTAAACAAATATCAATCTAGTCTATAGAACTGACAAAACGATGCTTTCTCACGTACTCTATACACACTAGCCAAGCCATCATTATTAACATACAATTTCTTATCATATTCAAGTCTCAATAATTTTATATCTAAAATGATGACAAGGACATACCTTCTTGTTAAAGCATCAACCACAAAATTTTTCTTACCTTGTGTGTATTTAATTACATGACAAAATGTCTCAATGAATTGCACCCACTTGGCATGCATTCTATTCAACTTACCTTGTCCCTTCAAGTGCATCAATGACTCATGTTCTTCAAATAAAGGTCGGGTAAGGATTATCGCATCTGGCACAAAATCAATGAAATGCTCTATCTCTCTAATAGGTGGCAATCCACTAAACACACCGCTAGGAATCATGATCCCATATCCCTGCAACAAAGAAACAATAACACTAGGCAAAGAGTCGTTAAATTCGTTAGTATAAAAGTTTGTCTTTACATAAAAACTCACTTTTATTTTTTTGTTTCTCTCTGCAATCTCTTTTTCTTTTTCCTCTCGAGGCTCCACTCTTTTTTCTTGACTCTCAGCCCTCTCTCTTTTTTCTTTTCCACCCTCTCTTTCTCTTGATGTTTCGGCCTCATTTTCTTTTTTCCTCTCTCTCTTTTTCCTTTTTACTCTCTTTTTTTCTTTCACTCTCCTCTTCTTTTGAACTATCAACCTCATAATTATTTTTCAACTCATTCTCTATTTTTCTTGAGATTTCAGCCATACCCTCATCTTTTTTCTCTCTTATTTTTCTTTATCTTTCCTTTTAGTCTCACTATTTCTTTTTTCCTCAATCTCATCCTCACTTTTACTTCCTCTTTTTTTATCAGTCTCACTTTTCAGCTCTGGTTGGTCCTCATGGACCTGTGTTGGAGTTAAAGGAGCAAGTTTGATTATTTTTTCATCCTTTTCAAAAATAAATGTTCCTTAAACAATCATGGATCACTTTCCTATCATATTGCCACACCCTCCCCAACAAAATATGGCCAGCATGCATAGGCACTATTACAAAGCACCGCATCCTGGTATTTCTCAATTGAAAAAGAAACTAGCACTTGCTTATTTACCCTAATCTCCCCACAATCACTCAACCACTATAACTTGTATGGTCTGGGGTGTTTCAAGGTAGGTAAACTCAATTTCTCAACTAAAGTAGTGCTAGTCAAATTAATACAACTCCTCCCATGAATGATCATACTACATACATTGTTGTTGATGTGGCATCTAGTATGAAAAATATTATCTCCCATCTATATCATTCATCCTAATTTATGTATTGAAAGCGTGCCTGTCAACAAGAAACTCACTATACTTTCTTATATTCATGTTCAATACTAGGCTCATGCCTCCTCCTATCTAGGGGTGTAAACTGGTCGGTCAGGATCGAAGAAACTGACCAGACCGGACCGAAAAAATGCATGGTCGGCTTCGGTCCAATAACTAGGAAAATTTCGGTCTTCGGTCCGGTCCCGGAGTGAAGAATTCTCAAACTGGACCGGACTGACCAAATAAAAAATAAAAATAAAAATAAAAATATATTTTATATATATTATTTATATAATAATTGTACAATTAACAATATAAAATTTTAAATATGTTATTAATATTTGTTAATATTCTATAAATTAACAATATTTTATATATATCTTCATCTAACATATCACTATTAACAATATAAAATTTTAAATATATTTTTAACACTTGTTAATATTCTATTAATTAATTAATATATAATATCAATTAGTTAATTATATAGTAATTATATAAATTAATAATGTAATTTTCATCTAATTTATTATCATTGATCATATAAAATATTTTTTTTATTGAGTTTGTTACATAATCCACATTAATAAGTCACTTAATTTAATTTAGTATTTTAAATAAATTTTTTATTAATTGATTTAAAAAATAAAAAAATAAAAATAAATTAGGTCGGACCGATCGGACTAGACCATAACTACCGGTCCGGTCTGGAAAAATGATGGACCGAATATCGCCGGACCCGACCCGACCATTTGCACCCCTACTCCTATCTCTCTTGCCTTGTAGATTTCTAATTACGTCTTCTTGATGATGCATCATATCCCTCACTTCACCCAACACCAACTTCAACCGCTCAAACTGTTGTTGCATGGCTTGCAACACAAAGGATGAGTTATTTGTCATCCCCTTTGGTGATGAGTCACTCCTATGAAATATCGTAATGTGCTGCACAAAAAGAATGTTAGTGGAAAACCTCACACATTCCCTTACGTGTTTACACTCGAATAATGGCACTCCACCCGTATTACACTCTTAATTGACTTTTTCCCGATAATAGTCTCACACTCTCTTGTCTTTTACCTCAATAGTTTTTCCGCTCAAGTTCTTTAAGAACTAGTTGACCTAAATCAAGACAATACAACATTGTATTATTCCAACCAATAATAGGTTCAAGAAACAAGAACAAGAAACAATGAATGAATAAAATGACACGAGACTCAAGGAATTTATACGAGGGAAAAAGTAATTATAAAACAACATACCAACTAAAAAGATGTATTCTGCCCCTTTGATGATAAAGCTCAATCAACAAATATCTTTCTTTATTTTTGTGGTAACTATGTAGCAACCTTTGAATATGCTACATTTTCTTTTCTTTTTCTTTTTTTCGTATTTTCTTTTCTTTTCTTTTATGTTCTTTTCATTTATTTTCTTTTATTTTCCTTTCCTTTCCTTTCTTTTCTTTTCTTTTTTCTTTTCCTTTCTTTTCTTTTCTATTTTTTTCTCCAATTCAATCACAAATAGCAATATTCAATTGTGAAAAATAAGCAATTGAATTCAAACACACAAAAATTGACAATGAAGTATAAAAGAATCAATGGAACGGCACCCCAAGCAATTGAGAAACTTGGAGATGCAAGAAACTCTAGAATTATGAAACCCTAGGTGAGGCAAATTTCAGCCAAACCAAAAACCCTAAAAATTTCAGCAGCCTACTTTTGTTTCTTTTTTTTTTTTTTTTTTTTTGCAACCCTAGAATAATGAAGCCCTATAATTAAATTTAAAGATGCAATAATTAAAAGATAGAATCACACTTGATAGAAAACCTTGCTCTGAATAACAAATTATATGAACCCGTGAGAATGGAATTCCTTGAACCCACAATCAATTTGAAAACTCATCCAAGAAAGTCAAAATCAAGCCAATGAAAATTTTAGACCCATTGAGGAACTCGTTTCAAGAACTTAGATTATATGAAAATCTAGACTCGTTGAAGAACCTGTCTCAAGAACCTAAATTATAAGGAAGAACGCCACAAAGGTTGTGATTTGCATTTGATAAGTTCAAAAGTTCATTCAAGACAAGAGGAGATCAACTCAACTCACAATGAATAAATTCATCAAATTTCATAAACTGATTAAAATGAGGTTACAGAGAGTATTTAAAGTAAAACTTAATTAAGACCCTAGTCAAAATAAATCCTCATTTTCCAAAACTGCTCCTGAGTGAATAGTGCCGCTTCTACAGTAACTCGGCTACAGTAACTTCTTGAAACCATATTTCAACAAAATAATAACTTTTCCAATATGCCCTTGAATAGGCGCCCCCCTTAAGTCCTTCTCATAATAAACTTAGTTATTCTAAACTAATAAAATAAGTCATTTAAATGATTTAAATAAGGTGAAAGCTTTCAAGTGCCCAAAGCCTTTAAGTCAAGTTGTTGCCCTCTTCTATAGCTTATATCAAATAAATCAAAACCGAATCTTCATCCTTCAAGTCCATATTGAATGTTGGGCTCTTGCTAGACTCATCGCAAGTGGATTGTACCAATCTTTGCATTGTCTCATTGATATTCTTGGATCTTGACCTTGTAATTGGCCATCTGGAACTTGCAAATGATCTTTAAGACTAGATCCATCTTGGTGCCCATCATGGGAGATCTGCTAGTGCAGCACGTGTAGCCGATGGAGGCGTCAGGGCGCGATGGCTTGTAAAGTCCACGCACGAAAACAAGCCACGCGTGAGGGTCACTCACCGAGATTTTGGCACGGTTCCGCGTCGTCCCAGTAGATCGGTGGCAGTAAGGTTACGTGGTGGGGCACTTGTCGACTGATGGTGGCCGGAGTGCAGTAGATCTGACAAAAACCGAACCAGTGGAGGGGAGGAAAGGAAAAAAAACACTACCATGGAAGCATATTCAGTATTCATACAGTGGTAGTGGAAAGGAAATGGAGATGGAGAGAATGGTGGAAAGCATATTCACACAGCTCTCCTCCTTCTCTCTCTCCTTCCCTCCTTTCTATCACAGTAATTTTTTTTGTTTTCTTCATGGCCGAAAAAGACATATCTACAGTTTTCCGTCAATTCTCGAGAGACATATGCAGCACAAGAAGACTCTCAGGTTGCAAATCGTTCGGATGATAATGATGATTTTGCGAAAATCATCGCCAGTGGTCCTCATGTGCCACTCACAACTGCTTGTGGTCCTCAGTACCACCCATTCCGACAGCTTTTCTCGCCATATGCATTGGATCACTAGAATCTCGCCACCATCAGATCTTTCAGATCTGACCTTTGTGACTAAAAAGAGACAAGCATGGTGCCTTCATGTGCCGTCAGAGACTCTGAAGTCTACCGAAATTGGGTCAAACTGTAATCCGTCATTTTTCGTTTCTATCTTACTGTTTCCCTTATTATTTAGTACAAAAAAAAAATCGTCTCTCGGACGTTTATCTGTAGAGGTTGAGTCATTTCTTTTTATGAAGGGTGAGGTTGAGTCTCTGTTTAGACAAAGTGTTGTCTCTTTGACGTTTGTCAATAGAGAGTATCAAGTAGCAGCAATAGTTAATTTTGGTCTATCATTTTCCAGGAGCAGACAAGACCGGAACCGACATCGATAGGGACCTAAGTGAATTATTAATGTAGATTATATAACTAACTCATTAAAATAAATATTTAACTATAATTATATTTATGATATTAATAGTCACTACTTTATAACTTAGACTTTATTCTTTGGTATGTATAATTATTAATAATGTCAAACATTTTATATATGGTTAATGAATACCAAATAATTTCATTGTATATAAATTATTCATGCTTGCTTACAAATTAGGTATTTAAAAAAAATTACCTAATTTGTTTAATAAAGTGTAAATAGTAGAGTCTGTATGAATGTATTACATATTTACATATAATGACATAAATTATGACGTGATTTATGATCTATGATTTATTATTAATTATTAATTAATAGCTCATATTATTTAATATTTTATATGGTTAATGATAATAAATTAGATAAAAATTATATCATTAACTTATATAATTACTATATAAAAATAATATATTAAGTTATTAAAAATATAAATGTCGTTCGGTCTAGTTCGGTCCAAAATTTGTAGACCCTGGGACTGGACCGAATTTCATCAATCCACATATTTTGGGAACGAGACCAACCGGTCCAATCCGGTTCGGTCGGTTTTGCCGGTTTTGACCTAATTATTTACAACCCTGGTAATGAAGACCAGACCCGTCACAAAAGGAAATAGTGTACTGGCAGAACTCCAAATGCATTAATTGGTTTATGAGGTAATGACTGATATGGGGATATTCTTTCATGTATTCAGTCATGGATGTAAGTTTATTAATGAATGATGACAGTTTCTCTTAAAAAAATAAAAAAAGAATGATATCTCATATAAGACTACGATTGGAGGAGTTAACATTAGTTTGATCCAAACTGAGGGCCCAAGGCCCATCACCCATAAATGACTCAAAAGAGTCGTGTAGCTTAACAAAGACCCTAGCCGCCCTATTTACCAAGGAGGGATAAACCTCACATTCCACGTGGTGATCAGATAATTCTAATACATTAGGAATAAGCCTTCTAACAGCTAAGCATTGTGCAAAGTTGATCAATTTGTTGTATTCATTCAATATTCTTCATACCAATATATAGGAACAACAGGTAACCTTCGATATATCTGATTAAACATTCTTGAATTATTATCTCTCTAGGGGTGTAAAAATTAACCAAGAAACTGGAAAACCAGACCAGAACTGGCTCGAACCGATGTAACTGGTCCAGTCTAGGGGCCCCTTAGTTCCAAAACCGGCCGGTACCGGTTCAGTTCCGGTTCTATGCTTTTTAGGACCAGAACAGACTGGACCGGACCGGTTCACTATATTATATATTTTAAATTAATTTTTTAAATATTATATATAATATTTTTTATATTATATAAAATTTATATATCTAATATATAATAATATATAATTATATAAATTATAATTATATATAAGATAATTTTATTATAATTTTTAACATAAAATTTTAATCTTAAATATGAAGATTTATTTGATTATATGTTTTAATCATAAAATATGTACATTAATAACATTTTATGGCAGATTATTTTTTTGCAGCAGATTTTTGTTTTTGAGTTTTTGTTTTATTGCAGTTTTTTTATATCAGATTTTTTTTTACATAACAGATTTTTTTACAAAACATATTTTTGTAAATACTTACAGATTTTTAATAAAACAGATTTTTTATAAACAAATTTTTTATGACAAATTTGTATTTTATTAAAATCGAAAAACCAGACTAGAACCAGTAAAATCAAAAGTATTGACTTATGAGGATAATTGGTACCTAATCAGTTTTTAAAAATGTAAAACTAATACATACCAATTCCACTTTAAATTTTTTTCAAAACAGAACCGGATTAGACCGGTAAAACCCTTCCACGTTATCGGAGATGTCACAAGCGCTCAATGCGGCTCATTTAAATGCATTTAATAAATAAAAAGTAGTGATAAACACACAACACTTTATACAACATTTTTCACAACACATTATAAAATAAAGATATTTTTATAAAATGATGTTAGTTTTATAAAATATTTTACAAAAATATCTCTCCTTTTAAAATATTATTGTATAAAATATTATATAAAGTGTTAAGTGTTTATCATTTTTAATAAATTAATTCTCAAGGATTCTGACTTCTTAACTTCTGCTTTTCTTTTAAAAATAAAAAAACATTCACATTCACAACGTTGTAAAGAGCCCGACCCGCGTTCAAAGCGTCACTGTCAGAGTCACAGATTTCTTTACCGTTTACCTTTTTCTCACCTCTTTCCTTTTCAGAAAGAATAGTAATATACACATAATATTTTAAGAATATTGTTGTATAAAATATTGTATGAAATACTGAGTGTTTATATTTTTTTTCTGAAATCGTTACCTCCGTTATCTCCGAGAATAAAAACAACTTTACCCTTTACCGTACACGTGTTCGGTAAAGATCGATCCGCACGTGTAACGGATGTTATCGTCATGAAAGAACAAAAGAGCAAAACGGTTTCTCGGAAACAAACAATAGAAAAGTAACTTAATAATGGAGTAGAGAGAGGAGAACCAAAAGCAGAAATTTAAGAAAGAAAGACACTAACGTTGTTACGTTACATTTACAGAACGGCAGTGGGGTTGTCTTTGTTGAAACCGAAACTGAAACCGTTGTCTGCCATACCCACCTTTCTCAGATCTTTTTCTTTGCTTTGGTATTTGTAAGTTTGTGGGGGTGTCTTCGGTGTTGCTTTTCCTTCCTTACAATTTTAGGTTTGATGTATTTCTCTCTCCTCTGTTACTGAGATTCGGAGCAATGAAAAATTGAAAACGAGATCTTTCTTACACTCGCTGGTTCTCTCTGTTATCATCTTTTTTCCCTGCTGTGATAACCCAACTTTTCCTTACTTTTTATCTCTACTTGCTTTCTTTCTTCTTCCTTTATTTAATTTTTAAATTTCAGTTTTCAAATTAAGAGGATGATGTGTTGGCATGCATTTATGAAGTAAAAACACATTTAAATAGAAAATAATAATTTATACTTAGCCCACATTTGGTTACACATGTAGAATAAGATGAAAAATATATTAATAGTAATGAAATAATTTAAGAATAGTAATAAAATTATTTGAGTTAATATTTTTATGGGATTTTAAAAAATAGATAGAAAAGATTAAATAAACAAATTATAAAGTTAAAATAGGGTTATAATATTATTTTTGTTTTAAAATTTAAAAAAATTAAATTATTTTTTGTCTCTTATTTGAAAATTTAGAAAAATAGTAATGATTAGATATAATAATTAGATGAGAAAATTTAAAAATTTTTGTATTTAAATAGTATTTATATGTTGAGATAATATGAGATAGTTTCAAAAGTTTGTGAAACTAAACTAGACCTTAAAGTATATCAATCATGCCCTTTAAAAAAAATAGAAGAAATCTTAGATCCATATAAAAATAGTAATTTGTTAAAAGTGTAGGCCACTTTTTTTTAAAGGTAGTGCGTGGCGCTTGTATTCACAACTCATGATTATATTTTGTATTACTTTTTAGATTTTAGACAGTGCTACGTCTACCGACAATGGGTCCTGATTTTGGGTCCCCATGCAATATTCCTCTCTTTTATTCATAATCCTCTTAAACATTTTTTTTTGAAAAATAAAAAATTACATTAAAAAAAAAAAAAACACTAGCGGGAGCCATTATGGCAGGAATAGCTTTTTCCTTAGATTTTTTCGGGTGTTGCTGCGGGGACAATATCCGATAAAATCTCTTGGAATGTTATTATTGGGTTTTTTTTCCTTTTTTTTTTTTTTTTTTTTATGGCTGTCACAAAATTCAAAACGTTACATAGCAAACAAATTTAAAAAAAAAAAAAAAAAAAAAAAACCAAAACAAAACAAATTGCTAAATCCAATCATTTGGCAAAAGTGATTTTTGTATTCATTATTTTCCAAGCTATTGGCAAAATATGTTAGCTAGAGGGTTTTGCAAATGGTTACGATGGTATCAGGACTGATCTCTTGCATAAATATGTTTTCACATGTGATTAAATACTCCATGACTTTCAACTATATTTCATGCCTAAATATTCGATCTCTTGATTAATTACATGTGTAATGAAAATGAACACTTGGCAATACGTACCCATCAATCAAATGGGGCCGATAGTACACTTGACAAAAATTAATTAAGAGGCCTCTTAATTGAATATTGTAAAATACTAAACTTGCAACCAACCCAACGGCTAAGTAGAGATGATATGCTTGGCAATAAAAAATTATATCACTCACATTAACTTGAATGTGTGCTACTCGTATTAACCAGAATATATACCTGTGCAAGCCTTTAACAATTCCTCGCTAAAATTTTGTGTATGATACTCCCCTCATTTTTTAACAGAGCTAGAGATTAAAATCATTTTTATAAAAGTGTTCTTAAAATCATCGAGATAGGTCAGTTGGTAGTCACAGCTTATTGAGGAACAGAGGAAGAAGGAGAAGATCACCTACCATGTTTTTTTTTTAGAATTTTCAGTTTGGAAGTATGTTTTTCCCATTCCATCAAGATAACCAATAAGATCATGGCAATTACTAATTAGGAGACATGCTTCTTATTTGTTAACCGTGAAACAACACGAAGATCATGAGTTGCTCAAAGAATTTATGTCAAGGTTCATCAAGAAAATATATATTGGTAATGGATCATGACCATTGTGAGAAGATGACTTTCTTGCCAAAATGAATCTATTATCGTCCTAAATAATCACTTTGTCGCAAATAATTTGTTATAAATGTTCATTTTTCTTGTAATTAATAAATCGATGAGTTCATGATTCTTAAACAATGAATACACTCTTAAGACACACACATGATCTACGGATAAAGGAAATAGATCATAGGTTGCCAAGATATCATGCGAGGTAAAGGATAAGAAGCGGGAACGGGGAAATGACCATTTTATCTCTATTTATAATAGTGTTGTCACTCTTATTATATTAAAAGAATGCAACATTAATAGCTCAAACATACATATATGCATGGGCAACGTCATTAAATCTCAGTGTAAGAGATTAGTCATGCACTACAAAGGAAAAACTAGCATAACAACGTCTTTGGATGAGATTAAGATCATGTGCATAAAATGTGGAAACAAAAGCATTTTGGATGCTTTTTAATTTTGGTTGATAAGCTATATAACGACGTTGATGGCAAAACTATGACAATCCAGTCTGTAAATATTGGTTATTAAGCTAACGACGTTGATGAAAATATATTTGTCGGTGGAAAATATATAGCTGTTTGAAACAATTTTCCGGCGAGGTTGGAGGACAGCAGTACGGTCGAATAGTCCATGATGATGCTTTGATGTTAAAACGGTACTTATATGTTCATCCATATATAAAGTAAATAACAAACAAAGCATATATGGAATACGAATAAAGAGAGACACTAAGATTTATAATATGATTCAATATAAAAATCTACCAATCGAGTTTTTTAAAGAAAAATATATTATTTTTTGTGATTTTATAATCTCTCATAATCTCATATATCTTTTAATACAATAAAGATAATAGTGTTATTAATTAAGAAGATGTCGTTCATGTATAAATCTGGAAAGAGAGAGTTCGAAGAGCTTGTAGATCGAGTTTGTAGAGGTCCCTCATTTTATGTAGCTATTTTTCCTTCTTTGGAGTTATTCCTGCATGTACTAGTTGACTCCTACTTGATTTATGCTTTCAACATTTTGTATGTTAGTTAACCACTTTTGATTAAATTAAACCATTCAACATTTTATCTTATCTGCTTTTCTTTAAATTAAACCATTCATTTCACGATTAGATAATAATATATGGTTTAGTTATATAGATGAGATTATATAAAATAAAAGTTAAAATTAAGTAAAATATTATTTAGAATATACTTTTTTAATATAATTTTTATTTTAAAATTAAAAAAATAAATTATTTATTATATTTTATATAAAAATTTTAAAAAAATTATAATCTACCAGACCAACCGGCCCGAGAGGCGATGAGTGGATCTCAACAATTTTACTAGAAGTTCAAACTTGAAAGTCCCCTACGGGCCCACAGATGTCTCCCACCGATGCGAGTGGGACGGTGCCGCCAAAAAGGTCAGGATTTATTTTTGCATGACAAATATGTGTTCCTGTGGAGGGAAACATTTTAGTTCTTGGCGGTGACGCGTGCCATTTGTTCAATGGTTTACTCTAAATGAAAAGGATAGGATTACAACTTTTCTATTACTTATTTATTACCTTTTTATATTTAATTTTTTAAAATTTTTTATTTTATTTAATAGTTAAGGAAGTCACTATTAATAAAAATTATATATTTTTTAAAATTTTTCCTAATAATTAAAGATGTTAAAATAATATTTAAAAGAAAATAATAAAAAAATAAAAAACTTCAAATACACTATAAATAATAAATACATAGTAAGAAGGTAATAACCCAACCACTACTATTTATTAAAGACCATTGTTAAAACTAAAATCCAGTGTAGATTAGGGGGCCTATTTTGGTTACCGTAGAACTCTTAAAAAATGTTTATATTGCCTTAAAACTCTTTAATAAAATAATTAATTTGTTTAGTTGTTATATGTTAAAACACTTTTAATTTTAAATAAGTTAAAATGTACATTTAGGGAAAAGCACTTTGATATTTTTCCTCAAACGTATTTTTCCGGATAATGCAGAATGTAATCCGAATTTTAAAAAAACCAATAAACAAAAATACCCATAAACCTTTAAAATAATTACAACTTTCAAACTTTTAAAGATATGATCATAATATTTAAAAATTTAAATAATCATTATTTCTACCTTAGAAATCTTTTTTTTTTTAATTTGTTTCCAAACAAACGTAACATATTTGAAAGTACTTTAAACATATAATTACCAAACAGTAAGTAGCTTTTTAACAGTAGAACTTGTTACTTAAGTTATAAGTCCTCTAAAGCTATCAACTATATTTTCCAACGAATTCCAAACATGCAGTACAAGTAGCTCATCTCATGATTTGTTAACATAAACTTCGATGCAGAACATCTTTGGTTTCATTATACTATACAGATCATGAAATGAGATGAAAAATTTGTGAATAATAATCAGATAATTTATAAATAGTATTAAAATAATTTGAATTAAAATTTTTATGAGAATTTAGAAAATGAGAGATAAAAAATTGAATAAAAAAATTATAAAGTTAAAAGATGGTTAGAATATAACTTTTTAATATTATTTTTGTTTCAGAATTTAAAAATGTTGATTTGTTTGTTGTGTTTTGTTTGAAAAAGTTGTAATGATTCGATGACAAAATTAAAAATTTGAAATTAAAAAATATTTGTATTTAAATAGTATTTGGGCATTGAGAATCTTGAGATGAGATGAGACAAATGGTTTCAAATATTTGTGAAACCAAACCAAGTATAGAAATTTAGTAAAAGTAAATCCTATAAATTGATAGGATTAAATATGATATGTGAGATAATAAATCATGTCAATTTATAAATTTTATTTTTATTATGAATCAAATATTTCACTCTAATGAATTCCTATTCACTTGTTAATTATGCGTTACTCTTTTTTATACATAATAAATTAAATGGGTAAACAACTTAACAACCCGGCAGAAAACGTCACTCTCTTTTTTTCGAAAGAGAAAGTCTCTCTTCTCCCTAGAAGAAAAAGCTCCAAATCCTTTTTGTTCATTTTTCGGTAATGATCTGTTTATAGGTTTTTCTCCTATCTTTTAACATTTCCTTTCCATCGATTTAATCTAGGCCTAATCTATAGCATTCTGGCGACCGATTATCTATACGCGCCCCACCACGCTACTTTCCAGCTGCCGATCTACTAGTACGAACTGGAACTGCACTAAAAAATATTGGTGAATGATCCTCACGCGTGGCTTGTCCTGTGCATGGCTACCAACTGCAACTACGTCAACATGCATCCAATAGCTAAACACAAGGTACCAGTAGTTTTATCACCTCAAGATCTTTTAGATTTGACTAGATCTAAACCACCACATCTCACTATGACTGGTAAGTGAACTCCACGTGCCGTTACATGCGAGTGTGAAGAAACTCGGTCAGCAGTAGTCATGACAAATAGATGTCATTTTTCCTACTATGTTTTCGCTTTACCTAATAAAAAATCTTGAAGTAGGGAATACGGGTTTCTTCTATGAGCATCTCAAGACAAGAAACTCCACTAGCATCCACCGCCTCTAGCGGTGGCAACACAGTTCGCACAACTATTCGAACTGTAAAAAAACCAGTCATTTAAGACAATGCACTTTTTGCAAGGAATGGGTGGAAACCAAGTTTTTGGTCTCAAAACCTGATATTGTTTTCACTTTTGCATTGTGTTTATTGTAATAAGATGTTTGTTAAAGAACCAACCCCCTTCTCATGTATCCAATTTCCTTACGTTAATAAAATGTCCGCTTGATTAGGGAGAGAGAAGAAGGTTAAAAAAAAAAAAAAAACCTTAACGTCCCGGCCCATATTTTCGAATCATTTACAACTCTTACATGTCTAACAAATTGATGCACAAGGCATGAGAACTCCATAACAAAGCTCTCAAATCATTAAATAATGTACCTTGTCTAGACATATTAGCGAAAAATGAGATCAGAACTCCAATCATCATTAAATAAGTACAATATCACGCACTCCTGCATTACAAGTCTGAATATACTTCACTTTCAAATTGGACCACTCTCCTAGCAAATTTCAAAGTTTCTGTCCTCGCTTCTCATTTAATTTGAGTGTAACTAGTTTTTGGCGTTTCGTACATATATTTCATAATAATTAACATTACCAAAAATTGAAAAGAAAATAAAAAGAATCGTACACTACACAATCAAGAGAATTCCCATTTTACACAAACAGGGGATATTCGGTTATTTTGGTCATAGTGACTATTTGCATCGGATATAACTAATGCCTAATGCAATGGGTGGGGTTGTTTTACTAGTGGCCCGTGGGTCGTAATATTCCATACAACATGGTATACACTACAAGTTCCTACGCAGCCGCCTTGTTTTACTTTCATTTTGTCATTTTGTTATGCCAAAGACTAGTGACAAAAAAATAAATAAATAAAAAGAAAAAAGAGTAAAAACTTTGGTTTGATTCGTCTACCGCCCTTAAAAGCTTCCCCGTGTATTTACCATTTGTGAGAAAATATAGAATGGACATTAAAAATTAAAAAAAAAAAAAAAAACCAGGACAATCATTTCGATAGTCAAAAAGAAAAGACAACAATAATATAATAGATGCTGATGTTATATAGGTTCGGCTAACAAAGCATTATCACGTATTAAACTAAACAAAGTGAAAGTAACCCAAATATCAATGAAAAGTGAGAAAGAAAAGGAGACTTTGATTCATTATAAAAAAGATGGTACTTGATATATTTATTTATTTCAACTTTGTATAAAAAGATGGGTGAAAGCAATGCAAAAGGTTGTATAATTCTCTCCTTTTTTACTGTTTTTATCGTGGAAAACCAGTCAAGAACCCTTTTTTTTTTTTTTTCTTCTGATTAAATGTAAGAAGTTGGTGCGTAGTTTCATGAATTTTTGTTATCTAAATTTATAGGGAACAGATTTCGTTTATGCAATTAAATTTCATGACTATTTCTTTCATCTTTTTTTTCTTTTTTTTCCTAAGTAAGCAAATTTTCATTCAGATAAAGAAAATATGATACATGTGGAGGGGATGAGGTTCCCCAACAAACGCCATAGTACAATAACTACAATACAAATGTGTCGTCTTAAAAGACGGTTTTTAATAATTCACATATCCATGCGAACCGTGGAACCACCGTTGAAGGCGGTGGAAGCTGTGAGTGCACTGCAGTTTGTTGTCTTGGAATATTTCTTAGAGAGATCTATATTTCCTTTTTCAAAATCATCGGTTAAGGAAAACAATAACATACTAGAAAGTACTGTATCAAATGAACTAATCTGCAGCAAAGCATCTGTCTTCCCGCTCACCTGTGGTGGTTCGTGGAGACCACGCGCCAATGGTTGGGAGGTGAGGTGGGGCAGACCTGAAAGATCTTGAGGTGGAGGATTTGCTGGTGCGGCAAGTGTAGCCGGTAGGCTTGTCGAAGAGCGGCAATGCGTGAAGGCCACGCACGGAAGCAAGCTGTGCGTGATGGTTACTCATCGAGATTTTCATCGCGGTTCCTCGTCATCCCAGTAGATCGGCAGCTGTAAGGTTGCGTGGTGGGGTGCGTGTCGACTGTTGGTCGTAGGAGTACGGTAAATATGATCAAAACCGAACTGATGAAGGGGAGAGAATAAACACACTACCATGAAAGCTAAAGCATATACATAAAGCGATATTGGAAAGGGAATGGAGAGGCTCCACCCTCCACTCGGGAGGAAATACTCGAAGAAATTTGAGTTTTCTAGAGAGAAAGAAAAGTTTTTTTTTCTAAAACTCACGAAAGGCAACTTCCATGACTATTTCTTTTACCCACAAGAACGATATTTTTTATTTTTTGCCATTCATATAGAACCAATAACAAAGTGAATTCCAAACATCTACAATTTGGAATCAAGCATGACCTGTGAATGAATAAAATCTGGGCATTGATGCCACAATGGTATCATCCACGTAGGAGTATGCTTTGCAAGTAATGAGCTGCTTCAATTGTTGAGCCAGTGAAAGTAACACTAGAGACAAAAGGCTATAAACGTGTTAAATCCTAATTAATCTTATGATCTCCACCATGAAAAGAAAAAGAAAAAGACTACTGTGAATACAGTTTTTACTCAAGAAGATTAATCATGTTTACTGAGTTTTACTCATGAAATGTTACTGTTCATTTTTACCTTCTTTTTTCTTATAAACTTCGATGAGTACAGGTCGAACTATTTTTTTGCCCCTTCATAGGCACAATTTTAATGGGGTTTTGATCACCCACCGAACGTCATTTTTTTTTTTCTTTTCGACTCGTTTGAGTCGTTTCCTTTTAAAAATTATTGATATACAAGATCAGGTATTCTCCAAAGTCATGACCCACGATCACTCCTACGAGTCAAAATGAATTTTCGGATAGAGTTACCCACTAAATAGGATTGAATGTGAAATTCAACCATAATATCCACACTTATAAAATACAAATAACACAATCTCTCCTGTAGAGATGAAAAAAAATGAGAAATTGATAGCCCACTTTGGATTTACGCCCCTTTTCATCTCATTGTTATAATTTTTTAAAATTTTTACATAAAATATAATAAAGAATTTAATTTTTTAAAATTTTAAAATAATAATATTAAAAAATAATATTCTATCAATATTTTATTTAACCTTTAATTTTCATCTTATTTTATTTCTGAATCCAAATATGGGGATTCGATGCAAACTATACCTGGATGTGTATTCTTTATTTTTGTAGTTTCCCACCCTTCTTGATTGCAAAAATGGGATGAAAACCACCGATTGAAAAAATGGGAAAGAACACATGATGACTGTAGCAAAGAATTGAAAAATCTTAAAAAATGTGACAGCACATGGTTACATCAACGATTTTAGGATCAAAATATAGGACAAAGCACAAGATGGTTTCTTGATATTCACCCATAAATTTGAAGGATTGATTGCAAAAACGACAGCAGAGAAGTGTATTGAAAATATAAAATTATAGTAAAACCAGAAGCATAGCAGTTAGCAGAACAATTGGAAAACAGGTAGCAGTAAAAACAAAGATCTGTGAAATTATTTACAACGAATATGTTGTGTTAATCAGTGGGAAAGGAGTCAGGCCGTACGAGCACACGGATCATACAGAGACACAGGTGTGGGAGGTAAATAATCTGGTCATCTTGGTTTCTTTAAGTTCGGTCCGTTTGAAAAAAGCAAGAACTGTAGCCAAAAGAAAAAGAAAAAATATAAGAAAAGTAGAAACATCTTTCACTAACAAACAATGCAGATTCTGGTTTTCCCCCAAAGCCCGAGAGTGAGAGAGAAAGCAAATCACCAAGACCAAGACCGAGCATGTTGTTTAATGTTTCGAGGGACTTCCCACCAGGGCCACCCACCCACACGAGCGGTTCTCGAAGTGCATGCACAGCACATACTTTACTTAGAGAGAGAGAGAGAGAGAGAGAGAGAGGGAGTACATATTTTCCCGAGAGAGGGAGAGAGAAATCAGTCTCAAAATAATAACCCTGACCTCATTTTCTTTTTCCAGGGAAGAGAGTGGGAGTGGCAGTGGGAGTGAGAACCGTGTGCGTTCTTCCCTTCTATTTTGTTTATACTTTCCCTCTTTTACCAGTGAAACCTATTGATTGCTGTTCCCATCTTCTTTAAAATAAGCGTTCTTGTTTCCTCCGGTTATTCTCAGCCCCACCTAGAACGCCGTCCCTTCCCCTTTCATTCATTTGTTTCTCTCCCTTCCTCTTCTGCTGCTAAGCGCCAGCTCTTCTTGTGAGTAAAAGAGAGGGAGTAGAAAAATGCAGTTTATCCGCTTTAGTTTCTGATCTTCGTCTCATTTGCCCCCTTTCTTTAGCAAGAATCGAAGAGAAAACGTCCAGCTTTTCATTATTTCAAACACTCTTTTCCTCTTTGTGGCATTGTACTTGGAGAAAGATCTATTTTTGTTTTTGACGTTTTCCTTTCCTGCATTTTCTCTCATATATTTCTACACTTATCTGGGATTTCAGTGAAAATGAGTGGGTATCAGAATATGAACTTTCTGCCCCCTCCTGCTTCTCAACTTTCCCTCTGTGACACTGTAGAGGCCATGGATCATCCTGGAGAGAGAAGTTCTAGGACCTCTGGATCGGGGTTTCAGATTTTGGGCCCCTCGTTAGAGAATGATAAGAACCCATGGGGTTTTCAGCCAATAGAAAACGTGGGAACAGAGACAGCCGATGATGGGAGTAATGGGTATTTTGGGGTTGAGAGAAGAGGGTTGCCATTGAAATTTGGCGAGGAAGAGGAAAATAAAAGTTCTGCTGCTGGGAAAAGTGGGCACACTAAGCTTTGTGCCAGAGGCCATTGGAGACCAGCCGAAGATGCCAAGCTCAAAGAGCTTGTGGCACAATTTGGTCCTCAAAACTGGAACTTGATTGCCGAGAATCTCGAAGGAAGATCAGGTAACTCAAAGGCTCTCTATCAAGAAAAGTTTCCAGTGACTAATATGGGTGGAAATGTCCACTAAGCTATAGCTATGTGGATTGATCATTTCAAAGGGAGAATAAAAAGTGATCAGCTTTTTCTTTTTCTGGATTGGGTATTTTGGAAAACTATCAGATCCTAATACAACTTTAAAATGTCTACGGGGACATTTGGTTTTAATCTTTTTATTCTCGCTTGGTATGATGAGAAGACCCATCAAAGATAGCAATTAATTTTTCATTTTTTGGGTCTATGATCTTAAAACTATGTCTTTGTTCAGGGAAGAGTTGCAGATTGAGGTGGTTTAATCAGCTAGACCCAAGGATCAACAGGAGGGCTTTCACTGAGGAAGAAGAGGAAAGACTCTTAGCTGCACATAGGCTCTATGGAAACAAGTGGGCAATGATTGCTAGACTCTTCCCGGGCCGAACAGATAATGCAGTCAAGAATCATTGGCATGTGATCATGGCTAGAAAACACAGAGAACAGTCTAGTGTTTACAGGAGGAGAAAGCCCTCTTCTTCTCAGATCCTTACCAAAGGTTTTGAAATGTCTTTCCAAAACAATGCTTGCAGTGAATCAGCCAACTCAAGCACCGTGGATGAATCTGCTTCAACCTGCACTGATCTCTCCCTCACTCCCTCTTCTGAGAAAGTGCCCCCCAGTTTTTTCACCCATTTTAGTCCAGTTCAGCGGTACCAACCCTATGGATCACAGATGGGTATGTTTTTTCTTCTCTTTCTTTTCAAAGAATGTTAAAATATGTTTTTTTTTGGCCTTTCAATCTCGTTTGGTTCATTTATTTTTTATTCTACTTGTTTTTCATATTCTCTTTGGGCTGCAGGATTCTCTGGAGATCAGATGGTGACGATTGGGGATGGGTGTTTGGACAAGTTCTACTGCACTGATAATGGGTTCTACAAGGCTGGGCCTATTGGAACAGTCATGGGGATGGACCATTTTGGCCATTCAGATTCAAACTCGGAAGTCTCTGCAGCAGAGTCAGTTGCCACCAAAAAAACCAATATACCAGTGTCTGCTGGTAAAAATCAAAACAGGAATGAAAAAATCAGAATGCCCTTCATTGATTTCCTTGGGGTGGGAGCTTAAAGATCTGGGTGGATTTTGGCTTGAGCGCTTAGAGATACTGAGAACAGGGAAAAAGAGTAATGAGTTTGTGGGACATGAGGATCCTGGATCAGGCCTTTGATGCAAAAAAAAGGTGTCTACGGCAGGTTATTACTGTTTCTTGTACAGTTCGCCCTAGATAAAGAAAAAAAATATGGCGTATTACAGTAAAAAGTAAAAAGAATAGGAGGGAGGGAGTGAGGGAGGGAGGAGAGCGAGCGAGGGAGATATATGAGTTTCAAAATAATTATTAAAGACTGTTTTTGGACTTGTCCATCTACAGAATTGTTCTCTGAATCTATAATGTTTTGGCATTTGCGTATGTGAGCCAAAAGCTGAAAGGGCTTTTTCTCTTTGATTTTGAATACTGACTCAATGAATGAATGCGCCCATCTTTCATGACCTTTCAGTTTCTTTTGACCATGTTTTCCACGCCCTGTCAATTTTCTTTTTGTTTTTCTTTTCTTTTGTGCAGAGCAATTAATACTTATTTGCCGTATACTTCGAAACTGCACCCTTGGCAACCAAATAAAAGATTCGAATAATTCTGCTTCTAAGTTTACGTTTGGTGGTTGAGATGAGTTAAATTAACTTGCGAATAGTAGTATTTTAAATCACATTGAGTTGGATTTAATTTTGATTGGTTGAGATGAATTTAATTTTTTAGGTAGTAGAGAGTATTTTCAGAATACTTCACTATTATTAATTATTTTATTATTATTTTTTACTATTATTCAATATTCGATCATTATTTTTTTATTATTATTTACATAATATTTGAGATCACTATCTAAACACAACCTAATGTATGAAATAAATTGAGATAATTTAATTTTTTGATGAGAAATTAAAAAAGTAGTGAATTTTAGTAATCATTGGTTTGAGATGAGTTGATTTTGGTTTAATAACAAAAACACAACTTAAGTTTATTTAGTGACATATCAAATATGTATATGTAAAATTTAATTAAATCTCATTAATTAACATAAGAAAATATTGATATTTTAACATTTTTGACTTAAATGAATCTCATGGTAAGTGGCGTGTTTACTGTTAATCACAAAACTTGCGAATACCTTATTTAATTGGCGGTACTTTGATCTATTTTAGGTACCCTTTAGTCTTTATTGAAAATTTCTATTTGCAATTATGTTTTTTGACACTAGAAACATAACTAAATTGGGTTCTACAATAATTAAAAAAATATGAGAAATTTTATTTTCAATCCTAAGTGGGGAACTGTGTGTGCAGTCCATTGATGTATGGAGGTAAAACAAAACAAATATCATTTTAAAAATGATATTATTATAATTTTAACTTTTTTTAATATAACTATATGACCTTGCATTAGCAGTCGCTGCAATTTCAAATGGGACTATATGTAGACTAACTCAAAAAATATTGGTGTTTTCTTTTTTATAACTAGAACGGGTCCCACAATTGTTTTGATTCCAACTTTTAAATTACCAAAACTCATATTTATTTATTTTTTCTTTTAGAAAATGAAAATAAATGAAAAAAAGTTTTGTTGAGGAACACTATGAATGTTCTAAAATATTGGGATCTAAATGTTGAATAAGTAAAAAAAAAATATAAATAGATAATATAGGGAAGATGAGTTGAGACTATCGAAGTATTCCGATCCCATGTTCTCCTACTCAATAGACCATTAATTAAACAAATAGTATTGATTGATTTAGTATAAAACATTGGGTATTTTAATGATTTCAAATTATGCTGACAAACAAAATAATTAAAATATCTCATATTTGAACTTATAAAAAAAATCTCATATTTTAAGGTAAATGAATGTTTTCTATATTGATTGAAAAATCTTATTTCAATATGGTAAATAATAACAGATTATAGCATGTGTGAAAATGTATCATACGTATCAGTACCGTATTGGCAATACGGTTCCATGTGTTGGGAAAGGCAACATCTGAGTGGGGTCTATACTTCCAAAAGAAAAAAAAGGTGGGGTCTATGGATCTTGCATGAGTCTTTTATTATAGTCCTATAAACGTGAAATTAGAGTACTTTTTATGATTGTTTTGTGGCCAATCATCTGTCAACATAAAATTTTATGCTTGGTGATGTCAATTCATTACAAGGATAGGACCCCTAACTGATTAAATTATTGTTATTATTGGACAGAATGATGAATCTGCTCAAAAATCATTAAGAGCCACGTTTTTCGGTGCCTGGGGTTTTGGCATCGTCTGAGTAATTTTCTAAACACCCCCGGCGCGGTTTTTCACAAGTTAAAAGCAAGTCCGGATCTTGAAAATATTTCATTCTATTCTATTCTATTTTATTATTATAATTTTTTAAAATTTTTACATAAAACATAATAAATAATTTAATTTTTTAAATTTTAAAATAATAATAATATCTAAAATAATAAATAAATAATATTTTATTCAATTTTCATTTCAATTTATCTCATCTCAACATACTATTCAGACAATACTTAAATGGGCATTGCTAACTCTAACCATAAATAGTGTACAAAATATTCATATATTCACATATACACTACTCTCGATTAAGAAAAAAAAAACATAAGAAATGAAAGAAATATCTACGTGAATATGTAAGTTTTTTTTTGTATGTATTTTGTGCATTAAGTTAGCATTTTTCAAAATAAATTTATAAAATAATGTAAGTTGATATGATATGTCAGTCAATTTTATAATAAAAATTTTATATTTCGATTAGCATAAAGCTGATATGTTAATTTGTAATAAAAATTCTTTTTGAATCAATGATTTTCTAGGCTTTAAATAAAATTACTATATGTAATGTTGGGACCTACCTTATCCACATATAATATTTAATGATAGTGGTTCACAAAATGTGCTTTATTTTGGAGTGGTAAAAAAATATTTAGATTAAAAGATCTATATTAAAAAAGGATGAACCCATGCAATAAAATATACAGAATTTAAATTAAGATTGTGACTTGTGTAAAATTGTGTCCGTCATTACTTTTATACAAGTAAGTCGTGGGTCGTGACCTATACGTGGCTTAACACACACACTATGCCACCTGAAGTATACTGTTGGAGTTGTTCCATTGATGTGTCACCACCATGTAGTATTATGTGTCTTATTAAAAAATACTGAAAAATATAATTATAAAATGGTAGAGGAGTTTTAAGATTTTAATTTTTCTTTTCCTCTTTTCTCTTTGGACCCCATTTTGTTTTGGATATATATATATATATATATATACATATATTAATAAGCATGTGGGATGCCATATCAATGTGACAACTCCAACAATATACTTTATGGCATAATAGCAAGACTCATATAATTATAGAAAAATGATATTTACAGTTATAAAATGCGTAAGCGCCGTACATTCATTTTGAAAAAAGAGTAAATATGAGATTCACATTAAAAAAAATTAATTATTTAATAGTGGATCTCTTTTTTTTTTTGAAAAGGAATGCGCAATGCTTGCATAACTCATGACTGTATCTAACATTTCTCAAAATTATATATATATATATATATATATATATATATATATGAGACATTCGATTTAGTACTTTTTCGACAGAAAGAAAGGATTAGTATTTTCTTACCATAGGAAAGGAAGTAGTTAGCTTTATTAAAAGTAACATATTATTTAAACATTCATATAGTTAATAACCTTTTTTCAGGAACTGTTTTAATTCTATTAGTTTGAACTTTGAATTGTAATTTGCTTAAGATTTGTAAACCCTACGTTGAAAAGTAGGAAAGTAGGGTAATTCAATAGTTTATATAGTGTGATCCTATGATGACAAAAATAGATTGATCAATTTCATATGGGGTTTCGGCCCAAATATGGGGTTTAGGTCCAAACAAGAGTTTTGATACAAGAGAGGGCTTTTTGCTTAAGAGGATGTCCAGTAGTGTCCTTAAATTCAATTAATGTAATAAAAAACTTGCATTGTCTATTTTAGCTACTAACATCTTAAATATTTTCCACGTTTTTCAAAGTTCATTTATTTTTTTGGCATTATATATATTTCCAACAATCATATTCATTCCACTTCAACCAAAATGATTTTTCATTATTTCTTGGTTTTCTCAAAATGAGTTGCATTTATGTATACAAATACTCCCTAATGCCTTTTGTCTTGGCTAATAAGTTGAGAGCTTTTCATTTTGATTCATTCGCAACCTCGGTGACCTCAATTTCATCCACATCATCCTCTGTGCCATTGGCTATTTCGTCGTAAAATATATAGGTTCTCGTTTTTCTTTCCAAAAATTTTGTTTCTTCTTGTTTTGACGAACGTGTACATATAATTTGTGTCAAGCTTTTTTAATTGTTGGTATATAAATTGTAGATTGTTTGGGCATTGTGGGTAGAATAAAGAATGCTATTAGAAGAAATGAGAGTGAGAAATTATCATGATAAACAATGCAAACGAGCTGTGTTACGGATCAGCCACTGTTCACGGCTGATCCGTAGCACACCTTAGCTGCTGGCATTACTTCTTCTTCTTTTTTTTTACCTAAACGCAGACCAGTTTTCTCTTTCTCTCATCAGTGCTTCTCTCTCTCTCATCATCTCTTTCTCTCTCGTCTACGACTCTCTCTCATCAAGCTATCTCACTCATCACATCTCTCTCTCACTCCTCAGGTCTCTTCAAGCTCTCTCTCTCTCTCTCTCTCTCTCTCTCTCTCTCTCTCTCCTCGGGTCTCTCTCTCCTCTCAAGTGGGATGGCATGGGGGGGGGGGGGGCGTTCTGCTAGCTTTTAATTTTGGTCTTCGTCGAGAGGGAGGGAACGAAGGAATGAGAGGGACTGATTTACTGAACCGGTACTGCCCCGTAACTTGTGGGAAGTGTGTGTTGGTAGACAGGCGGTTGCAAAGAATTTTTGTAATAATAATGCCAGTTTCGAAAAATAAGAGGAAACGAGATGCTAATAACTTCCCTATTAAAACAAGTATATGACAAAAGCATCAATTCTATAACTGAGGAAAAAGCATATGACATACTATATGTAGTTATATGACAAAAGCATATGACATGGGTCCTTCTCTCGAGAGACAGTGAGGTGAAGGTTTCTTTGTCAAGGCAAAGAAGTTTGTCTCTCAGGTTATTCCTTTAGAGTTTTTGCAATTGAGGAAGAAGAACATGTCATTATTATTTCTTTAGAGACTCCAAGTTTTTGAGGCTCGAGAACATCATTGTTTTTTGGCCTTCATGGTGGTTGACAGAGGTGTGAATAAGGAAGGTTTCCGTACTACGGTGTCCCAGGTATGAAATTCTAAAGGGTGGATCAAATTCAAGGAATTTGGTGATAATCGTTTCCTGGTGGATTTCCAAAACGAGGAGGGTAAGAACATAATTATGAAAGGCCGACTGTGGTTTTTTGATAAATGGCTGGTCTCAATGCAAGATTTTGATGGTTGCAAAGCAGGGGATGATATTGGTTTTAAAACTGAGCCATTTTGGGTGCAATTACATAATCTTCCATTTGCAGGGATGAATGCTAACATTGGTTCTAAACTAGTGGCTGGAGTTGGGTAGGTGTTGAAGGTGGATGTTGATAAGGAAGGTATGGGTTGGGGTAAGTTTCTTTGTGTTAGAGTGCTGGATATTACCAAGTCTTTGTGTCATGGCTGTTGGTTAAAGGTTGGTAATAGATTACAGTGGATAGCTTTTAGATATGCGAGACTACAAAATTTTTGTTTCAGGTGTGGCATTACCAGACACAATGGTGGCAGTTGTCTTAAGGTTGATGTTGGTAAACCTTCTTCAAGTTCTAATCAACTCCAATATGGTGCATGGCTCAGAGCACAACCATTGAAGTTCTCCCTTGCGATTGAGAAATTGTATGGTGGTGGCGGCTCTCATGGCGGTTCGTCATCTCAGAGGTGGAGGAAACCTCCTTCCCCAGCGGCGAGTGGTGGTGATAACGATAACATTAATGGCAATGAGGGATAGCAGGATCGAGAGGAATTTTCTAAGGATCTCAATGCTAATTCCCATCAGTTACAAAAAGAGATACATAATGGCTTTGAGGTTAGTAAAGATGCAGTTAGTGGCTTGGGGAATATTCAAGGTCCTTCCTGTCATAAAGTTGTTATGGAATATTTTGCATCTTTACTTAGGATGCAGTTTCCCACGTGGCACATCAAATAATCATTCCTCGAAGTAAGTTACCTTCTACTCCTTCAGTGGATTCTTTGACTTTTGTCCCTGGTATTAAGTCTAATTCTGTGGAGGGTAAGAGGGCAACTCGTGGGAAAACTTCTCTTCATAAGTCTCCTATTTCTTTGGTTTCTAAAACTTCAAAACCTGTTGGTTGGAAAAGGAGAGCTCGAAGTGATAACAACACTAATTCATCCCCTATGGATACGAGTGTGGGTTGAAGGAAAAGGGGAGCTGGATTATCTGACAGAGGTGGTATGGATCAACAAAGTTCTAAAAAGCAGATGGTTCAACTTATTCTTGTAAAAAGTCAAACACAGGGATCATTGGTGGTGGTGGCTGCTAAGCAGCTCCACCAACTCCAATGAGTTGCCTAAGTTGGAACTGTGTTTGGGAACCCTCCTATAGTTCGTGAGCTGGGCCATTTGGTCAAATCTAAGGTCCCAATTTTTTTTTATTATTATTTTTTTTATGGAAACTAAGTGCAAGAGAAGTAAAGCTGAGATGGTTAGAAATCAGTTGGGTTTCAGAAACAGTTTTGTTGTGGACTGTTTGGGAAGGAGTGGAGGCTTTGCTTTCTTTTGGGATGATCTATTTGAGGTTGTGTTGGATACCTATACACAATGTCATATTTCCCTAAAAGTAACTCATAAGGAGACTAGTTCCTGTTGTCTTTTGACTGGTTTTTAGGGAAATACAGTTAAAAAAAAGAGGTATGAGAGTTGGAGGTTACTTGCTGCTCTTAAACCTATTAATAATTTGCCATGGATCTATTTTGGTGATTTTAATGAAATCATTAGACAGAGTGAAAAGTTTGGAGGCCCTAACAGACCTTACCAATAGATGGAAGACTTTAGAGAGGGACTGATTTCGTTTGACGTTAATGATTTGGGTTATCTGGGTGGGAAATACACTTGGTGCAATAATAGAGAAGGCACTACTTTCACTAAAGAAAGGTTGGATCGAGCTTTGGGGAACTCAAGTTGGTTGCTGCACTTCAATAGCACTAAGGTTTATACTCTAGCTGCTACCACTCCAGATCACAGTCCAATTTTCATTGAGTTTGATTATAGAGACCATCTTAATAGTAGAGGCAACAAACCTTTTAGATATGAAGCTAAGTGGGTATTAAGAGAAGAATGTGCTGAGGTGATGAGGAAGGCTTGGTTGTTTAATCCCTAATCTCAATACTCTTTCAGATACTTCAAGGGGTCTGACTAGATGTAAGGAACAATTACAAAGGTGGTGTTCAACTGCTTTCAAGGGACAAAAACAACTTATCAACTCAAAGTTACAATTGATAAATAGATTACAGAATGATAATCAGGGGACTTTTGGTGATGACATTAGTGTGCTTAAGCAGGAAGTTAACAAGTTTCTTGAAGGAGAAGACCAAAACTGGAAACAGAGGGCTAAGCAACAGTGGCTCAAGGAGGGAGACAAAAATACAAGCTTTTACCACAAATGTGCTAGTTAGAGTAGGAAGATTAATTTCATTAAGAACGTTATTAAGATGGATGGAAGTGTGCTGCATTCTGCTACTGAAATTAGCTCTGAGTTCCAAGATTTTTTCAAAGATTTATTTACTACTTCTGATCCTGGGGGTGTTCAGCAATGTTTGATTAATTTGAAGTCTTGTGTGACTGCAACTATGAATGCTTCTCTTACAAGAGAGATCAGTTCTAAGGAAATTGAGAAAGCTATTTTTCAGATGAATGGGCTTGGCTCTCCTAGACCAGATGGCTTTCCAGCTATTTTTTTTTTATCAACAACACTGGCACATTGTTGGTAGAGGAGCTTGTGATGCTGTGAAAGAGGCTTTTAAATCTAACTCTTGGGATGACTTTATTAATAAAACTTATATTGCATTAATTCCAAAAGTGACTGAATTCAAGCCTATAAGTCTTTGTAATATCCATTACAAGATTATAGCTAAGGTGTTGGCCAATAGACTGAAGTATTTTGTACCTTTTATCATTTCTCCAACTCAAAGTGCATTTATTCCCAGTCGTTTGATTACTAATAATTTTATTGTGGCCTATGAAATCTTGCATTCAATGAAGAACAAAATCAAGGGAAAGGATGGATACTTGGCTTTGAAGCTTGATATTAGTAAAGCCTATGATCGAGTTGAGTGGTCTTTTTTAGAAGCTGTTATGTCTAAACTGGGCTTTGACAGAAAATATATTGATTGGATCATGAGGTGTGTGTCAACTGTGTCATACTATTTACTCATCAATGGTACTCCTCAACATAATTTCAATCCTTCAAGGGGCATTAGGCTGGGTGACCCTTTGTCACCCTACCTTTTCATTCTATGTTCTGAAGCCTTATCTTCAATTCTGAATCATGCTGAAGAAACTGGCTATATTTTTGGTATTCCATTAGCAAGGGGTCATTTACATGTAAATATCTTTCTTTGCTGATGATAGTTTGATTTTTTGCAAGGCAAGTTCTATTGAATGGAGTAGGCTCAAAATGCTTTGTCTATCTATGAATTGGCCTCAGGTCAAAGGGTTAACAAAGACAAAACCTCAATCTGCTTTAGTGAGAATACAAGAGCAGATGTGAAAGATATTTTGATAAGAATTGCAGGGGTTAGAGCCATTGAATCTTATGAAAAGTACTTAGGCCTTCCTGCTATGATTTGAAGATCTCGAGTTGCCTTTTTCAATGGTATTATGGATAGAGTAAGAGAAAGGATTTCAAATTGGAAAATGAAATATCTCTCTCAAGCTGGAAAAGAAATTCTAATCAAGCCTGCCATTCAAGCAATACCTACATATATTATGGGGGTTTTTAAAATTCCTATAACTATCTTGCATGAAATACATAGGATTTTGCTTGCTTACTGGTGGGGACATAAATCAAATGAGAGGAGGATTTAGTGGGTTCCCAAGCATCAAATGGGAAGAAGTAAGGCTGTGGGGGTTTTGGTTTTCGTGATTTGGAATTCTTTAATCTGGCCATGTTGGCCAAACAAGCATGGAGGTTAGTGCAATACCCTTCTTCTCTAGCAGCTCAAGTTTTGGCTTCAAAGTACAATAAGTCAGGCAATTTCTTGAATTCACAGTTAGGCAGAAATCCATTTTATCTATGGAGAAGTCTCCTGCTAGCAAGACTTGTTCTTATGAAAGGTCTTTGTTGGAGGGTAGGAAATGGGAAGGATATCAGAATCTGGTCTGATAGGTGGCTACCTCTAACTACTAATTTCCAGGTCCAAAGCAGGTGTTCTATCCTACCTGAAGATGCTCCAATTTCAGCTCTTATTGATGAATCAACTTGTAAATGGAAGGACCAACCTGTGAGACAATTTTTCCACCAAGAAGAAGCTGAGATGATCTTGAGAATACCAGTTAGCCAATGTGGAAGTGGAGATAAACAGATATGGTCTTATACTAGGAATGAGATTTTTATTATCAAATCTGATTATCCTATGCAAGTTGAGAGTGAGGAAACTAAGAAAGGTCAGCGTTCTATTCATAACTCTGGTTGAGACAAATGGAGAATGTTGTGGTTGCTTAAGCTGCCTAATGTTGAGAAAGTTTTTTTGTGGAAGGCATGTCATGAAGGCTTACCAACCAAGCTGAATCTTTATAGGAAAAAGGTTGTTGACAACCCCATGTGCCCAATCTGTGATCTATCTAAGGAAACAACTGAGCATGTTTTATGGTCCTGTGTTGCTGCTAGAGATGTCTAGTTTTACAGTTCAAGAAGGTTACAAAAAGCAAAAATTGCAGACCATAATTTTAAGGAATTGATGTTCAACTTGTTTGATACTTTTGAAGTAGAGGAGCTCTTACAGATTGTTGTGGTGATGTGGAAGCTGTGGAAAAGAAGGAATGCAATGATTTTTGAAAACATCTTCTCTCCTCCTTTAGTGCTTTTTAATCAAGCTATCCTGAGATTATCTGTAATACATGCCAATTTTCAATCTCAACTGATTAGAAATTCTATTCCTACTATATCTTCATCATGTTGGATGCCTCCACCTCAAGGTATTGTCAAAATTAATTGGGATGCATCGATAGATAAACATCTTTATTTGGCTGGTTTTGGAGCTGTGGTAAGGGATAGTGAGGTCATGTTTTGGCTACCATGAGGATAAACAGAATCTGTTACCTGATTCTCATCTAGCAAAATCTTATGCTGTTTTTTATGCCTCAAAGTTTGCTATAGAGCTTGGTTGCCAACGAATTATTTTAGAAGGGGATGCTCTAAATGTTGTGGAGGGAATTAAAAATGGTGCTCAAGGATGGGACAGTTCCAATATACTCATATCAGATGCTAAATCTCTCTTGAATCAACTTCAACAATGGATAGTTGCTCATATTCAAAGAAGTTTAATTCAGTTGCTCATGCTTTGGCAAGAAGTGCATTAAGCATTGCTGATTCAGTGTTTTATATAAAGGAAGTTCCTCATTGTATTGCTCATTTATTGCATGTTTGGACATTAATAAAATTTTGAATGTTCTTTTAAAAAAAAAACAAAAAAAAAAGAAAAAAAAAAGAAAAGAAGAAACTTCCCTATTAAAATGACCAAGGAGTGATTATACTTGCATGCTTTCTTATCATATATAGTCTTATCATATCTAATAATCATGCAGGTAAAACACTTACAATTTTGGCACATAACATATCGCGATGCATGTACAACACATAATATCATAAAACAAATACATAAAACCATAGCACTAATCATGCTAGTTCAAAGTTTAAAGCAAAAAGTGTCGATAAGCACCTACATATAAGCATGTGACTACAGTAATATCTTAAACAACTAAGGAAATAATATGGATGGAAAGTGTTATCGCAACCATAACTCTAAGGAGAGAAGTAATGCTATATTTATAGATATGTTTGTAATTGGAAAGGCTATTTTATCTCCGCTAGATGGGCCCAACTATATCCAGTAAGAGGCACTTATAAGGGGCCCAATGAGCTGGAAAGCTGCGGGCGCACCATACACTTGCCACCATGATATCGTACCACCCAATGGGATTAATATGGTATAACTGTCACCAATAAAAAATTCTACCCCTAAGGAAACAACGAGATATTCGAGATGTTTATCCTCGATATGTTAATCCTTTCATTCTTAATTCATATCCCTGGAATTTGATAGTCAAGTCCTCAAGATTTAGGGAAATGATTGAACTATTCTTATTAACAATAATATGCACCTATATAAAAGGCCAACGTTAGCAGTACAATAAAACTTTATGATCCCTAATTGCAACAATACATATGGATATCTGATTTAGGCATCAGAGGTGCACCAAGCACACTAGGCCACCACCTTTTCTTGTCATAAGCGGTTGAGATCAGTTGACGGTGATACACGTCACAAATAGTGGCGGCGTCTGTGGGATCCGAGCAGAATTCCTAAAGACATTTCAACGTGGTTCTCACATGCTTTCTATGACACGCTCCCGCACAACCAGACACCAGGAAACCACACTTCCACAAACATGGAAGCACGACTTTTGGAGATGGAAGAACATTTAAGGAAGATGACTATAGCAATGGAGGCTCTCCAACAAGAAAACAAGAGCCTGAGATGGAAAAACCAAGACTACAACAAGGGTGCCGTGCCAAACCACAACGCAGGTAATGGTTGTGCCGAGGAGGAATGAATACCGAGGAGGCAGAACAGAAAAGTTTGCACGACAAATTGCATAGCCTTGTTGATAAATATGAAGAGATTACCAAGAAGATGGGCGGGGTCATCCTCAGTTGATCAGTTGCTTAACTGTAGATATTTACTTTATAGCACGAAGGTAATGGTTGTGCTGCTCCCACAAAAGTTCAAAATCCCTCAAATAGAGTTGTACGATGGGTCGCGAGATCTAGTAGACCACCTAGAGAACTTCAAAGCACACATGACCCTTCACGGATTCCCCGGGGAGGTAGCATGTTGGCTTTCCCATTGATGTTGAAAGGCATGGTGAAAGGCTGGTTTGGAGTGTTGCGATCAGGATCAATTGATAGCTTCAAAGAATTGGCCAAGCAATTCCTGATGCAACTCATGGCCAGCAGGAGCCGAAGATGACCCGCAGCATACGGGTCATCTTCGCCTCCTAAAAATCAAGTAGAAAGAAGAAGAGAGCTTGAAGGCATACCTCACCTGGTTAAAAAAGGAGTGATTAACCACTGATGATTAAGATGAGAAAATTACATTGGAAGCCCTTCTGGGAGGTATATGGCCTCGAAGCCCATTCATGGTAGAGTTAGAGCGAAAACTCCATTAATGTTGAGAGAATTCATAGACAAGGCCGACAACTTTGTCAATGCCGAGGACACACTCCAAACCCTAATTGTGTTGCGGAAAGTGAAGCTCAAGGAAGAAGGTAAAGACCTTTAGAGGTCGAGTGAACAAAGGACCTCGGAGAAAGCTGGACAAAGTCATCATGACAAAAGGTGAGAAAGGCAAGTGCCCCCTTGTGAATGTGATCTGAGATTCATTCATAATAGTTTGAATGTGCATTCGGAAGAGGGTTCACCAGACCAAGGGGGAGGTGACCAGGCGAAGAGACGATGACGCTTTTGTACCTACCACCAGTCAGACAATCATTGGACGGAGAATTGCTACATGGAAAAGAAGAGCTGAGGAGTTACAGGAAAGCAACAAGCTGGAACGGCTGGTGGCAGAACGTTACAAAGCAAGTGAAACAACCACTTGGGCGGAGAATGGAGCGAGATCGAAACACCCGAAAAAGCAAGAGCCCAAAAAGGCAACGACCAATAAGGGTAGATGATTGAGATGCTCCTTGCTAGAATCCAAACCATGGCGAAGCGCCTTTGGGCGAGATTCATACAATAGTAGGAGTGTTTGCCAGAGAAGGAACCTTTGCATCCAGTAGAAAAGTGCATGCTTGCAGGGCGAGATACTAGGAAGTATACACAACCAGTGAATTTCTATTGACTTTAGGAACCTCATGAAAATCTCATAAGTTTTTACGAATCGACCAATCGCACAGGTTTTAGTCTGTTAACTTAGTCAGTGTTATCACTCACTATGGTGCTAGAAATATGAGTTTAATTATTTAAGATAGTTAGAAGTGTCAGAATGTGTTTTGGTTTACGCCATAAGACTCAATTGATTATTTAGGATTTTATGGTGCAATAGCCTATTTTCATAATTTCGAACGAAACACCTATTCGAAATTGTGAAATTATTTTTAGGGGTACTTCGGGGTTGAATTTCAGTAAACGATTTTCACTATAGCTTAATATGAATATTTAGGATTTTTCAGTACTAAGTTTATTATGCATTTATTCGGAGTGAATAGTAACCTCGATAAGCACACCCAATGTAGTGTTATCAATATCACAGTGTGGAATGTTCAAATTAGGTTAAAGAAGTTTTATTTGGACACTTGGCAAGATTTTAGCCACACTTAGTGAATAGTATTAGACACTTGGCACCATAAGGAACCATTAGATGGATTTGTGAAGGAAGTCAAGGTGTGAGATCATGCCACCTAAGCAAAGTTTTGTTTCATCTGATCAACCAAATTGTGCCAGACCAAAGAAAGTTTCAATCCTAGCGAAACCCTGAATGGTTGGAATCCATTTGAAACCCTAAATGGTTTCCCCAAACCCTAAAGTTGGCCTCCAAACCCTTTTTAATCCGATTTCTAACATTGTGTTTAATCACTTGATTAAATTACTTCCACATGCTATTAATTAATCAAGTCCTTGTTATGACATCATTATCCAACCTTTTAAATCTTGAAAATTTGATTGGGCCAAGAAAAATTGGTTTTGGCTTTGATAGCATTTCAAACCCCAACCAAACCACCTATAAACCCAAATTGAAGCCCACTTGGTTGGGGCCCACCAAGGCCCACAAATTTGGCCACCTTGGCAAAACTTCTTGAAGAAATTTCCCCTCCACATGGCAGACCATTCACTGCCATTGGCTGCACCCAATAGTGCCTTGATGTGAAGAAGAAATCCACTCCATCAACCTACATCTCTCACAGTTGCTGCAGGCAGTCCTTGCTCTTCTCTATTCTCCACTTTATATCACATAGCCACCTCCAATCAAGGGTCATTCAAGCCCATAACTTCCCCCTCCAGGAGTCTAAAGTCGTGCAAGACACACTTCTCTCCATTTTATCACTTCTTTCCCCCATTCTTAGAGAGAAACCCAAAAGAGCTCTCGGGCAGATTTATGGGTCTTTTTGTGTGGCCATTTTCGACCCTTTGTAGGTATTATCTCACGATGACTCATCATAAAAGTTTTTTGTATTTGAGTCTAGTTTTCGTGTATATCTTATTAGTCTCATTCCATTCTCATTTGATCAGTCAAAATTATTTTTTACCATGGAAATGTCATTGTGGGCGTGAAACTGGAGAGTATGATATGTTTTGGAATTGTTTACCATGCTAATGGACATATCTTGGTCCGAAACGTTTATGGCATGTGTTTATGAATGTTCTTTGAGATTTTGTTGCATGAATAAAGCTTTTGATGATAGATTTCCTTAGATTTAGAAACTTGAAAACTGGAAGTGGAAAAACAGTTTTTGTTTTGTGAAGGTATGAATATTTTATGGTTTAATATTATTCCAAAGGCTTTGATATTTTTATATGATGATCGTAAGCCTCTTACATACATGTTAGAATGCTATTTTGAAGATATTTAGTATTAGTTTTAAAGATATGTTTTTCAATGCAAGAGGATTTCGGTTTGGCCTAAGATTTGATGTTTTTGGGTTAGATCCATGTTTTGTTGAATTTTAGTCATGTGATTTTAAGTTTGATAGTTGGATCTTCTTCAGGACACATTTTTAATTCATGAGATGTTTTAGTTTGATGATCACATGTCTTTAAGCTATGGATCAAGAGATTGATCAAAGTTAGTGGAGAGAAAAGTTTCTGTTTTTGGACTAAGTTTAAAACCAAAAAAACTCCAAGTGTTGTTTTGTGATTTTGGTGACTTTTGTTTGCTGATTTAAATCATGATTGATCTTAGGATGATGTTATGAATATGTTAGAAGTAAGATTTGATTTTTTGGAATTGTTGGAGATATTTTTATTAAGGTCAAAACTTGTGATTTAAGGGTTTACTTTTTGTTAAAAAGTTTGGGTCTTTTTACAAAATGTTTGGTGTTAATGATTAGCTTTTCTTAATGGATATTTTAAGTGTATTTTTAAACTTAGGATAGGAAGATCCTTGTTACAAAATTTTGGTTTAATCATGGGTTTTGAAGATGGAAGAAATTGCAACCAAAATCAAGAGAAATGACCTATGAATGTGTCGGCCATTGTGAGTTTTCCATAGTTATGATTGATTTTAAATTTTTATGAGTTGTTATTTGAGTCTAGGACAAAATTTACATGAGGAATGTAAATTCTTGTAATTTAGGAGTTAGGATGTGAAATCCTTAAGTTAGGGGTAAATAGTCATTTTCCCACATATAGAGGGTAAAATGGTAATTTTACTCTAAGTTGTCTCTTTTCACAATTCTAATTGTTAGTAATTAATTTCTAACTTTTAGAATACCCTCTTACAGTTTCTCGTGTTTCACGCTTATTCTCGTAAAATGCAATTATCGAGGTAAGTTAGCTCTTAGCTTACTATCAGTTTACTGTGTATGTGTGATGAGTTAGGAAACTACAATTTATGTTTGTATGTTGCTATATATGCCATGTCATCACATGTTTATCTATTACACGAATTATTCTGTCATGAAATATTTATCTGTTACACAATATATTCTATCTCATGTTACTATCTATTGCAAGTATGTCACGTTACGTATGCTATCTGTTACATGTATGTCATATCACATAATATTCACTGTCACATGTTATGCAATGTTACAAAATATTGTCTGTTACATGTTATGTCATGTTTCAAAATATTATCTGTTACATGTATGTCATGTTATGAAATATTATCTGTTACATTTTATGTCATGTCTGTCATCTTACGTTCATGTCACGTTACGCTACGTCAGGACTTCTGTCATTTATGTCACGTTCATGTCACGTCACGTTACGAAATGTCATGTATGCCAGTTAAGTTATTTATGTCAATCACAGCCCTAAGCGCTAGGATGGGGTAATATCCTAGTGGAACTCATTTGTTCACGCTGGAGTGTTTAAATAGGTGTGAAATTTCCTAGATTGACGAAATACAGTCAACAAGTTGCGAATGAGGCCTAATTAGCTGGTCACCGAAGCTTGCCAGGCACTAACGCCGATGGCGCTACACATTATATTACGTGTGTCAATAGCAAGTGTGGTACAAATAATTCATAGGGCTACAACAACTGTGGAGCATGAAGTATGGGGCCACAACAATTGTGACACGTAGAATACGTGGGGCCACAACAACTGTGGAGTATGTATTAACCCACTCACTGCTGGTATAGACACATGTGTTGTGATGCAGTAATCGACAGGGACACATGGCTCAAGGGGACCCATGTAGCACCCGTATGGTCACTTTATTAATTAAGTCCATTGAATAAGATTTCAAGTTCATGTATTTCACGTTCAAGTTATGTTTCATGTTATGTTATGTTCAAGTTCACGTTATGTTCCAAGTTCACATTGATGTCATGTTATGTTCAGGCTCATGTTATGTTCAAGTTCACATTTATGTTATGTCATGTTCACGTTCACGTTATGTTCCAAGTTCACATTTATATTATGTCATGCTCAGGTTCATGTTATGTTCAAATTCATGTTCAAATTATGTATGTTCACGTTCATGCTATGTTTCAAGTCCATGTTATGTTTCAAGTTCATGTTCATGCTATGTTGCTAGTCCATGTTAAGTTTTAAGTTCACGTACATGCCATGTCACGTCAAGCTAAGTTTCAGTTTTAGTTCAGGTTATGTTATTTATGCCATGCTGTATGTCAAGTTATTCTATGCTTACTTATGACTTTAATTATGCATTCATGCTTTTACTTGTCATGCATGCATCATTAACATGTGTGGAAGTTTTATGTTAACTTGCTGAGATTTGTAATCAGATCTCACCATGGTAGTCCCAACTACCACTCTCCCCGAATGGTAGGTGATGTGTCAGGATCAGAGCAGCGAGCAGATACTGGCAGACTGGAGGAGGTTGACTAGACGTCGTAGACGTAACATGGAGCTTGCAACCTCCATAGTTAGGTCTTTGGATAGTATTCCGGCATGGTTAGTTGAGTTACTCAACGAACTAGCCCAATAGTATGTTTTGGCAATGTAATTATGAAGCCTGGTCTCTGTTGTTTTGATATTACAATCTTCTGAGACCCGTGTTGTAATCGTGGATTTTTTAAGTATGCATGAATTATGTATTAACTATTTGAGATGTTATAAGTTTGGTGCATAGTATTGCTAAAAAAAAAAAATTATCCGCTGCGAATATTGCATAATACTAGATGCATGTTGGGAACATTACATCTTATATGACATCTTATCCCCATTCGGGATGGTAGAAGTTGTGACAGGTTTAGAAGATCACCCCCATAGTGAAATGCATGAGGACTACGGTACCCTTGACCAGCGAGGAGGTACCTGGTTGGGGGTACCAAAGAACAATAAGAGCTCGTCGGAGCCCTCCTTGTTGGATAGGATACATAATTCTGACCCACTCATTTATGAGGTATTGTAGCTCATCGACGAGTTGAAGAGATTAAGGAATCGGGACAAGGATCAATTCTTGGAGAAGAGGAAGAAGCTCGATTAGAAAAGGAAAAAAAGAGGGAACATTTTCCTGTTCCAGGAAATATATTTTGGATGTTCTAGTGGCTTAAGTTCTTTTGTGATTGGTCCCTTTGTTTAGGGGAAAAAAGTTTTTCGTTAGTTACCCTTGCTTGGGAGACAATGAACATATCCTTCATTGGATACTTTTGATATGAAATTTTTATGCTAAAGGCAATGTTTGGGTTATGCATAGTTTTACAGTACCATGTTCTAAGGCAATTACTTTAGGTGTTGCCTAGTTTCATACAAACCTTATATTTTCCACTGCATTTATTATTGCATGCTACTAGTATACCAAGGAGCATGCATATTATCTGTCATGTACGAGTGGTATGTAGCCATGTGTTGTATGTCCTGGCATTTCAGTCACCGTCCAATCCCAAGTGGGGGCTAGGGGCGCCACATGGGTGCCTTGATAATTCATGATATGATTCGATTATGTCTTAGAATAATTTTTGTAGGTTTAGTTTGAGATTAGAAACATGCCATAATAGGTTTTAACTCAATCTCGTGTTTATCATCAAAGCATGTATGGTTTGACTTTTAATCATGCTTCATTTGAGAAATATTTTCTTGAGGCTTGATATATGAGCATTTAGAAAAACATTCTGATTGGGATAATGATACCGTAGGAATGAAATCTCTTAAATCCACAATCAATTTGAAAACTCCCCAAAAAAGCCAAAATCAAGACAATGGATGGCAAATTTAGACCCGATGAGAACTCATTTCAAGAACCTAGATTATATTAAAATCTAGACCCATTGAAGAATCCGTCTCAAGAACTAAGATTACAAGGAAGAACGCCACAAATGTTGTGATTTACCTTTGATAAGTTTAAAAGTTCAATTAAGAACAAGAGGAGTAAACTCAACTCATAAATAAAATTCAATATTGTCTAAAACTTCAAATGAGGCTACAAAGAGTATTTAAACCAAACCTAATTAAAACTCTAGCTAAAATAAAGCCCCTTTTACCCAAAATGCCCCTAGATGAACAGTGCCGCAGTTACAGTAATGCAGCTACAGTAATGCTACAGTAACCTCTTAAAACCCTAGTTCCTAAAAAGTAACTTTCTAAATAAGCCCTTGGCCAAAATACAAGGCCTTCCCAAAAACCCTAGTTCATAAGAAATAATACATGTGGGCCAACCATCTTCAAACCCACTTATTACTGTCTAATAAAATAAATCCTTTAACCCAATTGGAAGCCTCCAATAACAGTAGGCTCTATCTCTAACTCATGTCTTCCACAGCTTGAATCAATTGGATCAAAACTGGTTCTCCTTCTTTCAAGCCCATCTTGAGTGTTGGGCTCTTGCTAGCTTCATCCCAAGTGGATTGCACCAATCCTTGCATTGCTTCCTTGATCTTCTTGGCTCATCTGGAACTTGCAAATGATCTTTAAGAGTAGGCCCACCTTGGTTCCCATCAGATAAAAAGAAATGCATGATTTAATTCTAGCATGACATTGATAGAAAGGTCATATCATGCATACTTTGAGGTTTATCTAGAATTTAAGGATTTTGTTAGGCATGATTAAGTGTTAGGATGAACTTGCACAAAATTAAGCTTTTGTTATGTCATTGAGGATTTATAGTGAGCATTTTCCATTGGAGGAATTTGTCATGCATGCCTTCATGAGGATCAACAGTTAAAATTTCGTTTAGGCATCATCTAGAGAAGCATGCCACGAATTGAGAATGAATTGGCTAAGATCACTTTTTTTTTTAAGGCATAGACGGTCTTAGAATGTGCAAGATATGAGGACTATGAGTTTTGGTTAAGATTGGAGAGCATTTCCATTAGTAGCAATATTTGGAAGTTTAGGAGTAATTTTGTAATTTTCCCATTATCTAGAAAATTTTATTTTTCCTTAAGCTAGTATTGACTCTAACTTAGTACAATTTTTTGTTCACACCCACCATATCACTTCCAACTTCAACAGTCTGTAAGTTGGTCTCTAAGTTATACTTTGATGATTATTTATGATTTATTGATAAATGCCGCATTCATTTTATAACTGTCATTTTGAGCATGAAATGTCATAATTTATGTTTCAATTTTGTCATTTTGCATACAACTACCAGTTTTGAAATGTGCCACATACATGCGTATCATGAAAATCATTTTTAAAAGTATTGCATGAAAAATTATTTTATCATGACCCTATAGGCTAGGATGGGGAAATATTCTGGTAAAACTCCTCTATCCACTCTAGAGTGATTAATATGGAGTGGTAACCCCTGGGTTGACGAAGGACAGTTAACAGGCTTTGAATTGGTTCTTTTTAAATAATGTTGGAGCGAAATCATATGTAATGACACCTAATGCTGGTGGGAGTACATGTTATGATTTTACGATTTAATGTTATGTTATATTACCAATGCGTTGAGAACGAGTCTTCAGACAACGTAAGCTCAATGTGAGTTGTATTACGATCACCGACAGGTACTCACTGTGCGTATGGAGAATTGGGATGATACCATATGTTATGTTAATTCTATGATTGTATATGATTCATGATGAAAAACTAAGTTTTTTAATGATGGAAATGAAATTATGTTCTCTGTAAGAAAATGTGCATAAAAAATCTATTTTCTTGAGAAATCTGAATGGGAGACAAATATAGTTTTTCTGCATTGCATGTATTTCATGTTTATCATTCTTCATGCATAGTCTATCTTTGTGCACAATGGTTGTCAAACTTACTGAGATTTCAAGGAAATCTCACCCTTTGTGGTTTTGAGATGATAGAAGTTGTAGACATAGATGGACCCAATGGACCAGTGGATCAAAAGGATTGAGGAGGAACCAGACGCCGACAGAAGTGATCTTATTTTGATATTTCTAGGCCAAAACCTTCGTGCCATAGAGCGCATGAAGAAGCTGATTTAGATTTCTTTCGGAAACTTGGTATTTTGTACAAATATCAAGCTACATGTTGATTTGAACTTATGGTTTAATCAATATTATTGGGATGATTTTAGTTATTCTGGCATGAGTTCATTTTCAGCCTTACTTTATGTTGTGATTATTGCATATTGCTAGCTATATTTTTAGGATGCATTGCATACTAACTGTCATGTACGGGAGTGTGTAACCCTGTGTTGCTTGTCCCTACGCTCTAAGTCTGCATTACATTCCAAGCAGAGGTTGGGGGCATCATAGAGTAGTATCAGAGCAATTATGTCTCTAGGTAAACCCACGTATCCTTAGGTATATGCTTGAATATAGGTTTTGATCTTTAGATTGGGTAAGCTTGAATCATGAAGCAAAGATTGGATCTGACGCATGTACCTGAGAATATGGCACGTGAATGAAGGGAATGAACCCCGAAGGATCCAATACTCGTCATGAGCATGATCATTGTTTGGATGGAGGGCATGTTTTGCCAGACGCAATTCGTCAGATGATAGAGACCCTGAAGCAACAACATGGGTTAATTCTGAGACAGAACCCTTAGGTTGAGAGGCAGGAGAATCGAGGTTGTTTGTATGAGAAATTCCTGATTTATCGATACCCTAAGTTTATGGGTGTCGAGGGACCCCTAAAAGCTAACAAGTGGCTACTAGATCTCGATAGGACCTTTGAGATCAACGACTGTACATTAGAGCTGATAGTACAGTACGCAGGGCATCTGCTTCAAGGAGAAGCTAGCATCTGGTGGGACACCAAGAGCCAATTATTGGTAAGGGAATTGGGTCATATTACTGCTTTGAATTGGGATAGCTTCAAAGAGGAGTTTCATAATCAATTCTTCCCTAAACCGATGAAGACCTAGAAGGCCCAAGAGTTTGCCACATTGGTACAAGGCAATCTCACTGTCGAACAGTATGCCACAAAATTTATGGAATTAGGAAGGTTCGCTCCCCACTTGATTGCTATGGAAAAGATGCAGACCCAAAAGTTTCAAGGAGGACTGCAACCCCGAATTCGCAGTTACGTGGCCAGATTGTCATCAATAATTTTCAAAAATTAGTCAACGTGGCCGCTATAATCGAATCAAAAAAGTGAAACGTTGTAGCTCAGATTAACTTAGAATGAAAAAGGGCTTATTTTTCCTCTGCAGGAGGAAATAACCCTAAGAGAAGGATTATTCAAAGTACCAACAAGGGCAAAGGCATCATGATGGCCCTCCCTACCATTTGTAAGAATTGTGGAAGGAATCACAGTGGAGAATGCTGAGTTGGATTAGGAGTATGTTACCGATGCGGTCAATCAAGGCATATGATACGCGAATGCCCTTAGAGTATGCAAGGAGGAAACGCTCCTGCAAACGGCCCAATCAGAGGTCCCTACCCAAGCCCATTTTTAAGCTATCAACCTTGGAAAGATTAACGAGGAAATGATTGGTGATAAAGAAACAAGAGTCATCACTGGTATTCTTCCTTAAGTGCCCCTCTTTAGTAAGTAGTTTACTTGTTATAACTGCTAAGTAGTTGGTAGTGATTACGCATTTGGTAAAGTCGCACTATACGATTATATGATCTGCGCTTTGTTTGATGTTGGCACTACGAGTTCTTTTGTGTGAAGCCCAAGTTTGGAAATGCATGTCTTTTTAGTGAGGTGGAGCCCAATTATGTGGTTTAAATGTTTTCTTTTTAGTCTGAGTGCCGGCAAGATTATGGCCCAACCCGTGTGCGAGCCCATTAGCTGATGAGAAAAGCCCAGCCCTAAGGTTAGAAACCCTAACTTCCTTTTCATTTTTCTTTCTCTCCCCTTCCCTCCTCTCCTCTCCTGCACCGCACCAACCCCAACCCCTTTCTCTTCCACTTTCTCTCAATCTTTCTCCCGCTTGCACTCTCCTTCCTCTCTCCCCCTCTATGTTTCTTCGTTTCTCATCCATCACCCTCTTGCGTTTTAGCTGCCCTCTCCACCTCCACTAAGACCTTTATCTTCTTTTGCCTCACCGCCATAACATGTGCCTCTGATCGATAAGCTCCTCTACCTCCACCTCTCGTTCCTGTCGGCCTCTCGCTGTAACCCCGATGTGCCAGTCCGACGCCAACAATGGTGAGTACTCTCTCTCTCTCTCATATCTGCTGCTCAATTTTAGACGGTGAGATTTCAAGCCGCTGGCCACCACTCACTTCCTAGCAACACACATACTATTTTTCTCTCTCTTGGAGACACGACATAGCCATCATCGGGACTATCGCGTAACCCATTGTCGAGGATGACCACAACCAGCAATAGTGCTATGGGTGCCTTGATCATCCGTAATTCCTACCTGTGTGCTGTAAGTAATTCTCCAGCGTGACCATTGGAATTCTAAAATGAAATTTATCACTAACTTTGTTGTAGTCTGGTTGTTTTTTAGAAGGGCCTTAGGCCCGGGGAAGTGTTGGGAATAATTGATGTGGTTGTTATTGGAATTTGGGCCGAGAGTTGGATGGAGGATGGGAAACACGTGTATTAGGGGTTTGTGAAACTGTGGAATTGTGACTTGTGTGTTGTTGTGTGGTTGACTGTTTGTGCTATGCCATGTCATCCAATAAACTGCTTGTCATGCATCTGCATATTCATGGTTATTAATATGTCTCCTGAATTATTCATTTATGCTATGCTATATGGTGTAATCTGAAACCTGTCATTGGAAAAAAATATATTTTGTGTGGGTGTGTGCGTTTCACTACCCCAAGATGATATGAGGTATTATCACTGATATGAACCCGCAGGAATAATCACTTGAACCCACAATCAATTTAAAAACCTACCCAAGAAAACCAAGATCAAATCAATGGATGGAGAATCTAGACCTGTGGAGAACTCGTTCGTAGAACCTAGATTATATTAAAATCTAGACCCGTTGAAAAACCTGTCTCAAGAACCCAGATTACAAGGAAAAATGGCAGAAAAGTTGTGATTTACCTTTGATAAGTTCAAAAATTCAATCAAGAACAAGAGGAGTAAACTCAACTCACAATGAAAATTCAATATTGTCTAAAGAGAACTTGTGTTGGACGGCTATAAGGTATTTAAATACCTAAACCCCAACAAACCATAGGCCAAAACAAGACCTCTTTTATCCAAGATGCCCCTGGATGAATAGTGCCGTGGCTAAAGTAACACGATTACAGTAATGCGGCTACAGTACTTCTTGAAACCCTAGTTTAACAAAATAAAATATATGTGGACCAATCATCCTCAAGCCCGATTATTCTAGACTAATTCCTATGACTAATAAAAGAAATCTTTTAAATGACTTAAACAAATTGAAAGCCTTCAATAACAATAGGCCCAAACAATAACTCTAAGTCATGTCTTCCACAACTTGTATCAAGTGGATCAAACAAAACTGGGTTTCTTTTCTTTTAAGCCCATCTTCAGTGTTGGGCTCTTGCTAGCTTCATCCCAAGTGGATTGCACCAATCTTTGCATTGCTTCCTTGGTCTTCTTGGCTCTTGATCTTGTTATTGGCTCATCTAGAACATGCAAATGATCTTTAAAAGTAAGCCCACATTGGTTCCCATCATTCCGCCTTTCCTCAAAAGGATCCGACCTCGAATCTTTACATACATCAAAAGGAGAAAGATCAGAAATATTGAAAGTAGCAGAAACATTATACTCACCTAGAAGGTGCACTTTATATGCATTGTCATTAATTTTTTTAAAAATTTGGAAAGGTTCATCTCCTTGAGGATGCAACTTAGTCCTTCTATGGGCTGAGAATCTTTCTTTGCGCAAGTGAACCCAAACCCAATCTTCTGGTTCAAAGATGACCCGCATTTGCCCTTTATTGGCTTGGGAAACAACCCTTTCATTCTTTTGGGCAATTTGAAGCCATACCCTTTTATGAAGTGACTTCATCAACTCTGTCTTCTTTTGTCCTTCCAAGCTACTCTTGCCGTAAACAGGTAAAGGCATCAAAATCTAAAGGAGTAAGTGGATTAAAACATAAACAATTTCAAAAGGAGAATATGAAGTAGTAGTATGCATGGTCCTATTATATGCAAACTCTATAAATGACAAACAGTCCTCCCAAGTTTTTAAATTATTATGAACAACAGTGCGTAAAAACTAAGTTAAAGTTCTATTAACTATTTCAGTCTGACCATCAGTTTGCAAATGACAAAAAATAAGAGCTTAGTACCCAATTTTCCCCACAACACCTTCCTAAAGTAGCTCCCCGAAAAACAAATCAACTATGTTTGTGGCATCATCTGTTTTATAGCATGGTATGAAATGTGCCATCTTACTAAATCTATCCACAACCATAAAAATAGAATCTCTACCCATTTTTGTCCTAGGTAGCCCCAAAACAAAGTCCATAGATATGTCAACCTATGGCTCACTAGGAACGAGTAAGGGTGTATACAACTCATGCGGCAAAACCTAAGATGTGGCCTTACTACATATAATGCACCTGCCACAAATGCAAAAGACATCGCTCTTCATCTTAGGACAATAGAAATGTTCATGCAAAATGTTTAAAGTTTTCTTTACAACAAAAAGACCGCTCCAATTATATGCAAACTCAATTCAAATGATACTCCCGCAAACGTTCATGTAACAAGTCAATAAATGGGAAATGACACTCCCACAAATGTTCATATAACATGTCTAAAATCTTCTTTACACCAAAATGACCACTCCAATTATATGCAAACTCAATGAATGGCAAGCAATACTCCCTGTCATGGTCACGCAATACGTTTAAAATCCTTTTTACACCATAATGATCCAATAAACCACATCCATGCTCTAGCATCTCACGCATAAGACTAGTGGCTCACAAAATTTATTCTCTCTAAACAAATATCAATCTAGTTTATAGCACTTACCAAAGGATGCCTTCTCACACGCTCCATACACACTAGCAATGCCATCATCATTAGCATGCAATTCCTTATTATATTCAAGTCTCAATAACTTTGCATCTAAAATGAAAGACAAGAACATACCTTCTTGCTAAAGCATCAACCACAAATTTTTCCTTATCTTGTGTGTATTTGATTACATGAGGAAAATCTCAATACAATCCTCCCACTTAGCATGCATTATAGTCAACAACTTACCTTGTCCCTTTAAGTGTGTCAAGAACTCATGTTCTTCAAAGAAAAGTCGGGTAGCAATTGTCGCATCTGACATAAAATCAATGTAGTGCTCTATCTCCCTAATAGATGGCAATCCACTAAATACATCGCTAGGAAACACGACCTCATATTCCTACAACAAAGAGACAACAACACTAGGCAGAGACACATCAAGTTCATTAGTATTAAAACTCGCCTTAGCATAAAAACATAAAAACTCAATTTTCTCTTTGTTTTTTGCTCAGTTTCTTGAATCATTCCTTTCTCTACACTCTTTTTCTTTTCCACTATATTTTTCCCTTTCACTTTTTTTTTTTTTTCATCTTTTTTTGAACTCTCGACCTCACAATCGCTTTTCAACTAATTCTCTCTTTTCCTTAAGGTCTCAGCATGATCCTCATATTTTTTCTCTCATTTCTCTCTCTTTTTCGGCCTCACTATTTCTTTTTTTCTCGATTTCACCTTCACTTTTACTTTTTAGCTTAATCTCTCTTTCACTTTTATTTTTTTTATCACTCTCACTTTCATTCTTTCTTTTTTGAGCAAGGTGGTAGTTCACTAAACTATTACCACTTAACCATGGGAACCAACGTAAACAGAGCCTTCATGGCTATATTTTTTACAAGTGATGGGCATGATTACAACCGAAAAAAAATATAATATGTAGCTTTGGAACAAAGTATAGAAGTTGTGGGTGAATAAAAGCTGGTTAAACGCACAAAACTAAAAATACATGAACAAGGTAGAAAAGATAGAATTTTACAAGAATCTGAGGCCAGAGTATTCTAGCAAATTGCAGACCACTAGAGTCTTCAAATTTTACAAGTCACAAAATCTCTGTTTGGTTGAGAAAGCCTTAGCTCCTTCTATGCTACTTCACTTGATGATTCTAGGTCTATTGGCTTGCCCTTTAGATCTGGTCTTGCAAACCTTCTTTGGTGAATCAGTAGTTAATGCATACATCTTTATAGCAAATAAATCTTCAGGCAATCCCCTTTGATCCTGATTAAAAAAGCAAAATATCAGATGAGAAAATTGTACCCAACAGCAATTCATTTTAATATGAACTTTTGAAGAACATGCTTTCAAATTTCAGCAAGAAAAAAGAAAAAAATAAAACAGAAAAGAAAAGGAGAATCCTGTTTTTCAAACTGAATTAGAACGAACTTCAAGGAATATTAGTACCCAGCACAAACAAAAATACTTCTGCTGGGCATTTTTCATGTTTCCGTTTCCATGGCCTATGGAAACCTCCCATGCTTACGCTCAACAATTTTACATAATGGTTTTGTAAGTAGATATTATTCTGACTTCCAGCTGGCACATTGAGTTTTAAAATTATAGCACTGCCGAAGTTGTCGTTGAGGAAACACCTACTAGTTTTTAACATTATTTTTTGTTTGACGAGTAAAAACAAAATTATACACATATTGCATACCCTCAACATCTACTGTTTGTTTAGAAAACACCAATTATTGGGTAAAAGGTCAGGGGCAATACGGATTGATGCATACCAAAGGTCCAATGTTTGAACTGACATTATATCGAGAAACTAGTCTTCTACACATTACCATCCTATTTAGTAACTTCAAAATTACCATCAAATGGAACTTTTTTTAAACACTCATTTTTTATGCCCAACCCACCACAATCAATCAGTTGACAAACCTTCTTCCTACTAACCAAATGAAACTTTTTGTCAACTCCTTTACCACCCCATAAAAAATTCTGAAATAAACTCTCAATTTCTCTTTCAACCCTTGCCAGCAACGGAAAAAGAGATAAGAAATAAGTGAGAAGGTTAGACAAAGTACTTTTTATTAGAGTTAATCTTCCCCCCTAAGACAAATAGATCATTTTCCAACCAGCTAACCTCCTTTCTATTTTCTCAATCACCCCATCCCAAATATTAATAGATTTAAAAGAAGCCCGCAAAGGAAGCCCAAGGTACCTCATAGGGAGTGAAGAAATTCTACACCCCACAATATTTGCCAAGTCTGAAATATTCTGAACAGAACCACAAGATCAACTTAAGATTTTAATAAATTAACTCTTAACCCCGAAACGGCTTCAACACACAGCAAAAGTGCTCTTAAAACATGTAGATTATCAGAATCAGGCTTACTAAAAATCAAAGTATCATCAACAAATAATAAGCAGTGTGAGACCTTTAAACTACTCCATACCTCATTACCCACCACAAAGCTGGACAAAAAATTATCATCCACGGCCTTCTCAATCATTCTACTCAAGGCATCTATAATCATAACAAAAAGAAAGAGGGAGATGGGATCACCTTGCCTCAAACCACGTGAGCTACTAAAGAAACCCACCGGTTCTCCATTCACCAAAGTAGAAAATTTCGAAGTCGACTGTAACATACGGGTCCAAAGTTAGGGCTTAAAACTAGTATTTTGTGTTTTATTTTATTTTTATTTTTCTATTTAATTATTTTTATTGTCGTCATTATTTTATTTTATCATTTTAGGAAAAATGCTAACCGATAGAGTAAATTAGTGATTCATTCCCTATCAGAATCTTCGTATGGTTATCCATTAGGTTTCCGTATTAGATTTGGTTCCTAGTTCAAGACCAACTCAAACTCAAGATATTCAAAATCCTCTCAGAATCTGATCCCTCGTAGGAAAATGTTCCTACAATTTAGGCAATTTCGAATTATAAACAATCTCCTAAAGATTCACGTTACTCCCTCTCGTCGCCTATAAGAAATCCACAAGGCCTCTGAATTACACACAAAAATTCCTGGAGAAAACTCGTTCATGCAGAGAAAGGAAACTTACTCCCGCAAGCACCACCGTAGCCCCTCTCGGCAACCAACAGTCACCTCGACGGACCACCTCCCACACCACCACAGAAAAAGTGAGCCAACCTAGTCCCGTCGCACCCACTCTATTTCGGTAAGCCCATCGCTGTTGGCCACTAACTTCCTTCCCTAGTGTTTTCGGTTTGTTGGTTCTCTCTCTAAACTCTCTCTCTCTCTCTCTCCCTCTCCCTCTCTCGGTGTCGCACCACCATAGGGACCCCCCCAGTCACATCGCCGGTCACTCCCAACCACCCAGAGCCGCCGTCGCACTTAGCTCTCTCTCGGTGAGCATTGCACTGCCCTTCTCCCGTAAGCCTGTTTTCTCTTTTTATTTCTTTTGCTTCAGTTTTCCCAAAATACCCTTTCTACTAGGCTGAGTTTTATTGGGGCTGGGCTTAGTTGTAACTTGACTGGTTTATAAATCTGGTTGGACTTGAATTATTTCAGAAACTATAGTACTAGGTTAAGTGGGTTGTTTTCATGTGAGCCTGAGGTTTAAACTAGGCTGATTATTAAGTAGGCCGAAGCTTTTAATTGAATAAATATATTAGTCATATACTTATTTTTATAGATAAGTATTTAAGGGATTTTAAAGCATAATTTTAAAAGTATATTTTTTTTAAAGTATCTTTTGAGTCTATTAATTAGTTAATATTCCAATCGACTTTTAACTAAGATTTTATAAAATTATTAAGTTATAATTTAAATAGAAGCTAAGGAACATGTTATGAGTTTTGAATAATATTATTATATATGATTTTAAGTATTTGGAATGCTATGACACATTTTTTGGAAAAGTTAGTGACGATTAGTACCTCGTATAGGTAACGCGCTTCAAGTTGGAACTCAGGAAGCAACGCTAAGAGGTAAATAGTATGATCATATAAATGCATGTGTACTGTGAATATTATTATTATGTATGAAAATATGATGTGTTTATGATTGTTAACTACGCTACACTAAGAGGCAAGTCAAGATTAATTTCCTTTTCTATCTTTGATGAAATATGAGATTATGCTTGAATGAATGACTTTGTTGTTCGATTGATTGAATGTTACTAAAATCATATGAAAGCCATGAGATGTTCATGTAGTAATTCAAAGTCAAGTATGCCATGTAATGGAATAGTCAGATTATGCAAGCCATGTTCATGAAGTGCTTAGATTATATATGCCATGTCCATGTAGTATGTATGCCATGTTCATGTAGTACCTGGATCATGTATGCCTTGGAATGTCATAAAACGTTCAGAGCATGTTATGTAATGTCATGTTATACTATGCCATGTATAAGAATATGCCATGCTATATCATATTATGCTATGCCATGTACAAGAATATGCCATGCCATGTCATGTTATGCTATGCCATGTACAAGATTATGCCATGTTAGAAATGTTCATAAAGCCTAATAAAATCTCATGCATTAAGAAAGATAAGAAATGTAATGGTGCCACGGACTCAAGTGTGGTTAACCACAAGTTATGCAAGTTTAGTGAAACACGAACTCAAGCGTGTTTCACTTCATGTTATGCAAGTTAAGTGAAACACGGACCCAAGCATGTTTTACTCCATGTTATACAAGTTAAGTGAAACACGGACCCAAGCGTGTTTCACTCCATGTTAAGACAAGATAAACAAGATATTATGCATTCACGATTACATGTTTGCCATGATTATATGCTTCCGCTTATGTTAATAATGAAAATGTATGCTATGTGAGTCTGTGACAATATATGTATGTAAAATCTTTCAAAAAGTCATGTTACGTGTTTGATTGTAATCTATGAAGCTGTATGTATGTTATGAAGAGTCTCATGGAAATTAAGTGCATGTTAGGCAAAATTATATTTTACAGTATGATGTGCTACTTACTGAGTATTCGACTCATTTTTGTTTGTCTTCTTGTTTTCTTCCATGTCTAATTCTCGCAAATGATGTCTATGATGATACAGAGCTGGATGGCCTGGAATAGATCTAGTACAAAGACTTAGGAAAGAATAAGTGATATTCACACAAGAATTAGATTCCTTTTATGTCATTCATAGGATTAGTTTATGTTCTTTTATTTTACGTTCAGTTTTCGAAACAATCATGTTCAATTCAGTTTTAACGTTTTGATGAATTTCAATAAATGAGGTATTTCAGGATATGAATCTCTTTACCAGGCATTATGTTATAAATGTTAGTAATATCTCTATCCTATGGGAAGGGGGTGTTACATCGACACACATGCTTCATCCATGAAACACCATTTATCACCAAAACCATATCTCCTCAGCAAATAATCAAGGAAATCCCAGCACACATGGTCATAAGCCTTTTCAATGTCCAATTTGATTAAAATACCAGCTTTCTCCATTTTAATTCTACTCTCCAAGCATTCATTTGCAATTAAAACAGAGTCTAAAATATGTCTTCCCCTCACAAAAGCGTTTTGTGATTTTAAATTATCCTCTCCATCACCTTGCTCAAACGGTAGGCTAGCACCTTAGAAATGATTTTATAAACTCCATTCATCAAACTAAAAGGCCGAAAATCTCTAATCTCCACAGCACCTACCTTTTGCAGAATAAGTGCAATGAAAGTCGCATTAAAACTCTTCTCAGACCTCAAATACGAATGGAACTCAGCAAACATCTTCAGAATATCTTCTCTAACTAATCAATCAATAATATCTTCAGCAAAAATCTCATATACCAATCAAGAAATTTTTTTTCTTGATTGGTTAGTAAGAGGAATCCATTTACATATCTTCTTTTGAGTAATGCAATACCATTGAGGGGTGAAACTAGCACACCAAAATAAACAAAAAAGAAAAAAGAAATGCCCAACTAGTAAGAAGATGGAAAAAGAGCAAGAATATTTGAAATCTAAAAAACTACAAAGTATGTTGATTGGTTTATATCGAGAACCTCTTAGCTGCTTTTTCAATGCTACTCTAAGACAAAAGCCTCTTTACAATACAATCAAATCTGCTACACCACAACTACAAAAAACAATCACCTACATTATCGCCATGGAATGATTTTTATCCACGGCTCTCAAGTGCTTTCCAAACAAGATTGAAACAATTCATATCATTGAGATCAGCCAAGGATAATCCATTAATATCGGATTATATCCTTCCTTGCTGCTACATACTCTAAAACAGTGTCCCTTGTCAATGAATCTGTCTTATGTAGTCAATTCATTCTTTTGGGGCAATGTAAATATAAATTTTAAGTTGTCGATAGAAGTTATGTTTCTTCTACTTACATGATCCCCTATGATCAAATTTTAAGTTGTCTATAGAAGTCATTGAAGATAGAAAGAGAGAAAGGAAATACAAATCCACGTTCATGTATCCCTAATCAACGTCCATGACTTTAAAACTTGTACGAACATCACCGAATTTGGTGAAGGTACTTAGACTGGTTGGCTAACAAGGACTATCTTGAGATCGGGAGCTACCAAACTGGCCCTCGAATTGAGAACATGGTCTTGTAGTTAAGATATTCTAGATCTAACACATTATCTGCAAAAGTGTCTACGCATATTATATGTCAAATAATCTTTACTTTCCACCCTATTTTAGATTTATATGTACACTTTACAACTCTTTACGATAATATGTCCTTCTAATGCAACTATGGTGTTTGTTTGGCCAGTGAATAAACTCAACTACCTTTGCAGGCATAACTCAAGCTAACCAACTCTTCCGAAAAACTCACCCATTGGGACCTCGCAACCTCACAGTGAAGTAGCAAATGATCCACTGTTTGACCACTTTTTCTATGCATGCAACTGTTACGGAGATATGATTTGGGATATGGTTTATTGTAGTTTTGGTGATAGTTTCCTTTCTAGCTAGATTAGATATTGATGTAAATACTTACCTGGTATAGCATATTAGACGCATAGAATCTAGCAACAATCTTGTATATTCTCTTCTATATAATGAAAGCAAACCCTCGGTAAAGGGCATTCAAACCAATTTGACAGCAACACCAGTCAATAACAATGATCCTGCATATCCATAATTTGGCCATGGTCAGGATCTTCCCCAAAGAAGTTCTCCCCTTATTATGAGCCACTTTTTTTATTTTGCTCATTAATAACTTTTTTCCCTTTTGTTTCATTTTGTCCTTGGATTTTCCAAAACAAACAAATGCAGCAATGATGTATTTATTTTCATTTATTTTAAAGCAATTTTATTGGTCACATGGGGTATTGAAAGGTTAAAGTCATCTAGCTAAAGGTCAATTCAATCCAAAGGGTATACATCACTACACTTAAGTCACCACCCAATTTTTATACATGCGATGATATATGCAACAATTTAAGTTTACCTTTGATTTGTATAGATGTAGTCCACAATGACGAAAGAGCTCCTTAAAGTATAAATCAGACCTGGTGATGCTTCGATCTTCATTGTCGAGCACAAATCCTACAAACAAGTATGATTAGCTTAGATGTTTTCCACTATGCCACTGCAACAAATTTGTAAGTCAAAGGTGTCCAATCAACAGAAAATGAATTTATAGGTAACTGAGGGCAAACATGAAACTTAAGTTTTTTACTCAAGTCTTCAGATTTAGTTTAATAGGTCTTTTTTTATAAGTAGTTTAACAGATCCTTCAATTATTTGGCATATCTCCTGAGTATCAATCCTTTCATACTTTTAGGTGTGTTTGTTTTGTTCATCTGCCACCTGTTGATCGTCACAAGCTTGCTGCCCAGTCTGTCATGTGTGCTTTTATGGGATATAGCCCTACTCAGAAATGATTTGTTTGTTATGATGCTCATGCGAACAAATTCCAGATCTCACGAAATGTGATTTTCTTTGAAAATCAATACTTCTTTCAGTCTCAGGTTATTTATGATCCTTCTATTACTCTTTTACCCGCTTTTCATGATGTGTCTTCTTCTTCTATTGAGTGATTTAAACCAAGTGTGGTATATCATAGGCGTCCTCCTTCAACGCCTCTTCAAGACACTGATCTGTCATCTGATTCTACGCTTCCTAGACCTCGACGCTCCACCAGGGTTACACATCCACCAGCTAGGTATGGTTTTTCTCATACCTCGCTTACTGCCACTCTCGACACTATTTATGTTCCTCGTTCTTATACTCAGGCAGCCACCCAAGCATGTTGGCAGCAGGCCATGCAAGAAGAAATCCAAGCTCTTCAAGACAATCACACTTGGGATCTTGTGACTTGTCCCTCTGGTGTCAAACCTATTGGTTGTAAATAGGTGTACTTAGTCAAGTTTCGGTCTGATAGCTTACTGGACCGATATAAGGCTCGTCTCATAGCCCTTGGGAACTGGCAGGAGTATGGTATTGATTATGAAGAGACATTTGCACCTGTTGCCAAAATGACTACTGTACGGACTATCTTGGCACTTGCTGCGTCGCAGGGATGGTCTCTCCGGCAGATGGATGTGAAGAATGCATTTCTACATGGGGACTTGAAGGAAGAAATCTATATGTCCCCACCTCCCGGCATGTTTACTACACCTTCTTCAGAGGTTTGTCGGCTACGCCGATCTTTGTATGGATTGAAACAGGCTCCACGTGCATGGTTTGATAAATTTCGCTCTACTTTACTTGCTTTTTCACTTTACTCAGAGTCAGTTTGATTCCTCTCTGTTTCTTCGCAAGACTTCTGCAGGAATTGTACTGCTTCTAGTATATGTTGACGACGTTGTGATTATTGGCTCTGATACTGAGTTAATTAAGCAATTACAACAGCATCTCAAGGCCTCTTTTCACATGAAAGATCTTGGTCCTTTGCAGTACTTTCTTGGCCTTGAGGTGCAAATTACTCCGACTGGTACATTGTTACACCAACATAAATACACACAAGAATTGATTTCATTGGCTGGTCTCCAATCGGGTAACTCTGTTCTTACTCCCTTGGAAGTAAATCTTAAGCTTCGTCAGGAGGAAGGCGAACTTCTCTCAGATCCATCCTTGTATCGACAGCTCGTTGGGAGTTTGAACTACTTGACGATTACTCATCCTAACATTTCTTTTGCTGTGCAGCAGGTCAGTCAATTTATGCAGGCCCCCCAACATCTTCACTTAGCCGCTGTCTGCCGCATTATCCGATATCTGAAGGGTACCTCTACACGTGGGTTATTCTTTTCTAAGGAATCTTCCTTACAGTTGGTAGGGTATAGTGATACTGATTGGGCCAGATGTGCGGATACTCGTCGTTCTGTTACTGGCTGGTGCATGTTTTTAGGCAATGCAATCATTTCTTGGAAGAGTAAGAAGCAAGACAGAGTTTCCAAGTCCTCCACTGAGTCTGAGTATCGTGCTATGTCTTCCGCATGCTCTGAGATCACATGGCTTCGTGGGTTATTGGGTGAACTTGGTTTTCCTCAGCTTCAGTCCACTTGTGTTCATGCTGATAATACCAGTACTATTCAAATCGCCGCTAATCCTGTTTTCCACGAGCGTACGAAACATATCGAAGTTGATTGTCATTCCATACAAGAATCCTTTGACAAACATGTGATTACTCTTCCTCACATTTCCACCGAACATCAAACTGCCGACATTTTCACTAAAGCTCTTTCTCGGCACAGACATCAGTTCTTAGTTGACAAATTAATGTTTCTTGATCTACCAACATCAATTTGAGGGGGGATGTTACGGAGATATGATTTGGGATATGATTTATTGTAGTTTTGGTGATAGTTTCCTTTCTAGCTAGATTAGATATTGATGTAAATACTTACCTTGTATAGCATATTAGACGCATAGAATCTAGCAACAATCTTGTATATTCTCTTCTATATAATGAAAGCAAACCCTCGGTAAAGGGCATTCAAACCAATTTGACAGCAACACCAGTCAATAACAATGATCCTGCATATCCATAATTTGGCCATGGTCAGGATCTTCCCCAAAGAAGTTCTCCCCTTATTATGAGCCACTTTTTTTATTTTGCTCATTAATAACTTTTTTCCCTTTTGTTTCATTTTGTCCTTGGCTTTTCCAAAACAAACAAATGCAGCAATGATATATTTATTTTCATTTATTTTTAAGCAATTTTATTGGTCACATGGGGTATTGAAAGGTTAAAGTCATCTAGCTAAAGGTCAATTCAATCCAAAGGGTATACATCACTACACTTAAGTCACCACCCAATTTTTATACATGCGATGATATATGCAACAATTTAAGTTTACCTTTGATTTGTATAGATGTAGTCCACAATGACGAAAGAGCTCCTTAAAGTATAAATCAGACCTGGTGATGCTTCGATCTTCATTGTCGAGCACAAATCCTACAAACAAGTATGATTAGCTTAGATGTTTTCCACTATGCCACTGCAACAAATTTGTAAGTCAAGGGTGTCCGAGCAACAGAAAATGAATTTATAGGTAACTGAGGGCAAACATGAAACTTAAGTTTTTTACTCAAGTCTTCAGATTTAGTTTAATAGGTCTTTTTTTATAAGTAGTTTAACAGATCCTTCAATCAGCAAAAGCTTAGTTAGCTGAAGTGTTGTGTGGTTATGTACCTAAAAGTAGGAGCCACTCACTAGTGAAGTACTTTGTTTAATGTGATGCTACATAACACTTGCTTTCATTTGAGAGCAAGCTGTTCACACAGATTTTTTTTTTATTATTTTTTTTTATTTTTATAACCAAGGGCATCCGGGCCAGCTTGTGCGCACCTCAACTAATCCCACGGGGCCCTGAAGTTAACAACTAGGTAAACCTCCAGTGGCCCTAAGGGGACTGGAGGTTTACCTAACTCTCTTGTTTTCTAAGGCTATGACCTTTCACCTTCTGTTCCTGACACTTCTCGTCGGGAATATTTTCTAAATTCCCTACCTTGTTATTTTTCCATTCTGCTCTCTTCTTCTTCTTAATCTTTGCTAGAGGATGTTGTCACTAAAGCGTAGCTTTTGGATCGAAGCCAAACCTTTTGTGATTAGGAAAATAGAAGGGAATAAATTATGTATTGTCGAGAGGTGTAACAAGTTTACGAAGGCTATTTACATGAGTAGGGAGGTGGTGGTCTGGTTGTGTAAGGTGGTTGAAGGTAGTCTGAAGTTCTCGAGTAATAGGGTCCCGTATCAGTCTAAAAGGGATGGGAATAGAGTCTTTTTAGTTCAAGTATGTCAAAATATGTTCGGCAGGTTTGTGAAGATTATGGAGTTGGGCACTGGTAAGGGATTTAGAACAATTGTTATCCCTGAAGGGAGGAATGGAAGTAGATGGTAAAGGTTTGGTAGGATTACGTTGGAGTGTGTCGGTTCAAATTCCTTTATTTCTGCTCCAGAAAAACAGAAGCATGATTTTTAAAGGAACTGTTAATGGGGATTTTAAAGGGAAAGAGGCATATATGGTTAACCTTCAAAATGGAGCCGCCTCCTCTCAATCAGGTCCCTACATGTCTGCTTTGTTGGAAGATGTTAATGTTAACCCTGGCCCTAGCAATATTCTGGGAAAAGGAATTAACTTTAAAGATGCGTCGTTATTGATGGATAGGAATAAGGGTGTTGGTTCAAATGATATGACTCAGAAACATTCTTCAGGTGTTGATGGCGTTGGATGGCATCCTGAGATGTTGCTGAAATTTGGTAAAGTCGAAAGGCCTCTTTGGCATCTGTGGGCAGAGCTGCTAGGAGGAAAGGAAAGTATGGATTCCATGATGAAGACGATAGATGATGGGTTGGGCTTTATTATGTGCCTGGCCTTTTCAGGTCTGTCTAATGGGCTAACTAAGGATAAGGGGAGGTTGTTGGGTCCTAAGTCTACTAACGCTCATGTTGGGCCTGGGCTCGAGCAAGGCCCATTGTTTAAGCCTATCTATCGCAAGAGATTGTCTGGTAGCCCGAGAGGATTACCTCACCAACCCAAACCCATGTTGGAAACAAGGCCTGGTTCATCTGCAAAATATGGGTCGACGCTAGTGGGCGATCCTCTTGGAGGTCCTCCTGCGACGAGTTCTGCTACAGTTTTTCCGACAATAGTGAATCAGCCCTCAACTAAGAAGTGTAGAGCTCCGTCTGAGGTGGGGAATGGTTCACCGCAGCTTCTACCTTCACAAAAGAAATCGACAAGCTTAGGAGACGCACCCTCGTCAGGCCTAGAGGTTGTGTCGACCCAGAAAGTCGCATTGGAGGTTGGAGATTCTCAAAGGGATTCTTTAGAGTTTGATTATGGGCCTGGTGTAAGGGTTGCGATGCTTTCCATTGTTCCAAATTCAGGGGTGGTTGTCGAGGTTGATTCTAAAGGCAATGAGGCAAGTGGGTCTAAGCAATTAACCTCTCAGTTTCAATGCACTTAGTTTTTTAATTCTGACTTGCAACTGGTGTTGGGTGGAGGTGAAGATTCTATTTCTTGCGAATCTGGAGAGCTATTTGATTCTGATGAAGACCTGGAACCTGTTCCTCTTTATTCTATTAACCCAGGCATTGAATGGTCTAGCAATTCTTCTGACTAGGTATTGAGGAAGGTGGAAGAAATCAGAAGCTGTGTTGGCATTTCAAGTGAGGGATTTGAGGAGCAGTTCAAAGCCCTGCTCATCGCTATTGAAGCTAGACATCTTGCTCTGGCTCAATCAGTTGCTAAAAAGGAGAGGGAGTTAAAAAGATTAGAATGCACAATAAATTACAAATCCAGGAATGGGAATGCCTTTAGAGAAAAAGGCAAAGAGAGGGTTGTCAATGGTTTCCCATAAGCCTAAGATCATTTCTTGGAATGTTCGGGGGTTCAATGATTATAGAAAGTGTCTCCGAGTAAAAAATATGTTAAGGGAGTGGAAGGCTAACATTATTTGTTTTCAAGAAACTAAATTAAAGGTCGTTAATCAATCGATAATTCACAATTGTAACTATGTGGGTTGGATAGAGTTAGTCTCCAATGGAGCCTCGGGAGGCATTATTGTTATGTGGGATAGGAGGGCTGTAGATATTGTTGATCATTACGTGGGTGAATTCTTGGTGGCATGTCACTTTAAGAATGTGGATGATGGTGTCGATTGGGCTTTTGTTGGTGTTTATGGGCCAAATTTTTATTCTAATAGGAGTTTATTGTGGGAAGAAATGGCGGGTATTTGTAGTTGGTGGGACCTTACGTGGTGTTTTGGAGGGATTTCAACATTACTCGTTTTCCTTGTGAACGTGAAGGGGATTCGTCTATTTCTAAAGCTATGTCTGAATTTTCAAAACTCATTTTTGAGTTAAAGCTGATTGATTTACCTATGGCAGGGGGAATTTTCATGTGATCTAATGGGAGATCATGGTCCCGTCTAGATAGATTTTTGGTTTCGGCCTCTTGGGAAGCTTTATTGCCGGAGTTAAGTCAGAAAAGATTGCAGCGTATAGTTTTTGACCATTTTCCTATTTTGTTGGATTTTGGGAGAACATTTAGTGGGAAAAGACATTTTAAATTTGAAAACATGTGGTTGAAGGATGAAGGTTTTGTTGAAAGAGTGAGAAGCTGGTGGGACTCTTATAATGTTTCTGGCACTCCCAATTTTATATTGGCTTGGAAAACTTAAAGAGCTTAAAAAAGACTTGAAGAAATGGAACGCGGAGACTTTTGGTAATGTGCATAATAATAGAAAACTTTTTATGGAACATTTGCATAATTTGGAGGGATTGGAGCTGTGGGTCCTTCATCTTTTGAGGAAAAGGAAAAGAAAAAAGGTGTGCTGGAAGAAATTGAGAAATTAACACTTTTGGAAGAAATATCATGAAGACAAAAATCCAGAATTTTATGGCTAAAGGAGACAAATGCACGAAAGTTTTCCATAAAATGGCTAATTCTCATCATAGAAATAATGCTATTGAAGTCCTTCATGTAGGCGATAATGTGATTTGTGATAAGGAGGAGATTGAAGATCTTATTGTGAACTTTTATGAGAAGCTCTTTCGGGAAGAATTTTCACAGAGGCCTAGGTTAGATGGGCTGTCTTTTGATATATATATTTTTTCTTATGAGTAAACTTCGGTCCCATGCATCGCACCCTCGAAAGTTTCCCTACACTATCTTTTGATACTATTGACCAATTTTCTGCAGTTTGGTTAGAGAGACCCTTTGAAGAAGATGAAGTCCTTGATGTGGTTAGGGGTATGTCCAAAGATAAGGCACCGGGTCTGGATGGTTTCTTCATGACGTTTTTCCAAACTTGTTGGGATATTGTGAAGGATGACATTATGAAAGTTTTTGGAGAATTTCATTCCCGTCCTGAAATTTGAGAAGAGTTTACTTTCATCGCTCTCATTCCCAAAAAGGTGGACGCTGTTGAAATAAGAGATTTTCTCCCTATTAGCTTGGTAAATGGGTTGTATAAGATTATTTCTAAGGTGTTAGCTAACCGCCTTAGTGTGGTTATGGATAAGATTATAACGAAGTCTCAGAATGCTTTTGTGAGGGGTAGACAAATTCTTGACTCAATATTAATTGCTCATGAGTGTTTGGACAGCAGAAAAAGGATGGGGCAATCTGGAATTTTAGTTAAATTGGACATGGAAAAGGCTTTTGACCATGTCAATTGGGAATTTCTACTCTACTTAGGAGATTTGGTTTTGGGGAGAAGTGGTGCTCGTGGATAAGACATTGCATTTCGACGGTCAGATTTCTATTTTGGTGAATGGATCTCCAGTTGGATTTTTCAACAGTTCCCGCAATTTAAGGCAAGGTGACCCATTATCTCCATTCCTATTTGTCATTGTTATGGACGCTTTGAGCCGTATGATTGATGCAACTGTTGAAGTTGGCTTTGTGTTGGGTTTTATGGTGGGTGATGAATCTTGGGGCTGCATCATTGTTTCTCATTTACTTTTTTTTTTAATTTAATTTTCAGTGATTCCAATCAGGATCATCTTAGAGCTTTAAGAGCTTTGATGTTGTGTTTTGAAGCTGTCTCCGGGCTTAGAATCAATTTAACAAAGTCTGAAATTGTTTCAGTGGGTACAGTTAGAAATTCACTTGATCTGGCCAATATTTTGGGTTGTAAAGTAATTACTTTGCCTATGAAATATCTTGGGCTTCCGTTTGGAGCCCCACATAAATTAGTGTCTATTTGGGATGGGGTGATTGAGAAGATAGAGAGGAGATTTGCTGGCTAGAAAAATATTTATTTATCAGAAGGGGGAAGAATTACTTTGATTAAAAGTACTTTGTCTAACCTTCCCACTTATTTCCTCTCTTTTTCCCTTACCTGCGGGAGTAGCTAAAAGAATCAAGAAAATTTTCAGGAATTTCTTATGGGACGGTATGGAGGAAAGAAAATTTCACTTGGTGAGCTGGAATAAAGTTTGTGTCCCGGTGTCATGTGGGGGTTTGGGCATTAGGAATTTAAAGCTTTTCAATAAGGCTCTTCTTGGGAAGTGGCTTTGGAGGTACAACAAAGAGAGTAATGCATTACGGAGGCAGATTGTGGATGTGGGAGAATTGGTGTACTAACGAAGTTAAAGGGGCGTTTGGGGTGAGTTTATGGAAGTCCATTCGGTTGGGATGGGGGGATTTTGTCAAAAACATTAATTTCAAAGTGGGGAAAGGGACTAATATTTTTTTTTTCATGACGTATGGTGTGGGGATTCAGCTCTCAAATCTATTTATCCTAATCTCTTTAGGATAGCTAGAAACAAAGGGGCTGAAGTGGTTGAATCGTATCATATCTCTAATAATCTTTTGCACTGGAATGTGGATTTTAATAGAGAATTACAGGATTGGGAAGTGTGTGAAGCTACTGATTTCTTTGCAAACTTGTATGATATGAAGATCGATCAGAATAGGGAGGATAGGCTGCTGTGGATACATGATTATAATTCCAGATTTTCAGTGAGATCTTACTACAAGGTGTTAAATAGTCATGGTGACTCAGCATACCCCTGGAAATGTATCTGGAAAATAAAGGTCCCTAGTAAAGTTGCATTCTTTTGTTGGCTAGTGTCACTTGAGAAAATTTTAACAGCAGATAATTTGAGGAAAAGAGGATTATTTGTAATGGATTGGTGTTTTATGTGTAAAAAAGATGGCGAATCTACTAATCATCTTTTTCTCCATTGTGAGTTTGTGATAGCCTTGTGGAATGAGATATTTTCAAGGGTTGGCATTGTTTGGGTTATGCCATTGCAAGTGGTGGATTTTTTGGCTAGTTGGCATGGTATAGTGGGTTGTGGAGGCAGTGCAGGATTTTGGAGGATGATCCCCTTGTGTTTGTTTTGCTGTTTACGGTTAGAAAGAAATGGGAGGTGTTTTGATTATTGCAAATGTACTATGGGAGAATTTAGGGATTTTTTTCTTTAGCTCTTTTAAGTTTTTGGGTGAAGAACCTTGCAAGGGATGGGAATACTTGTAATGTTTTGTTTTTGTTTTGTTTTCTTTAGCTTGTATTTAGGTATAATCACTTGTATACTTCCTGTGTACTTAGCTATGCCTATTTACTTGGAATAAAATTTCTTATTACCTATAAAAAAAAAAGATTTATGAATTTTGTTCAAGAAGGAACCTAAACTCCTTCCAGTGAAAGAAACTGCCTGATCATTTTCTTTTCTGGGTCTTTGTGGACTAGCTTCTATTTCCTGTAGACCTCCCTAATTCTAGTGTAGCATTAATTAGAGTTGTGGAATCCCTAATATTTTTAAATTTTTTGAATTTAATGTCTTCTTCCCTACTGAGGGATTTCTATTTCTGTAATCCAATTTTCTAATTGAAACTCAAGATTGAATATTAGATTTCTACAATTTGCAAGTGACGTAACACTTGAAAGCAGCTTTGTAAATTTTCATCCAACATTGCAATCGCATGCAATCACTACAAGAAATCAGGCTTTTTTTAGCGATTTTAAAATCGTCACAAAAAAATTTGCTGCAAATAGAGGTTATTTCTGGCGATTTCAAGTCGCCGCTTAATTTTCGTTGCGAAGTTGGGAAATCATTGAGGAAAAATGTATAATTCACTTTTGTGGCGACATTTATACCTTTTGCGGCGATTTTTGTCGTCGCAATAAAATTATTAACTGTAGCGGCATTATTTTCCGTCGATTAAAGAAAATCGCCACAGTTTTTACTACTTGCAGCGAAAATAGTCGCTGTAAAAATACATGCTCCCATTTTAATTTGTTAGCGGCGAGTCAAAAGCGCCGGAAAAGCTCATTAAATTAAATCCCCCGCGTTAGGTTTTCTCATTTCGTTCCCTCCAGCCATCTCTCCCCCTTCCCCCTTTCTCTCCGCAATCCCTCTTCTCCCTCAACCCTCCGCTGCGCACAGCCCGTCGCCAACGGCCCCAGCAGGCCACTGCGACCTCACCTCGACGGCCACCCCCTCCTTCTCCCCCAGCCCCCACGCCAATCTCTTTCTGGCCTCACCTCTCTCTCTCTCTCTCTCTCTCTCGGATTTGATTGGGTATTGTTGTGATGGAGATGAGAAGCTGCTGGGATGCTATCCAAGCTTGAAAGTAAATTGATCTCTCCTTTGGATGCCTGCAACTTTATTATTCAGTTCTTCAACTGTGAGTTTCTCGACTTTGTCTTATTGCATTTCCCACTTATGTTTTCATATGGTACACTGATCTTGGGACCTCAATTTAATATTTGGAAGATCATTCTGGATCATGAATACTGCATGTTACAAAAGAAAAAAAAAAGGTTTTCTTTATTATCTGCTACTCCCATTATGCTCCACTCTGATTCATATATAAGGTTTTTGGTTTTAGTCTCTGATTATGAGTTTTACTTTTTAATGAAGAAGTACCTATTGTTTTCTTCTTGTAATGGCTTCTTCGAAACTGAGGACTTATTATCTGCCATAAATAAAGTGAATAATAACATAGGGCAAAGGGCTCTGACACCAAATCGACTTGGTGCAGTAGCAGAATAATATTTTTGGGGCACCATGACCAGTTCCAGATCACTTAAGCAGGCTGCTTTTTAATTATTTTGGTTTCTAGATTTATAGTAGTTTGACTTTGTTATAATTTATTTATTTATCTTCATATTAGTGATTTTGAGGTTTTAAGAGTGTGAATAATGGTTGGATTACAGTGGAAATTAGAGACGCAAGAAGTTGATAGATGTAGGCAATACATCTGGTTTTCTTAAGCATCAAACACGTGTGTTTTGGGCGTCACACCTTGGTGAATATTCCATTGCACAAATCTGGAACAAAGCATGGTTAGCTTTAGAAATTTTTGCAAATGCTTAACCCAAAAGCCTTGACTTTAATGCATTTCAGCTAGTTGTCACGTACTAAGCTCAGAATTTTCATGTGTGTTACTCCATATATATATATATATATATATATATATATATATATATATATATATATTGTAATACCCCGTATTTTTTTAGCGTATTTATTTATTTAAAAATTTATCGAATTTTTCTCGTTGTATTTATTTTATATTTTTTTTAAGTTGTGATTTTTTTTTGATGTGCTTTCTTGATATTAATCAGTGTTTGTATTTAAATTTACTCTTTAATTTTTTTTTTGTTGTTGAACTCTTCTTGTTCGGACTGGGCCTGTTTAACCGTGGGCCGAAATGCATGGAGTGGATCTGTAAGCCCAGCCCGACGCAACCAGGAAGCAGTGTCACTTCCTTACTGCATGCACGTACGTGATCTTCTAGGGTTTGAATCAACTAAATGCATGTTTTCTCTCTAGAGAAGTGGCGGCAGCAACCCGTGTAGAGCTGCACTCCACCCTGCCGTCAACAACTACACTGACCTTCACCCCGCACCGTGCACTTCTGCAGTGCACCTCCCACGGCCAGCTTAGGTCAATCTCAACCACGGGCAACCATTGCGCCACGTGAGACGCTGAGCAAGCGGATCGCACGGCAAGACTCGCCCGCGCACGGCCAAAAGCCATCCTGCATCCCCAACCGTCTCCTGGAAAGCGCAGCCTCCCAAGGAAGTCAAGTCACCGCTTGCTCCTCCTCAACGCTACCTTACGCCGCCACCGTGACCCAGCCGTGAACCCGTAGCCTTCGATAGCCATCCTGCAGCCTCTGTTTTTCACTCCCGAAACAGAGGATGGTTCTCCTCCTACCGTGAGCCATTGCAACCTTTAACCACCGTGAGCTTCTTCACGTTGCGGCTCCAGTAACCGTCGGTGAAGTTTTCTGTCGCCCCAGGTCCGCCTCTTGTCGCCTCGCCGCACGGTATCTCCCTCTCTGTTTTTCTGTCTCTCACGTTCGGTTAATTCTCCCGTAAGCTCTCTCTCACCGTGCATCTCTCTCTCTCTCTCTTTCTCGTCCAGTGCATAGCCACAGAGTGCACCACCTCCTGTCGCACGTCGCGCCGTCGCACTTCTCCATCTCGGTGAGTCCCTGCCGCCGCTGCTTGTTTTCGTTGTTTTCTGTTGTTTGTTTATCGCCTGTTTACGTATAGGGTGCTTATATATATGTGTGTGTGTGTATATTTATAAGTAAAGTTTTAACTTGCACTTACTAGTTTTAACCTAATATATATTAGGAAAGTTCACGGTTTGAGTTTCGGCTGAGAAGAAATTTGTGTGTTGAGTTTATATTTAATTAGGATTTTGTTTTAAGTTTTAATAAATATTATATGGTATTTTGATAATATTGTTAGTTAAAGTAAGTAAATCTATTTTTCATAAGAGGTGAGTTTTTCATGAATTATTTTAGGAAAAGTTTAGTTATCAATGTATTCTTTTTATTTATAAAATATTGTTGGTATGTTAGATATTTTGAATATTAATTTTTATTGAGTTCTATAATTATCATAATACTTTTTCGATAAATTTTCTTCTCCAATGCGATTTCGATTAAGTGAATATTGTTGGTCTTAGAAAAGGCTGGTATTTTAGGTATTATGAGAATTTTAGGTTTTGAGGTTCTTAAAATAGGTTCTTTTAGCACTTTTAAGTTTTAATATCGAAATATGTGGTTGGTTGGAAATTTATGGAAGTTACGTGATTATTTATAGGTGACGATTAATATTTGTTCGGCATTTTTGAGGAAAGTTCTGAAAAGCTAAGAAGTCTAGGTAAGCGGGGTTCCTATGCTAGACTTTGCATAAAATAAAATGAACTGAGGTTCTTTTTGCAAAATGTGCATGTTTTGTTATGAAAAGTAATCTGAAAGCAACCTCAGATATTTGTTCTGCATTACTCATGAGATTCTGTTTAAGAAGAAAGTATTTTCTGTCATGACTGGTGTAGACATGATTTTATTTTTGACATTCTGTTATTGAACTGAGACAAATGAGTGAATATGAAAATTTGATAAATTTCGCATGTGACGTGATTATGTTCTGAATCTGTTTTGGAAAATGTGAAATGATCTGAATATCAGTATTCTGTTTTGATATTATGTGGCACCTGAAAAACCTTTGGCATGACTTTCTGATTCTGTTCTGACTCTGATTCTGACTCGGATATGGTGATTCTGATTCTGTTTTGCTCTGATATGTGGCCCTGTCACGGGATATAATAGTGACCTCTGGCCCTGTCACGGGAGATAATAGTGACCTCTGGCCCTGTCACGGGATACAATAGTGACCTCTGGCCTTGTCACGGGAGATAATAGTGACATTTGGCCCACCACGGGATATAATAGTGGTTTTCTGTTCTGAGTGCAATCGCTTTGGTAATACGGTGATTTATGTTCTGCTTGACTTTCCGCAGGATGCACAACCCTACCATGGGGGTTAAACATGGTCTCTGTTCTGATATGTTGCTCTGATATGATATGATAAGACGAAGATGTTCAGTCATGTTGTGCCAAAGGAGTCTTTGAATATGAAAAGTTGGTTTCTGAATATGAAATGTTTGAAAAGTCACTCTGATTTTTTTGATAAAATGTATTTTCGAGATTTGCATATTGATACTGAAATGTTTTGTTTCTGCATTCTGAACTCTGTGAAAATGCTCATGTTTATACACTAGTATATGTTCTCTGCTTACTGAGTTGTTGATAACTCACCCCTTATCTCCAATTATTTTTCAGATGATTTTTGAAATAGTCCAGCTAAGGATCAGGATTTTGGAGCATCGGTGAGATGATTATTTAAGTATAGTGGATTACTCATAGAAGATTTCTGAGAAGTTGAGGATTTTATTAAGAGATTTTGTAGTATTCTGATGACGTTATATTTTGGAGTCTATAAATATATTGATGAATTGTGAGTTTTAAGTTATAAGAGCTAACTCTTCGGACCTCCGGGATTGGGGCGTTACATATATATCCTTATTAGTTTTTAAAAAACAAAGCTCAAAAGTTGTACCATTAAGGCCGTCATCACACTCAAGCATAATTTGGCTGCAAACACAAGTGGGTCTCTTGAATATAGATGGCTATTATGATTGTTTGGATTGTTTTACAAAGGGGTGGAAGAAGGATTTAATGATCCATCTGCCAGGAACATTATCATTTCCGCAAAGATTGCTCGAGAGCCGATACAGGGGATGGAGGTACATCTATATATACAATTTTTCCTTCTACATTAACCACACAAGGCTTGGGCCATATATATTAACCACATATATATATATATATATACAATTTCCTTCTAGGAGTCCTGTACTCTAACTGAGCATGGCAGAAACCTTGGTACAATTTCTGTTTTGAAGCTACTTCAGAGTCCTGTACAATTTCTGTTCTGAAGCTACTTCTTTGTGTATTTTTTTTTGATAAGTTACTTTGTGTAATTAGGACCTTGTAGTGCAGTCTTTATTACTTTGTGTATAAATCCTCTTCTTGATCATATGATCCTGGATCAGCAAAACTAACTATGCCAGTAGTTTACAATTTTACAAAGTTGTCTTTTTCAGTAATGTTAGTACTTTGTTGCTAAATTTGTTTTGGTTTTCTTGGTGTCACCCAGAACATGATCAAGGACAGATCTAAGCTTTGCTGTCTTGCTTTCTTGCTCTGCCTGCCCTCTGGATCATATATGTATATATGCCAACATATCTAGATATATGAGAGAGAGCTCAAGGTTGTATTGTGTTGTATTGCTTACATGATAATGTGGGGTCATGTATTATTTATGTATTTCTGAACTTTATACACTGTTGGAGGTTGCAGTAGTTGAAAACCAAAGGATTTATTACTCAAATGTTTTACATCTTTCTTAGTTTTAGTTGAAACTCAGCATTTGGGTTTCAATTTATTTCGTCTTAAAGGAAAAAAGAGAAAAGAAAGGAAAAAAGACAAGGGAAGGAAATCGTGTTGCATCTTCTTTACTGATTAACAGAAAGTAATAAACTTTAGGTTTTGTTCTTGGGCAAGGCTGAATTTTTAGATGGAAGGAAAGATACATCTCAGTGTTTAGGAAGAGCTTTTACTCTATTTGCTCACTGCTAGGTTTATCTGAAATTTATGATCTTACATGGGTGATTATTTTGATTGAAAGAAATGCCAGGAAATCAAAACATGTTAAATAATGAATGCATGCAAAAATTGCGTGTTTGTAAGTGAACTCTAGTATTTTACAGAGGCAATCAATTTATTGGATGCTGGATCGTATTTTTCATGCATGTTGCTTTTTGTGTTTTCCGACCACCCCTTGCACTCTTAAATTAAGAAATAAAAAATAGCACACCATGTAAACTTTTACACAATCTGAACCTCACACAATTTGTGAGAAATATGTAGCATTGTTTTCTATATGCCTTGGTATATGCCACACCATTTGGATCCTTTTGGCTAAATATGTAGCTTTGTTGTTGCTATTGTTATGGACGTGTCCTTTAGTGAAATTTATTATTCTCTTAATCAGTCTCTTGAATGTGCAGGGGAACATTGAGGGATCTCAGTAAGGGGGGGAGGAATGTTTCCACAGACCATATTGAACCTGTACGTACCATTAGAAAGAACTGCAAGACTTTTTCTACAGAATCCATATTTTCTTTGGAAGTCTAGCTCATAATAATATGGTGGATAATTGTTTTCATGATTTTCCTGTTTAATTTCTATGCGGTGCAGGATTTGCATGGAACTGCTGCAGATCTTACAGGTACTCTTCCCATGGGAGTTGTCCATTCCTCAGCCACTGATGAGGAGCAGGTACAATAGCCGTAATGCTCTGTATTAGTTAATTATGAAGGGTAGTTTACAAAATGCTAGTAAATTATTTATAAAAATATAGTACTGATTATTTTTTTAGTTTAATCATTACTTTGTAATAATAAGATGTTTGGTTTTTTGAGTTAGGTAGGAGTTGGGAATGGAACGGTTGGGAAGAGAATTGGTTTGGTTCTTCCCAATGGAAGTTGAGCTTTACAAAAAATGGAAGTTGGAAACCCTGTACATAAACTATATCAAATGTAAAATGCTATTTCTAAACCCATGTATACGTTTGACTTAATAGTTTGTCAGATTTTATAATTATGTCCCATTTTATATGGAAGATGAAACGGAACTCACTTCCCATCATTAAAAAGTTAATGAATTTTCTTGTCTATCATTTCTATAGCAGTGTACATATCTTTGCTACATGCATCATATTTGACTAGTACTTTTAGGAATGTCAGTTGTTTGATTTGGTTAACTTTTGAGTGTTGGTCCTTTAAGAAGTTCAATTTGTTGGATATTTCATCTTATAACTTAAAAAGGTTTCTCCCTATCATTGTGAATTTTTTTATTTATTTTTTGAAACACTTTTTCCGGCGAGTAAAAGTCGCCAGAAATATTTTTTTCTTAGCATAAATTTATTTCCGACGAGATTAAATCGCCGTAAATAATTTTTGCGACGAAACCTACCCGCTGAAAATACTTCATAACGACGATAATTTAAAATCGATGGGAAAATAATGATTATTTGCGGCGATTAATTAAGTTTTTGTGACGGTTAATATCGCCGCAAATAATTTTTTCCAGTGATTTTAATGGTAAACGAAAAGGCCATTTCTGTCAATTTTTTTAACATTTGCGACAGACTAAAATCGCTGGAAATAGTTGTTTTTTCTGACGATTTTTTAAAATCGCCGAAATTGATAAAAAATGGCTTTAGGACTTCGGCGAACCTGCGGCGATTTTAAAATTGTCGAAAAGGATCAAATGCAGCGATTATTATATGTATTTGCGGCGATTTTGAGCGCTGGAAAATGCCTGATTTCTTGTAGCGAATTATTGCCTCGTTCCTCTCAATGACTACATTTTGACCACTTCGCAAATAAAATAGATAAGTTGCATAATACTCATATCAATCCTAATATCTTAGTACATCTACTTTGAGCTTAGAAGTCTCGAACTCCATTACTTTGCATTGTCCATAAAATATTAAAAACAAATCAGAAAGTTAATGGAGCTATTAAATCAGGCTAGATTATCAAAACTATGCTCAGTTGTGAACTTATAATACTTAATTCTGTATATTAGATTTGCTAGAATTGTATGAAGCTATGTTACGTCATTGATATAATATACTATCAGTCTCCCACAGTATTAATCTGAAACATATTTGATATAATACATTCAAACTGTATTACGAGTTGTTTGAATGTCATAAGATTTTTGCCCTCTACTTTGGTGGCTACCATTTTAATTAAATGGACATCCACTTCGAGGTTGCAGTGTGCAAAAATTTTTATTTTATTTTTTAAGCTGGGTAAAAACCTAAGTTACCACATTGTAACGTAAACTTAATAATAGGTTGAAATTTCAATGAAAAATTCCACATGGCAAAAGTGATTAAAAAAAAAAAAAGAGGAAACGTACCAGTTTTTGCTATGTTCTCCTTCAGAACAAAGAATCCACCAGGTTTTAGGCCAGCCTAGAAGTAATGTAGAACTTAGTACCATTAGATGACTAAATACAGTCAAACTATTTAAAAACAATCTGGATAAGGATACAAGGTTGCAGCATCCATACAACTTTGTTGTCACAACAAACTATATGAAGAGCTAAAAAAAGGTTAATTTTTACCACCGAATAAGCAAAAATGCAATATTATGATTAGCTTTACCATCAAATTGCTGAACAATCTGTCAAAGCCAGATAAATCAAACCATATAAAGCTCAAGCACTTGGTAGCACAAAAGTAAGGACAACTGAGACAAACAATAAAAAGGAAAAAAAGGTTTAGTTTACCCCTTTGAAACTCTTAAAACGGTCAGAGAAGGAATACATTACATCTTGATCAATTATAGTTTTAATTAAACATTTGGTGGATGATCATTTTGCCAAGACTAAATAGAGGATATGCGTTATTCTTTTTCTTTTCTTTTGAGGGTGAAAAACTGGTTTGCAGCATTGAATCCTATGCAACAAACCTTGTCAGAAAAACAAGCTGGTCCAAAAGAAAAGTAATACATGGAAAGCAAGAGAAAATTGTTTCAGTAATCAGTTTTTGGAAAAGTAAATTGAACCGCTTGGTTGTATTGGCAATTTGAGGAAGTGTACATATTGCATTACTGGTAACAATTGCAGGAAACTAGGGTATCTGAAGGTATAACCTAGCAAATAGTCCATTGTGCAGGATATCACCACAGAAGCATCATGCGAATAAAATGATTAATTATCAAGGGCATCTTCATGGCGGTTGCCACATTCAAGTTTCCTACCAAAAGCTTATCCAAGCATTAGGATAAATTTCAGAAACAAAGGAAGAGAAAAGCTAAAAGCCACAAGCTAAATGATGGAAAAGAAAATTCAAAGGTGTTTGACGCAGAATTGCATAAATCTGGGAATTTAAGTAGTCCGTCGATAATTGTCAACGAACTTTTAATTGATTCTTCATTCTTCTTACTGAACCTTTTATAATCAAAACCTAACACATGTAATATTTTGGCTTCTGGTGAGTCCAATCAAAGAGGTTCATAGTGCACTCTTTTTCCTTTGACAAGTAAATAATTCTACATGTTTATCATTTACTATTATTAATTGATAAAGACGCACACCCACAGGGTTGGAACCCACAAATTAATTTACCCTCTACGATACATTAAAGAATGACATTACCTTAGCCCTCTTAAAGAATGACACAAAGTCATCATCTGAAAGATGCCCAATGCACCACTGCACCCATAGAACATCATATCTTTCTGCATCCGGAGTGAATTCCTAAGATGAAGGCAAGACATCCAGAATTTTTGCAAAAGATTCAAGCTTAAAAATAGGTGTGTATGTTAAGAACAATTACTAGAAGCTGCAAAAAGCAAATGAAAATTATCACAGATTTATATGATTTTCTTTCAAAAACACGTAGAAAATGATTTCTTATAATTACTATCAACATTCAAAGGATGCTAAAAAATTTGAAAAATAGAAAAGGAAAATATACCCCCGTTTTACGTATCTTTGAAAATATTGTGATTTCGTGGGATTATATTACTTCTTTATTATATTACTTCAATGGTTCAATTATTTATTTACAGAAACAAAAACAGGTTTTTGAATATTCTACAACTAGGAGTGCTCCCACCCTATTTTTAATTTCATCAACTATTAAATTATGATTTTCTCATAGAAAATCTAAAAAAATTAGGGCCAACAATCACTGCAAAATTACTTTTAGTCTTTACAATTTACATTAAAACAAAGGGTAAAATATTAAAAAGAAATTCTTATGGTTGACCTTATAGACAAATTAGAGTATAATTAAAAATTAGCCTATAGGGACCAAACTTTCCAAAAGGCAAAGCACATGGACTATTTTGGTATTTAACCCTAAAAAAATCTGTTGAAAGTCCACATTAGCATGGTAAAATTTAGATGTCCATGATACAATAAACACTACAAGAAATCAGGCATTTTTCAGCGCTTAAAATCGTTGTAAATACCCATCAGAATCGCTGCATTTGATCCTTTTCGGCGATTTATAAATTGCTGCAGGTTCGCCGAAATCCTAAAGCCATTTTTGATCTATTCGGCGATAGGCAAAAATGGTCACAAAAACTACTATTTCTGGCGATTTTAGTTTGCCGCAAAAGTTCAAAAAATCGACAGAAATGGCCTTCCGGTTTATCTTTAAAATCGCTGAGAACTACTATTTCCGGCGATATGTATTGTCACAAAAACTTAATAAATCACCGCAAATAACTTATTATTTTTTTCAGCGATTTAAAATTATTGCCATTTTGAAGTATTTGCAGCGGGTAAGTTCCGCCGCAAAAAAGTATTTTTGGCGATTTCATGTCGCCGTAAATATATTTCTGCTATGAAAAATATTTGCGGCGAGTAAAACTCGCCGGAAAAGGTGTTTCACAAAATACAAAAAAAATGCAGAAAACAGTATAGATATGCCATGTAATTAGCTAAGACCGATCCCAAACAGATATTTGGCATTACTGTAATGTGAAATGGCTTGTCAATGACCCATCTACTTAAATTTTATGCATCTATAATGGAAAAGGAGAACAAAAGGATATAATAAAAATAATAATAGTCTATCCTACAGATGAGGGACAATTAAAACTGAGAAATTAAAAAAACTGAAACTGAGATGTGCATTTATTGCCACTAAGGTCTCTTCCGCCGCTATATTGCAAGGAATCAAGAAAAGATCATTCGTTTAAGATGTGAGCAGCATACTACAAAACTTGGGTCTTCTTTCTCTATTGAAAAACTAAATTCTAAGTAAGTGCATGTCATCCATCCAAATTTAATGTACTTTCATTTTTTACATGTGCAAACTACTAAATCAAAAAAACACCCAAAAAAAAAAAAGAGAGTGAAAGGGTGCTCACAATCATCACACCAAGTGAAGGTGCTTCCTCCTTTTTCTATAGACTTCACTAGATAATTGAGCTCAAATAGAAGCAAAGCAGAATCCTAAATTCATTCTACAGCCTCCTACCACACTTCCTCGTCATAAATATTGTATAGGACTTATGCAATAGAAGGGTTTGCATCATCCTTTTCTAATTAAACTACTAAAAAAATGATAGCTACTTAGTTGTCATGTATATTGTGGAAGACTGTACAGTAAGCTATCAACAATTAACATTAGTGCAAAATACATGTTACCTCAGAACACCAATGAGTTGCTTACATATGACTTCCAAGGTTAAGGTTCCAATACAATGCCACCACGCTTAAGACTGCAATGCAGGACAAAAGCATTTCACAAGGGAGACTACCAAAAAATAATCTACTCTCACAATAAAATTGAATAAGTTCAAAAGATAGATTCTTATATCTTACTGATCCCACAGCCACTTGAGTGCCTCTGCATATCTCTACAGGGGAGATTACCAAGTGTATTTACCAAATGCACCCAATTTCTAAACTGTGGTACTTCAACAGCTTGTGCAGACCAGAAACTGAAAATCATCATCAACTAAACTTGGTTTCAACAAAAGAATCTAAAAAGAACATGTTAGTCATGCGCGGAAGAAAAGAGCAAAGTGTCATTCATGGTTTTCCAAACATCAATGTACTGTCCTGGAATAACATTGAAAAGAAAATGAACTCCATAAGTTTTTATTGATAGATAAAACACAGGGAGAATGAGAAATACATCTGCAAACTTCATTATCACTTTTTAATTAAAAACCATTTAAAGCAGGATATACAATATGCATGCGCACCCAACTTTGTAAGAAGACTACATGTCTTCAAATGTATATACACGCACAAAAAATGACATAAGCTAGGGTCCTAATTTAAAAAAAAAGGCAGTTGTTGGCGTTTTTGTTTTATAGGCATAATTTGGTGACACTTGATTTGTCAGGCATTCAAAAATGGACCATTTGAATAATCTGTTGCCTAGTTAAAATGGTGGAAGTTGGCTTGTCAAAACAGTTTGAGGCACAAGACACTCAACCAGGTACAAGAATGTGAGAAACATTCTAGCTTTTTTATTTTATTTTATTTATCACCAACCAAATGTAGCTAAAAGACAGAGATCATTGCGTGAAATCAAAACAAATAAGAATCTGATTTTGGGGTAAAATAAAGTGGCTTCATTGTAGCTTCTTGCTTGGACAAGATGCTATACAACTGATGTTCATGCCCAGTTTGTGCTTTCCCAAGTCTTCTGAATGAAGAAGGGGCAAGGGGAGGTGTTTTTTTTAATCCAAAAGCATGTAAACTAAAATAATTTTCTTGTTCAAGGATTTAAGTACCTGGAAAATGTTTAGCCAAGCTCCAATTGTGGTGGCAGCACGAGGGACAGGCCTTTTAAACATGGTAAGCAGCTTTAATGCATCAGTTTTGATTTCTGTAATGTTGTTCTGCGTTGCATGGAACTTAATCACTCACTTTACTAAGAACCAAAACCAACTTAAAAAGGGAAAAAAATGGTGTGGGTACCACTAAAAAAGCATTATATACCAAAGCAGCAAAGGCAAACGCGAGAGGGAATGCACAAGCAAACATCATGATCATTCCAAACTGCAATGCCAACTCCAAAAAATCTGCAGGTGGATTTTGAGTTTAATCAGTCAAAGAAATGGACAATCTCTAAAATCTCATGGTTGTTTAAAAGAAAAACAAGAAAATGAACCTATATAGTTCTAATTTCCATGTGTACCAACCACACAAGTTATTCTGTTAACATCAAATCAACAAGTCAGCATTATCATTGAGAAAATTAAGGAAAAAGAAAAGGAAAGACCCAAAATATCCAGCACATGAAGTAAATGTTTCATCAACCCTATCCAGTTTGGCAACCTAACTCAATTCAGACTCCTCTCTATAAAAGTAATGTTCTTTTTACAAATATATTATCATCTTTCTAATATTTTGAAAACAAAATAATTTGCTTCGAATTCCATTTGACTCCAAATGCACTATAATCTTGTCTACAGTTATATATGAATGAAAATATTACCATCGAATAGGCCATCCTCAAGCTCCTCACCAATGCTTGCTAAATAAGAAGATTTCATGTACTCTTTCCCCAAGTTTAATTTACTGACCAAAAAAACAATCAAGACAGAGATAGCTACTCAAAGTCCAACTATACCAATGAGAGTTGCAACCCCATTTAGGCGTACCTAAAGTAAATGATTTAAAAGTAAACATAATGTGCAAAATATGAGTTTCAAGAAAGATAACAGACCTGTAATGGTGTCTCTTCACCATTTTCTTCTGAAATACTAGACATGAGCAATCCCCACTCAGTATTCATCCCACCACTAGTCACCTAGTACATAAACAAATAAAAGGAACATATATAACATGGGAGAGAAAGGTAAGCCCCAAAAAGAACAACATTTTCAAATATAAACACAGATATAAACGAACCCATAAACAAACTAGCAATCACACATATAAACACAAAACCCAATCTCCAAATGGAACTAAAACGAGGGAGAGACCTGGTGGTCGCTTGGCGTGGAGTGGTGGCCTGGGAAGGAGCGCGGTGGCGCTGGAGAGACCTGGTGGCTGTGGGCTGCGAACAGAGCAAGGGAGAGAGGGAGGACCTCGGACTGAGAACCGGGCTAGGCGTGGAGGAGAAGGGGGCTCCGGCGGAGAACTGGCGACAGCCTCGACGTGTGGATGGTGGCGATCAGCGCCCCTAGCGGCGGCGATATAGATAAATCTGAGAGAGAGAGGGGTGACGCCAGATTCGGGGAGGCAAGAGATCCGGCTGGGGCTGGGGGAGAAGGAGCTGGTGGCCTTCGACGTGAGGTGGCGGTGGCGTGGTGGGAATGTTGGCGACTGGCTATGCGCGACGACGGGGGCAGGGGGAGAAGGACGGATTGGAGAGGGGGGAGATGGGGGGGGGGGGGAGATTGGATGGAGGGAAATGAAAAAGAGAACGAGCGGGGGTTTAATTTCATTAGCTTTTTGCGGCTAATCTACATCGTCGCAAAACGTAATAGGTAATTTCAGCCTCCGTGTTTACCAAACTCGTGTTTTAGTGACATCGGCGAAATTTAAATCGCCGAGAATAAGTATTACATTCTTTATTTTGTTTTTGCAACGATTAAAAAATCGTTGGAAATTATTTTTTCAGCGAATTTTCAAATTAAAAAATTGCTGCAAAAGTCCGCATCGCAATTGCAGCGATTAACGAACCGTTGTAACAAGGTTTTTAATATTCCAGCGAATTTGTTTCGTTGCAAAAAATGAAAAATCGCTGCAAAAGACCAATTTAGTATTTTGCGGCGAATATTATCGTTGCAAAAAGTGAAAAAATCGCTGCAAAAGATCAATTCCAAAATTTTATGTAAAAAAATTGCGACGGTGTAAAAATCGCCGCAATTAAAGACTTTTTGCAGCGATTTTATTTCCGACAGATATAAAATCACAGCAAAAAGCCTTATTTCTTGTAGTGACAACTGTTTATAGAATCCCTATGATTATATATTCTGTAAACATATATTATTTGGTGATTATAAACAGTGTCCCTCCAAACAGATGTTATTTTTAATGGGTACTGGGTAGGGATTGATGTTATATATTCTGTAAACTATTTCAATGCTTCTCAATAGTGTAATAACAGATGTTATTGACATTAAGAAACCCGAAATTTGGTTAGACCTATAGATCAAGATTACAACAACCTGTTTGACAGCAGCAAACATCATTTACAAATAATAAACGTACCGAAACCAAAACTTAAAACAAATAAATCAGATAAGATGCATGGTAATTATTTGGGGATGCTGCTGTGTGTGTGCGCGCGCGCAGCATTCATCATGTTTTGTTGGAAATCCTTTACTTTTCTTACAAATTTGTTCATAATTTTGTGTTATATGTCTCCGTGCATCCCATGCACTCTTCCAAGTCCACTTCTCTTGCAAATTGAACTAACAAATAGTTTTCTCAATTTTCTCATCCATATCGAACTAACAAATATCTCAATTTTCTCATTTTCTTCTTGGCTTTATATTTAATCTAATTTTTGTTTTATTATTTTGTTTTATATCTTTTCATGATTCATTGATTTATATGTTATGTCAATTTTTATAATTTGTTTTGTCATATCTTTCATGTATAGAACTTGTTGGAGAGGTTGAAAATTTTATGAAGGCATCAAATATAATGTTCACACCCAATGCAGATGATTGAGGTGAGAAGAATATATTACTATACTTGTTATTTTGGTTAGTAAGAAAAACAAATTAAACTAAGTGTTTATTATTTGTTTGCTATGTTTTTGTAGTAAAATCGTTCGTATGAGTTGTGGAGACTTGGAGACTTAGAGTTTGTGTTGTGGCATCATTGTCATTTAGTTTTTATTTTTATTTTTTTATTACCATTCAAACGTTTGTAATATTTGTAATTTGAAATATCACTTTATAAGTAGGTGGGTTGTGACCAGATGCATAGATTGTAAAATTGTAATAATTTTTATGTGTTAGTTCCATTTTTTTTTTTTGGTTTTTTTCCTTTTATTTGGAGTTTGGAATTTGGATGATTAGGGATTTTTTTTAATTTCTTTATCTCCATTTTTTTAATTTTTTTATTACGATTGATAACCTTGTTAGTTGTTTGGATAGATATAGACAATTTTTATTTTTATTTTTTCCTTCTTTGTATATTTTCCTTTTATTTTGAGCTTGGATGTTATTGGCATATTGTATATTTTTCAAGTTCTATTTTGGTATTTTTTTGCTAAAAATGGGATAAAATTAGGGATGTAAATTTAAACTGGGAAACCGGTCCGGACCGGACCAATTGGTTCGGTTTTGAACCAGTCCGGCCCGGAACCGGTTCCTATTTTATGAAAACAGGACGGATCCGGTCCGGTTCCGGTTCCGTAGTTTTGGGGACCGGAACCGAACCGAACTGGTTGGAAAACAAAATATAAAAATTAATTTTATATATTATACAAAATATTTATATATATAATATATAATTATATGTTAAATTTTTATATATAATTATATATCATATATGAAAAAATTTCATATTAACATAAAATATTAATCTTAAATACGAACATTTGTAATTTATTTGATCATATGTTATTAATATAATTATATATAAAATAATGTTGTTATAATTTATAAAATAAAAGTTTAATCTTAAAGATGAAAATTTAATTGATCATATGCTTTAAGCATAATATATATATTAAATTATTAATAACATTTTATAATAAGAAGTAACACTTTATTATATATTTTTTACATTTGAAAAAAATTGGAAAACCGGACCGGACCAGACCGGAAACCGGAGTTATCGGTTTAGGAGGATAATCAGGGCGTAATCGGTTTTGAAAAATACAAAACTGGTACATACCGGTTCGGTCTTAGATTTTGTTCAAAATCGGACCGGACCGGTTACACTTCTAGATAAAATGTTAGTGGGCTGAAAACTGACTAGAATTTTAAGTTAGACAACTTGGGCTGAAGAGCTGTAGAATTGGCCTATTTGGTACTGGGCTGGACTGACCGGACTGGACCGAATTCACCTCTAGTTGTATCTACATATTTTTTTTTAACCAAGCGGGCTGGGTTTTATTATCTTCGGGTCTTGGGCCTGGGCTGTAAATGGTTCAGGAATGTCAGTTAATAAAATCTAACTGCCTCTACATTCAACTACACAGTAATAATTATGAAAATTCAGTTCCTATTTAGAAGATTTCAAATTTTCAAGACAATGAGGTTGTTCATGATTGGTCGATAGGATAATGAAAACTGCTTATTTGCTTTTGCTCATTATGCTAGACTAGTAGAAGATACAGTTCAATAGTAACATCAATGTTTAGATTTTATTATGTATAGAGTATTATTAGATGCTGCATTGTAATTGAACTACTTTGTATGTGTTTCATTTTATATTCTTATATATATATATATAAAACTATATATTTTTGTATTTAAGATTTTAGTGAACAAAATACGCATAATTAAAAAAAACACATCTCATCGAAAGAAAGAATCACCCCAAAACCAATTTTAATGTTCCAACCATGTGTGGTCCTGTATCCTAAGCATCCACAGAAATCAAGATTTCAATGCAAATCCAACCCAGAACTTTATAATCAAACAAGATATGAATTCTTTTTTAGCTCTATTTTTAAAAGTTTACAAAATAAAAGAATATAAAAAAACTGATCCTTTTCTCAAAGAATTTCAAAATATCTCCATTATATTTAAAATAATTTTATTTTTTGGAAAATGTTAAGAATAGATCAATTTAATTTTTTTTTGTTACAAGCTAATCTAAAATGCAACAAAATTTTGAATTTTTCTTAAAAATTTAAAGTTTTGGCTCTAAAAATTGTTGAAAAGTAAAATATTACATATAAAAAAATCATGGCGTTATTCTTTTTGAAGTCCTCTTCAAAAAATGTTCTTTATTGTTATATTTGATCTTTTACCCATGATTTTTCTTCATTTGTTTTTTAAATGTTTTTTTTTTTAACATTCTTCTTTGTAATTAACGTTAACCATATACATAGTTTGTTAAAATCGGAAAACCTTTATCTTTGGTTATTATAAATATGTTTCATATATCTTTATATCGATAAATAAATTTCTTTTTTGTTTCTTTTTTGCATCTTGAATCATTTTATAATGCCTATGTATTATAATAATACAATACATATTATGGAAAACAAATAAATAAAAATAAATTATTTCTTTTGCTCCGCCATTGCTGGAGATTCAAACCAATCTTCCGAAATTAAAGTCTCAAATTGTGACTATGGGTGTAAATCAGTCGGTCCAATCTAGTATAGTTTGGTGATGCATTTTTGATCCATCATTTTTCCGGATTGGACCGGGCCGAACACCCATAGAGACCGGACCAGACTGGTAGCTATCGGTCAGGTTAGTCCGTTATTGGTCAGGTCGGTCAGTTCAGTCCGGCCTAATTTTTTTTTTTTTACTTTTTTTTTATTTTTTTAAAATCAATTAATAAAATTTTTTTTTAAAATACTAAATTAAAATTAAGTGACTTATTAATGTGGAATATGTAACTAACTCGATAAAAAAATATTTTATATGGTCAATGATAATAAATTAGTTGAAAATTAAATTATTAATTTATATAATTACTATATAATTAGCTAATTGATATTATATATTAGTGAATTGATAGAATATTAACAAGTGCTAATAATATATTTAAAATTTTATATTTTAATAGTAATAAGTTAGATGAAAATTACATAATAAATTGTTCAATTAGTATGTAAAAAATATATATAAAATATATTTTTATTTTTATTTTTCATTTGGTCCGGTCCGGTTTAATATATTTCGTATTTATGTATTTTAGTTCTTAACAATCTTTTAATTTACAATTTCCTATTTAATATTATAAAATGTATTTTTGTCTAGATATTTAAATTTTTAAATTTAAATTCCAATTTACAAACGTTCGAACCTTAAGCATATACATTAAAAAATTAGTGCATATCATTCACACAAGAAGACATTACATTCAAACTATATAGCAGTAATGTTCGCATCTCTATATTAACATTCGAATGTAATTCATCCATACAATATAAATTATTTTAAAACAATAAGTTTGCACGAAAATATTTTAACGTTCGAATAAACTACAAAATTCTTCGTAGGTATAACTATATGGTCGAATGTTTTGTCTACGTTCGCATGTATAGTGATATACGTTCGAATGTATTGATCTAAAAAATGACAGCATATTTTTAACGTTCGGATGTATAACCCTTAATGTTCGAATGTTGGTCAATTTGTCTCCCAACTCTAGTGACGGTTAGAAGCTAGCATAAAAAAAATGAAACCATTACTAAAAGTTATATTTGGTGACAGTTTATTAACCGTCACAAATTTTAAAGCGACACAAACTCAAATTTGTTGTAGGGCATATTTATGCATATTCTATGTTCAAGATTAAAAGCTACCATATATGTTCCAACCACAATGATGAGAGCCATAGCAAAATAATGTGTTTAAATCTTTTAAATACATACCATGAAACAAAACCATTCCACAACTTCTAGTAAAGTGTAGCAAGAATACCATTTAACATTTAAGATACAAGCTACAAAAACAAATATATGCATCAACTTCATATAATAAGTTTACAATCAAGATCATAGAAGTCACAAACATCATGTCCAGATTTATTTAAAAAAGGAAGGAAGGCCTAAAATGAGAAAAATGCGTAATCAAGATGCAACACCAAATGAGTACATCTTAGGTTCTAACAAAAAATGAGAAAAATGTAAAATAAGTAAACACAAAACTTGTTAATTAATTAGTGCTCCTCCAAAAGCAAGATCCAATCTAACACTTGTCTAATATGAGAAATTCTTAGTTTTTTCAATAATTTGACATTTGCAATAATGTGGAGGAACATATGTGCTTTGGGCAGAAAAGTTAATCATCAACGCCAAACTTTTTGTAAGAAGACCCAAACTGTTTAACAAAAAGTAAACTCTTAAATCACAAGTTTTGACCTTAATAAAAACATCTCCAAGAATTCCAAAAAAATCAAATCTTACTTCTAACATATTCATAACATTATCCTAAGATCAACCATGATTTAAATCATCAAGCAAAATCACCAAAATCATAAAACAACACTTGGAGTTCTTGGTCTTACACTTAGTCTAAAAACATAAAATTTTCTCTCAGCTAACTTTGATCAATCTTTTGATCCATGGCTTAAAGACATTTGATCTTGACACTAAAGCATCTCATGTTTTAAAACATTTATCCTAAAGAAGATCCAACCATCAAACTTAAAATCACATGGCTAAAATTCAACAAAACATGGATCTAACCCAAAAGCATCAAATCTTAGGCCAAACCGAAATCCTCTTGCATAGAAAATCATATCTTTAAAGCTAATACTAAATATCTTCGACATAACATCCTAACATGTATATAAGAGGCTTAGGATCATCATATAAAAATATCAAAGCCTTTGAAATAAGATTAAACCATGAAATATTCAAACTTTCACAAAACAAAAACGTTTTTCCACTTTCATTTTTCAAGTTTCTAAATCTAAGGAGATCTATCATCAAAAGCTTTATTCATGCAACAAAACCTCAATGAAAATTCTTAAACACATGCTAAAAAACACTCCATATAATTTTTGGACCAAGATATGTCCACTAGCTTGGTCAAAAATTTCAAAACATATCGTACTTTCCAGTTTCACCCCCAGAATGACATTTCTATGGTTAAAAATATTTTTGACCTAACAATCAGAATGGAATGAGACTAATAAGATATCCACGGAAACTAGACTCAAAGACGAACAACTTTTATAAAGGAATAATTGTGAGAAAATATATACAAAGGGTCAAAAATGGCCACGTAAAAAGATCCAGAAATCTGCCAGAGAGAGCTCTTCCGGGTTTCTCTCTAAGAACGGGGGGAAGAAGTGATAAAATGGAGAGAAGTGTGTCTTGCACGACTTTAGACTCCTGGAGGGGGAAGTTATGAGCTTGAAAGACCCTTGATTGGAGTTGGCTATGTGACATAAAGTGGAGAGTAAAGAGGGCAAAGGACTACCTGCAGCAATTGTGAGAGATGGAGGTTGATGGAGTGGACTTCTCCTTCATATCAAGGCACTAATGGATGCAGCCAATGGCAGTGGATGGTCTACCATGTGGGGGAGGAAACTTCTTCAATAAGCTTTTCCAAGGTGGCCAAATTCATGGGCCTTGGTGGGCCCCAACCAAGTGGTCTTCAATTTGGGGTTTAAAGGGGGTTTGGTTAGGGTTTGAGATTCTATCAAGCCATGGATATTTCAAGTGTATTTTTAAACTCAGGATAGGAAGATCCTTGTTACAAAATTTTGGTTTAATCATGGGTTTTGAAGATGGAAGAAATTTCAACCAAAATCAAGAAAAATGGCCTATGAATGTTTCGGCCATTGGGAGTTTTCCATAGTTGTGAATGGTTTTTTTCTGAGTTGATATTTGAGTCTAGGAAATATTTACATGAGGAATGTAAATTTGGTAATTTTTTAAGTTAGGATGTGAAATCCTTGAGTTAGGGGTAAAATAGTCATTTTCCCACATGTAGAGGGTAAAATAGTAATCATTTTCACTTTTCTAATTGTTAGTAATTAAATTTCTAACTTTTAGATACCCTCTTACAGTTCCTCATGTTTTGTGCTTTACTCTCTTAGAATGAGACGATCGAGGTAAGTTAGCTTTTAACTTACTATTAGTTTACTGTGTATGTGTGATGGGTAAGGGAACTACAATTTATGTTCGTATGTTTTTATATATGCCATGTCATCACATGTTTATCTATTACACGAATTATTCTGTCATGAAATATTTATCTGTTACACAATATATTTTGTCCACGTTACTATCTATTGCAAGTATGTCACGTTACGTATGCTATTTGTTACATGTATGTCATATCACATAATATTCATTGTCACATGTCATGCAATGTTATGAAATGTTGTCTGTTATATGTTATGTCATGTTACGAAACATTGTCTGTTACATATATGTCATGTTATGAAATGTTGTATGTTATATTTTATGTCATGTTTATCATCTTAAGTTCATGTCACGTTATGCTACGTTAGGACTTATGTTGTTTATGTCACGTTCATGTTACGTCACGTTACGAAATGTCATGTATGCCAGTTAAGTTATTCATGTCAATCACGACCCCTAAGCGCTAGGATGGGGTAATATCCTAGTAGAACTCCTTTGTTCACTCTGGAGTGTCTAAATAGGTGTGAAACTTCCTGGGTTGATGAAGTACAGTCAACAGGTTGCGAATGGGGTCTAACTAGCTGGTCACCGGAGCACGCCAGGCACTAACGCCAATAGAGCCACACATTATGTTACGTGTGTCCACAGCAAGTGTGGCACAAACAATTCATGGGGCCACAACAACTATGGAGCATGAAGTATGAGACCACAACAACTGTGGAGCATACACTACGTGAGACGCAGCAATTGTCATGTAGAATACGTGGGGTCACAACAACTGTGAAGTTTGTATTAACACACTCACAGTTGGTATAGACACCTGTATTGTAATGCGGTAATCGGCAGGGATACACAGCTCAAGGAGACCCGTATAGCACCCGTATGGTCACTTTATTAATTAAGTCTATTGAATAATATTCCAAGTTCATGTATTTCACGTTCAAGTCATGTTTCAAGTTCACGTTCATGTTATGTCATGTTCATGTTATGTTCCAAGTTCACATTGATGTTTTGTTATGCTCAAGTTCATGGTATGTTCAAGTTCATATTCATGTTATGTCATGTTCACGTTCACGTTATGTTCCAAGTTCACATTTATGTTATGTCATACTCAGGTTCATGTTATGTTCAAGTTCATGTTTAAATTATGTATGTTCAAGTCCATGCTAAGTTTCAAGTCCATGTTATGTTTCAAGTTCACGTTTATGCTATGTTTCTAGTCCATGTTATGTTTTAAGTTCACGTACATGCCATGTCACGTCAAGCTAAGTTTCAGTTTCAGTTCAAGTTATGTTATTTATGCCATGCTGTATGTCAAGTCATGCTATACTTACTTATGACTTTGATTATGCATTCATGCTTTTACTGTCATGCATGCATCATTAACTTGTGTGGAAGTTTTCTGTTAACTTGCTGAGATTTGTAATCAAATCTCACTATGGTTGTCCCAACTACCATTCCCCCCGAATGGTAGGCGATGTGTCAAGACCAGAGTAGAGAGTAGACACTAGCAGACTGGAGGAGGTTGACTAGATGCCGTAGATGCAACACAGAGATTGCAGCCTCCATAATAGGTCTTTGGATAGTATTCCGGCATAATTAGTCGAGTTACGCGAGTTACTCAATGAACTAGCCCAATAATATATTTTGTTAATTTAATTATGGAGCCAGGTCTCCATTGTTTTGAGATTACAATTATCTGAGACCCGTGCTGTAATCGTGGATGTTTTAAGTATACATGATTTATGTTTTAACTATTTGGGATATTATAAGTTTGGTGCATAGTATTGCTAAAAAAAAAATTATCCGCTGTGAATATTGCATAATGCTAGATGCATGTTAGGAACATTGCATCTTATATGTCATGAACGGGGGCAGGTAACCTTATGTTGCATGTCCCGACGCTTCGGATATCCGTCCAATCCCAAGTGGAATCTGGGGGCATCACAATATGTAATATTTTCACTTATGTTTGACATTTGTTTTGATAGGAACATAAAAAAAGGTAGAGATGCTTTGGATCCAATCAACCTTGAAAATATTGACTTAATGGAAGAATGGCTGGGTGAAGACTCTGAGCTTATTGATGAAGAAGACTTGGATTGGACAAGTATTGAAGAGCCATTAAGCTCACTAAATTTGGAAGACGGCGATGATGATGGTGACGTTGATGAAAATATTATGAATAACATTTAGAATCCTGATCCTTATTGTCTTTTTTATGAAGATGAGTGATTTTATTTTAATAGTTGGATTGAGAACTTATTTAGTTTTACAAGTATGTGTTGTTAAAATTTAAGATTTGTATTCAGAAGTATTACTTGTTTTATGACTTATTTTATTGTTATTCTGGAATATAATTTGTGTGTATATATATATATATATAATTTATTCATGTATATACTATTCCAAAATGGTACACGAAACGGCGTCAGTATCGAAACGGTATCGGTATCAAAATATTTATCCGAAACGGTACTGGTATTGAAATATTTCGTTCCAGTACCTTGAGCTAAACTGCCACTGAAACAGTGTTCAAAACTTTGAAAGAAGGCCCAGAGTAGAATGAAGATGTATCCTGATTGGAGGAGATCTGAAAGAGTTCCTGAAGTAGGAGATTGGGTTTTTCTTAGGCTACAACTTTATAGCCAAAAATCTGTAGCCATGCGACATAATATGAAATTGGCCCCTAGATATTTTGGACATTTTCATGTTATTGAGAGGATAGGCACAGTTGCTTATAAGTTGAATTTACCTTCCTCATCCAAAATTCATCATGTTTTTCATATCTCCTGCTTAAAGAAGAAGCTTGTTGATCATATTTCTCCATTGCCTACCTTGCCTCTAGTAGATAGTGAAGGAAATGTGCAGCCTGAGCCTGAAAAAATTCTTGATCGAAGAATGAAAAAGGTGGGTAATCATGCCTCCACTGAAATGTTGATTAAGTGGGTGGGTGCTTCTATTGAAGATAGTTCTTGGGAGCTACTATGGAAGCTGAGAACTTTGTATCCTCATTTGGTTGGTATTGTTCTATGATATTGTCACGAGTGCCTTGTGTGCAAGGCCTTGAAGAGGTGGGGATTGTCAAGGGTGCTTTCGGTAAGGCCTCGAAGAAGGTGGGTGGTTGCTGGGTTGTTGTTAGAGGAAAGGAGTAACAGAATAACGATAACGAAGAGGGTTAGTAAAACAGTGAGTTTTGTAGGGAAAACAGAGTGAGCGTTTTGTACATTCTTTCGTGAGAGACTAGGTTGTGAGAGACTGGGTTGGAGCTTAAGAAGATGGCACTCTTGTTGTCACATAAAAGAAGAGGACGAGCTGGAGTGGAAACACGCAGGTCACGAAGAAGGTGGTCTAACCATAGAACTTCAGCAGCTGGAAGCCAAAGCACAGTATTCAGACTCACAGCTGGAGCGAGAGACCGAGAGTTGCTTTTTGGAGCTCCAAGAGACAATATTGTAACCAAATAGACAGAGTAGCCGGTAGAAAAGCGTTGAGTGTCAGGACAGCCAGCCCAATCAACATTTGAATAGGCAATAATGCTAGCGGAAGAGGAGGTAGTGAATGATAAACCAAAGTGAAGAGTGCCCTTGACGTAATGAAGGATGCGCTTCACAGTCTGAAAATGTTCATCAGTGGGAGCATGCAAATATTGATTGACAGAATTTACCGAGTGGGCAAGGTTAGGGCAAGTGATAGTCAGATATTGCAGTGAACCGATGAGAGAGTGATAAAGATTGACACCCGCAAATGGAGAACCATTAGAGGAGAGGCGTTGGGCGATGACCATAGGAGTTGTGACAGGTTTGCTGTGATACCCCCATATGATATGGATAAGGGTAGGTGGTGTATGGGATCCCACATTGCTTGGGAAGGAAAAGTTCTTGCTCTTTATAAGGTTTCAATGGGGATCCAATTGTATCATTGACTAGTCCTTTTGGAGTATAGGCCATGTGGTTTGGGTCTTCCATTGGGGAGTTACAAATGGTATCAGGGATTATCCCATATGATATGGATAAGGGTAGGTGGTGTATGGGATTCCACATTGCTTGGGAAGGAAAAGTTCTTGCTCTTTATAAGGTTTCAATGGGGATCCAATTGTATCATTGACTAGTCCTTTTGGAGTATAGGCCATGTGGTTTGGGTCTTCCACTGGGGCGTTACATTTGCAGTCAAGAAGCTGAGCGCGTGCAAGAATACCGCGTGCATACTTGGTCTAGCTGAGGGAAAGACCTGCCAAGGTGGGAGTGACTTCGAGACCAAGGAAATAGCTGGGGGATCCCAAATCCTTGGTGGCAAATTCGAAGTGAAGCTGCTGAATGAAGCTGCTGAGAAATGACACATTATTGCCAGTGAGAATAATGTCATCAACATACAGTAAGAGATAAATGATGTGTTGTAGGTGATGAAGAATGAACAAAGTGGTATCTGCACGATTGCAAGTGAACCCAAGCTTGAAAAGGAACGAGCTGAAACACTGGAATAAAGCACGCAGAGCCTGTTTGAGACCATAAAGAGCCTTCTTGAGTTTTGCATACATGATGAAGGAAGCTGGGATTAACATAGCCAGGAGGTTGCTCTGTATAAACATGTTCCTACAAGATGCCATTAAGAAAAGCATTTTTAACATCGAGCTGGCAAAGGGGCCAACCATAAGTGACGGCCAGTGAGAGCACAACACAAACAGTTGAGACTTTGACCACTGGACTGAAGGTATCTGTGTAATCAAGGCTAAGAATCTGAGTGTATCCCTTGGCAACAAGATGGGCCTTGAGGTGGTCAATAGAGTCGTCAGATAGATACTTGGTGCGAAAGACCCATTTAGAACCCACAATATTCATTTTGGGAGGCTGAGGAACAAGATCCTAAGTGCAGTTGTCATGAAGAGTTTTGACCTCTTCATCCATAGCAACAAGCCATGCAGGGTTTTAGTAGCTGATTTAAACCACGAGGCTCAGATGTTGTAAGAAGAGCTTGTAGGAGACCCGAGACATGATGATTGAGGTAAGTGGGGTACCACGGCCGGAAAATGCTAGCCTTAGCTCGAGTGACCATCGGGTGAGAGGATGAAGGTATGGACGGAGCAAGAGAAACTGGAGCATCAGACTGTGGCAGAACCGGCGCTGGGGAGTCATGAGCAAGGGACTCAGTAGATACCTGCATAGGCTCAGAGAAAGAGTCAGGACAGAGACGACATGCATGAGACCCAGACCGAGAATGCGGATCAGATAGAGCTGTGGGGGGCAATGGGGTAGGGGGTAGGGGTAGGTCATGGGTTTGCATGGGTTCCATAAAACAGGAGAGATCTAAGGATGCAGGAGACTGGGTGTAATGCCCGTCCTTGTGGTGGGACTTTTTATAAAATGATTTTAGAAAGGACGACGGGAATTACCATTTTATTTAAAACTTTTTATTTCCATACAAAGGGTGCAAGACTCTACGTTATAAAATAAAAATTGATTTGACAATAAAAGAGGTTTACAGCATAAAACATTAATTTTTACAATAAAAGGCCTCTCGTACAATTAGAACTCATGCCTAGACTTACGTACTCTTCCCATGGGCCATGTCCGTCCTAACCATTCAGTTCCTATGGGGGGGTGGGGCATGCATAAAAACTAAAATGAGTTGATAACTCGTAAGCATTACTTCATACAATTAAAATATAACAACATAGGTTTTCATTCATGCATTCATCATTCATACCTACTATACGGACATGCATACATGCATACGTACGTTCATTTTAAAACATCCCTGGACAGGGTTTTTCTTTAAAAATGGCTTTCTTTTCGTAAAACGTTTCTCTCGTCAGTACCTTCATTTCTTAAAGAATACGTGCATTCATGCATTCATGCGTTCATACATTCTTTCCTTTTTCAGTCAGGGGCAGCACTGGGTGCACTACCAGAACTACTGACCCGACATTGCAATTTGCCCATTCATGGATACCTTTTCCATTCATTCATGTGGTCGTTATGTATTTTCATACATTAAACGTTCATTTCATTTAGTCCTTTCATTCGGTTCAGTCCTTTCATTTCAGTCCTTTCCTTTCATTTCGTCCTTCCTTTTCATTTAACAGTTCGTTCATGGGAAAACATTGTTTAAAAGCACGGGCTTAAATCTCGTCTTTCGTGGCATCCATAAAACATCAGTTCATAGGGACATTTTAACATCAGTTCATAGGGACCATTTTAAAACACTTTCTTCGCGTTGTTTAAAGCATAAGTTAAAGCATCGACATTTTCTTTTCTTGGAAAATACAGACAATAGATACAGAGTATAGTCATCCATTCACATGCGTACAATTAATACTTTTGGTTGCATAAAAAAGGGCTGCCAAAGAGGGCTGTACATGTAACAGCCCGCTAGAAATTCATTGGTGGAATTTCTATTGACTTTAGGAATCTCGTGAAAACCCCATAAGTTTTTACGAATTGATCAATCGCATAGGTTTTAGTCTGTCAACATAGTCAGTGTTATCACTCACTATGGTGTTAGAAATATAAGTTTTATTTATTTGAGGTGGTTAGAAGTGTCAGAATGCATTATGGTCCACGCCATTAGACTCAGTGGATTATTTCGAATTTTATGGCACAATATCCTATTTTCATAATTCCGGACGAAACGTCTGTTGGAAATTATGAAATTATTTTTAGGGGCACTTCGAGGTTGAATTTCGGTATAATATTTTCACTGTAGGTTAATATGAATATTTATGAATTTTTAGTATTAAGTTTATGATTCACTTTTTCGGAGTGAATAGTAACCTCGATAAGCGCACCAATTGCAGTATGTCAAAATCATAGTGTGGAATGTCCAAATTAGATTAGAGAAGTTTTATTTGGACATTTGGCAAGATCTTAGCCACACTTAGTGAATAATATTAGACACTTGGCACCATGAGGAATGTTTGTTGGATTTGAAGGAATCAAGGTGTGAGATCATGCCACTTAAGCAAAACCTTGTTTCATCTGCTCAACCAAATTGTGCCAGACCAAAGAGGTTTTCAATCCTAGTGAAACCCTAAATGGTGGGAATCCAATTGAAAGCCCAAAAGCTTTGTTGAAATCAAAACCCTAAACGGTTTCCCCAAAACCCTAAAGTTGGCCTCTAAACATTTTCTAATCCGATTTATAGCATTGTGTTTAATCACTTGATTAAATCACTTCCACATGCTATTAATCCTTCGAATTTGTGTTAGAACATCATTATCTAACCTTGTTAACCTTGAGAAATTGATTGGACCAAGTGATATTGGATTTGGGCTTGATAGCAACCCAAACCCTCTTTAAACCCCAAAATTTAGGCCCATTCGGTTTAGGCCCATTAAGGCCCACGAATTTGGTCACCATAGGATTGCTTCATGGCTAAGTTTTGTACCCCCACTTGGCTGGCCAAATCTTTACAAGAAGGTCCTAGAAGGTTCTAGAAAGACAAAGCTAAAGGGCCACCTCACTCTTTCACTCTCACACTCCACTTTGAGAAAAGATCTTGGTCTGATTTTTATGAGAAGAAAAGGCCAACACTCAACCATTCATTCAGTCGTATCACTTTACATAGCTTGTGTAAGAAGCTCTCCAGTCCACTTCCCACGAAAAGCAACTCTCCTTTACACTTTTCCTTCATAAAACACAAAAGACACTCTCGGACAGTTTTTCTTACCTCTTTTGAACGCCCGTTTCGAAGCTTTTTTAAGTGTTTTCTCGCAATGTTTTATTCATGAAAGTTGTTTCTTGTGGAGTGTAGTTTACGTGGATATCTTATTCGTTCCATTTGGAGATCATTTTGTTGGTGAAAAGTTGTTTAGACCCCAGAAAGGTCATTCTGGGCGATAAACTGGAGAGTGTGTTATATTTTGGAGTTCTTGACCAAGCTAATGAATAGATCTTGGTCCGACATTTTTATGGAGTACTGTTAACATGTGTATATGATTATTGGTTGAGGATTTGTTGCATGATTAAAAGTTTTGGTGAAATATTTTCTTAGGTCTAGAAACTTAGAAACTGGAAGAGGCAAAACAGTTTCTGTTTTGAGAAAGTTTAAATCTTTTATGGTTTAATCTTATTCCAATGGCTTTGATATTTTTATTGGAAGATCCTAAGCCTCTTATATACATGTTAAAATATTATTTTGAAGATATTTGATGTTAGTTTCGAAGATATGAAATTTTATGCAATGAGGTATTCAGTTAGGCCAAAGTGATGATGTTCTTGCCTAAATTTATGTTTTGGTTGATGTTTAACCATGTGATCTTGAGTTTGATGCTCGGATCTGTTTTAGAACATCTTTTTAAACCATGTGATGTTTTGGTTTGAAGATCACAACTTTACAAGTCATGGATCAAGAGGTTGATCAAAGCAGGTTAGAAACACAATTCTGTTTTGAACTTAGAAGAAAAACCAAAAAGTTCAAGTATGATTTTAGTGATTTTGATGACTTTTGTTGATGATTCAAAACATTATTATTCTTAGGAATATGTTATGAGTATAGTAGAAGAAAAATTTTGGTTTAATCATGTGTTTTGAAATTTGAAAGAATTACAACAAAATCAAGGGAAATAGCTTTGTAAGTTTCGGACCTATAGAGTTTTAATGGTTGTGTTTAGTTTTAAATTTTTTTGAATTGATATTTGATATTAGGACAAAATTTACATAAGGTATGTAAATTTTGGTGATCTTTGGAGTTAGGATGCAAAATCCTTAAGTTAGGGGTAAAATGGTCATTTTCCCACATGCAGAGGGTAAAATGGTAATTTTACTCAAATTTGATATTTCTCCATATTCCTAATTGTTAGTGATTAAGTTCTAATTTTTAGAAATCGCTACTTTCAGTTTCTCGTGATCGCACTTGAGTTTTGTCTCGAAGCGCGAAGATCGAGGTAAGTTAGCTTTTAACTTACTATCAATTTAATGTGTATGTGTGATAAGTAAGGGAAGTAAAGTCCATGTAAGCATGTTATCACATGTACCATGCCAAGTCATTACATATTTATCTGTTACACAGAATTTATTCTGTCATGAATTATTCATCTGTTACACAAGATATTCTGTCACGTATTGCTATACATTAAGTATGTCATGTTAAGTTAAGTATGCCATATGTTACATGTATTTCATGTCACGTAATATTCACTGTCACATGTTACACAATGTTAAGAAATATTGTCTGTTACATAGTATGCTATGTTACGAAATGTTGCCTGTTACATGTATGCCATGTTATGGTATGTTGTCTGTTACATTTATGTCTCAAAGTACGTCATGTCTGTCATCTTACGTTCATGTCACGTTATGCTATGTCAGGACTTCTATCTTTTATGTTACGTTCATGTCACGTCACGTTATGAAAGGTCATGTGTGACAGTTAAGTTATTCATGTCAATCACGACCCTAAGCGCTAGGATGGGGTAATATCCTAGTGGAACTCCTTTGTTCACGCTGGAGTGTCTAAATAGGTGTGAAATTCCCTGGGTTGACGAAGTACAGTCAACAGGTTGCGAATGGGGCCTAATTAGCTGGTCACCGGAGCGCGCCAGGCACTAACGCCGATGGTGCCAAACATTATGTTACGTGTGTTCACAGCAAGTGTGGCACAAACAGATAAGTCATGGGGCCACAACAACTGTGGAGCATGAAGTATGGGGCCACAACAACTGTGGAGCATACACTACGTGAGACACAGCAATTGTGACACGTAGAATACGTGGGGCCACAACAACTGTGGAGTACGTATTAACGCACTCACAGCTGGTATAGAAACCTGTGATGTGATGTGGTAATCGGCAGGGACACACGGCTCAAGGGGACCTGTGTAGCACCCATATGGTCACGTTAATGATTAAGTCTATTGACTAAGATTCCAAGTTCAAGTCATGTTTCACGTTATGTTATGTTCAAGTTTATGTTCACCCAATCATGGTAATCCCATGAGACAAAAATATGTTTCAAGTTCATGTTATGTTATGTTATGTTATGTTATGTTCATGTTCAAGTTATGTTCCAAGTTCACGTTGATGTTATGTCATGCTCAGGTTCATGTTATGTTTAAGTTCGTGTTCAAATTATGCATGTTCACGTTCATGCTATGTTTCAAGTCCATGTTATGTTTCAAGTCACGTTCATGCTAAGCTTCAGTTTCAGTTTAAGTTATGCTAGTTATGTTATGTTGTATGTCAAGTTATGCTATGATTACTTATGATTTGATTATGCATTCATGCTTTTACTGCCATGCATGCATCATTAACTTGTGTGGAAGTTTTTTGTTAACTTACTGAGATTTGTAATCAAATCTCACTGTGGTAGTCCCAACTACCATTCCCCCCGAATGGTAGATCTTATTATAGGATTTGAAAGAGAATCGGGAATCGACCAACTGGAAACGGTCGACTAAGCGACGATGCGATGTATGTGTTAGTACAGTAGTTACCTCAGATTACTACTTGTATTTGTGGAGTTCAATCTTCATCACTCTTTTGATCACAACCATTTTGGACTAGTGTTGTGATAAGAGTTTTAGAGTATGTCATTATGTATGAAGTATGTTTTAAGTATTTGGGATATTTCAGTTTGGTGCATAGTATTGCTAAAGAAAAAAATTATCCGCTGCGAATATTGCATAATGCTAGATGCATGTTAGGAATATTGCATCTTATATGTCATGAACGGGGGCAGGTAACCTTGTGTTGCATGTCTCGACGCTTCAAATGTCCGTCCAATCCCAAGCGGAATTTGGGGGCGTCACAGGGTGGTATCAGAGCAATACGTCTCTGGGTTTAAATCCACATGTCCTTAGGAAATGCACCAAATATTAGGCTTGAAATTTTAGTCTTCATTAGGCTTGAATTTCTTGAAGTATAGGAGATAGTATGTGGTTGTAACACGTGTACTCGTGTGATTTAGGAAGTGACATGACTCGAGGTAGGACACCTCAAAACCCTGAGGGAGTCACAAATTAGGATAATCAGAATCCCCCGATGGATGGAGGATTAGCTGAAGCTGTACGTTTGCTGACTGACATGCTTAGACAATAACAACTTCAGCAAGCACATGTACCCAGACCCGAAGTCAGGGATTGTCTGCGTGAGAAGTTCTTGATCCATCGTTATCCAAACTTTTCTGGTAATGAAGAGCCTCTAAAAGTCGAGAAATGGATTATGGATCTCGAAAGGACTTACGAGATCTGTGGATGTACTGAGGACCAGAAGGTTCTATATCTTGTATACCTATTCTAAGGAGAAGCTGGAATATGGTGGGATACACATAGGCAACTTCTAGTTAGGGAACTAGGAAGTTTGGATGCATTGTCTTGGGAGAGATTTGAGGAAGTGTTGACAACAGATTCTTCCCAGATTCTATCAAACAGCTAAAGGCGCAGGAGTTCCAAACTTTAACTCAAGGCAGTTTGACCGTAGAGTAGTACGCCGCTAAGTTTATGGTGTTAGGAAGGTTTCCACCACACTTGATTTCTACTCAAAGGATGCAGGCACGAAAGTTTCAAGCTAGACTTCAGCCATGGATCCGTAGCCAAGTAGCTTGCCTAAGAATAAAGAATTACCAAGAGTTAGTAAACGTGGTTGCGATAGCAGAGGCTGAGCAGAGAGGTCTAGCCATCCAGATCAATACCAAATGAAAGAGAACTTCATTGTATGCTATTGAAGAAAATCTAGAAATGAAGAAGATGTCTACTGGACCGGATAAAGGAAAAGGCATCGAGTCTGGAAGCTCAATATTGACCACATACCCAATATGTGGGATGTCCGGAAAGAACCATGGAGGCAAGTGCAAACTTACCTTAGGACTCTGTTTCTGATGTGGCCAACCTGACCACTTGATCAGAAATTGTCCCAAAAGAGGCCGGAGAAATGGAACCGTTCCAATGGAGATTCCAAACCAAAGCCATGACCTCCAGTACTAGCTTAAGTGTATCCAGGTACTTCTAGAGACGTAGATGCTGACACCCCAGGAACTAAAGGAGTTGGCACCGTCACTGGCATTTTTCTAAGACCTCTATATTGTTAAGCTTATTTAAGGTTGATTAGTTTGCAATTGATGGTACTATTGCATTGTTGATACTTTGGGTAAGTTAAATCATTGAGGTTTATAACTTGTACACAGTTTGATTCAAGCAAGGCCCTATTTTTAGTGATTGTGGTATTGCACGAGAGTTCAGTTCGTACTTTGAATTGTTACCAAGTGGTAAGAGTAACATTTCTCATTAAGAGTATTTATATTCATACCAGTGCAGATATGGAATACCTTTTAGTAGTACGAGAAAGGATATTCAAGGTTGATGAATTAGTATCCCAAGTATTTGGAGTTTGTTTTGATTCGAAGGTTACAATGAAATTTGTGTTCGGAAGAGTTCAGTGTGTGGGAGAAGCTTTGCTTTAGTAGGATTCACTTATGATAATAGTTTCATCAAATCGAGAATAAATGGTTTCTGGCGAAGCACCGTGTTTATGGAAACCTAGATTACCCTTATATTGGAGACATTTATGTGGGGAGTAAATCTTGTCTTAAGGATTTACGTGAATAGTAGGATCAAATTCTTTGTATTAGAGTCAGAATAAGAGGCAGCTCATGATGGATACAAGAGCTATGTTAATCATAAGAGAGAAACTCTTGAGTTGAGGTTAATAGCTGATCGTTTATCAAGGTACCACCTAGGAGGAGGAACAATTCGTGGTGATTATGAAGGTGTAAGCTAGTCCTAGGCAAATATAATTCCTTGAGGAAATAGAGAATGTGAATTCAGTTGTGTATGAATTAAATTCTTCCAAAATGAACTACAAGAATACTTGAAGTTTTAGATTTAGAGAGTATGCTGGTACGACTTGACCTAACTTGTGGAAAGATTCCAGTACAAATTGATATGATTTGAGAGAAAGAGAGTTAAGAATGGAAGATATATATACACGTTGTGGATAATTCTTTGAATAGTGAAGAGAATAGTGATTTCTTTTAAGCAAGGATTCAGTTTCCTAGAAGGTCAGCCTAGAAGTCATTAAGTTTAGGTAGTAATCTTTGGGATTGTTATACCCTAATGTTATAGTGATAGTTATTTTGTATAACCATGTGATGGTTGTAGATAAGAATAGTGTTGACTACGAGAGGAAGACGTTACCTCAAGAAGAGCGAGACCTTCCCCTTGGGCGTGATGAGGCATCCAGTGATGGACAATAAGTTGGTAAGCAACTTCTTCTTTTGAGCGTATTTTATGTTTGTACTTACGTCGATTTCGAGGACGAAATCTTTTTTTTAGGAGGGGAGGATTAACAGCCCGATAGAAATTCATTGGTGGAATTTCTATTGACTTTAGGAATCTCGTGAAAACCCCATAAGTTTTTACGAATCGATCAATCGCATAGGTTTTAGTCTGTCAACATAGTCAGTGTTATCACTCACTATGGTGTTAGAAATATAAGTTTTATTTATTTGAGGTGGTTAGAAGTGTCAGAATGCATTATGGTCCACGCCATTAGACTCAGTGGATTATTTCGAATTTTATGGCGCAATATCTTATTTTCATAATTCCGGACGAAACGTCTGTTAGAAATTATGAAATTATTTTTAGGGGCACTTCGAGGTTGAATTTCGGTATAATATTTTCACTGTAGGTTAATATGAATATTTATGAATTTTTAGTATTAAGTTTATGATTCACTTTTTCGGAGTGAATAGTAACCTCGATAAGCGCACCAATTGCAGTATGTCAAAATCATAGTGTGGAATGTCCAAATTAGATTAGAGAAGTTTTATTTGGACATTTGGCAAGATCTTAGCCACACTTAGTGAATAATATTAGACACTTGGCACCATGAGGAATGTTTGTTGGATTTGAAGGAATCAAGGTGTGAGATCATGCCACTTAAGCAAAACCTTGTTTCATCTGCTCAACCAAATTGTGCCAGACCAAAGAGGTTTTCAATCCTAGTGAAACCCTAAATGGTGGGAATCCAATTGAAAGCCCAAAAGCTTTGTTGAAATCAAAACCCTAAACAGTTTCACCAAAACCCTAAAGTTGGCCTCTAAACATTTTCTAATCCGATTTATAGCATTGTGTTTAATCACTTGATTAAATCACTTCCACATGCTATTAATCCTTCAAATTTGTGTTAGAACATCATTATCTAACCTTGTTAACCTTGAGAAATTGATTGGACCAAGTGATATTGGATTTGGGCTTGATAGCAACCCAAACCCTCTTTAAACCCCAAAATTTAGGCCCATTCGGTTTAGGCCCATTAAGGCCCACGAATTTGGTCACCATAGGATTGCTTCATGGCTAAGTTTTGTACCCCCACTTGGCTGGCCAGATCTTTACAAGAAGGTCCTAGAAGGTTCTAGAAAGACAAAGCTAAAGGGCCACCTCACTCTTTCATTCTCACACTCCACTTTGAGAAAAGATCTTGGTCTGATTTTTATGAGAAGAAAAGGCGAACACTCAACCATTCATTCAGTCCTATCACTTTACATAGCTTGTGTAAGAAGCTCTCCAGTCCACTTCCCTCGAAAAGCAACTCTCCTTTACACTTTTCCTTCATAAAACACAAAAGACACTCTCGGACAGTTTTTCTTACCTCTTTTGAACGCCCGTTTCGAAGCTTTTGTATGTGTTTTCTCACAAAGTTTTATTCATGAAAGTTGTTTCTTGTGGAGTTTAGTTTACGTGGATATCTTATTCGTTCCATTTGAAGATCATTTGATTGGTGAAAAGTTGTTTAGACCCCAGAAACGTCATTCTGGGCGATAAACTGGAGAGTGTGTTATATTTTGGAGTTTTTGACCAAGCTAATGAATAGATCTTGGTCCGAAATTTTTATGGAGTACTGTTAGCATGTGTATATGATTATTGGTTGAGGATTTGTTGCATGATTAAAAGTTTTGGTGAAATATTTTCTTAGGTCTAGAAACTTAGAAACTGGAAGAGGCAAAACAGTTTCTGTTTTGAGAAATTTTAAATCTTTTATGGTTTAATCTTATTCCAATGGCTTTGATATTTTTATTGGAAGAGACTAAGCCTCTTATATACATGTTAAAATATTATTTTGAAGATATTTGATGTTAGTTTCGAAGATATGAAATTTTATGCAATGAGGTATTCAGTTAGGCCAAAGTGATGATGTTCTTGCCTAAATTTATGTTTTGGTTGATGTTTAACCATGCGATCTTGAGTTTGATGCTCGGATCTGTTTTAGAACATCTTTTTAAACCATGTGATGTTTTGGTTTGAAGATCACATCTTTATAAGTCATGGATCAAGAGGTTGATCAAAGCAGGTTAGAAACACAATTCTATTTTGAACTTAGAAGAAAAACCAAAAAGTTCAAGTATGGTTTTAGTGATTTTGATGACTTTTGTTGATGATTCAAAACATGATTATTCTTAGGAATATGTTTTGAGTATAGTAGAAGAAAAATTTTGGTTTAATCATGTGTTTTGAAATTTGAAAGAATTACAACAAAATCAAGGGAAATAGCTTTGTAAGTTTCGGACCTATAGCGTTTTAATGGTTGTGTTTAGTTTTAAATTTTTTTGAATTGATATTTGAGATTAGGACAAAATTTACATAAGGTATGTAAATTTTGGTGATCTTTGGAGTTAGGATGCAAAATCCTTAAGTTAGGGGTAAAATGGTCATTTTCCCACATGCAGAGGGTAAAATGGTAATTTTACTCAAAGTTGATATTTCTCCATATTCCTAATTGTTAGTGATTAAGTTCTAATTTTTAGAAATCGCTACTTTAAGTTTCTCGTGATCGCACTTGAGTTTTGTCTCGAAGCGCGAAGATCGAGGTAAGTTAGCTTTTAACTTACTATCAATTTAATGTGTATGTGTGATAAGTAAGGGAAGTAAAGTCCATGTAAGCATGTTATCACATGTACCATGCCAAGTCATTACATATTTATCTGTTACACATAATTTATTCTGTCATGAATTATTCATCTGTTACACAAGATATTCTGTCACGTATTGCTATACATTAAGTATGTCATGTTAAGTTAAGTATGCCATATGTTACATGTATTTCATGTCACGTAATATTCACTGTCACATGTTACACAATGTTAAGAAATGTTGTCTGTTACATAGTATGCTATGTTACGAAATGTTGCCTGTTAGATGAATGCCATGTTATGGTATGTTGTCTGTTACATTTATGTCTCAAAGTACGTCATGTCTGTCATCTTACGTTCATGTCACGTTATGCTATGTCAGGACTTCTATCTTTTATGTTATGTTCATGTCACGTCACGTTATGAAAGGTCATGTGTGACAGTTAAGTTATTCATGTCAATCACGACCCTAAGCGCTAGGATGGGGTAATATCCTAGTGGAACTCCTTTGTTCACACTGGAGTGTCTAAATAGGTGTGAAATTCCCTGGGTTGACGAAGTACAGTCAACAGGTTGCGAATGGGGCCTAATTAGCTGGTCACCGGAGCGCGCCAGGCACTAACGCCGATGGTGCCAAACACTATGTTACGTGTGTTCACAGCAAGTGTGGCACAAACAGATATGTCATGGGGCCACAACAACTGTGGAACATACACTACGTGAGACACAGCAATTGTGACACGTAGAATACGTGGGGCCACAACAACTGTGGAGTACGTATTAACGCACTCACAGCTGGTATAGAAACCTGTGATGTGATGCGGTAATCGGCAGGGACACACGGCTCAAGGGGACCTGTGTAGCACCCATATGGTCACGTTAATGATTAAGTCTATTGACTAAGATTCCAAGTTCAAGTCATGTTTCACGTTATGTTATGTTCAAGTTTATGTTCACGCAATCATGGTAATCCCATGAGACAAGAATATGTTTCAAGTTCATGTTATGTTATGTTATGTTATGTTCATGTTCAAGTTATGTTCCAAGTTCACGTTGATGTTATGTCATGCTCAGGTTCATGTTATGTTTAAGTTCGTGTTCAAATTATGCATGTTCACGTTCATGCTATGTTTCAAGTCCATGTTATGTTTCAAGTCACGTTCATGCTAAGCTTCAGTTTCAGTTTAAGTTATGCTAGTTATGTTATGTTGTATGTCAAGTTATGCTATGATTACTTATGATTTGATTATGCATTCATGCTTTTACTGCCATGCATGCATCATTAACTTGTGTGGAAGTTTTTTGTTAACTTACTGAGATTTGTAATCAAATCTCACTGTGGTAGTCCCAACTACCATTCCCCCCGAATGGTAGATCTTATTATAGGATTTGAAAGAGAATCGGGAATCGACCAACTGGAAACGGTCGACTAAGCGACGATGCGATGTATGTGTTAGTACAGTAGTCACCTCAGATTACTACTTGTATTTGTGGAGTTCAATCTTCATCACTCTTTTGATCACAACCATTTTGGACTAGTGTTGTGATAAGAGTTTTTGAGTATGTCATTATGTATGAAGTATGTTTTAAGTATTTGGGATATTTCAGTTTGGTGCATAGTATTGCATAATGCTAGATGCATGTTAGGAATATTGCATCTTATATGTCATGAATGGGGGCAGATAACCTTGTGTTGCATGTCTCGACGCTTCAAATGTCCGTCCAATCCCAAGCAGAATTTGGGGGCGTCACAATACATACGTGTATACTTTTCAACACTTAGCATTTTCTTTCGTAAAGCAATGTAAAGAGACTCTGAGGCCTAAGCACCGTGCAACTATACTTTGGACAAATTACCCATTACATACAGTGAATCCATCCGGCACATGTGTCTCACCGGATTACACATGTACCTCACTCCATTATCACCTAAGACCAACATTTAGCATGTTGATCACCTGCTTGTATAAACAAGCACCATACTCCGATACCAACCTTCTCTTAACCCGGCTAGCTTGACTCTTCATGCTACCCGTCCCTTTTTACAGTTCATCCCAACACTTAACACGAGAAGACTCCATTCACAATTATGCCTTACGTCACGTCATATAGCTCAAGACTATTCGCAAGCTACACCGTGACCTTGTCACATCACCCAGCATCCAGCTACGTCAACTCCTAACTCATCGTTAGTACAGTTCCTCACATACTCCCGTCACATCGTGACATCTCGTCATGTTCCCATTACGCCACTCCAAAACTAACTCATCACCCATCATAAGCATGACTGCCAATAGTCATGTCACTTCGTGACATTCCCCAATCATACTTCCGTTGCACTCTTACACGTTCTGCCACTTCACACATACTCCTAGCCATAAGTCAAGTACGGTGACACCTGTCACCTTAGACTACAGGACTCACTATAACAACTTCGAGACACTGTTCCACAGTTCCCGACACTACTCAGCACACTCTATGCCCATCAACCACTCAATCATCCTTATCTCTGTGACACGCCACACGGTGTATCGCTGCACCTTATGGACTACACTCCACGCATACTCCATTCACACACGCTACGCCACATCACCACTATGGCGTACACGCCATATGATGCATCACTCCACCACATGGAGTACATTCCACGTGTACTCCCTTCACATTACTCTACGCCACACAGAGTACACTCCATGTGCACTCTTCCCATTCCACATGCCACGTCACAAATACAACACATATTCCACAATCACACCACACAGCACACTCCCCAACTACGCCCAACACTTCACTACACAGAAATGCCCAACACTTCACTACACAGAATGCCCAACACTTCATTACACAGCACCTCCACAATTACTGACAACACAGTGCACAACCTAGTCAACTAATTAATATCTAACATAATAACAAGGGATAGAGAGTTATACCATCGACGGGATAACCCGTGCGTTGCTTGCTGATCGTCACAGTCGATGGCGTTTGGAGGGTCGTACATGGCGGCTAACCCACGCACAGTGGCTGTCCACCACATAATGTCGCAGTTTGGACTTAGGGCTAGGCTAGGAAAGGCCAAGGGAGGTTAAGGGTGGTCTCATGGTGGCTGGTGTGGTAGAGCACGACGGATTTGGCCGTGTACAGTGCACCCCTGGGGGTGAGGGTTCGTGTGAAGCTAGGGGCGGCTAGCGACTACGGCTAACCATGGAAGGGCTTAGGAGGTGTCGTGGAGAAGCATGGTGACGATGGAGTGGCGCCACAATGGCTCTACGGCTTCGGATCTCAGCCATGAGGTGGAGAGGAGCCGTGGGAGAGAGAGAGGGCATGAGAGAGGTGGAGGGCTTGGCTGGCTTAGAAGAGCTCGAGGAGTAGCCATGGCGGCCAGGGGAGGTGTTTGGTGGAGCTTAAACCGGCGCACAAGGACGCTAAGGCCGTCGGTGGCCTTGAAACCATGCGAAACCCATTTATGGGCTTCATGCGTGCGTGCGATGGATGGGGAGAGGGAGGTTGACATGGCTTGGGTTCCAAGGGAGGTCGTTGGTGGCAGTGAGGTGGCATGGGTGGCCGCGTACGGTGGTGGAAAGGGGCTGCACACAGTGAAACCGTGCGTGAGAGGTTGCGTGCATGCGTGGGAGAGAGTGGCCATGCGGTGGAGGTTGGCTTCGATGATGGGAGGTCGCCGGAGTGAGGGGAAGCTGCCGGTGGTGGAGGTGAGACTGGGCGGCACACGGCAGTGCTGGGCTAAGCAAGGGAAGAATCGGCTAGGGAGAGAGTACCATGCGACGTACGCTAGGGGAGGGAGGAGAGAGAGAGGGGAGGGAAAAGTGAGGGAGAAAGAGAGGGGGTTTGGGTATTTAATCCAGTCTCTTCATCTTGGGATCTTCAAAATAATTTAACGGTGGAGGATTAAAACACTGATTTGAAAATACGTAAACATTACTTAATTAAAAGCACTTAGAGAAATTAAGGTAGAATATTATTTTAAACTAAACTTTAGTTTATAAAATAATATCCTTCATCATTAATAAAATGATGACTTCTTATTTAATATATTTAAAAGAATAAAACTATTTAATTAATTAAAGCTTTCAACATAATTTAAATCTCATAATATTTTAAATAACTGAAATCATTTTAATAATTAATATTAAAATGATTTTCGACAATTATAATATTTTTGGAGCTCTTCAAAATATTATAATTGTCGTATTTAAAATCAAGTTTAGTTTAATAACACTGGAAATACTCCTTATAAATATTTACAGTATACTTAAAACATTGGGCGTGCCTTAGAAGTCACATAATATCTTTGAAAACATGACATCGGGGTTCAGCTTGCATGACGAGGTTCACAGTCACCAGAGAGAAGGGCAAGCTGTTGCATAATTTCTGCCCTCGGAGTTTGCTTATGTCAGAAAGAAAAAGCGTACGTAAGAAGGAAGGGTCGGGGTATTACATTGGGCGATAGAGGTGGGTAGTAAGAGAAAATTTTGTTCATCAAATTTGGCATGATGAGTGACGTAGATTTTGGAGGTGAGGGGATCCAGACAGCAGAAGCCTTTATAGGAAGGACTGTAGCCTAAAAATAGGCAAGGAATGCTGCGAGGAGAAAATTTGTTAGCGGCATAATCACGTAAACATGGATAAACTCTGCAACCAAAAGGATGAAAGTTGGTGTAGAGTGGAGGTTTACCGTGCAAAATTTAAAGGGAGAAATACCTCCAAGAAGTGGGGCAGATAACTGGTTAATGATATAAGTCGTGGTACTAAAAGCGTTGACCCAATAGCAAGTGGGTATGCATGAATGAAATAAGAGCGCAAGGCCCATTTCAGTCACGTGGCGATGCTTGCGTTCACCGCATCCATTTTGGGAAGGAGTTAGGGAAAGGACATTTGGTAATGAATGACTGAGGAGCAGAGTTAAGATTGAAAATGATTGCTACAAAAGTCAACGCCACCATCACTCTGGAAAATTTTGATTTTGCAAGAATATTGATTTTCTACAAAGAACTGAAATTGGAGAAAAAAGTCAATAAAATCATATTTAAATTTCATAGGATAAAGCCATGTAAAGCGTGAGTGATCATTGACAAATATGACATAATAAGTAAAGCCCATTTTAGATTTAACTGGGGCTGGTCCCCATATGTCACAGTGAACAAGGCCCAAAATTGAGGTGGATCGAGTAGTATGAGTGGAGAATGGAAGCTTATGGCTTTTCGCAAATTGACATGTAGCGCAAATAGCAGGGTTAGGCAAAATAGAAGTAAGAGATAACTGGCCTTTTTTATTTAATAATGAAATGATAGAATCATTAACATGACCAAGATGCGCATGTCATAGGTCATACGACGCCGTAGGAGCATATTTATTAAGGACAGAAACAAAAGCATCATTGCCACGCTCTAGTACATAGAGACCGCCATCACATCTTCCAGTTGCCACCAACATTCTTGTGATCTTGTTCTGAATGACAAAAGAAGAGTCAGTAAAAGTGACTTGAAGAGGAAAGTCGGAAGTCAACTTACAAATAGAGAGAATATTTTTGGTGAGGTGGGGAACTAATAGAACATCAAGCAATTTTAAGTTGGGAGATGGGTTAGATGTACCCGTGTGAGTGATGGGTAAGGATACCCCATTGGCCACAACAACTTTATCCTTACCAACATATTGCTCATAAGTGTTGAGTGAGTCGTGTAACGCCCGTCCTTGTGGTGAGTCTTTTTATAAAAGATTTTAGAAAGGATGACGGGAATTACCGTTCTATTTAAAACTTTTTACTTGTATACCCAGGGTGCAAGACTCTACGTTTATAAAATAAAATGCACCTTGACAATAAAAGAGGTTTACAGCGGAAAACATCAATTTTAATAATAGAAAAGCATCTCGTACAATTAAAACTCATGCCTAGACTTCCGTGCTCTTCCCCCATGGGCCGTGTCCATCCTGACGCGTACTTCATTCGGTTCCTATGGGGGGAGGGGCATACATAAAAAATAAAATGAGTCGAAGACTCTTAAACATTACTTCATACAGTTAAAATATAACAACATAGGTTTTCATTCATGCATTCATCATTCGTGCATGCATACGTGCTTTCGTGCGTTCATTTGAAAACGTCACAGGACGGGGTTTTTCTTTAAAAAGGCTTTCTTGTCGTAAAACATTTCTTCCATCAGTGCCTTCATTTCTTAAAGAGTCGTGCTTTCATGCATTCATGCATTCATACATTCACGCATACATACATTCTTTCTTATCACTTTCGTAGGCCAGTACACACTGTTACGCCCCTTGTGTTAGGGTTAGCGGCCTAATGGCCAATGGATTCGCCCGTGGCCAACCATTCCGTTAGGGTGCAGCATTGGGTGCACTACCAGTACTACTGCCCGGCATTGCAATCTGCACATTCATTCATTGGGTACCCCTTATTATTCATTCATGTGGTCGTTACGTATTTTTGTACATTTCATGCTTTCTTTCGTTCTTTCATTCATGCCAGCTCAAAAGGGTTGGAGCTTTCATTATTTTCTTATCTTTCATTTAATGTGTCCTTTCATGAGAATACATTCATTTTCCTGAAAAGCATCGTTTAAAACATAGGCTTAAATTTTGTCTTTCATGGCATCCATAAGTATCACCTTAAACGTCGTCTTTCGTGGCATCCATGAGCATTACCTCATGGCATCCATAAAAGCGTCGGTTTGTAGGATCCATGAAAGCATCAGTTCTCATGTCTTTCTTTGCTTTTCATTCATTCATTCATGTTTCGTGAGAAAACATCGTTTTACAAGAAAAGCATAGTTTTGGGATTATAAAATATCAGTTCGTTGGTTTTCTTCGAAAATACGTACAATAGGTACACCGTATAGTCATCCATTCACATGCGTACAATTAATACTTTGGCTGCCAAGGAGGGGCCATACATACTTATACATTTGAACACTCAGCATTTTCTTTCATAAAGCGTCTTTCGTCTTTTCGTAAAGCATCTTAAAGGAAAAGCGTTCGTTTTCATTTTCTTTTATCGTAGAAAGACTCTAGAAGGGTATTAACGTAACACTTACCTAGACTTCATGTTACTTTCATACCATGTAGTCCATTCATGCGCGTGTCAGATGGCAACCTACATGCATACACATAACCTTAACGTCATTCTCTATCTAATGCATAAGTAACTTAAACTAGAAATAGAACTATGCTTCACTTGGAACACTCTCCTTCTATCTCGTGCTCTTCCATGTCCCTTACTATGACAAGACCTTCGGGGACCCATTACAGTCACCACATCTTCCAACTCATGGCCTTGCCTTGAGTGCTCATCCACTAAAGTGAACCCATGATTCACTTTAGGGTTAAGTTAAGACACTAGGACCTTCGTCTTATTAACCACATTCCGACGCATAACTGAAACCGACAAAGTCATGCATCCCATCCTTAGACAGTACACCCGTCAGTATCTTCATGCATCGTAGCCCATACTAACCCTAATTCCATCCATACAAGCGACACGGCTCTAAGCCAACTCTGAGGCTTAAGCACCGTGCAACTATGCTCAGGACAGATTATCTATTACATATGGTGAATCCGTCCGGCACATGTGTCTCACTAGATTACACATGTACTTTACCCCTTATCACCTAAGATCAACATATAACATGTTGATCACCTACTAGTAGGGACAAGGGCCTTACTCCGATAGCAACCTACTCTTAACCCGGCTAGCATGATTCCTCATGCTATCCGTCCCTTTTGACAGTTCATCTCAACGCTTAACGCGACAAGACTCCGTTCACAACTACGCCTTATGTCACATCATACAGTTCAAAACTACTCCCTAGCTACACCGTGACCTTGTCACGTCACCTGACATTCTACTATGCCATTCTTATGCCAACTCCTAATTCATCACGAGTACGGTTCCTCACGTACACCTATCACAACGTGACATCTCATCACGTTCCTGTTACGCGATTCATACACTAACACTTCACCCATCGCAAGCACGACTGCCAGTAGTCATGTCACCTCGAGACATTCCCCAGTCATGCTTCCGCTGCGCACTCTTACACTTGTTCCGCTACTTCACCCATACCTCCAGCCATGAGTCAACTTCAAGGTGACACCCATCAGCTCAGACTACAAGATATACCATAACTACTTTAGGACACTGTTCCACAGTTCTCGACACTACTTACCATGCCCTATGCCCATCAACCACTCAACCATCCTTATCTTTGCGCCACGCCACACGACGTATCACTGCACCTCATGGAGTACACTCCACGCATACTCCCTTCACACATGCTATGACCCATCACCACTATGGCGTACACACCATATGGTGCATCTGCCCACCACATGGAGTACATTCCGCATGTACTCCCCTCATACACACTATGCCACATCACCATTATGGCATATCTGCCACATGGTGCATCACTCTGCCATACGGAGTACATTCCACATGTACTCCTTTCATACACACCACGCCACATCACCATTATGGCATATCCGCCATATAATGCATCACTCCACCATATGGAGTACACTCTACGTGTACTCCCTTCACATACGTCACGCCACAGAGTACACTCAGCGTGTACTCTTCCCATTCCACACACGCCACGTCACCGTTACAGCACATACTCCACAACCACATTACACAGCACAGTCCACAACACTTCACAGCACACTTCTCAACTACGCCCAACACTTCACCACACAGAATGCCCAACACTTCATTACACAACACATCACCATACCACAACTCCATTAATACCAACAACATAGTCCACAACCTAGTCAACTAATAACATAAATAACAAGGAATAGAGGGTTATACCATCGATGGGATAACCGGTGCGTTGCTCGCTGACTGTCACCGTTGACGTCGAAAGGGTCGTACGTGGCTGCTAGCCACGTACAGTGGCTGTTTGGGCGTTTGGAAGGGCTCGTGGTGGCCTCGTGATGGTGGCAAGGAGGGTAACACGGCGGATATGGCCGTGTACAGTGGCGGTCAACCACCCGCAATGACTGTCCATCACGTGCAGTGGCTACCCACCACATAAAGTGGTGGTTTGGACCTAGGGTGTGACGCCCATAGATTCTGCTTGGGATCGGACGAACATCTAAAGCGTCGGGATATGCAACACAAGGTTACCTGCCCTCATTCATGACATATAAGATGCAATATTCCATACATGCATCTAGCATTATACAATATTCGCAGCGGATAATCTTTTTTTTTTTAGCAATACTATGTACCAAACTTACAATATCCCAAATACTTACAAACACTTCATACATATATATACTAAATAACTGAGATCACAACACTATTTCAAAATGGTTGTGAACAAAAGAGTGCTGGAGATTGAACTCCACAAAGTACAAGTAGTAACCAAAGGCAACTACATCTAAGTCGCACCGTCGCTTAGTCGACCGTTTCTAGTTGGTCGATTCTCGGTTCTTCTTCAGATCTTGTAACAAGATCTACCATTCAGGGGGAATGGTAGTTAGGACTACCACAGTGAGATTTGATTGCAAATCTCCGCAAGTAAACAAAAAACCTTCACACAGGTTAATGATGCATGCATGACAATAAATGCATGAATGCACAATCAAAGTCAATAGTAAACATAACATAACCTAACATAACATGGCATGAAATAATAAGCATAATATGACTTGACATAACATGGCATGAGCTGACATAACTTGAACTGAAACTGAAACTTAACTTGACATGACATAAACTTGAAACTTGACATGAATGTAAACTTGAATATAACATAACATGAAACATGACTTGAACGTGAAATTCATGAACTTGGAATCTTTCTCGGTAGACTTAATTAAAAAGTGACCATACGGGTGCTACATGGGTCCCCTTGAGCCGTGTGTCTCTGCCAATTACCACATCACAACACAGGTGTCTATACTGGCTGTGAGTGCGTTAATACGTACTTCACAATTGCTATGGCCCCACGTATTCTACGTCTTACAATTGCTGTGTCTCAACTAGTGTATGTTCCACAGTTGTTGTGGCCCCATACTTCATGCTCCACAGTTGTTGTGGCCCCATGATTTGTTTGTGCTACATTTGTTGTGGACACACGTAAAATAAAGTGGCTCCATCGGCGTTAGTGTCTGGCGCACTCCGGTGACCAGCTAGTTAGGTCTCATTCGCAACCTGTTGACTGTACTTCGTCAACATAGGGAATTTCACACCTATTTAGACACTCCAGCGTGAACAAAAGAGTTCCACTAGGATATTACCCTATCCTAGCGCTTAGGGTCGTGATTGACATTAATAACTTAACAAGACTGTTCTCGAGGTACACAAACTGTATTCAAGACGGGATGACATGAATACGAAAAGATAGAAGTCTTGACGTAGCGTAATGTGGCATGAACACGACAAACATGACATACGTCGAGACATAAATGAAACAAACAACATTTCATAACATGACATGCATGTAACAGACAAAATTTTGTAATATGTAATAACATGTAACAGACAATATTTCATAACATGGCAAAACATGTGACATTGAATATTACATGACATGACATACATGTAACAGATGGCATACGTAATGTGACATACTTGCAGCAGATAATAACATGAGACAGAATATATTATGTAATAGATAAGTATTTCGTGACATAATAATTCGTGTAAAGGATAAACATGGGATGACATAGCAGGGCATGGCATATAAAACAACATACGAACATAAACTATAGTTCCCTTACCCATCACACATACACAGTAACCTAATAGTAAGTTAAGAGTTAACTTATCTTGATAGTCGCGTTCTACGAGAATAAGCGCGAAACACAAGGAACTGTAAGAGGGTATTCTAAAAGTTAGAAATTAATTACTAACAATTAGAATGTGAAAAGAGGCAACTTAGAGCAAAATTACCATTTTACCTTCTACATGTGAGAAAATTACCATTTTACCCCTAACTTAAGGATTTCACATCCTAACTCCAAAAATTACCAAAATTTACATTCTTCATGAAAATTTTGTCCTAAACTCAAATATTAACTCAGAAAAATTTAAAACCATTCAAAATTATGGAAAACTCACTATGGCCGAAACCTACATAGGTCATTTCTCTTGAAATGGTTCAATTCTTTCAAAATTAAAAACTCATGATTAAACCAAAATTTTGTAACAAAGATCTTCCTATCCTAAGTTTAAAAACACACTTAAAAATTCATTCAGAAAAGTATAATCATCAACACCAAACTTTTTGTAAAAAGACCCAGACTTTTTAACAAAAATAAACCCTTAAATCACAAGTTTTGACCTTAATAAAAACATATCCAAGAATTCCAAAAAAATCAAATCTTACTTCTAACATATTCATAACATCATCCTAAGATCAACCACGCTTTAAACCATCAAACAAAGTTACCAAAAATCACAAACATCAAACTTAAAATCACATGGCTAAAATTCAACAAAATAAAACATCATATGGTTTAAAAATGTGTCCTAAAGAAGATCCAATCATCAAACTTAAAATCACATGGCTAAAATTCAACAAAACATGGATCTAACCCAAAAACATCAAATCTTAGGCCTAACCAAAATCCTATTGCATAGAAAATCATATCTTTAAAAATAATACTAAATATCTTCAAAATAACATCTTAACATGTATATAAGAGGCTTAGGATCATCATACAAAAATACCAAAGCCTTTGGAATAAGATTAAACCACGAAATATTCAAACTTTCACAAAACAAAAACTGTTTTTTCCACTTCCAACTTTCAAGTTTCTAAATCTAAAGAAATTTATCATCAAAAGCTTTATTCATGCAACAAAACCCAATGAAAATTCATAAACACATGTTAACAACACTCCATAAAATTTTAGGACCAAGATATGTCCATTATCTTGGTCAAAACTTCTAAAACATAACATACTCTCCAATTTCACGCCCAGAATGATCTTTCCATGGTTACAAATACTTTGGACCGATAAAATTTGCATGGAATGAGACTAATAAGATATCCACGGAAACTAAACTCAAAGATGAACAACTTATGTGAAGGAATTATCATCCGAAAATACCTATAAAGGGTCAAAAATGGCCACGCAAAAAGACCCCAAAATTTGCCCGAGAGAGCTCTTTTGGGTTTTCTCTCTAAGAACGGGGCGAAGAAGTGACAAAATAGAATGAAATGTGCCTTGCATGACTTTAGAATCCTGGAGGGGGAAGTTGTGGGCTTGAAGGACCCTTGATTGGAGTTGCCTATGTGACATAAAGTGGAGAATAGTGAGAGGAATGGACTGCCTGCAGCAGCTGTGAGAGATGGAGGTTGATGGAGTGGATTTCTCCTTCACATCAAGCCACTATTGAGTGTAGCCAATGGCAGTTGATGGTCTTCCATGTGGGGGAGGAAACTTCTTCAAGAAAATTTGCCAAGGTGGCCAAATTCGTGGGCCTTGGTGGGCCCCAACCAAGTGGGCTTCAAGTTGGGGTTTAAAGGGGGTTTGGTTAGGGTTTGAGATGCTATCAAGCCCAAAACCAATTTTTATTGGCCCAATCACATTTCCAAGATTTAAAAGGTTGGATAATGATGTCATAACAAGGATTTGATTAATTAATAGCATTTGGAAGTGATTTAATCAAGTGATTAAACACAGAGTAATACTACATATAGTCGTAGAATGCGCAAACGCCGTGCAGTCGCTTTGAAAAAGAGTAGGGTCCACTATTAAAAAATTAATTTATTTTCATGTGGGTCCCATATTTATTTATTTTTTTCGAAGTGACTGCACGGCGTTTGCGCATTCTACGACTGTATGTAGTATTACTCTGTGTTTAATCACTTGATTAAATCACTTCCAAATGCTATTAATTAATCAAATCCTTGTTATGACATCATTATCCAACCTTTTAAATCTTGGAAATGTGATTGGGCCAATAAAAATTGGTTTTGTGTTTAAGAGAAATGATACTTGCACACTCACGACTGCAAGTATCATTTCTCTTAAACACAATACTAGAAATCGGGTTAGAAAAGGTTTGAAGGCCAACTTTAGGGTTTGGGAAACCGTTTAGGGTTTTGGTTTCAATCAAGCATTTGGGGTTTCAATTGGGTTCCAACCATTTATGGTTTTGCTAGGATTGAAACCTTCTTTGGTCTGGCACAGTTTGGTTGAACAGATGAAACAAAGTTTTGCTAAGGTGGCATGATCTCACACCTTGATTTCCTTCACAAATCTATCTAATGGCTCCTTTTTATGCCAAGTGTCTAATACCATTCACTATGTGTGGCTAAGATCTTGCCAAGTGTCCAAATAAAACTCATCTAACCCAATTTGGACATTCCACACTATGATTTTGAAAACACTGCACTAGGTGCGCATATCGAGGTTACTATTCACTCCAAAAAAATGCATAATAAACTTAGTACTAAGAAATTCTAAATATTCATATTAACCTATAGTGAAAATCGTTTATTAAAATTCAACCCCGAAGTGCCCCTAAAAATAATTTCACAATTTCCAATAGAAGTTTCGTCCGGAATTATGAAAATAGGGTATTGCGCCATAAAATTCTAAATAATCCACTAAGTCTAATGGCGTAGACCATAACGCATTATGACACTTCTAACTACCTCAAATAATTAAACTCATAACTCTAGCACCATATTGAGTGATAACACTGATTATGATGACAGACTAAAACCTGAGTGATTGGTCGATTCGTAAAGACTTATGGGGTTTTCACAAGATTCCTAAGGTTAATAGAAAGTCTACCAGTGAATTTCTAGTGGGCTGTTACATCCTCCCCTCCTAAAAAAAAAGATTTCGTCCTCGAAATCGACGCAAGTACAAACATTAACAAGCCAAGTAAAAGATGTTGCTCACCAGAACTATTATCTATCACTGGACGTACCACTACTGGTCGGCTCCAGTGGAGTTGCATTGGTGTCTGTCGGCATGGTGTGTTGGGGTAAGTAGTAGAACACATCGTCCTCTGAATCATACACGAAATTTTCAAAATGACCTAGGTTGGGGAGCTGCACGACCTCCTCATCACTACTATCAAGCTCCTGACCATCTTCCAACAAACGCCCACGGTGAGTCGACGACATGGATGAGCCTGAGGTAGCGGGCTTAGCGTCCATGGCTGCAGCACGCTCCTCAGCTGCTCTGCTGGACTCTGCTCGGTCCCGTGCCATCCTAGCCTTGAAACTATCTCGATTAAGCCATGTGGTCGGGTGCAACGGAGGGTAACGCTCCTCATGAGGTAAGGCTTTCCTCTAATAACCTACTCTGTTACTATCAATGTCTAAAATGTGCGTGCGATGGTGCTCTTGGCGTTCCATCTTATGCCAATAAGCGAACACCTCCCTATTCAGCTCAACTAAACATCTTCTATGACGCTATTCTCGTCGCATTTCAAGCACTCGCTATGCGGAAAGGGTCGATTTATGGGCGGTCTTGCACTCTCGAGCCATGGAACTACAAAAAGAATACAATCAAAACGGAGAACATTCTATAGCATACACACTAAAAATGGCCCACAAAACTCTGTAATGGAAACATATACTTTATTAATATCCAAACGACGAAGTACCACATCTGATATAGCAGTCCCATACAAAGTGAAGCACAAAATATCGACTGAGCCAAAAAAAAAAAAAAAACAAGACTGGATTAGGTATCAAATAACTGGGGGTACTTGGCTCGCATATCGACTTCCTTCTCCCAAGTTGCCTCTTGAATATTATGGTTTTGCCAAAGTACTTTGACCAATGGAATCTTGCAATTCCGTAATTCTTTTTTCCTTCAAGTCAATGATTTGTATCGGCTTCTCCTTGTAGGTCAAGTTGGATTGTAAAGGTACACTAGCGAGATCCACCACTACCGGTACTAGGTTCCCAAAACTCTTCTTCAAAAAGGACACGTGGAAAACATTGTGGATTCCATGGAACTCAGTTGGCAACTCCAGACGGTACGCAACTGCTCCCACCTTCTCCACTATTTCATAGGGTCCCACGTATCTTGGACATAATTTTCCCCTCACTCCGAAACGGCTTACTCCTCTCATAGATATCTTCACATAGACCCAATCTCCAACTTCGAATTCTATACTCCTCCTTCGATTATTAGCGTAACTCTTTTGTCAGCTCTGTGCAGTTTTCATCCTTTCTCTAATCATGTGGACTTGATCCTTAATCTCTTGCAAGACTTCGGCCCAAACACTTTGCTTTCCCCTACTTCGTCCCAATATAACGGAGATCTACACTTTCGGCCATACAAGACTTCATAAGGTGCCATCTGAATTGTGGCCTAGAAACTATTGTTGTAAGCAAATTCTATCAGAGCTAGTTGCTTCTCCCAGTTCCCCTCATTTTCCAATAAACAGGCTCTTAGCATATCTTCCAAAGTTTGTATCGTCCTTTCTGTTTGCCCATCTATTTGCGGATGGTAAGCACTACTGAACTCAATCTAGTTCCCATTAAGTCTTGCAAACTTTGCCATAAATGCGACGTGAAACGTGGGTCTCTATCAGACACGATCGTCTTAGGTACTCCATGCAATTTGACAATCCCTACTATATAAAGCCTCGTTAATCTCTCTAAAGAATCTGTATTCTTGATGGGTATAAAGTGAGAACTTTTTGTTAGACGGTCCACTATCACCCAGATAGCATTATTTCTGGCTAAGGTTCTTAGAAAACCCACTACAAAATCCATTGAGATATCCTCCCATTTCCATTCCGGGATTGGTAGTGGATGCAATTCACTAGCTGGTTTCTGGTGTTCCGCTTTAACTAATCTGCATACTGAACACTTGTTCACAAATTCTGCTACGTTCTTCTTCTTTCCTTCCTACCAGAAATGCTGATTCAGATCCTGGTACATCTTTGTACTACCGGGATGAGTAGTGTAAGGTGTGTTATGAGCTTCCTTCATTATCTTTCCTTTTAACTCTTGGTCTGTTGGGATGACCCTTCCGTTCTTGAATTACAAAGTTCCATCTTCTCTGATGCTAAAGTCCTTCGGTCCTTCCGACTTCTCAATTTTCTCGATGACTTCTACAAGCTTACTGTCTTTCTTCTAACGGTCTTTCAGTTCTTCCCAATCCAATGGAATGAACTCCTGAACGGTGGTTAGAATGACTTCCCTACTACAGTTCTCGATCAACAGTTTCCTCATACTGCATAAGAGTGAATTTACTTCTGACAACAAGATAGACGAATCCTCTGATCTGCTCTTGCGACTCAAAGCATCAGCTACCACATTGGCCTTTCCAGGGTGGTACTTGATGTTGCACTGATAATCACTGATTAATTCCAGCCATCTTCTCTACCTCATATTAAGGTTCTTCTGCTCGAACAGATACTGGAGGCTTTTGTGATCTGTGAAAACTTCACACTTTTCGCCATACATGTAGTGTCTCCAAATCTTAAGAGCAAAAACCAATGCAGCTAATTCCAAATCGTGCGTAGGATAATTCTGCTCATGATTCTTCAGTTGACATGAAGCATAAGCAACTACTTTCCCTTCTTGCATTTGCACACATCTGGGTCCTGCTTTAGATGCATCACTATACACTACAAAAGGCTTAAGAGGCTTCGGCAGTGTAAGTATCAGTGCGGTCGTTAGTCCTTTCTTCAACTCAAGAAAACTTGCCTCGCACTTATCGTTCCAAAAAAACTTCACGTTCTTCTTAGTCAAGGTCGTGCGTGGTCCAAACAAACTAGAGAATCCTTCAACAAACCTCCTATAATAACCAGCCAATCCTAAGAAACTTCGAATCTCATGCACACTGGTCGGTCTTTGCAAGTTCATTACTGCTTCAATCTTGCTTGGGTCCACTGCTACTCCTCCATTAGAGATCACGTGACCTAAAAACTTCACTTCATCAAGCCAGAACTCGCACTTGCTAAGGTTGGCATATAGGTTTTTGTCCTTTAGTATAGTCAAAGCCATAATTAGATGTTTTCTATGCTCCTCCTCGCTCTTCGAGTAAATTAGGATGTCATCAATGAATATGACAACAAAACTATCTAGATAAGGTCTAAATATTATGTTCATCATGTCCATGAATGCGGCTGGAGCATTGGTTAACCCAAATGGCATACCAAAAACTCGTAGTGGTCGTACATTGTCCTAAAGGTAGTTTTCGACACATCCTGTTCCTTAACTTTCAACTGATGATAACCGGATCGCAGGTCGATCTTCGAAAGCATGGATGCTCCTTGTAATTGATCCAAAAAATCGTCGATCCTGGATAACGAATACTTATTCTTGATCGTCACCTTGTTCAGCTCTCTGTAGTCTATGCACATCCTCATAGATCCATCTTTCTTCTTCACGAATAGCACAGGTGCTCCCCACGATGAGGAACTGGGGCGGATAAAAACCTTCTCTAGAAGTTGTTCCAACTGTACCTTGAGCTCCTTCAATTCGGCAGGGGCCATACGATACAAGGCCTTGTGAGTCGGAGTTGTTGCCGGTTCCAACTCTCTCTTGAACTCTGTTTCTCTATCCGGTGGTAGACCAGGTAGCTCGTTGACAAAAACTTCAGGAAAGTCTTCAACTGCTGGTATCCCACGGATTTCTTCACTCCCAACTGTCTTCTCCCCAATCATCAACAGAAAAGCTGAGGCTCCTACCTCAATACACTTCCTGGCTTGTAAAGCTAAAATCACTGGCGAGGTGGCCTTAATTGATGCTCCCGCGTACCTAATTATGTCTTCACTTGGGGTTTTAAGCACCACTTCTCGCTTCCTACAATCTATCTTAGCATAGTGCTTGAATAGCCAGTCCATACCCAAAATTAGATCAAACTCCATATGACTGAGTACTAGAAGGTCAACCTCCAACGTCCTTCCATTTAGCTCTACAGGACAATCCTTAACTAAACGGGTACAAGCTACCGTATTCCCATCAAGAATTAACACTACAACCTGTCGAGGTAATAGCTCAGTTTGCAAACTACAAATTCGTGCAAACGCTGCAGACACAAAGGACTGCGATGCGCCCGAATCAAATAGCGCACAAGTTGTGAACCTTAACAGATTGACGTTTCCTAATAAAATATAACGCAATTCTGTTAATAACCATATTTCCAACACTCAAATTAATAATAAAAGCGTAAAGACTTTAAGGAAAAATACTAGTGATGATGCCAGCTTCCTCAACCTCTACTGCGTCTGCATCAATATCACCTGGGGTTACAGCATACACGTGTGCTGGGATGTGGGGCCTTAACTTGTGATTACCAACTCAACTACCTTGTGCAGTGTTGGGACAATCTCTGATCAAATGTCCTAGTTTCCCGCATCGATAACAAACTCCATAACCACTACGACATTCTCTAGGATGACGCTTTCCACACTTAGGGCATAACGGATAAGCAGATGACATATGTCCTCCTGTCACTATTCCCTTGCCTTTCGCTGGGCTGGAAAAAGACCTCTTCTTCTCGGCACTACCGGTTGCAACACTTCACCACACAAAATGACTAAATCAATGAGCTGTTCAAGTCTAGGTGGCTCAATCGATTGCTCCCCTTGAAGGAAAGAAGAAAAATACTCCACTGCCCCTTTGTAACACTCCGCTCGTTCCTTCTGACGTACGTTCTTTCTTTCTTACGTAAGGCTCATTCTTTCTTACGTAAGCAAACTCCGATGGCAGAAATTATGTGAGTTGTCTGCCCCTTCTATCTAGTGACTGTGAGCCTCGTCATGCCTACCGAACTACAATGGCGTGTTTCCAAAGATATCGTGCGACTTCTAGAGCACGCCCAGTGTTTTAAATGTACTGAAAATATTTATAAGAAGTATTTCCAGTGTTATTGAATTAATATTGATCTTAAATACGACAACTATAATATTCTTAAATAGCTCCAAAAATATTATAATTGTCGAAAATTATTTTAATATTATTATTCAAATGATTTCATCTATTTAAGATATTATGAGATTTAATTTATGTTGAAAGCTTTAATTAATTTAATGGTTTTATTCTCTTAAATATGTTAAATAAGACTTCATCATTTTATTAATGATGAAGAAATATTATTTTATGAACTAAAGTTAGTTTAAAATAATATTTTACCTTAATTCCTCTAAGTGCTTTTAATTAAGTTAATGTTTATGCATTTTCAAATCAGTGTTTTAATCCCCCATTGTTAGATCATTTTGAGGATCCCCAAACGAATGGACTGAGTTAAATACCTGGCCCCTCTTCCTTCTCCCTCACTTTTCCCCCAGTTCTCCCTCTCTCTTCCCTCTCCCCAGCGTACGTAGTACGCAACCCCTCTCCAAGCCGAATGCGCTTAGCCCGGCGCCACCGTGCGTCGATGAGCCTCACCTCCGCCACCGCTGGCACCACCTCAAGCCGGCAACCTCCCACCGTCGAAGTCAGCCTCTACCTTGCAACCACCTTCCAGTCACACACACGTAGAGACCCAAGTACGGCTTCACCGTGCGCAGCTTCTAGCGCTGCCGTAAGCGGCCCCCACGACCACCAAGCACCGCCATGAACTCCCCCTTCCCTTCCCCTTCCTCCTCCCTTGAGCCCAAAGCCCACAACTCTCCCTTGAACGCACGAGTCCCCTCCTTCGCACGCATGGGTTTGCACCCTTGCGCCGCCGTGTGCGGCTACCCAAGCCGCCGCATTACCACCAAATGCTTCCCCTTCCACCAATGACCTCCCCATAGCCTCCCCATGCCCAGTCGAGCTCCCTAGGCTCCACACACACCCCCACTCTCTCACGGATTCTCCATCTTTTCCAAGCCTGATCCGCCACCGTAGGCCACCGTGGAGCTCCACCAGCACCCCCTCAGCTCCTCCATGGCCAGCCACGACCAACCAAGCATTTCCCCCCATTTCCATGCCTCAAGACCCATAGGTTCCCCTTGAAAACCCACGGCTCCGCCGTGTTCCGCCACCCCAGCCACCATGAAGACCACCAGCAACCTCCCTTGACCTCCCTTAGTCCAACCCTAAGACCGAACTATCACTTTATGTGGTGGGTAGCCATTGCAGTTGATGGATACCCACTGCGTGTGGCTGACCGCCACTGTACACCACTAGATCCGCTGTGTTATGCTCCTTGAGACCACCACGAGCCTTCCAAGACCACACCTAGCTATCCAAACAACCAAACAGTCACCGTACGCGGTATAGCCGCCCCGTACCTTCCTTCCAACGTCATAAACACTGACAATCAGTGAACAGCGCACGAGTCAACCCGTCGATGGTATAACATTCTATCCCTCGTATTTATGTTAGATATTGATTAGTTGACTAGGTTGTGGACTGTGCTGTTAGTCTTGTGGAGTTCGTTATGTAGTATGGAGACGTGTTGTGCTGTGATGAGTATGTAAAGTGTTGGGCTTACCTGTGTAGTGTGCTGTGAAAATTTAAATTTACATGATTAAATTATTATCTAATTTTTCAAATTATATTTCAAGCCATTAAAACTAATATAGCTTAAGGGTAATGTTTTATACACTATTCGAATGTGTAGTGTAACGCCCCGTTCCCGGAGGTCCGGAGAGTTAGCTCTTAATACTTAAAATTAACTTAAATAACACAACTATAAACTCCAGAAAATCCCATAAATTATTAATACACTTAATCAAACAAAAAATCTAAATTCCTCCATGGCGACAATAAAGAAATCCCCAATAACATAAATTAGAAATTCTCCAAAAACTCGAAACCATCCTCAACTTATCAAATCAAATACCCGAAAAATAAATCTGTTTACTAACTACGACTCTCAAATAAGCATTTGTACCCTCAGGCACATATTCCACTACGATCATCACACCTTGCTAAACTTTCTACTCTTGCTCTCCAGCTGAACCATCAAAATTATCTGAAAAATATATGGAGATAAGGGGTGAGTTATCAACAACTCAGTAAGCAAAGCACATATACCAGTGTGTAAACATGAGCATTTACAGAAATCAGAATGCAGAACAAAACATTTTCATTTAAAGAGTGCGGAAGCAGAACATGTTATCAAAATATCAGAGCGAAGATTTGGAAGTAATTTCATTAAAAATATTCTTTGGCATAACATAAATGATCATCATCATCATCAGAACATCATATCAGAACAAAGGCCATGTATAACCCCCGTGGTAGGGTTGTGCATCTGCGGATAGCCAAGCAGAACATAAAACACTCTGTCACCAAGGTGTGCACTCAAAACAGAGACCACTACTATAACCCGTGGCAGGGCCGTATCCACTATTATTACCCGTGGTTGGGCCGTATCCACTATTATAACCCGTGGTTGGGCCGTATTCACTATTGTAACCCGTGGTTGGGCCGTATGCCACAATTATCACCCGTGGCAGGGCCGTAACTGAACAGAGAGGAAACAAAATCAAACTCAGAATCAGAGAGTCATGCCAAACGTTTTCAGAAATCACGTCTTATCCAAACAGGGTACAGAACCAAAAATCTTCGAAACAGAACAAAATCATATCACAACATAATTTATGCACAAATTTCATATTCGCTCTCTTTTTCAAAGTTCAGAAACAGAATGTCAAAAATAAGCTCATGTCTACACTAGTCATGACAGAAAATACTTTCTTCTTAAACAGAATCTCATGAGTAATGCAGAACAAATAACTGAGGTAGTTCACATTTCTTTTCATAATAAAACATGCATATTTTCAAAAAAGGACCTCAGCTCATTTTATTTTAAATGCAAAGTCTAGCATAGGAACCCCGCTTACCTGGACTTCTTAATTTTTTCGAAATTCCTCAAAAGCGTCGGATAATAATTAATCGTCACCTATAAAATAATCACGTACTTCTCATAAATTTCCAATTAATCACGTATCTCAATATTTAAGCCTAAAATGCTAAAATAACCTATTTTAATTTCTAAAAAAAAACTAAATTCTCATTATTCCTAATATACCAACATCACTTTCTAACTCATCAATATCCAACTTAATAACTCCGACTAAAACATTAAATTCCAAATTATTTATAACTATAAAAACTAAAAATAGCGTAACTATATCGAAATCATTATAAGTAGATGTTCATACATTTGTTTTTAAAAAAATATTCTTTTAAAAAGGATTTAAAAATAAGATTTTTGCATTTACCAGTTACTCTAAGAATTTATCAATATTTTCTTAAAAAAATATTTTGTTATGAAAACACATGCAGTTCACGTTGTAAACCCATGATTTAAAAATCCAAAGTACATAATATAAAGTCACAAAATTAAACACCCGAACAATAAATCTAGAGTTATGCTTTAAGGGGTAAAAATGTAATAATACATCCTATAGTTCACGTAACATACAAATACATATATTTATATACACGCCGGAAAAGAAAACTCCACACAGTGCAGCTGAAGCACTTACGGAGAGGTGGGGGCACGACGGCGTGGAGCTGGTGGTTGCAGGCTACGGCAAAAGGGGGGCGGCACCTGGTCACTGGCTGCGAGAGCAAGAGAGGGAGACGAGTGAGAGAGGCACACGGTGAGGGAAAAGTGAGGTAGATACCAAGAGAACGGAGACACCAACAAAAATGGCGTGAGCTTACCGGGGAAACAGAGGCTGCGTGCGGTGGACAGGGGTGATGAGACGTCCTCCTCGGCAGTTTCTGTGTGGCACAGCGCGGAGGGGCTTTCAGTGGAGGATGTTTTCAGCGGCTCAAGGTGGCTGAAAATGCTCTGTTTTTGGATAACAAAACAGAGCAGTCCGACGCTTGATGTAGGGACTACGGGACGCTAGGTGACAGCTTCGCGCGACTGGGCAGTGGGCACGGTGGTTTCGTGTGGGTTCACGACGGCTTAAGGGGGTATGGACTAGGTTCGTCGGGAAGGCAGCTGCGGTGGCTTTCCGCGGTATGTAACTCGTGCACGGTAGGCTGAAGGCAGAAGCTTTTCTGTTAACTGGCGTGGTGCTTTCCGAAAGGGTGAGGACAGGCTGCGGTGATGCTGGGGCGGCGTCGCGGTACGCGAATGAACTTTGGGGTGCTGTACGACTCAGGGTGCGAGGAACCGAGGGGATGGAGGCTGAGGAGGAAAGAAAAAAAAAAAAGACTGGGCTTTGGTTCCGCGTGGGAAGGCAGCGGCGCGAGCTCTCTCTTCGTATGAATATAAACTAGACGATTGAACATGAAAGGAAAACCCTAGATGAAAACCAAACCCTAGATGAAAACCAAACGGACGCGGGACGTGCAAGAGGGACGTGTGTGTGCATGCATGCCGTGAACGAAAGCGTGCGCGTATGCATGCTGTGTGACGGAAAAAAAAAAGTCGTGCGAAAAATTAAAGTAGACGGAAAGAGAAGGAAACGAAACAAAAATATAAAACAAGCGGGGAGAATAAAAATAAATAAATATATAAATAAATAAACGGCATAGATTTCCAACTAAAAAAAAAATTCACAGTCCAACTATACCAATCTTGGATCCGGGTGTTACATTCTTCTCCCCTTAAAAAACTTCGTCCTCGAAATTTGCTAGTATCACAAACAAGGCCTAAATATTTATCCACTACAAACAATTCATGCCTACCCCAAACGTCGATTATATTGCTGCACTAATTAAATAATCCAAAAATTGTCGAACCTAATATTTCAAATCCTAACTCTCCAATATTATCGATTGTATTCTCCTATAATATCCTTAGTCATACACGTTCGCACATCCTACCTTATCAAGTTTAGAATATAAACCTCCATAATGCAATTAAATACCAACTAATAAATTCCAAAATCTCCACCTAATATAAAACCTCAATAAATACCGAAATACACTCTCAAACTATTATATCACTACCACCACGCTTCCACTGTTCACTCTAACAACTTATAATCCTAAAACATTGAACCTCAAACACATACGTCGGAAAAGAACTAATCTCCACATTTAATCAGTCTTTACCAGCTAAGCCTCACAAATAACTAAAAGAGAATTCCCAAAATAATATTTAAACCTCCAAATAATAGTACAGTCACATGCTCCAATTTAAGTCCTAGGTAAACTCAAGTCACGAATTCCCGAATCCTTAGGAGATCTACTTCCAACCATAAATTTTCCTAAACTCCTCACTTCCAAAACACATACTAACTCATCAAACACCAAAAGCTAGAGCCTCGTAAATATAAAATATTGGGTCTATTCCTTTTGAAAACCTTTCCAACCAAACCAGAATATTCTAAACTATACAACTAGAAAAGTTTCATGCAATCATGGTTAATCCAACTCAACTAAAACAAAAGCTTTCAAGGAGAGAAAAAAAATGGGGTACCTGTGATCGCATTGTTATCGTCCTCAACATCTTCAGCTGTCAATGCAAACACTCGAGCTGGTCCCATTCTACGTTGATTGTTTCCCTGTGTCGTCTGACGGGGACCTGGAGGTGTGTTGGTCTTATTCTTGTCGTCTGACAGTAATGGGCATTCTCTGATGAAATGACCATTCTTTCCACATCGAAAACATGACCCATTTTCCTTTCTACACTCGCCAGTGTGTACGTGGTTACAAAACTTGCAGGGGTTATTCGATTGATAACCTTGCATTTGCTTTTGTCCCGAACTGCTTCCATCATTTCTCTTTTTCCATTGCCCTTGATCCGAACTAGGAAACCCTTGTGGGGCAGCTCTCTTCCTCTGTTCTTGCAATTCAGCACCTCTCTTGAGATTCTGTTCCGCTAACATCGCCTTGTGTACTAATTCTGAAAAATTCTGAATCTGTAAGATCATTACCCGTTCGTAAATCCTGTAGTTCAAGCCTTCTTCAAACTTCCTAGTCTTTTTCTCCTCATCGGGAATTAAGTATGCGGCGAAACGTGATAATTCCGCAAACCTTGCAGCATACTGGCGCACAGTCATGGTCCCTTGCACCAAATTGGTGAACTCTCGGGCTCTAGCATCCCTATCTGCCTTAGGGAAAAATCGATCGAAGAAACTCTGCTTGAATTGAGCCCAAACAATCACTCCAATCCCTTCAGCTTCCCTGATAACTTTCTCAGAATTCCACCATCTCTTTGCTTCTCCAGATAATTTGAAGGCTGCAAACTTGACTTTTTGCTGATCGGTACACTCCAACACACCAAATATTTCTTCAATGTCTTGTATCCAATCTTCCGCAGCGTTCGCATCGCCTCTTCCATCAAAGGTGGGAGGATGCGTTCGATTAAATTGCTCGAACGTGCAGCCTCTCTCATTGTTGTTTTCGTTCAAATCTTCAAGGTTTCGAACTCGACGCCGAGCAGCCATCCTGAACTCTTAAACTCAGTTAAACGATCTAGGGAAAGAAAATAAAATGTGTATAAACAAAATATAAATACCAGCTAAAATATTTTAAAACAAGTAACAAATAAATAGATGAAAATAGTCTTTAATCAACTCATAAAGTCTTTCCTACCCTCTATAATTGCAAGCCGGACCTGGCTCTAAACTGCCTTACGTCTTAGAATCTAAACCTCAAAGTCTAAACCTTAAGTTAATCTTTCTAAATATCATCTCCAATATTCCAGAAATTAAATCTGTTGGATATAAAATCCCTAAACCTCAAATCTCAAAAACGCAATTACAAAGTCTTGCAAAATCTAAAACCTTAACTACCCACATAATCGTCTCTTATTCTTTTAAAATTCTACACCTCAGCAATGAAATTTCTTTGTAAACCCACAGATATCTAAACCTCCAAGGTTTATAGTATGCAGAATTCAAACCTGTCTCTGATACCAACTGTAACGCCTCGTTCCCGGAGGTCCGGAGAGTTAGCTCTTAATACTTAAAATTAACTTAAATAACACAACTATAAACTCCAGAAAATCCCATAAATTATTAATACACTTAATCAAACAAAAAATCTAAATTCCTCCATGGTGACAATAAAGAAATCCCCAATAACATAAATTAGAAATTCTCCAAAAACTCGAAACCATCCTCAACTTATCAAATCAAATACCCGAAAAATAAATCTGTTTACTAACTACGACTCTCAAATAAGCATTTGTACCCTCAGGCACTTATTCCACTACGATCATCACACCTTGCTAAACTTTCTACTCTTGCTCTCCAGCTGAACCATCAAAATTATCTGAAAAATATTTGGAGATAAGGGGTGAGTTATCAACAACTCAGTAAGCAAAGCACATATACCAGTGTGTAAACATGAGCATTTACAGAAATCAGAATGCAGAACAAAACATTTTCATTTAAAGAGTGCGGAAGCAGAACATGTTATCAAAATATCAGAGCGAAGATTTGGAAGTAATTTCATTAAAAATATTCTTTGGCATAACATAAATGATCATCATCATCATCAGAACATCATATCAGAACAAAGGCCATGTATAACCCCCGTGGTAGGGTTGTGCATCTGCGGATAGCCAAGCAGAACATAAAACACTCTGTCACCAAGGTGTGCACTCAAAACAGAGACCACTACTATAACCCGTGGCAGGGCCGTATCCACTATTATTACCCGTGGTTGGGCGGTATCCACTATTATAACCCGTGGTTGGGCCGTATCCACTATTGTAACCCGTGGTTGGGCCGTATGCCACAATTATCACCCGTGGCAGGGCCGTAACTGAACAGAGCGGAAACAAAATCAAACTCAGAATCAGAGAGTCATGCCAAACGTTTTTAGAAATCACGTCTTATCCAAACAGGGTACAGAACCAAAAATCTTCGAAACAGAACAAAATCATATCACAACATAATTTATGCACAAATTTCATATTCGCTCTCTTTTTCAAAGTTCAGAAACAGAATGTCAAAAATAAGCTCATGTCTACACTAGTCATGACAGAAAATACTTTCTTCTTAAACAGAATCTCATGAGTAATGCAGAACAAATAACTGAGGTAGTCCACATTTCTTTTCATAATAAAACATGCATATTTTCCAAAAAGGACCTCAGCTCATTTTATTTTAAATGCAAAGTCTAGCATAGGAACCCCGCTTACCTGGACTTCTTAGTTTTTTCGAAATTCCTCAAAAGTGTCGGATAATAATTAATCGTCACCTATAAAATAATCACGTACTTCTCATAAATTTCCAATTAATCACGTATCTCAATATTTAAGCCTAAAATGCTAAAATAACCTATTTTAATTCCTAAAAAAAAACTAAATTCTCATTATTCCTAATATACCAACATCACTTTCTAACTCATCAATATCCAACTTAATAACTCCGACTAAAACATTAAATTCCAAATTATTTATAACTATAAAAACTAAAAATAGCGTAACTATATCGAAATCATTATAAGTAGATGTTCATACATTTGTTTTTAAAAAAATATTCTTTTAAAAAGGATTTAAAAATAAGATTTTTGCATTTACCAGTTACTCTAAGAATTTATCAATATTTTCTTAAAAAAATATTTTGTTATGAAAACACATGCAGTTCACGTTGTAAACCCATGATTTAAAAATCCAAAGTACATAATATAAAGTCACAAAATTAAACACCCGAACAATAAATCTAGAGTTATGCTTTAAGGGGTAAAAATGTAATAATACATCCTATAGTTCACGTAACATACAAATACATATATTTATATACACGCCGGAAAAGAAAACTCCACACAGTGCAGCTGAAGCACTTACGGAGAGGTGGGGGCACGACGGCGTGGAGCTGGTGGTTGCAGGCTACGGCGAAAGGGGGGCGGCACCTGGTCACTGGCTGCGAGAGCAAGAGAGGGAGACGAGTGAGAGAGGCACACGGTGAGGGAAAAGTGAGGTAGATACCAAGAGAACGGAGACACCAACAAAAATGGCGTGAGCTTACCGGGGAAACAGAGGCTGCGTGCGGTGGACAGGGGTGATGAGACGTCCTCCTCGGCAGTTTCTGTGTGGCACAGCGCGGAGGGGCTTTCGGTGGAGGATGTTTTCAGCGGCTCAAGGTGGCTGAAAATGCTCTGTTTTTGGATAACAAAACAGAGCAGTCCGACGCTTGATGTAGGGACTACGGGACGCTAGGCGACAGCTTCGCGCGACTGGGCAGTGGGCACGGTGGTTTCGTGTGGGTTCACGGCGGCTTAAGGGGGTATGGACTAGGTTCGTCGGGAAGGCAGCTGCGGTGGCTTTCCGCGGTATGTAACTCGTGCACGGTAGGCTGAAGGCAGAAGCTTTTCTGTTAACTGGCGTGGTGCTTTCCGAAAGGGTGAGGACAGGCTGCGGTGATGCTGGGGCGGCGTCGCGGTACGCGAATGAACTTTGGGGTGCTGTACGACTCAGGTGCGAGGAACCGAGGGGATGGAGGCTGAGGAGGAAAGAAAAAAAAAAAAACTGGGCTTTGGTTCCGCGTGGGAAAGCAGCGGCGTGAGCTCTCTCTTCGTATGAATATAAACTAGACGATTGAACATGAAAGGAAAACCCTAGATGAAAACCAATCCCTAGATGAAAACCAAACGGACGCGGGACGTGCAAGAGGGACGTGTGTGTGCATGCATGCCGTGAACGAAAGCGTGCGCGTATGCATGCTGTGTGACGGAAAAAAAAAAGTCGTGCGAAAAATTAAAGTAGACGGAAAGAGAAGGAAACGAAACAAAAATATAAAACAAGCGGGGAGAATAAAAATAAAAAAAAAAATAAATAAATAAACGGCATAGATTTCCAACTAAAAAAAAAATTCACAGTCCAATTATACCAATCTTGGATCCGGGTGTTACATGTAGTCTTTGCGTACTACTTTAAAAAAAATGAGGGTCATAATTAAAAAAATAATATTTTCATGTGAATCCTAGATTTACCTACTATTTTTAAAAGGAGTACACAGAGACTACACACTCCAAGACTACAAATATCATTTCTCATAACTTAATACTCAATTTGTCAAAACCTTTTTAATTAGAGTAATGCATAGCTACAAAGAGATTTCACAAATGGAAACTCACAAATTGACGTAATTTTCTGTAATAACTTACTGTTATTTTATAATAAAATAATTTTATAATCTAACGTACTACATAAAATTACATCATTTTATAAATTTATTTTTATAAAAATTCTTTTATGACTAAAGCATTTTTCTTTCAATTATATGCAATCTTATCCATGATCTTTACCAGTAGCGTAAATGTTTATTTTTATAAAAAAAAATTATGGCTAAAACATTTATCTTTTAATTATATGCAACCTTATCCATAATCTTCACCAGGAGCGTAAAAATTACATTTTAAGTTTATTTTTTTTAAATTCTTTTAGGACTAAAGCAATTATCTTTTAATTATGAAAAATTCTATATAAAAGCCTTCCACCATATGTGATTTATCATTTTTTTTCTTCTATCTTAATGCTTAAATATATGTGTTTAAATAGAATGATAAAAATGATAAATCATATGTTAGTTAGGTTAAGATGTGTGGTGTAAGGCTTCTTTACATTACATTTCTCTTTAATTATAGGAAAATGATAGTATGACTTTCAAATATGTCTACCAAATGTTCCCATTCATATATTTTATTTTATTTTTATTTTTTCTTAATGATTAAGAAATTGACCATGGTGAAATTGTATTTTTTTAATTTTTTTATTGATTAAGGATGTTTAAAAAATACTTAAAAGAAAAAGAAAAAAAATCATTTGCATTGGTGTGCATATTTGAGGTGTACATCTAGTGTGCACCCTAACATTGTCCTAAATTATATGCAGAGTAATGTTATATACAGTCATGGAGTGCATAAGCGCCACACAATCGTTTTGAAAAAGAGTAGAGTGAACTATTAAAAAGTTGATTTTTTCATGTGAGTTTCGTATTTATTCACTTTTTTCAAAAAAATTATATGGCGCTTGCGCATTCCATGAGTGCAAATATAATTTTTCTTATATACAATCTTATCCATCATCTTCACCAAGACCGTAAAAATCACGGATCGAATCGAGAAAATCGAGAGGATTAGACTGTTTTGGCCAGTCTAGTCTTTTTCGACCACTAGATGAGTCACTTTCAGTCCGATATTTAGGCCTAATTTGGTTACCAAGATGAGTGCACCTCATCTTATCATTACAATTTTCTTAAATTTTAGCACAAAATATAATAAACAATTCAACTTTTTCAAATTGCTAAACAAAAATAATATTATAAAAATATTTTATTTAACATTCAAGTTTTATCTCATCTCATCTCATTTCATCTCATCTCATCTGTGTCGTCACCCCTGACGTGTGTATCATAAAAATATATTTTGGGTCTTGTTCTGACGTGTGTATCGTCACCCCTGATCGAATCAACCAAAAAATTATATATGGTTTTTAAATAGTTTTTTATATAATAAATTAGACATTTTTTGAATTCTTTTATGCAATAATGTAAATTTTAACCTAATTATCTCTCTCAAAATTAAGATGTAAAATATTAAGACAGGCTATTAACTTAACTAATATGTTGTATGTGAATGTCTATTATTGAATAAGTAATGATAGACACGCAATCTTTTTACAACTATTTATATAATCATGTTTTAAAAGAAAATTTCTATTCATAAACCTCACACACCACCATTTTTGTTATTTTTTAAATTATTTTCTCTCATCAAATGTGTGGTATATGAATAATGAGTAAAAGAATTTAATTACTTTAAGAAGAATAAAACTAAAAAAAAAAATTAAAAATTAAAAAAATAAAAGAAATTATGGTGCATGGAACTTATGAATAGCAAAGCAAAATGATGATATTTTAACAAAAATACTCTAATTTAAAACATAATTATATAAACGATTATAAAAAAAATTGTGTCTATCATTTTTTTATTTGAACGTTAATAATACACATGTTAGTAACATTATTAATTAATTATATTTAATTAAAATAATTAAATTACAGCAATCACTTCATTACTTTTTATTATTATGTTATATAATTTATTGTAAAAAAACTTAAAAAAAATAAAAGAAAAAATAGCTTAGACCAAAATATCTCGATAAGGCCAGTCGATAGCCTATAGGATTGAACAAAAGCTGTCTGATATGATCTGTAAGGCCTTAATTGTCTGTCCAGTCCAGTCTTTTGGTCTTTCATTTGGGCCCAAAAATCTATTGAACGGATTGCAGCCCGCCCTAACTTCATACATAAAAATATCTTGATTTGTGAAAATAAAAATAACAACGCAGAAAAATAAAAAATAAATGGGCCATTGGTTTACTTTAACAGCAGAGAGAGGGGAGGTGAAGATTCCTTTTAGTGTGAATTGAGTAGGCAGTTTTCCATTTTCTAGCTGAGGTCAGTTGCCTAGATAAACTTGTCAAGCTGACAGAAGTGGCAACCTACCAAACACCCCATGTCCCCCCGAGCCCCACTGTCACCTAAATTACAGTGTCATTATATATATATATATATATAGAGAGAGAGAGAGAGAGAGAGAGAGAGAGACAATTTCAAAGACACCGACAACACCTTCTGCTTGGAGGGTACACCGTACACATGCTCTCTCTCATTTCCCATTTAATTTTTTTTTTAATCTTACATGTTCGACCTTTAAGGTGTGTGTTTTCTCCCACCCATAAAAAGTGGCGGTTTATTTTGAAGGCCATCCTATTTGTTGGACCAAGAAAATCAAGTAGATTGAGTCGAGTAGCTGAGATTTTTCTTGACAACCGGTAAAGAGTGACAAATTCGTATGCACTGTTTTTCGAATTAGAAATTTCTAAGTTTCAAGTATAAGTGATCAAAATATTAGTAGTCATCGTTTGAAGTTTTAATCGAGGCACTTAGCCGATAAATTTTTTAATAATGAGATAAGAATTTTTTTTCTTTTAGATGTAAGTTTAAAATATTATTTTTTAATATTATTATTGTTTTAGAATTTAAAAAAGTTGAATTGTTTATTATATTTTGTATGAGAATTTGAAAATTTTATAATGATGAGATAAGAATTTTGTGTTTTATCCCACTTGCCAAACCTATATTGGAGGCAATCAGCCTTATGAAATTTAGAGTTCATTGGAATGAAGCACATAACATTAGAAGATTTAGATGGGTTGGAATGTTAATTTGTTGTGACATTATTAGAAATAAATACGTCAGCACACACACGTGTTAATACATGATAGGTTAGAAGATTAGTTAGTTAGTTCTGATTTTATTTTCTTTGTAAAGTCCGGAACTCTATAAATAGCAGAGTTCATTGTCTTCTCGATTCTCAAGTAGTACAGAATATATTCATAAAAAATAAAAAGTCTTTCTTCTTCTTTGAATTGTAACATGGTAACAGATTAGGTTATGAAATGGCCTCTTCTTTATCATCCTCCACGGTTGACGTCTCAGCAAATGCTCCAAGATTTGTTAATTCCAAGCAACAACAATACAAAAAGGATCGTCCAGTATGTTCCCATTGTGGACTCAATAATCACATAGTTGAGAAATGGTATAAATTGCATGGTTTTCCTCCGGGGTACAGACCCAAAGAGAAGTATTATTCGGCTGCAAATCAAGTATCTGGCCAGCTTGCTAAGCCTCTTGACAATAATCTGCCTATGAATTTTTCATATGGACAATATCAGCAAATCTTGAACTTGCTAAACTCACAAAATAAACATGAAGATAGCTCTTCAAATCACAAAGCAGCCACGATCTTACCTTATTCTACTAATAATGTGCCTTCTGCATCAGGTTTTCCTCATTCAGTTTTTTCTTGCAATAGTCTTTCTATTCAAGATTTATCTCGCTCTTGGATCATTGATACAGAAGTTATTAATCATATAGTGCATTCTTTGGATTTCTTTACTACTATTACTTCTATTCTTCACATTTCAGTAAAACTTCACAATGGCACAGTTGTTGTTGTCACTCATCTTGGTAATATTAGATTATCAGATTCTTTGATATTGACAGATGTACTTTGTGTACCTTCTTTTTCCTACAATTTACTATCTGTCAGCAAGCTTACCTCTAATCATAAATGTGCATTTGCTTTTTTACTTGATTTATGTTTTATTTAAGACCTTGTGGCATGGAAGATGTTGAGATGGGTAGAAGATGTGAAGGGTTATACATTTTCCAACAACCAGTTGTTTGTGCACCATCAAAGCCATCCAAGAGTATTATCAATATCATTTCTACAAATATTGTAAAATTTTGCAGATTTGACCTTTGGCATTATCACCTAGGTGATTATTCTTTACCAAGAATGTCTCTTATTTCTCAAACATTTCCATTAGATTCCTTTTCAAATTCTCATACATTTCCTTGTAATATCTGTCTTATGGCAAAATAGAAAAGACTATCATTTCCTCATAGTTCTAGTGTTTTAAATTTACCTTTTCAATTAGTTCATTGTGATGTTTGGGGTGCTTTTATGTAACGACCCGATCTTATATTTTTATTTTTTAGGGATAAATTACGGATTATTTTTTTTAAGCTCAATAAATAAGTTAAAGCCCATTAGAGAATTTATCGAATATATTATCTTTTTTAAATTAAGGCTCCATTATTATTATTATTATTATTATTATTATTATTATTATTATTATTATTATTATTATTATTATTATTATTATTATTTTCTCTTCAAGCTCATGAGTCATTTTCATAATAAAACTCCTGCCTACCAGATTTTGTTTTCTCTTTGAATTTCAACAATTCACTCATGCACATTCACGTCTCTTTTTATCTAGGATTTTCTTTTAGGTTTTCAATCATATGTGTATATATATATATATATATATATATGTTAATACACTCACCAAAACTGCACGCCGCGAGTCCTCCACCGTGAATCTTCCTCTCACGCATCAAACCTATGCATGCACGGCTTCATCAGTTTCCTCCGCATTCACGTTTCTCATCTTTAGGGTTTTCCTTTTGGCTCTCAACCGGCTAGGTTTATAAATAGGTTTAGCCCTCCTCTGCATGAAAAGTATAGTCACTGCCGCCCAACGTCTAAATACACTCACGCACATAGAGCACCTTTCACAAACCAGACCTTGCCGCAGCACTTGGTCAGTCCACATCCCATGCATTAGCCCTGAAACCGCCAGTCCACTGCCCAGCCAACGCATAACCGAGAACCACCAACTTTCCCACACGCAGCAACCATAGCTCTTCCCTCCACCACCGTCGCCCAGCCGTTGAGAAACCACACGGACAATACTCTGTTTTACTGCACAGAAATAGGGGATTTTTCTCCCCCACCGTGAGCCACAGCCCCACCACCCCACAGCACCAACCCCCTCCACGTCGTCACCGCACTGCTCAGAGACTGCCACCAGTCACTGCACGCCACAGCAAGCCGCCACCGTTGCTCGATGAGTTCATGCCGACCCTCTCCATGCATAGTCACTCACGGCATGTATTTCTCTCGTAAACACTCTCACTCTCTCACTCTTTGTCTCTCTCTCTCTTTCTCTCTCTCTCAATTGCCGCCCACTAGTCGGAGTTTGCCACCGTGTCCAGCCACAAGCCGCCTTACCGTGCCGCTTCCTCTCGGTGAGCATCGCACGTCTCTCTTTCTCTCGAGCCTTCTGTTTTCTCTACAAACGTATTAAATTGCTTTTAGGTTTTAGTTTAGTAAGGGCAGATATTGATGAGATTACAAAAATGCCCCTTTATTTTGTTTTCCCAAAATGCCCATCCTAATATGTTGTTTTTCCAAAAATACCCATATCTATTTAGGATTAAAATATAAGAATATTTTAGTGTTAGGAAGAATCTAGGTTTAGGAAATATAGACTACTTTAGTAGTTTAGGTTTTTAATAAAGTCACAGGTTTAATTAGAAATTTATGAAAAATTTCGTGTTTATTTTTAGGCGATTGACTACGTGCTGAAAATAGTGGATTAGCGTTGCAAGGTAAGTAGCATGATCATATCCTTACACGTATGTACGGTAAGCTGCTTGTCTTTTTATAAAAGATATTATGCATGTATGTCCTTCATTGGAAGCCCATTTTTACGTACCTAAATGCATGATTTTATGAGAAAGTTCATAAAATTATTTATGAAATGCATGATTTTATGTGAGAGTTATGCATAAATGTTTCTATGAAAAGTCATGAATTTATGTGAGGGAACATGTATCACGATACTTATGAAAGAATGTGATTTCATCTGAAATCTATGATACGATATGACAAGTATGTATGTGATTTCTGTTGAAATTTATGAAATGACAAGTATGCAAGCATGATTTTGATAAAATATGTAACGGCCTATGTTATGATATGAAGACGGTACCTATGTTATGGGCATATTGCATTGCCAGGTCGTGCATGCTGGTAGTGCACCCAATATGTATTCCTTATGTATGGATTCCACAACCCGCGGCCACGGGCGGAATCGGAATCTATTTAGATTCGCTAACCCTAACTCACGGGGGTCAAAAGTGGGTAACGACCTATGACAAGTGAAAGATAAGTTCATGTTATTTATATGTGTATTTATGAATTTGTACGTTTTTCAAGAAACCTTATGTTTATTATATTTACTGTATGATGTGTTGCTTATTGAGTATTTGACTTATTTTAGTTTGTTTTTATGTTTTCAAACCACCCCAGGTGATGACATTTATGAAGATGAGACTGCAGGACAGAACTTGACCCAGGGAGGCGAGGCAGAGGCCTAGACATATTATGCTATGACTAATTATTCTGATAAGCACATGAGACTTCCGTATTTTCTTTAATAAGTGCTTCCGCCGACTCTATTTTGGATTTTAAGTATTTATTAAATTTTATTTTATTTATGGAATCTTTCGCATCTGGCGCGTTATTTAAAAGGAAAGTTTTTAAGTTCAAGTTTAGTAGTAGCACACTTGCTACTTGAAAATTTCAAAATGTCTTTTTGGGAAGCGGGTTGTTACATTTTAATATCTCAACCTCTAATGGTGTAACGACCCAATCCTATATTTTTAGGGATTTCTAAAGTGTATCAAATTACGTTTACTAGAGTTTGGTTTGAAATTTAAAGTTTATTTTCCCTCTAGCCCACCGAACCTCATCTCTGATTTTTAGCCTCTAAATTTAAACACTTCAAACCACCAACCCGTAAGTTTCATCCCAATTTGTTTCAAATTTGAAACCTTAATCTCATACTCATACTCATTCTCAACCCGTAGTGTGTAAATATGAGTCCTAGTGGAAACCAACTCTGTTGTCGAGTAAATTTTTCTCCTCTCCGCACGTCTCCACTCTTCTACACATGCATGTCTCTACTCCTCTAAATTTCCTTTTATTTTCTCTATCATCTACCATTATAAATGTGCTTACCCATACATGAGAGGAGAAACTTGTGAGCCCCACGAAAATCCCCTGTTGTCCGAATCAGTGCCGTCGCCCCTTCTCCGTGGTAGCCACCTCAAGAGGCGCTAAACCCCTCTTTGACGACACAGAAACCGCCGACCCACAGCCCCTGTCGAGTCCACTCATTTTTTTCGATAAGACCTTGACCGTCGCCAGCCTCCTTTTGTTTTCAGTAGTTTCGGTTTAGCATACTCTCTCTCTAAACTCTCTCTCTGCCTCACTCGGTGTCGCACCACCATAGGAAACCCCCAGTCGCGTCGCCGGTCACTCCCAGCCACCCAGAGCCGCCGTCGCACTCAGCCCCTTCTCGGTGAGTTCATCGCAGACCCTTTCTCCCTCAAACTCTCTGTTTGTTGGCCGTGTTTTCGGGTTCTAAAAGAACCCTTAGATTCTTGATGGGCCGTTGGGCCCTAGGCCCTTTTGTGCGTACGATGGGCTTATGTAGATGGATTCATGTAGTATTATTATTATGGGCCAGAAATTTGACTCTTACAAAATTATAATGATGTTTAAATGGACTTGTATTTTAAATTGGATTTGGTTTTGCTGTGGGCTGGGCTTGAGGTTAATTAGATTTGTATCATGGTGATAGAGTTGTATTTTAAGCTTGGCATATAAACTCTAATTATACAGAATTGATGTTAATAGCATAAAGTCAATGTGATTTTAGAGTTATGAAGGATCAAGATTTATGGAAATATAGGTTAAATTAGAAATTCAGGTTTTGATCACGAAATACATGTTAAGTTAGAAATTTACGCCAGTTACATGTATTTTATAGGTAATCAATCATGCCCTGGAAATATTGGATTAGCGCTATGGGGTAAGTAGCATGATCATACCCTTGCATGTATGTACAGTAAACGACATGTCTTTTATAAAAATATTTTACATGTATGCCCTTCATTGGAAGCCCATTTTTACGTACCCAAGGCATGATAAAATTATGAAAAAGTCATGATTTTATGTGAGAGTTATGCATTAAAAATAAATTATGAAAAGCCATGCATGAGTTTATGTGAAGATTTATGCATTAAAATATTTATGAAAAATCATGATTTTATGCGATGAAACATGTATCACGACGTTTATGAAATAATGCGATTTCGTTTGAAATCTATGATATGATATGACAAGTATGTATATGATTTCTTTTGAAATCTATGAAATGACAAGTATGCAAGTATGTTTTTAATAAAATGTGTAATGGCCTATGTTATGATAGGAAAACGGTACCTATGTTATGGGCATATTGCAATGCCAGGTCGTGCATGCTAGTAGTGGACCCAGTATGTCTTCTTTATGTATGGATTCCACAACCCGCGGCCACGGGCAGAATTGAAATCTATTTAGATTCACTAACCCTAACTCATGGGGGTCAACAATCTGTAACGACCTATGATAAGTGAAAGATAAGTTAATGTACATATTCATGTTATTTATGAATGTATTTATGAATATGCACGTTGTTTTTCAAGAAACTTTATGTTTATTATGTGTACTGTATGATGTGTTGCTTATTGAGTATTCGACTCATTTTAATTTGTTTTTATGTTTTAAACCACCCCAAGTGATGAAATTTATGAAGATGAGACTGCAGGATAGGACTTGACCCAGGGAGGCGAGGCAGAGGCCTAGACAGATTATGCTATGATTATTTCTATGGTTTAAAGTTAAATTATTTTGATAAGCACATGAGATTTCCGTATTTTAATAAGTGCTTCCGCAGACTTTATTTTGAATTTTCAGTATTTATTAAAGTTTGTTATTTTATGAAAATCTTTCGCATTTGGCGCGTTGTTAAAAGAAAAATTTTTTAAGTTCAAGTTTAATAGTAGCACACTGGCTCTTCAAAAATTCTAAAATGTCTTCTTGGGAAGCAGGGTGTTACAAATGGTTTCAAATATTTTTTAACTCTTGTTGATGATCATTCAAGATTAACTTGGGTTTATTTGATGAAGTCAAAAGTTAATGTTAAACATCTTTTTACATCATTTTACAACATGAGAGAAACACAATTTAAAACCAAAATTCAATCCATTAGAAGTGACAATGGATCAAAAATTTTTATGACGGATTTCCTCTCTTCAAAAGGCATTCTTCACCAAACTTCTTGTGTCAATACACCACAAGAAAATGTTGTAGCTGAAATGAAACATCAACATCTTTTAATTGTAGCTAGGGCACTTAGGTTTCAATCTAATGTTCCTCTACATTGATGGGGTGATTATGTGTTAACTGCAACACATCTCATAAATAGAATACCTACTCCTTTACTTGGTAAGAAATCTCCTCATGAAACCTTATATGGTTCTATTCCATCATATAGTCATCTCAGAGTATTTGGTTGTTTGTGCTTTGCCTCTACTCTAAATCAAAATAGATCAGAATTTCATGCTCGAGCTAAGAAGTCTATATTTCTTGATTATCTCCTTGGCATCAAAGGTTATAAAAATCTTTGATCTCCAGTCCAATAATGTTTTCATATCTAGAGCTGTTTCCCACGAGTATGTTTTTCCATATCAGGTAAAAAATAAATATATTTGTTTTAGAATGGTTCAACAAGCATATAACCAATGCTTGATCTTGGTGATAAAGAAGAAATTTATTTAGATTTAGGCCTCATTTGGTTATATGGATGAAATGTAACGCCCCGTTTCCAGAGATCCGGAGAGTTAGCTCTTAATACCTAATATCAACTTAAATAACACAACTATAAAATCCAGAAAATTCCATAAAATATAAATCCATTTAATCAATCCAAATATCTAAGTTCCTCCATGGGGACAATAAAGAAATTCTCAATAACATAAATTAGAAATTCTCAAAAAACTCAAAAATATCCTTAACTCATCAAATCAAAATACCCGAAAAATAAATTAGTTTACTAACTACGACTATCAAATAAGCACTTGTACCCTCATGCACTTATTCCACTACAATCATCACACCTTGCTAAAACTTCCTATTCTTATTCTCCAGCTGAACCATCAAAATTATCTAAAAAATTTATGGAGATAAGGGGTGAGTTATCAACAACTCAGTAAGCAGAGAACATATACTATTGTGTAAACATGAGCATTTACATTGTTCAGAATGCAGAACAAAATATTTTCTTTCAGAATGCAGAATGCAGAATCAGAATATTTATTTTCAAAATGCAGCGTCAGAAAATGTCAAAAATATCAGAGCGAAAGTTCAAAAATATTCATAATCAAAATCTCTTTGGCATAGCATAAACTGAAACATCACATATTCTCTTATCATATCAGAACATATACCATGTTTAACCCTTGGTGGGATTGTGCAAACCCCGGTAGCTAACCGAACAGAAACAGAATGTGAATCTTCCCTTTATTCATTCTCGGAGCCCCGAGTGTGCACATTGGAAAGACCACGCAGAAAACTACTTTATTTCCAAAGTAGGTACACCAGAAACAGAAAAGTTGGTACCAACCCAAACAGAGGCCACAGTTTTACACCAGTGGTAAGGTCAGAATGGAACAAAATTAGAAACAAAATGTTATGCCAGAGGTATTCAGAAATCACATCATATCATATCACAGTACAATATCAGAACATAACAGAATCAGATCACAAAAACATAATTTATGCACAAAATTTTAAATTCGCTCTCTTTTGCAAAGTTCAGAAACAAAATACCAAAAAATAAGTTCATGTATACACTAGTCATGACATAAAACATTTTCTTCTGAAACAGAATCTCATGAGTAATGTAGAACAAATAACTGAGGCAATTCAAATTTATTTTCATAACCAAATATGTATATTTTTCAAAAATCAATTTCAGCTCATTTTATTTTAATGTAAAGTCTAGCATAGGAACCCCGTTTACCTAGACGTTTTCGCTTTTTCGAAATTTTCCTCAAAAATGTCGAACAATAATTAAGCGTCACCTATAACATAATAATGCAAATTTTCATAAATTTCCAGTCGAATACATATTTCAATATTCAAGCCTAAGATGCTAAAATGACCTATTTTATTTTTCCCCAAAACCTAAAATTCTCATAATTCCCAAAATACCATCATTTCCCAAAATCAACAATAACTTAATCAAATTCGTACTGAATAAGAATTTAATCGAGCAAGTATTAAGATAATTATAGAACTCAATTAATATTTAAAATATCTGAAATACCAACAACATTTTATAATTAACTAAAATACATTGGCTACTAAAATTTCCATAAAATGAGTCATGAAAAACTCATCTCTTAAGAAAAAATAGGTTTACTTCCTTAAATTAACAATATTATCAAAATACAACTATAATATTTAATGAGACTTAAAACAAAACCCATTTAAACATAAACCCGAAAAAAACCTCTCACCCGAAAACATACATCTGGGAACTTTCCATATGTAACAATTCGCTAGAAATTCATTGGTGGAATTTCTATTGACTTTAGGAATCTCGTGAAAACCCCATAAGTTTTTACGAATCGACCAATCGCATAGGTTTTAGTCTGTCAACATAGTCAGTGTTATCACTCACTATGGTACTAGAAATATGAGTTTTATTTATTTGAGATAGTTAGAAGTGTCAGAATGTGTTATGGTCTATGCCATTAGACTCAGTTGATTATTTAGGATTTTATGGTGCAATAAGTTTATTTTCATATTTTCGGACGAAACGTCTGTTTGAAACTATGAAATTATTTTTAGGAGCACTGCGAGGTTGAATTTCAGTAAACGATTTTCACTGTACGTTAATATGAATATTTAGGAATTTTTAGTGCTAAGTTTATGAATCACTTTTTCGGAGTGAATAGTAACCTCGGTAAGCGCACCAATTGCAGTGTTTCAAAATCACAGTGTGAAATGTCCAAATTAGATTAGAAAAGTTTTATTTGGACACTTGGCAAGATCTTAGCCACACTTAGTGAATAATATTGGACACTTGGCACCATGAGGAGCGTTTGATGGATTTGAAGAAATCAAGATCTAAGATCATGCCACCTAAGCAAAACTTTGTTTCATCTGCTCAACCAACTTGTGCCAGACCAAAGAGGGTCTCAATCCTAGTGAAACCCTAAATGGTGGGAATCCAATTGAAAGCCCAAAAATATGGTTGAAATCGGAACCCTAAACGGTTTCCCCAAAACCCTAAAGTTGGTCTCTAAACCTTTTCTAATCCGATTTCTAGCATTGTGTTTAATCACTTGATTAAATCACTTTCACATGCTATTAGTCCTTCAAATTTGTGTTAGAACATCATTATCCAACCTTGTTAACCTTGAAAAATTGATTGGGCCAAGTGATATTGGATTTGGGCTTGATAGCAACCCAAACCCTCTTTAAACCCCAAAATTTAGGCCCATTCGGTTTAGGCCCACGAAATTGGTCACCATTGGCATTGCTTCATGGCTAAGTTTTGCACCCCCACTTGGCTGGCCAGATCTTTACAAAGGAGGACCTCGAAGGTTTTGAAATACAAAGCTAAAAGGCCACCTCACTCTTTCACTCTTACACTCCACTTTGAGAGAAGATCTTGGACTGATTTTTATGTGAAGAAAAGACCAACACTCAACCTTTCATTTAGTCCTATCACTTTCCATAACTTGTGTAAGAGGCTCTCCAGTCTACTTACCATAAAAAAGCAACTCTCCTTTACACTTTTCCTTCATAGAACACAAAAGACACTCTCAGGCAGTTTTTCTTACCTCTTTTGAACGCCTGTTGCGAAGCTTTTTTAAGTGTTTTCTCGCCAAGTTTCCTTCATGAAGGTTGTTTCTTTTAGAGTCTAGTCTACGTGGATACCTTATTTGTTCCATTTGGAGATGATTGGATTGGTCAAAAGTTGTTTAGACCCTAGAAAGGTAATTCTTGGCGATAAACTGGTGAGTGTGTTCTTTTTGGGAGTTTTTGACCAAGATAATGATTAGATCTTGGTCCGAAATTTTTATGGAGTACTTTTAACATGTGTATATGATTATTGGTTGAGGATTTGTTGCATGATTAAAAGTTTTGGTGAAATATTTTCTTAGATCTAGAAACTTAGAAACTGGAAGAGGCAAAACAGTTTCTATTTTGAGAAAGTTTAAATCTTTTATGGTTTAATCTTATTCCAATGGCTTTGATATTTTTATTGGAAGATCCCAAGCCTCTTATATACATGTTAGAATATTATTTTGAAGATATGTTATGTTAGTTTCAAAGATATGAAAGTTTATGCAAAGAGATATTTGGTTAGGCCAAAGTGATGATGTTCTTGGCTAAATTTATGTTTTGGTTGATGTTTAACCATGTGATCTTGAGTTTGATGCCCGGATCTGTTTTAGGACACCTTTTTAAACAATGTAATGTTTTGGTTTGAAGATCACATCTTTATAAGTCATGGATCAAGAGGTTGATCAAAACAAGTTAGAAACAAAAATCTGTTTTGAACTTAGAACAAAAACCAAAAAGTTCAAGTATGGTTTTAGTGATTTTGATGACTTTTGTTCATGATTCAAAACATGATTATTCTTAGAAATATGTTATGAGTATAGTAGAAGAAAAATTTTGATTTAATCATGAGTTTTGAAATTTGAAAGAATTACAACAAAAATAGCTTTTGTAAGTTTCGGCTCCATAGAGTTTTAATGGTTGTGTTTAGTTTTAAATTTTTTTGAATTGATATTTGAATTACAACAAAAATAGCTTTTGTAAGTTTCGGCTCCATTAAGTTCTAATTTTTAGAAATCACTACTTTCAGTTTCTCGTGATCGCACTTGAGTTTTGTCTCGAAACGCGAAGACCGAGGTAAGTTAACTTTTAACTTACTATCAGTTTAATGTGTATGAGTGATAAGTAAGGGTACTAAAGTCTATGTAAGCATGTTATCATATGTACCATGCCAAGTCATTACATATTTATCTGTTACACATAATTTATTCTGTCATGAATTATTCATCTGTTACACAAGATATTCTGTCACGTATTGCTATACATTGCAAGTATGTCATGTTAAGTTAAGTATGCCATATGTTACATGTATTTCATGTCACGTAATATTCACTGTCACATGTTACGCCATGTTAAGAAATGTTGTCTGTTACATGGTATGCTATGTTACGAAATGTTGCCTGTTACAAGTCTGCCATGTTATGAAATGTTGTCTGTTACATTTATGTCTTAAAGTATGTCATATCTGTCATCTTACGTTCATGTCACGTTATGCTACCTCAGGACTTCTGTCTTTTATGTCACGTTCATGTTACCTCATGTTACGAAATGTCATATATGACAATTAAGTTATTCCTGTCAATCACGACCCTAAGCGCTAGGATATGGTAATATCCTAGTGGAACTCCTTTGTTCACGCTGGAGTGTCTAAATAGGTGTGAAATTTCCAAGGTTGACGAAGTACAGTCAACAAGTTGTGAATGAGGCCTAATTCGTTGGTCACCGGAGCGCGCCAGACCCTAACGCCGATGGAGCCACACATTATGTTACGTGTATCCATAGCAAGTGTGGCACAAACAAATAAGTCATGGGGCCACAACAACTGTGGAGCATGAAGTATGGGGCCACAACAACAATGGAGCATATACTACGTGAGACACATCAATTGTGACACGTAGAATACGTGGGGCCACAACAACTGTGGAGTACGTATTAACGCACTCACAGCTGGTATAGACACCTGTGTTATGATGCGGTAATCGGCAGGGACACACGGCTCAAGGGGACCTGTGTAGCACCCATATGGTCACTTTAATGATTAAGTTTATTGAATAAGATTCCAAATTCATGTATTTCACGTTCAAGTCATGTTTCACGTTATGTTATGTTCAAGTTTACGTTCACACAATCATGGTAATCCCATGAGATAAGACTACTCTATCATGGTGATCCCATGAGACAAGAATATGTTTCAAGTCCATGTTATGTTTCAAGTTCACGCTCATGCTATGTTTCAAGTCCATGTTATGTTTCAAGTCACATTCATGCTAAGCTCCAGTTTCAGTTTAAGTTATGCCAGTTATCTTATGTTGTATGTCAAGTTATGCTATGATTACTTATGATTTGATTATGCATTCATGCTTTTATTGCCATGCATGCATCATTAACCTATGTGGAAGTTTCCTGTTAACTTGCTGAGATTTGTAATCAAATCTCACTGTGGTAGTCCTAACTACCATTCCCCCCGAATGATAGGTTTTGTTACAGGATCTGAAGGAGAATCGGGAATCGACCAACTTGAAACGGTCGACTAAGCGACGGTGCGACGTAGATGGTAGTACAGTAGTTACCTCAGATTACTACTTGTATTTGTGGAGTTCAATCTCCAGCACTCTTTTGATCACAACCATATGGACTGTTATTGTGATCTTAGTTGTTTAGTATGTCGTTAAGTATGAAGTATGTTTTAAGTATTTGGGATATTTAGTTTGGTGCATAGTATTGCTAAAGAAAAAAATTATCCGCTGCGAATATTGCATAATGCAAGATGTATGCTAGGAATATTGCATCTTATATGTCATGAACGGGGGCAGGTAACCTTGTGTTGCATGTCTCGACGCTTCAAATGTCCGTCCAATCCCAAGCGGAATTTAGGGGCGTCACACCATATATATATTAGGTTAAAACTGGTAAGTACCCAACCTAGGTTAAAACATTACATATATATATATATATATATATTTATATAAATACACCTTATGAACAAAAACTAGCAACAATCATAAACAAAACATATGAACAATAGAAGTGCAGCGGCGGAAGGGACTCACCGAGAAGGTAACATGTGACGGCGCAGGGTGCAATGGGTGGTGGTGAACTTGGTGGCTATGCATTGGACAAGAGAGAGAGAGAGAGATGTGAGAGCACCGAGAAGGAGACGGAGGGCTCCTTACCGAGAGAGTTACGCGAGGCAATGGCCTGGGTGGCTATCGACGATGGCACGACTAGACATGGCTGAGATGCTGGACTATGGGTTCCCTTTGCGCCGCGGAGGAGATGTCCGAAAGGGTTAGTCAAAGCACAAAAATTGATGTGCTTGGAGGAGCAACCAATTGCTCTGTTTTGAGATGCGGAAATAGGGGTGTTTCGGTGAAGCGTGCAACAAAGCTTCTACGTTGGGCGGCTAAGTGTGGGGTACGGTGGTGCAGGGCATAGCAGTGGAGGTTTAAAGAGTGGCTCGGTGGCTTACGACGTGCGTGGGAGACCCAGGCACGCTGGTCAGCGTCTCTAGATTCGGTGCATGAAGTTGGACAGTTTCACACAATGGCTAAACAAGGGTGTTGCACTGGTCGTGAGTGAAGGAGTTTTCTGCAGTGGCTATCTTTCGGTGTTGGTGGTTTGCGATGGAGGGGGGTCTGGTTGAGGAGGGCAGCAACTGAGTTTCGGTAGTGGGAAATCTAGAGGAGAGGGGGGGAAAAAAGAGAACGACTATACTAGGTTTTTGTCTAGAATGAAGAACGTGTGTATATATAGATGGATGGATGACAACAAAAAAAAAACCTTGAGATGAGAGAGTAACATGCATGCAGATGGAAAAGAGTCGTGCGAGTGAGGAATTGCTCACAAACCTATAGTTTTTCCAAGGTTTAAACAAACGGCCAAGGTCTCCAAATAAAAAAAATCACTACTCGATTCATAACATAAAAACCAAAAATATACATAACCTAAAATATCAAGCTCAAATAAATAAATAAATAAAAAATCCATAGTCCAACCATACAAATTCTGAGTCTGGGTGTTACATTCTCCCCCCTTAAACAAATTTCGTCATCGAAATTTGCTAGTACCACAAGCAAAGCCTAAATATTTATCCGCTACAACCATTCCATGCCTACACCAAACATCAATCATATTGTCGGACCTAATTAATATTCCAAAATTGTCGAACCTAATATTCCAAATTCTAACCCTCCAATATTGTCGATCGTATTCTCCCATATTTTTCCTAGCCATACACGTTCGTGCATACTGCTATTTCAAGTCTAAAATATAAACCTCAATAATACAATTAAAAACCTAAAACAATCTCGAACTCTCCACATAATCCTTGAACCTTAAACAAATATCGAAATAGCCTCTCAAATTATCACGTCACCAAGCCACCTTTTCGCTGCGCACTCTAACAACTTATAGTCCTAAATACATTATATCTCAATCAAGTACATCTAAAAAGAACTAGGTTCCACATTTTACAAGTCCATACATGTTTTTTTAAATCACCAAATTTAATTTCTTAAAATCTCCCAACATGTATGTAGCCTCTAATACATCAATATCACAAGTTTAAACCTCCAGTTCCTAATCAAAAGTCGTTCCACGAAGTCAACATAAAATCTAAACCTTAAACTCTATCAGAATTATTTGTTACAGTCCATAGGATACACCTACAGGAATTAAAATCTCAAATGCCATAAAAATTGTTTCCTTAAAATATGCAAAATCTAAAACCTCAGATTTCGCAGAACTCATTCCATCGGTCTGCAAGTGCTAAAACCTTACATATCATAAAAAATAAAAAATAAAATCATATCCTGGAGCCCGCAGAATTCTACAACCTTAAATCTCCTCAAAACTACTTTTAAAGTATGTACCATCTCTAGATCTCAAATCTCCAAAGTTTCGAACTCAACAACAAGCAGCCATCCTGAGATCTTAAACTCAGTTAAACGTTCGAGGGAAAGAAAACAAAATATGTACAAACAAAATATAAATACTAGCTAAAATATTTAAAAACAAGTTAAAAATAAATAAATGAATCAATGAAATCTTGAACTTGTTTTAACCATTCTTAGCCATTTCTTTAACCAACTCATATAGTCTTTCCTACACTCTATAATTGTAAACTTGACATCGTTCTAAACTGTCTTACGTCTTAGAATCTAAACCTTAAATTAATCTTTATAAATATTATTTCCTATATTCCACAAATTAAGCTTGTCGGATCTAAAATCCTTAAACTTCAAAATCTCAAAACGCAATCATAAAGTCTTGCAAAATCTAAAACCTTAACTATCCACATAATCATCTCTTATTCTTTAAAATTCTACACCTCAAATAAGAAATTTCTTCCTAAACTCACAGATATCCACACCTCAAATGTTTATAGTCTGCAGAACTTCAAACCTGTCTCTGATACCAACTGTAACGCCCTGATCCCAGAGGTCCGGAGAGTTAGCTCTTAATACCTAATATCAACTTAAATAACACAACTATAAAATCCATAAAATATTAATCCATTTAATCAATCAAAATATCTAAGTTCCTCCATGGGGACAATAAAGAAATTCTCAATAACATAAATTAGAAATTCTCAAAAAATTCGAAAATATCCTTAACTCATCAAATCAAAATACCTGAAAAATAAATTAGTTTACTAACTACGACTGTCAAATAAGCACTTGTACCCTCAGACACTTATTCCACTACGATCATCACACCTTGCTAAAATTTCCTACTCTTATTCTCCAAATGAACCATCAAAATTATCTGAAAAATTTATGGAGATAAGGGATGAGTTATCAATAACTCAGTAAGTAGAGAACATATACTAGTGTGTAAACATGAGCATTTACAATGTTCAGAATGCTGAACAAAATATTTTCTTTTAGAATGCAGAATCAGAATATTTGTTTTCAAAATGCAGCGTAAGAACATGTCAAAAATATCGAGCGAAAGTTCAAAAATATTCATAATAAAAATCCATTTGACATAACATAAACTGAAACATCACATATTATCTTATCATATCAGAACAGATACCATACTTAACCCCCGTGGAAGGGTTGTGCAAGCCCCGGTAGCTAACTGAGTAGAAACAGATTGTGAATCTTCCCCTTATTCATTCTCGGAGCCCCGAGTGTGCACATAGGAAAGACCACGCAGAAAACTACTTTGTTTCCAAATTGGGTGAACCAGAAACATAAAAGTTGGTTCCAACCCGAATTGAGGCCACAGTCTTACACCCATGGTAAGGTCAGAATGGAACAAAAATGGAAATAAGCCAAAGGTTTTGAGAAATCACATCATATCATATCAGAGTACCATATCAGAACATAACAAAATCAGATCACAAAAACATAATTTATGCACAAAATTTCATATTCACTCTCTTTTGCAAAGTTCAGAAACAAAATGAAAAAAAATAAGCTCATGTTTACACCAGTCGTGCGTGGAGGTGTTTTCTACAGTGGCTATCTTTCGGTGTTGGTGGTTTGCGGTGGAGGGGGGTCTGGCTGAGGAGGGCAGCAACTGAGTTTCGACAATGGGAAGCCGAGAGGAGAGGGGGAAAAAGGAGAACATCTATACTAAGTTTTTGTCGAGAATGAAGAACATGTGTATATATAGATGGATGGATGACCAAAAAAAAACCCTAGAGATGAGAGAGTAATGTGCATGCAGATGGAAAAGAGTCGTGTGGGTGAGAAACTGCTCACAAACCGATAGTTTTTCCAAGGTTTAAACAAACGGCCAAGGTCTCCAAATAAAAAAAATCACTACTCGATCGATAACATAAAAACCAAAAAAATAAATAACCTAAAATATCAAGCTCAAATAAATAAATAAAAAAAATCCATAGTCCAACATACAAATTCTGGGTCTGGGTGTTACATGAGATGAGAAGTGATGAAAGTTAAAAGTTGAATAAAATATTGGTAAAATAAAATATTTAATAAAATTTTTGTTTTTGGATTTGAAAAAATTAATTTGTTTCTTGTATTTTGTTTGGTAGTTTGGAAAAATTATAATGATGAGATGAGATAAGATAAGATTAGATGATTTGTGATTATAGTAATCACAGATTGATTAGGTTGGTGTATGCACTAAAATAATATTCAATTGGGCCCAAGAAAGTATATTATCTTGGGCGATGAATAATTAGAGTATTTGGATATGCTTTACTAATAAGGCCTTGGACTATACCATTGAAGATGGGATTTTAGTGATAAGCAATTGGGCCATGGACAATGCTATATAAATGGGCTTGAGTGATACATTATTGGGCCTTAGACTATGGTATTCGGGCGAATGAAGTTACTAAATGGGCTTTGAAGAAAGAAGTGTTAATATGAAGGTCCACATTAGGCTACATTGCAAACTTGATGATGAAGATTGGAACAAAAAGGCTCAAATTAGTTCTAGACATTGAAGGACAAAAGTACAAGTTAATAAATCATGGTTGAGTTACCTGTGCAGTTAAATAAATCTCATGAAATCGTTTTTACTAATTGAATATTCAAGACTTGGATATTGTGATTGACAACATACTAATGGTCATCATCTTGAATTTTATGAATATGTAGTGAGAGATCTAATTCTATTGGAAGTATGACGCAAGTACACTCATCTAAGGGTAATGAAGAAAGCTAAAGTTTTAGTAGACAGAGAGCTATTATCTAATTGTGGATCAGTGTAGTGGAAAGGCAATATAAGGGTGAGGCAAGTACACTCACGAAAATGCTCAAGCAAAAACTTAAATAATTTTTTTAAATGTTCGAGTAATTTTAGAAAAAAAAAAAACCATGCATTTATTCCTTACAAGTAATGTGTGATTATGGTACATTTATTCTTTTGAGTACTTGTAATGTTTATGAGATAAACGATTACATAATGACGATATTTTAAAGAAATAAATTTATACATGTTAAGATATGTGTGGATTGAAACCATTGAGAATTTGGCTGTAATACTTAAATGTCGAAGATTTATGTTAGCTGATAGGTCCCTTGATAACGTAAAATACAATGCTCAAGAATTGTCCTCTTCGGGTGAGGATGTACAACCTTTACTGGGATAAATTTTCTGCTGCCTTCATTAATAACTTATGGCTGCTTAAATAGCAGACCATTCTTACACATTGAAACAGAACACTAAAACAGAACTTGCGGAAACAGAGGAACAACCTAGGCCACAACCAGTAGCCGACGCCTAACAAAAGGGAAATGACTCACGTATTAACTGAATAAAATGCAGCAGCAATTAATCATAAAACAGAAGATAAAACAGAAGATAATGTAGAGCCGAAATGTCTCTAACGGCGATGACCCAGTCCATGCACGTATGCACGTCGTTTCCCTGCACTACTTCCCGCGACGAACGCTACGCCCCGCGCATTACGTCCCGCTTTCGTCGACGTCCACTACGCGCACTACGTCTGCTTGTTGATCTTGTCCATCTAACCTCCTCCCAAATATTTGGGATTTGGTTTGAGTCCTCTAGCTGAACGTCGTGGTGTATCAATACTTCCCCCACTGGGTGGACGCTTGTCCGCAAGGTCCACATTTGGGAATTGCTCCATCAATGATTTAGGCGTCTCCCACGTGGCCTCTTCAGCTGGCAAGTTTTTCCATTGAACCAAGTGTTCTTCTGCAAACTTTTTGCCTTGTTTGACCCAGCGGGTATCCAGGATGCGTTGCGGCTCAAGTATGATCGTTCCTTCGTCATCTATAGGCGGTAACTCAGTAGAAGGCGGTGTATGTTCTCCCAGAAATTTCTTTAAGAGGGAAATGTGAAAAACTGGATGAATGCGGGCTTCGGCTGGCAACTGCAGCTTGTAAGCAACTGCCCCTATTTTTTGTAGCACCCGATACGGCCCATAAAACTTACTGGCAAGCTTTTGGTGGGCACGTTTAAAAACTGTTTGTTGCCGATAGGGATGCAGCTTCAAGAATACCATGTCACCGACTTCAAAAGTGACATCCCTCCTCTTTTGATCAGCAGTTTGTTTCATACGATTGATGGAGGCTGCTAGATGAGTTTTGAGTTGCCGTAATAACTCATCTCTGTTTTTCAGTTGCTCATCTACTTCGTGGACGGAAGATTGACCAGTAGGATAAAGTGGAATTGTGGGAGGTGGTCGTCCGTATAAAGCTTGAAACGGCGTCATCCCTGTTGAGGCATGATACGTTGTATTATACCATAACTCAGCCCAAGGAAGATAGGCACTCCATTTGCGCGGCCATTGATGCACAAAGCACCTTAGATATTGCTCTACACAGCGGTTAACTACTTCCGTTTGTCCGTCGGTTTGCGGATGATAAGCGGAGCTAAGCTGTAATTTTGTGCCTGACATTTGAAAAAATTCTTGCCAAAACCTGCTAACGAAAACCGGGTCACGATCACTTATGATAGATTTTGGCAACCCATGCAGCTTGATAACTCCTTCCACAAATTTTTCAGCCACACCTTTAGCAGTAAATGGATGAGCTAAAGTTAGGAAGTGTGCAGCTTTGCTTAACCTGTCCACTACCACCAGTATAGTATCTTTGCCGTAGGACGTGGGTAATCCTTCAATGAAGTCAATAGTGATATCATCCCAAACTTGGCAAGGAATGGGCAACGGTTTGAGAAGTCCCGCAGGTGAGAGTGTCTCGGATTTCATCCTCTGGCATACTGCACATTGCTTAACATATTCGTTTACGGCTTGATACATTTTCGGCCAATAAAATTGATTTGCCAAGCATTTGAAAGTCCGCAATACCCCTGAATGCCCTCCGATCTTTGTGTCGTGAGCCTCATGTAACAACTGCTTCTGTAATTCTCCTTGGGAAGGAATGAGTACCCTGCCTTTGAAGAAAAATAACCCCTGACGTTGTGTATAGGGCCCTTCGTTTTGACTCTTGGTCACTTGCATGATTGTCTGGATGTATGGGTCTCCTTCGTATGCCTTCCGAATTTCATCCCATATAGTTACTGTGGGTAAATGGATGTGGTTGAGGACTGGACTGTTGGGTTTGCGTGAAAGAGCGTCCGCAGCAGAATTTTCACGACCTGGGCGATAGGTGATTTCATACTCGTAGCCTAGTAATTTGGCTACCCATTTTTGCTGTTCTGGTGTTGCCAAACGTTGTTCCAGAAAATACTTTAAGCTGCGTTGGTCGGTTTGGATGAAGAACTTCCTCCCCAATAAATATGGTCGCCATGTGCGTATCGCCTCCACAATAGCAAGCATTTCTTTGGCGTAGGTGGACCATGATTTGTTTGTAACTCCCAGTGCACGGCTCATGAAGGCAACGGGTTTGCCTTGTTGAGTTAAGACTGCGCCTATTCCTTCCCCTGCAGCGTCCGTTTCTATAGTGAAGGGCTCATTAAAATTTGTCATGGCCAAAACAGGGGTGGTAGTCATCGCTCGTTTAAGAGTGACGAAGGCTCCTTCGGCTTCCTCGCTCCATACATACTGCCCTTTCTTGAGGAGGTTGGTGAGGGGTCGAGCGATGATGCCATAGCTTCGGACGAATTTTCTGTAATATCCTGTCAAGCCTAAAAACCCACGCAATTCAGAAATATTAGTTGGTGTAGGCCATGCTACCATGGCAGCAATTTTCTGATTATCGACCTTCACTCCTTGAGGCGTAACAATGTGTCCCAAATACTCTAGCTCTTGTTGGCCGAATACACATTTGCTGGCCTTAGCAAAAAATTGTTGTTGCCTCAAAATCTCCAAGGATTGTTTAACATGCGTCACATGCTTTTCCCAAGTAGAGCTATATACGAGAATATCATCGAAGAAGACTAAGATAAACTTTCGAAGATAAGGTCGAAATATAGAGTTCATAATGGCTTGGAACGTAGAGGGTGCATTACATAGACCAAACGGCATTACTAAATATTCATAATGACCGTTGTGAGTACGAAATGCAGTTTTGAGAATGTCGGAAGGATTTACTCTTACTTGGTGATATCCGGCCCTTAGATCGAGCTTGGTAAAGTATGAAGCGCCATGTAATTCGTCTAACATGTCGTCTACCGTCGGAATGGGAAATCGATCCTTGATGGTGGCGGTATTGAGTGCGCGGTAGTCCGTGCAAAATCGCCAACTACCATCTTTTTTTTTTACCAGTAATACGGGCGACGAAAACGGACTGGTACTTGGACTAATAAGGCCGGAATTTAGCATCTCCTGCACTTGTTTTTCGATTTCCTCGGTCCCTTACATTGATTGGCTCGGTCCCTTCCTTGAGCGTAATGCAATGCTCAACCTCGAGCACTGGTGGCAGACTTGAGGGCTCATGGAATACGTCCTCATAGTCTTTAAGGATCTTCTGCATTTCTTGTTGCTTAACATCAACTGGCGCAGCAGGTGAGGCTTTCCTCAAAGTTGGTTGAATGTATATCGCAAATAGAGCATGGCCTTGGCGGAGCTCTTTCGATATTTCAGTCGGTGTTGCCTCCTGGATTGTACGCACGTCTACACCTTGCAATCTTCGGTCTTGGTTTTGCCAAGCAAAGTCCATGGTCAATTTCCTCCAGTCACAGACCACTGATCCGAGCATTTCAAGCCATTGCACACCAAGTACAAGATCTAAACCTGTTAATGGTAGAGAAAAAAGGGTGAGATAAAACTCGGTACCTTGCAGCTCCACTCGTACCTGATCGTAACGCCCTTGGCATTTTAATTTTTCTCCATTGGCCACCCGGACAGAAAATGCTTCCGTGGGTACAACTGGCAATTTGAGCATGTTCGCCAAACGCTCACTGATGAAGTTGTGCGTCGAGCCGCTATCCATCAGAACCACCACTTCGTGAGGACCCATTCTCGCTGTTAGGCGCATGGTTTTGGGACCCGACCACCCTGTTAAAGCATGCAACGTGATCTCGGGTTCTTGTTCAGGTTCTTGTACTTCCCCTGTTTCTCCACCTTGGTCTTCCTCCACTGTTTGCTGATCAGTAATATCTTCGCATATGACATTATCCGTATGCCCCTCCAAGAGCAGTAACTGTGGTTTTTGACATTTATGCCCAGCGGTGAAGCGTTGATTGCAATTGAAACAGAGGCCTTGAGCTCTTCTCTTTTGCATTTCTTCCCATGTTAAACGTCGGATTGGAATTGCAGGATTAGCAGGGGCTACCCGCGTGGTTGATGGAAGGACTAGCGGAGCTCTTGTGAGTGGTGATCGCACAAACCGTTGCTGGCGTGCAAGCTGTTCGTCCCGCATTCGTGCCAAATTAATGGCCTCCTTGAGGGATTGCGGCTTAAACATCCTTATTCCATCAGAAATCTCTGCCTTCAAGCCCCCCATGAATGTCCCTATTAAAGCTTTTTGCGTCCATCCACGTACCTTATTGCCTAGCTTCTCAAACTCACGTTGATAGTCTCGCAATGTCCCCGTTTGCCTGATCCGTGAGAGAGCTTCATCAAAGTCTTCGCATCCCGATGGCCCGAAGCGAGCCCATAATTCCTCTTCGAATTTTTCCCAAGAGATCACATTTCCTTCTTCACGTAACGTCCTGCGAAGCCATTGCCACCATTGGTTGGCTTCCCCTTCAAGGTGGTACGCAGCCATGGGCACTTTTTGGTTCTCTGCCATATTCTGGTATTCAAAGAATTGCTCCCACCCGATTGAACCACTCCGTTGGATCATCTCCAGAGAAGCGTGGAAACTCTAGCTTGGCTGATTTGGACGAGACGATCATCCGTCCGCCATCTGGGTTTTCGTGGTGGTGATTGCTCGGGTTTGAGGTATCCGGGTTAGTGAGCAATACATTGGAAAGTCGATTGAGGGTTTCCTCCATTCTCTGTAAACCCTCTTGCACTGCGCCCAATCCATACTCTAAGTGCTCAATACGCTCCTTGTTGGTTCCCATAGTAAACCTGGCTCTGAGGCCAATGATAGGTCCCTTGATAACGTAAAATACAATGCTCAAGAATTGTCCTCTTCGGGTGAGGATGTACCACCTTTACTGGGATAAATTTTCTGCTGCCTTCATTAATAACTTATGGCTGCTTAAATAGCAGACCATTCTTACACATTGAAACAGAACACTAAAACAGAACTTGCGGAAACAGAGGAACAACCTAGGCCACAACCAGTAGCCGACGCCTAACAAAAGGGAAATGACTCACGTATTAACTGAATAAAATGCAGCAGCAATTAATCATAAAACAGAAGATAAAACAGAAGATAACGTAGAGCCGAAATGTCTCTAACGGCGATGACCCAGTCCATGCACGTATGCACGTCGTTTCCCTGCACTACGTCCCGCGACGAACGCTACGTCCTGCACATTACGTCCCGCTTTCGTCGACGTCCACTAGGCGCACTACGTCTGCTTGTTGATCTTGTCCATCTAACCTCCTCCCAAATATTAGCCGATTTGATTTTTGAAAACCAACCTAGGCTCATATTTAAAGTATATTGACGTGGTTTTCGTAAGATATCATTCAACGCCGATCTCTCTGATGCGATAAAAAAGGAACGGGTGTTACTCACATTCTTATAATTTTTCTTTTATTTTTCTTGTGTAGGTATAGAAGATTTCATAATTACAAAATTAAAAGAGCAAACATTTAGTAAAACATAATTACAAAATCATTTATTTACAAATTACTAAAAGTATGAGTACTTGGTTTTTGTCTCTTTTCTCTTCTGGGCCAAATTTCGTATTACAACTTCATTTTTATTATAAATCGCAGACATTTACATATTTAAATAAAACGAGTTGAAATACTCAATAAGTATTAAATCTTCACCACTCATTTACATACACTTTACAGTTATCACTTTCATTAGCTAATATACACTGTTATACCATGTGTGTTAGGGTTATCTATCCTTGTGACAACGGACGTTCCACTTGACAAATGGAAACCAATCCATTTAGTTAATATATAGTATTATATATAAACATGTTATAATATTCAAGAAACACCTAGTCAAGAGTAGTTACCAATGTCAACTACTCTATCCTTGTTAATGGTGTACCCCAAGCAAATTTTATTCCTTCCAGAGGCATTAGGCAGGAAGATCCTCTATCTCCCTACCTATTCATCATCTGTTTTGAGTTCCTCAGCCAAAGCTTAAATCAAGCTGAGATGCAGGGAATTATTTCTAGGATTCCAGCTACTCGAGGCTCCTTTCATGTGAACCACCTCTTCTTTGCAGATGACAGCTTGGTATTTTGCAGATCTAATCCAGATGAATGGTGTAGATTACAACAGGTGTTAAGCAGCTATGAAAAAGTATCGGGTCAGAGGCTTAATCTTGAAAAAACCTCCATCTTTTTCAGTAGGAACACCAAAGTTGAGGTCCAACAAGCCATTCTTCAACAGTCAGGAATCAAAGCTTCAGGATCCTTTGATAAATATTTGGGGTTACCATCATATGTGGGAAGGAACAGAACAAAGGCCTTTCACTCAATACTTGATAGGGTCAAAGCCAAGATGGCTAATTGGAAGAGCAACCTGCTGTCTCAAGCTGGGAATGAGACCCTCCTTAAATCTATGCTGCAATCAATCCCAACATATAGTATGGGGATCTTCAAACTTCCTAAAACAATTCTTAGAAGACTCAACCAGCTTCTGCAATCCTTCTGGTGGGGTTAAAGCAACCATAGTTCCAAAATACATTGGTTGAGCTGGCAGAAACTAGGAAAATCCAAGCAGAAGGGGGGTTTGGGATTTAGGGACTTTGAACATTTTAATTTAGCTTTACTGGCTAAACAAGGTTGGAGGATCATTCAGAACCCTCAATCTCTTGTAGCTCAGGTTCTCAAAGCTAAATATTTCCCTACCTCGGAATTTCTATCAGCCAAATCAAGACCTCAAGATTCCTATGTGTGGAAGAGCTTCCTTCTAGCCAGACCAGTAATTAAGGCAGGTTTGATTTGGAAAGTTGGTGATGGAAGAAAAATCAAAATTTGGCAGGATCAATGGCTGCCATGCCCATCTACTTTTAAAGTGCAATCTCTTGTCCATATTCTAGAGCCTGAAGCCCAAGTTGCTAAGCTCATTAACCCAGTTACCATGCAGTGGGATCTGTCTCTCATTTATAACATATTCTTTGTCTCTGAAGCAAAACTAATTAGCCAGATCCCTATTAGCCCTTGCAGGAGTCAAGATATGCTGACATGGAGGTGCTCGAGCAATGGGAAATTTTCTGTAAGGAGTGCTTATCACCTTCAAGGCTCTTTGATAGAAGATAAAGTGGGGCAATCTTCAACTCAAAGTTTGTAACGCCCCAAATCCGGGTGGCTTTGAGAATTACTACTTGTCACTCATAATCATGTCTCCCAACACATTCGAAGAATAATCTCCAAAAACCTCTTAAATGAAATCAATCTCAAACCTTCTCAATAATCTCATTACAAACTCCACAAAATCTTTGATGCAATAATAATAAATCAAAGGGGTCTATAACCTCCCGGTAGTGATAACAACCCAACCAATAATTTCATAAATCTTACTGAAACCCAAGATATTACTAATACTCAAAGAGATTAAAACTCAGAACACCAGAAGTCCTTCTTCTACCAACATCTCCTCAGCTTAAACACAAACAGCAATCTAATCCAGGTCCTCAATTGGACTCTCCACATCATCTGAAAAATATTATAATGATAGGGGGTGAGTTATCAACAACTCAGTAAGCAGAAATCATATGCTAGCGTGCAAACATGAGCATTTGCAAAGTAGAACATGCAGAACAAAATATTTTCCAGAGTTAACACGCTGAACAGAACATATTTTCAAAAGTAACAGAGCGATGGTTTTAAGACAAGTAAAACCCATGGTACTTTGGCATAACATAAACTGAGTATCATCATCAGATCAAAACAGAGCAGAGACCATGTTTCACCCCCGTGGTAGGGTTGTGCTAACCCCGGTGGCCAAACCAGGCAGAGACAGAGGTGAGATCTTTCCTTTATTCTTCTCGGAGCCTCGAGTGTGCACACAGGAAAGACCACAATAAAACCACTTTGTTTCCAAAGTGGGTGCACTCAGAGACAGAGAAGTTGGTACCAACCCAAACAGAGCAGAGAATAACAGAGCAGAGCAGAGCAAAGCAGAGACAGAGTCAGATACGAAAACCAGTACACCATGCCAAAGATTTTCAGATGTTATATCAAAATAATACAGAGTACCAAAACAGAATCAGAACAGTTTACACACGCTGAACACAAAAGCCAGAACAAATAAATGCACAACTTTTCATATTCTCAATATCGCTTTTTTTTCAGATTTCAGAAACCATATGACAGAATTTAGCTCATGTATACACAATGCATGTCAGAATATATTTTCTTTTTTTTCACACAGATTTCATGAATAATGCAGATAAGAGACCGAGGTTGATCTTTGTTTTCACAAGTTCCCAACACAACACAAATTATGCAAGTTTCCATAAAATCAACCTCAGTCTTATTAACTTGTATAAAACCCAGCATAGGAACCCCGCTTACCTGACACCTGCAGCGCATTATCTAGGACTTGTATACAGTCTCTATCCGTCTCGTCACCTATTCATAAAAATAATATAAACTAAAGACCCAAACTCTAGATCATAATTCAGCAAGATTAATCAAACTCCAATAGCCAAATAACAATCCGGACAGCCCTCACTTCGACCCAAAATATTCTATACCAATCTCAGTATTGTCCAATACAAGCATCAAGACCAATGCCAATTCAAATTCCAATAACTCACACTTATTCCAACAGTTCGCAGTCCCAAAACAATTACTAACAATTTAACCAACACCAAACTAAGCACACTTCTTCCCATTCACAACTCCATAACAGAAAATATAAATTAATATCTCCAAAAGATTAAGCTGCACTCGACAAAGAAAATTAAATTCCCCTCTAAATATTCTCTCAACCACCAATCCAACCAACCTCCCCTTACTCCTCGGACTCAGTCCGGCACAACCAACAAATTCACAGTAAATAAGAATTAGTGCAGAAATACATTTAAAATCTCAAAAGTTCTTTGGGAAAAATACTTACAATGCTATAATATAATTTTTGAAAGATCACGAATGTACTAGAAGCGGCAACGCAGCAACAAAACAGTGTCAAAAGCACTGTGGCCGTGGGTCTCAAAAACCCACTTTTGAACGGGTGCAAACGAAGACCCGAGATTGATAGGGTAGGGCTTAGGGATGTCGGTGAAGCTAATGGTGGTGGTGGTTGGCCGTGGGTGGCGGCGCAAGGGGCGGTTTAAAGGCCAAAAAGTCAAAATCGTAGATGGACTTGGTGGGGCTTCACCGGTGACGGATCGGAGCTGGGGTTGGGTCCATTAGGTTGCCAAGAGGTCGGGGATGAAGTGGTAAGAAGATGGTGGCCGGAGGTGGCGCGACGGCGGCGCAGCAGCGGCGCAGCGGCGCAAGGAGTGCCGCGGCTTGGTGATGCGCGGTTGGGGCTGAGATTACATGGGGGTGCTCGCCGGCGGCTGGGGAGGACAGTGGGCCGAGCGGTGTCGGTCACTGCCGGCGCACGGCGGCGGGCTGGGGGGAGAAGAGAAACGGACGGAGAGAGGGAGGGGGGTTGCGGCGCGCGGGAGAGCCAGGGGAAGAAAGAAGAAGAAGAAAAAAAAGAAAAAGAAAAAAGGAAAAAAGAAAAATGTAGGGAAAGAAATGAGGTCCAATCCTCATATCTTGGGTCACAAAAAAATGATCCAACGGGAACGATTTTAACACAGCAAGTACAATAAAATAATTCAAACGCAGTGATTAAAATGAAAATAAATAATTAAACCCCACAACAAGTTAATTTAATTTGAAAAACAATTTAAATGTATTACAATAATCAAATATAAGAAAGCACTTCAGATTAATTTTCACAAAATTAAAATCATAAAAATAAACCCACTAAAAATCCAACCAATTTTAAAACAAGAGAATAAATTTTAAATTAATAACAAAAAAAATCTTTCAATTAAAAAATACACTAAAAAAATACGGGGTGTTACAAAGTTCCAGCTCGAGATTTTGGAACAAAGTTTGGGGTATCCAAGCACCTCAAGCAATAAAATATTTCCTCTGGATTTGCATAAAAGAAAGATAATAGATTCACTTCTCTGTCCAATCTGCTCTTTGAACCCAGAATCAGTCTCTCATGCTATTTGGTCAAGTGGTGCTTCAATGGATGTATGGTCTATGAGCTCAAAAAGAATACAGAAATCAAGCCTGCATGAAGGATCCTTTAAAGATATTCTAACATCTTTAATGGATCACTTTTCTCCATTGGAAATCATAGAATTTGCTGTTACTACAAAAGCCATTTGGTGTAGGAGGAATAATTGGCTCTTTGAACAACAATTCCAATCCCCTTCTCAGGTGTCAAAGCTTATCCAAGCAGAGCTGAGTTCTATTAAGTTGTGGATTGAGAATGGAACAAAACAGAAAGGAACCCAAGCTGCTAAAGTTAACAGATGGATTGCTCCCCCATTAGATATGTTCAAAGCTAACTGGGATGTTGCCATTGATAAAGTCAATTCAAGGGTGGGGATTGGTGTAATTGTTAGGAATTCAGAAGGAGTTGTTATGGCATCCTTATGCTCTTCAATGGACCTGGTCCCGGATCCACTTCTTGGTGAGGCCATAGCAGCTCGAAGAGCCTCTTCCTTCTGTGTAGATCTGGGTCTTCAGCATATAATACTCGAAGATGATTCCCTTGTGGTGGTGAAGGCAATCCAAAACAAGGAAGATAGTTGGAGTGATTCTGGCCTTGTTATTAGAGATATTAAGATTTTGCTTTCTAAGTTCCTCTCTTGGTCTGTCTTACATGTCCACAGGGAAGTTAATGTAATTGCACATCACTTGGCAAAGTTTGCTCTTAGCTGCCAAGAGAATTGCATAATGATTAAGGACTATCCCCCTTGTATCAAGCAACTACTTTGATGAATGAAATAGTTTATTTTCAAAAAAAAAAAAGAAACACCTAGTCCATTAATATACTCATGCATCACATTTATAAAAAATGGTGCATTTAACATGGGCTTCCTAAAAAGCTAAATACATATATAACATTCAAACATTACTACATACAGCATATCTTTCTAAACTGATATTTTCATTTTGTCAAGAAACATTTTCTCAAAAGACATTTTTCATTATTTACAAAACCTTTGAAGGGTTTGAACATAATAATACTTACGTGGAATTTCATGCCATTACTTACTTCATGTAGTCCAATCATTTGCATGCCATTTGACATTTACATGCACATATCCTTATATTAATTCTTATATTTCAAGCGCATTATTAACATAAAATTAAAATTTATCTAATGAGACCTTGACATGTTAAACCTTATCTTCACACGTGGTCTTAATCATTCATGAACTCTTCATAAAGATTTCTACACATAAGCCCATGTCACCATTCTCTTAACCTTCAATACACCTTAAGTATGTCTAGCCTTTAACTTCATGGCTTGCGGCATCCATCACTTACATCCTCATGGACGTCCATGACTTCTACACGTTACACCTATAGGTGCTCTTAGTCATCCCATTACAACACTTTGCAACTCATGGCTCATAACCTCTAACATAGACCATAACACGTGCATAAACCTCGACGATGAATGAAAAGACATTTTACATAACTAGTCCACAACATCAAAATTTTCCTTAAACACATCTTCCATGCTCCGTTTACTGCATATATATTCCTAATCTTTAGGGCCATAACCAAGGACCCTTAGGGCCGCACATACTCAACTAGCTATTACATCCAAGTCATTACCATATCAATCCATGGGTTCCAATGTACTTTATGAAATTTATACGTCTCCAACTTAATTCAAGATACTTCCACTCCGTTTCTAATACTGTTTCTAATACTCAATTGAGCCTCCATACTTTAACCATTCCATTACATCATCCGACACCAACCATATACAATATATATTAAATAATCTAATTGATAATATAAAATACATTACAACATGAATATCCCGTCTAAACCCTCAATTTCAAATCACAACTAATCTCCATATATCGAGCCTTGGCGTATGAATATTGGGTATTTAAATGCATCCATGCCTTTTGGGTTTGATTAAAAAAAATTCCATGAGTTGGGAAATATGAAAGAACTTGAAAACATGTCTACACGATATATTTTATGTTTATATGGTAAAAGAATTTACACAACTATTTATGAAACTATTGTTGTTTATTGAGATTTTAAAAGAAATGTAGTTTCACACATTTGCTATGCCACAAAGAGTTGAGCCTATTACATTTGATAAAATGGCATTGAAAATCAAAGGTGTTGTTTTAATACTCTTTACTACTCATGTGATACCCTGCTCCTTCCTTCTTACGTACACTTCTCTCTTTCTGACGTAAGGCTCCTTCCTTCTTACGTTCCTTCTTACGTAAGCAAGTGTTGAGTACGGAAATTATGTAAACCGTCCGCCCCTTCTCACTAGCGACTGCGAGCCTTGTCAGGCGTGCCGAACCATGATGACGTGTTTCGAAAGATATTGTACGACTTCTAGGGCACGCCTAGTATTTCAAATATACTGAAAATATTTATAAAGAGTATTTCCAGTGTTGTTGAACTAAGCTTGATTTTAATACGACAATTATAATATTCTTGAAGAGCTCCAAAAATATTATAATTGCCAGAAATTATTTTAATATCATTATTAAAATGATTTCAACTATTTAACATATTATGAGATTTAAATTATGTTGAAAGCTTTTATTAATTAAATGATTTTATTCTTTTTAATACGTTAAGTGAGACTTCATCATTTTATTAATGATGATGAATATTATTTTATAAACTAAAGTTAGTTTAAAATAATATTCTACCTTAATTCCTATAAGCGCTTTTAATTAAGTTATATGTTAATGCATTTTAAACCAGTGTTTGAGATCCACCGTTAGATCGTTATGTGGATCCCCGGACGAAGGGACTGGATTAAATACCCAGACCCCCTCTTTTTCTCCCTCATTTCCCCGTAGCCCTCTCTCTCCTCCCTATCCCCAGCGTACTACGTACGCAGCTTCCACCCCACGCCGAACGGCTCCAAGCCTCAGCCCGGCGCCACCGTGCGTCGCCAGCTCTCACCGCCGGCACCATTGGCCTCCTCTCCCTCCGGTGAGCCCATCCACGACAGCCTCTCTCTCCCATGCTCTCTCTTCCTCTCCCTTGGAAGTGCAAAGCCCGAACGGGCTCAAGGCCACTACACTGCCGTGCACCGCCCAATGGCTCCACCGCTCCCACGGCGACCTCCCCTCCCACCGGCCATCATCCTCCACCGAAGCCAACTCCTGTTACGCAGCCCTCCCTCTCCTTCCACAGTAAGTACTCGAAATGGGTCTCTAACCCATTTCGTCAACGTGCCCCGCCGTACACGGCCACCCAACACCACCATGGACCTCCCTCTTCCTCCCCCTTCCTTCTCCACGTGACCCGAGGCCCATAGCCTCTCTCCACTGCACGGGTTTCCTCTCTTCACACGCACGGGTTGCACACCGTGCACTGCCACCCACGACAGATGACCGCCACCTCCAGCCTCCTCAGGCCACCACCAAGCCAACCCCACCACCTACAGCCCCGATCTACCGACCATGCGCGCACACTCTCCCTCACTCTCTCACGGGTTTCCCTTCCCCTTTACACGGCCACTCCTCCCTCCTCCGCCATGGCGCCACCCCAGTGCCACCACGAACTCCACCAGCAACCCCTCAGCCCAACCTTAGGTCCAAACCACCACTTTGAGTGGTGGGTAGTCACTACAAGTGATGGACAGTCACAGCGTGTGATTGACCGCCACTGCACATGGCTAGATCCGCCGTGTTATGCTCATTTTCATCATCATAAGACCACCACGAGCCCTTCTAAGACCGCACCTAGCTACCCAAACGCCTAAATAGTTACCGTACGTGGGTTAGCCGCCACGTATGACTCTTCTGACATCATTGGCTGTGACGATCAATGAGCAACGCATGGGTTATCCCGTCGATGGTATAATCCTCTATTCCTCGTTATTTATTTTAGATAATGATTAGTTGACTAGGTTGTGGACTGTGCTATTGGTATTTGTAGAGTTGTGGTATTGTGATGTGGTGCTGTGTAATGAAGTGTTGGGCTTGTCTGTGTTGTATGGAGGTGTATTGTGCCGTGTAGTGTGCTGTGAAGTGTTGGGCGTATTTGGAAAGTGTGCGGTGTAGTGTTGAGGACTGTGTTGTAATGGTGGTGTGGTGTATGTGGAATGGGAGGAGTACACGCTGGGTGTACTTTGTGTGTGGCGTAAGGTGAGACAAGGAGAGTACATGTAAAATATACCCTCTTGGCATATGGTGGAACGGGATGAGTACACAGAAAGTGTGCTCAATGCTGTAGTGTGTGTAAAAGGAGTACATGTAGAACTACATGCACTCCATGTGACGGATTGATGTACCATGTGGCGGATATGCCATAATGGTAATGTGGCGTAATGCAGGCGAATGGAGTACACATGGAGTGTACTCCATGTGGTATAGTGACACACCATATGGCAAGTATGCCGTAGTGATGAAGTGATGTAACGTGTATGGAGTACGTGTGAGGTGTACTCTGTATGGCATAGTGTGTATAAAGGGAGTATGCGCGGGTGTACTCCATGTGATGGAGTGACGCACCATACGGCGGGTATGCCGTAGTGGTGATGTGTCGTAACGTGCATGGAGTATACACGGAGTGTACTCCATGTGATGGAGTGACGTACCATACGGCGGGTATGCCGTAGTGGTGATGTGTCGTAACATGCATGGAGTATACGCGGAGTGTACTCCATGTGATGGAGTGACGCACCATACGGCGGGTTTGCCGTAGTGGTGATGTGTCGTAACATGCATGGAGTATACGCGGAGTGTATTCCATGTAGTGGAGTGACGCATCATATGGCAGGTATGCCATAGTGATGATGTGGCATAGCGCCTGGGAATGGAGTATATGTGGAGTGTCCTCCATGTCATGGGGCGATGCACCATATGGCGCGTACGCTATGATGGTGATGTGGCATAGCGTATGTGAAGGGAGTACACGAGGAGTGTACTCCATGTAGAGGAGCAATGCACCATGTGGCGCGTATGTCGTAATGGTGATGAGTTGTAGCGTATATGAAGGGAGTATGCGTGGAGTGGCATGAAGAGCCATGCTTGCCGGGTTAAGAGATGGTTGGTATCGGAGTATGGCCCTTGTCCCTCAAAGCTGGTGATCTACGTGTTATATATGTTGATCTTAGGTGATACGGGGTAGAGTACATGTGTAATCTGGTTAGACACATGTGCCAGACGGATTCACCATATGTAGTGGGTAATCTGTCATTAGCATAGTTACACGGTGCTTAAGCCTCAGAGTTGGCTTAGAGCTGTGTGGCTTGTCTGGATGGGAATGAGGATTAGTATGGGCTAAGATGCATGAAGAAAGTGACGAGTGTACTGTCCAAAGAAGAGATGCGTGACATAGTTGATCTGAATCGTGTGTCGGAATGAGATTAATGAGAAGAATGAGACAGAGGCCTTAGTGTCTTAATCCTAAGGTGAATCATGAGTTCACTTTAGTGGAGGAGCACTCGAGGCAAGACATGAGTTGGAACATAGGGTGACCGTAATGGGTCCCCGAAGGTTTTAACTTAGTAAGGAACACGTAAGAACACGGGATAGAAGGAGAGTGTTACAAGTAAAGTGTAACTTGTGCTTTCTAAGTTTAAGTTGCTTATGTATTAGATAGAGAATGACGTTAAGGTATGTGTATGCATGTAGGTTGCCATCTGACAAGCACATGAATGGACTGCATGACATGCAAATAACATAGAGTCCAGGTAAGTGTTACGTTCATACTCTTCTAGAGTTTTCCAAGATACAAGAAACGCTTTTCTTTTAAGATGGTCACGAAAAGAAACGAAAGACGTTTTAAGAAAGAAAATGCTAATTGTTCAACTGTATAAGTATGTACGGCCCCTTCTTGGCAGCACCAGTTTACGCACCCAAAGTATTAATTGTACGCATGTGAGTGGATGACTAGATGTTGTATCTATTGTATGTATTTTCTAAGAAAATCCATAAACTGATTAAAACGCATGAAAGGCATGACAACGGATGCTTTTAGTGATGCTACGAACCGACGCTTTCATGTGCGTCACGAGGTGAAGCTCGTGGATGCCATGATTGACGACGTTCAAGGTGAAGCTTATGGGATGCCACGAAAGCTGATGTTTCAGCCCATGTATGTCCTTAAATGAAGTTTTCCACGAACGAACTGTTAAAAAAAGGATAGGACTGAAATGAACTGAAAGATGAAAAGACCATTTTCGGGCTTATGCCCCAAATGATATTTTCTCATGGAAAGAAATGTTTTCTCATGAAAATAAAGGATTGTTAAATGAAAGAAAGAAATGAATGAAAGCTCCAGGTCTTTCGAGCTGACATGAACGAACGAACGAATGAATAATAAGCAAAGAAAGAAATGAAAGCATGAATGTATGAAGATACGTAACGGCCACACGACTGAATGAAAAGAGTACCAATGAATGGGCAGATTGCAATGCCAGGTAAGTAGTATTGCACCCAATGCTGCCCCTATGAAAGGGATTCCCAACCTGTGGCCACGGGCGGAATCCAGGTCTAAAGGAAGACCGCTAATCCCAACACACGGGGCGTAACAGTGTGTACTGGCCTATGAAAGTGATAAGAATGAATGGATGTATGCATGTATGTATGAACGCATGAATGCACGAACCTTTAAGAAATGAAGGCACTAACGGGAGACACGTTTGAAAGAAAGGAAAGCCTTTTGAAAGGAAAAGCCCCGTCTAGTGACGTTTTCAAATGAACGCACGTATGACACGTATGCATGCACGTAATAGTATGTACGAATGATGAATGCATGAATGAAAACCTATATTGCTATATTTTAACTGTATGAAGTAATGCTTACGAGTCTTCGACTCATTTTAGGTTGTATGCATGTCCCTCCCCCTCACAGGAACTGTATGATCAGGACGGACACGGCCCATGGGGAAGAGCACGGAAGTCTAGGCACGAATTTTAAACGTACGAGAGGCCTTTTTATTTCAAAATTTATGTTTTCCGCTGTAAACCTCTTTTATTGTCAAAGCACATTTTAATTTATAAACGTGGAGTCTTGCACCCTGGGTATGCAAGTGAAAAGTTTTAAATCGGACAGTAATTCCTAACGTCCTTTCTATAAATATTTATAAAAAGTCCCACCATAAGGATGGGCGTTACAACTCAATAATCAATAATTCGAATATTCAAACAAAACTGATTTTTCTATTTTTTTTTTGATAAAAAACAAAACTGAATTTTGAATGAATGGGTTTATGTCTTCAGTGTCCCCAATGTCTCAGTCTACCTTCTAGGCTTCCTTTGACAGTCTCACTACAACACAATTTGTCTTTTGTGACAGAGGAAACCGTCGCAAAAAATAACGAAAACGTCACTAAAGATATTTGATGACGGTTTAAAACTGTCACCACGACCGTCACTAAAAATAATTGGTGATGGTTTACTATTGAACCGTCACTAAAAATATTTTTAGTAACGGTTGGAGGTGTTCCATTTGGTGTAACGTCCGAACATTCTCTTTTTTTTGTGACGGTTGAGATCTGTCACAGAAAGTAATCTTTGGATGTCCATCTGAACGTTCGAACGTCAACCAAACCTATTGGCATTTGAATGATAGAAGTTGACGTTCGTTGATTATAGTTTGAATGTATCATATTTACGTACGAGCGTTTATGCGTCTGAACGTTAACTGCAATAAACGTATTTGAACATTAGCGAACCAATGTTCAAACGTAATGGGTATAACGTTTGGACGTTAGTTTTAATGTTAACAAAGAAGCTTTCGAAAGCAAGTATTACGTTCGAAGGTTTGTTCGAACGTTAATCGTTTAAATATTCGAACGTTTTGTTCGTTTGAGGGTGAGTACGTTCGAATGTTGAGTCGTACGTTCGAGTGTTATTATATAATTTTGTGTAATTATGTTCGAACATTGGTTCGAATATGAACCAATGTTCAAACATTTTTTATTTACATTCGAACTTACAGATCAGAAAAACTAATTCCATAAAATTAAAAAACATACCAATTGTATCATATTATACACCATCAATTAACAACTAACAATGTCTTATAAAATTTCAAAATTAGATATTCAAATTAGTTATATACACTGATAAAATTCATTTCTTCTTCTTTCCTCGCTGATGGCAAGGTGGGCTTAGTCTTTGTAATACACTGCTCCTTCTTCTTATGTATGGTTCTTCTTTCTTAAGTACGCTTCCCTCTTTCTGACGTAAGATTTCCTTCCTTCTTACGTAAGCAAGTGATGAGGACGGAAATTATGTAAACCGTCTGCCCCTTCTCTCTAGCGACTGCAAGACTCGTCATGCGTGCTGAACCCTAATGGCGTGTCTTCGAAGGATATCGTACGACTTCTAAGGCACACCTAATGTTTTATATCTACTGGAAATATTTATAAAGAGTATTTCCAGTGTTGTTGAACTAAGCTTGATTTTAAATATGACAGTTATAATATTCTTGAAGAGCTCCAAAAATATTATAATTGCCAGAAATTATTTTAATATTATTATTAAAATGATTTCAATTATTTAAGATATTATGAGATTTAAATTATGTTGAGAAATTTTATTAATTAAATGGTTTAATACTTTTAAATATGTTAAGTGAGACTTCATCATTTTATTAATGATGAATAAATATTCTATCTTAATTCCTCGAAGCGCTTTAATTAAGTTAATAGTTAATATATTTTAAATCAGTATTTTAGTTCCTCATCGTTAGATCGTTGTGTAGATCCCCAGACGAAGGGACTGAGTTAAATACCCAGACCCCCTCACTTTTCCCTCAGCTCTCTCTCTCTCCTCCCTCTCCCAAGCGTACGCAGTACGTGGATTCCCCCTCCACGCCGAAGCCTCCATCGCACAGCCCGGCGCCACCGTGCGTCGGCAGCTCTCACCGCCGGCACCACCAGCTGCTCCTCACGCCGGCACCGCCGACTACTCCTCACGCCGGCGAGCTCAACCAGTCCAGCCTCTCCCTTTCTCCATCTCGGAAGTGCACAGCCCGAATGGGCTTGGTGTGCGTAGCACTGCCGTGAGTCGCCCAACGACGCCACCACTTCCTCGGCAGCTTCCTCTATCACCGGCCACCACTCCTCAGTGAATTCAGCACCTCCGATGCAGCCACCTTCCCTCCGTCGCACACACGCACGCACAAGGAGACCCACGCACGGCTTCACCGTGCGCGGCCTCTAGCACCACCGTACGCGGCACCCACGACCACCGAATGACGCCATGGACCTCCTCTCCCCTTCCCCTTCCCCTTCCTCCTCCACGTGACCCATGGCCAGAAGCCCTTCTCCACCTCACGGCTTCTCCCACTCTTCACACGCACGGGTTGCACATAGTGCACCATCGTGCACCGCCAGCCACGACAGGTGACCACCACGTCCAGCCTCCTCAGGCCACCACCAAGCCAACCCAACCACCTACGGCCCCGATCTGCCACCCATGAAAGCACACTCTCTCTCACTCTGCCACAGCTTCTCCTCCACTGTATGGCCAGATCCGCCACCGTGAGCCACCGTGGTGCCACCTCGACGCCACCACGAGATCCACCGCACCTCCCTTAGCCAAGCCCTAGGTCCAAACCACCACTTTATGTGGTGGGTAACCAGTGCACGTGATGGACAGTCACTGCGTGTGATTGACAGCCACTGCACACGGCTAGAGCCGCCGTGTTATGCCCCTCACCGCCATCACGAGCCCTTCCAAGACCACACCTAGCTATCCAAATGCCTAAACAGTTAATGTACGTGGGTCAGCCGCCACGTACGACACTGTCGACATCATCGGCTGTGACGATCAACGAGCAACACACGAGTTATCCCATCGATGGTATAACCCTCTATCCCTCGTTAATTATGTTGGATATTGATTAGTTGACTAGGTTGTGGACTGTGATGTTGGTATTTGTGGAGTTGTGGTATTGTGATATGGTGCTGTGTAATGAAGTGTTGGGCATTCTGTGTAGCGAAGTGTTGGGCATATCTGTGTTGGATGGAGATGTATTGTGCCGTGTAATGTGCTGTGAAGTGCTGGGTGTAATTGGGTAGTGCGCTGTGTAGTGTTGTGGACCCTGTTGTAATGGTGGCGTGGTGTATGTGGAATGGGAAGAGTACACGCTATGTGTACTCTGGGTGGGGCGTAGAGTGAGACAAGGAGAGTATATGTGGAATATACTCTCCTGGCATATTATGGAATGGGAAGAGTACACGCTGAGTGTACTCTGTGTGGTGTAATATGCAAGCAGGGAGTACATTGGAAATATACTCCAAGTGGCGGGGCGTTGCACCATGTGGCGGATATGCCATGATGGTGATGTGGCATGTGGAGCGGGATAAGTACGAGTAGAGTGTACTTCGTGGCGTAGTGCGTGTAAATGGAGTACACATGAAGTGTACTCTATGTGGATTAGTGATGCACCATATGACGGGTATGCCGTAGTGGTGAAGTGATGTAACGTGTATGGAGTATATGTGAGGTGTACTCTATATGGCATAGTGTGTATAAAGGGAGTACGCGCGGGGTGTACTCCATGTGATAGAGTGACGCACCATACGGCGAGGATGCCGTAGTGGTGATGTGTCATACGTGCATGGATTATACGCAGAGTGTATTCTATGTAGTGGAGTGACGCATCATATGGCGGGTATGCCATAGTGATGATGTGGCGTAGCATCTGTGAATGGAGTATATGTGGAGTGTACTCCATGTGATGGGGCGATGCACCATATGGCGCATATGCCATGATGGTGATGTGGCAGAGCGTATGTGAAGGGAGTACACGAGGAGTGTACTCCATGTAGAGGAGCAATGTACCATATGGCTATATGTCATAATGGTGATGTGTATGTGGAATCGGACGAGTACACGATGAGTGTACTCTGTGTGGTGAAGTGATGTACTATATGGCGTGTACGCCATAGTGATGATGTGGTGTAGCATGTGAGAAGACAGTACGCATGGGATGTACTCTATGAGGTGCAGCGATATGCCGTGTGGCGTGTCGCAGTGATAAGGATGGTTGTGTGATTGATGGGCGTGGAATGTGATGAGTAGTGTCGGGAACTGTGGAACAGTGTCCCGGAGTAATTAAGGTGTAGCCTATAGTCTAAGGTGACAAGTGTCACCGTGTTGGACTTACAGTTGGGAATAAGGATGAAGTAACGGAATAAGTGTAAGAGTACGCAGCGGAAGCATGACTGGGCAACGTCACCTTGTGACGTGGTTACTGACAGTCGTGCTTGCCATGTGGTGAAGTGATAGGGTATGAATGGCGTAATGGGAACGTGACAAAATGTCACGATGTGTCGGGAGTACGTAAGGAATCGTACTCATGATGAGTTAGGAATTTATGTACCAGTGTTAGGTAACGCGACAAGGTCACGGTGTAGCTTGGGAATAGCCGTGCGCTGTATGACGTGGCATAAGACATGGTTATGATTTGGAGTCTTGTCGTGTTAAGTATTGGGATGAACTGTCAAAGGAACGGGTAGCATGAGGAGTTATGCTAGCCGGGTTAAGAGAAGGTTGGTATCGGAGTATGGCCCTTGTCCCTCCAAACAGGTGATCAACGTGTTATAAATGTTGATCTTAGGTGATAAGGGGTAAGGTACATGTGTAACATGGTGAGACAAATGTGTCGGATGGATTCAACATATGTAATGGGTAATCTGTCATTAGCACAGTTACATGGTGCTTAAGCCTCAGAGTTGGCTTAGAGCCGTGTGGCTTGTCTGGATTGGAATGAAGTTTTGTATAGGTTACGATGCATGAAGAAAATGACGAGTGTACTGTCCAAGGAAGAGATGCTTGACTTAGTTGATCTGAGTCATGCATCAGAATGTGGTTAATGAGAAGAATGAGACAGAGGCCTTAGTGTCTTAATCCTAAGGTGAATCATGAGTTCACTTTAGTGGATGAGCACTCGAGGTAAGACATGAGTTGGAAGATGGGGTGACCGTAATGGGTCCCCGAAGGTTTTAACTTCGTAAGGAACACGTAAGCACACGGGATAGAAGGAGAGTGTTCAAAGTGAAGTGTAGCTTGTACTTTCTAAGTTTAAGTTGCTTATTTACTAGATAGAGAATGACATTAAGGTATGTGTATGCATGTAGGTTGCCATCTGACAAGCACATGAATGGACTGCATGACATGCAAATAGCATGGAGTCCAGGTAAGTGTTACGTTCATACTCTTCTAGAGTTTTCCAATATACAAGAAACGTTTTTCCTTTAAGATGCTCACGAAAAGAAACGAAAGACTCTTTAAGGAAGAAAATGCCAAGTATTCAAATGTATAAGTATGTACGGCCCCTCCTTGGCAGCCCCTTTTTACGCAACCAAAGTATTAATTGTACGCATGTGAATGGATGACTATACGCTGTATCTATTGTATGTATTTTCTAAGAAAATCCATAAACTGATGAAAATGAATGAAAGGCATGACAACGGATGCTTTTGTGGATCCTACGAACCGACGCTCTCATGTGCGCCACGAGGTGAAGCTCGTGGATGCCATGATTGACGGCGGTCAAAGGTGACGCTTATGGGATGCCACGAAAGCCGACGTTTAAGCCCATGTATGTTCTCAAATGAAGTTTTCAAGAACAAACTGTTAAAGAAAAGATAGGATTGAAATGAACTGAAAGATGAAAAGACCATTTTCGGGCTTACGACCCAAACGATGTTTTCTCATGAAAAGAAATGTTTTCTCATGAAAAGAAAGGACTGTTAAATGAAAGAAAGAAATCAATGAAAGCTCCAGCTCTTTCGAGCTGACATGAACAAACGAATGAATGAATGAAAAGCAAAGAAAAAAATGAAAGCATGAATGTATGAAAATACGTAACGGCCACATGAATGAATGAAAAGGGTAATAATGAATGGGCAGATTGCAATGCCGGGTAAGTAGTATTGGAAGTGCACCCAGTGCTGTCCCCTATGAAAGGGATTTCCAACCTGTGGCCACGGGCGGAATCCGGGTCCAAAGGAAGACCGCTAACCCCAACACACGGGGCGTAACAGTGTGTACTGGCCTATGAAAGGGATAAGAACGAATGGATGTATGCATGTATGTATGAACGCACGAATGCACGAACCTTTAAGAAATGAAGGCACTAACGGGGGACACGTTTTAAAGAAATGAAAGCCTTTTGAAAGGAAAATCCCCGTCCAGTGACATTTTCAAAAGAATGCACGTATGCACGTAAACAGGCATGAACTCTTGAAGAAATGAAGGTACTGACGGGAAAAATGTTTTTCGAAAAGGATGCCCATGTTTAAAAGAGAAAAACCCAAAAGGAGTCGAAGACTTGTAAGCATTACTTCATACAGTTAAAATATAACAACATAGGTTTTCATTCATGCATTCATCACTCGTACATACTATTACGTGCATGCATACGTGTCGTGCGTGCGTTCTTTTGAAAACGTCATTGGACGGGATTTAGCTTTTAAACATGGGCTTTCTTTTCGTAAAATGTTTCTCCCACCAGTTCCTTAATTTCTTAAAGAGTTGTGCTCTCATGCATTCATGCGTACATTCATTCATGCATACATACATTCCTTTTCTTTTCACTTTCATAGGTCGGTACACACTATTACGTCCCGTGTGTTAGGGTTAGCGGCCTTATGGCCAATGGATTCGCCTATGGCCACGGGTTGGAATCCCATTCCGTTAGGGTGCAGCACTGGGTGCACTACCAGCACGACATTGCAATCTGCCCATTCATTCATTGGGCAGCACAAAATCAACAGCACAGTCCACAACGTAGTCAACTAATCAATATCTAGCATAATTAACGAGGGATAGAGGGTTATACCATTGACCGGATAACCCCGTGCGTTGCTCATTGATCGTCATAGCAGATGATGACAGAAGTGTCGTACGTGGCGGCTAACCCACGTAGGTTAACTGTTTAGGCGTTTGGATAGCTAGGTGTGGTCTTGGAAGGGCTCGTGAAGGCCTTGTGATGGTGGCAAGGAGCATAACACGGCGGATCTAGCCGTGTACAGTGGTAGTCAGCCATGCGCAGTGGCTGTCCATCACATGCAGTGACTAACCACCACTCAAAGTGGTGGTTTGGACCTAGGGTTGGGCTGAGGGGTTGCTGGTGGAGCTCATGGTGGCACTGGGTTGGCGCCACGGTGGCTCATGGCAGAGGAGGGAGGAATGGCCGTGTAAGGGGGAGGGAAACGAGTGAGAGAGTGAGGGAGAGTGTGCGTGCATGGGTGCGGATCGGGGTCGTGGATGGCTGGGATGGCTTGGTGGTGGCTTGAGGAGGCTGAAGGTGGCGGTCAATCACCATGGGTGGCAGTGCTTGGTGGCCGTGGGTGCCGCATACGGCGGTGCTAGAGGTCGCGCACGGTGAAGCCGTGTGTGGGTCTCTTGTGCGTGTTGGAGGGAAGGTGGCCGCAAGGTGGAGGCCAAGGTCGCTGGGGAGTGATGGCCAGTGGAAGAGGGAGCTGCCGTGGGGGGTGGTGGCGCCATTGGGTGGCGCACGGCGGCGCAATGGACACCAAGCCCGTTTGGGCTTTGCACTTCCGAAAGGGAGAAAGGGAGAGCGTGAGAGGGAGAGGCTGGCATGGGAGGACTCACCAGCGTGAGGTGGAGCTAGTGGTGCCGGCGGTGAGGGCTGCAGACGCAAGGCGGCGTCGGGTTGGGGCTTGGAGCATTTGGTGTGGGGGATGGGCTGCGCACAATGTACGCTTGGGATAGGGAGGAGAGAGAGAGAGCTACGGGAAATGAGGGAGAAAGAGAGGGAGGTCTGGGTATTTAACCCAGTCCATTCATCTGGGGATCCACACAACGATCTAATGGTGGATCACAAATACTGATTTGAAAATGCGTAAATATTAACTTGATTAAAAACGCTTAGAGGAATCAAGGTAGAATATTATTTTAAACTTACTTTAGTTTATAAAATAATATTCTTTAATATAAATATACTAAAGAGAATAAAATCATTTAATTAATAAAAGCTTTCAACATAATTTAAATCCCATAATATCTTAAATAGTTGAAATCATTTTAATAATGATATTAAAATGATTTCTGACAATTATAATATTTTTTGTGCTTTTCAAGAATATTATAATTATCGTATTTAAAATCAAACTTATTTCAACAATATTGGAAATACTCTTTGTAATTATTTTTAGTACATTTAAAACACTAGGCGTGCCCTAGAATTCGCACGATATCTTTGAAGACACGCAATCGGGTTTCGGCACGCATGACGAGGCTCACAGTAGCTAGATAGAAGGGGCAGACAATTTACATAATATCTGCCCTCAGGATTTGCTTACGTCATAAAGAAGGAACGTATGTCAGAAAGAGAGAAACGTACATAAGAAGGAAGGAGCGGGGTGTTATATAATAAAACCTTGCATACTACTATTTCTGATTCTCCGTTTGAAATTGTTTATGGTTTTAGCTTTGATGCTTTTGCTTGTTGATGACAGGAGTAGCTTGGATGGACCATTTCAAATTCTTGAGAAAATTAATGAAAATGTATATAAAGTGGGTCTTCCAAGTAAGTATCATGTTTTTGCTATTTTCAAAATTATTAACCTTTTTCCCTTTGATGCAGGTGGAGATTCAAGGTCGAATCCTTTTGAGAATAAGCTGATCTTGATGACTTCAAATTTGGGGGTCACTTCTTCACTTGGTCTAATAGGAGAGAGGAAGGCCCCATTTTGAGAAAGCTCGATAGGGCTCTTGTTAATTCTGAGTGGGATTCCAGATTCTCTGGGTCTGAGGCTACCTTTTTACCTCCAGGTGTATCGGATCATTCCCCTGTTGTGGTGAAAGTGGCTGAAATGCCCCGTTCGAGAAAGCCCTTCAGGTTCTTCAACTTCTGGGCAGATCATCCTGGTTTTCTCCCGCTTGTTAGGGAGGTTTGGTTGGAAGATATCCAAGGTTCTCCTATGTTCCAGCTTTGCTCCAAGCTGAAAATTTTGAAAAGAAAGTGAAAAGATCTGAATAACCTCCACTTCTCTGATATTCAAGGTAGGGTTGTGCAGGCCAAGGCTAGATTGGACACTCTTCAGAGACAAATCCAAGATAGCCCGACAGATCCTCATGGGGAATGATGGGAACCAATTTGGGGCCTAGTCTTAAAGATCCTTTACAAGTTCTAGATGGGCCAATTACAAGATCAAGAGTTAAGAAAATCAAGGAAGCAATGCAAGGATTTGTGCAATCCACTTGGGGCGAGTCTAGCAAGAGCTGAATATTCAAGATGGGCTTAAGAGAAGGAGATCCAGTGATCATCCACGTGATACAAGCTATGGAAGAGGACAACATAAATTAGGGTCTATTATTATGATTATGTGATTGAAGGCTTTGGACTTGTTTATTTCATTAAAGGGGCTTATTTTATTCGTTATAGTAATTAGTCTAGAATAATTGGGCTTGAGAATGCTTGGCCCACATATATCTTATTTCTTATGAACTAGGGTTTTTGGGAAGGCTTTGTATTTTGGCCAACGGCTTATTTGGAAAGTTACTTTTTAGGAACTAGGGTTTAAAGAAGTACTGTAGCCGTGACACTATTCATCCAGGGGTATTTTTGGAAGAAATGGCTTTATTTTGGCTAGGATTTTAATTATATTTTGGTTTAAATACTCTTGGTAGCCTCATGTTAAGAAGTTTATGAAATTTGATGAATTTATTCATTGTGAGTTGAGTTTACTCCTCTTGTTCTTGATTGAACTTTTGAACTTATCAAAGGTAAATCACAACCTTTGTGGCGTTCCCCTTGTAATCTGGGTTATTGAGACAGGTTCTTCAACGGGTCTAGATTTTAATATAATCTAGGTTCTTGAAATGAGTTCTCAATGGGTCTAGATTCTCCATTCATTGACTTGATTTTGGCTTTTTTAGGTGAATTTTCAAATTGATTGTGGGTTCAAGGGATTCCATTCCTGCGGGCTCATATCACTCGCCCACCGCGATTCTGTTGTAATGACATAGCACACTCCATTTGCACCATCATCTCCCGCTGCACTTGCTCTTGGACTTCACTGCGTATTCTTTCCTCCTAGTTCTCTGTTGGTCTTGCAGATACGTCTCTAAATGAGACTGTCGCTCTAAGAGAGACTCTAACTCTTGTTGTCTCGACCTCATATACTCATTATCACGTCATGCAACTTCTAAATCTTTAGTAAGATTATTAATTTGTGAAGTCGATGAGGTTGAGGAGGATGAACATCTTTGCTTGAAAGATCGTCCCAAACCTCCTGCCATACTAGACTAAGGCCCGAGCATTTGCGTGAATATGTCTATGTCACTAGGAGAGGATTCCCCAGAAGCTGACTACATCTCCATCATTGTTTCCTACAATTTTAAAGAAAATACACAATAAGTAACGTATTAAAACAAATACTAATAAAAAATAAATTATTCACATGTTGCATAATTTATTTAACAAAATTAACACCACTTACATAATTATCTGCAGCGGCAGGATCCATCCACTCGCTACGCTCATTAGTGTGAGCAGTAGCATAGACATGAATGAGGGAAAAGTTTTCAGGATCATCACGTTTCTAACAAAGCGACATTAGCAATTTTAAAAAGATAATGTTAGTACTTAAATAAAAGAAAATAAAAAAAATAAATGAATTCTATAATTTTTTAATTACCATTTTTTCAGCAAGACGGTGGAATAACCTTGAACAAGCACGATGGTGGACAGTCAGAGCGGATCTATTATGTACATTTGTAGAACTTAAGTGCTACAAAATTAATTAAGAATGTTTATTGTAATATATATACATATAATATATAGAACGAATATAAATGTAAATAATTAAAGGATATAAATGTAGAATACCTGATAATCTGGAGATGCAAAAAAATTAAAAAATTTTCTCCAATCATCTAACTTCATCTGCTGGAAAGGGGACTATGCAGCCTCTTCCAACGTCTCAAACTTCTTGAAGTGGTCATGACATCATCCCTTGTGATGTCGGAATAGTATAGCCATCAACTCATTCACAGTTCTCAAATCTTTGCTACGGCCAAAGTCGAGGTCGATTTCATCCCAATAGGTGAATTAGGTCAAAAATATGATATACTAATCTAGGTGAAAAAATGTACTCTCAAAGTAAACTCACCAGCACATGACTTCGAATGTGCTCCTTAATCTCATTTGGAACATCTCGCCATGAGCGCACATAAAATGGAGCATAAGCTTGGACTACTGTGCCAATATAGGAGGAAATAGCTACTGGACTATCTTCCACTCTTCTAGTGAAATTATCAAAAATGGTGATCTTGAGTTTTCCGTACCTTCTATCTTTCTCAAGACAGATGCCACGTGTATAGCCACGACTGCCATGAGCGGATGCATCAATTATATGATAATAGTATAATTATTGTTTTTGAGACAAAATTATTAATTATATAATTAATTATCAATGACATTTCCTTACTGGTAGGTGTCGACTGGCTGTTGTTGTCTTGCGTGTTAACTTGATCTTCAGGAGCGGATTCCTCGATTGGGGAGTCCTCAATGGACTTGGCAGAGGATCCACATTTCTTCGTTGTCGTTTTGGCGACATCCTTGAAAATGATTAATTATATCAAAGAAAATTAATTAGAAGAAATTATGAAAAGTAGAATAGTCTATAGTCACCTATATGAATAAAATATTTAGTACTTTTATTCTTCATCTTCGGATGTATTTTTCATGCTTGTTTTAGAATCTCCCTCAATAACATCTTCGTCATCATCATCAACCTCTTCTTCATCCTCCATATCCACTTCCTCTCCGGATTCTGATTCGTCTTCTTCTTCTGACTCTTCCTCCCTTACTTGAATTAAATGATCATTTAATATGAACGGGTCGATATGGACAGGTGAGATGTCATCTCTACACAAGGGGAGCAACTCGAGTGCACCGAGGTCAACAAATAAGTTAATACCCAATCCATCTTCCTGGTAGGCCTATACAGTCGGAGTGTTATCTTTATCTCCACTATTCTCTTAATCTGCAGTCGTTCCTGCTTCATATATATTTCGAGGGACAAATTTTTGTACGACTCACCAAGTTATCTCTCCAGTATCTTCATCAGCGTTTTTCATTGAATCAATCAAGTAATAGACTTGGGTAGTTTGACAAATCAATACGAATGGATCATCTTCGTACCATTTAGATGTAGTATTGACACTCATAAAGTTATTATCCCTATGTATCAAAACCCGACCACCACCTAGATCCCACCAATCACATTTAAAGATATATGTTACAGACCTATCCAAATATTTCAATCCAATAATATCACGTATGACACCATAATAGTCAATATCATCTATTCCATGACTCCCCTCGACTAACACACTAGAGTTTTGAGTCTTTCATTTACGTTCACGGTCCAGAGTATGAAATTTATAATCTCGAACCGTGCATGCAGTGTATCGAAGTACTCTATTTGAGGGACCACGGGCCAATGCATACAATTCAGGAGAAACTGATCGGGGATCACGAGCACGTTATTCCAAAATCTAACAATTGAAATAATATATATTTATTAAAAGTTACCCAGAGTTAAAAGTTTCAAAATGTAACATATATATAATTTTAGTTCATATACGTTGTTCAAACAATCCAGGAAATTCTTCCTCGTGTCTTGCCTCTATATTCTTTATGCCTTCTGTCCTAAGTTTGTTCATGTGCTCACTGTATATAAGTGCAAAAGAATATTATTTTGAGCACAAAGTTATAGTTAAACTTGAAGAAACTAGAATTATTCGAAGCACGCAATGACATACCTGAGATAGTCATCAATCTCCGGAAATTATTTAGCACATACTACCGAACTTTACCATACTCTCTATCAATTAAATTGTAACTCGTTTGTGCACCCAAGGGTCATACATTTTGGAAAAACACTGATAGCTCACGAGGAGACGAAGCAGCAAGATCAGCATTTCGCTCTTGATGATTAAATCGTCTCTCAAGACCACGAAAATATAGAGAGCAAAATGTTAACCATTCATCATGTATATAGGCCTCTGCTATTGAACCCTGAGCTCTGGCTTTTTTCCCAACAGTGTGCTTTAGTAGACCCAAATATCTTTCAACTGGATACATCCAACGAAGTTACACTGGTCCACCCAACAGTACTTCTCGAGATAAATATATTGTTAAATGGATCATGACATAAACAAATGATGGTGAAAAGATCTGGTCGAATTTACATAGTATAGTAGCAATGTCTTCTTCTAGTTTTTGCAACATATCTCGATTTACTAACCGAGCACACAAATCCTTAGAAAACATACAGAGTTCGGATTTGGCGACATGTACATTAGATGTCAGCTTCCCACAAATTCCCACCAATAATAACTTCTACAAAAATACGTGATAGTCATGACTTTTCAATCCACTGATTTTTCAGTCATCAGGGCTCACACATCTACCGATATTTGAAGCATAACCATCTGACAACTTCACACCTTACAACCATTTGTAGAAGTCCATCCTCTCGTCCCTCGTCATCATAAAACATACATGTGGCATGACCACCCTGTTGCCTTCTACCCGCAAATGTAGATTATGTTTAATTCTCATTCTCTCAAAATTTTTCCTTGTCTTAATCGTGTCCTTCGTTTTTTTGTTAATACTCATCAATGTACCTAGTATATTATCACATATATTCTTCTCTATGTGCATTACATCCAAACTATGTCGCAACATGTAGGATGACCAATACGGCAAGTCAAAAAAAATACTACGGTTTGTCTAATTCAATTCTGCTGCGCCTCGTTTTCTCTTGTTATTTTCCTGACCTTTGCCAAAATTGTTTGCTCCAACATGTACCAGTTGTTCCACTATCTCTTCTCTAGACAACTCATTTGGTGCAATTATGTCCTCTACTCTCCCATCAAACTTAGCACATTCTCTTCTCCATGCATGATTTCCTAGTAGATAACGTCGATGACCTATGAAACACAACTTCTGAGAATATTTTAACTATTCACTAGCAGTTTCTTTATTACACGTCATACACACTAACTTCCCTTTAGTACTCCAGCCGGAAAGTCATTTATCGTCCACATTACCGCATGATGCATCTGAAAAGATGTCGATGTGGATGTATCACAAGTTTTGACGCATGTTTCCCATAACTCTTTCAGCTCTTCAATCAACGACTACATGAATACGTCAATGTCATTCCCAGGTAATCTCGGGCTAAGGATAAGTAAAGTTAACAAAAAGTTGGGCGCCTTCATGCACCTCTATGGTGGAAGATAGTACGGAATCAATACTACTGGCTAAGTGCTATAACTTGTACTCATATTTCCAAAAGAGTTAAATCCATCGGTTGTGAGTCCCAGGAGTACGTTCCGAGCTTCTATCCCAAACTTTGGGTATTGAGTATCAGAAGATTGCCACGCAACCGTCCTTAACTCTTTTCTCCTCGTGCCACCTCATATTGTGAGCTGTTTTCTTACACATATATAGTCTTTGCAACCTAGGTCTTAAGGGAAAATACAACAACACCTTAACCGGCACGTTTTTCTTACCCTTCCACCTCGATTCGCATACAAGACATGTTTGTTTCTCCTCGTTCTCATTCCAAAACAAAACACAATCATTCTTGCATGCATGTATGGACTTGTACTCAAACCCTAATCCATTTCTCAACTCTTTCATTTCATAAAAGTTCTTCGGCAATACAGACCCTTCGGGAAGCACCTCATTAAATAAGTCTTATACCATGTTTATTGCTTTCGTCGACATTGCACACAATGACTTAATGTGAAGCAATCACACAATAAACAACATTTTGGAATGTTTTGTACATCTTGGATAAATCTCGTGCTTTGCATCTTCCCACATTGCAGCGAAATTTTCACAATCAGTCTCTCAGCCACTTGAGGTAATGTCATCAACCTCATCCATAAACATCCCAGCTCCAATGTCACCCAACATCTCCTCCATCTCATCCTGTTCATAATCATCATCCATGTGCCACAAATAAATTGGATGACCGACCAATACATCTGCTGACTGTGCATACGACTCACCAAGCAGTACCCATTGGGTATACCCCAGATCCATACTGTTCACAAATATATGACTTTCAACTTCATTCAACCCTATCGCACACAAATTTTTACACCCTCGACATGGACACTTAATGTAACCACGACTATCAGCAGAGGCTCGTGCAAAATCAATGAAGGTTCTTACTCCACGCGCATAGGGTACGTAATCCTTTTCAAGTCTATCGCCTAGACGCATCCAACTTTTCTCCATTTCTAAAAACATCTATCTATTAATAACACGTACATGAAAAATTCACATGCATGTCATGCTCCAATTCTCATTGCTTTTTTAATAAGGTAGTTGGTCCTATCCCATTCGAGATTATATTATTCATATTGCACATATCTCGTCATTCTACTACTTTCCACGTTAGTAGAAATTTCAGCAGTACCTCCCCATAGTTCTCCAAGTATACATGTTTACATAGAAGGATTGTGACCCTATGAACAGTAGAGGAAGATACCGAAACTTCATATTAAACGTGGAAAGTAGGAGTAACAAAAATGTATAATACAGATAATATAATCTCAAACTATCGACACTTAATATTTCAGGATTTAGTGGACACATAATGTGTACACTAATTTCCAAACGGGTCTAAGGTTATTTATGCAATGTCACACAATATCTATCAAAAAACACTACAAACAATATCCCCATGTTGTTTGAATTAATAATGTCGAGCAAATAGTAGTATTATATTGTTAAACTAGAGAGAGATGGAAGAATATGTTCACAAGTTTCCTATCATGAGTAGATAACGAGGGAGAATTATTTTGAAAAAATGTCTAAATTTTAATCTAATTACTAAACTGTCATAGGCTTGACAACTCTCAAGGCCGGAGAGACTTTGACAATCAAGCAATTTGACAGACATTTCTTCAATATCATTCTTCCTTGTTGTCTACAAGATAGGAAGCTTGTTCACATATTCTTCTATCTCTCTCTAATTTAACAATATAACACTTCCATTTGTTTGACTTTGTGAATTTATAGAAATAAAAAAAAATTAATAGTTATGGAATCGAAACTTCAAATTTTTCAACAGGTAATAAAGTATTTTATAGTGATCTTGGATTGACTGGGGCTATCCTATACAAAATACTATAATGATTGATCTCATATTATTATTCATAAATTATAATTTTAATTGTTATTATATATCTTAGAACATTGTTATTGATACCTATGTAATTTTAATTGTTATTATATAATTTTAATTGTTATTATTCCTAAATTATAATTTTAATTGTTATACTTAATTGAGTGATTTATTTATTTATATAGACATTGAGTATAGAATCTCTAAATAAGCATTTATTTGATCCTTATTTATTCACTCTCTATTTTATTTTAAATAAGTATATTTATTTATTCCAACTCTCTGCTTATTCGGTGGGTTCAAAACTTCTTTCTTGAAGAGTAGTTTACTTTCTTTCTTTTATATATATATATATATATATATATATATATATATATATATATTTGTATTTAATAATATAATGGCTTGGAACCTCACAATGGTAAGAATGCTTAATAAGTTATTATTATTATTATTTTTTTTTTAATTTTTTTTTTCCAAAGAGTTAAGGCCACATGTTCAAGAGTGACCCCTTCCCAAATTTATTAATAATAAAACCCTCACTTGTAACGGAGGAATACCATGATAACAAAACAAGCATATCGGAAAAAAATACATAACGAGCAATATGCCACAAAAACACCAAAAACTCCCCAAAATAAAACTAAAAATCAACAATGATATAAAAGCCCAACGACTCAAAGACCTCTCAGATAAGGTAATGACAATTTATCCGTGCGAAGCAATCCTTTCAAATACTTTGGAACTCTCAACAAAGAACGCCAAACATAAGTCAAACCTTGAGCTCCCATTTTTACTAAATAATACGCCGGTGCATTTCCTTCTCGATAAATATGAGTTATGACATAATCTCCACCTTCAAACAAACCCATAACCTCCTCCCAAAAATCTTCTAAATACCACACACCACAACGCTTTTTCTGAACCCAAGATACACAAACCAAAGAATCAGATTCAATATCCACATGACACAATCCCAAAGAACGGTAATATTTTAACCCAATTAATAATGCCTTCAACTCGGCAAGATTATTCGATCCCTCCCCAAGATAACATGAAAAAGAAAGCACCATATCACCCTTAAAATCCCTAATTACTACTCCTGCACCTAATCTCCCTGGGTTACCAAGGCTACTTCCATCAATATTTAATTTGAATCTATCACATGAGGGCTTCACCCAATAAACCACTTTAACCAGCCTCAATTTGATTTGGCTAAGCGGAATATTCAATTCTTTCAACCTCTCCTCATCAGCAAAAGCCATCTTTGTAAAACTAGACATGCTACTTAGCATTTTACTTAACCAGATACAAATAGACCTCCAAAGCACTTCCACCGAAAAACATTTGTCTTCCATCCTTGCCTTACATCGACGATGCCACAACTTCCAAATAATAAGAGAAGGAAGAAAACCCAAAATACAACCCACCTGGGACTTATTAGACGCACGTCGGAACCAAAGAAGCACCAACTCAATCCAACGTTTATTTGGGTCGTAAGGGACACCCAAAATATTCGAAAACCTCTTCCAAATCCCAGCAGCAATGTCACCTTCAGCAAAGACATGATTCAAATCCTCATATCTTCCCTGCAAACAACAATTACATTTAGAAGTAATAGGAATACCAACTCTCCTCAATCTATCATCCACACTTAAACCATTATGAAAAGCCTTCCACATAAGAATGGAAATTTTTTTTGGTATAGCTTCATGCCACACCCATTTAGCCCAAGGTACTGCTGGTGTCGTGACCCTCACACATTGCCAAGCACTTTTGGTGGAAAATAGTCCATTTTTATTATGAAGCCAAACCAATATATCTTGACCAGATTTATGAGCACCCAATAAGCTGCCAATCTCCTCCGCTTTTTGAACTCCCACTAGCCTCTCTAACAAGTCAAAATCCCAGCCATTAGCAACTTTTAAATCAGCCAGCATCAGTCTTGGTACATCAATTACAGGATAAGAATTAGCAAGAGGGCCTTCACTCAACCATTTATCCCACCAAAAAGAAATATTACCATCCCGCACCCTCCATTTGGAATTATCCGAAACCTCCGGGATACATTTTACCACCATCTTCCAAAACCTTGAGCCTTTTTTAGGATTCTAATAAAGATACATATTTATCCCCAATATATTTAGCCCGAAAAAATTTTGCCCACAGATCCTCCCCAGTCAAAGCCTTCCAAGCAAATTTCATATGAAGAGAAGTTTGTACCTCATCAAATTCCCGAATCCCAATTCCCCCCTCATCAGTTGGCTTACACATCAACTTCCAAGCAACCCATTTCTTCTTTTCCTTTCCATCTTTTTCCCCCCAAAAAAATGAACTCAAAAGTTTATTCAGATTCTTCAATACTCCTTTTGGCAATTGAAGAATAGACATAATATGGATCGGCATACTTGCTAACACATGCTTCAACAAAATCAACTTTCCCCCAGCCAAAAGACATTTTAATTTCCATCCCCCAAGTTTCTTCCTCACTCGGTTAAAAATAGGCTCTAAATGTAACTTCATAAGACGCCCATTAATAATAGGTGCACCAAGATAAGAAAATGGAAAAATACCTTCACTAAATCCCGTGATATTAAGCACCTCCCTCTTCCTCCCTGCAGTAGCATTTTTTGCAAAGTAGATGGCTGATTTTTCTTTACTTACCCGCTGCCCAGACCAAGACTCATAAGTCTCAATAACCTTCATCAATTCTTTCAAAGAACGCTTTCCTCCATTAGCAAAAATCACTACATCCTCAACATAAAGAAGGTGAGAAACAAGAGGCGTTCCTCTTGGATGAGAAAATTTTTTAATATTGCCACATAACAAATTTTTCTTTAATAAGCGAGAGAGCACTTCTTCCATGATGATAAAAAGATATGGTGATAATGGATCACCCTGTCGCAATCCTTGACTTCCTTGAAAAAAACCTCGACTTGTACCATTCATCATAATCGAATACCAAGGCGAAGCATTGCAATTCCTAATCAAACCACTAACAGAGGAAGAAAAACCAAAGGCTGTCAAAACATGTAAAAGAAAATCCCATTCCACCCTATCATAAGCCTTAGCCATATCCAGTTTCAAAATAATATTACGCCCCATCGCCTTTTTATTAAGCGATTGCACCATCTCCTGTGTAAGACTGATATTATCAAAGATACTCCTACCTGGAATAAACGCACATTGCTCAGAAGAGATCAAAGAGGATAATAAAGGAGCAAGCCTCGCCACCAAAACCTTAGTGCAGATTTTGTAGAAGACGGAACATAAGCTAATAGGCCGAAACTTATCAAATCCGGTCAGCTGATCCATTTTTGGAATAAGTACTACAAAAGAAACAGTGTAGAATCTGGGAAGAGGAATCCCTCGAAAAAATTCTTGAATCGCCTCCACCACCTCCAAACTAACAATATCCCAACATGCTCTATAAAAACCCGACTCAAAACCATCAGGCCCTGGACTACTCTCAATAGGAATGTTGAACACTGCTTGTTTCACTTCCTCTTCTGTAGGAACCGAACATAGTCTTAGATTATCATCATCCGAAATCACAATAGAAACATAATCACTCAGCACCGGAAGTACTACTCGAGACGACTGCCCCAAGAATTCCCGAAAATAATGCACATCACCATCATGAATTTCTTGTAGGGACTTTAGCATTAAACCATTTGGGAGCCTCATCTCCGTAATCTTTGATTGCCTCCGTTTGTTCAAGAGAGCATGAAAATAACGCGAATTTTGATCTCCATGACGCCACCAATAGACTTTCGCACACTGGGCTAACCGCATTTCTTCACGATTATTCCAGGTCTCTAACTCCATTTTGGACAACAGCAAATCACTTTCCATGTCTTCATTATAGTTCAGCTGCAAGCTTCCAACTGCTTAATATGCCCACTTGTCCATCCAAAAACAGTTTTATTCCATCCTTTCAGCACAGTCTTCAATTTCTTTAATTTCACCGCAAGCTTGATGAGGCCAGTACCAACCATCGGTTGATCCCAGACGTCTCGGACGCATCTAAAAAAATCCACATGATCCACCCACATCTGTTGAAATCGGAATGGAGATGGACCATAATCTGCAACATTATTTACCATGGAGATAACCATAGGCGCATGGTCTGACGACGTACGAGACAAATACCTCATGAAAGAGTCCGGAAATGCTTGAACAAAATTCGGCATAACCAACGAACGATCCAACCGAGCCCAGCTACGAGAACGCCCAGCCTGCCCATTACACCAAGAGAAACTTTTACCCAAGAATTTTAACTCCAGTAATCCACAAGAATGAATCCAAGAGTTGAACTCCTCCATCGCCAACAAGGAACGTGAACGACCACCTCTTCTTTCCACATCAGAAGCAATAATATTAAAATCCCCTATTATTATCCAAGGTTCAATACCGTTACTCTCCTTTTCAAGATCAGCCCACAGCTCCCGCCGTTGAACATACGTACACTTAGCATAGACAAAGGAAGCTTTACATTTCATCAGACCAGTAGACACAATAACTGTAACATGTTGAGAACCGCAGCTCACCACATTCACATCTACATCATTCATCCAAAATATCCACAATTTACCATCCCAATCCCCATTCGAGAAACCACAATCAAAACCCAACATCCTTTTTACGTCATCCAATACTTCATCACGTAGAAATGTCTCTGCTAACACAACAACTTTCGGCTTATACATACTCAAAATCTTTTTTAGCCTGCTCTTAGAAGATCTCACCCCTCTAATGTTCCAATATAATATTGGACTTATCATAAATTTAATTTAGAGGAACGGGTGATCACCCGTTTACTGCTTCGAACTTTCATTCCAATTGCCTCGCCCCTTTTCTTCCCATGTTCCTGTGTATCAGAATCAGAACAAACCTCCTTACTAGTCAAAGCGTTATCCACCAATATTTCTGTATCAGAAAAACTAGCCATCGAAGCAGCCATAGCACATTCCTCCTCTATCAACACACTATCTGTACCCTGCGCAACAAAATCTCCACCTTGTAATACTTCAGAATGATTCACAACAATAGCTAATAAATCCTCCTGTGCCACATCCACCATCCTCAATTTCATATTGTTCTCTAATCCCTGTTTATTTAATTCCTTAGGAACAAAGCACCCCACGTCATTCACAGGAAACTCCACCTCCGTAATAACAACCGTCTGGAAATTATTCAACACATTATCTTGCACTTCATGCCGAGTCCCTGACCCCACACCAGAACTCTGCACTGTCATCACCTCAGATACCACTGGCGCCATCTCTCCCAGATCAGTAGATACCCACTCCGAAACCTTACTTTCCGTAGGGATTTGAGGCTCCATCTCCTTAGACCTCTCCCCAGATACCATACCATGCGAACCCTCGAACTGGAAAATAACTCCTTCCTCCTCTTCCCGCAGAATAGGGTGAACATCACTAACCAGCACCAAGTCACTCGAATTCTTTCCTTCCTTACATAAAGCCGCCACTTCTTGTGACTCTATATTCGCACCATTTGGAACCGAGGATTCCAATTGTTTCGACTTTTCTCTATATTCCAGATGAACATTTTTCTTCTCCTTTTCCTTCCCTGTCTTCCCTCTTTTACACGTCTTCAAATTATGCCCCTGTAATCTACACTCAGTGCAAAAAGCCGGTAAAGTTTCATACATCACCTCCTGTCTACGACTCACAGAGAACGAAGGAGCCCCAATCCAGAATGAAGAGATCAGCGATTTCGCAGCATCTAGCTCTGCACACACTCTCGCCCTGTCAGTTCTAGTTGCACACCGCGTAGAGTTATCACAACGTATAAACTTCCCTATTGGTGCCGTGAGACATTTCAGGATTGATGGGTGATAAAAATTTGGAGCCAAACCTGGAAGGAAAATCCAAACAGGAACCACCGAAGGCTCTTCTTCTTCAGAAAAATCCGGAGACCAATGAAAAGGACGATAAGCCATGCCGTCAACGTCACAAACTTCCCTCGAGAAAGCCTTATTGAAATCCTCCTCTGACGTCAATCGGACAAACACATTCCGCAGCTTTCTCATAGACGAAACAACAGCCAAGCCAGACAAACCCCATCTGTTCTTAATAAACATTCTGATCGCATCCAGTGATGGCCGCTGTCTAAGAAACTTCAGGACCATTGAATATCTAAACGGTTCAGCAGACTTCAATATTTCCTCCTTCGAAAACAAGAAATAGACTTCTCCCTCCATAGTTTTTGGAGCCCTTGCTGGCAGAAGCACATCCGGAAACGGCTGAGGAGAGGTAGAGAAGAGCTCTACGAACGACCGAGGGGTGGTCACCGGCATAGAGCCACCAGTGCCCCCCGCGGCAGCCATGCAAATCACACTTAAAAACCCTAGCAAACAAAAAATCGCCTAAGGGTATTTTTGGAACTCATAATAAGTTATTATTAATTATAGTTATTATATGTATATTATACTTTATATATAATTAAGTTATAGACTTATAATTCAAAAACCATCAAAAAATATTATATAAAAAAATTCACATAATTCCATAAACTAAACACAATATATTTCTAACCATATAAACATATTCAATAAAAATTCACAAACAATAATCACAATATTTCAAATCCATATCACAATATATTCACAATATTCCCACAACAATATTTCTAAACATATTAATTCATAAATAACACCATAAACTCACAAAATATTCACAAAATTCACAAACAATAATCACAATATTTCAAGAGTAAGCATAAACACAAAACAATTTTCTATTTTAATAGTAAGCATAAACACAACATAATTTTTCATATTAATTCATCATATTACACAATCCATATCACAAATATTTCCTTCTAATTCATCAATACAAACAATTTAATTCCTTCTAATTCATCAATACCCAATTGATACATATTCACTATATAATATATATACAATCAAAATTCACTACTCAACTCAAAATACTCTACCCATATCCAATTCATCAAAGTCCTTTAAAAAACTCACATTATACACATCCCATATTCATCATTATCCACAATAAAATCACAACAAAATATATAAACATATTGCTAAAGTTAGAAATATACCTAGCACTCACAATATCCTCTTACGAATCAAAAGTTTTCAACTTGCTAAAACAATCAATCATTCAAACAAATACAACACTAGCTTGTTAGATACATATATATAAAAAAAAAAACACAAGACAAATATCATAAAATTCAAAAAAATAAAAAAGAGAGAGTTTTTCCTTACCAAAATCAATGGAGCTAGAGTTCTAAAATATTAACTCTCTCACACTCTAACCCTCTCTCACTCTAACCCACGACCCTCTCTCGCTCTCGCTCTCTCTCGTGAATATTTGGGCATAATCTCCAATCACTTGTGAATGTGTTGGAGAAGAAAGTTTATTTTCAGGATTATGAGAGGTGGATGTTAGGGTGAGTAATGTTGAGAAGGAGAGGTACATTTGAAAGGTAATGATCCCACCAGACTTTTAGTTGGCCAGTAAAACCTGTAACAATAATATGTAATATAAAAATAATATAACAATATAATCACCAATGGCTCTGATACCAAAGACATAAATCTCAGGTAATAAATAACTACTAATAATAGCTTAATAATAATAATAATAATATGCGGTATAACCAGCCATATGCATGAAAGCATGTAAAACAGGCAGTATAACAGCCATATGTAATATTAATATTAGTATTATATACTATATAGTAATATTAATATTAATATTAGACAGCTAACTGAGAATTAAGGTTTGCTAATGGCAAAAATGGCATAATTAATAAAAATAGCAATACTAGGCTTTATGAATAGAATAATAATATCACATATTTATGCTAAATCACTTGATGTGTTTGATGTAATGTTATTTCAGACAACATATTAAGAATATAATATATTCTTAAAATCTAATGTCAATTATTGGAAATTTATTTTTACATTTTTAGCAAAACAGCGAAAAAATATATATGTTAATGTTGTTAGTAATATTCTAACTTATAGTCAATAAAATATGGTCTACGGAAAGATTATAAGAATGATTTTATGTCTTGTTATAAATGCATACATGAATTTAATTATACTTTGAATTGTTTTTCCATTATATATATAGTATTAGTGTATAGTAAGTATATAGTAACATACACTATATATAGTTATTATTATATTAGACTATAATATATATAATACTTAATATATGATGTTATATATTATATTATAACATGTATAATATATTAGTATAGTATTAGTTTAGTATTATATGTTATATACTAATAGCATTACTATATAGTAATCCTATATATTAGTATATTAGTATTATATATTATGTAATTACTATATTAATATTAGTATTATATACTATATAGTAATACTAATATTAATATTAGACAGCTAACCGAGAATTAGGGTTTGCTAATGGCAAAAAGGCATAATTAATAACAATAGTAATACTAGGCCTTATGAATATAATAATAATATCACATATTTATGCTAAATCACTTGATGTGTTTGATGTACTGTTATTTTAGACAACTTATTAAGAACATAATATATTCTTAAAATCTAATATCAATTATTGGGAATTAATTTTTACATTTTTAACAAAACAACGAAAAAATATATATGTTAATGATGTTAGTAATATTCTAACTTATACTCAATAAAATATGCTTTACGAAAAGATTATAAGAATGATTGTATGTCTTGTTATAAATGCATACATACATGAATTTAATTATACTTTGAATTATTTTTCCATTATATATATTGTATTAGTGTATAGTATTAGTATATATCTAATAGTATTAGGATAAGTACTAATTAGTATACGGATTAATATATATAGTACTAGTATATATGGTATTAGTATATAAATATATGGTATTAGTATATAGTAACATACACTATATATATACTAGTTATTATTATATTAGACTATAATATATATAATACTTAATATATTATGTAATATATTATTTTATTATTTTACCTTTTATTATTTTACCTTTTATGTTGCTATTTTCCTTGCTGTTTAATTTTGAATTAAATATTTTATGATGAATAATTATTATGCTCATAGTACTGATTTTCGTGATTTATATGAGTTAAAATGTCTAGATTATAATCTAAGACTTGAATTAGAAATATTGATGGATAACATAAGAGATCTTAAGAGACAACAACAATTGATGAGACAAGATTATACATTAATGATGACTAAATATCATGTATATCAAAGTAGACAAGCGGCAATAGAATACTATGAATCTAACTGCAACTTCTTAAGAAATGAAATTAAAAGTGTAAGAAATCATTTGAGTATTCTTGCTTTATTAAAAAAAAAAGAGTAAGATATCACTGATACAGATTTTTACAAAAGTAACTCATGACAAAAGAGAATGAAGTATACTGGGAAGATTGTGTTGGTAAGCCATTAAAGGTGGTCCCAGTGGTGTTCTCTCAAGTTCTTAATTTACATATTTCTCTTTGGATGTAGGAAATCGTTATTTAAAAACCTGTCTCAATGAATTCTTAATTCAAACCTAATGAATCCACTACTAGTATCCCCATAGAACCTGATAACATCAACCAGGAAGATTATAGTATAATAGATATAGAAAGAAATCTACAAGACTGGACAATTCCTAGTGTTCCAAAAAACCAACTATACAAACATTCTACTTTTTCTTCTAAATTATCATTTCTTACAAATTATACAATTAAAACAGTGGAAAAAACTATTAGTTTAAATAATGATTATGAATCGTTACAACTATTAACAAAAGAAGCAATTAAACATCACAAAGAACAGAAATATTCTTTCATACATATCAGACTAGTACAGGTAGCTATAAAACTACTCACTAGAAGTGGATTAAACACCTCAGTATTACTCTGTTTAAGAGACGGAAGACATTATAATTTTCATGACTCATTACTTGGAATGGTAGAATCAAGCTTGTTCGAAAGACCAGTTTATTTTAATTGTTTTTCTAATTATTCTCTTTCATTATTCGATACTAATATTTTACATGCTTTAACATTAAATATTAAAACAAATGGTTATCAGATGATGAAATGATCACATCCTTTAACAATAGTTTATAGGATCCATTATAAATTAATGAAAATAATATTAGAACCACAAGCTCTTATTACCAGTCCAAAATGATATATACAATATTATTACAATCTAGTACACAAAACTCTAGTATACAAATTCCTAAACAAATTAATTGGAATCAAATTATTCTTCCTAATGAATGGCAATTAGAGAATATTACTCCATTACCTAAAATAGAAAATAATTGTAAGGATGATCTTGAATATATAGATAAAAAAGCGGACGGAACAGTCCAAATAGCTTTTCAACCTTTCAGAAGATCTTTTTCACATTATTCTTCTCCAACACCCTCTAGTTATGTAACGTCCGTCCTTGTGGTGAGACTTTTTATAAAATATTTTTAGAAAGGACGACGGGAATTACCGTTCCCTTTAAAACTTTTCACTTGCATACCCAGGGTGCAAGACTCTACGTTTATAAAATAAAATGTGGTTTGGTAATAAAAGAGATTTACTGTGGAAAACATTAATTTTAATAATAAAAGGGTCTCTTGTACTTTTAAAACTCGTGCCTAGACTTCCGTGCTCTTTCCCATGGGCCGTGTCCCTTTTGGCTGTTCAGTTCCTATGGGGGGAGGGCATACATAAAAACTAAAATGAGTCGAAGACTCGTAAGCATTACTTCATATAGTTAAAATATAACAACATAGGTTTTCATTCATGCATTCATCATCCGTACATACTATTATGTGCATGCATACGTGTTGTGCGTGTGTTCCTTTGAAAACGTCACTGGACGGGATTTTGCTTTTAAACATAGGCTTTCTTTTCGTAAAACGTTTCTCCCGTCAGTGCTTTCATTTCTTAAAGAGTCTGTGCTTTCGTGCATTCGTGCGTACATAGCTTCATGCATACATACATTATTTTCTTTTCACTTTCGTAGGCCGGTACACACTGTTACCCCTTGTGTTAGGGTTAGTGGCCCTATGGCCAATGGATTTGCCCGTCGCCATGGGTTGGAATCCCATTCCGTTAGGGTGCAGCACTGGGTGCACTACCAGCACTACTGCCCGGCATTGCAATCTGCCCATTCATTCATTGGGTACCCCTTTTCATTCATTCATGTGGCCGTTACGTATTTTCATACATTAAATGTTCAGTTCATTCAGTCCTTTCATTTCATTCTTTTATTCATGCCAGCTCGAAAGAGCTGGAGCTTTCATTCTTTTCTTATCTTTCGTTTAACAAGTCATTTCATGAGAAAACGTTCGTTTTCATGAGAAAACATCTTTTTATGAGCATGTGCATAAACTTCATCTTCTCATGACATTTGTAAAAACATCCGTTCATGTCATCGTAAAACATTTAAAATGTCGGCCTTCATGGCATCCACAGTCGTCACCTTTAAATGTCGTCTCTCGTAGTGTCCACGAGCATCACCTCGTGGCGTCCATGAGAGCGTTGGTTCGTAGGATCCATGAAAGTGTCCGTTTTCATGTCTTTCGTGCATTTACATCGATTCGTTGATTTTCTTAGAAAATACACACAATAGATAAAACGTATAGTCATCCATTCACATGCGTACAATTAATACTTTGGGTGCGTAAAAAGGGGCTGCCACAGAGGGGTCGTACATACTTATATGTTTGAACATTTATCATCTTCTTTCTTAAAACGTCTTTCATTTCTTTTCTTAAAGCATCTTAAAGGAAAATCGTTTCATTTTCATTTTCGTATCTTTTGAAAAATTCTAGAAGAGTATGAACGTAACGCTTACCTGGACTCCATGCTACTTGCATATCATGTAGTCCATTCATGTGCTTGTCAGATGGCAACCTACATGCACACTTACCTTAACGTCATTCTCCATCTAGTACATAAGCAACTTAAACTTAGAAAGCATAAGCTACACTTCACTTGGAACATTCTCCTTCTATCCCATGTTCTTACGTGTTCCTTACTAAGTTAAAACCTTCGGGGACCCATTACGGTCATCCCATCTTCCAACTCAGGCCTTGCCTCAAATGCTCTTCCATAAAGTGAATCCATGATTCACCTTAGGATTAAGACACTAAGGCCTTTGTCTCATTCTTCTCATTAACCACATTCCAACACATGACTCAGATCAACTAAGTCACGCATCCCTTCCTTGGACAGTACACTCGTCACTTTCTTCAAGCATCTTAGCCCATACTAACCCTCATTCCCATCCATACAAACCACACGGTTCTAAGCCAACTTTGAGGCTTAAGCACCGTGCAACTATACTATGGATAGATTACCCATTACATATGGTGAATCCGTCCAGCACATGTGTCTCACCATGTTACACATGTACTCTACCCCTTATCACCTAAGATCAACATATATAACACGTTGATCACCTGCTTGGAGGGACAAGGGCCATACTCTGATACCAACCTTCTCTTAACCCAGCTAGCATGGCTCTTCATGCCATCCGTCCCTTTTAACAGTTCATCCCAACACTTAACACGACAAGACTCCATTCATAACCACGTCTTCTGTCACGTCATATAGCTCGAGACAATTCCCAAGCTACACCGTGACCTTGTCTCATTACTCAACATTCTGCTACATAAATTCCTAACTCATCATGAGCACGGTTCCTTACGTACTCCCGACAAATCGTGACATCTTGTCACGTTCCCATTACCCCATTCATACCCTATCACTTCATCACATGGCAAGCACGACTATCAGTAACCACGTCACGAGGTGACGTTCCCCAATCATGCTTCCGCTGCGTACTCTTACACTTATTCCGCTACTTCATCCTTATTCCCAGCCGTAAGTCCAACATGGTGACACTTGTCACCTCAGACTACAGGCTTCACCATAATTACTCCGGGACAATGTTCCACAGTTCCCGACTCTACTCATCACGTTCCACGCCCATCAATCACACAACTATCATTATCACTGCGACACGCCACACAGCATATCGCTGCACCTCATGGAGTACATCCCATGCGTACTCTCTTCTCACATGCTACGCCACATCATCACTTTGGCGTACCTGGCATATAGTACATCACTTCACCACACAGAGTACACTCCACGTGTACTTGTCCCATTCCAAATACACCACATCACCATTATGACATACAGCCATATGGTACATCAATCAGCCATACGGAGTACATTCCACATGTACTCCTTTCATACACATCACGCCACATCACCATTATGGCATATCCGCCACATGGTGCATCGTTCCACTACATGGAGTACACGAGAAGTGTACTCCCTTCATACACGTTATGCCACATCACCATTATGGCATACAACCATACAGAGTACACTCAACGTGTACTCTTCCCATTCCACATACACCATGCCACATGTCCATTATGGCATATCCGCCATATGGTGCATCACACCATCATACAGAGTACATTCTACATATACTCCCTTCATACTCATAACGCCACACAGAGTACACTCAGCGTGTACTCTTCCTGTTCCACATACACCACGCCACATCACCATTATGGCATATCCGCCATATGGTGCATAACACAATCATATGGAGTACATTCCACATGTACTCTCTTCATACTCATCACACCACATAGAGTATACTTAGCGTGTACTCTTCCTGTTCCACATACACCACGCCACATCACCATTGTGGCGTGTACGCCATATGGTGCATCAATCCACCACATGGAGTACACTCCACGTGTACTCCTTTTACACGCACTACACCACAGAGTACACTCCACTTGTACTCATCCCGTTCCACAATATGCTAGGAGGGTATATTTTACATATACTCTCCTTGTGTCACACTACACCACACACATAGTACACACAGCGTGTACTATTCCTATAACACCTGTCACGTCACCAATACAGCACATACTCCCCAACCACACTACTTGGCACAGTCCACAACACTTCATAGCACACTTCCCATCTACACCCAACACATCACAGCGCACTACACAGATAAGTCCAACACTTCACATAGACGGCACATCACATCCCCACACTACACAGATATGCCCAACACTTCATCACGCAGCACAACATCACAAAACCACAACTCCACAAATACTAACAGCACAGTCCACAACCTAGTCAACTAATCAATATCTAACATAAATACGAGGGATAAAGAGTTATACCATCAACGAGATAACCCGTGCGTTGCTAGTTGACCGTTACAGTCGAAGACGTCGGAAGGGTCGTACGTGGTGGCTACACCACGTACGGTGACTGTTTAGGCATTTGGATAGCTAGTTGTGGTCTTGGAAGGGCTCGTGGTGGCCTTGTGATGGTTTCAAGGAGCATAACACGGCGGAGTGACGGTCAGCCAAGCGCAGTGGCTCCATCGCGTGTAGTGACTATCCACCACTCAAAGTGGTGGTTTGGACCTAGGGTTGGACTGAGGGATTGCTGGTGGAGCTCATGGTGGCACTGGGGTGGTGCCACAGTGGCTCACGGCGGCAGATCTGGCCGCACGGTGGAGGAGAAGCCGTGGGAGAATGAGAGAGAGTGTGCGTGCATGGGTGGTAGATCGGAGCTATGGGCAGTCGTGTCACAACCCCGCCCCAAATCCTATGACCGAGACGTGGTCACCGCAATTTACCTGTTCTTTCCTTATCATTAATAGTACTATTTTACTATGCATATTATATATATATGTTTTTTTTTTCTATGAGGGTATAAGGGATGGACATGAACATGTCGTGTTTCTAGTTTAAAAGTAAGTACCTGATAAACGATCTGTTCAAGATTCCAAATAAAGGACTCTCAGAGTCAATCCATTCATCAAAACATACTAGTTCTAATTAAGAGGGGACTCAGTCCCCATAACACATACAAAAAGGCATTTAACCTTCCTATGTGGTGTTACCATCACCCCACCATAGAAAATACACCGTTACCATCCCCCCACCATAGTATTTACACCGTTGTGCAAAGGCATATTGTTTCAAAGTCAAACCAACAAAACATCCTCAAAAGTCAAACCAACAGGGAACTCTAAACATCAGCTCTCCCCTCCTCATCAGTGCCCAGCTCCACAGCATCATCGTTCATACCTGGACGTTTAAAACATAAACACAAAGTGAGTCTAATACTCAGTAAGCAGTACACCATGCCGTTAACTTAATAATCACATAATCTTTTCTTTTGAAAACATGCATACATAAGCGTTTGCTAATTCTTGACAATGCTTTCGTGCATAAACAATTTAAAGAATATATACTTTCATGCATAATTGTACTTTCATGCTTAACCGTACCTTTCATGCATAACTTTACTTTCATACTTACTGTACTCTTCATGCATAAACTATACTTTTCATGCTTAAACATTCCTAATAAATGACTTACTATATATTTCACTTTCTTGGGCCAGTACACACTATTACACCCCGTATGTTGGGGTTAGCGGTCTTTTGGACCCGGATTCTACCCGCGGCCACAGGTTGGAATCCCTTTCATGGGGGTAGTACTGTGTGCACTATCAGTACCACTTACCCGGCATTGCCATCTGCCCATTCTTTGGTACCCTTTCATTCATAAGGCCATTACGTACGTTCATGCTTTTAATTCTTTTCTTTTCTTTTTTTTTAGTTAAACATTTTCATTAACTTCCTTTAGTCCAAATGCAAATAAAAAGTGTTTCATGTCATGTTACGTATAAGTAAGGCAAATTTCATGATGCATTACCTTACATACACACAATTGTTATCAATAGGATACTTAACAGGGGCTACCAAGAAAGGCTTGTACATAATATATACGTTTATTCTTTTATAAGAGAACATGTACAAAGAGAGATATTCTTTCATAAAAGAGCTTTGTGTATAAGGAGCATGGTCATAGCTACTTACCTCGAGGCTTTATAAGTAGAGTCTCTAAATCTTGCAATTACACTCCTATTCAATGAAAGGAAATAACATATTAAAATTCATTTCACTAAGGACTTTACTACCCAATACCCATACGTGCTCCCTTAAATTCCAAGAAATGGAATTAAGGCGTCTTCTTTACTCATTAAATTATCTACATGGCATAAGTCAACCCTTAGTGTCTTCCTTCAAATATTTAAGAATCTCACATATTTTTTTCTAAAACAATTACTAATAAAAGATACAACTCTTGGCAGCTTAAAGGTTTCTAAATAAGCTTACTAACTTAGGTTTTAAAACTCTTAATGGCTTACTTAGGCCATAACTTGAGGAAAACATGTTTGAAAGTCATAAACTTTGACTCTATAAGTTAACAATTAAAGACATAAGTTTAACAAAGCAAGACATGACTTAGACTCAAGAAAATATAATAAAAGGGACTATAAAATTCTGCCTTGGAACATTCGGTTGTCTTACACACCAAGACAGAACACACCCACACACACACGGCTTAGGGCCATAAACCAGAACATACACACAAACACAGCTAGATCCAAGAGACAAACACGCACGCACACTGCTAAGCTCCTTAAACAGAACACTCACACGGCTGGATCCATAAAATAGAGTATAGACACACACACACAGAGCTCGAGTTCATCAAAACAGGGCATGACTCCAGGCAAGGCAAATTCAAGGTGCTCGGTTTTAACCCATAAATTTGGGTTTTTCGTTTACTACCAAGTAAAGCAGCTAAATGAGAAAACAATTGAGGAAATGTCTCTAGAAATTACCACATAGTACTCAGCTAACATGAAATCCGAAAACCCTGTTTGGATATCTTTTGAAGCCACAGAAGTACACAGCAACAAGGAAAGGAAGAGAAATTCGGGAACTCTCAAAGCTGGAACACAACATAAAATTTCTTAAATAAAACCTAGGTCATCCCATAGATCTAAGATTTCGAAACCAGAAATTAAAGCCAAAGGAATCCACTTACGAGGTTGATCTTCTTGAAGAATTTCGATGAGAAACTTAGTTTTACGGAATGAGAGAAATCAACTTGAAGAAGTGAAAGAGATTACACGGCTTGGAGGAAACTGAAGGTCTCTCTTGTGAAGGAGGAGACTTGAGAAGTTTTCTCTCCTTCGTGTGCCTTGGGATCGACGGGTGAAGGGAAATGAGGAAGGAGTTTACTTGTCTCTTGCCTTAGAAGCCGTCGGTGGGGTAAAGGAGAAGGAGAGGGTTTGTTTCTCTTGTTCAGCGTATAGGAGAAGGAGAAGAATCCGAATAGCTTATGGAGGAAGCCGACGGTTTCACTTAGAGAAAAAGTAAATTAGTCAAGGGTTGTCTCACAAGCCAAGGATGTATGGTGGGGATTTCAAGCATAGGAGGATATTTTCTCACCTACCCATCCTATGCTTGAGAAGGTTTGGAGTCATATTTTAATTTGATAAAAAGTAGAGGACTCAAAGAAAATAACCCACTTTAAAAATAAGACACACCCATCTTAAAATAATTTATAAAAAAAATGAAGTTCTTTGTTTCAAAATATTTAACTTAAAATAATATTAATAAATGACGTAAAGACCTACACAGTAGGATTCGGGTATTACAGGTTGGGATAGCTCAGTGGTGGCCTAAGGAGGTTGGAGGTGGTGGTCATTTGCCATGGGTGGCGGTGCACGGTGGTGGAGGGTGTGCAACCCATGCGTGAGAGAGAGGAAGCCCGTGTGGTAGAGGAGGGGCTTCTAGCCATGGGTTTGAGGGAGGAGGAAGGGGGAGACTAGGAGGTGCTTGTGGTGGCGTCCGGTGGCCAAGGTGGCTGCGTACGGCGGCGCTAGGAGCATCGTTGGCCTTGAAGCTGTGTGAACCCATTTTCATGGGTATGGTGCGTGTGCGCGACGTAGGGGGAGAGCGAGGCTGAGCTTGCTAGGGGATGATGGCCGGCGAAAGGAAGAGCTGCTGTGGAGGTGGTGGCGCCAGAGGACGGCGCACGGCGGCACAGTAAGCACTAAGCCCGCTCGGGCTGTGCACTTCCGAAAGGGAGAAAGGGAGAGTGTGAGAGAGAGGGGCTGGGCTAGGGAGGCTCTCCGGCATGAGGTGGAGCTGGTGGTGCCGGCGGTGAGGGCTGGCGATGCACGGCGGCGCCGGGCTGAGGCATGGAGCAGTTCGGGCGAGGGGAGGCCACGTACTGCATACGCTTGAGGGAGAGGGAGGAGAGAGAGAGGGCTGAGGGAAAAGTGAGGGGGTCTGGGTCTAGGAAAAGTGAGAGGGCTAAGTTTATGGTGTTAGGAAGGTTTGCACCACACTTGATTTCTACTCAAAGGATGTAGGCATGAAGGTTTCAAGTTGGACTTCAGCCAAGGATCAGTAGCCATGTAGCTTGCCTAAGAATAGAGAATTACCAAGAATTAGTAAATGTGGCCACGATAGCAGAGGCTGAGCAGAGAGGTCTAGCGATCCAGATCAATATCGAACGAAAGAGAACTTCATTGTATACTACTGAAGAAAATCTGGAAAGGAAGAAGATGTCTACTGAACCAGATAAGGGAAAAGGCATCGAGATTGGAAGCTCAATGCCGACCACATACCCAATATGTGGGATGTGTGGAAAGAACAATGGAGGCAAGTGCAAACTTACGTTAGGACTCTATTTTAGATGTGGCGAACCTGACCACTTGATCAGAAATTGTCCCAAAAGAGGCCAGAGAAATGGAATTGTTCCAAACAGAGATTCCAAACCAAAGCCACGACCTCCAGTACCATCTCAAGTGTATGCAGACACTTCTAGGGATGCAGATGCTGACGCCCCAGGAACTGAAGGAGTTGGCGCCGTCACTGGCATTTTTTCTAAGACCTCTGTATTGTTAAGCTTAGTTAAGGTTGATTAGATTACAATTGATGGTACTATTGCATTATTAATACTTTGGGTAAGTTAAATCATTGAGGTTTATAACTTGTAGATAGTTTGATTCAAGTGAGGCCCTATTTTTAGTGATTGTGGTATTACACGAGAGTTCAGTTCGTACTCTGAATTGTTATCAGGTGGTAAGAGTAACATTTGTCGTTAATAGTATTTCTATTCATACTAGTGTAGATATGGAATACATTTTAGTAGTACGAGGAAGGATATTCAAGGTTGATGAATTAGTATCCCACGTATTTGGAGTTTGTTTTGATTCTAAGGTTACAATGAAATTTGTGTTCAAAAGAGTAAAGTGTGTGGGAGAAGCTTTGGCCTTAGTAGAATTCACTTATGATAATAGTTTTATCCAGTCGCGAATAAATGGTTTATGGCGAAGCACCATGTTTGTGGAAACCTAGATTGCCCTTATATTGGAGACCATTATATGGGGAGTAAAATCTTTGTCTTGAGGATTTATGTGAACAGTAGGAACAAATTCTTTGGATTAGAGTCAGAATAAGAGGCATCTCATGATGGATAGAAGAACTATGTCAATCATAAGAGGGAAAGTCTTGATATTAGATTAATACTTGAACAATTATAGAGATACCATCTAGGAGGAGCAACATTTCATTTTGGTTATGAAGAAGTAAGCTAGTCCAAGACAGATGGAATTCCTTGAGGAAATACAGAATGTGAATTCAGTTTTGTATGGTTTAAATTCTTCCAAATTGAACCGCATGAATACTTGAAGTTTTAATTTAGAGAGTATGCTGGTACGACTTGACCTACCTTGTGGAAGGATTCCAGTACAAATTGATATGATTTGAGAGGGAGAGAGAGAGAGAGTTAAGAATGGTAGATATATATATATATATATATATATATACGTTGTGGATAATTCATTGAATAGTGAAGAGAAGAGTGATTTCATTTAAGCAAGGATTTACTATCCTAGAAGGTCAGCCTAGAAGTCAATAAGTTTAGGCAGTAACCTTTGAGAGTGTTTTACCCTTATGTTATAGTGGTAGTTATTTTGTATAACCATGCGATGGTTATAGATAAGAATAGTGTTGACTACGAGAGGAAGGCTTTCCCTCAAGATGACCAAGACCTGCCCCTTGGGCGTGATGAGGCATCCAGTGATGGGCAGTATGTTGGTAAGCAACTTCTTCTTTTGAGTGAATATTATGTTTGTACTTGCGTCAATTTCGAGGATGAAATCTTTTTTTTAGGAGGGGAAGATGTAACAGCCCGCTAAAAATTCATTGGTAGAATTCTTATTGACTTTAGGAATCTCGTGAAAACCCCATGAGTTTTTACGAATCGACCAATCGCATAAGTTTTAGTTTGTCAGCATAGTCAGTTTTATCACTCACTTTGGTGCTAGAAAAATGAGTTTTATTTATTTGAAATACTTAGAAGTGTCAGAATGCGTTATGGTTTACGCCATTAGACTCAATTGATTATTTAAGATTTTATGGCTCAATAAGTTTATTTTCATATTTTCGGACGAAACGCCTGTTTGAAACTATGAAATTATTTTTAGGGGCACTTCGAGATTGAATTTCGGAAAACGATTTTCACTGTAGGTTAATATGAATATTTAAAAATTTTTAGTGCTAAGTTTATGATTCACTTTTTCAAAGTGAATAGTAACCTCGATAAGCTCACCAATTGCAGTGTTTCAAAGATGAATCAATAGATAGATTTGTGAAGGAAATCATGGTGTGAGATCATACCACCTAATCAAAACTTTGTTTCATCTGATCAACCAAATTGTGCCAGACCAAAAAAGGTTTCATTCCTAGTGAAACCCTAAATGGTGGGAATCCAATTGAAAGCCCAAAGTTTGTTGAAACCGAAACCCTAAACCCTAAAGTTGACCTTCAAACCCTTTCTAATCCGATTTCTAGCATTGTGTTTAATCACTTGATTAAATCACTTCCACATGCTACTAATTCTTGAAGTATTTGTTATAACACCATTGATTGGGCCAAGTGATATTGGATTTGGGCTTGATAGCAACCCAAACCCTCTTTAAACCCCAAAATTTAGGCCCATTCGGTTTAGGCCCATTAAGGCCATCGAAATTGGTCCCCATAGGATTGCTATTTAGATATGTTTTGCACCCCCACTTGGCTGGCCAGATCTTTACAAAGAAGGGCCTAGAAGGTTCTTTAAGTACAAAGCTAAAGGGGCCATCTCACTCTTTCACTTTTACACTCCACCTTGTGAAAAGATCTCAGACAGTTTTTCTTATCTCTTTTGTACACCTGATTCGAAGCTTTTGTAAGTATTTTCTCGCAAATATCTCTGCATAAAAGTTGTTCCTTTTGGAGTCTAATTTACGTGGAAACCTTATCGTTCCATTTGGAGATCATTTGATTGGTAAAAAGTTGTTTAGACCACAGAAAGATCATTATGCGAGATAAACTGGAGAGTGTGTTATATTTTGGAGTTTTTGACCAAGCTAATGAGTAGATCTTGGTCCAACATTTTTATGGAGTACTGTTAAAATGTGTATATGATTATTGGCTAAGGATTTTTTGCATGATTAAAAGTTTTGGTAAAATATTTTCTTAGATCTAGAAACTTAGAAACTGGAAGAGTAAAAGTAGTTTCACTTTTGAGAAAGTTTAAATCTTTTATGGTTTAATCTTATTCCAATGGCCTTGATATTTTTATTGGAAGATCCTAAGCCTCTTATATACATGTTTAAATGTTATTTTGGAAATATTTGATGTTAGTTACGAAGATATGAAATTTTATGCAAGGAGATATTCGGTTAGGCCAAAGTGATGATATTCTTGGCTAAATTTATGTTTTGGTTGATGTTTAACCATGTGATCTTCAGTTTGGAGCTTGGATCTGTTTTAGGAAACGTTTTTAAACCATGTGATGTTTTGGTTTGAAGATCACCTCTTTATAAGTCATGGATCAAGAGTTTGATCAGAACAACTTAGAAAGTAAAAATCTGTTTTGAACTTGGAAGAAAAACCAAAAAAGTCCAAGTAGCGTTTTAGTGATTTTGATGACTTTTGATCATGATTCAAAACATGATTATTCTTCGGAATATGTTATGAGTATAGTAGAAGAAAAATTTTGGTTTAATCATGAGTTTTGAAATTTGAAAGAATTACAACAAAAATCAAAGGAAATAGTCTTTGTAAGTTTCGGCCCTATAGAGTTTTAATGGTTGTGTTTAGTTTTAGATTTTTCTGAATTGATATTTGAGCTTAGGACAAAATTTACATAAGGTATGTAGATTTTGGTATTTTTGGAGTTAGGATGCAAAATCCTTAAGTTAGGGGTAAAATGGTCATTTTCCCACATGTAGAGGGTAAAATGGTAATTTTACTCTAAGTTGATATTTTTCCATATTCCTAATTGTTAGTGATTAAGTTCTAATTTTTAGAAATCATTACTTTCAGTTTCTCGTAATCGCGCTTGAGTCTTGTCTAGAAGCACGAAGATCGAGGTAAGTTAGCTTTTAACTTACTATCAGTTTAATGTGTATGAGTGATAAGTAAGGTAACTAAAGTGTATGTATGAATGTTATCATATGTGCTATGCCAAGTCATTACATATTTATCTGTTACACATAATTTATTCTGTCATAAATTATTCATCTATTACATAAGATATTCTATCACGTATTACTATACATTACTATACAATGCAAGTATGTCTTGTTAAGTCAAGTATGCCATCTGTTACATGTATTTCATGTCACGTAATATTTACTGTCATATGTTTTACCATGTTACGAAATATTAACTGTTACATGTTATGTTATGTTACGGGATATTGTCTGTTACATGTATGTCATGTTATGAAATGTTATCTGTTACATTTATATTCCAAAGTATGTCATGTTTGTCGCCTTACGTTCATATCACGCTATGCTACGTCATGACTTCTGTCTTTTATGTCACGTTCATGTCAAGTCATGTTACGAAATGTCATGTATGCCAGTTAAGTTATTCATGTCAATCACGACCCTAAGCGCTAGGATAGGGTAATATCCTAGTGGAACTCCTTTTTTCATGCTAGAGTGTCTAAATAAGTGTAAAATTCCCTAGGTTGACGAAGTACAATCAACAAGTTGCGAATGGGGCCTAACAGCAAGTGTGGCACAAACAATTCATGGGGCCACAACAACTGTGAAGCAAACACTACGTGAGACACATCAATTGTGACACGTAGAATACGTGGGGCCACAACAACTGTGGAGTATGTATTAACGCACTCACAGCTAGTATAGACACCTTTGTTGTGATGCAGTGATCAGCAGAGACACACGGCTCAAGGGGACCTGTGTAGCACTCATATGGTCACTTTATAATTAAGTCTATTGAATAAGATTCCAAGTTCATGTATTTCACGTTCAAGTCATGTTTCACGTTATGTTATGTTCAAGTTCACGTTCATGTTATGTATGCTCACGTTCATGCTATGTTATGTTCATATGATGTTTCAAGTTCACGTTCATGTTAGGTTATGTTCACGTTGATGTTATGTCATGTTCATGTTCACTTTATTTTCAAGTTTACATTTATGTCAAGTTTCATGTTTATGTCACGTCAAGCTAAGTTTCAGTTTCAATTCAAGTTATGTCAGCTCATTCCATGTTATGTCAAGTTACATTATGCTTATTATTTCATGGCATGTTATGCCAGAATATGTTATGCCAGAATATGTTATGTTTACTATTGACTTTGATTGTATATTCATGCCTTTATTGTCATGCATTCATCATTAACCTGTGTAGAAGTTTACTATTAACTTGCAGAGATCTGTAATCAAATCTCACTGTGGTAGTCCCAACTACCATTCCCCCCGAATGGTAGATCTTGTTACAAGATCTAAAAGAGAACCGGGAATCGACCAACTGGAAACGGTCGACTAAGTGACAGTGCGACGTAGTTAATAGTACAATAGTTACCTCAGATTGCTAATTGTATTTGTGGTGTTCAATCTCCAGGGCTCTTTTGATCACAACCATTTTGGACCAGTATTATGATCTCAGTTGTTTAGTATGTCATCATTATGTATGAAGTATGTTTTAAGTATTTAGGATATTTCAGTTTGGTGCATAGTATTGCTAAAGAAAAAAAATTATCCGCTGTGAATATTAAATAATGTTAGATGCATGTTATGAACATTGCATCTTATATGTCATGAACGGGGGCAGGTAACCTTGTGTTGCATGTCTCGATGCTTCAAATGTCCGTCTGATCCCAAGCGAAATTTGGGGGCGTCATAGTGAGTACAACCAACTCTTTGTTGTATCCTTCAAAGAGAAAGGAAAGAATTTAAGTCTCCTAACATCGTCTGTAGCATTATGACTATGAAAAGTTGCAACTACTACCTCAAACTCCCTAATGTGCAAATAAGGATTTTCATTCTCTAAACCATGAAAGGTGGGAAGTAGCTATATCATCCCTGTTTTAAAATCAAGTTGACAAGTGCTGGCTGGAAACATAATTCATGATGGTCTGGCTGTGCATGTAGCGTTGAGGTAATCCTGAAGAGTTCTAGTGGGTTGATCTTCGTGTTCACTCATTTCTCCGAGACTAGATCTGGATTGTCAAATAAAGGATTTAAAAAATTTGATTCTCACTCTAGTACATGCCTACAAGCAAATCAACTCAATTCGTCTCTATATTTGTGCATGTAAGGTAACAAAATACTAAAAATACTATAAAAAGAAAGAAAAAAAATAAAAATAATGTACCAAGATAAAAGAGAGAATGAAGTACCGCCTTTACAAACTGTTGAAGTAAATTATGCCTTATATCGATTCTTGAACTGTACTCCCCGAAAACGGCGCCAACATTTGGATTACGCGGTGGTATAGTATAGTTCAGGGTGTCGATCTACAGGAAGTCGGAAGAAACACTACAAGATGCAAGCTTAAGGAAAAAGAATAAATGAAAGTATGACAAGAATATGAAAATTCTACCTAGAGCACGCAATTAAAATGAGGTTAGGGCATGGATAAAAAGGCATGTAAAGCTTCAGGCTTCCATCAACCGGATCCAATACTCTGGCTTTTTCAATCCAAACGATATACACAATTAAGAATTATAGTACCAAATTCCTAATTGGAAGATATGACATTATATTCATCCACTTTCTCAAATTTAATTCTATAATCTATTCTCTCTTTACAAACCACAATTTTCATATATAAAAATGAATATCAAATCTAAAGACGACACTATATTTACAAACAATAGTGTAGCAAAAGATCACATCAATGACATGAAAAACAATTGTTTAGGTCATAATCATATTTTCATAATCCTATAGCTCAACGAAATCAAACCATAGCAAGATTTAATATAATTGTTTCAAACTTATAAAAATCCTAGACAAATAGAGAATTTAATTCTAGAATCTTAAACAATAAAACTTAATCTATGAATTGAAATAAAGTCCAAATATTTTTATTTTTCGAAGAACTAAAAATTAAAAGCTATATTTTTCTCTTCTCCAGAACTGTGCCTCCTCCCTTCAAAACTCTCTGCCAATGTGATATGCTTCTCTAGGGTATAAAAGAAACCCTAATGTCTTCATGATTCCCGCATAAAAAATCACCTAAATTTTAGGAGTCAGATTGGTAGCCGTGTATGCACTTCAAGATTCAGAATTTGGACATCCTTATCAAATATGGATTTTTAGCCTTTTAAGATAGTTTTCCAACACATTAAGAATTGCATCAATCGGATGTGTGAGTGGAAGTTACGATTAAAATACTAACGTATGTTCAGACTGTCTCCTAGCGCATTTTGGACTTGGACTTCTTGCAGTTTCCTTTTGTGATTTGTTTCTTCTTCACTTGATCCAAATTACTCTCAAGCCCACCTTATTTGAAGCTATCCTTTATTTGTTATTTTGGAAAGTTATCCCGACGTTGAAGTCTTCTCATGTTGAAACATCATTGCTTTGCTGAAAGTCCACGTCTATCCACATTGAAAATTAGTCTACATTGGAAATGAAGAGTCCTTATTACTTGAAAGACTTGCTCAATTCAAAAGTCATGCTTCATTAAAAACTCCTGGGAATTATTCCAATTCAAAAATTGCTTTGAATTTGACTGGGCTTTAGCTCTCTCTTTTATGGATCATGAAATTAAACATAATAATGTGTTTAGGAGTATTCCAAAGTAAATAGAAACTAAATTTAAGAATACAAATTTATTCCTATGATTTCTATTTACATTTTAGCATTCTAGTCCAATAATTGGATCTTTAAAGTGCACTTTCATGCACTCATCATTGGTCAAAATTAATTACCACTAAGAGAGTGGATGAGGGTGTAAAAGTGTGTACTTGAGTGTTTAGATGCTTATGGAAGTGACTTAACCTAGTCAGAAAATACTTAGTCACAACCGACCATGTTTAGGATTTGGAAACCATTTAGGGTTTCAGCTTCCTTTAGGGGTTTAGGGTTTTGTTTTGCTTCCAATGGTTTAGGGTTTCATTATGGTTGAAACGCTTTTTTGGTTGGATGGAATAGTGATTGGTGTAAGAGACCATGATTACAAGCTTGTTTCATGAGCCATCTCTTACACACTTTATCTCCTCTTGAAGAGTGTCCAAGGGTTTTCAAGTGGATGGCTAGGATTGAGCCATGTGTCCAAGTAAAAAAGTTTTCTAGTGATCCTAAGTTTATTTGGACATCCTACATGGCGATTTGACAGTTGTTTAGAATACATGCAACGTGACGCTCTCCCGCAAGGTTACTATTGACCGAAAAAACTTGAAACTTTTTATTGCACCATAAAATTCTAAATATTCATACGAATCTAATAGTCCAATTTGTTTCATAAAATCCTACTCTTAAGTGTCTTAATTAAATAGAAAGGTGATTTCGTCACCATAGTAGATCGAGATCCAACTACGCTAACAAAATAAAACCTAGTTGATCACTCGGTTCTTGAAATCCTTTGAGATTTCATGATGCTTTTAAGGTATAAAGAAATTGGATCCTTACAAGACCATTCTTTGATATGTTTGTGGTGGTGTTCATAGATGATATTCTAGTGTATTCCAAGGATGCCAAGAATCATGAGGATCACCTGAGAATGATGTTTGGAAAGCTCAAGGAACAACAACTATTCGCTAAACTCGACAAATGTGAGTTTTGGCTAGAAGAAGTTAAATTTCTTGGCCACCTGATATCGAAAGGAGTCACGGTGGACCCAAGAAAGATTGAAGCAGTGATGGATTGACAACATCCTAACACATTACACGAGGTTAGAAGTTGTGATGCCCCCAAATCCTAGACCCTGCTTGGGATATGGCAGTGACTGAAGCGGCGAGACATGCAACACTAGGTTACATACCTCCATACATAGTGGTTAACATCAATGCACCTAACATGCATTCCAGTAGTTTGAAGTAATCGTAGTGGAATTAGTCAGTTCATAAAATGTTGTACCAGAATAAACTAATATCACAACTTCATTCATAACTTTAAATTAAACCTTATTTGTTCCTAGTTTATCAAACAATACACAAACCAAATATACATCATAGTAATGGAGAATTAAACTCGTGGTTTGCTTCAAAGGAGTCGATTGGTGGTTTGTGTTGGCATTGCCAAGGCTTGTTTCCAATTGACAAGGGTTGAGTTTATTGTAAGCTTCAAGGATTGTCTAAGAGTGATTAAAAACAATTATAAAATCCAAACATTTCAGATCATAAATGTGAAGGAAAAAAATTTAAAGATAACTATCCAAAAGAAATCATGGTATGGGTTACTAATCATGTGTGAGATGAGTAGTGGTTCTTAACTCAAGTTAGAAGCTTAACCTTGGTTGGGAGGGAACCCAAGGGGAATGTGGTTCATCTTGGTTTTAAGGGAAACCCATGGTATGGTGTATGTGGGCTCCAATTGGAAGGGATGGGCAGCAAGAGGCACTAACACACACATCCCTACATGCCACTTGCCACTTGGCAAGCATGCACATGCCTAAGAAGTCCAAAGTCTAGGATTAGGGTTTTGTCAAAAGACCAACACGCCCTAGAGGTTTAGTTTGAACCCGTACAAATGGAATCCCTTAAACCCACAATCAATTTGAAAATTTACCTAAGAAAGCTAAAATCAAGCCAATGAAAAATTTAGACCCGTTGAGGAATTTGTTTCAAGAATCTAGATTATATGAAAATCTAGACCCGTTGAAGAACTTGTCTCAAGAATCTAAATTATAAGGAAGAATGCCACAAATGTTGTGATTTACTTTTGATAAGTTCAAAAGTTCATTCAAAAACAAGAGGAGATAAACTCAACTCACAATGAATAAATTCATCAAATTTCATAAAACTCAAAATGAGGCTACAAAGAGTATTTAAAACAAAATCGAATTAAAACCTAGCCAAAGTAATTCCCAATCTTCCAAAAATACCCCCAAGTGAATAGTGCACAGTACTCGGCTACAGTAACTTACATATTTCAATCCCCCAAAAATCCTACTTTAACATAAAAATTTTTCCCAAAATACCCTTGGGCAAAAAAACCCTAGCTTCAAATTAAACAATCCCTAAACTACTCTTAAAATCTTCTCTTGAAACCCTAGTTCATAAAACATAAAACATATGTGGGCCAAACATCCTCAAGCCCCATTATTCTAGACTAATTCCTATAACTAATAAAATAAGCCATTTTAATTAATTAAACAAGATCCAAACAATAACTCTAACTCGTGTCTTTCATAGCTTGTTTCAAGTGGATCAAAACTGGATCTCCTTCTCTAAAGCTCATCTTGAGTGTTGGACTCTTGCTAGCTTCATCCCAAGTAGATTGCACTAATCTTTGCATTGTCTCCTTGGCTTTTGACCTTGTAATTGGCCCATCTGGAACTTGCAAAAGATCTTTAAGACTAGATTCATCTTGGTGCCCATCATTCCCCCTCTCCTCGAAAAGATTTGACCTCGAATCTCCACCTACATCAAATGAAGAACGGTTAGAAACATTGAAAGTAGTAAAAACATGATACTCATCGGGAAGATCCACTTTATATGCATTATCATTAATTTTCTCAAGAATTTGAAAAGGTCCATCCAAGCTACTCATGTCATCAACAAGCAAAAGCATCAAAGCTAAAGAAGTAAGTAGATTAAAACCATAAACAATGTCAAAAGGAGAACAAGAAATAGTAGTATGCAAGGTATTATTATATGCACACTCTAATATGGGCAAATGATACTCCTACAAACATTCATGAAACACATCTAAAGTTTTCCTTACAGTAAAATGACCACTCCAATTGTATATAAACTCAAAGAATGGCAAGCAATACTCCCACAAACGTTCATGCAACACCTTAATGAATGGCAAATGATACTCCCACAAACGTTCATGCAATACGTCTAAAGTCATCATTACACCAAAGTTACCCAACAAACCACCTTGTCTATCACACACGAGCAACTTACGCATAAAACTTGTAGGCACACAAAGTCTATTCTCTCTACACAAGTACCAATCTAGTTTATAGAACTTACCAAACGATGCCTTCTCACCTGTTCCATACACACTTGCAAAGTCATTGTCGTTAGCATGCAATTTCTTATCATATTCAAATCTCAATAACATTGCATTTAAGATAAAGATAAGAACATACCTTCTTACTAATGCATTAACCACAACATTTTCCTCACCATGTGTGTATTTGATTATATGAGGAAAAGTCTCAATACCGTCCTCCCACTTAGTATGCATTATAGTCAACAACTTACCTTGTCCCTTTAAGTGTGTTAATGACTCATGTTCTTCAAAAAAAGGTCATGTAGGAATTGTTGCACCTGACACAAAATTAATGTAGTGCTCTATCTCCCTAATAGGTGACAATCCACTAAACACACCGCTAGGAAACATGACCTCATATCCCTGCAACAAAGAGACAATAACACTAGACAAATATATGTCAAGTTTGTTAGTATTAAGACTCGCCTTAGCATAAAAACTCACTTTTCTTTTTGTTTTTCTCTCACTTTCTTCACTCTCTCTTTTCTTTCCACTTTCTTTTTCTTTTTCACTCTCTTTTTTCCTTTCACTCTCTTTTTTTTTCATCTTTTTTTTGAACTCTCAACCTCACAATTATTTTTTAACTCATTCTCTCTTTTTCTTGAGTTCTCAGCCTCAGCCTCATCTTTTTTCTCTTTCTCCTTTTCGGCCTCACTATTTTTTTTTCTCAATCACAATCACAATCTCACCTTCACTCTTGCTTTTTAGATCAATCTCATTTTCACTTTTTCTTTTTGGATCACTCTCACTTTCAATCTTTATTTTTTGATAACTCTCATTTTCACTCTTTCTTTTTTGAGCAACCTCACTTTTCAGTTTCAGTTGGAGCACATGGATCTGTGTTGGAGTTAAAGGAGCAAGTATGATTGTTTTTTCATCATTTTCAAAACTGTACATGTTCCTTAACCCATTATTCCTATCATACTGCCACAGCTTCACCAACAAAAGATGGCCAGCATGCATAGGCACTACATCACAAAGCACCACATCCTGGTATGTCCCAATAGAAAAAGAAACTAGCATTTGCTTATTTACCCTAACCTCCCCACAATCACCCAACCACTGCAACTTGTATGGTCTAGGTGTTTCAAGGTAGATAAATTCAATTTCTGAACTAAAGTAGTGCTAGCCAAATTAATACAACTCCTCTCATTACTGATCATACTACATACCTTGTTATTATTGTGGTATCTAGGATGAAAAATGTTCTCGCTCTACTGCTGTGTATCATTCATCCTAATTTGTGTATTGAGAGCAGGCTTGGCAACAGGAGGCTCACCATACTCTTCATTCTTAGACTTATATTCAATACTAGGCTCACGCCTCCTCCTATCTCTCCCACCTTGCAGTTTTCTACACACTGCATCTCGTTGATCCATCCTATCCCTCACTTCCCCCAACACCAAATCCAACCATTCAAATTGTTGTTGCATGGCATGCAACAGAAAGAATGAGTTATCTGCTATCGCCTTTGGTGATGAGTCACTCTTGTGAGACATCATAATGCACTGCACAAAAAGAGTGTTAATGAAAAACCTCGCACCCTCCCATACGTGTTTACACTCGAATAATGACACTCCACTCGTGTTTCACTCTTAATTAGTTTTTTTTTCTTCTGATAATAGTCTCACACTCTCTTGCCTTTTACCTCAATAGTTTCTCCGCTCAAGTTCTTTAAGAACTAGTTGAACTAAATGAAGATAATACAACCTTGTATTATTCCAACCAGCATTAGGTTCAAGAAACAAGGAAGGAATAAAATGACACAAGACTCAAGGAATTTATACGAGGGAAAGAGTAATTATGAAACAAGATACCAACTAAAAAGATGTATTCAGCCCCTTTGATGATAAAGCCCAATCAACAAATGTCTTTTTTTCTCTTTGTTGTAACTATGTAGCAACCTTTGAATATGCTACATTTTATTTTTCTTCTTTTTTGTTTTTTTTTTAATTTTCTTTTCTTTTAATTTATTTTCTCTAATTCAATCACAAACACCAATATTCAATTGTGAAAATCAATCAATTGAATTGAAACTCACAATAATTGATAGTGAAGTAGAAGAGAATCAATGGAAATGGAATCCCTTGAACCCACAATCAATTTGAAAACTCACCCAAGAAAGCCAAAATCTAGCCAATGAAAAATTTAGACCCAGCGAGGAACTCGTTTCAAGAACCTAGATTATTTAAAAATCTAGAACCGTTGAAAAACCTGTCTCAAGAACCTAAATTATAAGGAAGAATGCCACAAAGGTTGTGATTTGCCTTTGATAAGTTCCAAAAGTTCATTCAAGAACAAGAGGAGATAAACTCAACTCACAATGAATAAATTTATCAAATTTCATAAAACTCAAAATGAGGCTACAAAGAGTATTTAAACCAAAACCTAATTAAAACCCTAGCCAAAGTAAATCCCCATCCTAAGTAAACCCTAGCCAAAAATACCCTTGAGTGAATAGTGCCGCGGCTACAGTACTTGGCTACAGTAACTTACATATCTCAATCCCCCAAAAACCCCAGGTTAACATAAAATCCTTTCCTAAAATACCCTTGGGCGAAATACAAGGCCTTCCCAAAAGAAACCCTAGCTGCAAATTAAAACAATCCCTAAACTACCTTTGAAAACTTCTCTTGAAACTCTAGTTCATAAAACATAAAAACATATGCGGGCCAAACATCCTCAAGCCCCATTATTCTAGACTAATTCCTATAACTAATAAAATAAGCCCTTTTAATAAATTAAACAAAGTCCAAATAATAATTCTAGCTCATGTCTTCCATAGCTTGTATCAAGTGGATCAAAATTGCATCTCCTTCCCTGAATCCCATCTTGAGTGTTGGAGTCTTGCTAGCTTCATCCCAAGAGGATTGCACCAATCCTTATATTGCCTCCATGATCTTCTTGGATCTTGACATTTTAATAGGCCCATTTGGAACTTGCAAAGGATCTTTAAGACTAGGTCCATCTTGGTGCCCATTAGGTTCAGTGAATCGAGACCATTTTGTGTCACACGCCTAAGGGCACTTATGGAATTCAGATTTCTTAAACTCCAAGGGTAAGCCACTTTTCACTCAAGCAACATGAGTCACTTGGACCTCCCAAGAGAGGAAGGGGAAGGGTTTCGGTGAAGGCCATCGGCAAATTATACATGGCATAAATACATGCATCCAACCTTTGAGATTCCTTATGTCATGGGAATGTGGGAGCCTGACGGTCTAAATAAGAGGAAGCCCAAGGGCCGGCACCCAAAGGAGACACTCTCCAAGGAGACACTCTGCACATTTCATTTTCGAACTCTCTCCACCATAGAAAGAAACTCATGTCTTCACTTTCTTACCATTTCTCACCAACCAAACATTGTGTACTTATGACCTACCTTCATCCAACCAGCCCCACAAGTGAAGAAGGAAGTCGTGAATCCACCCAAAAAGAAGAAGCTCGCACGTTAAGAATCCCTTGACCATTTTCATCCACATGCATGCACGACCACTTAGAGTGAATGGGAGATGGGAGGCTTAGATCTGTGGGTATTTGCAAGAAAAGAATCTGAGCCTTCCATTAGCCAAACATTGATAAGAATGGAGCTCAAGGAAGGATGATAGAGTTGGCCACTACTAGGGTTAAGATATGACTTGTTCGTTTGGCCAAACTTCGGCTAGGGAAGAGAAATGCCATGCAAGGTGACACACACTCCACACTAACATACTCATACACGCCATGAATAGTTAGTGAGACCCCATGACCACGTCTTATTGGGGAAGTAATGGACACCATACAGCCTCGGGCAACTTCTTCTAGGCTGAATGCAAGGAGAGCTCTTCTAGCCATGGAAGAAGCTCCACAAATAGTGAGGGAGTAAACCCTAGATCCAACATACACACTTACTCGAATTAGGGTTTTGTGTGTCACTTCGTCTAATATTTTAAATCATATTTCCAACTTGCTTGATCATGATACTTGTGTTTTTCTTCAGATATTTGTAAGTAGACTCTCAACCTACTTTGGATAATGTTTGTATATGCCGCGTGAACGGTGCATTCTTATTTGCTATCATATCCACTCGCTGATTGATGATAAGCTCTTGCTATGTAATGCTCTTTTTAAATTGGATTTATATGATGATCTTGCTATGTTTACATGTTCATGATGTTTTCGGTTATGCTTAGAAATACTAGTTTGAGTTGCTTGTTATAACATATTTTTATAAGTCTCAAATGATTTGGCCACGTATATATATGTTCGGGTTTAAACATTGCTCTTCCTATTTGCTATGTGTTGATGTTATTTGCATATGTTTGTAAACTGAGTATTCGAATGTTCTAAGATTTTCAAGTTGTAATCAGAGATGTTCAATGTTTGGTTACATGATTACATGACTCACGACATTTACATGTTCATATGTTTCATGAAATTAAAAGTGTTGCAAGTTTCATGTTACATGTATTTGGCTTGTATATTGTTTTCAAAGAAAAGAGTTTGGGGAATGTCCTAGTGAAATTTCTATGTCCACTCTAGAGTGCTTAAATTGGAGTGGTAGCCTCTGGGTCGACCAAGTATCGTCGCCGGGTCTCGAATGGATCCTTGTGGAAAGGATATTGGAGCGGGGTAGCATCTAAAGCTAGTGGGTGTCACATGTGAAATTGTGAACTATCGCATAGTTAAGGATTATGACATAGTAACCACGGTCAAATGGGTCATTGGGTGATGCGGTAACTAGTGGGGAGCCAATGGTGCATATGGGAGCCGTGAAGTATCCAAACTACATGTTAGAAGAAGGGAACAAGGAAATAAGTTAAGGATGTGATATATGTATATTGTTCAATGTGCAAGAAAATGGAAAAAAGATGTTTTATTTAAAAGTTAAGTTGCATAAACCAAGTTTTGTGTCAAGTACATGTCCACGCATCCATTTCATGGTTTGCCTTTATATGCCCATGTTATAATGGGAACCAAGGTGGGCCTAGTCTTAAAGATCCTTTGCAAGTTCCAGATGGGCTAATTACAAGATCAAGGAAGCAATGCAAGAATTGGTGCAATCCACTTTAGACGAGTCTAGCAAGAGTTGAATATTCAAAATGGGCTTTAGAGAAGGAGATCCAGTGATCATCCATGTGATATCATGTTATTCAAGATGGGTTCATATCATGTTATCTGTTGTATGTTGTCTGTTTACTTACTGAGATTTCTCGAAATCTCACCGTGATAGTTTCTACTACCACCAGTAGAAGTTGTTACAGGTACTTAGGACCCTAAGTAGGATGAATGAGATTAGTGACCTAGTCGAGGACGGGTACACTCTTGAGGCCCGCTACAATTTTGTTAATGTTCACTTAAGGACTACTTCCAGATACCTTAATGACATCCAAGATACTCTGAATAAGCACCATGACTCACCAAGGTCATCCGAGCACGAGGACGCACTCTCCTCAGGAGATCGTATGGACATTGTAACAAGCTATCTAAGACAAGCATGAGAGTACACCGTAGAAGCCCAAAGGGTTACTCAGAGTTTGGAAATTCGACAGCCTGAACCGCCTCAATGAAAATGAGTCTTTTTATGTATCTCAAGCAAAGTAATGCTTGGAGTTTTATGGGTCACAATGTAAAACATTATCTATTTTGAGGAAATTTGAACAATGAGATATTTTGGTATATTTAGTTTTATGGTACCCTTATATCTTTGAAAAATTGCTCTAAATCTTACTTATATTTACATGAATTTCAGCTGCGATTTATTGCATACTGCTCGAATACAATAGCTGCATTACATCTTAACTGTCATATACGGGGGTATGTAGCCTTGAGTTACATGTCCCAATACTTCAGTCACTGTCCAATCCCAAGCGGGCACTAGAGGCATCACAACGTGACACGAAACGAAAGGATAGATAGACTAACATATCGTATTGTGACATGTACATGAGATGCATGACTTGACATAACATGAAATAGACAAACAGTACGTAACATGACATAAAAAGTAACAGATAAACATTTCATGACATGACATAATGTGTAACAGATAACATTGTGTGACATGACATCATGTATAACAAATAACATTATGTGATGTGACATAACATATAACGGATAACATTACGTGTAACATAAATGTTTCATTATAGGATATAATATGTGTAATAGATAAACATACTAGTGACATGACATATATGGTAACATAAGTACATAAACAATATTTCCCTTACCAACAAATATATACAATAATCTGAAAGTAAGTTAGAAGCTAACTTGCAATGATTGTCACGTTTACGGGAAAAAAAAAATGAAACCCGAGAAACTGTAAGTTAGGAATCTAAATTTTAGAAACTTTATCACTAACAAATAGAAACATGAAAAATACTAGCTTAGAATAAAATTACATTTTACCCTCAAAATGTGAGAAAATGACCATTTTACCCCTAACTTAAGGATTTCACATCCTAACTCTAAAAATCTTCAAAATTTGCATTCCTCATGTATATTTTGTCCTAAACTCAAATATCTACTTAAAAAAATTTAAAACCAATCACAACTATGAGAAACACCATAAGGCCAAAACACTCCTAAGGTCATATCTCTTGAGTTTGTTGCAATTTCATCTGACTTCAAAACTTATGCTCAAAGCGAAATATTGCAACAAAGATTCTCATATCCTAAACTTAAAAACATGCTTAAAACATCCAACAAAATCTACTTCACAAAACACAAAATTTTAAGCAAAAAGATCCAAACTTTTAACCAAAACAAAAACTCTTAGATCTCAAGGTTTGGACTCTTTTCAAAATATCTCCAAAAGTTCAAAAGTTTTCTTCTAACATGTTTATAACACATTCCTAAGAACTAACGTTATTTGAATCAACACATAAAAGTCACCAAAATTACAAAATCTCATTGAAGTACTCGACTCCAACACTAAGACAAAAACATAATTTTTTTCTCAAGCATGATTTGATCAAACACTTGATCCGAGACATATCTTGTTATGACACAAGGTTACCTACCCTTGTTCATAACATATAAGATGCAATGTTCTTAATATGCATCAAGTATTATGCAATATTCACAATGGATAATTTTTTTATTTAGCAATACTATGCACCAAACTGAAAATATCTCAAACACTTGAAACAAACTTCATACATAATGATATACTAAACAACTGAGATCACAATACTAGTCCAAAATGACTGTGATCAAAAGAGTACTGGAGATTCAACTCTATAGTACAAGTAGTAATTTTAATTAACTACTATATTATCATTGACGTCAAACTGCCGTTTCCAGTTGGTCAATTTCTGAGTCTCCCTTTAGATCATGTAACAAGATCTACCATTCAGGGGAATTGTAGTTGAGATTACCATAGTGAGATTTGATTACAAATTTCAGCAAGTTAACATAAAACCTCCAACCAAGTTAATGATGCATGCATGACAGTAAAAACATGAATGTATAATCAAAGTCATAAGTAAGCATAACATAACTTGACATACAACATATCACAATTGACATAACTTAAACTGAAACATGAACTGAACTTGACTTGCTTGACATGGACTTGATCTGAGACTTGACTTGACATGAACTATGAAATGAGAAAGGGGATGGTCTGCACTCTTCTTACAAAAACTGAAAGGTGAAGTAAGGTATTGAATGACGCTTGAGTGATGGAAGTCTTGGCCAAAACAAGGGGCAAACTACCCATGGTATGGGCGGTAAGGTGTAGTGTAGGTGGTTGTGGTGAGGTGTCCATTGCTTTCCCATCAAGGACTATTTGAGGGTCGTCTTGAGTTGTGGGTGGTCAGCCTTGGGTGGGTGGGAACTTTCTCAAGAAACTTTGCCAAGGATGCCAAAATTAGTGGGCCTTAATTGAATGGTCTTCATCTTGGGATTTAAAGAGAGTTTTGTTAGGGTTTGAGACGCTACCAAGCTCAAATCTAATTTTTCTTGGCCCAAGAAAATTTACAAGGTTTAAATAGTTGAATAATTATGTCATAACATGAATTCGAGGGATTAATAGCACGTAGAAGTGATTTAATCAAGTGATTAAACACAATGCTAGAAATCAGATCCATTTAGGGTTTGGAAATAAAGTTTGGGGTTTGAGGAAATCGTTTAGGGTTTCAGTTTCAACCTAACTTTTGGGGTTTCAAATGTATTTCAAGTATTTGGGGTTTCACTAGGGTTGAAACCCTATTTGGTTTGGCACAAATTGGATGATTAAATGGAATAATGTTTTGCTTAGGTGACGTGATCTCAATGCTTGATTTCCTTCACATTTTCATTTCATGGTTCCTCTTAGTTCCAAGTGTCCAATACTATTCACCAAGTGTGTCTAACAACTTGCCAAGTGTGAGGTTACTACTCACTCCGAAAAAGTGAAAAATAAATTTTGCACTGAAAGATCCTAAATTGTTCTATTGAGGTTACTATTCACTCCGAATAGTGCAATTCATTTATCGAAAATCAACTCCGAAGTACCTTGAAATAATCAAAATGTGTTTTTGAATGGACGTTTCATCCGAAAATTGAAAACGAGCTTATTGCACCATAAAATCCTAAATATTCAAAATAAACTAATGGTGTAGACCTCATCCCATTCTAACACTTTTAACTACCTCAAATAAATAAAAATCATATTTTTGGCCCCATAGTGAGTGGCAACACTGACTAGGCTGACAGACCAAACCTACGCGATTGATTGATTTATGAAAACTTACGGAGTTTTCATGAGGTTCCTAAATCCTATAGAAATTTCACCACTGAATTTGTAGTGGGTTGTTACATCCCATCCGTGCACTATTTAGGCTGACATTTCAGCCATAGGACAACCTTGGGTGGTAGGGGAAACTTCCTCAAGAAGCTTTGCATTGGTGGTGTAACAACCGACCAAAAACTCAACAGATCAGTTTCTAGGCTTTAAGAATCTCGTTGTGACAACCCGGACTTAGCCAAGTCCTTGCCTACTTTTGTCACCATGATATACCTAAGTTGGATTGTGCATAAGGTTTAGAGCCCTTAAGAAATCTTGAGGTTTTATTTATTTAAAATTGTTTGGCTTGGTGTAATTAGCATTTTAGCCCATGAGAAAGGCCCAACAAGGCCTTAGGATTTCGGCCAACCTACTAGATTGAAGTACAAAACCCTAGAAGGTTTCGGGTACACGCCCAACCCCCCAAAAACCCATGGCCTTTTGTCATAAATTCAAGGCCCAACGAATCTTGGACCAAATAGTGGGAAGTAGGGTGAGAGAAATAGGGTTTGGTGTAGCCTAAAAGCATTAGCACACCATCCATGACAAGAACATTAGATTTTTGACACTTGTCATTCATGTAGAGGGAAAGGAGGTTTCTTCTAGAGGAAGTAATCATGAGGCGCCTAGGGAAGACAAGGGATACTCGGCCATTGCACCCACACATGCCAACCACCCACTTTTTCCTTGCCAATTGTCAAAACCATTTGAATTCCAAGGAAGATTGCATGGGAAAGGGGCGCATAAGGGAGCTCAAAGGACAAAAATGCAACCCACCAAGAGTTAGGGTTTCGGCCGAGGTGAGATGCACACCCACCCTAGATGATCTAGCAACTTCTTTGCCAAGTGTCACACATGCATTCGAGATGGGAGTTTCTAGAAGGAATAAATGATTAGGACTGGAAGAGGCACATTGGGACAAGGCAAAAACCTAGTCCCTAGCTTCGGCCACATACACATGCCACTCTCCCACACCCACAAGCCACATGTCACTCACCTAGGAAGTTTTCACTACATGCCACCCCAATAAGCTAGGGAATAGGAAGATACCTTGTGGAGAAATGAGAAGGGGGGCCAAAACACACACACACCACTTGCCAAGTGCCAAGCATGCACACGCTCATCCTCCCAAGAATCATTTGGCCACACTCTCCCTAGGTTTGGCCACACACACATGCACACACCACTTGACCTTTTACCCATTAGATTCATTGAACCTATACATGTGAAGAGGGGCACTCTTGAAAACTAGGGTTTCGGATGAAGGGTCTCACATGCCACTTGTTAATGGGATTCGTAACCTTCTCAAAACAACACAATGATGAGGAAGATGAAGGGGGTTTTGGCCATTGTGCCACATGGCATCCGCATGAGTCTCTTACATTTTCAAGGTTAGAGTGTGAGAGAAGGGAAGATGTCTATAAAAGGGGAGGGGCCGACCGGTGAAGAGTCTTTTTGGGCAAATTTTGAATTCTCAAACACTTCACTCTTGCTTCTCTTCTCCTCCCACATGCCTAAGCCATTTCTCACCACTTTCTTGCCACCCAAACACACGTCTCCCTCACCTCTCATCTCCTCCAACCTCCAGACAAGGAAGGAAACTAAGGGTCTCCCTTACTAAGGAAGTGGGAGCACGGTACAACCACACAACGGATCTTTGAGAGAAAACTAGGTTTCTCAGAGTTGGGAGGCCGAAAGCTTGGGGGATGATGTAACACCCCGCTTCCCAAAAAGACATTTTAGAATTTTCGGGGAGCCAATGTGCTACTACTAAACTTGAACTTAAATTTTTTTCTTTTTAACGCACCAGATGTGAAAGTTTCCATAAATAAAAAAACTTTAATAAATACTTAAAATCTAAAATAGAGTCTGCAAAAGCACTTATTTTAAAAAAATACAGAAGTCTCATGTGTTTATCAAAATAATTTATTTAAACCTTAAACCATAAAAATAATCATAGCATAATTTGTCTTGGCCTCTGCCTCGCCTCCCGAGGTCAAGTCCTGTCCTGCAGTCTCATCCTCATAAATGTCATCACCTGGGGTGGTTTAAAAACATAAAAATATACAAAAACATGAGTCGAATACTCAAAGCAATACATTATACAGTAAACGTAATAAACATAAGGTTTATTGAAAAACGTGCATACTCATAAATTCATACGTAAATAACATGAACTTATATTTCACTTATCATAGGCCGTTACCCACTATTGACCCCCGTGAGTTAGGGTAGCGAATCCGATTCCGCTTGTGGCTGCGGGTTGTGGAATCCATACATAAGGAATACATACTGGGTGCACTACCAGCATACACGACCTGACAATGCAATTTGCCCATAACAGAGGTACCATCTTCATATTATAACATAGGCCATTACATATATGGCTGGTCCGCCATAGTAGTGATCGGTCGTAGCATGTGTGAAGGGAGTATGTGTGGAGTGTACTCCATGAGGTGCAGCGATACACCGTGTGGTGTGTCGCAGAGATAAGAATGGTTGAGCAGTGGATGGGCGTAGAACGTGGTGAGTAGTGTCGGGAACTGTGGAACAGTGTCCCGAAGTAATTATGGTATAGCCTATAGTCTAAGGTGACACTTGTCACCTTGTTGGACTTATGGTTGGGAATATGGATGAAGTAGCAGAATAAGTATAAGAGTACGCAATGGAAGCATGACTGGGCAACGTCACTTCGTGACGTGGTTACTGACAGTCGTGCTTGCGATGGGTGAAGTGATAGGGTATGAATGGCGTAACGGGAACGTGACGAGATGTCACCATGTGTCAGGAGTACGTGAGAAACCGTACTCATGATGAGTTAGGAATTGACGTGGCAGAATGTTGGGTAACGCGACAAGGTCACGGTGTAGCTTGGGAATAGTCTCGAGCTGTATGACGTGACATAAGACGTAGTTATGAATGGAGTCTTGTCGTGTTAAGTGTCAGGATGAACTGTCAAAAGGGACGGGTAGCATGAAGAGTCATGCTAGCCAGATTAAGAGAATGTTGGTATCGGAGTATGGTGCTTGTTTGTACAAGCAGGTGATCAACGTGTTATATATGTTGATCTTAGGTGATAAGGGGTAAAGTACATGTGTAACATGGTGAGCCACATGTACCGGACAGATTCACCATATGTAATGGATAATCTGTCCTGAGCATAGTTGTATGGTGCTTAAACCTCAGAGTTGGCTTAGAGCCGTGTGGTTTGTATGGATGGAAATGAGGATTAGTCTGGGCTAAGATACATGAAAATAGTGACGGATGTACTATCTAAGGAAGAGATGCGTGACTTAGTCAGTCTGAGTCATGTGTCGAAATGTGGTTAATGAGAAGAATGAGACACAGGTCTTAGTGTCTTAATCCTAAGGTAAATCATGGGTTCACTTTAGTGGATGAGCACTCGAGGCAAGACTTGAGTTGGAAGATGCGGTCACCACAATGGGTCCCCGAAAGTTTTAACTTAGTAAGGAACACGTAAGAATACGGGATAGAAGGAGAGTGTTCCAAGTGAAATGTAGCTTGTGTTTTCTAAGTTTAAGTTGCTTATGTACTAGATAGAGAATGACATTAAGGTATGTGTATGCATGTAGGTTGCCATCTGACAAGCACATGAATGGACTGCATGATATGCAAGTAGCATGGAGTCCAGGTAAGCGTTACGGTCATGCTCTTCTAGAGTTTTCCAAGATACAAGAAACGTTTTTCCTTTAAGATGCTTTAAGAAAAGAAATGAAAGACATTTTAAGAAAGAAAACGATAAGTGTTCAAAGGTATACGTACGTACGGCCCCTCCTTGGCAGCCCCTTTTTAAGCACCCAAAGTAATAATTGTACGCATGTGAATGGATGACTATACGGTGTATCTATTGTATGTATTTTCTAAGAAAATCAACGAACCGATTTTTATGATCATAAAAAGATGTTTTCTCATGAAATGATGTTTTCTCACGAATGAGAATGTTTTATCATGAAAGGCAAAGAAAGACATGGAAACAGATGCTTTTATGGATCCTACGAACCGACACTCTTATGGATGCCATGAGGTGATGCTCGTGGACACCATGAGAGATGACGTTTAAGGCGATGCTTATGGATGCCATGAAGGCCGACGTTTCAAATGTTTTATGATGCCACGAACGAATGTTTTACGGAAGCCATGAAAAGATGATGTCTATGCACATGCTTTTAAAAGAACGATATTTTCTCACGAAAATGAATGTTTTGTCATGAAAGGATATGTTAAATTAAAGATAAGAAAAGAATGAAAGCTCCAGCTCTTTCGAGCTGGCATGACCGAATGAAAGAACAAAATGAAATGAAAGCATGAAATGTATGAAAATACATAACGGCCATATGAATGAATGAAAAGGGGTACCCAATGAATGAATGGGCGGATTGCAATGTCGGGCAGTAGTGCTGGTAGTGCACCCAGTGCTGCACCCTAACGAAATGAGATTCCAACCCGCGGCCACTAGCGAATCCATTGGCCATAGGGCTACTAACCCTAACACATGGGGCGTAACAGTGTGTACCGGCCATGAAAGTGATAAAAAAGAATGTATGCATGCATGAATGTATGAATGCATGAAAGCACGACTGCACGAACTCTTGACGAAATGAAGGCACTGACATGAGACACGTTTACGAAAAGAAAGCCCATGTTTAAGAGAAAAACCCCGTCCAATGAAGTTTTCAAAAGAACGCACGTATGCATGTATGCATGTATGTATAGTATGTATAGTATGTATGGAATGTTGAATGCATGACTGAAAGCCTATATTGTTATATTTTAACTGTATGAAGTAATTCTTACGAGTTTTTGACTCATTTTAGTTTTTATGTATGCCCCTTCCCCCACAGGAACTGAATGGCCAGGACGGACACGGCCCATGGGGAAGACCACAGAAGTCTAGGCACAAGTTTTAAATGTACGAGAGGTCTTTTTATTATTAAAATTGATGTTTTCCGCTGTAAACCTCTTTTATTGCCAAAGCACTTTTTATTTTATAAACGTGGAGTCTTGCACCCTGGGTATGCAAGTAAAAAGTTTTAAATGGAACGGTAATTCCCGTCGTCCTTTCTAAAATATTTATAAAAAGTCTCACCACAAGGACGGACGTTACAAACTCAAGTTTTGTTTTTATTATTTTATTAATTTTTATTTTTGCTTGATATTATTCATTTTCTTTCATCTTATAGGAATGAAGAGGCGAGGAGATCTCCAAGGGGAACATGGCTGCACATTCAAGGAAAATATTCAATTGGAAGACCAGAAAATAAAAAAATAGGGAAGCATCTCTTACTTTCTCTCATTCTTTACTCTAGTTTTTCTTCCGTTTTCCCATTGAGGACAATGTGATATTTAAGTTTGGGGGGAAAGGATATTATTTTATATAAAAAAATAAAAAATAAAATAATAATAATAATAATGATGATGATGATGATGATGATGATGAAAACAACATGGTTTGATGAATAACAAACCTATGATAAGAATATGATTGAAATTGATTATAATTTATAGGAAAAATTCTCATTGCTTAAGTTTAGTTGTTAATTCTTTACTTGATCCTACTTAATTTGATATCTTCTCTGTTCAATGATTGCTTCTTATGATCATTAATCATTTTGAGTACTTAGAGAGATTTTATATGAATTTTGTAAATTTATATGGTCGTAACATACTCTAGAACTTATTTGATTACACTCGAGGTGAAATCCTAGACAAAATATTACTGAGAAAATGATTCAAGCATTCTTTGGACCGATTGAGTCTTTCAAGCTTACCTGTTTAATTTCTCACTAACTTTACACAAAGTCACAGACTCACAAGAGCTTGAAAGGCAAGAGAGGTAGAAGGTCTACAAGTAAAGTTAATTATAGCAATATTGTAACAACCGGACTCAGTCAAGCCCCATTTTTATATATATTTGGGCTTATGTGCAAGAAAGAAAGAAAAACAAAAGCCCGAGACCCAAGCCCACACCCGTGTCTTTTAAACCGTTAAAACCAACTGAGTTTATGATTTTCTTTTCGCCGCACAACATGATTTCATCCTCATGCACGTATGTCTCTATTCTTCTTAGGTTTAGGGTTTTGTTTTTTTATTCTGTTCAATAACTTATTTTCACACGTTAACTTCGCAGTTCACGCACGTGTTTTTTTCTTTTCTTTATTTTTCGTGTGTTTTCTCCCCTATTTTTCCTCACGTCTGTGGCTTGCATGTTTTTTTTCTTCATCTCGGTGTTTCCTTAGGGTTTTCATCACACACACACATATATATATATATATATCCACTTTATACGCATTCACTCACTATCGCCTAGAGCTTCATCTCGTTCTCCCTGTTGCATGAAGAAACTCTCAGATTAGGGCTGCCGCAACCTGCCTTATTGCACCTCTGCACCACTTTAACTCCCTCTCGTTCACTTCTGTCAGCACGTTTGCATCCGCTAGCCTTGGGCTGCCACCGTGAACCACCCCCACTGCCCAATCTCTTCCCCTCCGTAATCCACTTCTCTTCCTCACTGTGAGCACTCCCCCTCAGCGCAACCATGCAGCATGGTTTTTTTTTCAGTGACGTCGCTGCCCTGCCACACGAAGTCGTAGTCAGCAACTCCACCTTGCAAACAGTGCACCACCCTCTAGCCCGTCCTCACCACCACGGAAAGCGAACCACCGTCACCCAGCCGTTGAAGGAAGAGCACCCACGGCATGCTCTGTTTCTGCACGCCGAATCAGGGGAAGTATTGCCATCGTGAGCCATATCGTTAGCCCCCTCCACTTCGACGCCACTACCATCAGGGGATGCCGGAGGTCGCACGCCCACTGCATCACGGTGAGTTTCCATTCTCTCTCTCTCCGTCTCTCTCTCACTCACTACTCTCTCTCGTTCGCTCGTGCGTAGCCCAGCTCGACGGAGTCTCCATCGCACTTCCGCTCTTCTGTCGCACCTCCTCGGTCCCTCCGACCTGCCCCGCCGCGACCTGCTTTAGTCACGGTGAACCTCCATCGCGTACGTAGCCTCTGTTTTCCTTCAAATAATTTTGGTTTACGTAAGTATATTACTTGGTTCTAACTTCTAAGTATATTTTTACACTAACATTATTAATTACTTTTTTACCCTTTGAGCTGCAAGTTATGCTAAAGTGTTTTAAAAATTTTATTATGTGTTAATAAACTGTTATTTAATTATGATTACAGAAAATTATTTTAACATGTTATTAAGTAAAGATTTATTTTAAAAATAAACAATATTGGTGTAATGTTATTTTTACCTTTTAGATATGTTTTAGTCTATTTAAAAATAGTTATGGTTTATTTTAAAATATTTTGGGATAATTATATTATCCGGTATTAAACATTATAGTTGGCTTTCAATAATAAATAGGTCTGACTTTTAAATGTTTTTGTCATTGTTATTAAATCAACAGAGATGATTTTAGAAAGTGATGATTTGAAATTTTAGGTTTTGAGGAATTTATTAGGTTATTTTAGAAGTGTAGGATTGAATATGGAAATATGAGATTAATTGGAAATTTACGAGAATTATGTGATTATTTATAGGTGACGATTAATTATTGTTCGACATTTTGAGAAAAATTTCGAAAAAGCTAAAAAGTCCAGGTAAGCGGGGTTCCTATGCTAGACTTTGCATTAAAATAAAATGAGCTGAGATTATTTTTGGAAAATATACATAGTTGGTCATGAGATTCTGTTTAAGAATAAATTAGTTCCTGTCATGACTGGTGTAGACATGAGCTTATTTTTTACTTTCTGTTTCTGAACTTTGAAAAGAAAGCGAATATGAAATTTTATGCATAAATTATATTGTGATATGATTTTGTTATGTTCTGAAGATTTTATGTACTTTGATATGATCTGATGTGATTTCTGAAAATGTCTGACATAACATTCTGTTTCAGTTTCTGTTCCGTTCTAACCTTACCACAGGTGTAAAACTGTGGCCTTTGTTCGGGTTGGTACCAACTTTTTTGTTTCTGGTGCACCCACTTTGGAAACAAAGTGGTTTTCTGCGTGGTCTTTCCTATGTGCACACTCGCGGTTCCGAGAATGAATAAGGAGAAGATTTACATTCTGTTTTTGCTCGGTTAGCTATCGGGGTTTGCACAACCCTACCACGGGGCTTAAATATGGTATATGTTCTGATATGATAAGATAAGATGTGATGTTTCAATTTATGCTATGCCAAAGGGATTTTGATTATGAATATTTTTGAACTTTCGCTCTGATATTTTTGATAACATGCTCTGATGCTACATTTTCAAAACAATATTCTGATTCTGCATTCTGAAAGAAAATATTTTGTTTTGCATTATGAACTCTATAAATGCTCATGTTTACACATTAGTATATGTCATTTGCTTACTGAGTTGTTGATAACTCACCCTTATCTTCAAATATTTTTCAGATAATTTTGAAGGTTCAGCTGGAGAACAAGAGTAGGAAGTTTTAGCAGGGTGTGATGTTCGAAGTGGAATAAGTGCCTAAGAGTACAAGTGCTTATTTGAGAGTCGTAGTTAGTAAGCTGATTTTATTTTTTCGGGTATTTTGATTTGATGAGTTAAGGATAATTTCAAGTTTTTGGAGGATTTCTAATATATGTTGTTAAGAATTTCTTTATTGTCCCCATGGAGGAACTTAGATTTTTGGATTGATTAAATGGATTAACATTTTATGGGATTTTCTGGATTTTATAGTTGTGTTATTTAAGTTGATTTTAGGTATTAAGAGCTAACTCTCCAGACCTTCGGGATCGAGGCATTACAAATATTATCAAAATCATAAGTTTGGGAGTGTAAAAAAGTCAACTCGTGTATTGTGTGGCTGACAAGAAACAGCCGACGAGAGTCATCCACAAAAGCAATCAAAAAGGTATGGAATATTTCCATAGAAAAAGAGAGAGAGAGAGAGAGAGAGAGAGAGAAGAAAAGAAAATGTCTGACCTGCCGAATAGAGGAGTAAAGAGAGAGATACTTGAAAGTACAATAAATAGAGGTATGTTGAAAGATTTACAATGATTGAGAAGAGATGTTAGAAGTGAGAATGCTCTATTTGTTCTGTTGGTATTCAAACTTAAGTTCTTTTGCTTTGTTTGAATCCTACATTTTCTTTGTAACTCTCACCCTAGCCTTACATTACAAAATTAATAAAGACCTATTAATCTCTGATGAAAGTTTATATTCTACATTAGTGGAGAATGATTTGAAAAGAAAGTCTATGGAGTGTTTAGAGATCCATTATTTATTTACTTGTTTGCATAAAACTATTCGGGGAGCTAATGATGAAGTGAGAATGATGGGTTTATTTACTTGTTTGCATAAAACTATTCGGGGAGCTAATGATGAAGTGAGAATGATGGGTATGCATGAATGTGGGAATGGATAATGCGGTTGAATTGAGTTTTGAATTAACTTTTAGACTTGATTGATCGTGAATGATTCCTTTGAATTATAGACTTTAGGCAATCTTTGAGGCAATAAATTTTATGAATCAAACCAATACTTATTTTAATTGTCTTTCTTTTCTTCTTTGCTCGAGGGCGAGCAAAACTTAAGTTTGGGGGTATTTAATTAGTGTTATGTTTATGTGATTTTTATCACTCTTTTATTTATGAAAAGTGTCAGTTTTCCTTTAGTTCTATTGATTTTATTTTATTTCTATATATTTTTCTTTATTTTTTTGGATTTGAAGGAATGAGAAGATTTAGTGCAAAATGAGAGCATTTTGGTATAAAACAAGAGACTGCGGATCCAAACCGATGAGAGGCAGCGAGATTTGAAGAGAGCCGAGGAGATTTAGGCGAGGAGACCCAATGGCGACTAGAATGCGCGACTAGAACTCGCGACCAGATGGCGCGACTAGAATTGGCGACAAGAGTTAGGTGATAAACGAGATATTTTACCTTCTAGGGGATAAGACTTGGTGCAAGGCTTCGGACGACTAGATTGGATGACCAGTCTAAACGACCAACTTAAGCAACCAACCTAAACGACATCGTGGGCAACAACTAGCAAAGGCAAGCAACCCTATCGCTCGGTAGGTTGGCGAGATGAGTCTTTCATCCCAGTCGGGGAGTCTTTCTTCTCGGTTGGCAAGGAGACTAGTTTTATTCAACGTACATAGGCATCTACCCGATGGGACCCTTTTGAGTTCTGCAATCAATTTGCTGACCATCAAATCCTCCCGAACAAAGTAAATCAAGTCGCTTATTACTGAATCTTCCATTTTAGATAATTCCGTTATTCTTGAGATAATTTCTTTTATGTTAATTTTTATCTTTAGAAACTATTTTCTAGATCTTTAGGCTAGACTGTAGCTGCATTTATCTTGTTTTCGGATTTGAGTTTTGACATCTATTTAATCTCGTCTTGTGGGATGAATAGGGGAGTTAAGTTCTGAGTTTTTTTAGAGAGTATGAGTTTTAGATTTCAATAATCTAGAGTTTATCATTTGAGTTTCTTTCATGGAGGCGAATCTGGGAAGCAGAAGCGAGAGCCGCATGCTTCGTCAACTGACCCCAAAGAAGAACATTAGCTTTATTGTTTTAGTTTTATTGTTTTTGTTTTCAATTTCATTATGAACTTTTTTTTTTTCTAGAACTTTGATGTAATCTCGCATTGAACACACAATTTATATTCTAAGTTATTTTATTTCAATATTTCCATGATTGAGTATTTATTCCTTATTCTTATTGCTCGTAATTTTCTAGCTAATTATTGTTTGATCTATTGAATCACAATGAGACCGACAGGTGATTTGTGATTAAAGCTTTATGATTAAGTACCATTAGTTGAGCGAAAGTAGAGATATTTTTCCGCGATTAGTGTAATTTTCAAGAAAAATACAAAGAACTTAATGAGTCTCCAATTAATTAAATTCACATAGAGATTAGTTTTCAAATAGTAATTAATTTAGTCAATTTCAATACTTAATAGTATAATTATTCTCTGTGGATTCGATATCCGTGTTCTTTAAAACACTTTATTACTTATTATGATTATGTACACTTGCAGATATATTTTTATGCAAATAGTAGGATCGCACCTAAAGCTAGTGGGTGCACCTACGGTGAAGGCGAAATGCAAGCTGTCGTATTTGAAAGACAAGACGTAGTCACCTTGATCAAAATGACCAATGATTGATGCGGTAACTAGAGGGAAACACATTGTGCATAGGGAAGCCGTAAGGTATCCAATTATATGTTATAAGTCAAGAAAGGCCACGAGCTCATAAGTATGTTAATGAACAATTATGAAATGAAGAAATAATGTTTACGAAAGCAAAACTTATGAAATGTTATGATTTTACATGATGTCTTTTGAAAGGTCAAGTGCATAAGTATAAGTTCATGTCTATGCATTCATTGTTAAGTTTGTTTCATATGCTTATGATATCTGGTGCACGTTATTTGTTTACTTACTGAGATTTCTTGAAATCTCACTTGTAACAACCCGCTCATTTATCTCTCGATTGCTCACGAGTCTCGTCTACGTATTTTAAACATTGAAGCGGTGTTTTTAAATATTACGTGTGATATGTAAAGTAAGCCTAGTGTTTTAAACCCTCGAATATTTTAATGCCCAGAAAATATTTATATGGGGTATTTTCTGTGTTATTGAACCAAGCCTGATTTTAAGTAAGACAATTATAATATTTTTGAAGAGCTCCATAAATATTATAATTGTAGAAAAATCATTTTATCAACATGATTTTAGTTATTTAAAATATTATGGGATTTAAATTATGTTGAAAATTGTAATTAATTAGATGGTTTTACTCTCTTAAAAGTAATTAGTAAAACTTCATCATTTTATTAATGATGAAAGAATATTATTTTATAAACTAAAGTTTAGTTTAAATAATATTCTATCTTAATTCCACTCAATTCTTTTAGTTAAGTTAATGTTTACGCACTTTCAAGTCAATATTTAAAGTCCACCGTTAGATCGTTTTGAAGACCCCAAGGGTAAAGGGTAGGGATTAAAACCCTAGCTCCCTCTCTTTTTCCCTCACTTTTCTCTATTCCCGCTCTCTCCTCCCTCTCCCTCAACTCACGTGGGCCTCTCTCTCACCCGATTCTTCTCCTCCAAGAAACCCCACCCAGCGCCTCCGTGCGCCACCAATGGTGTCACCGACAACCTCGTCGGCTTCCCCTCATGTCGGCGATCAAGCTAGCCACCACCAAGCTCTCCCACGCGTAGTTCCCTCTCTCTTTCCTGAAATGGATCTCTCCACAGGTTATTCACCCATTCGGCCACCTAGCGTCAGTGTCGTCAGCCACTACCACTACCGAGCACCACCACGAGTCTCCCCTGACCACCCCCTTCCTCCTCCCCTCGACCTGAAGCCCGTAGCTCCTCCCTAGGCCACTCATGAAACCCATGGGTTTCCTCCCATGGCCGTTGTACGCTGCCTCCCACGCCACCGCACCGCCACCAAGAGCTTCCTCTCTCACCGATGACCTCCCATAGCTGTGACGCCACCCCAGATTTCACTTGGGATCGGACGGACATCTGAAGCGTTGGGACATGCAACACAAGGTTACTTGCTCCCGTTCATGACATATAAGATGCAATGTTCCTAACATGCATATAGCATTATGCAATATTCTCAGCAGATAATTTTTTTTTAGCAATACTATGCACCAAACTTATAATATCCCAAATAGTTAAAACATAATCCATGCATACTTCAAAATAAGCATCCACGATTACAACACGGGTCTCAGAAGACTGTAATCTCAAAACAACGTTGATCTGGCTCCATAATTTTGCCAAAATACACTATTGGGCTAGTTTGTTGAGTAACTCGCATAACTCGACTAAAGATGCCGAAATACTATCCAAATACCTAACTATGGAGGCTACAAGCTCCGTGTTGCATCTACGGCATCTAGTCAACCTCCTCTAGTTTGCCAGTGTCTGCTCCCTGCTTTGATCCTGACACATCGCCTACAATTCGGGAGGAATGGTAGTTGGGACTATCACGGTGAAATTTGATTATAAATCTCAACAAGTTAACAGGAAACTTCCACACAGTTTAATGATGCATGCATGGCAGTAAAAGCATGAATGTATAATCAAAGTCATAAGTAAGCATTGCATAACTTGACATATAGCATGACATAAATGACAACTTGAAAACAAAAACTGAAACTTAGCTTGACGTGACATGGCATGTACGTGAACTTAAAAGATAACATGGACTAGCAACATAGCATGAACGTGAACTTGGAACATAACACGGACTTGAAAAATAGCATGAACGGGAATATACATAATTTGAACATGAACTTGAACATAGCATGAACCTGAGCAAAACATAACATAAATGTAAACTGAAACATAACGTGAACGTGAACAAGACATGACATGAACGTGAACATGAACATAACATGACATAAACATGAACTTGAAATCTATTCTTGTCTCATGGGGTTACCATGATTGAGCAATCTTATCTCATGAGGTTACCACGATTGCGTAGTCTTATCTCATGGGATTACCATGATTGTAACACTCCGCTCCTTCCTTCTTACGTACGCTTCTCTCTTTCTGACGTAAGATTTCCTTCATTCTTACGTAAGCAAGTGCTGAGGACGGAAATTATGTAAACCGTCCGCTCCTTATCATGCATGCCGAACCATGATGGCGTGTTTCGAAAGATATCGTGTGACTTCTAGGGCATGCCCAGTGTTTTAAATATGCTGAAAATATTTATAAAGAGTATTTCCAGTGTTGTTGCACTAAGCTTGATTTTAAATACGACAATTATAATATTCTTGAAGAGCTCCAAAAATATTATAATTGCCAGAAATTATTTTAATATCATTATTAAAATGATTTCAACTATTTAAGATATTATGAGATTTAAATTATGTTGAAAGCTTTTATTAATTAGATGGTTTTATTCTCTTTAATATATTAAGTGAGACTTCATCATCTTATTAATGATGAAGGAATATTATTTTATAAACTAAAGTTAGTTTAAAATAATATTCTACCTTGATTCCTCTAAGCGTTTTTAATTAAGTTAATATTTACGCATTTTCAAATCAGTATTTGAGATCCACCGTTAGATCATTACGTGGATCCCCAGACGAAGGGATTGGGTTAAATACCCAGACCCCCTCTCTTTCATCCTCATTTCCCATAGCTCTCTCTCTCTCCTCCCTCTCTCCTTCGGCTTGCACTGCACGACACTCTCCCCCTCGCTTAAGCTCCATGCCTCAGCCCAGCGCCGCCGTGCGTCGGCAGCCCTCACCGCTGGCACCACCAGCTCCTCCTCACGCCGGTCAGTCCTCCCATGCCGGTCTCTCTCTCCCACGCTGTAACGCCCGTACTTGTGGTGGGACTTTTTATAAAATATTTTTAGAAAGGACGACGGGAATTACTGTTCCCTTAAAACTTTTCACTTGCATACCCAGGGTGCAAGACTCTACGTTCATAAGAATAAAATGCGCTTTGGTAATAAAAGAGGTTCACAGCGGAAAATATTGATTTTACAATAAAAAAGCCTCTCTTACATTTTAAAACTCGTGCCTAGACTTCTGTGTTCTTTCCCATGGGCCATGTCCATCCCGATCATGCAGTTCCTGTGAGGGAGGGACATGCATAAAACTAAAATGAGTCGAAGATTCGTAAGCATTACTTCATAAAGTTAAAAAATAGCAACATAGGTTTTCATTCATGCATTCATCATTCATACATACTATACTTACATGCATACGTGCGTACGTTTGAAAACATCATTTGACGGGGTTTTTCTTTTAAACATGGGCTTCCTCTTCGTAAAACGTGTCACCCGTCAGTTTCACATCTTCAAGAATGCAGTGTCTTCATTTCTTGAAGTGCATTCATGCATCATGCATACATACATACATTCTTTCTTTTCACTTTCATAGGCCAGTACACACTGTTACGCCCCGTGTGTTAGGGTTAGTGGCCCTATGGCCAATGGATTCGCCCGTGGCCATGGGTTGGAATCCCATTCCGTTAGGGTGCAACACTGGGTGCACTACCAGCACTACTGTCCGGCATTGCAATCTGCCCATTCATTCATTAGGTACCCCTTTTCATTCCTTCATGTGGCCGTTATGTATTTTCATACATTTCATGCTTTCCTTTCATTCATTCATTCATGTCAGCTCTAAAGAGCTGGAGCTCTCATTCAGTTCTTTCTTTCATTGAACAATCCTTTCATGAGAAAACATTTCTTTTCATGAGAAAACATTGTTTCATGAGCATGGGCTTGAACATCCTCTTTTATGACACCCATGAGCATCATCTCATGGCATTCATAAAGGTATCAGTTCGTAGCATCCATAAAACATAAAACACGGGCTTAAACGTCGTCTTTCATGGCATCCCTAAGCATCACCTTGAACGTCGTCTTTCGCGGCGTCCACGAGCATCACCTTGTGACGCTCGTGAAAGCGTCGGTCTCAGCTCGTCTTTCGTGCATTTACATCGGTTCTTAGATTTTCTTAGGAAATACATACAATAGATACCCTGTATAGTCATCCATTTGCATGCGTACAATTAATAACTTTGGTTGCGTAAAAAGGGGCTGTCATGGAGGGGTCGTACATACTTATACTTTTGAAAGCTTAGCATTTCCTTTCGCAAGCATTTTCATATTTTCCTTTCCTTTTCATGATTTCTAGAAAAGTCTAGAAGGGCATGAACATAATACTTACTTGGACTCCATGCTACTTTCATACCATGCAGTCCATTCATGCACGTGTCAGCTGGCAACCTACATGCATACATAACCTTAACGTCATTCTCTATCTCGTACATAAGCAACTTAAACTTAGAAAACATAAGCTACTTGGAACACTCTCCTTCTATCCTGTGTTCTTACGTGTTCCTTACTAAGTTAAAACTTTCGAGGACCCATTACGGTCACCCCATCTTCCAACTCAAGGTCTTGCCTCCTGTGCTTATTCACTAAAGTGGATCCCATGATTCACCTTAAGATTAAGACACTAAGACCTCTGTCTCAATCTTCTCATTAACCACATTCCGACGCATGACTCAGATCAACTAAGTCACGCATCCCTTCCTTGGACAATACACTCGTCACTTTCTTCATGCATCTTAGCCCATACTAAATCCTTATTCCCATCCATACAAGCCACACGGCTCTAAGCCAACTCTGAGGCTTAAGCACCGTGCAACTATGCTTAGGACGGATTACCCATTACATATGGTGAATCCATCCGGTACATGCATCTCACCATATTACACATGTACTCTACCCCTTATCACCTAAGATCAACAAATATAACACGTTGATCACCAGCTTCGAGGGATAAGGGCCTTACTCCGATACCAACCTTCTCTTAACCCAGCTAGCATGGCTCTTCATGCTACCCGTCCCTTTTGACAGTTCATCCCAACACTTAACACGACAAGACTCCATTCATAACTACATCTCATGTCACGTCATATAGCTCGAAACTAATCTCAAGCTACACCGTGACCTTGTTGCGTTACCCAACACTTTGATACATAAATTCCTAACTCATCATGAGTACGATTCCTCACGTACTCCCGACACATCGTGACATCTTGTCACGTTCCCCTTACGCCATTCATACCCTATCGCTTCACCACATGGCAAGCACGACTGTCAGTAACCACGTCACGAGGTGACGTTGCCCAGTCATGCTTCCGCTGCGTACTCTTACACTTATTCCGCTACTTCATCCATAGTCCCAGCCGTAAGTCCCACACGGTGACACTTGTCACCTTAGACTACAGGCTTCACCTTAATTACTCCGGGATACTATTCCACAGTTCCCGACACTACTCATCACGTTCCATGCCCATCAATCACACAACCATCCTTATCACTACGACACGCCACACGGCATATCGCTGCACCTCATGGAGTACATCCCATGCGTACTCTCTTCTTACATGCTACGCCACATCATCACTATGGCATACCCGCCATATAGTACATCACTTCACCAGATGGTGTACACTCAACGTGTACTCGTCCCATTCCACATACACCACATCACCATTATGGCATACAGTCATATGGTACATCAATCCGCCATACGGAATACATTCCTCATGTACTCCTTCATATACGTCATGCCACATCACCATTATGGCATATCCGCCACATGGTGCATCGTTCCACTACATGGAGCACACTTCTCGTGTACTCCCTTCATACACGTTACGCCACATCACCATTATGGCATATCCGCCACATGGTGCATCGTTCCACTACATGTAGTACACTTCTCGTGTATTCCCTTCATACACGTTACGCCACATCACCATTACGGCATATTTGCCATATGGTGCATCACACCATCATACGGAGTACATTCCATATGTACTCCATTCATATACCATACGCCACACAGAGTACACTCAACATGTACTCGTCCCGTTCCACCATATGCCAAGAGGGTATATTTTATATATACTCTCCTTGTCTGACACTTCGCCACACACAGAGTACACACATCGTGTACTCTTCCCATCCCATTTACACCACGCCACCATTACAACACAGTCCACAGCACTACACAGCACACTTCCCAATTATACCCAACACTTCCCAGCACACTACACGGCACAATACACCTCCATACAACACAGTTATGCCCAATACTTCACTACACAAAATGCCCAACACTTCATTACACAGCACCACATCACAATACCACAACTCCACAAATGCCATCAGTACAGTCCACAACCTAGTCAACTAATCAATATCTAACATAATTAACGAGGGATAGAGGGTTATACCATCGACGGGATAACCCATGTGTTGCTTGTTGATCGCCACAGTCGATGATGTCGGAAAGGACGTACGGGGTGGCTACACCATGTACGGGAACTGTTTGGGCATTTGGATACCTAGGTGTGGTCTTGGAAGGACTCGCGATGACCTTGTGATGGTGGCGAGGGGCATAACACTACAACTCTAGCCGTGTGCAGTGGCAATCAATCACGTGTAGTGACTGTCCATCACGTGCAGTGGTTACCCACCACATAAAGTGGTGGTTTGGACTTAGGGTTCGACTAAGGGAAATGCGGTGGATCTCGTCGTGGCGTCGAGGTGGCGCCACGGTGGCTCACTATGGTGGTTCAAGGCCGTGAAGTGGATGAGAGGCCGTGGGAGAGTGAGAGAGAGTGTGCATGCGTGGGTGGCAGATCGGGGCCATGGGAGGTTGGGTTGGCTTGGTGGCGGCCTGAGGAGGCTCAAGGTGGTGGTTACCAGCTATGGGTGGCGGCGCACGGTGGTGGAGGGGTGCAACCCGTGCGTTGGGAGAAGCTGTGCATGAGTGAGAGGCTTGAGAGGGGTGGAGAGCTTGGCTGACCTGGAGGAGCTCGAGGAGGAGCCATGGTGTCGCTAGGTGGCCGTGGGTGCCGCGTACGATGGCGCTAGAGGCCGCGCACGGTGAAGTCGTGCGTGGGTCTCCTTGTGCGTGCGTGTGTACGACGGAGGGGGAAGGTGGCTGCATGGAGGTGCTGGTTTTGCTGGAGGGTGGTGGCCGGTGGCAGAGGAAGCACGGTAGCGCTAAGGACAGCAAGCCCATTCGGGCTTTGCACTTCCAGCGGAGAGGAAGAGGGAGCGTGAGGGAGAGGGGCTGGGCTAGGGAGGCTCACCAGAGTGGGAGCAAGCCGTTGGTGGTGGAGGTGACGTTCACCGGAGCACGGCGGCGCCGAGCTATGCATTGGAGGCTTCGGTGCAAAGAGAGGCACGCTGCGTACTACGTACGCTGAAGGAGAGAGGGAGGAGAGAGAGGGGGCTGGGGAAAGTGAGGGGGGAAAAGAGAGAGGGTCTGGGTTTATAATCCAGTCCCTTCGTCTTGGGGTCTATACAACGATCTAACGACGAGGGATTAAAATACTGATTTAAAAATGCGTAAAGGTTAACTTAATTAAAAGCACTTAGAGGGATCAAGATAGAATATTATTTTAAACTAACTTTAGTTTATAAAATAATATTCCTTCATCATTAATAAAATAATGAAGTCTCACTTAACTTATTAAAGATAATAAAAGCTTTCAACATAATTTAAGAGCATTGGCATTGGATTGGCTATTTTATTTTTCAAATTTTGAAGAATATGTAACTTTTTCACTTTTAGCTAACCATTCAAAACTTGAAGTCTACATTGGATTGGCTATCACACTTTCTATAATAATAAAATATTATTATTTTATATTTTTATATTTTTATAATTAATTTTTTATTTTTTAATTAATTCTATTTTCATAACATCCTACAATCTCCAACAATCATATTCATTTTCATTTTCACAATCTAATAAACAAAATTTCATCACACGATATAAATATTATCAAAATAATTACATCGATCTTCAATGCAACCAAGCCAATTCTTACAAATATCATCAACAACTAATGCAAAATACGAGTAATGAATAAGGTGGTAACATTTACAAATAAGAAATATGTTCGAATGAGTTGACCAACTATTCAGAAAAATGGAACTGATCATTGAAGGATTCACTTAGCACTGTGGTACTTGTGTTGGCATGCTTAGCTACATTTATTGTTTAGACAGCAAACGAAGATTTTGGATAGGAAGGGATAGTATCACTTCTCTTTTTTTCAAAGATGTTTGAATCCAAACTGCCTCCATCCATCATTCATTTCTTTCTTTTCTTTTCTTTACTAGCAAATGTTTCAGTTTATCCGGTCTAAAAAGCTTTTATGAAAATCTTAGGACATTAAACACTACTAGACAGAATTTCCCACCACCTAAGTAAGAAAATGATTACCAAAACTCAAATGCATGATTATTTATTATGTTTAGTGAAGTTCATATGTCACTCTTGCATGCATTTTTATTCTTCTCAACAACACTCTTTTCTTGCAGATGTGAAAAGACCATTGTCTCAATTCTGGTTGCTTACTATTTTCTCTCCTTTTATTTATTTATCTTTTTGGGTTTGAGGATTCTAGTGTGAGAAGATGGGTTCTGTGATTTCTTTGAATGTGAGCGAACCGGCAGTGGTTACAAAAAGGGGAGTTTTGGGGCTGATGTCTTCTTCAAAATGTCTCATGAGGTGTACAATTTTGGAGAAGGGTGAGAGCTCTATGCAATCGACTCGAATCTTTACAAGTGATAAAATATTGTTGGAGAAAATTGAGGGGTAAGCTGCATGGTTTCTATTTTGCAGATTACTGGGGAAAGTTGCAGCAGATAATAGTCACAAATGGGTGTTTAAAAATGCCCCAAATGATGGTGATCCTAGCTTTATCTCCTCGTGGAATGTATCCATTGATCCTGTAAGCCAATCTATATATTTTCTGCATGGTATCATTTCAAATGTAAGTTCTACTTCTTTTACTTTAAATATGGAATTCTCTAGAATTATTCCTATTTGTAGCAACCAAGAGCATGGGAGTTTCAGTTCAATTCAGGCATTCAGGTTGGTAATTTCTCAAAGTCGGAACTAAAGGAATTGAAATTCCCACTTGAACTGAACTACCCACTTTAAGCTTATTAGAATTCTCATGGTTTTGACAGACAATTGCCGTCATTTCTGTTAGAGAATGCATAGTTCAACTTGGCTCATTTGATAAGGTATCTACTATGCCAATTCTATCTAAATTCTTATCCAAATTAGATAACAATTGACTAATAGGCTCTTCAGATTGTGGAAGATCTCGATCTGGTGATCAGCATACAGAGGAAGTTCTGTTTCAAACATGAAGACAAGCGAGATCTCAAAAAGTACCCGAGACCATAATTACAAACATGTTTCAAACTACTCGAGACCATGTTTCAAACTTCAGGGGAATTCAAGAAGCTCAGCCCACGCTCCAAATAATTCAATCGACAGTTCGAGGAACTCAAACAACATCAACAAAATCAAACCCAAACATCAACAAAATCAAACCCAAACAATAAAATCAAAAGTAGAATCAAGACTAGGGTTTTGAATCAAACCCAAACAACATCAACAAAATCAAACCCAAACAATAAAAATCAAGAGTGAAATTTCGGCTAGGGTTTCGAATCTTACCGTGTGCTTGTCGTGCTGGAGAAAAGCTGCCGCTGTGCCGTGCTGGGGAGTGTCATCGTGAGAGAGAACGGTTGCGGGAGAGAATGGTTGCGGGAGAAGAGAAATGGGGAAGAAGAGAAACAGGGAAGAAGAGAAAAAAAAATGAGAAGAAGATGAGAAGAAGAGAAGAAGAGAAAAAAAAAATAGATGAAAAGAACAAAGGAAGAGGCGAGAGAGAAATAGGGAAGAAAAGAACGAAGAAGAGAAGAAGAAACGCAGGAGAGGAAGAGGGAAGAAGAAAGAGAAAGGAGACACGGGAGAGAGAGAGAGAGGATATTAATAAACAATGTATTTGGAGGTGAAATAGTGCTTTTCATATTTGAAGAAAAAGATGAATTTATTGTAGCTGATATTTAGGATGAAAAGTGTTTGGCTAATTCAATGTGGGTCAACTATTGATAAAATTATTTAAATTTAGAAATGAAATGTTATTTGAAGAAGCCAATGTGGATGCTCTAAATCCCATAATATCTTAAATAGTTGAAATCATTTTAATAATGATATTAAAATGATTTCTGGCAATTATAATATTTTTGGAGCTCTTCAAAAATATTATAATTGTCATATTTAAAATCAAGCTTAGTTCAACAACACTAGAAATACTCTTTATAAATATTTTCAGCACATTTAAAACACTGGGCGTGCCCTAGAAGTCGCACGATATCTTTGAAGACACGCCATCGAGGATCCCAGTCGCTAGATAGAAGGGGCAGACAATTTACATAATATATGCCCTCAGGATTTGCTTACGTCATAAAGAAGAAATGTGCGTCCGAAAGAGAGAAGCATATGTAAGAAGGAAGGAGCGGGGTGTTACACACGCTCCCTCTCTCTCTCCGCTAGCCATGCACAGCCCTAACGGGCTTAGTGCTTACTGCGCCGCCATGCGCTGTCCTCCGGTGCCACCACCCCCACGGCAGCTTCCTCTCCCACCGGCCATCACCCTCCAGCGAGCTCAGGCCCTCCCATGCAGCCATGTTCCCCATCGCACGCACAAGAGACCCACACACGGCTTCACCGCCCGCGACCTCTAGCACCGCCGTACGTGGCACCCACGGCCACCAAGCACTGCCATGGACCTCCCCTTCCCTCCCCCTTCCTCCTCCACATGACCCATGGCCAGAAGCCCTTCTCCACCACACGGGCTTCCCCTTCTCCACGCACGGGTTGCATAGCTCTCACTGCCGTGCACCGCCACCCACGGTGACTGACCTCCACCTTTGGCCTCCTCAAGCCACCACCAAGCCATCCTAGCCATCCTAGCCATCCACGACCCCGATCTGCCACCCATGCACGCACACTCTCCCTCACTCTCTCACGGGTTTCCCTCCCCCTTACACGGCCATTCCTCCCTCCTCCACCGTGAGCCTCCGTGGCGCCACCCCAGTGCCACCATGAGCTCCACCAACAATCCCTCAGCCCAACCCTAGGTTCAAACCACCACTTAGAGTGGTGGTTAGTCACTGCATGCGATGGACAGCCACTGTACAAAGATAGATCCACCGTGTTATGCTCCTTGCCACCATCACAAGGCCATCACGAGCCCTTCCAAGACCACACCTAGGTATCCAAACGCCTAAACAGTTACCGTCCGCGGTTTAGCCACCACGTACGACCCTTCCGACGTCTTCGACCGTGACGGTCAACAAGCAATGCACGGGTTATCCCGTCGATGGTATAACTCTCTATCCCTCGTAATTATGCTAGATATTGATTAGTTGACTAGGTTGTGGACTGTGCTGTTGGTTTTGTGGAGTTGTGGTATTGTGATGTGGTGTTGTGTAACAAAGTGTTGGGCACTTTGTGCAATGAAGTGTTAGGCTTATCTGTGTTGTGTGGAGGTGTATTGTGCCGTGTAGTGTGCTGTGAAGTGTTGGGCTTATCTGTATAGTGCACTGTGATGTGTTGGGTGTAGATGGGAAGTATGCTATGAAGTGTTGAGGACTGTGTTGTAATGGTGGCATGGTGTAGGTGGAATGGGAAGAGTACACGCTGTGTGTACTCTGTGTGTGGCGTAGTGTGAGATAAGGAGAGTATATGTAAAATATACCCTCATGATATATTGTGGAACGGGATGAGTACAAGTGGAGTATACTTTGTGGTGTAGTGCGTGTAAAAGGAGTACACGTGGAGTGTACTCCATGTGGTGAATTGATGCACCATATGGCGTGTATGCCATAATGGTGATGTGGCGTGGTGTATGTGGAACAGGAAGAGTACACGCTAAAGTGTACTCTGTGTGGCGTGATGTGTATGAAGGAAGTACATATGGAATGTACTCCATGTGGCGGAGTGATGCACCATATGGCGTATATGCCATAATGGTGATGTGGCGTGGTGTATGTGGAACAGGAAGAGTACATGCTGAGTGTACTCTGTGTGGCATGATGGGTATGAAGGGAGTACACGAGAAGTGTACTCCATGTAATGGAACGATGCACCATATGGCGGATATGCCATAATGGTGATGTGACGTGATGTGTATAAAGGGAGTATATGTGGAATGTACTCCACATGGCAGATTGATGTACCATATGGCTGTATGGCATAATGGTGATGTGGTGTATGTGGAATGGGATGAGTACATGTTGAGTGTACTCTGTGTGGTGAAGTGATGTACTATATGGCGGGTACGCCATAGTGATGATGTGGCATAGCATGTGAGAAGAGAGTACGCATGGGATGTACTCCATGAGGTGTAGCGATATGCCGTGTGGCATGTCGCAATGATAAGGATGGTTGTGTGATTGATGGGCGTGAAACATGATGAGTAGTGTCGGGTACTGTGGAATAGTGTCCCAGAGTAATTAAGGTGAAGCCTGTAGTCTAAGGGGACGGGTGTCACCATACTTGACTTATGGCTGAGAATAGGCGTGAAGTAGCAGAACAAGTGTAAGAGTACGCAGCGGAAGCATGACTGGGCAACGTCATGAAGTGACGTGGTTATTGGCAGTCATGCTTATGATGGGTGAAGTTTTAGAGTGTAGGATTGGCGTAACAGGAACGTGACGAAATGTCACGATGTGAAGGGAGTACGTGAGGAACCGTACTCGTGATGAGTTAGGAGTTGATGTAGTAGAATGTTGAGTAATGCGACAAGGTCACGGTGTAGCGTGGGAATAGTCTCGAGCTATATGACGTGACAGAAGACGTGATCATGAATGGAGTCTTGTCGTATCAAGTGTTGGGATGAACTGTCAAAGGGACGGGTAGCATGAGGAGTCATGCTAGCCGGATTAAGAGAAGGTTGGTATCAGAGTATGGCCCTTGTCCCTCCAAGCAGGTGATCAACGTGTTATATATGTTGATATTAGGTGATAAGGGGTAAAGTACATGTGTAACATGGTGAGACACATGTGCCAGACGGATTCACCTTGTGTAATGGGTAATATGTCCTGAGTATAGTTGCACGGTGCGTAAGCCTCAAAGTTGGCTTAGAACCGTGTGGTTTGTATGGATGGGAATGAGGGTTAGTATGGGCGAAGATGCATGAAGAAAGCGACGAGTGTACTGTCCAAGGAAGGGATGCGTGACTTAGTTGATCTGAGTCATGCGTTGGAATGTGGTTAATGAGAAGAATGAGACAGAGGCCTTAGTGTCTTAATCCTAAGGTGAATCATGGATTCACTTTAGTGGAAGAGCACTCGAGGCAAGGCCTGAGTTGGAAGATGGGGTGACCGTAATGGGTCCCCGATGGTTTTAACTTAGTAAGGAACACATAAGAACACGAGATAGAAGGAGAGTGTTCCAAGTGAAGTGTAGCTTATGCTTTCTAAGTTTAAGTTGCTTATGTACTACATAGAGAATGACGTTAAGGTATGTGTATGCATGTAGGTTGCCATCTGACAAGCACATGAATGGACTGCATGATATGCAAGTAGCGTGGAGTCTAGGTAAGCGTTACGTTCATATTCTTCTAGAGTTTTCCAAGATACAAGAAACGTTTTTCCTTTAAGATGCTTTAAGAAAAAAAATGAAAGACATTTTAAGAAAGAAGAAGATAAGTGTTCAAACGTATAACTATGTACGGCCCCTTAGTGGCAGCCCCTTTTTACGCACCCAAAGTATTAATTGTACGCATGTGAATGGATGACTATACGTTGTATCTATTGTGTGTATTTTCTAAGAAAATCAACGAACTGATATAAATGCACGAAAGACATGAAAATGGACGCTTTCATGGATCCTACGAACCGAAGCTCTCATGGACGCCACGACGTAATGCTCATGGACACCACGAGAGATGACGTTTAAAGGTGATGATTGTGGATGCCATGAAGGCCGACGTTTTAAATGTTTTACGATGCCATGAACGGATGTTTTACGAATGTCATGAAAAGATGAAGTTTATGCACATGCACATGAAAGGATGTTTTCTCACGAAAAAGAACGTTTTCTCATGAAAGGACATGTTAAATGAAAGATAAGAAAAGAATGAAAGCTCCAGCTCTTTAGAGCTGGCATGACTGAAAGAATGAAATGAACGTTTAATGTATGAAAATACGTAACGACCACATGAATGAATGAAAATGGGTACCTAATAATGAATGGCCAGATTGCAATGCCGGGCAGTAGTGCTGGTAGTGCACCCAGTGTTGCACCCTAACGGAATGAGATTCCAACCCGCGGCCACGGGCGAATCCATTGGCCATAGGGCTGCTAACCCTAACACACAGGGTGTAACAGTGTGTACCGACCTATGAAAGTGAAAAGAAAAGAATGTATGTACGCATGAATGTATGAATGCATGAAAGCACGAGAGCATGACTCTTTAAGAAATGAAGGCACTGACGGGAGAAACGTTTTATGAAAAGAAAGCCCATGTTTAAAAGCTAAACCCCGTCCAGTGACGTTTTTAAAGGAACGCACGCACGACACGTATGCATGCACGTAATAGTATGTACGAATGATGAATGCATGAATGAAAACCTATGTTGTTATATTTTAACTGTATGAAGTAATGCTTACGAGTCTTCAACTCATTTTAGTTTTCATGTATGCCCCTCCCAGGAACCAAACGGTCAGGAGGGACACGACCCTTGGGGAAGAGCACGGAAGTCTAGGCACGAGTTTTAAAAATACGAGAGAACCTTTTTATTATTAAAATTAATATTTTTCGCAGTAAACCTCTTTTATTACCAAAGCACATTTTATTTTATAAACTTAGAGTCTTGCACCCTGGGTATGCAAGTGAAAAGTTTTAAAGGGAACAATAATTCCCGTCGTCCTTTCTAAAAATAATTTATAAAAAGTCTCACCACAAGGACGGGAGTTACAATGATTGTCATGAACATGAAACTTGACATGAACATAAACTTGAATATAACATAACGTGAAATATGACTTGAACGTGAAATACATGAATTTAGAATCTTATTCAATAGACTTAATTAATAAAGTGACTATACGGGTGCTAAACGAGTCCCCTTGAGCTGTGTGTCCCTGCCGATTACTGCATCACAACATAGGTGTCTATACCAGCAGTGAGTGTGTTAATACGTACTCTACAATTGTTGTGGCCCCATGTATTCTACGTGTCACAATTGTTGTGCCTGATTGAGCTGAATTATTGAATATTTTGTACATTTAGAACCAATATATTTTATTTATTTCATTACATTATTATTAGTTTTAGATGAAAAAATGGTTAAGATGAATAAATCCGAGTTATGATTTAAATTGGTTAATAGCATGATTTATGCTTAATTTTATAACTTGTGATTTAATTGGACAATGTTCATTCTTATGCACAACATATTTTTGATATTCTATTATTCTTATTTTATTTTATTTCTAATTTCTATTATTTTATTTCAAATTTCAAATTCAAAGGACTTTCAAGTTGGCAAGAGAACAACCTAAAAACTTTCAACAAGTGTTGGACTCTTCAAATAAGGATAATGATGAGGTTTGAGAGTAATTCGGATTAGAGTCCAAAATGCATTAGGAGACAGAATTGACACACTTAAGTATTTTAATCATAACTTTCCACTCAAATATTGGATTGATATGATTCTTGATGCGTTGGAAAGCTACCTTAAAGAGCTACAAAGTTGTCTCTAATAATAATTTCCACATTTGAACTCTTAATACGCGTACATGGCTGCCAAGTTGAGTCTTAAAATTTAAGCGATTTTGTGTGCAGGAATATGAAGACATTAGGGTTTCTTTCCTACCCTATTTAACCATATCATTAGCACGAAATTGGAGACTTTTTGAGAGCAATGCCACACATTTGAAGAACTCTTCTAGTGTCCAATTGCCGCTCCAGCCGCCTCCTCCACTGCCTTCCACCTCCATCTCCATTTATTTGGCTTGCTCTTTTCACTCTCTACTATTTATTTAATTTTACTTTAAAGTTTGTGATTTATTTTTGAGATATTTGGCTTAGACTTTTGGGCATTTTATTTGTTGTTTATTTACTTCGTGTTATTTATTTTTCTCGCTTCTTTAAACTTTCATTTAACAGTGATTACAATTGCTATGGATTAATTTTGAAAATTTGTGATTTGATTACAAGGATGAACCCTAGAATCTTGATTTTGAGGCTTTTCAATTTTCAGTTCGTATTTTGTCAATTACTTTCTAATCTAGTTTAATTCTTATATTAGTTTTATTATTCTCATAGTTCCATTGCATATTAGATCGATTAAAGCTTAATTAGGACTTAAATAATTTCTATTTTATTGTTTAATTTTCAGATTAATTAATATTGTTTTGTTTAGTTGTTTGTTTTTATTGTTAATTTCAATTTGTTAGTTTTTTTTACATTTCATCTCGACACTCAAAAATCCAAAAGTATGAATCTAGTGAATGACTAGTGCCCTTTTCATTCTTGTTGCACTCTTCCATCCATTGCACATACCATCATTTTTATTTTCTCTTTGTGAATATTTTCACCATTTTAAACGAGTTTGATTTTAAGTAATTTTCCCTGAGGAGACGATGTAGGAATTTATTCCTAATTATTACGTGACATCCTCCTGCACTTGGGATAGCCTTTATGCTACTCATTTTTGAGTGAGTCAGGTTTTTGATGCCGTTGCCGGGGAATAGTTGCTTGACGTAAATTTAAACTCGTTATTTTTATTTGTTTTATTTCAAATGTTTCTATCACTATCTTATCTCTAATTACTATTTGGATTGATATTTCATGTTATGGATGAGGGACAATTCAAATAGGTTGGTTAGAGTTACATCGAGCACTGAGAGATTTTGAGTTGGCATGTACTACTTTTATCAATAGAGCCATTACGGATGAATTTATTAGACTTCGTTTATTTCCTTTCTCTTTAAAGGATAAATCAAATATTTGGTTTAATTCTTTGAGGCCTAATTCTATCTCTAGTTGGTCTGATATGCAACATGAGTTCTTACAAAAGAATTTTCCTTTTTAGAGAATAGAGTATTTACAAGAGCAGATCAGTCAGTTCAATCATAAATCTGACGAGACTTTCCAGGCCAACTGGGAAAGGTTAAGGATTTGGTGAACATCTGTCACATCACGGTTTTGAATCCTGGAGGTTGGTGAATTATTTTTACACTGGTCTCACTCCACAATGCAAGCAGTTTGTTCAGACTATGTGCAATGGAGAATTTTTTAGCAAGGAACCTGATGAAGCATTGCCATTTCTTTACTATCTTGCTGAGAGCGCACAACAATAGAACATTCAGACTAATCGAGTTTCATTGACAGCACAGCCACTGAGGGCTATCACTAGTGGGGGCAGATATGAGCTTAAGGAGGACATTGACGTTCAAGCCCAAATAGTTGCTTTAACTAGAAGACTGGATGTTATGGAGATGGAAACGTTGAAGGCTGTGAAAACAGTAGATGTATCTTCTTTATGTGCTGATTCAAACCACAAGACCCAAGATTGCCCAATCATGCCAGTATTTCAGGAGAGTGGCTCTGAGCAGATGCAATCAACAAACTGGGATAATAGAGCATAAAATCAGCCTTTCTCCAATACATATAATCCGGGGTGGAGGAATCACCCAAATTTCTCATGGAGGGATGATCAGCTTGGTCGGTCTCCGCCACCTTCTCAGCAGCCATTTCATCAGGCTGCTCCTTAGCACCAATATCAGCCATATCAGAGTTCTCATAGCTATCCTTTTGTTGCACCTTTAGGATTTCAGCCTCATGTAGCTGCACAGAGTTCTCAGCCTCAATCATCTGCGAAGAAGTCTCTAGTCGATAGTATGGCACAGATGGCCAATACACTTCAACAATTCATGCAGATTCAGGCCACTACAAACAATTAGAACACTCAGGCCATAAATGACTTGCGGGGCACCATCAATAAGATGAGCACGAAATTGGGTACTCTATAGAAAGGGAAATTCCCAACACAGCCTCAGCCAAATCCTCAAGTATACCAGCAACAACAACAATAAGTGCATAATGTCTCAGGGGAGGTTTTTGAGACAGCGAAGGCCGTTCTTACTTTGAGAAGTGGAAAGGAAGTTCTCCAACCAAAGATGACTATGGACATACAGGTAGTTGCTCCGACATCTGAAGATGCAACAGAGACTGGTGAAGCTGAAAAAGAACCAAAGGTAGTGAGACCAGAGCTGAAGAAGCCTGTGAGTGCAGATGCTGAAACTAGTAGGGGGTATCAACCTGTGGTTCCCTATCCTCAGAGTTTGGCAGCTAGACAAAAGAACAAATACCACACTGAGATTCAGGAGATTTTCAAGCAAGTAAAGATTAATATTCCACTCTTGGATGCCATACAACAAGTGCCTTCATATGCAAAATTTTTGAAAGACTTGTGCACAGTGAAGAGGAAACTGAATGTAAAAGAAACTTTCCTAATGGAGCAAGTCAGTGCATTGATATTGAGCGAGACTCCTCAGAAGTTTGGAGATCCCGGCTCTCCCAACATTTCCATTATGATTGGTGAGTCACACATTAGGAGAGCTCTATTTGATTTGGGGAGTAGTGTGAACTTACTACCGTTCTTAGTGTATGAGCAGTTGGGATTAGGTGAGCTAAAAAAGACCTCCATCAAGCTACAGTTAGATGACAGATCAGTCAAGGAGCCAAGGGGTATTGTAGAGAATGTGCTGGTCTAGGTGGACAAATTTTACTATCCAGTGGATTTTGTAGTTGTTGATATGCAGCAGCCAGCCTCCACTATTTAACAAGCGCCTGTCATCTTTGGGCACCCATTCCTTGCTACCTCCAATGCACTGATAAATTGTCGAAGTGGAGTGTTGAAACTCACATTCGGGAATATGACATTGGAAATGAATGTGTTCAATACATGCTAGATGCCTGGTGATTGCGACGAGTCAGAGGTGCATGTTGTTGAAGTGATTTCAGAGCTTGAAGAAATAAAGAGAGAGGCCTACGATAATTCCCGCTTGGCGAAGGAGCGAATGAAGGCCTTGCATGACAAGAAGATCCATGACAAACATCTTTTCCATGATCAGAAAGTGCTCCTCTACAATTCAAGACTTCATCTTTTACCCAGGAAGCCGAAATCTCGATGGAAGGGTCCATACATTGTAAAGAAGGTTCATCCTTACGGGGCGGTAGACATTGTCAATCCGAAGAATGGAAATAGCTTCACTATCAATGGACAACGTCTAAAGCCTTTTCTGAAGGTCTTTGATCCACACGAAGAGATCTTACTTGTGCAAGATTCCAGAGAAGTGTTTTGATCTTTTCACCCTTTATAGCTTTCTTTACTTGCATTTTGTTTTTTTTTTATTTGTTGTTTTGCTTTGATTTTATATTTCATATTGATTTTTTTTGTTTTGCTTGCTTATTTCTGTGCACTTTGTTTTCTTTCGTTCAATTCATTGAGGACCATGTCTCTCACTAGTTAAGGGTAGCGTGTGTGCACAGTTTAAAAAAAAATAATATGATGTGCATTGATACATATATGATTGACACACATTCCTTTTCTAGTATTTTGTGAAATCTAAGCATCTTGGTGGAGTAGTTGAGCGGAATCATTTTGTGAAGATTTATTTTCAAGCTTAAGCATAGAGTATGATTTTTTATGCATCATACTTTGTTAATGTGTAGCTTGAAACATCGGGATGTTATACTTATTGAGATGAGACTTGATAAGATTTTTGTAGAACGAATGACACATTTTGAAGGATATTTTGCACATGCTTACACTTGTAGTGTTCCTTATTTACTGTTCACTGATTTAACACAGGAGAAGTAAACTGCAGGACTACCGAGCCATGCTTCACAAAAAAAAAAAATAAGAAGAAGAAAATGAAAAGAAAAAAAAGAAGAAGAGAAATTTGAAAAGATTAAAAAAAAGGAATAAATGGGACTTAGTGAGCTTTCCTAAGTAAAGAGCTAGAAACAGTTACCCAAGACTTTAGGGGTTGAGTGTTCAACCTTTAAAAACAGAGCTGGCGTAAAATTGCTAGTCCCTTGGGCTTTGGGGTAGTTAGAATCAGCAATAATTAACCTTAAGATTGAAAAATCCTATGACAAATCATGGCTAATAATGAGGAACACACAACCAGTTTAGCTCCACCCACACATTTGAGTCTTGAGACATTTGCCTCAATTCTATGTGAAAGATTGTTGAGATAGTCTTGATGCGTATAGCCCCTGGGAGTTAAGTAGTAACGTGTCACTTTTGTGAGAATTCAGAATTGTATTTGATTGTTTCTATTTGGATTTCGATCTTTATGCAATATTCATCTCAATTAATTTTCACTATTTTGCTCAAGCATTAGCAAAACGCTAGTTGGGGGGTATGATTGAGTTGAATTATTGCATATTTTATACATTTAGAACCAATATATTTTATTTATTTCATTACATTATTATTGGTTTTAGATGACAAAATGGTTAAGATGAATAAATTCGAGTTGTGATTTAAATTGGTTAATAGCATGATTTATGCTTAATTTATAACTTGTGATTTAATTGGACAATGTTAATTCACATGCACAACATATTTTTGATATTCTATTATTCTTATTTTATTTTATTTCTAATTTATAATGGACACACTTTACTATTTTTATCATAACTTTCAGCTCAAATATCAGATTGATACAATTCTTGATGCGTTGGAAAGTTATCGTAAAAGGTTACAAAGTTGTCTTTAATAAGAATTTTCACATTCAAACTCCTAAAGCACGTACATGCCTGCCAAGTTGAGTCCTAAGATTTAAACGATTTTATGTGCGGGAATATGAAGACATTAGGGTTTCTTTCCTACCCTATTTAAGCATATCATTAGCACGAAATTAGGGACTTTTTGAGAGCTATGCCTCACATTTGAAGAACTCTTCCAGGGTCCAATTGCCGCTCCAGCCACCTCCTCCATTGCCTACCACCTCCATCTCCATTCATTTGACTTGCTCTTTTCACTCTCTACTATTTATTTAATTTTAGTTTAAAGTTTGTGATTTATTTTTGAGATATTTGGCTTAGACTTTTGGGTATTTTATTTGCTGTTTATTTATTTCGTGTTATTTACTTTTCTCGCTTCTTTAAACTTTCATTTAACAGTGATTACAATTTCTATGGATTAATTTTGAGAATTTGTGATTTGAATACAAACATGAACCCTAGAATCTTGATTTTGGGGCTTTTAAATTTTCAGTTCTTATTTTGTCAATTACTTTCTAATCAAGTTTAATTCTTAAATTAGTTTTATTGATTTCTCAAATCCATTGCATATTAGATCGATTAAAACTTAATTCGGACTTAAATAATTTCTATTTTATTGTTTAATTTTCAGATTAATTAAGATTGTTTAGTTTAGTTAATTTTTTTATTGTTAATTTCAATTTGTTAGTTTTTTTCTACATTTAATTTCGACACTCAAAAATCCAAAAATATAAATCTAGTCTATGACTTGTACAATTTTCATTCTTGTTGCACTCTTCCATCCATTGCACATACCATCATTTTTATTTTCTCTTTGTGAATATTTTCACCATTTTAAACGAGTTTGATTTTAAGTAACTTTTCCTGAGGAGACGATCTAGGAATTTATTCCTAATTATTACGCGACATCCTCCTACACTTGGTATAGCTTTTGTGCTACTCATTTTTTAGTGAGTTAGTGTCTCACGTAGTGTATGCTCCACAGTTGTTGTGGCCCCATGAATTGTTTGTGCCACACTTGCTGTGGACACACGTAACAGAAAGTGTGGCTCTATCGGCATTAGTGCCTGGCGCGCTCCGATGACCAGCTAGTTAGGCCCCATTCGCAACCTGTTGACTGTACTTCGTCAACTTAAGGAATTTTACACCTATTTAGTCACTTCAGCGTGAACAAAGGAGTTCCACTAGTATATTAACCTATTACTATCCTAACGCTTAGGGTCGTGATTGACATGAATAACTTAACTGGCATACATTATATTTCGTAACGTGACATAACATGAACGTAAGATGAAAGACATGACATACTTTGAGACAAAAATATAACAGACAACATTTCATAACATGGCATACAAGTAACAGACAATATTTCGTAACAAGGCATAACAAGTAACAGACAACATTTTGTAACATGGCATAACATGTAGCAGTGAATATTATGTGACATGACATACATATAATAGATAGTATACGTAATGTGACATACTTGCAATAGATAGTAACATGAGACATAATATATTACATAACAAATAAGTATTTCATGACAGAATAATTCGTGTAATAGATAAACATGTGATGACATGGCATAGATAACAACATACGAACATAAACTGTAGTTCCCTTACCCATCACACATACACAGTATATTGATAGTAAGTTAAGAGCTAATTTACCTCGATCGTTGCATTCTACTAGAATCAAGCTCGAAACACGAAGAACTGTAAAAGGGTATTCTAAAAGTTAGAAATTTAATTACTAACAATTGAAAAAGTGAAAAAGGAAAACTTAGAGTAAAATTACCATTTTACCCTCTACATGTGGAAAAATGACTATTTTACCCCTAACTTAAAGATTTCACATCCTAACTCCAAAAATTACCAAAATTTACATTTCTCATGTAAATTTTGTCTTAGATTCAAATATCAACTCAGAAAAATTTACAACCATTCACAACTATGGAAAACGCACAATGGTCGAAACATTCATAGGCCATTTCTCTTGATTTTGGTTGCAATTTGATCTTCCATATTCAAAACCTATGATTAAACCAAAATTTTGTAACAAGGATCTTCCTCTCCTAAGTTTAAAAATACACTTAAAATATCCATTAAGAAAAGCTAATCATCAACACCAAACTTTTTGTAAAAAGACCTAAACTTTTTAACAAAAAGTAAACCCTTAAATCACAAGTTTTGACCTTAATAAAAACATATCCAAAAATTCCAACAAAATCAAATCTTGCTTCTAGCATATTCATAACATCATCCTAAGATCAACCATGATTTAAATCATCAAACAAAAGTCACCAAATCACAAAACAACACTTGGAGTTTTTGGTTTTACACTTAGTCCAAAAACAAAAACTTTTCTCTGAACTAACTTTGATCAATCTCTTGATCCATGGCTTAAAGACAAGTAATCTGCAAACTAAAACATCTCTTGGTTTAACCATGTGTTCTAAAGAAAATCCAACGATCAAACTTAAAATCACATGGCTAAAACTCAATAAAACATGGATCTAAACCAAAAACATGAAATCTTAGGCCTAACCGAAATCCTCTTGCATAGAAAATAATATCTTAAAAATAATATCCGAACATGTATATAAGAGTCTTAAGATCATCACATAAAAATATCAAAGCATTTGGAGTAAGATTAAACCATGAAATATCAAACTTTCTCAAAACAAAAACTGTTTTTCCACTTCCAATTTTCAAGTTTCAAGATCTAGGGAAATCTATCATCAAAAGCTTTATGCATGCAGCAAAACCTCAATGAACATTCATAAACACATGCTAACAACACTTCATATAATTTTTGGACCAAGATATGTCCATTAGTTTGGTCAAAACTTTCAAAACATAACATACTCTCTAGTTTCATGCCTAGAATGACCTTTCTATGGTTAAAAATACTTTTGACATATTAAATTAGAATGTAATAAGACTAATAAGATATGCACGGAAACAAAACTCAAAGGTGAACAACTTTTATGAAGGAGCCATTATGCAAAACTACTTACAAAGGGTCAAAACTTGCTACGCAAAAAGACCCAAAAATCTGTCCAAGAGAGCTCTTTTGAGTTTATCTCTAAGAACAGGGTGAAGAAGTGATAAAATGGAGTGAAATGTGCCTTGCACGACTTTGGACTCCTGGAGGGGGAAGTTATGGGCTTGAATGACCCTTGATTGGAGATGGCTATATGACATAAAGTGGAGAATAGTGAGGGGCAAGGAATGCCTGGAGCAGCTGTGAGAGATGGAGGTTGATGGAGTGGATTTCTCCTTCACATAAAGGCACTATTGGGTGCAGCCAATGGCAGTGAATGGTCTTCCATGTGAGGGAGGAAGCTGCTTCAAGAAGCTTTGCCAAGGTGGCCAAATTCGTGGGCCTTGGTGGGCCTCAACCAAGTGGGCTTCAATTTGGGGTTTAAAGGGGGTTTGGTTAGAGTTTGAGATGTTATCAAGTCCAAATCCAATTTTTCTTGGCCCAATCAAATTTCGAAAGTTTAAAAGATTGGATAATGATGTCATAACATGGATTGCATTAATTAATAGCATGTGAAAATGATTTAATCAAGTGAATAAACACAATGCTAGAAATCGGATTAAAAAGGGTTTGGACTTTGGAGGTCAACTTTAGGGTTTGGGGAAACTGTTTAGGGTTTTGGTTTCAACTAAGTTTTTGGGGTCTCAGTTGGATTCCAACCATTTAGGGTTTCCTAGGATTGAAACGCTTTTTGGTCTGGCACAATTTGGTTGATCCGATGAAACAAAGTTTTGCTTAAGTGGCATGATCTCACACCCTGATTTCCTTCACAAATCTATCTAATGGTTACTTTTGGTGCTAAGTGTCTAATATTATTCACTCTGTGTAGCTAAGATCTTGCCAAGTATCCAAATAAAACTTATCTTTCCTAATTTGGACATTCCACATTGTGATTTTGAAAACACTGCACTGGGTGCGCTTATTGAGGTTACTATTCACTCCAAAAAAAATATAATAAACTTAGTAATAAAAATTCTAAATATTCATTTTAACCTATAGTGAAAATCTTTTACCGAAATTCAACCCCGCAGTGCCCCTAAAAAAGCTTTCACAATTTCAAGCAAGCGTTTCGTCTGGAATTATGAAAATTAGCTATTGCGCATAAAATCCTAAATAATCAACTGAGTCTAATGGTGTAGACCATAACGCATTATGACACTTCTAACTACCTCAAATAATTAAACTCATTTTTCTAGCATTATAGTGATTGATAACACTAACTATGTTGACAAGCTAAAACTTGTGCGATTGGTCGATTCGTAAACATTTAGGGGTTTCACAAGGTTCCTAAAGTCAATAGAAATTCCACCAGTGAATTTCTAGCAGGCTGTTACATCCTCCCCTCCTAAAAAAAAGATTTCATCCTCGGAATCGACGCAAGTACAACCATAAAATACTCTCAAAAGAAGAAGTTGCTTACCAACCTACTGTCCATCACTAGATGCCTCATCACACCCAAGGGGCAGGTAACACTCTTCCTGAGGTAACGCCTTTCTCTTGTAGTCAACACTATTCTTATCTACAACCATCACATGGTTACACAAAATAACTACCACTGTAGCATATGGGTATAACACTCTCAAAGGTTACTGCCTAAACTTAATGACGTCTAGGATGACCTTCTAGGATTCTAAATCCTTGCTTAAATGAAATCACTATTCTCCTTACTATTCAAAGAATTATCCACAACGTATATATATCTACCATTCTTAACTCTCTCTCTCTAAAATCATATCAATATGTACTGGAATCCTTCCTCAAGTCATACCAGGATGCTCTCTTAATCTAAAACTTCAAGTATTCACACAGTTCAATTTGGAACAATTTAATCCATACACAACTAAATTCACTTTTTCTATTTCCACAAGGAGTTATATCTGCCTAGGACTAGCCTACTCCTTCATAATCACAATAAATCGTTCCTCCTCCTAGGTGATACCTCGATAAACAATCAGCTATTAACCTCAACTCAAGACTTTCTCTCTTATGATTGGCATAGTTCTTCTATCCATCATGAGCTGCCTTTTATTCTAACTCTAAACGAAAGGATATGTTCCTATTGTTGACGTAAGTCCTCAAGACCAAGATTTATTACCCTTATAAAAGTCTCCAATATAATGGCAATCTACGTTTTCCACGAATACAATGCTTTGCCAAAAACACTTAATGGCAGCTGGATAAAACTACCACCATAAGCAAATCCTACTACGGCCAAGCCTCTCCCAAACACTTTACTCTTCCGAAAACAAATTCCTTTGGATTCTCAAAATCAAAACAACTCCAAATATGCAGAATACTAATTTATCAACCTTCAACATCCTTCCTCCAACTGCTAAAGGGCATTCTATATCCACACTGATATGAACAATAATACTCTTAATGAGAATTGTTACTCTTACCACAGGGTAACAATTCAGCTTCCAAACTAAAACTATCGTGTAATACCATAATCACTAAAAACAGGGACTCACTTGAATCAATAGCGTACAAGTTACAAACTTCAATGACTTGACATTCCCCAAAATAGCAATAATGCAACAATGCAATCAATTGCAATCAAATCAACCTTACATAAGCTTAACAATACCTAGGTCTTAGAAAAAATACCAGTGACGGTGCTAGCTTCTTCAGTTCCTGGGGCGTCAGCATCTGCGTCTCCGTGAGTGACAGCATACACTCATATGGGCACGTGCTGCCTCGGCTTTGGTTTGTAGCCGCTGTTGAGAGAAACCCCCTTTCTTTCATTCCTCAAAGCAACACTGGGGCAGTCTTTGATCATATGAACAAGTTGGCCACACTTGATGTAACAGCCCGCTAGAAAATCATTGGTGGAATTTCTTTTGACTGTAGGAATCTTGTGAAAACCCCATAATTTTTTACGAATCGACCAATCGCTCAGGTTTTAGTCTGTCATCATAATCAGTATTATCACTCACTATGGTGCTAGATTTATGAGTTTAATTATTTGAGATAGTTAGAAGTATCAGAATGTGTTTTGGTCTATGCCATTAGACTCAGTTGATTATTTAGGATTTTATGGCGCAATAACACTTTTTCATAATTTCGGACGAAACGCATGTTTGAAATTGTGAAATTATTTTTAGGGCACTTTGGGGTTGAATTTCGGTAAACGATTTTCACTATAGATTAATATGAATATTTATAATTTTTCAGTACTAAGTTTATTATGCATTTTTTGGAGTGAATAGTAACCTCGATATGCGCACCTAGTGCAATGTTTTCAAAATCACAGTGTGGAATGTCCAAATTAGGTTAGAGAAGTTTTATTTGGACAGTTGGCAAGATCTTAGCCACACATAGTGAATGGTATTAGACACTTGGCACAAAAATAAACCATTAGATAGATTTGTGAAGGAAATCAAGGTGTGAAATCATGCCACCTTAGCAAAACTTTGTTTCATCTGTTCAACCAAATTGTGCCAGACCAAAGAAGGTTTCAATCCTAGTAAAACCCTAAATAGTTGGAACCCTTTTGAAACCCCAAATGCTTTATTGAAACCAAAACCCTAAACGGTTTAATTGGGCCAATAAAATCACTTGATTAAATCACTTCCACATCCTATTAATTAATCAAATCCTTGTTATGACATCATTATCCAACCTTTTAAACCTTGGAAATTTGATTGGGCCAATAAAAATTGGTTTTGGGCTTGATAGCATCTCAAACCCTAACCAAACCCCCTTTAAACCCCAAATTGAAACCCACTTGGTTGGGGCCCACCAAGGCCCACGAAATTGTCCACCTTGGCAAAGCTTCTTGAAGAAGTTTCCTCCCCCACATGGCAGACCATCCACTGCCATTGGCTGCAACCCATTAGTGCCATGATGTGAAGAGAAGTCCACTCCATCAACCTCCATCTCTCACAGCCGCTGCAGGCAGTCCATTCCTCTCACTATTCTCCACTTTATGTCACATAGGCAACTCCAATCAAGGGTCATTCAAGCCCAAAACTTCCCCCTCCATGAGGCTAAAGTCGTGCAAGGCACATTTCATTTCATTTCATCACTTCTTCACCCCGTTCTTAGAAAAAAAACCCAAAAGAGCTCTCTTGGGCAGATTTTTGGGTCTTTTTACGTGGCCATTTTAGACCCTTTGTAGGTACTTTCGCACGATGATTCCTTCACATAAGTTGTTCCTCTTTGAGTCTAGTTTCCGGGGATATCTTATTAGTCTTATTCCATGCTCATTTGATTGGTAAAAAGTATTTTTAACCATGGAAAGGTCATATTGGGCGTGAAACTGGAGAGTATGTTATGTTTTGGAAGTTTTGACCAAGCTAATGGACATATCTTGGTCCGAACATTTTATAGAGTGTTGTTAGCATGTGTTTATGAATGTTCATTGAGGTTTTGTTGCATGAATAAAGCTTTTGATGATAGATTTCCTTGGAATTAGAAACTTGAAAACTGGAAGTGGAAAAACAGTTTTTATTTTGTGAAGGTTTGAATATTTCGTGGTTTAATCTTATTCCAAAGGCTTTGATATTTTTATATGATGATCCTAAGCCTCTTATATACATGTTAGGATGTTATTTAGAAGATATTTAGTATTAGTTTTGATATGATTTTCTATGAAAGAGGATTTCGGTTTTGCCTAAGATTTGATATTTTTGGGATAGATCTATGTTTTATTGAGTTTTAGCCATGTGATTTTAAGTTTGATGGCTGGATCATCTTTATGACACATTTTTAAACCATGAGATGTTTTAGTTTGAAGATCATATGTGTATAAACCATGGATCAAGAGAATGATCCAAGTTAATGGAGAGAAAAGTTTCTGTTTTGGACTAAGTTTAAAACCAAAACCTCCAAGTGTTGTTTTGTGATTTTTGGTGGCTTTTGTTTGATGATTTAAAGCATAGTTGATCTTATGATGATGTTATGAATATGTTAGAAATAAGATTTGATTTTTTGGAATTCTTGGAGATGTTTTCATTAAGGTCAAAACTTGTGATTTAAGGGTTTACTTTTGTTAAAAAGTTTGGGTCTTGTTACAAAACTTTTGGAGTTGATTATTAGATTTTTCTTAATGGATATTTTAAGTGTGTTTTAAACTTAGGATAGGAAGATCTTTGTTGCAAAATTTTGGTTTAATCATGAGTTTTGAATTTTGAAAGAATTGAACCAAAATCAAGAGAAATGACCTATGTAGGTTTCGACCATAGTGAGTTTTCCCTAGTTGTGAATGGTTTTAAATTTTTCTGAGTTGATATTTGAGTTTAGGACAAAATTTACATTCCTAAATTTACATGAGGAATGTAAATTTTGGAGTTAGGATGTGAAATCCTTAAGTTAGGGATAAAATGGTCATTTTTTCACATGTAGAGGGTAAAATGGTAATTTTACTCTAAGTTGTCCCTTTTCACTTTTCTAATTGTTAGTACTTAAATTTATAACTTTTAGTGTCCCTCTAAGTTGTCCCTCTTAATGTAAATTTATCCCTAACTTTAGAGGGATAAATTTAGGGACAACTTAGAAATTTATAAATTAAGAGGGACAACTTAGAGGGACACTAAAAGTTATAAATTTAAGTAGTAACAATTAGAAAAGTGAAAAGGGACAACTTAGAGTAAAATTACCATTTTACCCTCTACATGTAGAAAAATGACCATTTTATCCCAAACTTAAGGATTTCACATCCTAACTCCAAAAATTACCAAAATTTACATTCATCATGTAAATCTTGTCCTAGACTCAAATATCAACTCAGAAAAATTTACAACCATTCAAAACTACGAAAAACTCACAATGCCCGAAACATTCATAGGTCATTTCTCTTGGTCTTGGTTGTAATTACTTCCATCTTTAAAACTCATGATTAAACAAAAATTTTGTAACAAGGATGTTTAAAAATACACTTAAAATATCCATTAAGAAAAGCTAATCATCAACACCAAACTTTTTGTAAAAAGACCCAAACTTTTTAACAAAAAGTAAACCCTTAAATCCCAAGTTTTGACCTTAATAAAAACATATCCAACATATTCATAACATCATCCTAAAATCAACCATGATTTAAATCATCAAACAAAAGTCACCAAAATCACAAAACAACACTTGGAATTTTTGGTTTTACACTTAATCCAAAAACAAAAACTATTCTCTGAACTAACTTTGATCAATCTCTTGATCCATGGCTTAAAGTCATGTGATCTTCAAACTAAAACATCTCGTAGTTTAAACATGTGTCCTAAAGAAGATCCAACCATCAAACTTAAAATCACATGGCTAAAACTCAATAAAACATGGATCTAAACCAAAAACATGAAATCTTAGGCCTAACCGAAATCCTCTTGCATAGAAAATCATATCTTTAACACTAATACAAAATTTCTTCAAAATAACATCCTAACATGTATATAAGAGGCTTAATATCATCAAATAAAAATATCAAAGCCTTTGGAGTAAGATTAAATCATGAAATATTCAAACTTTCTCAAAACAAAAACTTTTTTTCCACTTCCAGTTTTCAAGTTTCTAGATTTAGGGAAATCTATCATCAAAAGCTTTATCCATGCAGCAAAACCTCAATGAAAAGTCATAAACACCTGCTAACAACACTCCATAAAATTTGCAGACCAAGATATGCCCATTAGCTTGGTCAAACATTCCAAAACATAACGTACTCTCTAGTTTCACGCCCAAAATGACATTTCCATGGTTATAAATACTTTTTACCAATCAAATGAGCATGGTATAAGACTAATAAGATATTCACGGAAACTAAACTCAAAGAATAAAAACTTTTATGAAGGAGCCATCATGCAAAAATACTTACAAAGGGTCGAAAATTGCCACGCAAAAAGGCCCTTAAATCTGTCCGAGAGAGCTCTTTTGAGTTTCTCTCTAAGAATAGGGTGAAGAAGTGATAAAATGAAGTGAAATGTGCCTTGCACGACTTTAGACTCCTGGAGGGGGAAGTTATAGGCTTGAATGACCCTTGATTGGAGTTGGCTATGTGACATAAAGTGGAGAATAGTGAGGGGCAAGGACTTCCTGCAGCAGCTGTGAGAGATGGAGGTTGATGGAGTGGATGTCACCTTCACATCAAGGCACTATTGGGAGCAGCCAATGGTAGTGAATGGTCTACCATGTGAGGGAGGAAACTTCTTCAAGCAACTTTGCCAAGGTGGCCAAATTCGTCGGCCTTGGTGGGTCTCAACCAAGTGGGCTTCAATTTGGGGTTGAAAGAGGGTTTAGTTAGGGTTTGAGATGCTATCAAGCCCAAATCTAATTTTTCTTCGCACAATCAAATTTGCAAGGTTTAAAAGGTTGGATAATGATGTCATAACAGGGATTTAATTAATTGATAGTATGTGGAAGTAATTTAATGAAGTGATTAAATACAATGCTAGAAACAGGGTTAAAAAGGGTTTGGAGGCCAACTTTAGGGTTTGGGGAAACTGTTTAGGGTTTTGTTTTCAACCAAGCTTTTGGGGCTTCAATTGGATTCCAACCATTTAGGGTTTCTCTAGGATTGAAACACTCTTCAGTCTGGCACGATTTCGTTGATCAGATGAAACAAACCTTTGCTTAGGTGGCATGATCTCACGCCTTGATTTCCTTCACAAATCTATCTAATGGTTCCTCTTGGTGCCAAGTGTCTAATACTATTCACTCTGTGTGTCTAAGATCTTGTCATGTGTGCAAATAAAAATTCTCTAACCTAATTTGGACATTCTACACTGTGATTTTGAAAATACTACACTAGGTGTGCTTATCAAAGTTACTATTCACTCCAAAAAAATGCATATTAAACTTATTACTGAAAAATTCTAAATATTTATATTAACGTATAGTGAAAATCATTTACCGTGATTCAATGCCGAAGTGCCCCTAATTTCACAATTTCGGACAAGCATTTCGTTCGAAATTATGAAAATTGGCTATTGCGCCATAAAATCCTAAATAATCAACTGAGTCTAATGGCGTAGACCATAACGCATTCTGACATTTCTAACTACCTCAAATAATTAAACTCATATTTCTAGCATCATAGTGAGTGATAACACTAACTATGTTGACAGACTAAAATCTGCGCGATTGGTCGATTGGTCACTAAGTTCCTAAAGTCAATAGAAATTCCACCAGTGAATTTCTAGCGGGCTGTTACACTAGCCACCCTCATGCCCAGCTGAAGTTCCATCCTCCCACACGTTCTCTCACTCTCTCATGGGCTCTCTCTCAAGCACAGCTAGATCCACCTCCACGGCACCACCCACTGCCCCCCCCCCCCAATGCCACCACAAGCTCCACCAGCACCCCCTCATGCTCCTCCATGCCTAGCCATAGTCCTTAGCCGTCCCCTTGCCTCTCACACACTCTCACCCTCTCGGATGCACTATACACGGCTAGATGCCACCGTGTTTTGCCTCTAGCCACCACCACGAGGCCACCATGAGCCTTCCAAGACCACACCTAGCTATCCCCACACCCAAACAGCCCCCAAACACCCCAAAAAGCCACTGTACGTGGCTAGCCTCCACTGTACACGGCTTTAGTCGCCACCCACGAACTCCCCATCATGTCGACCATCCTCCACAGTCACATTAAACCCGACAAAGCCTAGATGTCCTCCCGAAATAGCCTTGTTCCAAGGTCATGGCAGTGACCGCTACTGCCCAAGCTAGTGGCTTCCGATGCCACGGGTTATCCCGACGATGGTATAACTCTCTTTCTCCTGTCCTCGTTATTATGTTATTTGGGTTGTTAGGTTGTGGATTGTGCTGTTAGTATTTATGGTGTTCGTTGTGTAGTGTGGTGATGTGATGTGATGTGTTGTGTGCGTGAAGTGTTGGGCGTAGTTGGGAAGTGTGCTATGTAGTCGTGTTGTGGACTGTGCTATGAAGTGTGGTTGGAAGTATGTGCTGTAGTGGTGATGTGTTGTGGTGTGGATTGAGAAGAGTACACATGGAGTATACTCTAAGTGATGTAGTGTGGATAGGAAGAGTACACGTGGAGTGTACTCTAGTGGCATAGTGTGATGTGGAGGCAGTATACGTGAAATGTACTCCATGTGATAGGAACCAAGGTGGGCCTACACTTAAAGATCCTTTGCAAGTTCCAGATGGGCCAATTACAAGATCAAGAGCCAAGAAGATCAATGAAGCAATGCAAGGATTGGTGCAATCCACTTGGGATGAAGCTAGCAAGAGCCCAACACTCAAGATGGGTCTGAAAGCAGAAGAACCAGTTTTGATCCACTTGATTCAAGCTGTGGAAGACATGACTTAGACATACGGCCTATTGTTATTGGAGGCTTCCAGTTTGGTTAAATGATTTATATTATTAGTTTAGAATAAGTGGGCTTGAAGATGCTTGGCTCACATGTCTTATTTCTTATGAACTATGTTTTTGGGAAGGCCTTGTATTTTGGCCAAGGGCTTATTTTGAAAGTTACTTTTTAGGAATTAGGGTTTCATCAATTTATTGTAGGGGTTACTGTAGCCATGCGTACTGTAGCCGACACTGTTCATCAAGGGTAATTTTGGGTAAAAAGGGCTTTAATTTGGCTATGGTTTTGATTAGGTTTGGGTTTAAAAACTCTTTGTAGCCTCATTTGATAGATTAGACAATATTGAATTTTATTTGTGAGTTGAGTTTTCTCCTCTTGTTCTTGATTGAACTCTTGAACTTATCAAAGGTAAATCACAACCTTTGTGGCGTTCCTCCTTTGTAATCTGGGTTCTTGAGACGGGTTCTTAAACGGGTCTAGATTTTAATATAATCTAGGTTCTTGAAACGGGTTCTCATTGGGTCTAGATTCTCCATCCTTGACTTGATTTTTGGCTTTCTTGGAGAGTTTTCAAATTGATTGTGGGTTCAAGGGAATTCATTCCCACGGGTTCATATCATTTGGTATCAGAGCAAGGTTTCCAATCAGGTCTGATTCTATCTTTTATTTCTTGTATATTTAATTCTAGGGCTTCATTGTTCTAGGATTGATTACAAAAAAAAAAAAAATAGTGGTGGCTAGCAAATTTCTTCACTATTGTTAGGGTTGCTGAAATTCATTGTTCTAGGGTTTGTGTTGGCTGAAATCTCTTGTTCTAAGGGCTGTCGTATATCACTTGCCCTAGGGTTTTTGAGTTATTGTTAGGGTTTTCTCAACTGCTTATTCTTGATTGTGATCAAATCAGTTGGTGAAAGGAAAAGAAAGGAAAAGAAAAGAAAAGAAAGGAAAAGAAAAAAAAATCATGAAAAAAAAAATCCCGAGATCTTTTCTTCAGCCTTATCATCAAAAGGGGTGATTCTAGTTGGTATCTTGTCTTATAGTTACTATTTCATTCATATAATTTCCTTGATTCACGTGTCATTTTTTTTCTTTCATAGCTTCTGTGTTTCTCTTGTTCTTGTTTCTTGGACCTAATTACTAGTTGGGATAAAATAAGGTTGCTTTGTCTTGATTGAGTCAATTAGTTCTTAAAGAACTTGAGTGGGAAAACTCTTGAGATAAAAGGCAAGAGAGTGTGAGACTATTATAGGAAAAAAAGCCAATTAAGAGTGAAACACGATTGGAGTGTCATTATTCGAGTGTAAACACGTAAGGGAGAATGTGTGAGGTTTACTTTTTTTTGCCACTAACATTCTTTTGTGTAGCACCTGATAATGTCTCATCGGAGTAGCGCATCACCAAGGGGAATCAAAATGAAAATACCATCTTTCCAAGGTAGAACTGACCCTGAGGTTTATCTAGAGTGGGAGAAAAAAATAGAGTTGGTGTTTGATTGCCATAATTACTCTGAGGAGAAGAAAGTGAAGTTGGCGGTAATTGAGTTCACTGATTATGCTATTATTTGGTGGGATCAATTAGTGACCAATAGGAGGAGGAATTATGAGAGGCCTATAGACACATGGGGAGAGTTGAAAGCTCTCATGAGGCGGAGATTTGTTCCTAGCCATTACTATAGAGACCTTTACCAGAAATTACAAAATCTTACACAGGGGGTCTAGGAGTGTGGAGGATTACCATAAGGAGATGGAGGTGGTGATGATTCAGGCTAATGTAGAAGAGGATCGAGAGGCCACCATGGCTAGATTTTTGAGCGGTTTGAATAGGGATATAGCCAATGTAATTGAATTGCAGCATTATGTGGAGATAGAGGACATGGTGCACATGGCTATGAAGGTGGAGAGGCAATTAAAGAGAAAAGGGACAGCAAGGTACACTTCGGTTTCTAGCACTACTTGGAAATCAAAATGGGATAGGAATGATCCAGCTGAAGCAAAGAGAAAGACCGAACCACCTAAGGGAAAAGATGAGGGAACTAGCAACAAACCCAAGGTAGAATCCCAACCTTCACGGAATAGAGATATCAAATGTTTTAAGTGTTTGGCTTCAGGGCACATTGCTTCTCAATGTCCAAATAGGAGGGTGATGATTATGCGTGACAATGGGGAGGTGATGACTGAGAGTGAGGATGATAGTGATGAGGTGTCCGAGTTGGATGATGCTAGTGATGATAATGGAGTGGTATACCCTGTGACAGGTGAGTCTTTTGTTGCTAGGCGTGCTCTTAATGCACACATTAAGGTAGATGATGCAGAGCAACAAAGAAAGAACATTTTCCATACTAGATGCCATGTCAACAATAAGGTATGTAGTATGATCATTGATGGAGGGAGTTGTACTAATATGGCTAGCACTACTTTGGTTGAGAAATTAAATTTACCAACCTTAAAACACTCTAGACCATACAAATTGCAGTGGTTGAATGATTGTGGAGATGTTAGAGTGGATAAACAAGTGTTAGTTACTTTTTCTATTGGGAAGTATCAGGATGAGGTGCTTTGTGATGTTGTGCCTATGCATGCGGGCCATATTTTGTTGGGGAGGCCGTGGCAGAATGATAGGAGAGTGACACATGATGGGTTCAAGAACATGTACAACTTTGAAAAGGAGGGCAAAACAATTAAGCTTGCTCCTTTAACTCCAACCCAGGTCTATGAGGACCAACTGAAATTGAAAAGTGAGGTTGCTCAAAAAAGAAAAAGTGAAAATGAGAGTGATTAAAAGAGAAAGAGTGAAAATGAGAGTGATCAAAAAAGAAAGAGTGAAAAAGAGATTGAGCAAAAAAGAAAGAGTGAGAGTGAAAATGAGCATAAAAGAAAGAGTGAAAAAGAAAATAGAGAGGTGGCTGAGAGTAAAGAAAAAAGAGTGAAGCCATGAGAGAAAAAAGAAAGAGAGTCTGCCGAGAGAAAAGGAAAGGCAAAAGTGAGTTTCTATGCAAGAGAGAGTGAGGTTAAGAGGGCTTTCTTCGCAGATCGCCCTATGATTTTTCTTGTCTATAAAGAGTCTAATCTTAGTCTTGATGAAACTAACCAGTCTCTTCCTAGTTTGGCTGTTTCTTTGTTGCAGGAGTTTGGGGATTTATTCCTGGAGGAGATGCCAAATGAGTTGCCACCCATTAGAGGCATTGAGCACCAGATTGATTTTGTGCCCGGGGCTGCTATTCCAAACCGACCAGCCTATAGGAGTATTCCAGAGGAGACAAAGGAACTTCAGAGGCAAGTTGAGGATTTGATGAGCAAGGGGTACGTGAGAGAGAGCATGAGCCCTTGTGCAGTACCAGTGCTACTAGTGCCAAAGAAGGATGGGACGTGGAGGATGTGCATTTATTGCAGGGCGGTCAACAATATCACGGTAAAATATCGCCATCCCATTCCTAGATTGGATTATATGCTTGATGAATTGCATGGCTCATGTATTTTCAGTAAAATTGATCTTAAAAGTGGGTACCATCAAATTAGAATGAAAGAGGGTGATGAATGGAAAACTGCTTTTAAGACTAAGTATGGGCTTTATGAATGGTTGGTTATGCCATTTGGACTTACAAATGCGCCCAGTACTTTCATGAGATTAATGAACCATGTCCTACGTGCATTCATAGGCAAGTTTGTGGTTGTGTACTTTGATGATATCTTAGTGTATAGCAAGAACTTAAATGAACATATTGAGCATTTGAGATATGTGTTTGATGTGTTGAGATGTGAAAAGTTGTATGCTAATTTTAAGAAATGTGCCTTTTGCATGGAAAAAGTTGTTTTTCTTGGTTATGTTGTTAGTACAAAGGGTATTGAGGTGGATGAAGAGAAAGTCAAGGCAATCAAGGAGTGGCCAACGCCAAAAAGCATCATTGAGGTAAGAAGCTTTCATGGCTTAGCTAGTTTTTATCGGCGTTTTGTTAAAGACTTCAGCACCATTGCTGCACCACTCACTGAGGTAATTAAAAAGAATGTTGGGTTTCATTGGGGGGCTAATCAAGAGAATGCTTTTGCCACTATTAAAGAAAGGTTGTGCTTTGCACCTCTGTTAGCATTACCTGATTTTAACAAAGCTTTTGAGATTGAATGTGATGCCAAAGGAATAGGGATTGGAGCCGTTTTGATGCAGGATAGGCGGCCCATAGCCTTCTTTAGTGAAAAGTTAAGTGGGGCATCCCTGAAGTACCCTACTTATGACAAAGAGCTTTATGCTCTTGTTCGTGCATTAGAGACTTGGCAGCACTACCTATGGCCAAGGGAATTTGTGATTCACACCGATCATGAATCATTGAAGCATCTCAAGGGTCAAGGTAAGTTGAATAAAAGGCATGCTAGATGGATGGAATACATTGAGACCTTTCCCTATGTCATCCGTTACAAGCAAGGTAAGGAGAACATTGTTGCTGATGCTCTATCCCGGAGGTATGTACTTCTTACTTCTATGAGTGCTAAAATGCTTGGGTTTGAATATGTGAAAGACATGTATGCCGATGACGCTGATTTTTCAAATGTGTATGTGGCATGTGATAAGGCGGCATTTGGTAAGTTTTACAAGCATGATGGTTATTTGTTTAAAGAAAACAAACTTTGTCTGCCAAATTGTTCTATGCGTGAGTTATTAGTGCGTGAGGCACATGGTGGGGGATTAATGGGACACTTTGGTGTCAAGAAAACTTAAGACATTTTGCATGAACATTTCTTTTGGCCTAAGATGAAGAGAGATGTTAACCGTATTTGTGGAATGTGCATTATATGTAGAAAGACCAAATCTAAGGTTTTGCCACATGGGTTGTATACACCCTTACCCGTTCCTAGTGAGCCATGGGTAGACATATCTGTGGACTTTGTCTTGGGGCTGCCTAGGACCAAAAGGGGTAGAGATTTTTTTTTTGTGGTTGTGGATAGATTTAGTAAGATGGCACATTTCATTCCATGCCATAAAACAGATGATGCCACAAATATAGCTGACTTGTTTTTCCGACTGATGGTCAGACTGAAGTAGTTAATAGGACTTTAACTCAGCTTTTACGCACTGTTGTTCATAAGAATTTAAAAACTTGGGAGGATTGTTTGCCATTTATAAAGTTTGCATATAATAGGATGATGCATACTACTACTTCATACTCTCCTTTTGAAATTGTTTATGGATTTAATCCACTTACTCATTTGGATTTGATGCCTTTACCTGTTGATGACAGGAGTAGTTTGGATGGACAAAAGAAGGCGGAGTTGGTGAAGTCACTACATGAGAGGGTACGGCTTCAAATTGCCCAAATGAATGAAAGGGTTGCTTCCCAAGCCAATAAAGGACGAAGGCGTGTCATCTTTGAACCAGGAGATTGGGTTTGGGTTCACATGCGCAAAGAAAGATTCCCAGCCCATAGAAGGACTAAATTGCATCCTCGAGGAGATGGACCTTTCCAAAATTCTTGAGAAAATTAATGATAATGCATATAAAGTGGATCTTCCAGGTGAGTATAAAGTTTCTGCAACTTTTAATGTTTCTGATCTTTCTCCTTTTGATGTAGGTGAAGATTCGAGGTCGAATCCTTTTGAGGAGACGGGGAATGATAGGAACCAAGGTGGGCCTACACTTAAAGATCCTTTACAAGTTCCAGATGGGCCAATTACAAGATCAAGGGCCAAGAAGATCAAGGAAGCAATGCAAGGGTTGGTGCAATCCACTTGGGATGAAGCTAGCAAGAGCCCAACACTCAAGATGGGTCTGAAAGAAGAAGAACCAGTTTTGATCCACTTGATTCAAGCTGTGGAAGACATGACTTAGACATACGGCCTATTGTTATTGAAGGCTTCCAGTTTGGTTAAATGATTTATTTTATTAGTTTAGAATAAGTGGGCTTGAAGATGCTTGGCTCACATGTTTTATTTCTTATGAACTATGTTTTTGGGAAGGCCTTGTATTTTGGCCAAGGGCTTATTTGGAAAGTTACTTTTTAGGAATTAGGGTTTCATCAATTTATTGTAGGGGTTACTGTAGCCACGCGTACTGTAGCCGGCACTGTTCATCAAGGGTAATTTTGGATAAAAGGGGCTTTATTTTGGCTGGGGTTTTGATTAGGTTTGGGTTTAAAAACTCTTTGTAGCCTCATTTGACAGATTAGACAATATTGAATTTTATTTGTGAGTTGAGTTTTCTCCTCTTGTTCTTGATTGAACTCTTGAACTTATCAAAGGTAAATCACAACCTTTGTGGCGTTCCTCCTTTGTAATCTGGGTTCTTGAGACGGGTTCTTAAACGGGTCTAGATTTTAATATAATCTAGGTTCTTGAAACGGGTTCTCATTGGGTCTAGATTCTCCATCCTTGACTTGATTTTTGGCTTTCTTGGGGAGTTTTCAAATTGATTGTGGCTTCAAGGGAATTCATTCCCACGGGTTCATATCACCATGTGGTGAGGCAATGAACCGTATGACATGTATGCCATAGTGGTGATGTGACGTAGTGTAATGTGAAGGGAGTACACGTGGAGTGTACTCCATGTGGTGTAGTGATACGTCGTGTGGTGTGTCGAGAAGATATGGATGGTTGCATAGTTGAGGAGCGTAATGTGTGATGAATAGTGTTGAGAACTGTGGAATAGTGTCCCGGGCTTTTTGTGATGTAACCGGTAGTCCCATTAACTAGTGTTATTGTGTAGCTGTGTTATGTCTGGGAGTACGTGTGAAATATCGGGAACTGTGGAATAATGTCCCAGAATAGTTGTGAAGTGACCGGTAGTCCTAGTGACAGGTGTCACCATGTAGCAGTGTTATGGATGTTGTACGTATAAAGTGACAAAATAGTGTAAGAGTGACGTGACGAGATGCCATGATGTGGCAAGAGTACATGAGGAACTGTACTTGTGATGAGTGAGGAGTTGGCATAGAAGTGACATTTCGGGTGCCAGGTGACGTGACAAGGTCACAGTGTAGCTTGGGAGTAGTCTCGAGCTATGTGACGTGACGGAAAGTATAGTTGTGAATGATGTCATGTCATGTTAAGTGTAGGGATAAACTGTCAAAAGGGATGGGTAGCATGAAGAGTCATGCTAGCCGGGTTAAGAGAAGGTTGGTATCGGAGTATAGAGCTTGTTTACACAAGCAGGTGTTAGTGGACTATATGTTGCTCTTAGGTGATAAAAGGGAGTAGGGTACATGTGTAATCTGGTTTTAAACATATGTGCCAAACGGATTAACCATATGTAATGGGTAATCTGTCCTAAGCATAGGTACATGATGTTTGAACCTTAGAGTTGGCTTAGAGTTGTGTGATATGCATGGATGGGGATGATGATGACGATGAGGAAGAGTAGGCTCAAATGTAAAAAGTGACGTGTGTATTGTCTAGGATTGGGATGCGTGACTTATTTGGCCTAAGTCATGCATCAGGATGAGGTTAATAAGAAGAATAAGATGAAGGTCTAGTGTCTTAACCCTAAGGTCAATCATGGAGGTTCACTTCAAAGGATAAGAGCTCGAAGTAGAACGTTGAGTTTGGAAAAGGTAACCTCAAGAAGGTCACAGAAAGAGGAAACGTAATAAAGGAAAACATAGAAGACAAGGACAGAACGAGAGTGTCTCTCAACGAGGAAAAGTCCAAGTGAAGTGTAGTTTATGTCTTCTAAGTTTAGTTGCTCAAGATAGAGAATGATGCTAAGGTTATGTGTATGCATGTAGGTTGCCATTTAACATGCACATGAATGGACTGCATGATATGAAAGTAGCATGAAGTTCAGGTAAGTATTATCTTCATACTCTTCTAGAGTTTTCTAAAATGATATGAAATGAAAATGTTTCTGTTTATCATGCTTTACGAAATGAAATGAAATGAGGTTTTATGAAAAATTTGCTCAGCATAAGTGTTCAAAGGTATATGTATGTAATGGCCTACCTTGGCAACCCCTTTTTTATGCAACCCAAGTATTAAGTGTATGCATGTGAATGGATGATTATACGTAGTATCTATTGTCTTTATTTTCTATGAAACGAAGCGTTGAGGTTTATGCCTTATGCTTTTAAATGATGTTTTAAAAAGGATGCCATGAACTAATGTTTTAAATGATGCTTTGAAAGATGATGTTTAAGCCCATACTTTTAACTGACGTTCATTTAAATGATGCTTTGAAAGATGATGTTTAAGCCCATGCTTTTAACTGACGATCACGAATGAACGAGCTGAAAGTTAAGCTTATGATTTTAAATGACGTTTTTCCATGAATGAACTGTTAAATGAAAAGGACTGAAAATGAAATGATTGAATGAAAGGAAAGGACTGAAAGGAAAGGAATGTTTTATTGTATGAAAATACGCAACGGCCATAACTGAATGAAAGGGTACCAAATGACTAGGTAGATTACAATGCTAGGTAAGTAGTACTGGTAGTGCACCCAATGCTGCCCCCTGACAGAAATGGATTCCTAACCTGTGGCCACGGGCGGAATCTAGGTCTAAAGGAAGACCGCTAATCCTAAAACACAGGGCGTAACAGTGTGTACCGGCCAAAGGAAAATGATAAGAAAATGTATGTATGCATGCTTGAATTCTTTAAGAAATGAAGGCATTGACGGGAGAAATGTTTTAGGAAAAAAAAATCCCTTTTTAGAAAAACCCTGCCTAGTGATGTTTTCAAAATGAAGGTATGTTTCATGTACGTATAGTAAGTCTGGAGTGATGAATGCATGAATGAAAACCTATGTTAGTATATTTTAACTGTATGAAGTAATGCTTACTGAGTATCCGACCCATTTTAGTTTTTATGTATGTCCCTCCCCTTACGAACTAAATGACCAGAACGCGTCAGGAATGCGTCAAGACGAACACGATCCAAGGGGAAGAGCACAGAAGTCTAGTCATGAGAGTTTTAAATGTATGAGATGCCTTTTTTATTTTAAGATTGATGTTTTCCGCTATAAATCTCTTTTATTCTCAAACACGTTTTATTTTATAACGTAGAGTCTTGCACCCTGGGTATGGAAGCAAAAATTTTAAAAGAATCAATAACTCCCGTCTCCTTTTCTCTAAAACTATTTCCTAAAAAGTCCCACCACAAGAACTGAGTGTTGCATCATTGTTGTATTTACCCACTATCATTCCCTACTTGGAATGATATAAGTTGTGACAGGTACATGAGACCATTAAGTATGGACGGAATCTGTGAAATAATATAGAATGAGTCCATCATGGAGGCTCATCGTCAATCTACCCTAGAATTGCTTAAGGTGTCATCTCAGCGACTAAAAAAGATTGTAGCTATTATCAATGAGTCTGATGCCGGTTTTTCAACACTGGACCCTCAGAAAATGTTAAGACTTAAGCAAGATATGGTTTTGTGTCAAGACATCTAGAGCAAGCTAAGAACTCTGCTGTAGAGGCTAAGGAAATAGCCACGGAGTTGGGTTTGGACATAGACGTTCGACCGTCTAGGGGAATATTCTTGAGTCTACTTGAGAGTTTTTTGGAAACTCGTAACAACTATGATGTCTCTTATGGATTATGAAATACTATTGGGATTATATCTTTCGGTACCATGACTAATGTTCCTTTAATTGTCTTAAGTTGACTTTCCGCTGCAATAACATAATTTTGAAGGATTAATAGCATGTGGAATAAATTTAATCAAGTGATTAAATCATTTAGGATTTCTATTTCAACCATGCTTTTGGGTTCTCAGTTGGATTTCAACCATATAGGGTCTTACTAGGGTGTAAATCCTCTTTGGTTCGGCACGATTTGATTGGTTGGATGGAATAGGGTTTTTGCTTAGGTGGCATGATCTCACACCTTGATTCCTTTAAATCCATCAAACGTTCCTCATGGTGTCAAGTGTCTAATACTATTCACTATATGTGGCTAAGATCTTGTCAAGTTTCCAAATAACTTTTTTAACCTAATTTGGACATTCCACACTGTGATTTTGAAAACATTGCACTAGATGCGTTTATCAAGGTTACTATTCACTCCAAAAAAGTGCATAATAAACTTAGTACTGAAAAATCCTAAATATTCATATTAACCTACAGTGAAAATCGTTTACCGAAATTCAACCTCAAAGTGCCCCTAAAAATAATTTCACAATTTCGAATAGGCGTTTCCTTCGAAAATATGAAAATGAACTTATTGCGCCATAAAATCTTAAATGATCAAATAAGTCTAATGAAGTAGACCATAATGCATTCTAATACTTTTAACTCCCTCAAATAATTAAAATCGCACTTCTAGTATCATAGTGAGTGGAAACACCGACCATGTTGACAGACTAAAACCAATGCAATTGGTTGATTCACGAAAACTTATGAGAGTTTCACGAGGTTCCTAAAGCCAATAGAAACTCCACTAGTGAATTTCTAGCGGGCTATTACACTTGGCACTAAGAGGAACCATGAGATGGAAATATGAAGGAATGAAAGGCAAATCATGCATTGTGATCGTGCCACCTAAGCCAGACACTATTCCATCTAGCAAAACACTTTGTGGCCAACCAAAAGAGGGTTTCAACTCTAGCGAAATCCCAAAGCTTTGAAATTGAACTGAAACCCCAAAACTAATGTGGAAGCGGAAACCCCAAATGACCGGTCTTACCTTAAATGATAAATAACTTGATTAAGTTACTTTCACATGCTATTAACCACGAAAGTACATGCTATTACACCATCATTTATTCTTTTATACCTTGGTAATTTCACTGAGCCAAGAAAAATCGGAGTCAAGCTTGATAGAAACCAAAACCCAAAAATCAGAGTTGAGCTTGATAGAAACCAAAACCCTAAATCAAACACTATTTAAACCCTAAAGTGGGGCCCATTCAGTTAAGGCCCATCAAAAAACAACACCTACGATGCCCCCAAATTCTGCTTAGGATCAGACAGACTCTAAAGCATCAGGACATGCAACACAAGGTTACTTGCCTTTGTTCATGACAATTAAGGATGAAATGCACTTAGCAGGCATCTAACAATATATAGTATTTGCTTTAGATATTTTTTTTTTCTATAAGCAATACTATGCACTAGACGTGCTATATCCCAAACATAAAAACATATTCAATAAACTAAAGATAATAGACGTTCAAATCATAGCATGAGTCCAAAATATCTATAACCGTAATAGTACTAGAGGTAGAGCTCCTTAAGTACATGCAGATACTAAGGTAACTATTAGGCTAATCCATCGTGTAGCTCATGCAACTCAGTCATGGACGCCATATCAATAAAGCGATGATATCCATGTTGTGCTGCCGTTTTCTAACCGACCGTCTCCAATCAGTCATTCTCTGTTGCGCCTCCTAATCCTGGCACATCATCTACCATTCTGGAGGGAATGGCAATTAGGACTACCAAGTGAGATTTGCTTAAAAATCTTAGCAAGTTAACAAACAACTTAAACTAACAGTTTGAAGATGCATGAATGACAGTAAAAGCATGAATGCAAAATGTGAACATTAATAACTTGACATGACTAGACAAATAACATGACACGTACTGACATTAAATGAATTGAACTGACGTGAACTTGAAACTAAACTTGACATAGCTTGGCTTGAACTTGAACATGAAATGACGTGAACTAAGACTAAACATGAACTTAAACTTGAATTGAACATGACTGAAATTGAATATGAACTTGGAATCTTGTTCAATAACGACTTAATTAATAAACGTGAACTGTGGGTACTACACAGGTCCTCTTAAGCCGGTGCCCCTATCGATACTGCATCACCTCATAGGTATCTGCACTAGCTGTGGGTGCATTAACATAAGTATCAGTTCACAAGTATCTGCACCGGCTATGAAAAACATAATGTACGTATCACGTGACAGGTATCAGCATCCTAAGCCAGTACGTATAACATGAAATTGAAATGTAGGTGGCACCATCGGTGTTGGTGCTGGTTTCGCTACGATGGCCAGTTAATTAGGCCCAATTCAAAGCTTATTGACGGTACTTTATCAACCCAAGGAATTTCATACCAGTTTAAACACTCCATCATGAACAATGGAGTTCCACAACGATATTACCCGATCCTAACCATTGAGATTGTGACAAGGGTAAAAGACTTGACTGATGTGAGAAATACTGTTTCGAGACACATTCTGTACTCGAGACATGACGTGGCATGAAATGTAATGAAAGATAACATGATGTAACATGACATGACATGTACGTGAGATGAATGACATGGAATAACATGAACTGGTAAAATTTTGTGACATGATGTAATGTGTAACAAATAACTTTTCATGACATGACATAGCATGTAACAAATAAACATAGTATAATATGTAATAGATAAACATTTCATAACATGGTATAATGTATAACATATATACATTTCATGACATTGTATAATGGCTAGCAGATAAACATTTTGTGACATGGTGTACATCAAGATAATGACTAACAGAATCGGCAGAAGAGTTATGGTGACAATCGACGAAGGAATCTAGAGTTTTCAATTGGAGACTAGGTGTACATCATGCTTTCACCCATGAACGGAGTGATACGTTTTGGCAAGAGGAGAAAACTAAGTCCCCGATACGTAGGACCCTATGAGATAGTAGAAAGAATTGGTCCTATAGCCTATCGGTAGGATTTTCCAATGAAAATGTAGGGAGTACATGATGTATTTCATGTGTCATCTTTGAAGAAGAGCTTCGGAGAAAAATGTCTAGTAGTTATGGAGCTCGGCATTATTCAGCTTCAGCCAAATTTGTTGTACGAAGAATGGCCGATACAGATTGTGGATCGAAAGGAGCATGAATTAAGGAATCGAAAGATACCTTTAGTGAAAGTACTTTGGAATAACCCATATTTTCAAGATGCAACCTAGGAGAGAGAGGATTCAATGAGGAATAAATACCCTCACTTGTTTGTATCTTAGATCTAGACATTTGATAAATATATGTAATTGACCGGTTGTATGTTTGACTTGTTGATATGGATCCTTGTTTGATTTATGTCCAAGCTAATTGTAGTAACATTGTGTGTGCCTACCATGCCCTTGAAACAGAGCATGGCATGACCTGGAGAAACTCCACGTTTGTCTATTTTGTCAATAGCTCAAATTAGAGAAAGACGGGAACGTAGTCGTAGAAATTGAAGCGAGAGAAAAGACTGGATGATGGCTGCACACTAGCAACAAATGGAGAAGTTTGAGCATCATCGCACCCATGTGATGGATATGGATTTTCGAGGGAATATTTTCCTACGACAAGCATTACCGCATGAAGAGCGACAACCCCTGCACGACCCATTGGGGTGGAAGGACGCCAAGAAAATACGTTTAGTCGGACTCAACCAAGAAGCAAAGACAAGCCGCGCGGCATAAGTTCGTGTGAATAGGTATACAACATTTGAGACATCGGATACCTTTACGGACCGTATTCAATTTTGTGAGGAGGGACGACCCATTGAAGACTGATTAGGCCCAAACTATTATGCGGTAGTATAGTATAGTTTAGGGTGGCGATCCACAATGAGACAGAAGAAACATTACAAGATGCAAGCTTAAGAGAAAATATTAAATGACAATTGACAAGAATATGAAAATTCTACCTAAAACACATAACTAAAATGAGATTAGGGCACGAATAAAAAAGTAAGTAAAACCTCGGGCTTCTATCAACCGGATCCAATACTCTGACTTTTTCAATCCAAACTATATACACAATTAAGAAATATAGGACCAAATTTCTAATTGCACGATATGACATTATATTCATCTACTTTCTCAAATTTAATTCTACAATTTATTCTTCCTTTACAAACCACAGTTTTCATATATAAAATTAAATATCAGATATAAAGACAACACTATGTTCACTAACAATAGTGTAGCAAAAGATAACATCAATGACATGAAAAACAAATGTTTAAGTCATAATCATATATTCATAATCCTATAGCTCAATGAAATAAAGCCATAGCAAGATTTAATATAATTGTCTCAAACTTATAAAAATCCAAAGCAAATAGAGAATTCAATTCTAGAATCTTAAACATTAAAACTTAATCTATGAGTTGAAATAAAGTCAAAATAGTTTCACCAATCAATTTCTACCCTAGGCTTTACCCAAGATTTAGTTCTCCATAGAAGAATTAAAAAATAAAAATGCTATTTTCCCCTTCTCCAGAATTGTGCCTTCCTCCCTTCAAAAACTCCCCTAATGATATGCTTCTTTCAGGTATAAAAGAAACCCTAAATTTCGCATAAAAAATGCCCAACTTTTAGGACTCAGATTGGCAGCTGCGTATGCACTTCCAGAGTCAGAATTTAGACATCCTTATCAAATAATTTGTATCTTTAAAATAACTTTCCAATGCATAAATAATCACATTAATCGGACGTGTGAGTGGAAAGTTATGATCAAAACACTAAGGTATGTTCAGGTTGTCTCCTAGCGTGTTTTGGACTTGGACTTCTTGCAGTTTCCTTTTGTGATTTGTATCTTTTTTTTTATCCAAATTACTCTCAAACCCACCTTATTTGAAATTATCCTTTATTTGATAATTTGGAAAGTTATCCCAACGTTGAAGTCTTCTAATGTTGAAGCATCATTGCTATACTGAAAGTCTACACACCTATCCACATTGAAAGTCAGCCCACATTGAAAGTGAAGAGTCCATATTACTTGAAAGTCTTGCTCAATTCAAAAGTCATGCTTCATTGAAAACTCATGGGAATTATCCCAATTCAAAAATTCCTTTGAATTTGACTGTGCTTTAACTCTCTCTTTTAATGATTTAGAGTGCACTTTCGTACACTCATCACACCCCCCCCCCAACTTGCTTATTGCTAGTCCTTAGCAATTTCTATGCAAATGAAAGAGACTAAAGAAAATCATTAAAACAGGCCACCAATTCAGACTTTCTAGATTCAAATATCAAAACAATCTAAGGAATCCAATAACCCATCAAGATCAGTCCCCCTATAGCAATTCACAGAGTATGTGTGTTCTCCAAGCCATAACCATCTTACCACTAACCTTGACACATGCAACATCAAGAACGTCTTAAGCAAAAGGTTCAACTCCATAACTCATAGGTATAATAGCGTTTCGCGTAAGGGCTCTCCTTATAGAGTTGAAAAGTGGTGTACACACAATCACATGGAGATTTAGGTAATTATGATCAAGCAACAAGCAAGCATTGATCTTATGATAGGAACGAATTCAACTATTCTTTCCATGGGCTTACTTAGGATTAGAATGGTCAAAACAGAAGTTGTAATGTGGCTTAGGTTAGGCTATATGAAAAAAAAAAAGGAATGAAAGAAAAAGCTTCAAAAACTTCCAAATACATACCTAAAGAATTTTATTAAACATCTCAATAAACCACATTCCTCACTTGATGTACTTTTTAGCCTTTCAAATCATCGAATAATGCCTCTTTTTCTTTTCTTTTCTTTTTCCTTTTTTCTATATAATTTGGTGAACAATTATATGTCACCATGGTATTTTGTTATTTCTACCCAGCCTTGGTATTTTTTGTCTTTAAAACTAATTTACTTGAACAACTAGTAACTCGTGTTCTTCTCTTTGTTTTTTATTTTTAGCAAATAAAAGAATTCTACATCTAGTACACACTTGGAAGTAAAAAGGACAGGAAAAATTAGTGTATAAGTTATACTCCAATGTGAAGAGGTATTGATAATGTAGTTTTATGAAGGAAACAAAAAAGTTATATGTGTTTCTTGGCTCAAAGTTGGCTACTAAGGGTCTATAATTGAAAAGGTTGACTTGAAAGGCTTAAACGCTAATCATAAGTTGACCTTCATCATATCCCAAGTATATCCACCATCACACCACAAACCATGCAATGATATTCTACAAAAGATGTGCCCATTTCAAAAAATCAATGAACGCTTATCACAATTTCAGCATGTGTTGGCTTTCAATCCTCTCCAAAATTCACACATAAATACTTAAGCAAAAGAGTTCTGTAAATACATGTGTCAAACCACCATCTTTCCACAAAACTTGGATGAGTGCATTAGAAATTATGTGAATACCTCAGCAATGATCAAGATGGGCTTGTTTAATTTACTAAGATGGCTATGTATGAGAATGAGCACACATGTGAAAGGATGTACATGTGATGCTAGTTAATTAAAAAAAAATTATGTCACATGTAAAAGTGCCACAGAGTTCCAACAAGTATTTGTAAATGCATAATTTACACCACCCCCAACTTAAACGAAACATTGTCCTCAATGTTTAAGAATAAAAACTGAATGGATAGTAACTGAAGAGGGTAGAATACACCTGAAGTGTGACGTGGGCAACCCGATAAGCATAAGAGATGGCAAACTGAAATTACAAAATGACATTTATCCTGCAAACAGAAAACAAAGAAAACAACAGCAAACAAAACGAAAGAAAATTAATGGAAAGAAAAGAAAAGAAAACAAATATAAATAAATAAATAAAAACATACATGCATGGTGTGGTCAAGCTTGATAGACCGAGTCTGCAAGTAGAATGTCTTCCACTTCAGAAACTTGTCTAACAATAAGTATTTTTTAGGCGTTGACCATTTACTTTAAAATCCCGGCCATCCCTAGGGTCCTCTATTTCTACCACCTCGTTTTCAAAAACATGTTTTACTACAAAGGGGCTAGTCCACCTAGACCGAAGTTTTTCTTGGTGCTTGTGAAGTCTAGAATCATATAAGTATACTCGATCATTAGGCTTAAACGTCTTCCTAAGAATAATTTTATCATGAAACACTTTCATTTTAGTCTTATAGATTTTAGAGTTCTCATAAGCATCATTTGTCCACTCCTCTAACTCGGTCAATTGAAATTTCTAAACTTACCAGCCTCTCCTAGGTCAAAATTAAAATGCTTGATGGCCCGATAAGCTTGATGCTCGAGCTCTACAAGTAAGTGGCAAGTCTTATAAGGTGACATACCTAAGGGAGTTTTGAAAGTTGTGTGATAGGCCCAAAGTGCATAAACTCGTCTTAAAGACCAATCTTTGCGATCAGAGTTTATTGTTTCCACTAGGATTTGCTTAATTTCTCTATTGGCAAGTTCTACCTATCCACTTGTCTGAGGATGGTAGGCACTAAAAATTTTATGAACAACCCCATATTTTTTCATCAAAGCTTCAAATGAATGGTTATAAAAGTGTGTGCCCTAATCACTAATGATAGCACATGGTGTACCAAACCAACAGAACACATTTTCTTTAAGAAATTTGATTACTGTCTTATTATCATTGCTCCTACAAGTTGCTACCTCTACCCATTTCGACGCATAATCTACTGCCACAATAATGTATTGATATCCAAAAGAAAGAGGGAACGGTCCTATGAAATCAATACCCCAACAATAATGTATTCATATTACAACGAAACAAAGCTCCTAACTTTTGACACCTTTCGCATGAACGACAATAGATGTTTGCATCCTTAAACAAGGTGGGCCAATTAAATCCACACTGAAAAAATTTTTCAACGGTTATTTTCATTGAAAAATGGCCCCCATAAGCTTGGGTATGACAAAATTCTAAGACGCTAGGAATCTTCTCATCAAGGATGCAACGCCTTATAATCTGGTAAGGACAATATTTATAAAGAAAATGTTCATCCCAATAGAAATTTCATACCTCAGCCATGAACTTCCTCTTGTCTTGCGCACTCCAATCTGCCGATATCTCATCTGCAGCCAAATAATTCACACTATGAGTAAATCATGGTAAAGAGAAAATAGACAATAAATGCTCATCTAAAAAATATCCCTAATTGGCATGTGGTCCTCAAATGTGAGCCTTGAGAGATGGTCAGCCACTATATTTTCAACTCCTTTCTTATCTTCTACTTTGATGTCAAATTCCTACAAAAGTAAAATCTATTTTATTAATCGTGCTTTAGCATCCTTCTTTGTGAGAAGGTACTTAAGGGCTACATGATCTGTGAAAATTATAATAGGAGAACCAATCAAGTAAGCACAAAAGTTGTCCAAAGCTAAAACTACAGCTAGCAACTATTGTTTAGTGGTTGAGTGATTCATTTGAGCATTATCTAGAGTTCTACTAGCATAGTAAATGACATAGGGCTTCCCTTCCCTTTGTTGTCCATGGACAACACCTACTACATAATTACTAGCATCACACATAATTTCAAAAGGTAAAGCCTAATCAGGTGGCTGCATTATGGGTGCTGAAGTAACCTTGCCAATCAACATTTTAAAGGCCTTTTGACAGGCTGTTGTCCACTCAAATGGGGTATCTTTAGCTAGGAGATTGCATAGCAGTCTAGATATGGCAGAAAAGTTATGTATGAACCTCTTATAAAAACCTACATGACCAAGAAATGATCTAATATCCTTTATTGTCCTAGGTATAGGTAACTGAGAAATTAATTCAATCTTAGATTGATCAACCTCTATCCCCTTAGAATAAATAATATGGCCTAAGATAATACCTAAAGGTACCATAAAGTGGCATTTTTCTCAATTCAAAATCAGTTCATTTTCCTCACAAGAGGTCAACACTCTCGTTAAATTCAGCAAGCATGCATAAAAAGAAGTCCCAAAAATAGTCAAATCATCCATAAAACTTCCATGCAATTTTCAATCATGTCATTGAAAACACTCATCATACAGTGTTGAAAAGTAGAAGGGGCATTACACAATCCAAATGGCATTCTATGGAAAGCATAAGTATCAAAAGGGCAAGTGAAAGTGGTTTTATCTTGGTCTTTTAATGAAATTTCAATTTGAGAGTAACCAGAATAACCATCCAAAAAATAATAAAATGGGTGACCAGCTACACGCTCAAGGATTTGATCAAGAAAAGGGAGGGGTTCCAGATGGCGGCATTCAATTTTCTGTAATCAATACACATCCACCACCAAGTCACAAGCTTTGCAGGTACTAACTCTCCCAATTCATTCCTCACCACAGAAAAGCCTGACTTCTGGGAGACAATCAGCGTAGGACTAATCTATTTACTGTCAACAATAGGATAAATAATTCCTGCATCTTATAGTTTTAACACTTCATTTTTTACCACTACTTTCATGGTAGGATTAAGTCTGCATTGAGGGTCTCTATGAGGGCTAGTTCCTTCCTCTAAATTAATTTTATGAGAACAGACTAAAGGGCTAACACCTTTGATATCTACAATGATCCAACTTATGGCTGACTTGTGCTCATTTAAGATTCGAAGTAATTGCTCACCTTGAGATTCAGACAATGCAGATGAGATAATAACAGGAAAAGTATCACTTGGACCAAGGAAAACATGTTTTAAACCCTTAGGCAAAGGTTTCAATCCAACTCTTGGTGCTTTCATACTTGAAGGAATATGTTTTTCACTCTTCTTAGGCATCTCCTCAAATTTCAGTTGCCAAATATGTGCCATAATCTTGAGTTTCATAAAAAATAGCATAAACATCAACAATATTAGATGAATCACTAATAGTATCAAACTCAGAATTAACAAGGAAATATTCAAGGAAATCAGAATCATGAGTTGTTTGAACTCCATTGTCTATGAGTGCATCAATCATGTATGTTTGGTAACACTCGTTATCCTCTTTTGGTTGTTTTCCAATATGGAAAATATTCACGTCGAGAGTCATATTCCCAAAAGAGAGTTTCGTTAGACTATTCCTGCAATTAATAAGAGCATTAGCAGTATCAAGGAAAGGTCTACCTAAAATTAAAGAAATTTTAGAACTAGAGTCAACAACAGAACTTGTGTCAAGGATTAAGAAATCAACATGATAATAAAACTTATCAATTTGAATCAAAACATCCTCCACCACACCCCGTGGTACTTTGACTAAACAATCAGCCAATTGCAGTACAACAGTAGTTGGTTTGATTTCTTCCAACCCTAGCTACAAATAAATGGAATGAGGCATCAAATTTACACTAGCTCCTAAATCTAGCAACGCTTGCCCAAACTCATGATTCCCAATATTACATGCAATGGTTGGACAACCAAGATCTTTGTACTTAGGAGGAATTTGCTGCTCAATTAGAGCACTAACTTGCTCTGTTAGGAATGTTGTCTTCTTAATATGGTGCTTCCTCTTAACCACTATTGCTTCGATCCTCTTCAACATCTTCTGACTTATCAGTTGTTGGGACGTGTGAGGATGTACCACTTCGTGTCACAATGGCATTAACATCTTTCAAATTTTCTTGCACCATATGTTTACCTTGGGGTGTGGATTGTGCTTGAGAAGGGAACTTGCCATGCTCATTTACACTCAAGGAGCTCATCAACTTGGATACATGGCACTTTATCTCCTTGTTTTCTTCAACAACCTGCATAATCAAAGACTCAAACTTTTGATTAGTTTTACCATGTGCCTTAATAAAACCATGTAAAGTAACTTCTAAGGGGTTCCTAGAAGAAGAAGATGCATCATACAGTGTAGGGTAAGCTCTAGGTGGCAGTGCAGGTTGTTGGTTTTCAGATTTCCAATTAAAATTGGGGTGATTATGCCACCGCGGATTGTAGGTATTGGAGAAAGGTGCAAAAGGCTTCTTGTAATACCTAAGGCATTACATTGTTCCATTTACATTCCCCTCATTTCAGCAAATGTGGGGCACTCTTGAGCTAGGTGATCTCTCCTACCACATACAAAACATGGTCCAAAGGACTCTACAGTAGTAGCCATGTATGTTGACTTTAAATCTTTAGTTTTAACACCTCTAACTCCCTAGTAAGCATCTCCACCTTAGCTTTTAGGTTATCATCTTCCCTAAGATGGTAAATTCTACCACTATTTGTACTCGTAGTAGCACTAGGTCCGGTCCAAGTGTAAGCTTTTTCAGCAAGCTCATTGAGATATTCTATGGTCTCATCTAGTTTTTTCTGCAAAAACTCACCATTACACACCATCTCTATGAATTCACGCTCTCTAAGTGTAAGTCCCTCATACAAATAACTAACGAAGCACCAGTTCTCATACCTATAGTGAGGACACATACTCAACAACTCCTTAAACCTCTCTCAAGTTTGATACAAAGTCACACTATCCTTTTGTGCAAAGGTGGAGATCTGCCTCTTCAAAGCATTGGTCTTATGTTGGGGAAAGTATTTGTTAAAGAAGACCTGTGTCATTTCACTCCATGATCCTATTGATCGTGGTCTTAGTGAGTACAACCTAGTGAGTACAACCAGCTATTTTCTCTATCATTCAAAGAGAAATGAAAGAACTTAAGTCTCACAACATCATTTGTAACATTATGACTATGGAAAGTCCCAACTACTTTTTCAAACTCCCTAATGTGCAAATAAAGATTTTCATTCTTTAAACCATGAAAGGTGAGAAGTAGCTCTATCATTCTTGTTTTAAAATCAAGTTGACGAGTGTTGGCTGGAAACATGATGCATCATAGTATGGTTGTGCATGTGGGGTGGAGGTAATCATGAAGAGTTCTAGTGGGTTGGTTTTCGTGTTCACTCATTTCTTCGAGACTAGATGGATTGTCAAATAAAAGATTTAAAAATTTTGATTTTGACTCTAGCACAGGCCTACAAGCATATATACCCAAAGCGTCTCTATATTTGTGCATGCAAGTTACAAAATACTAAAAACTAAAAATACTATGAAAAGAAAGAAAAATAATAATTTTAATGTTGCAAGGTAAAAGAGGGAATGAAGTTACTGCCTTTACATACTATTGGAATAAATTATGCCTTGTATCGATTCTTGCACCGTACTCCCCGGCAACGGTGCCAAAATTTGATTACGCCCAAACTATTATGTGATAGTATAGTATATAGTTCATGATGTCGGTCCATAGGGAATCGTAAGAAACACTACAAGATGCAAACTTAAGAGAAAATATTATATGACAATATGACAAGAATATGAAAATTCTATTTTAAGCACACAATTAAAATGAGACTAGGGCACGGATTAAAAGGCAAGTAAAGCTTTAGGCTTCCATTAATCAGATTCAATACTCCGAATTTTTCAATCCAAACGATATACACAATTAAAAATTATAGCATCAAATTCCTAATTGGAAGATATGACATTATATTCATCTACTTTTACAAATTTAATTCTACAATCTATTCTCCCTTTACAAACCACAATTTTCATATATAAATGTAAATATCATATCTAAAGATGACACTGTAACGCCCCGCTCTTTCCTTCTTACGTACGCTTCTTCCTTCTTATGTACACTTCTCCTTTCTGACGTACGTTCTGTCTTTCTGACGTAAGGAAACTCCGAGGGCAGAAATTATGTGAGTTGTCTGCCCCTTCTATCTAGTGACTATGAGACTCGTCATGTGTGCCGAACCACGATGGCGTGTTTCAAAAGATATCGTGTGACTTCTAGGGCACGTCCAGTGTTTTAAATGTGCTGGAAATATTTATAAGGAGTATTTCTAGTGTTATTGGATTAAGTTTGATTTTAAATACGACAATCATAATATTCTTGAAGAGCTCTAAAAATATTATAATTGTCGAAAATTATTTTAATATTATTATTAAAATGATTTCAACTATTCGAAGATATTATGGGATTTAAATTATGTTGAAAGTTTTAATTAATTAAATGGTTTTATTCTCTTAAATATGTTAAGTGAGACTTCATCATTTTATTAATGATGAAGGAATATTATTTTATAACCTAAAGTTAGTTTAAATAATAGTTCACCTTAACTCATCTAAGTGCTTTTAATTAAGTTAATGTTTACGCATTTTCAAATCAGTGTTTTAATCCCCCATCGTTAGATCGTTTTGAGGATCCCCATACGAAGGGACTGGGTTAAATACCCAGACCACCTCTCTTTCCCTTCACTTTTCCCCAGCCTTCTCTCTCTCCTCCCTCTCCCTCAAGCGTACGTAGTACACAGCCCCTCTCCAAGCCAAATGCTCCACCCCTCAGCCCGGCGCCACCGTGCGCCGGCAGACCTCACAGCCGCCACCACCAACTCCACCACCCTCCGATGAGCTCACCCATCCCGGTATCTCTCTCCCACGCTCTCTCTTCCTTCCCCTTGGCAGTGCACAGCCCGAATGGGCTTCATGTTGCAACGCCGCCGTGCGCCATCCAATGGCACCACCACCTCCACGGCAGCTTCTCCTCCCACCGGCCACCACCCTCCAGTGAGCTTGGCCCCCTCCATGCAGCCACTTTCTCCACTTGCACGTAACCAACCTCCTCCATGCACGGGTTCACTGTGCACGCTCCTAGCACCGTCGTGCGCGACCACCATGGCCACCAAACACAACCACAGGTACCTCCTAGCCTCCCCCTTCCTCCGCCACTGTACGCCTCCACCCACCGCATGTGACCACCATCTCTAGCCTCCTCAGGCCACATCCGAGCCATTGCGACCACCCTTGGCCCCGATCTGCCACCCTTGCACGCGTACTCTCTCACACTCTCTCACGGGCTTCTCTCCATCACACACATGACCATCCCTCCCTCCACCACCGTGGATCACCGTGCCACCACCACCGAGCCTCCACGGCTCCACCAGCATCCCCCTTAGTCCAACCCTAAGCTCGAACCACCACTTTATGTGGTGGGTAGCCATTGCACGTGATGGACAGCCACTGGCGTGGCTGATCGCCACTGTACACGGCCAGATCCGCCGTGTTACGCTCCTTGCCACCATTACGAGGCCACCATGAGCCCTTCCAAGACCACACCTGGCTATCCAAACGCCCAGACAGTCACCGTAAGTGGTATAGCCGCCCCGTACATTCCTTCCAATGTCAGTAATGGTGACGATCAGCGAGCACTGCATGGGTTATCCCGTCGATGGTATAACCCTCTATCCCTCGTTATTTATGTTATTAATTAACTAGGTTGTGGACTGTGCTGTTAGTGCTATCGGTTTCGTTGTGTTGTATGGAGATGTGTTGTGCAGTGTAGCAAAGTGTTGGGCTTATCTGTGTAGTGCGCTGTGAAGTGTTGTGGACTGTGCTGTGTAGTATGGTATGGTTGTGGGGTATGTGTTGTAATGGTGATGTGGCGTGTCTGGAACGGGAATAGTACACACTGAGTGTACTCTGTGTGGCGTAATGTGTATGAAGGGAGTATACGTGGAGTGTACTCCATATGGTGGAGTGATGCACCATATGGCGGGTATGCCATGCATAATGGTGATGTGGCATGGTGCATATGAGGGGAGTACATGCGGAATGTACTCCATGCGGTGGATTGATGACCATATGGCTTGTATATCATAATGGTGATGTGGCGTGGTGTGTATGAGGGGAGTACATGCGGAATGTACTCCATGTGGTGGAGTGATGCACCATATGGCGTATACGCCATAACAGCATGTGGCGTGGCGCATGTGAAGGGAGTATACGTGGAGTGTACTCCATGAGATGCAGCGATACACCGTGTAGCGTGTCATAAAGATAAGGGTGGTTGAGTGGTTGATGGGCAAGGCATGGTGAGTAGTGTCGGGAACTGTGGAACAGTGTCCTGAAGTAGTTATGGTGCGGCCTGTAGTCTAAGGTGACGGGTTTCATCGTACTTGACTTATGGCTGGGAGTATAGGTGAAGTAGCAGAACAAGTATCGGATAGTGTAGCAGAAGCATGACTATGCAACGTCAGGACGTGGCGTGGTTACTGACAGTCGTGCTTGCGATGGGTGAAGAGTTAGTGTAGGAATGGCGTAACGGAACGTGACAAGATGTCACGATGTGATGGGAGTACGTGAGGAACCAAACTCACGATGAGTTAGGAGGTGATGTAGCAGAATGTTGGGTAACGCGACAAGGTCACGGTGTAGCTTTGGAGCAGTCTCGAGCTATATGACATGATATAAGGTGTAGTTGTGAACGGAGACTTGTCGTGTTAAGTGTTGGGATGAACTGTCAAAAAGGAATGAGTAGCTTGAAGAGTCATGCTAGCCGGGTTAAGAGAAGGTTGGTATCGGAGTATGGCCCTTGTCCCTACGAGCAGGAGATTAACATGTTATATGTTGATCTTAGGTGATAAGGGGTAAGGTATAAGTGTAATCTGGTGAGACACATGTGCCTGACGGATTCACCCTATGTAATTGGTAATTTGTCCTAAGTATAGTTGCACGGTGCTTAAGCCTCAGAGTTGGCTTAAAGCCATGTGGCTTGTATGAATGGGAATGAGGATTAGTATGGGCTAAGGTGCATGAAGATAGTGACGAGTGTACTATCTAAGGATGGGATGCGTGACTTAGTCAGTCTGAATCATGCGTCGGAACGTGCTTAATGAGAAGAATGAGACAGAGGTCTTAGTGTCTTAATCCTAAGGTGAATCATGGGTTCACCATAGTGAATGAGCACTTGAAGTAGAACGTCGAGTTTGGTAGAGGTAGTGAGTGTAAGCAGATTCTGAAGGGTTAGCATAGTAAAGGACACGTAAAAGCACGGGATAGTAGGAGAGTGTTCCCAGTGAAGCATAGTTCTATTTCTAGTTTAAGTTACTTATGCATTAGATAGAGAATGACGTTAAGGTATGTGTATGCATGGAGGTTGCCATCTGACAAGCACATGAATGGACTGCATGATATGCAAGTAGCATGGAGTCCAGGTAAGTATTACAGTCATACTCTTCTAGAGTTTCTAAAATATACAAAAACGAAAACGAATGCTCTCTCTTTAAGATGCTTTAAGAAAGAAAATGCTAAGTGTTCAAAGGTATACGTCCATTACGACCCCTCCTTGGCAACCCTTTTTTACACAACCAAAAGTATTAATTGTATGCATGTGAATGGATGACTATAAGTAGTATCTATTGTACTTATTTTCTAAGAAAATCAACGAACTGATATTTTAAGATCCCAAAACTATGTTTTCTCATGAAACGATGTTTTCTCAAGAAAAAGAATGTTTTCTCAGAAAACATGAATGAATGAATGAAAAGCAAAGAAAGACATGAGAACTGAGGCTTTCATGGATCCTACGAATCAACGCTTTTATGGATGCCATGAGGTGATGCTCGTGGATACCAAGAAAGACGACGTTTAAGTTGATACTTATGGATGCCATGAAGGACGAAGTTCAAGCCCATGTTTCAAACGATACTTTTTCTGGAAAATGAATGTTTTCTCATGAAAGGACATGTTAAATGAAAGATAAGAAAAGAATGAAAGCTCCAACTCTTTCGAGCTGGCATGAATGAAAGAACGAATGAAAGCATGAAATGTATGAAAATACGTAATAGCCACATGAATGAATGAAAAGGGGTAACCAATGAATGAATGGACAGATTGCAATGCCGGGTAGTAGTACTGGTAGTGTACCTAGTGCTGCACCCTAATGGAATGAGATTCCAAACCGCGGCCACGGGCGAATCCATTGGTCATAGGGCTGCTAACCCTAACAGACGGGGTGTAACAGTGTGTACTGGCCTATGAAAGTGATAAGAAAGAATGTATGTATGCATGAATGTATGAATGCACGAATGCATGAAAGCACGACTCTTTATGAAAGCACGAACTCTTGAAGAAATGAAGGCACTGACGGGAGACACGTTTTACGAAAAGAAAGACTATTAAAGAAAAACTCCATCCAGTGACGTTTTCAAACGAACGCAAGTATGCATGCACGTATAGTATGTATGAATGATGAATGCATGAATGAAAACCTATGTTGTTATATTTTAACTGTATGAAGTAATGCTTACGGGTCTTCAACTCATTTTAGTTTTTATGTATGCCCCTCCCCCCACAAGAACTGAACGGCCAGGACGAACACAGCCCAAGGGGAAGAGCACGGAAGTCTAGGCATGGGTTTTAATTGTACGAGAGACCTTTTTATTATTAAAATTGATGTTTTCCGCTATAAACCTATTTTATTGTCAAAGCACATTTTATTTTACAAACGTAGAGTCTTGCACCCTGGGTATGGAAGTAAAAAGTTTTAAGTAGAACAGTAATTTCCGTCGTCCTTTCTAAAATCTTTTATTAAAAGTCTCACCACAAGGACTGGCGTTACTAACACTATGTTCACAAATAATAGTGTAGCATAAGATCACATCAATGACATGAAAAATAACTGTTTTAAGTCACAATCAATATATTCATAATCCTATAGTTCATCAAAATCATGAACAATAAAACTTAATCTATGAATTGAAATAAAGTCAAAGTATTTTTCACAATCAATTTCTACACTATGCTTTATCAAAGATTTAGTTCACCATAGAAGATCAAAAAAATGGTATTTTCCACTTCTCCAGATCTTTGTCGTCCTCTCTTCAAAAACTCCCCTAATGATATGCTTCTTTCGGGTATAAAAGAATCTCTAACATTTTCCTTATTCCCGCATAAAAAATGGCCTAACTTTTAGGACTCAGATTGGTAGCCTTGTACGTGCTTCAGGAGTTATAATTTAGACATCCTTATCAAATTATCAGATACAAATTTGTATCCATTTGAAATAGCTTTCCAACACATCTAGAATCACATCAATCGGATATGTGAGTGGAAAGTTATGATCAAAACACTAAAGTATGTCCAGGCTATCAACTAGCGCGTTTTGAACTTCGACTTCTTGCAGTTTCCTTTTGTGATTTGTTTCTTTTTTTCTTGATCCAAATTACTCTCAAACCCACCTTATTGGAAGTTATCCTTTATTTTATATTTTGAAAAGTCATCTCAACGTTGAAGTCTTCTCATGTTGAAGTATCCTTGCTTTACTGAAAGTCCACACGTCTATCCACATTGAAAGTTAGCGCACGTTGAAAATGAAGAGTCCTTATTACTCAAAAGTCTTGCTCAATTCGAAAGTCATGCTTCATTGAAATCTCTTGGAAATTATTTCAATTCAAAAATTCCTTTGAATTTAACTGGGCTTTAACTCTCTCTTTTATGGGTTCTAAAATTAAAAATAAAAATGTTCTTAGGAGTATCCCAAAATAAATAGAAACTAAATTAAAAAATATTAATTAATTCTTATAATTTAAATTCACATTTTAGCATTCTAGTCCAATAATTGAGTATTTAGAGTGCACATTCATACACTCATCAAAGACACTGAACTTGAGATACAACATAAGTTGAATGAAATGAGGGTGAACATGTACTACGACTATGGTGTCCATTGGACACGATATTTTATTTTTTGCAAGATTCGGTGAAGGAAGAAGAAAATGAAGTATCATCCCCATCATCATCATCTAAAGATTCCACGGTTGCGAGTAATAGAGGTAATAATCTCGGTATTACTGGGTTTTAATCTCTATCCATTTACTTTAAATGTACCTTTTGTCTCGTAATGGACTTCAACCGCCCCATAGGGAAAGACACGGGTCACCACAAACGGTCCGACCACCAAGAGCACAAAAAATGCATGATGCGTGCAACTCCCTCATGCTATTCTTAGTACTATATATTAGTATATACTACTCAACGTTGGGTCATAAACAATCACAAAAAATATTTTTATGTGACAGTTGAGCAGTAAACTAAAACAATGTATATTCCGTGATGCAGTTATTATTGTGTTGGTACATGGATGGTTTTTAACCGTCACGGAAAACATTTTGTGACGATTTTGTCCGTCACGAAGACTACAATCTGTTGTAGTGAGTACTGATTAAAATCTAGGTGGGTGAGCATTAGATAGTTCATTGACAATGAAGAACAAGTAAAGAAAAATTCTTCAAAGCACAAGGATCAGTAGCTGTATAAACATGTGAAATTCAAGTTAAATGTTTGATCCAATATTGAAAATGATATAGCACGATCAGTTGTTTACTGCATGCATTGACGTTGCGAGAACCAATGAGCTCATTAGTTCGCATCTTCTGTACATGTACCCTTTTAAAATATCCATGTTTAAGTGATCTATGTTTAAGGGAGATCAGAACGTAGGAAATTAAACTAATCTGTATTAGCTGGTTATTTTTTTGTGTCTCACTAGTTAACTTATTTAGGTTCTTAGTAATTTATATATATAGCTTAATAATTCATTGCACCAATATAAAGAAAGATATTAATTAGAGTATTAATTTAATATTTGTAAGGGAATGTGACCCCAAACTGCGTTGATTTTATTTAAAATTTAATTTTGTTATATATATATATACGCATATGATAAAATATAATAAATATTGGTTATTATTCGTACGGGGCGCCATCCCAACTTACCCTACTCATTAAGCAAGAGTACTACCAGATGAAGGCAACGAAGGAAGGCCTCGCTATCGAAGATTACTGTTAATTTTTATTCAAATGAATAAACAACTACGGTGTAAGAAACAGACGAAGAAAGCACAGAAACGTCGGTCGATCTAATATTAATTTCTTGTTTTGTACAAACATAATATATATTCTACACAGAGAGAGAGAGAGAGAGAGAGAGAGATGCAAAGGTGTTCGAGGTTTAAGCCAGCCTTTGCGACCCCTTGCCCTCCTCTCGTTTAATATAAAAAGATAACAGAGAAAAGGAGCAGATGTTTCCCGGCTGGTGCATAATAACCAGAGTTTTTACTTACCCAAAAAGAAAAGGAGCAGATATTCCACTTTAAGCCATGTTTGCTTAACGTCAGCTATTAAATTATTGCACGGTTTCTTGACCATCCGTTTGGATTGTTCCTCCAGTTTTATAATTTAATATTTGCTTCTTCCTTTACAGCGACCCAGCTTTCCATGCATACCTTCACATGCACTTGCTCGCCGAAACCCTAGCCAATTTCTTTGTCCACCTTTCACACTCAATTTGCCATTCTTCTTCTTTTTATTTTACCATTTTGACCAATATTCCTTTCAAGCTTTTCCCTATGCAACTTTCACATTTACATGATATATGTACGGAGCATAAGCATTTATCAGCTATTATAATTAATCTTGTTCGAATATGAATTAAGGTCCTATATATTCTTCGAGAATTTAGTTTAGTTTTGAAATTATCCATGCTAGCTGATCCCTATTGAACATTGAAGATATCCGTACAATCAGTGAGACAGTTCATGCTAAGTGTTGATAAAATGGAGTGCCTGGGAGAGAGAAAAGGCAGTTATATTATATGGCCTACGTATTAATTAGGTTGCAGTGTACATAATGATCACTTAATTAGTCTAAATATCCATCTAATTAGAAATTAGGGTTTTTTTTCACCATTTCCCTATCACCAACTTCCACCAAACTTTGAAGTTCTCTTGCTAGTACTCCCCATTAATGTGTCACAAGAGGAATACTTAAATGAATTATATATATTTTCCCTAGTGTCAGCTGATCTTGTCTATCGTAGAAAATATATATACGTTTCTAATTACAAACGTCCACGTCGCTGATTCATAAGAATAGGTTGTTCAAGCTAAAATAATGTCAAATACTTGGGAGATTCCATGTATCATGAAAATTAACTCCGAAAACTGAAAATATTATTTTAGGTATGCCATATTGGTTGGCCGGTGAATTATGAAGTCAATATTCTTTGTGGACGTGACAAAATTTTCTTGAACATAATAATTAATAGATATCATGACCACGACGACAATAGTACTGATATATATATATATATATATATATATATATATATATCTACTACATATGATTAATGTGAGTGGTGATTTGAAAACTTTTTCGGTGTTAGAGCTAATATGTTGTTTGTTGGATTCATGTTTGGAATAACAATGGATACATGCACACAAGTGATGATGGCGTTAACAAGTTATAACAATCATGGTAAGTACTACTGATCATACCGTCATGCATATATTCGGCTTGACACTATGCTAGCATATTGAAATTGACCCGTTACAAAAAGAAATTAGCATTTATTGTGATTTGTTCGTGATTAAAATGAGTTTATTTTCGTCACAAATGATTATGATATTTAAACTACTTTTTTTTTTTTTTTTTTTTTTAGAAAGAGCCGGAGGCCACCCACATAGCAGCCCCGTCCCAATTTTATTAATAAACCCTCACTTGTGGCGGAGGAATACCGTGGTTACAGCCCGAGACCTGAGGCTACATAAGAGAAAAACCAAATCCAGGTCTCCAAAAAAAACCAAATAAACGCAACAACCATACAAAAAAACTCTAAGAAACAATCAATGAAGCAAAAAACACAAAACCAAAAACCTGCAAGGGAAACCTGCACAAGCATAGGTTAAGAAAAATTAAATTGATAGCAGAGAAAGAAACATACCTGGAGAAACCAGCGCTCAAATTCAAATATCAACTTCTTCGAATTTTCCGGAGATAAGGAAGACCCCCTTTATCCAACCGAATATTACCTCTAATAGGAGCAGGCAACTCCGATAAAGAAAACCAAGAGCCAGAGTGACCCTTAGCCCCCATTTTAGCAAATCCATCAGCCACCGAGTTACATTCTCTATAGCAGTGGACAACAGAAACATTAAATGGTGCTAAGGATCATAAAAATCATGCATTATACTTCTAAAATACGATTTCTTAATTAGTACTATTGTTGTTTATTTATTTATTTATTTGAAGGTAGAACAAATTCCATTCATTCATAATGAGACATTACAATTCTGACCTGAAACATACATAATACAAGCCAACTACTGCTTTTAAGGCTCCCCAATACACAAATTTCTTTGTAACTGACATGGTCTAGTCTATTGCTGTAACTCTCTACAAATAAACCGTCTGAGAAAGACAGCACTCTATCCTAAGATAGATTTAACAAATCTCACATTATGTCCTAAAAAACAGAATTAAACAACCCTACAGTACTCTGCCTAAGACTAAGTCGATGACACACTTTATAGACAAAAATGCAAGAGATAGACTATGTGTTTTTTTTTAACCTAAAATAAAGGAAATAACAAAAAACTAAAAGATATATTAGAAAATAGCAAATTATAGCTTTGAAAGTTATAGATCCGCATTTTCAACCTTAGTATTGTTGTTCTGATAGCACTAATTATAACAGTAAAATATTGTGTTAATATTTCTTAGTAATAAAATATCACAGGTTAATTATATGAAAAGTTATGAGCCGAATCATTCAGCCATGTCAAATTACATTTGTGTCAATGATGATGATTTTACTCGGTATTAGACCCAAACAAAATGTTGCATGAAAATTATTTAAAATGGTTTTGAATTCGAAATCTTTTCCACATGATCTAATAATTTTCGTTGGGAAAAAACTTGCACGTTGTCTACTGTTAGGTACCTAAGCATATATTTTCTCATCGTTATAAGGTGGTGATCAAGAAAATAGAAAGAGGGTGACTTGGTAATTTCATTCGTGAGAATTTGGTTCCTCCAGCCCTTTATATAGCTTGGCCACTCTGAAGCGGTTTCCTATGTGTTTTTTCGCGTTGCCTTGTATTACTTCAAAGCTTCAAGAACCATATTTCTTTCTCGTCTTTTGGAGTAAAATTAATGGAAGAACAAGGGCAAGACCCTAACAGTCCAAGCCAAGGGTCGGAGCGAAACGAGCCAGTCAGGTCAAGGTGGACTCCAAAGCCAGAGCAAATCCTAATACTGGAATCTATCTTCAACAGTGGAATGGTTAATCCTCCCAGAGATGAGACGGTGAGAATAAGAAAACTGCTTGAGAAATTCGGTTCAGTTGGCGATGCAAACGTTTTCTACTGGTTCCAGAACCGCCGGTCAAGATCTCGCCGCCGACAACGCCAGATGCAGGCCAGCCTTGAACAGAGAAATCAAGCACAAGTAGCCAGTAGTGCAACTCAATTCGAGAGTACTAGCTCCGCTTTGGGTTTCGGGCCTTTATCATCACCTACTTTTGCCTCCTCTCCATCTTATCACGTTGGTTCCTCGTCTTCATGTGGAGTTCTGGGCAACGATGGCGTTGATCACTCTCTCTTTTCTCTCTCTGGTCAAATGGGTTTCCCGGAAATCGAGCAGGGCTCGGCCGTAACGCCTGCAGGTTTATGCCCTTCGGATGCTTCAGATTTGCAGTACCAAACTGGTAAATGCATGGCTGCTTCAGTTTATTCGTAGATACTTAACGTCTTCCTTTTAAAAGATAAATATCTTTTCATTCTCTTCAATTTATGCAATTACAAGCTTTCATCTGGCTTGGAAAACCCTTTTCTTTCTCCCTCTTAGTAACTTTCCTTTTTCACGTTTGGTTTCTAAAGACGGTGATGAACCTTGGTTTTCTGATATAATCCACTTATAAACCATTCTTGGAGCCTTAATATATAATTATGTACTACAATAAATTAAATCTTATTTTCTACAAGTACAGTAAGGATACTTACAATGTTTATTTATAAATTCGAAAGTCCAAAACTATCATGGCCAAGCTCAATTAGGACGACTTCTAGAGAATAAAGTATCAACTTTACACCGACATGACAGTTCTTGTACCTGTGCAGTAGAATGAAAGTTGCACTTTCCCGTAAAAACATGAGGTCTCTTTTCCTGGCAATGCGTTCATAGTTTTTTTAATTAAAAATAAATAAAAACACAAAACACCAAAAACAAAAAAAAGAAAAAAGAAAAAAAAGGAAGCCATAATTGAAATTGATTTCTCTTTTTTTATTTTATCCCTCTTAAGTAATTAAAATTATCGTGCTTGCACCTCCCAAGTGAGTCCACTAAAGTCTTGACTTTTATGATATATATATATAGTAGTTTTCACCTTTCTGCTATTGATCATGGTTGGTTTTAAAATTATATGAAAATTCATGATGAACTCCGAACTCTTAACTGATCAGAAATATTATTCCAAAATCTCCAGTTTTCACCCTACATCTCAGTTGTTTCCATGGTTGAAATATAAATGGACATACTTTCGGACTTGCTATTCTTTACAAATTTTCAGGATTAATTACAGTGTTTATCAATGGGGTTCCCACTGAAGTTCCAAAGGGGCCACTTGATATCAAGGCAATGTTTGATCAAGACGTAGTGTTGGTCCATTGCTCGGGAGTGCCGGTTGCTGTCAATGAATTTGGCTTCTTAATGCAGGGCCTGCAGCATGGTGAAAGCTATTTCCTGGTAAGCACATCTCGAAATTCATGATATACAGAAAAATTGGAATAAAATTCGCTGTACCCCGTCCTTGGATTCTAAGGGGAATTGATGTATCCATTCTCATTCGTCTTATTCTTCTTCAGCTGTTTTGTTGAATTGTAATTAGAAAACTGCTTCTTCATGGGAAAAGCTACCTTAATTATAGTGTACTAGTAAACTCCAACATCAAAACTGCACCAACTTTTAGTCAATAGTAATTAAGAAATTAAGTATATTTTAAGGTACCAATGACATTCACACCCCCCCCCCCCCCCCCCTCCTCCCCAAATTATTGCTTAACTTTATACGTACATGACTAGTTCTTGAGGCTTCTTTAGATTGTTAGTTATTTTAAGGGAAGTTCATCTCTCAATTTCTGTATATACTCTTTATTCTTTGGTGTTGTCTTGGATCGGATCATGCAATCCAAAAAAGCTGCTGATCTTGAGATGCTTAAATTTTGGAAACAGGTTTCAAGACAAACATAAGAAATAAAGCTGCGCCAACCAGTACTGGAAGCTTGGCAAGATGTGTTTCCCCCCACCCCCAACTCTATTTCTTCTCTCTGTTCGTAGCTAGGCTTTGTCTAGGCGGTTTCAGGGGTAACAATAATTTAAAAATAATATTTTATGATTATTAGAGACCAATTTTATTATATGCTATCATGTTCTATTTGTTCTTATAATTAGTCAGTTCTGGTCTTCGGTTAAATCTCTCATTCTATTTCTTTTTCTTGTTTTTTGTTAGGCTAGCTGTACGAGAAGCTTCAATAAAAGAATATGCATTTTCTGAAAATTAACTCATTACTAATCCCAGAAAAGCAATTAATCTTGCTTGCTCAATAAAAAGGTTCCCACAAAAAAATAATGCCATATATATATAGTACTTGGTATTCATGGCGCTCCCTAACATTTCCTTTTCCTCATGTAATTTGATATATAATATATGCGCATTTCCCGTGTTCAAATAAATTCTTATTCACTTTTGATGCCTTATAGTCATGACACCCTATCTTCCATTTTCCTTTTCAGATGGAAAAAATAAAAAATTTAAAGGGGAAGAAAGAGGGCTCACTCTAGGAGTACTCTAATAGTACGAATGTATTTGTCATGAAGTTCGCAAACAAGCGGAACTTTTTAGTTCTGGTAATGATGGTTTTGGTCCCCCACAACGAAAGTAAATCTAATGCAGGGCAACATTTTTCTGTTACATTCTCCAGAGATACTGGATGTTTGCAACTTTGACATCTGACCAGATCCGGTTAGACTGGGATTCTCCTTTTCTCCAGCTTTCAACATCAACAGTGATATTATAAATGAGATTATGGTGGCTCCATAATGGATCCAATATGGATCGTTGTTGAGCTATCCTTGTCTTCATCTTCTTTATTAGAATCGTTTGCAACTCATTCCATCTCTTTTTGGAGCTAACTAACTGAGTCAGATCGATTTATAGAATCACGATCAAGTAGCCCTTGGGATACATTAATTAACGATAAGAAAATTAACGATAAGAAAACTAGTACTGCATGTTAGTCTAGCTAGCTAGCTAGAACATAGAGATTGAAACTAACTATTCTAAAATCTTAATATAGGGATGGCTAATTTCTAACATTATTAGCAATTGAAGAAATAACATAGGGCTGAAGGCTAAATAACGTAGGGGTCATGTTAGATGCCATAGGCAATTCAAGTCGAGCCTACACTACCGGGTTCTAAGGATAGGAACTAATGGAAGTGTATGTTTTATATGAAAGGGCCGGGAGACTTAGTGCAGTAGCTGTACCATGCATGGACTTTAGTTGGTTGTGTTTTAGTTATGTTTGATTGCTTTATTTGTTTTGTTAGTTACGGATGAATGTGATCTAAGGTCTGCTACTATCTAGTAAGTGAAATCCTATTTAAGGAACGGTTATAAAAATTAATTAGAAGCGGGTGTTCAAGAGGATTCAGAAAGTGGATCGAGATGATGGAAGGCAAAATTCTCGGGAAATTTTCGAATGCGACAGGTTTTCACGTCGCCATTCAATTACCATTATCAAGAACTAGACAGATCTGCAGGGGGTTTCACGATTGTCAGTGTGAGTTTTAGAAGCTTGGTAGCTGATTAGTGGAAGAATGGTCTCAAAAGGCCATTGGGCCGCCAACAGCAAGATATTTCTAAAGAAATCCATGTGTTCAAGCCATATATGGACCTTGACACTATTGAATTAGGGCGGATTTATGACGATAAATTAAGCTAACAAAGTAACTGACGGCCACGTGTTATAGATAAAACTATAAGATCAAAGTGGTAGCTTGGTTGGATGCTTAGGCTTCTCTCCAGTGGAGATAAACTAGTTTTAAGGTTCGATGTCTTATCTAATATATGCATACGACACTGATTGTTGTCAGTTTTAAATGTGCCTAAGAAAGTGTCGCATGAAATTTTCTTCTTGGGTCATCTTTGTGGCCAGATATGCTTAGAACTAAGTATTCAAGAGCACAACATCCTTATTCTGTTTTCTTTTTATTGGAGGGATTCGTGAGTTTAGAGATCAGTTATTTCCTTGTTGTAAGATGTTATAAGGCTGGGTACTGTATGATTTATCAAAGACTGCAACCTTAATTTATTTGTGACACAAGATTGGCCAAGCAAGGGTTAATTTGTTTGTTGATGTGGTGGCTGTATTTCAGACTGCTGACATCATCATGGTGTCTGAACTGAAGAATATTAATGCCGCACGTTTGGATCTAGTCAAGCCGCAGACTATATATCTTGCATGGGGACGGATTAATTAGGTAATTAAGTTGTCTTTCAACTAGAGTCCTAATTAGGAGTTGCTGTGATTCTCCCATATATATATAAAAATAAATAAATAAATAAATATATATATATATATATTAATTATATAGCCTCCAACACTGGTTTTTTCCAGTCGATATATCTTCTTGGGAGCTGATTCGATCCATTGGTACTCAATCAGTGGCATATATACAACGCACGTGTCTTTACTTGGGATGCTTTAACGATAGTCTTTCTTTTAATGAATTAATATACATAAGCTAGCTAACTGTTCTTTTGGCTTCTGAATGTAATTGATATATGATGGCAAGCGGAACTAATCGACCATGTTCTAAGAATTACAAGTGAGTTAGCAATTGGCAGTCCATATAGGGAGTTTTTTCTTTGCATTAAAATATACAGAAAGTTTGTCTCAGTTTCTCTTGGTTTCAGGAAGTTTCTTTGTGGTTCCAAGAGCAAAAGGAAGTTCCTAACTAGATGGTTTAGTAGTTGGTTTTCTGGTCACCTCTATCATCAGTAGGTGTCTTTGGAATTAGAAAATGTGGTTTTTGAATGAAAAATGGACATGTAGGGCCAGGAAAGTATATATACAGAATAATAATGTTGAATTTATTTTGGCAAAGTGATGTCTCTGACCGTAAACAATGTTAAGAAGTGGGTTATGCTCTGAAAGTAATTTGATTGGATTCTTATTTAGTAGTTAGGTTTGTCTCTAGCTTCGTATAGATAGTCACACTCCTACAAGAAAAACGGGCTTTTGCGATCAATTTATTGCGACTAAAGACTTTTCGCAACAAATTTTAGTTACAAATAGTCATTTTGTTGGAATTAACTGGTCACAAATAAACAGTTTTCTTGTAGTACTCGATCTCTTATATTCTCTTCTCAGGTTGGATAACATGTATATCAAGAAGCTGGTCCTCATCACACCATTTCATCATAGGTGGTATGGTACTTAATTTTAAGACACCTCCGGGTGAATAAAACGCGTATAGCAAGTTAGAAGTACTCCTCGTCGCACCATTTCATTATAGGTGTTTCATGGTTAAGGGTAAGCCATATTTGGGCCTATATTATATTAGTCAAGGTTATAATTGGAACATCAATCTAGAATTAATTATTATAAAGGGCGGCTTGAACTTCCCTCTTTCAAACAACATGAAATCTCATTCAACAGTTTCCTATATAACTTGATATGAGATATTATGAGATGAGTCATGAAATTAAATATTTACGCCGATTCATTAGGAAATACAAAGCCATAGCAGTGTTGGAGGAATAATTAGAAATTAATGATCTGATCATGATGTTTTTCTTAACTTGCTCGTTTTTCATCACATTAGGTTTGGGATATTGTAATTAATATGGGGGCACAACTTGATCAGGCTATTTGGATGGTTTGAGATATTGTATCAACTTCAATAACTATGAATATGATTCTTAGCTAGGTACTTACACTACAACAGAATGTGTCTTTTATGACAGCGAAAACTGTCACAAAAAAATGGCAGACCGTCACTAAACATATTTGGTGACGGTTTGAAACCGTCACCTAAAGTGCGCCACGGAAAACATTTGGTGACGGTTTACTGTTCAACCATCACAAAAAATATTTTTAGTGACGGTTGGAAGTGTTCCGTTCGGTACAACGTTCGAACGTTCCTTTTTTTGTGACAGTTATGAACTGTCACAGAAAATCACGTTCGGACGTAAAATCAAACATTCGGACGTTATAACCGACCGATTGGCGTTCGAATGAGAGAATTTGACGTTCGTTGAATATCGTTCGAACATATCATATTTACATTCGGACGTTAACCCGACCGATTGGCGTTTGAATGAGAGAATTTGACGTTTGTTGATTATCGTTCGAACGTATCATATTTATGTTCGAATGTTAATGCGTCTGAACGTTAATTACAATAAATGTTCGAATATTTGTTTGAACGTAAACGTAAATGTTCAAATGTAGCGCGTTTAATGTTCGGACGTTATTTCGAATGTAAACGAAGGTGCGTTCGAATGCAAGTTCTTTGTTCGAACGTTAGTCGCTTTACCGTTCGAACGGTTTGTTCGTTTTAGCGTGAGTACGTTCGAACGTATAGTTTAACGTTCGAACGATTCAATTGTATTTACGTTCAAACATTTGTTACAGTGTGAACCAACGTTCAAATGATTTTTATTTACATTCGAACGTACAGATCAGAAATACTAATTTCATAAAATTTAAAAACATAATACCAATTGTATCATATTATATACCCAATTAACAAGTAACAATGTCTTATAAAGCACAAAATTAGATATTAAAACTAGTCATAAATATTGATAAAATTTATTTCTTCTTTTTCCCTCGCCCACGGGGATTCTGTTGCAATGACATAACACGTTCCATTTGCACCATCATCTCCCATTACACTTGCTCTTGCACTTCACTGCGTATTCTTTCCTCCTAATCTCTCTGTTGGTCCTGCAAACGCGTCTCTAAATGAGACTGTCGTTCTAAGAGAGACTCTAACTCTTGCTGTCTCGACCTCATATACTCATTCTCACCCCGTGCAGCTTCTAAATCTGCCGTAAGATTATTAATTTGTAAAGCCGATGAGGTTAAGGAGGATGAACATTTATGCTTGATAGATCATCTCAAACCTCTTGCCATACTAGATTGCGGCCCGAGCACTTGCGTGAATATGTCTATGTCACTAGGAGAGGATTCCTCAGAAGCCGACTGCATCTCCAACATTTTGCTCTACAATTTAAAAGGTAATGATCGTAAATAATTAGTAACGTATTAAAAGAAATAGAAATAAGAAATAAACTATTAAAATGTTATATTAATAATTTATTTAACAAAATTAACACTGCTTACATAATTATCTGCAGTGACAGGATCCATCCACTCACTATGCTCATTAGTGTGAGCAGCAGCATAGACATGAATGAGGGAAAAGTTTTCAGGATCATCACGTTTCTAACAAAGCGATAATATTAGCAATTTTAAAAAGATAATGTTAGTACTTATCAGAAAGAATATCAGGAAAATAAATGAATTCTATAATTTTTTAATTACCATTTTTTCAGCAAGACGGTGGAATGACCTTGAACCGGCACGATGGTGGACACTCAGAACGGATCTATTCTATGCATTTGTAGAACTCAAGTGCTACAAAATATATTAAAAATATTAATTGTAATATGTATACATATAATATATAGAACGAATATGAATGTAAATAATTAAAAGATATAAATGTAAAATACCTGATAATCTGGAGATGCGAAAAGATCACAACACTTTCTCCAATCATCTAACTTCATCTGTTGAAAAGGAGACTGCGCAGCCTCTTCCAACGTCTCAAACTTCTTGAAGTGGTCATGACATCGTCCTTTGTGACGTCAGAATAGTGTAGCCATAAACTCATTCACGGTTCTCAAATCCTCGCTATGGCCAAAGTCGAGGTCGAATTCATCCTAACAAGGAAATCAGGTAAAAAATATAATATATTAATCTAGGTGAAAAAAATGTACTAAAAAGTAAACTCACCAGCACACGACTTCGAATGTGCTCCTTAATTTCATTCGGAACATCTCGCCATGAGCGCACATAAAATGGAGCATAAGCTCGAACTACTGTGCCAATATAGGAGGAAAGCGCTGTTGCACTATCATCCACTCATCCAGTAGAATTATCAGGAATTGTGATCTTCAGTTTACCGTGCCTTCTATTTTTTTCAAGAGAGATTCCACGTGTATAGCCACGACCGCGACGTGCAGATGCATCAACTACATGATAATAGATATACTATAATTATAATTATATAGTTATTGAGAAAAAAGTATTAACTATATATATAATTATCAACAACAATATTTCCTTACTGGTAGGTGTCGACAGGCTGTTGTTCTCTTCTGTGTTAGCTTGATCTTCAGGAACGGATTCCTCGAGTGGGGAGTCCTCAATGGATTCAGGACTTGGATTTGGCGTAGGCACATTTCTTCGTTGTCGTTTTGGCGGCATTCTTGAAAATAATTAATTATATCAAAGAAAATTAATTAGAAGAAATTATGAAAATTGAAGATATTTTATAATCACCTAGCTATATGAATACAATATTTAGTACTTTTATTCTTCAGATGAATTTTCCATGCTTGTTTCAGAATCTCTCCATCAATAACATCTTCATCATCATCATGCACCTCTTCTTCATCATCTTTATCCACCTCCTGCCCAGATTCTGATTCGTCTTCATCTTCTGACTCGTCTTCTTCTTCTTACTCCTCACTTACTTGAATTGAATGATCATTTAATACAAACGGGTCGAGATAGACGGGTGGAACATCATCTTTACACAAGGGGAGCAACTCGAGTGCACCGAGGTCAACAAAAAAGTTAATACCCTCTCCATCTTCCTAGTATGCCTCAACAATCGGAGTGTCATCTTCATCTCCACTATTCTCGTAATCTGCACTCGTTCCTGCTTCATATATATTTCGAGGAACAGATTTTTGTACGACTCGCCAAGTTATCTCTCCACTATTTTCATCAGCACTTTTCATTGGATCAATCAAGTAATAGACTTGGGTAGCTTGACAAGCCAGTACGAATGGATCATCTTCGTACCATTTAGATGCAGTATTGATACTCGTAAAGTGATTATCCCTATGTATCGAAACCCGACCACCGCCTAGATCCCACCAATCACATTTAAAGACATATGTTACAGACCCACCGATATTTCAATCCGATAATATCACGTATGACACCATAATAGTCAATATCATCTGTTCCATGACTCCCCTCGACCAACACACCACAGTTTTGAGTCTTTCTATTACGTTCACGGTCCAAAGTATGGAATCTATAACCTCGAACCGTGCATGCAGTATATCAAAGTGCTCTATTTGAGGGACCACGGGCCAATGCATACAATTCAGAAGAAAATGATCCGGGATCACGAGCACGTTGTTCCAAAATCTAACAAATGAAATAGTATATATTTATTATTTCATTATCCAGAGTTAAAAATTTCACAATATAACATATATATAATTTTAGTTCATACACGTTCTTCAAACCATCCGGAAAATTCTTCCTCGTGTCTTGCCTCTATATTTTTTACGCCTTCCGTCCTAAGTTTGTCCATGTGGTCACTATTATAACATGTTGCAAAAGAAGTATATTTTGAGCACAACAATTCTAATTAATTTAAAGAAAACTATAATTATTCAAAGCAATGAAATGACATACCTAAGATAATCATCAATCTCTCGGCAGTTATTTAGCACATACCACTGAACTTTACCCAACTCTCCATCAATTAAATCGTAACCTGTTTGTGCACCTAAGGGTCGTACATTCTGGGAAAACACTGATAGCTCACGAGGAGGCAGAGTAGCAAAATCAGCATTTCGCTCTTGATGATTAAATCGTGTCTCAACACCACGAAGATATAGAGAGCAAAATGTTAATCATTCATCGTGTATATAGGCCTCTGCTATTGAACCCTCAGCTTTGGCTTTATTCCCAACAGTGCGCTTCAATCGACCCAAATATCTTTCAACTGGATACATCCAACGGAACTGCACCGGTCCACCTAGAAGTACCTCTCGCGGTAAATATATTGCTAAATGGACCATGACATCAAAAAATGATGTGGAAAGATCTGCTCAAATTTACATAGTATAGTAGCAATGTCTTCTTCCAATTTCGATAACACATCTTGATTTACTACCCGAGCGCACAAATCCTTGAAAAACATACATAGTTCAGATATGGCGACACGTACATTAGATGTCAGCTTCCCACGAATTCCCACAGGTAATAACTTCTGCAAAAATACGTGACAATTATGACTTTTGAATCCATTGATTTTCCAATCATCAGAACTCACGCATCTACCAATATTTGAAGCATAATCATCTGGCAACTTCACACCTTGCAACCATTTGCAGAAATCCATCTTGATCGTGTCTTTCGTCTTTCTGTTAATACTCATCAATATACCCAATATATTATCACAAATATTCTTCTCTATGTGAATTACATCCAAACTATGTCGCAACTTGCATGACGACCAATACGGCAAGTCAAAAAAAATACTACGATTTGTCGAATTCAATTCTGCTACGGCTCGTTTTCTCTTGTTCTTTCCCCGACCTTTGCCAAAATTGTTCGCTCTAACATGTTGCTGTTGTTCCACTATCTCTTCTCCAAATAACTCTTTTGGTGCAATCCTATTCTCTACTCTCCTTTCAAACTTGGCACATTCTCTTCTCCATGCATGATTTGCTGGTAAATAACGTCGATGACCCATGAAACACAACTTCTGAGAATATTTTAGCCACTCACTAGTAGTTTCTTTATTACACGTTGGACACGCTAACTTCCCTTTCGTACTCCAGCCGGAAAGATTCCCTTACGCCGGAAAATCATTTATGGTCCACATTACTGCAACATGCATCTGAAAAGATGTCGACTTAGATGCGTCATAAGTTCTAACGCCTGTTTCCCATAACTCTTTCAGCTCTTCAATCAACGGCTGCATGAATACGTCAATATCATTCCCAGGTGATCTAGGGCTAGGGATGAGTAAAGTTAACAAAAAGTTTGGCGCCTTCATGCACCTCCATGGTGGAAGATTGTATGGAATCAATACCACGGGCCAAGTGTTATAACTTGTACTCATATTCCCAAAAGGGTTGAATCCATCGGTTGTGAGTCCCAGGCGCACGTTCCAAGATTCTAACTCGAACTCTGGATACTGATTATCGAAAGACAGCCACGCAAGTGAATCAGCTGGATGCCTCATATATGCATCATTCTTAACTCTTTTCTCCTCGTGCCACCTCATATCATGAGCTTTTTTCTTATACATATATAGTCTTTGCAACCTAGGTTTCAAGGGAAAATACCGCAACACCTTAACCGGCACGTTTTTCTTACCTTTCCACCTTGACTCTCCACATACAGGACATGCTTGTTTCTCCTCGTTCTCCTTCGAGAATAATACACAATCATTCTTGCATGCATATATGGACTTGTACTCAAATCCTAATTCCTTTCTCAACTGTTTCGCTTCATAAAAGTTCTTGGGCAATGCAGACCCTTCGGAAAGCACCTCGTTAAATAAGTCCAATACCATGTTTATTGCTTTCGTCGACATCCCACACAATGATTTAATGTGAAGCAACCGCACAATAAACGACATTTTGGAATGTTTTGTACAACCTGGGTAAAGCTCGTGCTTTGCATCTTCCCACAGTGAAGAAAAATTTTCACAATCAGTCCCTGATCCACCACTTGAGGCATTGTCGTTAACCTCATCCATAAACATCCCAGCTCCAATGTCACCCAACATCGCCTCCATCTCATCATGCTCATAATCATCATCCATGTGCCGCAAATAATTGTGATGATCGACCAATTCATCTGCTGACCCTTCATACGGCTCACCATGCAGTACCCATCGCGTATACTCCAGATCCATACAGTTCACAAATATATGACGCTCTACTTCATCCAATCCTATCGTACACAAATTTTTACACCCTCGACATGGACACTTAATGTAACCACGACTATCAGTAGAGGCCCCTGCAAAATCAATGAAAGTTCTTACTCCACATGCATAGGGTACGTAATCCTTTCCAAGTCTATCGTCCAGACGCATCCAATTTTTGTCCATTTCTGAAAACATCTATATATTAATAACACGTACATTGAAAATTCACATGCATGTCATGCTCCAATTCTCATTACTTTTTTGATAAGGTAGTTGGTCCTATCCCATTCGAGATTATATTCTCCATATTGCACAAATCTTGTCACTCTACTAATTTCCACGTTAGTAGAAATTTCGGCAGCACCTCCCCATAGTTCTCCAAGTATACATGTTCAAATATCAGGATCGTGACCCTACGAACAGTATACCCGAAGAACAGTAGAAGAAGATACCGAAACTTCATATTAAACGTGGAAAGTAGCAAGTAACAAAAATGTTCAATACAGATAATATAATCCCAAACTGTCCACACTGGACAATTCAGGAATCAGTGGAGACATAAATGTACACTAATTCCCAAACGGGTCTAAGGGTATTTATACAATGTCACACGCATCTAGCAAAAAATCATACAAACAATATCTCCATGTTGTTTAAATTAACAATGTCACCTTCAAGTAGTGTTATATTGTTAAACTAAAGAGGGATGAAAGATTATGTGACCCTACATTTCGTGTCTTGTACACAACGAGGGAGAATGCTCTGGAAGAAATATTTAAATTTTAGTCTAATTATTTAACCGTCGCAAACAATCTGACCTTGACAACTCTCAAGGCCGAAGAGACTATGACAGTCAAGCAATTAGACTAAAATTTAGAGATTATAGTTGTTATATATAATTTTAAAGGTTATTATATAATTTTAATTATTATCATTCCACAATTATAATCTTAATTGTTATACTTAATTGAGTGAGTTATTTATTTATATAGACAATAAGTATATAATTTTTATATAAGCATCTATTTGATCCGTATTTTCTTTCTCTTTAGTTTATAATAAATAAGTATATTTACATATTCAAACTCTACTTATTTAGTAGGTTCAAGACTTTTTTATTGAAGAGTATTTTAAAGGCTATATTATAATTTTAATTATTATCATTCTTAAAATATAATTTTAATTGTTAAACTTAAATTTCAAAGGTTATAATATAATTTTAAATATTATAATTCTTAAAGAGTTACTTTTATTTGTTATTACTTAATTTCAAATATTATTATAAATATTTAATTATTACTATTCTTAAGGTTCCTATTTTAATTATCATACTTAAATTTCAAAGGTTATACAATAATTTTAATTATTATAATTCTTAAAGAGTTACTTTTATTTGTTATTACTTAATTTGAAATATTATTATCACAATATTTCAAATCCATATCACAACATAAAATAACATGCCTCATATATTAACAAAACTTAAGGACAATATATTTGTAACAATGTAAACATATTCAAACGTCATTCACAAATAATAATTTAAATATTTCAAGTCCATATCACAATATATTCACAATAACTCACAATATATTCACAAAATAACATGCCACACATATTAACATATTTCTAAACTTGAGTAAGTAATAAACATGTATTAACAAAGCCTAATGATAATATATTTCTAATAATGTTTCTTCAAAACGTCATGCACAAATAAAAACACAATATTTCAAATTCATATCACAACATATTTACAATAACTCACAAACTATTTACAAATTATACAAACAATAATCACAATATTTCAAGAGTAAGCATAAAATCACAACAACATATTGATAAAGTTTAGAAATATACCTAGCACTCACAATATCCTCTTACAAATCAAAATCTTCCAACTTCCCAAAACATGCAATCCTTAAAAAAAATACAAAACTAATTTATTAGAAATATTCTATAATAAAAACACATTCTATAAATATCATAAAATTAAAAAAAAAGACAAGAAATAAAAATTTTTTATTACCAAAACTCAACTCTCTCTCACTCTCTAACTCAACTCTCTCTCACTCTCTAACTCAACTCTCTCTCACTCTAACCCTCTCTCTCTCTCTCTCTCTCTCTCTCTCTCTCTCTCTCTCTCTCTCTCTCCTCTGCAGGACCCTCGGGCCGAAACTTTCAACTCTCTCTCTTTTGCGCGCATGGGAGAAGAAGAAATGATTCGCTTCCTCCCGTGCGCATACTGATTAAGTTCTAAAATTATTAGTTTAAACGTTCGAACGTTTAAGTTGTACGTCCGAACGTTATATTCTAAAATTATTCCCGCCCAGAACGTTCGGACGTTTACAGTACACGTTCGAACGTACCCTTCTTATGATATAACATAAAATGTAGCGGGAAAGTTTCCGCACTTTCCTCATATATGTTCGAATGTATCACAATTTTTCGTTCAAACGTTCGTAGATTTACAGATGAACGTTTGAACATTTAACTTAAACGTCTGAACGTACATTTCATCAAAGTGTTACCATATTTGAGCGGGAAATTTTCCAAACTAATTTAATTAACGTTCGGACGTTAACAGATTTGGCGTTCGGATATACATAATTTTCTAGTGATTTTCATCAAATAACGTTTGAATGTATAGTATAAACGTCCGAACGTCTGAATAATCACATAGATACCTTAATCGAGTGGGAAATTTCCCGCCTCTTAGTTTTACGTTCGAACGTTAACTTGAAACGTTCGAACGTACGATTCCTACTATACTAACTTATAATATAATATATATATATATACTATATTTTATATATCTATAATTATATACTACATTGTATAGTATGATAGCCTAATACCTTAAATGAGAACATAAATGTATATAATATATAAACTATACCATATATATAAATCAATAATATATATTAAATTTTTACTTATTAAATTCTTTATTATATACTAACTTATAATATAATATATATACTACATTTTATATATCTATAACTATATACTACATTGTATAGTATGATAGTATAATACTTTAAATGAGAACATAAATGTATATAATATATAAACTATACCATATATATAAATCAATAATATATATTAAATTGTTACTTATTAAATTCTTCAATAAACACCATAAACTCATAAACTATTCACAAAATTCACAAGCAATAATCACAATTATTTCAAGAGTAAACATAAAATCACAACAACATGTATAAACATATTGCTAAATTTTAGAAATATAACAAGCACTCACAAAAAAACCAATTAATCTAATTGTCAAAAATATTATATAACATCCTAATATATAACATAAACATCTATAATATAATATATTATAGATAAAATTTTAGAAATTAAATTGACAAACGTTCGAACGTTCTGTGTATATAAGGCCAAAACCGAACGTCGAAACGACATTTCCAAAACGTATCCATCGTCTACTCCGTTGCACGCCGCCACGCCTCCGTCACTGCCACCGTCAACTCCGCCACAACCGTCACTAAAAGGTAGGCATTCATCTTTTATTCAAATAACATGTATTTTATTGAGATTTGGATTGAGTTTTATTTAAAACCGGATAAGTGGTGGCCAGATTTTCAACTTCATTTTCCGGCCACCACGGCCAGCCATTGGCTAAATAGTCACCGTAGAAATGTTTCTTGAAGTGTATACTTCAAGAAACTTGTAGAGAAATTTTTGAGATTTCAATAATGGTTGAGTCGACTCAGCCATTCTGCGTCGAAACGTTCGAACGTTTCACCAAGACGTACTACTTTTTCGGACGTCATATTCATCAATTTTCGGTCTAAACGTTTAATGTATACGTCAGGACGTACTACTTTTTAAATATTATTAAACGACATACGTTCGAACGTGAATATTTTACTTTCGCACGTAAATCACATATGGTCGGACGTTTAATTATAACATCCGAACGTAGTGATTTTCTACGTTATTCATGCTTCGATGTTAGGACGTTCATATTTACGTTCACACATAAAACAAATACGTTCGAATGTATTTTTTTTAACGTCCGAACGTACGTCAGCCAATATTTATTTACTGCTTATGTTCGAACGTACATTTTTACATTCGAACGTATTTGTTTTACGTTCGAACGTAAATTTATTTACATTATTTTACGTGCGAACGTATAAATAAACGTCCGAACGTTTTATCTTTAACGTTCGAACGTTAAAGATAAAATGTTCGAACGTTAATGCAGAGCAGCTTAAAATTAATACAAAAAAATGCATTATTGTAAATAATTTTTTTTTTCCTTTTCTATTTTCAGGATATGGCTCTTTCACTGCATACTAGGAAACGAGGGAGGGAAGGAGCCACGTCGGACACTGCCCGTATTGGAGCTCGTACTGTTATGGCAGAGCGAGAGGTCTTGATTAATGAGTTCAACGAACTCTGTTGGCAGTAGACGAACCTGAGAGATGTTTTCCTCAGTAGAGGCTGGGGAAATATCTGCAAATTGAGGAGGAAGGTATACCCCTCAATGGTTCAAGAATTCTATATGGGGATGTGTGACATGCCTCAGGATGCATCCTCTCACACCGTGACTGTACGCGGTGTTTTCAATGAGGTATCACCAAATGTCATCGGCAAGCACCACGGGATTCGTCTTGCAGTTGAGACATTTGCACACTCAACACCCCGTGAGGATGTAGGCACTTCTACATCATCTACTGGCCGCCCATTTGAGCCAGCATCTGCCAGAGATGCAGGCCAATCAGAGGCTGAGGATACTGGCGTCGAGGCTCGAGATGATGACCGAGACGAGGATTCTACATCCTCACCGGGAGGGACCGCATGCAGATCGAGCGGAAGAACGCCTTCAACCAGAACCATCTGCTGCATTTCTTCCGCATGTTGCACCTTATTGTTGCAACAAATGTCGATCTTGTGGCTCATAAAACCACATTTAGTCGGCTTCGGGCACAATTTTTGATATGAGTGGCACGTGGAGATCCTATAGATTTGCCACTGCACATCTTTGAGAGGATCCGTTACGAGGCGAGCATCGTCTCCACGGATAATCTCCTATATGGTGTCCTAATCAGCCGACTGTTACTTGCACGGGGAGTGCCGACCCAGCCAGAGGAGCGGGTCAAAGATCAGATGAGCCCCCTCGACATGACCACGCATCGACGTAGCATTGGACAGCCGAGGGGATGTCAGCCACCCCCTGTAGAGGATCTAGTTCCTCCGACGCAGCCTAAGCCAGGTCATGTCGGGAGTAGTAGTCAGCATACGCCGAGTACATCTGCAGGAGATGTGCGGCCTGCTTGGGTTGATGCGGTCATCTCACAGCTGACTGCGCATATCGATCATAAGATCGATCGATCGCTCGAGGCTATATCGGCGTCTGTTGCCGAACTCACCCATCGTGTAACTATCCTCAACGACAAGGTTGATACCTTGACTAAGGAGGTACGGAGTTCGACTTTTGCGGATAACGTTATCATCTGACTGTTGTTTACTACATTCTATCAAATTTTATATTTTATTTTTAATATTTGTAACGAAAAATATTATTGAATATTTCTATCGTTTTTTAATTTCAATTTTTAATCTTCTTTGATGTTATATTTTTCAACTTTAATACTAAATCACTGCATTTCAAATATATATAAACCAATAATATATATTTATATATTACAAATTGTGTATATATAAATATATACAATTCAATTTTTTAGACTTGTTCACAAATTATGCACAATAAAAACCACATAATTTTTAAATTAAAGTCATTTAATTTAAATTTACAATGAACGTTCGAATGTTATTACTTAACGTTCAAACATTGGTGCAAACATTTTACATTCGAACATTAATTAATAACATTCGAACGATTGCGCCAAAACATTTTACGTTCAAACGTAAACAAACATAACGTTTGAACGTATATGTGACGTTCGAACGCATATTTCCCATATGTTGGAACGTAAAAAAATCTCATTCTATCTTTAGTGACGGTTTCCAGAAACTGTCACAGAAAATGCCTTTTAGTGACGGTCTAGGGACTGTCACAATTTCCCAACCGTCACTAAAAAACAATTGTGTTGTAGTGTTCTTGTCTGGTTGAGTGTACTGGGAAGCTTCATTTAGAGCTAGCTTATTCCGGTATGGAGGTGCTAATTAAGTAGCTTAGCTGCTCATTTCGGTCTCCTATCCTTAGGGAGGTTAATGATTTTTTATTTTTTTTTCCTCAACAAGATAGAATATTCATTCGTAAATAAAAAATAGTTCTTACAAGATTAAGAAAAACACTAAAAGAAAAATGAGCTTTTGTGACCATTTGTTTGCGATGAAAAGACTATTTGTGTCTAAAACAGACTCATTTTAGCTGTAAATAGTCATTTCGCTGGAATTAACTGGCCACAAATAAGCAGTTTTCTTGTAGTGAAACTAAATTATGTTGTACATCATCAGCTAGTGTAAATTAGAAGGAGGATCTTTTACGCTATGAAAATCCAACATGCAAGGTGGAATAAAGGAAATAAATATATGCTTCCATATAAATTCTTGGAAGCTGCCCACTGCGAAATGGAATGCGTGCTTCGATTCTAATCTCGAGGTATCTTTCTGGTGTGCCAGCTGTCGAATGAATTCAGCAAATATGTAATGTCGTTGACAATAGGCTGAATGGTCCAATCTACTACCTTGTCAGGATCATTTGCCCCTTGTAAAGTCAATAGTAAATCGCCTGCAATGACTAGTTTTTTTATATTGATGTGTCTTGCCTCGTCTTATCCAATGTTCATCGCAGTGGCTTCTCCTAGATTTGGGTTAAGACTATCAATATGCTTGGTGATGACAAAGATTGGGTAGCCCTCTTCTGATCTGCATAGTGCTGCTGCTGTGCTTCCTGTTTGTCTAACTGCTACATCAATAAGTAGAGTGTAATGCCCATTTGGTGTAGCTCTCATGTCATGGCTTTCATTCACTTTTTTTGTGATACCCCCCATACGATATGGATAAGGGTAGGTGGTGTATGGGATCTCATATTACTTCGGAAGGAGATGTTCTTGCTCTTTATAAGGTTCCAATTGGGCTCCAATTGTATCATTGACTAGTCCTTTTGGAGTATAGGTCATGTGATTTGGGTCTTCCATTGGGGCATTACAAATGGTATCAGAGCCTATTCCAACCAGAAATGTGGGACTTGAGCCGTGCCACCTACAATGGACAGACACAACGAGGACGTCGGGAATTTAAGGGGGGTAGATTGTGATACCCCCATATGATATGGATAAGGGTAGGTGGTGTATGGGATCTCATATTGCTTGGGAAGGAGATGTTCTTGCTCTTTATAAGGTTCCATTGACTAGTCCTTTTGGAGTATAGGCCATTTGGTTTGGGCCTTCCATTGGGGCGTTACATTTTTAATATCCCACACATTACAGTGTTCCTTATAAGTTCTCAAAGTGCCAGAAATAAAATTGTCAAGATTTGGAATTAAAGACTCATGAACAATTTTATTTCTTAAAAACCAAATATTGTCCATAGCATTGATAGCAAAAATTTGAAAGTCTTGCTCCTCTCTAGCCAAAATGTTCAACTTTTCTGTGGGGGAAATGATGCATTCAATACAATCACAAATTCCATGGTTAGCAAAACATGTAATATCCAAGGGTCAAGGTGATTGCCTCCAAAGAATTCTGATGAAAGGGCAAGGAAAGAACAAACGTGCTTGAGTCTCTTATTGTTGCAAATGGGACACTGTGTTTCCTCCTCAGTTAGGGGTGCAAATCTTTTCACCAAGGATTTTGTTGGAATTATGTTATTCAGAATTTTCCAGCAAAGCAATTTTAACCTGTCTTGAATTTTAATTTTCCAAAGATTTTTCCCAATGTTTGTTTAAACTTGCAATGGATTGGAATTAATGGTGATGGCAGCATAGACAGATTTCACTGAGAATTTTTCAGAAGAATGGTGCATCCATCTGAGTTTATCCTCCTGTCTGTGATATTCAGTTTGAGCTAGGGGAATTTTTAGAATTTCAGTCAAAGTATTTGGATGGAAAAGGGCTTGTAACAGTAGGATGTTCCATCTTCTAGGTTCTTCCATTGTTAAGCTCAGAGACAACTAGGATCCTATCTAAGGTGATGGAGCTGTTCTTTGGAATTGGCTTGAAATTCAGCTGAGTTGGAATCCATGGATCAAACCACACCTTTGTGCTTGTGCCATTATTTATTTGATAGCACACACTCTGTTTTAAGAAATCTCTTTGCTTTAAAATGCATTTCCATATCAAAGAATCTAAAGTTTTTGGAAGAGTATCAAAGAAATTGGAATTTTCTAAGTATTTTCCAGACAAGACAGTTTTCCAAGTGGCATTGCTTTCATTTGAAATGTTCCAACTAGTTTCACACAAGAGGGATTTATTGAAATCTGACATCAGTCTTAAGCCTAGGCCTCCAATGGATTTGGGTTTGCATATTAACTTCCAAGATTTGAATGTGAAGTTTTTTTATTTTTAATTGGGAATCCCCACCAAAACTTTGAGAAGGCTTTGTCAATTTTTTTTGTGACTGATTTTGGGATCAAGAGAGTGGACATGACATAAGATGGGATGGAGCTAGCAACAGATTGAATTGAAGTTGTTCTACTGGCTTGAGAGAGAATTTTGCCTTCCATCCTGCCAATTTTTCAAAATAGATTTTTTTTTTTAAGCTTTAAAAGAGAGAGGAAGTCTCAGGTATTTTATTTTGACGAGTCATTTTTATAACTAAAGAGATTTTAACCTTTATTTTCTTTTGAGGAAGAGTATTCCTGCTGAATTGAATAGATGACTTGCTGGAATGGATTTTTTGGCCCGACCAAGAAGAGTATCTTTACAAACAGTTTTTGAACACTTGAGCATTCTGCTGAGTGGCTTTACAAAAAATAATGAGATCATCAGCAAAAAGCAAGTGGGAAATTGGTGGGCTATTTCTGCAAATTTTTACTCCTTTTTAGGAGTCCCAAATTTACTTCTCTTGTAATGAGTCTCGTTAAAACTTTTGTACCTAAGAAAAGAGGGTCTCCTTGCCTAAGCCCTCGAGAAGGATGGAAATAACCATAAGGGTTCCCATTGATAATCACTGAGTAGGAAATAGTGGTAATGCACTCTTTTATCCAGTTAATCCACCTCCTATTGAAGCCTAACACTGTCATAATGTTCAAAATGAAACTCCACTCCGTCATATCAAAGGCCTTCTCCATGTCTATCTTGACTGCCATAATACCCTCCCTCCCCCTCTTCTTTTTAAGATGATGAAAGCTCTCTTGGGCAAGGATGGTATTCTCTTGGATGACTCTACCTCAAACCAAAGATGTTTGATGAGGAGAGATAATCCTTGGGAGAATCTTCTTTAGCCTATTTGCAATGATCTTTGCTACAATTTTGTAGCAAACATTCGAGAGGCTGATTGGTCTGTATTGATGAACAATGTTTGGGCAGTTTGTTTTTGGGATGAGGGCAATATGGGTGTGATTCAATTCCATTCACAGCTTACCATGATGAAGAAAATTTTTTTATGGCTGCTGTGAAGTCAGTTTTTTTGATGTCCCAATACTGCTTGTAAAACAAACTAGTGAAACCATCAGGGTCAGGAGCTTTCGTTGAAGGTGTTTGTTTAATGGCACTAATGATTTCATCATCAGTAGGGATTTCACAGAGAAAGCTATTTTCCATGTTTGAGATCTTGTCAGGGAACAAACCTTCTAACTCCATGTTTGAATAGGGATTGGAAGAAGTGTATATGCATTTAAAGTGATCCAAAAATATGTTTTGGATGACATTTTGATCAGTCATCCAGTGATTGGGATTCAACTTTAAACTCTCAATGGAATTAGCCCTCATCTTGATTGTTGTTGACAAGTGAAAAAATTTTCTATTGAAATCAGTCGTTGTCAACCATTGAACTATTGACTTTTGTCTCCAAAGGATTTCCTCCCTCTTAAGCTATTCGTCAAGGAGGGCCTTGATCTCTGCTTCAGAATCCATGGCTTGAGAGGTAAGATCATTACTTTGAATGTTTGAAAGAGTTTGCTTCAAAATTTTTATGGAATTCTGAATGTTTCCAGGGTGATTTTTATTCCAAGTTTTTAAAGCCTTTTTTACCTCTTTCAATTTTTTGGATAAAATAAAGCCAGGTATTCCTACGTGAGAGGTGTTCCAAGCTCTTTGAACCACCATCTGACAGGTTGGGTCTCTTATCCAAAATTCTTCAAATTTGAAGGGATATCTATGATGATTGCTTCCAATAGTGTCCAGAATTATTGGTGAATGATCAGAAGAGCTAATGGGGAGATGTTGTAGGGTAGCATCTGGAGAAAGATTAAGCCAAGAAGAATTAGCTATTCCTCTGTCAAAGTCTTTCCCTAATGTTCCTAATTCCATGTCTGTTGTTGGTCCAAGTGTACTTGGTACATGAAAACCAATATCAACCATCCCATCTATTGCCATGTACTCTCTAAGTCCATTTAAATTTGAGGGGCAAGCAAAGGGTCAACCTCCTTGTTTTTCAGACTAATTAAGGACATCATTAAAATCACCAATGCTAAGGATAGGACGATTAAAACTATTTGTAATTCTCTCAAGATTGTTCCAAAAAATTCCTTTTTTACTCTAATGCGCATCACAATAAACAAGATTTAACAGCCATGGGAAATGAACATGATTCGAGTACACTAACATAATTATTACATTACTATTCATATAAACAAGTTCTACATCCATGCCATTTTTCAACATACACAAAAGTCCACCCCATTTACTTTCTGGTGGGATATTTACATACAAGTTGAAACCTAATCTATTACAATAGTACTAGTATTCACAGCAGACATTTATAAAAAACTTGGCTAAGATTCTAAATTCGTCCGAACGGATAAATATCCATTTGAACTAGATATTTTGTGACGAATAAAATCGTCTCAAAAATGCAAAACCATTTGAACAGGAAAAAATAGATTCGAACAGGGAATTAATGTATATTTTTGAACAGTATATAATCTGTTCGAATAATAATCTTGACGGGAAATTAATTTATTTTCCATGGGGAAAGTTCATAATCATTCGAACTTACATTTATTTGTTCGAACGGAAGAGATTTGGTGGGTAAATGTGGTGGCAAGGTTGTTGGACTGTTCTTTGCTAGACTATTCAAACAAAAAAAATATTGTTCGAACCAGTTCGAACACTATATTTATTCATTTGAACAACTAATTTGGTTGAAAATTATATAAAAATTGTTTATCATTATTAATTTGTGCATATATTTTTTCTATTAAAGTAATAAATATTTTTTCCATTAATTTGTTATCATTTTCAAAATATAAAAAATGTGTATGTATTATATATTATGATTTACGGTGAGTTAAAATATTTATAAATTAATTTTATGTAATTAATTTCAACATTTTATTGTGATTTCTTTTATGTTAAGTTTATATAAATATAACTTTAAAGGTAGTGTCATTTTTTATATTATCATGAAGGGTAAGTAAAATGAAAAAAAGTAGCCCCAGCAGGTTGTCTCTCAACACTAGCAGTACTACTAGAAGATGGATCGGTCGGTGTACCATTATGTTGTACTATTACAGTCGACCGCAAGTGCCCTTTACTCTTGCTGAATGTGATCTTGTTAAGGGGTCCCATTTGTGGCGACCTCCGCTCAGTCCCTCGCACTGTAACCCAATCGGAGTAGGTGGCTAGATATCAGCAGTGCAAATTGTAGACTACCTCCACTGGAATAGCGTGACGCCGATTGAATGAGGAAGAAATACACAACAAAAATCTGGCTCGCTCAATCCCGAAGTCAGTCTTATGTTTTTTCAGATCGATGTTATACCCAACAACCAAATTAAGTATTCTAAAAAATACTATACAGTCGGCCTGTCAGATCACCTTGCTCCCATCATATGGAGGAGCTGAAGGGTCTCGCACTAGCTGACGGACTTGATCATCTGTGAGACCACCATCAGGTAGATCCTCGTCCTCACTAACATCCAGCTCTACATTCGGCACTAGCGATAAGGATGCGGCCAGTGTGTCCAAATTAGATGGTGCAACCACTGCTCCTGTAGCCGCCACAGGATATGCACCGACCACACACGAAATATCAAGGAACTCATCAATAATACGGGGAGCGAAAGTAATACTCACTCCTCGGATCGCTAAGTTGTAACACAGAGCATCATGCTCTCCCATGGCACGGTAAAACTCCCCGACCATCTCTGGATATGCAGTCCCTCGCTGCTGACAGATCGGTGTCCATCCCCATCGGTGATGATGGATTGTATGTTCTGTCCCTCCCGCTCAAAAGGTATAGGCCTTGTCTCCTGAGCATGAGCTGCTCCACTACTTTGGCAAGTCTGATCTCTCCCACGTTTTCTTCCGCTAGTTGCCATTAGTATACTGTTTAACTACAAGGAAAGTAAAAATATAATTTAAATAATTGTGTAATTATATTATTGAAAAATTATACTATATTGAATTGAATTGAAATAACTCATTCGAACAAAATAATTATACTATATTGAACTGAATTGAAATAACTCGTTCGAACAAAACATATTTTGTTCGAACCAACCATTTGTAATGTAACTTCATAGTTCGAAACTTCGAACTAGGAAAATCTCTATTCGAATGGAATGTTCAATTCATTCAAACAGGCAATTTGTGTTCATTATAATGCATTTAATTTGTTCGAACAGAAATATATCTGTTTGGCAACTGAGAGTTCAAACAGATTAGAGTCCGTTCAAACGGGAACACGCCAAACAGACATGGCTGAGTCGACTCAAGCCCGAACGAAGAAACCCAATCTTCTTGAGAATTCTTGGTTTTAGTCAGTGGAAATGATGGGCCTCCGTAGAAATGATTAAGGAATGAAGCCCCATCATTTCTACCGATTATTTTGGTGTTAGTTGGTCGGAAAACACCAAAATGGAGAATTTTTTATTCAAAATCCAACCCCCTCAAACACAACCCATTCGAACAAAAAAATAAACAATAAAATAGGAGAAATGGCCCATACCTCCTAGAAGTTCAAATGTGGGCTTGCTACGGTGGATTTCGTGGCAGAGGAGTAATGAGCTGCATAGCTCTTGACGGGGCTTTTGTTTGAACTGGGTTGTAAATGGCAAGCTATTCGAACTGGGTATATGATGTTAGTGACGTCTCATTCGAACGGTTATTATATGTATAAATGTTGTTCGAACCAACAGGAAATTTGTTCGAACAGTTATTATACTATTATATTTCTAATTATATTACTAATAATATATAATAATATTAAAAGTATAAAGTGCAAAAGTAAAAAAATAATATTAATATTAGCATTATAATACTTGTATTTAATATACTTAGTATATATTATAAACACTTATAATATATTTAGTATAATACTTAATATTACTTATAAGTAACTTATAAGTATATTCTATAGTGATACTTAGTATATTATAGAATATACTTAGTATATTAACAACATCCTCTCCTACTACATATATTTTAAGTATTCTATTTAAGTATAGAATAGTGTAAGTATATTACAAATAATATACTAAGTACTATACTAAGCATCACTATGTAATATTATACTTATAATATTATACTAAGCATCCCTCCCCTCCCCTCACAAGTACTATACTAAGCATCACTATATACTAAGTACTATACTAAGTATATTATATAGTGAGGCTTAGTATAGTACTTAGTATATTATTTGTAATATACTTACACTATTCTATACTTAAATAGAATACTTAGTATATTACTATTATAATACTTATATTTAATATACTTATACTATTGTTTGTATATTTCTAAGTACTTAGTTGTAACGCCAGTCTTTATGGTTGGACTTTTTATAAAATATTTATAGAAATGACGATGAGAATTACCTTCCGATTTAAAACTTTTCACTTGCATACACAAGGTGCAAGACTCCACATTTATAAATTAAAATATGCTTTGACAATAAAAGAGGTCTAAAGCGGAAAACATAAATCTTGAAATAAAAAGGTCTCTCGTACGTTTAAAACTCGTGCCTAGACTTCCATGCTCTTTCCCATGGGCCATGTCCGTCCTGATCATGCAGTTCCTGTGAGGGGAGGGACATGCATAAAAACTAAAATGATTCGAAGACTCATAAGCATTACTTCATACAGTTAAAATATAACAATATAGGTTTTCATTCATGCATTCATCATTCATACATACTATTACGTACATGCATACGTGTCATACGTGCGTTCATTTGAAAACGTCATTGGATGGGATTTTTCTCTTTTAAACATGGGCATCCTTTTCGTAAAACGTTTCTCCCGTCAGTACCTTCATTTGTTCAAGAGCCACTGTACGGGGTTTTACTTTTAAAAGGCTTTCTTGTCGTCAAACATTTCCCCCGTCAGTGCCTTCATTTCTAAAAGGTTCGTGCATTCATGCGTTCGTACATGCATGCATACATCCATTCGTTCTTATCACTTTCATAGGCCAGTACACACTGTTACGCCCCGTGTGTTGGGGTTAGCGGTCTTCCTTTGGATCCGGATTCCCGTGGGCACGGGTTGGGAATCCCTTTCATAGGGGGCGCAGCACTAGGTACACTTCCAGTACTACTTACCCGGCATTGCAATCTGCCCATTCATTGGTACCCTTTTCATTCATTCATGTGGCCGTTACGTATCTTCATACATTTTATGCTTTCATTTCTTTCTTTCTTGCTTTTCATTCTTTCGTTCATGTCAGCTCAAAAGAGCTGGAGCTTTCATTCAGTTCATTCTTTCCTTTAACAGTCCTTTCATGAGAAAACATTTCTTTTCATGGGAAAACATCATTTGGGGCGTAAGCCTGAAAATCATCTTTTCCTTTTTCAGTTCATTTCAATCCTATCATTTTTTTAATAGTTCGTTTGTGGAAAACTTCATTTAAGAACATACATGGGCTTAAACGTCAGCTTTCATGGCATCCATAAGCATCACCTTGAACGTCGTCAATCATGGCATCCACAAGCATCACCTCGTGGCACACATGAAAGCGTCGGTTCGTAGGATCCATAAAAGCATCCGTTGTCATGCCTTTCATGCATTTTCATCAGTTTATGGATTTTCTTAGAAAATACATACAATAGATACAGCGTATAGTCATCCATTCACATGCGTACAATTAATACTTTGGTTGCGTAAAAAGGAGTTGCCAAGGAGGGGCCGTACATACTTATACCTTTGAACACTTTAACATTTTCTTCCTTAAAGCATCTTTCGTTTCTTTTCGTAAGCATCTTAAAGGAAAAGCGTTTCTTGTATCTTGGAAAACTCTAGAAGAGTATGAATGTAACACTTACCTGGACTCCATGCTATTTGCATGTCATGCAGTCCATTCATGTGCTTGTCAGATAGCAACTTACATGCATACACATAACCTTAACATCATTCTCTATCTAGTATATAAGTAACTTAAACTTAGAAAGCACAAGCTACACTTCACTTGGAACACTCTCCTTCTATCCCGTGTTCTTACGTGTTCCTTACTAAGTTAAAACCTTCGGGGACCCATTACAGTCACCCCATCTTCCAACTCATGTCTTGCCTCGAGTGCTCATCCACTAAAGTGAACCCATGATTCACCTTAGGATTAAGACACTAAGACATTCGTCTTACTCTTCTTATTGAACTCATCTCGATGCATGACTCAGATCGACTAAGTCACGCATCCCAATCCTACACAATACATCCATCACTATCTTCATGCACCTTAGCTCATAATAATCCTCATTCCCATCCAGACAAGCCACACGGCTCTAAGCCAACTCTGAGGCTTAAGCACCGTGTAACTGTACTAATGACAGATTACCCATTACATATGGTGAATGCATCCGACACATGTGTCTCACCATGTTACACATGTACCTTACCCCTTATCACCTAAGATCAACATATATAACACGTTGATCACCTGCTTGGAGGGACAAGGGCCATACTCCGACACCAACATTCTTTTAACCCGGCTAGCATGACTCCTCATGCTACCCGTCCCTTTTGACAGCTCATCCCAACACTTGACATAACAAGACTCCATTCACGATCAAGTCTTCTGTCACGTCATATAGCTCGAGACTATTCCAAAGCTACACTGTGACCTTGTCGCATTACTCAACATTCTGCTATGCCAACTCTTAACTCATCACGAGTACGGTTCCTCACGTACTCTCGTCACATCGTGACATCTCATCACGTTCTCAATATGCCATTCATACACTATCACTTCATCACATGGCAAGCACGACTGTCAATAACCACGTCACGAGGTGACGTTGCCCAGTCATGCTTCCGCTGCGTACTCTTACACTTATTCCTCTACTTCATCCATATTCCTAGCCGTAAGTCCCACACGGTGACATTTGTCACCGTAGACTACAGGCTACACCATAATTACTCCGGGACACTGCTCCACAGTTTCCGACACTACTCATCATGTTCCACGCCCATCAATCACACAACCATCCTTATCACAGCGACACGCCACACGGCATGTCGTTGCACCTCATGGAGTACATCCCATGCGTACTCTCTTCTCCCATGCTACGCCACATCATCACTATGGCATACCCGCCATATAGTACATCACTTCACCACACAGAGTACACTCATCGTGTACTCGTCCCATTCCACATACACCACATCACCATTATGGCATACAGCCATATGGTACATCAATCCGCCATACGAAGTACATTCCATATGTACTCCCTTCATACACATCATGCCACATCACCATTAAGGTATATCCGCCACATGGTGCATCGTTCCACCACACAGAGTACATTCCACATGTACTCCCTTTATACACATCACGCCACATCACCATTATGGCATATCCGCCATATGGTGCATCCCATCATCATACGGAGTACATTCCACATGTACTCCCTTCATATACCATACGACACACAGAGTACACTCATTGTGCACTCTTCCTATTCCACATACACCACGCCACGTCACCATTATGGCATACACGCCATATGGTGCATCAATCCACCACATGGAGTACACTCTACGTGTACTCCTTTTACACCCACTACACCACAGAGTATACTCTACGTGTACTCATCTCGTTCCACCATATGCCAGAAGGGTATATTTTACATATACTCTCCTTGTTTCACACTACGCCACACACAGAGTATACACAGCGTGTACTCTTCCCATTCCACATACACCACGCCACCATTACAACACAATCCTCAACACTACATAGCACACTTCCCAAATATGCCCAACACTACACAGCACACTACAATGCACAATACACCTCCATACAACACAGACAAGCCCAACACTTCATTACACAGAGTGCCCAATACTTCGTTACACAGCACCACATCACAATACCACAACTCCACAAAACCAACAGCATAGTCCACAACCTAGTCAACTAATCAATATCTAACATAAATACGAGGGATAGAGAGTTATACCATCGACAAGATAACCCGTGCGTTGCTCGTTGACCGTCACTGTCGAAGACGTAAGAAGGGTCGTACGTGGTGGCTAAACCGCGTACGGTGACTGTTTAGGCATTTGGATAGCTAGGTGTGGTCTTGGAAGGGCTCGTGGTGGCCTTGTGATGGCGGTGAAAGGTGGTACACAGCGTATCAAGCCGTGTACAGTGGCTATCAGTAACACACAGTGGTTACCCACCACATAAGGTGGTGGTTTGGACCTAGAGCTCGGCTAAAGGAGGTGCGGTGGATCTTGTGGTGGTGTCGAGGTGGCACCACAGTGGCTCACGGTGGCGGTTCAAGGCCGTGAAGTGGATGAGAGGCCATGGGAGATTGGGATAGTTCGGTGGTGGCCTAAGGAGGCTCAATGTGGCGGTTACCAGCCGTGGGTGGCAGCGCACGGCGGTGGAGGGGTGCAACCCGTGCGTGTGAAGAGGAAGAAGCCGTGAGGTGTGAGAGGCTTGGGAGGGGTGGAGAGCTTGGCTGACTTGGAGGAGCTCGGGGAGGAGCCATGGTGTCGCGAGGTTGTCGTGGGTGCCGCGTATGGCGGCGCAAGAGGCCGCGCACGGTGAAGCCGTGCCTGGGTCTCCTTGTGCGTGCGTGTGTGCGACGGAGGGGGAAGGTGGCTGCATAGGAGGTGCTGGTTTTGCTGGAGGGTGGTGGCACCAAAGGACGGCGCATGGCGCACGGCGGCGCTACGTGCACTAAGCCTGTTCGGGTTGTGCATGGCTAGCACAGAGAGAGGGAGCGTGGGAGAGAGAGGCTGGCATGGGAGGACTCACCGGCACGAGGTGGAGCTAGTGGTGCCGGCGGTGAGGGCTGGCGACGCACGGCGGCGCCGGGCTGTGCGTTGGAGGCTTCGGCGTGGGAAGAGGCTGCGTACTGCGTACGCTTGAGGGAGAGGGAGGAGAGAGAGGGTTACGGGGAAATGAGGGAGAAAGAGAGGGGGGTCTGGGTATTTAACCCAGTCCCTTCATCTGGGGATCCATGTAACGATCTAACGATGGATCTCAAATACTGATTTAAAATGCATTAACATATAACTTAATTAAAAGCGTTTAGAGGAATTAAGGTAGAATATTATTTTAAACTAACTTTAGTTTATAAAATAATATTCTTCATCATTAATAAAATGATGAAGTCTCACTTAACTTATTAAAGAGAATAAAACCATTTAATTAATAAAAGCTTTCAACATAATTTAAATCCCATAATATATTAAATAGTTGAAATCATTTTAATAATGATATTAAAATGATTTCTAGCAGTTATAATATTTTTGGAGCTCTTCAAGAATATTATAATTGTCGTATTTAAAATTAAGTTTAGTTCAACAACACTGGAAATACTCTTTATAAATATTTCCAGTACATTTAAAACACTGGGCGTGCCCTAGAAGTCGTACGATATCCTTTGAAACACGCCATTATGGTTCGGCACGCCTGACAAGGCTTACAGTCGCTAGATAGAAGGGGAAGACAATTTACATAATATCTGCCCACAGGATTTGCTTACGTCATAAAGACGGAACATACGTCATAAAGAAGAAGCGTACGTAAGAAGGAAGGAGCAGGATATCACATTAGTATATATTATAAATACTTATAATATATTTAGTATAATACCTAGTATTACTTAGAAGTAAATTCTATAGTGATACTTAATATATTATAGTATCTTCTACTACTACATATATTATAAGTATATTTGAAGTATTTTATATAGTGATGCTTAATATAGTACTTAATAATCTATAATATATTATAGATTACTAAAATATTATATATAATAGATTGTTAAAATTATATAAATACTTATAAGTATAATAATACTAATATTAGTTCAAATAGAATAAAGTCCCATTCAATCGGATTTACCTCGTAGAATGTGTTTGGAGGGAAACATCGTGCCAAATACTCGAAAGATTTATTTATTGGAACATGAAATGCCCCATTCGAACGCATTGGTGGAATTTGGGTACGAAAATACCCTCTGATCTTCTCTACATTTGAAGAATATGCTGATGAATGTTCTGATTTGTTAGTTCGAACTACTATCTTACCCGTTCGAACGTTAAAAGTTGAATTAAATCGCGGCATAATTTGGCTGCTTTTTGAAATTTTTGTGTTCGATCGCGTAAATTACCCGTTCGAAGAGGACTTCATAGATTCAAATATCTATACCTTCAGTTCATTTTCAAGCACGAAGGTAGAGCAGTTTGAGTGATTTTGAGTGTGTGAGAGAGTGTTGTGGATAGAGAGAGGAACAGTTCTAGTGAGAGAGAATAGATTCTTAAGAGAGAGAGAGAGGTTCAGAAAAGGTAGGCATTATTTTTTTGCTAATTGTTTTGTATTTCAAGTTTAGATATTTTGGTTTATTGAATTTAATTTACGGTTTTCTCATAATGTGTTTTATGCATATGTAGGTATTGTGGATTTATATTCGTTATTGGATTGCAAAAATTCGAGGTAAGATTTCTAATTTTTAGTGATTTGATAATTTATAGTTTTTAATTAATTATGTTTAGAAGTTCGTATATTTGTGTTTGGATGTGGGAATATGAAAATATGTTTGTGTTTGTGCAACCCTAAGTGAAATGTATCCTATTGAAATATGCATCTTATGAGATTGTGTTTGTGAAAATTGTGTTTTCAGGTTCAGTGTTTTGTCTCTGTTTCATATTTGGAATCTGGGTTGGTTCCGTTCGAACACTATAATTTCCGGTCGAGCATATTATCATGTTCGAACATAATCCTATTCGAACAGACTAATAAGTGTTTGAACAATTATACTCCTGTGGGTAAAAATAATATATAAAAATAATACTTAAAAGATAATTAATTAAAAAACTATAATGAATAATATAAATTTACTGAAATTAAATTATAATTAATACTTAAAAATAAGAGACATAAAAATGATTTGTACTTAAATTAAAAATAATACTTAAAAGATAATTAATTAAAAAACTATAATGTATAATAAAGATTTTAGTGAAATTAAATTATAAGGAGTATGCACAAGGGGTCAAGTTTTTTATAGAGTTTGCTCGCATGAGTGTTGCAGTCGAGGATTTATAAGATGTCAATGCCAGAAGTGCAAAAACTTAGTTCTTATAATTTGGTGGTAGTGGAGGATTATTTATTTGTAAATGGGATAGATCCTAAATACTCACCTTAGGTCTTACATGGCAAACTATTTCCTAAAGGAGTTAGATTTAGTAGTTAGTACAATCAAATGGAAGAAGGTAACGACATCGACATGGACGACATAAATGTGGATTCTTCTGACGACTGTGATGATAATAAATAGGATATGACTGAGATGTTAGGCAATCTAGGTGCAAGAATATTTGGGACGAGGGATGGAAAAGGAACATCTACACAATCTGATGGGAACCAAGATGGACCTAGTCTTAAAGATATGTTGCAAGTTCCAGATGGACCAATTACAAGTTCAAGGGCTTAATGGATGAAGATTCAGTTTTGATTCATTTGATAAGCTATGGAAAGGGCAACAACATGACTTAAAGTCTTTGGGCACTTGAAGGGCTTTCAACTTGTTTAATTCATTTAAGACTTATTTTATTAGTTTAGAATAATTGGGTTTATTATGGGAAGCACTTAAGGGGGCCTATGCAAAGGCATGTTGGGAAAGTTATTATTTTATTGAACTAGGGTTAGGATTTTACTGTAGTGAGTACTGTAGCCGTGACACTATTCATCCGGGAGCATTTTTGGAAGTAGGAGATTTATTTTGGCTAGGGTTTGATTAGGTTTTGCTTTAAATACTCTATGCAGCCTCATTTTAATAAGTTTATGAAATTTGATGAATTTACTCATTGTGAGTTGAGTTTTACTCCTCTTTCTTAATTGAACTTTTGAACTTATCAAAGGTAAATCACAACCTTTGTCGCGTTCCTCCTTTGTAATCTGGGTTCTTGAGACGGATTCTTCAACGGGTCTAGATTTTAATATAATCTAGGTTCTTGAAACGAGTTCTCATCGGGTCTAGATTCTCCATCCATGGACTTGATTTTGGCTTTATTAGGTAAGTTTTCAAATTGAATGTGGGTTCAAGGGATTCTATTCTCGGGGGTTCATATCACAATCATTTGAGGGAAATGGAAACTTTGGAAGACTGTGGGAGGATGCACAACGAGATATGTACGAGGGGTGCACCCGTCATAACTAGTTGCCTTTCATGCTGAGGTCGCTCCATATTATGTCTATTTGTCATATTTCTGCCAAGGACATCGACATATTGCTAGAATTATTGAAAGAAGCTCTCCCTCAAGATAACGTATGATGAGAACCAAGGGGGACCTAGTCTTAAAGACCCTTTGCAAGTTCAAGATGGGCCTATTACAAGATCAAGAGCTAAGAAGATTAAGGAAGCAATGCAAGGATTGGTGCAATCCACTTGGGACGAGTCTAGCAAGGGCTGAATATTCAAGATGGGCTTAAGAGAAAGAGATCCAGTGATCATCTACGTAATACAAGCTATGGAAGAGTGCAACATAAATTAGGACCTATTATTATGATTATGTGATTGAAGGCCTTGGACTTGTTTATTTCATTAAAGGAGCTTATTTTATTAGTTATAAGAATTAGTCTAGAATAATTGGGCTTGAGGATGCTTAGCCCACATATGTCTTATTTCTTATGAATTAGGATTTTTGGGAAGGCCTTGTATTTTGGCCAAGGGATTCTTTGGAAAGATACTTTTTAGGAACTAGGGTTTAAAGAAGTACTGTAGCCGAGTTATAGTAGCCGTGACACTATTAATCCAAGGGTATTTTTGGAAGAAAGGGTTTTATTTTGGCTAGGGTTTTAATTAGGTTTTGGTTTAAATACTCTTTATAGCCTCATGTTAAGAAGTTTATGAAATTTGATGAATTTATTGATTGTGAGTTGAGTTTATCTCATCTTGTTCTTTATTGAACTTTTAAACTTATCAATGGTAAATCACAACATTTGTGACATTCCTCCTTGTAATCTGGGTTCTTGAGGCAAGTTCTTCAATGCGTCTAGATTTTAATATAATCTAGGGTCCGGAAACGAGTTCTCAGCGGGTCTAGATTCTCCATCTATTGACTTGATTTTGGCTTTCTTGGGTTAGTTTTCAAATTGATTGTGGGTTCAAGGGATTCTATTCCCACGAGTTCATATCATGTGGTATTCAGAGCAAGGTTTCCAATCAGATCTGATTCTATATTTTAATTCTTGCATCTTTAATTTTAATTCTAGGGCATCATTATTCTAGGGTTGCAAAAAAAAAAAAAAAAAGAACAAAACAAAACAAAGAGTAAGCTGCCTAAATTTGTAGGGTTTTTTGTTTGGCTGACATTTGTATCACCTAGGGGTTTCTTGCATCTCTAAGTTTGTCAATTGCTTCGAGTGTCATTCCATTGATTTTCTTCTTCTTCATTGTCAATTCTTATGTGCTGAATTCAATTGTTTGATTTTCACAATTGAATATTGTTGTTTGTGATTGAATTAGAGAAAAAAGAAAAAAAAATAAAAGAAAATCAAGCATGTTTAAAGGTTGCTACATAGTTACAATAAAGAGAAAGAAAGACATTTATTGATTGAGCATTATCATCAATGGGGCTGAATACATATTTCTATTTGGTATCTTGTTTTATAATTACTCTTTCCCTCGTATAAATTCCTTGAGTCTCATGTCATTTTATTCCTTCCTTATTTCTTGTTATTGTTTCTTGAATCTATTGCTAGTTGGAATAAAAGAAGATTGTATTGTCTTGATTTAGTTGAACTAGTTCTTAAAGAACTTGAGCAAGAAAACTATTGAGGTAAAAGACAAGAGAGTGTGAGACTATTATCGAGAAAAAGCCAATTAAGAGTGAAACACGAGTGGAGTGTCATTCTTCGAGTGTAAACACGTAAGGGAGTGTGTGAGGTTTTCCACTAACATTCTTTTTGTGCAACACATTACGATGTCTAATACGAGTAACTCATCACCAAAGGGGATGGCAGATAACTCATCCTTTGGGTTGCAAGTCATGCAACAACAGTTTGAGTGGTTGAACTTGGTGTTGGGTGAAGTGAAGGATACAATGGATCATCAAGAAGTGGTAATTAGAAATCTACATGGCAGGAGAGATAGGAGGCGACGTGTGTCTAGTGTTGAAAATGGATGATACAGAGTAGCAAAGCGAGAACATTTTTCATATTAGATGTCACATCAACAATAAGGTATGTAGTATGATCATTGATGGGAGGAGTTGTGTTAATTTGACTAGTACTGCTTTAGTTGAGAAATTGAATTTACCTACCTTGAAACACCCTAGACCATACATGTTGCAGTGGTTGAGTGATTGTGGGGAGGTTAGGGTAAATAAGCAAGTGTCAGTTTCTTTTTCAATTGGAAAATTCCAGGATATGGTCCTTTGTGATGTAGTGTCTATGCATGCTGACCATATTTTGTTGGGAAAATCGTTGCAGTATGGTAGGAAGGTGATCCATGATGGGTTAAGGAACATATACAGTTTTGAAAATGATGGAAAACAATCAAACTTGCTCCTTTAGCTCCAACACAGGTCCATGGAGACTAATTGAAACTGAAAAGTGAGGTTGCTCAAAAAAGAAAAAGTGAAAATGAGAGTGATCAAAAAAGAAAAAGTGAAAGTGAGAATATCTAAAAAGTAAGAGTGAAAGTGAGATTGAGCTAAAAAACAAGTGTGAATGTGAGAGATTGAGAAAAAAGAAAATAGTGAGGTCGAAAAGGAGAGAGAGAAAAAAGATGAGGATGGGGTTGAGACCTCAAGGAAAAGAAAGAATGAGTTGAAAAACAATTATGAAGTCGAGAGTTCAAAAAAAGATGAAAAAAAGAGTGACAGAAAAAAAAAAGAGTAAAAAGAAAAAAGAGAGTGAAAGGAAAAAAAAGAGTGAAAAAGAAAAAGAGGGTGGAAAGAAAGGAGAGAGTGAAGAAAGTGGGAGAAAAACAAAGAGAAAAATGAGTTTTTATGCTAAGGCGAGTCTTAATACTAACGAATTTGACATATCTTTGTCTAGTATTGTTGTCTCTATGTTGCAGGGATATGAGGTCGTGTTTTCTAGTGGTGTGTTTAGTGGATTGCCACCTATTAGGGAGATAGAGTACTACATTGATTTTGTGCCAGGTGCGACAATTCCTACCTCGTGAGACTTTAGTTGCTGGCCCGGTTCAATATAGATGGATGTGTCCTATTGAACGGTTTTTGGGAAAACTTAAGCGATCTGTGGGGAATAAAGCTCGTCTGGAAGGTTCGATTGCAAAGTCATACATTGATAATGAGTGGCATATCTTTTGTTCAATGTATTTTTGTGGGGTTGATACTAGATTTACGAGACCAGATCGAAATTATGAAGATGGACGAATAGGAGTCTCATCAGCATTTTTCGTGTTTTCCCAGATCGTACGTCCCATAGGTGCATAAGGGGGATATGAACTATATGGGCAATAGTTTGAAAGAGCTCGATAGTATGCCTTGAATAACTGCGCAGAGATTGACCACTACTTAAGGTTAGTGATAATCCTCTAAATCAATAGAATCTTTAAGTTCATGTATAATAATATAGTATAACTTGATACAAATTAATAATTCACATGAACATGAATGAACATATACAACTACTTTGTGCGAATGGTGTAACTGACATAGAAAAGACGTACAAAGAGGAATTTGCCTCGTGGTTTGAACATACGGTATTACTGTAAAGCCCCATCTTATAATACGAACTTCATACAACTAAATTCTACTTTTTTCTTTCTATCTAACATTGATATAACTATAATAATATTTTTTGATGTAGATTGTTTCGAAATATGATGAAAATTCAGAAGAAATCTCACCAGAACTGTATGCGTTGGCACATGGTCTCTCTAGGCAGGCCATCCAATACTCAAGATGTTTGGTGTGTGGATATAGATTTTACACAGTTAACAGAGAACGATATAGAAAACTCAATATTGTGGGGTCATAGTTGAAGGAAGCCATGTGGATGATAACATTGATTTTTACGGAATTGTGGAAGATATCATAACGTTAAAATACGTGGGAGGATATATGGTCTAGTTGTTTAAATGTAATTGGTGGGATGTCTCAAATCCTAGGTTGGGAGTGGGTTATGATGAATATTTTGTGAGTGTTAATACATCTTGCACATGGTATGAAGATGATCCTTTTGTTCTCGCTTGTCAAGCGAATCAAGTTTTTTATTTAGATGATCCAGAGTACAGGAACCCATGGAAGGTAGTGGAGACGTTTACACCAAGAAATGTATATGATTACATTCCAGAGACAGACGAACCACATGAAGTTGATAGTTTAACAAATGAAAAAGCATATCAAGAAAACGAATAAGATATCAATCTATTTGTTGATCTAAGCCAATATGACATGGTCCCATTGCGTAGAGAAGATGTTCAACCCAAAGTAATTGAGGGTGAAATGTCGGAAGAAGATAAATCAACTGAAGTGTATAGTGTGGATGAGGGCGACTGGTCTAGCAAAACTGATAGTGAATGAATTTCAAACGGATATTTGTGTAAGTATCATTCTTATAAATATCTGTAACGTTTGTTCGAATAGTAATTTATCACAATTTCAAACGTATATGCCTCCCAAACGCAAAGCAACACGTGGCCATCCCCATCTGTTACCGACTCCCCTTGTGGTTCACCTGTCATTAATAGTAGGCCAACAACACTAGACCCAGAACAAGGTATTTTATCAAATTAAATACTACATTTAATGCTCAATTTAAGTAATATATATCTATAAAATAAAATAATTTAATTAAAATATATGCTTTAAGTACTGTATATATAGCTATTGTAAGTCAACGATGTGGTTGAAGCACTGCGAGGGGTGTCTACATAGAGAAAGTAAGGAAAGTGGGTGAAATTAAAGTTGATATTCTTGATTATCACACCAGTGACTCCGAGATTCGGCAGCGTGGCTTGCTTCTTATGGTGGTACGCTTACTCGCACGTATGCACCAATGGCTACATCCTCCTAGGCTAATGTTTCCCAAGATGTGAAAGACCACATCAAAAATCATTGCCTGGTAATAAGCTACATCCCAAGAAATTAAGTATAACATGTTAATTTAAAGTTACTTTGTATTTATACTAATTGTTTATAATTTTTGAAATGACGAGTTTGAACTTAATTATGGCCAACGAGAGGATCGACTAACAGTTGAGGAACTGATGTCAAACGCATTCCGAAAGTATAAAGGTCGATGTCATGCACACTATCAGAAGTTCAGTACTACAACAGAGGCGTGCCAAAATCCATTACAAGCAATGCCACCAAACGAATTAGAGAAAGTTTGTGATATGTTTGATAGATGTATTAAACATATAGACATGATTTTCTTTTTAGCAACTGAGTACTGTGAACAAAGCAAATAGATCAAATTTAATGATACACCATCTTGCAGGTTCTCGATCTTTTTATCGTTTGTCTAAAAAAATAGTAAGTTATTCCAGTCCTCGATAAATATCAAAATATAATACACTTTTTTTATTTAAGTTCGAATATAGATTTTCCTTTTATAGGAAGAAGAAAGTCCTGCTGACTATGATCTGACCCAATTGTATGCTAAATCACATAAAAATTGTGATGGTGTTTAGACCAGTCTCGAAGCAGAGGCAAATTATGTAAGTTTAAATTTCTTTAATTCCATTGTCTAATAATATTTTTGTTACCTATACTAACTTTAATATTTTTTTTTGTAGGACAAAATGATATCTCTTAACGAAATTGTTGCGGATCTATCTGATGAATCATCTGTCAGCGATGCTCAGATCTTTTTTCAAATTCTTGGATTACGTTCTGGATATTTGAGAGGCTTAAGACGTTGCGTGAAGCCATCCTCAACATCATCATCTTCTTCTCGAGTCAGATTGAATGACGACAAGACTAAGGAATTGGAGGAAGCGACACTTGAGATAGAACGATTGAGGTACAAGAAAAAAAGTTGCTAACCCGATAAGATTAAGTAGCAGATTTTTAGGCAAGATTAGAAGAGAACATTCAGAAGAGACTGGGGACAAAGGTACAAAAAGAGTTTGAATAGTTGTAGTCAATGATGTCCCAAAACTATATGCCACCACCACAATTTTAAAATTTATTTTTTCTGTAATTGTCTGTCTATTATGATGTTCCAAAAACATTTGAACAATTGTGATGTTTGAATTACAATTTGTGTAATATTGTATGGTATTTTTAATTAAATTTTGTAATGTATGATTATTACAATTCGAATGGTAAATAACCAGTTCAAATAGTAAATTACCAATTATAAATCCATTCGAACAAAAATAGACCTATTCGAATAAAAACTAACTCATTCGAACGACAATCGTGAAATATTGTCTGTACGGCCGTTCGAACAAAACAATATTTCTTCGAACAATATTAATATGCAAAACTCCATTCGAACAGACATAATTTCTGAAAATAAAATGTCTGTTCAAACGGACAGAATTTATGTTCGAACACAAGTCATTTGAAAACTTTATTAATTTGAACACATAAAATCCGTTCAAACACTCTGTCCATTCGAGCAAGATCAGTATGGTTATTAGTTCGAATAAAATTTCTTATTGTTCGAGCAGTAAGTGTTGGTTCAAACTGAAAGGATTCCATTCAAACGGTTTTTTGAGACGAAATTGGTTCGTCTAAAAAAAAAAAGCCTGTTCGAACAGTTTCGACTGGTTCCACCCAATGTCGTCCCTAAAAAGCATTTTTTGAGAGTCTCCAAAAACTTTTTGAGAAAGACTTTTCGAGAAAAAATAGAGATGAAATTTTTTCATCTCCAAAAATATTTTGGGACAAAAATTGGGCTTTCTGAGACAAAATGATTTGTCTCAAATAATCCAATCTCTTGTAGTGAAAGTGAATCGATTTGGATTTGGCTAAGTTGGGAATGAATAAATATTTGGTTGACCTAGCCTAATAGGTAAGGAATGGAAGATGTTGGAATTTGGTTTGCTTGGGGTTTGATTTCTTTGTACTGAATTTGGATTTATTAGAAGAATATCAACGTTACTTTTCATCAGGATTTTTTCATTAACAGTCATAAAATTTATGTGGTATATATTATCACTTAGAATATATTATGTCACTACAACACAATTTGTAACACCCCGCTCCTTCCTTCTTACGTACTCTTCTTCCTTCTTACGTACATTTTTTCTTTCTGACGTACGTTCATTCTTTATGACGTAAGCAAATCATGAGGGCTGAAATTATGTGATTTATCTACCCTTTCTATCTAGCAACTGCGAGACTTGCCATGCGTGCCGAACCACGATGGCGTGTCTTCAAAAGATATCGTGTGACTTCTAGGGCATGCCCAGTGTTTTAAATGTGCTGAAAATATTTATAAAGAGTATTTCCAATGTTATTGAACCAAGCTTGATTTTAAATACGACAATTATAATATTCCTGAAGAGCTCCAAAAATCTTATAATTGTCAGAAATCATTTTAATATCATTAATAAAATGATTTCAACTATTTTAAATATTATGAGATTTAAATTATGTTGAAAACTTTAATTAATTTAATGGTTTTATTCTCTTAAATATGTTAAGTGAGACTTCATCATTTTATTAATGATGAAGAAATATTATTTTATAAACTAAAATTAGTTTAAAATAATATTCTACCTTAATGCCTCTAAGTGCTTTTAATTAAGTTAATATTTATGTATTTTAAATCAGTATTTGAGATCCATCGTTAGATCATTACGTGGATCCCTAGACGAAGGGACTGGGTTAAATACCTAGAACCCCTCTTCCTTCTCCCTCACTTTTCCCCAGCTCTCTCTCTCTCCTCCCTCTCCCTCAAGCGTACGTAGTACGCTGCTCCTCTCTCGCCTGATGCTCCATCCCACAGCCTGGCGCCGTCGTGCACTGGCAGGCCTCACCGTCGGCCTCTTCTCAAGCCGGCGATCCATAATCGGCAAAGCCAGCCCCCGTCGTGCGGCCACCTTCTCCATGCACACACACAGTCTCTTCACTGCACGGTTTCATCGTGCGCACGCCTAACGTCGCCGTTGCAACCCCACCGCTGGCCACCAGCACACCTTTAGCCATCACCGGCGACAGCCCCACCGAACCCAACCCTTCACGGTAGCTCTCTCCCTCTCTTCCCGAAGTGGGTTTATCACACGGGTTCCTTACCCGTTCACCACCGTGCACCGCCGTACACGGCCACCCACGGTCGCCAAGCACTGCCGTGATCGTCCCCTTCCCTCCCCCTTCCTCCTCGATGTGACCCGAGGCCCATAGCCTCCCTCCACCGCACGGCTTCCTCCCCCTCACACACACAGGTTTCACACCATCCACCGCCGTGCACCGCCACCCACGGCGTGTAACCACCATCTTCAGCATCCTCAAGCCACCACCGACCCATCCCAACCATCCACGGCCCCGATCTGCCACCTATGCATGCACACTCTCTCTCACTCTCCCAAGGCCTCTCCTCTACCATGCGGTCAGATCTGCCACCGTGAGCTACCGTGGTGCCACCTCGATGCCACCACGAGTTCCACCACACCCCCCTTAGCCGAATGCTAGGTCCAAACCACCACTTTGAGTGGTGGGTAGCCACTGCACGTGATGGACAACCACTGCGCGTGGCTGACCGCCACTGTACATGGCCAGATCCTCCGTGTTACGCTCCTTGCCACCATCACAAGGCCATCACTAGCCTTCCAAGACCATACCTAGCTATCCAAAGACCTAAACGGTCCACATACGTGGTGTAGCCGCCCCATACGTTCCTTCCAACGTCATCGACCATGACGGTCAACGAGCAACGCACGGGTCCCGTTGATGGTATAACTGTATGTGCCTCATATTTATGTTAGATATTGATTAGTTAGGTTGTGGACTATGCTGTTGGTATTTGTGGAGTTGTGGTATTGTGATGTGTTGCGTATGTGAAGTGTTGGGCATATCTGTGTTGTGTGGAGATGTGTTGTGCCGTGTAGTGTGTTGTGAAGTGTTGGGCGTAGTTGGGAAGTGTGCTGTGAAGTGTTGTGAATTGTGCTATGTAGTGTGGTTATGGATATGTGCTGTAACGGTGACGTGGCGTGTGTGGAACGGGAAGAGTACACGCTGAGTGTACTCAGTGTGGCGTAATGTATATGAGGGGAGTACATGCAGAATGTACTCCATGTGGTGGATTGATGCACCATATGGCATGTATGCCATAATGGTGATGTGGCGTGGTGTGTATGAGGGGAGTACATGCAGAATGTACTCCATATGGTGGAGTGATGCACCATATGGTGGGTTTGCCATAATGGTGATGTGGCGTGGTGTGTATGAGGGGAGTACATGCGGAATATACTCCATGTGGTGGGTTCATGCACCATATGGTGTGTACGCCATAGTGGTGATCGGTCATAGCATGTGTGAAGGGAGTATGTGTGGAGTGTACTCCATGAGGTGCAGCGATGCACCGTGTGGCTTGTCGCAGAGATAAGGATGGTTGAGTGGTTGATGGGTGTAGAACATGGTGAGTAGGGTCGGGAACTGTGGAATAGTGTCCCGAAGTAGTTATGGTATGGCCTGTAGTATGAGGTGACAGGTGTTACTATAATTGCCTTATGGCTGGGAATACGGGTGAAGTAGCAGAACAAGTGTAAGAGTGCGCAGCGGAAATATGACTGGGCAACGTCACTTCGTGACGTGGTTACTGACAGTTGTGCTTGCGAAGGGTGAAGAGTTAGAGTAGGAGTTGCGTAATGGGAATGTGACGAGATGTCACAATGTGTCGGGAGTACGTGAGGAACCGGTTAGGAATTGACGTAGCAGAATGTTGGGTGACGTGACATAAGTCGTAGTTATGAATGAAGTATTGTCGAAATAAGTGTTGGGATGAACTGTCAAAAGGGACGGGTAGCATGAAGAGTCATGCTAGCCAGGTTAAGAGAAGGTTGGTATCGGAACATGGTGCTTGTTTATACAAGCAGGTGATCAACGTGTTATATGTTGATTTTAGGTGATAAAGGGGTAAGGTACATGTGTAATCTGGTGAGACACATGTGCCGAACGAATTCACCATATGTAATGGGTAATCCGTCCTGTGTATAGTTGCACGGTGCTTAAGTCTCAGAGTTGGCTTAGAGCCGTGTGGTTTGTATGGATGGGAATGAGGATTAGTATGGGCTAAGGTGCATGAAGATAGTGGCGGGTGGGTGTAAGGATGAGATGCATGACTTAGTCGGTCTGAGTCATGCGTCGGAACATGGTTAATGAGAAGAATGAGATAGAGGTCTTAGTGTCTTAATCCTATGGTGAATCATGGGTTCACTTTAGTGGATGAGTACTCGAGGCAAGACCTTGAGTTGGAAGACATGATGACCGTAATGGGTCCCTGAAGGTTTTAGCATAGTAAGGAACACGTAAGAACACGGGATAGAAGGAGAGTGTTCCAAGTGAAATATAGCTTGCGTTTTCTAAGTTTAAGTTGCTTATGTACTAGATAGAGAATGGCGTGAAGGTATGTATATGCATGTAGGTTGCCATCTGACACGCACATGAATGGACTGCATGATATGCAAGTAGCATGGAGTCCAAGTAAGTGTTACGTTCATACTCTTCTAGAGTTTTCTAAAATACAGGAAACGCTTTTCCTTTAAGATGCTTTAAGAAAATAAACAAAAGACGCTTTACGAAAGAAAATGCTATGTGTTGAAATGTATGAGTATGTACAGCCCCTCCTTGGCAGCCCCTGTTTACGTACCCAAAGTATTAATTGTACGCATGTGAATAGATGACTATACGCTGTATCTATTGTTTGTATTTTCTAAGAAAATCTATGAACTGATGAAAATGCATGAAAGACATGAAAACGGATGCTTTTATGAATCCTACGAACCGACGCTTTTATAGATGCCATGAGGTGATGCTCATGGATACCATGAAAGACGACGTTTAAGGTGATGCTTATGGATGCCATGAAAGTTGACATTTTAAATGTTTTATGATGCCATGAATGGATGTTTTTACGAATGTCATGAAAAGATGATGTTTAAGCTCATGCTTTTAAAAGAACGATGTTTTTTCACGAAAATGAATGTTTTCTCATGAAAGGACATGTTAAATGAAAGATAAGAAAAGAATGAAAGCTCCAACTCTTTCGAGCTGGCATGAACAAAAGAATGAAATAAAAGCATGAAATGTATGAAAATACGTAACAACCATGTGAATGAATGAAAAGGGGTACCCAATGAATGAATGGGTAGATTGCAATGCCGGCCAGTAGTACTGGTAATGCACCCACTGCTGCACCCTAACAGAATGGGATTCCAACCCGCTGCCACGGGCGAATCCATTGGTCATAGGGCCGCTAACCCTAACACACGGGGCGTAACAGTGTGTACTGGCCTATGAAAATGATAAGAAAGAATGCATGTATGCATGAATGTATGAATACACGAATGCAAGAAAGCAAGACTCTTTAAGAAATAAAGGCACTGACGGGAGAAACGTTTCACGACAAGAAAGCCTTTTAAAATAAAAACTCCGTCCAGTGACTCTTGAAGAAATGAAGGCACTGATGGGAGACACGTTTTATGAAAAGAAAGACTATTAAAGAAAAACCCTATCCAGTGACGTTTTCAAACGAACGCATGTAAGCACGTATGCATGTATAGTATATATGAATGATGAATGCATGAATGAAAACCTATGCTGTTATATTTTAATTGTATGAAGTAATGCTTACGAGTCTTCGACTCATTTTAGTTTTTATGTATGCCCCTCCCCCCACAGGGACTGAATGAAGTACGCGTCAGGACGGACACGGCCCATGGGAAAGAGCACGGAAGTCTAGGCATGGGTTTTAGTTGTATGAGAGGCCTTCTTATTATTAAAATTGATGTTTTTTGCTTTAAACCTCTTTTATTGTCAAAACACATTTTATTTTATAAACGTATTTACTTGCACCCTAGGTATGCAAGTAAAATGTTTTAAATAGAACAGTAATTCCCGTCGTCCTTTTCTAAAATCTTTTATAAGAAGTCCCACCACAAGGACGGGCGTTACACAATTGCTCTTTAGTGACTGTTGGGAAATTGTGATAGTCTCCAAACCGTCACTAAAAAGCATTTTTTGTGACGATTTTTGGAAACCGTCACTAAAGACAGATGAGATTTTTTAATGTTCTAACGTATGGGAAATTTACTTTCGAACGTCACATATACGTTCGAACATTGTGGCTACTTACATGCGAACGTGAAATGTTTTGGCGCAAACATTCGAACGTTAGTAATTAAGGTTCGAACGTGAAATGTTTTGCGCCAATGTTCGACCGTTAATTACTAGCGTTCGAACGTTAATTGTAAATTTAAATTAAATATGACTCTAATTTAAAAATTATGTGGTTTTTATAGTGCATAATTTGTTGACAAGTCTAAAAAATTGACTTGTATATATTTATATATACACAATTTGTAATATATAAACATATATTTATGTTTATATATATTTGAAGTGTAGTGATTTAGTATTAAAGTTAGAAAATATAACATTAAACAAGATTGTGAATTGAACTTAAAAAACCATAAAAATATTAAATAATATTTTTCTTTACATATATTAAATGCAAAATACAAAATATGATCGAATTTCGTAAACAACACTCAGATGATAGCGCTGTTCGCGAAATTCGAACTTCGTACCTCCTTAGTCAAGGTATCAACCTTGTCGTTGAGGATACCTACACAATGGGTGATCTCAGCAACATACGCCTCTATAGCCGCGATCGATCGATCTATCTTACGATCAATATGCGCAGTCAGCTATGAGATTACCGCATCAACCCAAGCAGGCCGTGCATCTCCCGCAAATGTACTCAGTAGTTGCTGACTACTACTCCCCACATGACCTGGCTCAGGCTATGTCGGAGGAACTAGATCCCCTACAGGGGGTGGCTGCGTCCCTTCGCCTATCGAATGCTACGTCATTGCATGGTCATGTCGAGGGGGCTCATTTGATCTTTGACCCGCTCCTCTGGCTGGGTTGGCACTCCTCATGCAAGTAATAGTTGGCTGATTAGGACATCGTATGAGAGATTATCCGTGGAGACGATACTTGCCTCGTAACGGATCCTCTCAAAGATGTGGAGTAGCAAATCTATGGGATCTCCACATGCCACTCGTATAAAAAAATGTGCCCAAAGCCAACTAAATGTGGTTTTATGTGCCACAGGATCCACGTTTGTTGCAACAATAAGGTGCAACATGCGGAAGAAAGGTAGCAGATGGTTCTGGTTGAAGGCGTTCTTCCTCTAGATTTGCATGCAGTCACTCCCAGTGAGGATGTAGAAATCCTCGTCTCGGTCATCATCCCGAGCCTCGAAACCAGTATCCTCGGCCTCTGACCAGTCTGCATCTCTGGCTGATGCTGGCTCAAATGGGCGGCCAGTAGATGATGCAGAAGTGCCTACATCCTCACGGGGTGTAGCGTGTGCAGATGTCTCAACTCCTTGACGAATCCCGAGATGCTCGGCGATGACATCTGGTGATATCTCAATGGAAACACTGCGTATAGTCACGGTGTGAGAGGATGCGTCCTGAGGCATGTCACACATCTCCATATAGAACTCCTGAACCATTGAGGGGTATACCTTCCCCCTCAATGTGCAGATATTTCCCCAGCCTCTACTAAGGAAAACATCTCTCAGGTTCGTCTGCTCCCATATGAGTTTGTCGAACTCATTAATCAGGACCTCTTGCTCTACCATAACAGTGTCCTGAGTGGCTCCTTCCCTCCCTCGTTTCCTAATATATATGGGATGAACCATATCCTGAAAATAGGAAAGGAAAAAAAATTATTTACATTGATGCATTTTTTGTGTTAATTTTAAACTGCTCTGTATTAACGTTCGAACATAGTGAAAGAAACGTTCGAACGTTAAGATAAAACGTTCGGACATGTATCCTTTATGTTCGCAAGTAAAACAAATACGTGTGAACATATAACATAAACGTTCAAACGTAAGCAGTAAATAAATTTTGGCTGACATACGTTCGGACGTTTGTATTATACGTTCGAAGGTATGTGTTTTACGTACGAACGTAAAAGATGCACGTCCGAATGTTGAATACATGTTATTTGATTAAAAGATAAATGTCTACCTTTTAGTGACGGTTGTGGCAGAGTTTGATTGCAGCAGCGACGGAGGAGTGGCGGCGTGCAAACGGAACGAAGTTAGATAACGGTGAAAATGACGTTTCACCGTTCTGATTTGGCCTTATATACACGAAACGTTCGAACGTAATTCTTAGTACGTTCGAACATTTTTCGATTTATTTTCCAAAATATTGACTATAATATATTATATTATTAATATATGTTATATATTATAATGTTATATATAGCATACTTATATATATTATAGTCTATAATATATATATATAGTACATTATAGTATATATATATACTGGGTATTATATATCTAATATACTATATATTACTATATATATAGTACAATATATATATCTAATATTATATAATATAATATATAATATATTATATATATATATATATGTGGTCCATTATAAACTAATGAAAATAACATTAGAACCATAAGCTCTTATTACTAGCCCAAAATAATATACTTTATTATTACAATTTAGTACCCAAAATTCTAGTGTGCAAATTCCTAAATAAATTGATTCGAATCAAATTACTCTCCTAATGAATGACAATTAGATTAATTGGTTTTTTTGAGTTTGTGAGTGCTAGTTATATTTCTAAAGTTTAGGAATATGTTTATACATGTTGTTGTGATTTTATGTCTAGTCTTGAAATAATTGAGATTATTATTTGTGAATAGTTTGTGAGTTTATGGTATTCATTGATGAATTAATATGTGTAGAAATATTGTTGTGGGAATATTGTTGTTGTTGTTGTGATATGAATTTAAAATATTGTGATTATTATTTTTGAATTTTTATTGAATATCTCTAACAAGAAAATTATAAGTTTAGGATCTTAATTTAAGTAAAGATTAAAAAAATTTAATATACAGATAATATGAGAATTAATATTTAACATGGAGTAAGTATATATAATATATTCATACTAATTTAGTTAGAATATGATTATTATTCAAATTACAAATATAGTATAAATTATGTCTTAAAAAAAACAAAAAAAAAAGTATATAACTTAACTATATATAAAGTATAATACTTTTTTCATATAGAGGAAGATCAAAGACGGGGCTGGCCATTGGATCAGTAAATAGCAATGCAGTTTTAGTGGGAGGATCTATCCCTTTTGTTTTCAAAGTAATGTTCAAACATCCTCCATTATTGTGTTACAAGTAATAAATATATAGAGGACTGATTAGCTAGCTAGCTTGGTGATCACGTTGTAGTTGCGTGCCTTCATTTGTTGCGTTTGTGGTTATGAAGTGGGTCGTACGTATCTTCAGACATTGATATAGGTGTCCATTAAGTGCTAGCCCCAGTCGCATGGGCCTCTGCTGATAGTTGTTGAAAGTCAGGAATATTTATGAACGGTATGGAACTGGGTTGGATGAAGTTGAAAGTCATATATTTGGATGAAGTTAAAAGTCATACAAATTATAACCCTCAGATGATGTAATTCAAGAAAATCATTACTAATATATAGTATTTATATAGTGCATTATATATATATAAGTTTTGTTGTTCATTTTATGAATTATATATTATTGATTTGTATATATGGTATAGTATATATACTATAATATAATATAGTATACAATATAGTATATTAAATACTACATATATAGTATACTATATATAGTCCAGATTATTTACCTTGGCATCCACATCTCATAATCTTAAAAATGAACATTTTTCTCCAACATATTCACAAGTGATTGGAGATGATGCCCAAATATACATTTTGAGTAAAGAAGAATTTAATAAGTAACAAAGAATATCTCGAATAACCGAGTTATATGAAAGAAGAAAATAGTGACAAGAAGTTAGTATTTTTTTCAACTTAAAAAAAAAAATTATATTGAAGGGAAATATTATGAGTATCTAAAAAAAAAATACATATATAAAACTATTATATTAAGGAACACTAACTATTGAATAAAATTGATGTTCGAACATGATTTTTTAACGTTCAAACTTTAATAATGTATTCCCGCTGGATTTTTTCATATCTGTGATGATCATTACACGTTCGAACGTTTAAATTTCACGTTCGAACATTAATGGAGATATATGAGAGTTCATTTTCATGTTTGAACGTAAAATTATAATACGTTTGAACACTAGAAGAGAAATGTGGGAAATTTCCCGCTCGATTTATGCACCTCTGTGATGAGCTGAAACTTTCGAACATTAAAAGGGTACGTTCGAACGTAAACTCCTTAACGTTCGAACATGAAAATAAAAGTTCGAGAAATTTTCCGCTCGATTTAGGTATCTTTGTGATGATCTGAAATTCAAACGTTTAAATTTTACGTTCGAACGTTAGTCGATGAAAATCACTGAAAATTTATAGACATTCGAACGCCAAATTTCTTAATGTTCGAACATGAAAATAAAAGTGTAGGAATTTTCCCGCTAGATTTTGGGCGCTATCATAGGAAGATACGTTCGAACGTTTATAGAAAACGTTCGAACGTTCTTCGCAGAAAATTTATCCTCTTTTTTTAACCTTCGAACGTAATCTAAAATTTAGTTTAATCTCTTGACTGTCAAAGTTTTTCCGGCCTTGAGAGTTGTCAAGGTCGGACAGTTTGTGACGGATAAGTAATACGACTAAAATTTAGACATTTCTTCAAGATCATTCTCCCTCATTGTGTACAAGACACGAAACTTGTTCACATAATATTCCATCTCTCTCTAGTTTAACAATATAACACTAGTACTAGAAGGTAACATTATTAATTCAAACAACATGGACATATTGTTTGTAGTGTTTTTTGATAGATATGATGTGACATTGCATAAATAACCTTAGACCCGTTTGGGAATTAGTGTACATTTATGTGTCCACTAATTCCTGAATTGTCCAGTGTGGACAGTTTGAGATTATATTATCTGTATTGCACATTTTTGTACTCCTACTTTCCACATTTAATATGAAGTTTCGGTGTCTTCCTCTACTATTCTTCGAGTATACTGTTCAAAGGGTCACAATCTTTCTATTTGAACATGTATACTTGGAGAACTATGGGGAGGTGCTACCGAAATTTCCACTAACATGGAAAGTAGTAGAGTGACGAGATTTGTGCAATATGAGGAATATAATCTCGAATGGGATAGGACCAACTACCTTATCAAAAAAGCAATGAGAATTCGAGCATGACATGCATGTGACTTTTCAATGTACATGTTATTAATAGATAGATGTTTTTAGAAATAGGCAAAAATTAGATGCATCTGGGCGATAGATTTGGAAAGGATTATGTACTCTATGCGCATAGAGTAAGAACCTTCGTTGATTTTGCATGAGCCTTTGCTATAGTCATGGTAACATTAAGTGTCTATGTCGATGGTGTAAAAATTTGTGTGCGATAGGGTTGAATGAAGTAGAAAGTCATATATTTGTGAACAGTATGGATTTAGGGTGGCATGAGGAGAAAAGATTTAAGAATGACACATATATGAGGCATCCAGCTGATTCACTTGCGTGACAGTCTTTCGATAATCAATATCCAGAGTTTGGGATAGAAGCTCGTAACGTGCGCCTGGGACTCACAACCGATGGCTTCAACCCTTTTGGAAATATGAGTACAAGTTATAGCACTTGGCCCGTAGTGTTGATTCCGTACAATCTTCCACCATGGAGGTGCATGAAGGCGTCTAACTTTTTGTTAACTTTACTCATTCCAGGCCCGAGATCACCTGGGAATGATATTGACGTATTCATGCAGTCGTTGATTGAAGAGCTGAAAGAGTTATGGGAAACATGCGTTAGAACTTACGATGCATCCACATTGACATCTTTTCAGATGGATGTTGCGGTAATGTGGACCATAAATGATTTCCCGGCATATGGGAATCTTTCCGGCTGGAGTACGAAAGGGAAGTTAGCGTGTCCGACGTGTAATAAAGAAACTGTTAGTGAGTGGTTAAAATATTCTCAAAAGTTGTATTTCATGGGTTATCGACGTTATCTACCAGCAAATCATGAATGAAGAAGAGAATGTGCTAAGTTTGATAGGAGAGTAGAGGATAGAATTGCACCGAAAGAGTTGTCTAGGGAAGAGATAGTGGAACAACTTCAACATGTTAGAGCGAACAATTTTGGCAAAGGTCGGGGAAAGAACAAGAGAAAACGAGGCACAACAGAATTAAATTGGACAAAGCGTAGTATTTCTTTTTGCTTGCCGTATTGGTCAACCTGCATGTTGCGACATAGTTTGGATGTAATGCATATAGAGAAGAATATTTGTGATAATATACTGGGTACATTGATGAGTATTAACAAAAAGAAGAAAGACACGATCAAGCCGAGGAAAGGTGTGAAGTTGTCAGATGGTTATGCTTCAAATATAGGTAGATGCGTGAGTCCTGATGACTAGAAAATCAGTGGATTGAAAAGTCATAACTGTCACTTGTTTTTGCAAAAGTTATTACCTGTGTGAATTCGTGAGAAGCTGACATCTAATGTACATGTTGTCATATCTGAACTCTGTATGTTTTTTAAGGATTTGTGCTCTCGAGTAGTAAATCAAGATATATTGTCGAAATTGCAAGAAGAGATTGCTATATACTATGTAAATTCGAGCAAATCCTTCCACCATCATTTTTTGATGTCATGATCCATTTAGAAATACATTTACCATGAGAGGTACTTTTGGGTGGACCAGTGCAGTTCCGTTGGATGTATCCAGTTGAAAGATATTTGGGTCAACTGAAGCGCACTGTTGGAAATAAAGCCAGAGCTGGGGGTTCAATAGCAGATGCCTATATACATGATAGGTGGTTAACATTTTGCTCTCTATATCTTCGTGGTGTTGAGACACAATTTAATCTTCAAGAGTGAAATGTTAATCTTGCTGCTCTGCCTCCTCGTGAGCTATCAGTGTTTTTCCAGAATGTACGACCTTTGGGTGCACAAACGGGTTACGATTTAATTGATGGAGAGTTAGGTAAAGTTTGGTGGTATGTGCTAAATAATTGCAGGGAGATTGATGATTATCTCAAGTATGTCGTTTCATGCATCGAATAATTCTAGTTTTCTTGAATATTAACTATATCTATTGTGCTCAAAATATACTTCTTTTGCATTTATCTATAATAGCGAGCACATGGATAAACTTAGGATGGAAGGCGTAGAAAATATAGAGGCAAGATACGAGGAAGAATTTCCCAGATGGTTTGAAGAACGTGTATGAACTAAAATTATATATATGTTATATTTTGAAGCTTTTAACTCTAGTTAATGAAATAATAAATATATACTATTTCAATTGTTAGATTTTGGAATAACGTGCTGGTGATCCCAGATCAATTTCTTCTGAATTGTATGCATTGGCCCGTGGTCCCTCAAATAGAGCACTTCGACACACTGCATGCACGGTCCGAGGTTATAGAATTCATACTTTGGAACATGAACGTAATAGAAAGACTCAAAACTCTAGTGTGTTGGTCGATGGGAGTTATGGAACAGATGATATTGACTATTATGGTGTCATACGTGATATTATCGGATTGAAATATCTCGGTGGGTCTATAACATATGTCTTTAAATGTGATTGGTGGGATCTAGGCGGTGGTCGGGTTTCAATACATAGGGATAATCACTTTACGAGTGTCAATACTACATCTAAATGATACAAAGATGACCCGTTCGTATTGGCTTGTCAAGCTACCCAAGTCTATTACTTGATTGATCTAATGAAAAGTGCTGATGAAGATAGTGGAAAGATAACTTGGTGAGTCGTACATAAATTTGTCCCTCGAAATATATATGAAGTAGAAACGAGTGCAGATTATGAGAATAGTGGAGATGAAGATGACACTCCGATTGTAGAGGTATACCAGGAAGATGGAGAGGGTATTAACTTGTTTGTTGACCTCGGTGCACTCGAGTTACTCTCCTTGTGTAGAGATGATGTCCCACCTGTCCATCTCGACTCGTTTGTATTAAATGATCATTCAATTCAAGTAAGTGAGGAGGAAGAAGTAAAAGAAGAGTTAGAAGATGAAGATGAATCAGAATCCGACCAGGAGGTGGATAAGGACGATGAAGAAGAGGTGCATGATGATGATGAAGATGTTATTGAGGGAGATTCTGAAACAAACATGGAAAATACATCCGAAGAATAAAAGATAAAAGTACTAAATATTTTATTCATTTAGGTGATTATAAAATATCTTGAATTTTCATAATTTTTTCTAATTAATTTTCTTTGATATAATTAATTAGTTTCAAGAATGCCGCCAAAACGACAATGAAAAAATGTGCCTCCACCAAGTTCAAGTCCCGAACCCATTGAGGACTCCCCACTCGAGGAATCCGTTCCTGAAGATCAAGTTAACACGTAAGAGAACAACAGTCAGTCGACACCTACCAGTAAGGAAATATTGTAGTTGATAATTAATTATATAGTTAATGCTTTTGTCTCAACAACTATATAACTATAATTATATTATTTGTTATCATGTAGTTGATGCATATGCACGTCGCGGTCGTGGCTATACACGTGGCATCTCTCTTGAGAAAAATAGAAGGCATGGAAAACTGAAGATCACAATTCCTGATAATTCCACTGGAGGAGTGAATGATAGTACAGCAGTGCTTTCCTCCTATATTGGCACAGTAGTTCAAGTTTATGCTCCATTTTATGTGCGCTCATGGCGAGATGTTCCGAATGAAATTAAGGAGCACGTTCGAAGTCGTGCAGGTGAGTTCACTTTGAGACATTTTTTTTCACCTAGATTAGTATATCATATTTTTGACCTGATTCACTTGTTAGGATGAATTCAACCTTGACTTTGGCCGAAGTGAGGATTTGAGAACCGTCAATGAGTTGATGGCTACACTATTCCAATGTCTCAAAAGATGATGTCATGACCACTTCAAGAAGTTTGAGACGTTGGAAGAGGCTGCACAGTCTCCTTTCCAGCAGATGAAGTTAGATGATTGGAGAAAGTGTTGTGATCTTTTCGCATCTCCAGATTATCAGGTATTTTACATTTATATCTTTTAATTATTTACATTCATATTTGTTCTATATATTATATGTATACATATTACAATTAACATTCTTAATATATTTTGTAGCACTTGAGTTCTACAGATGCACAGAATAGATCCGCTCTGACTGTCCACCATCATGCCGGTTCAAGGTCATTCCACCGTCTTGCTGAAAAAACGGTAATTAAAAAATTTATAGAATTCATTTATTATTTTGATATTCTTTTATTTAAGTACTAACATTATCTTTTTAAAATTGCTAATGTCGCTTTGTTAGAAACGTGATGATCCTGAAAACTTTTCTCTCATTTATGTCTATGCTGCTGCTCACACTAATGAGCATAGTGAGTGGATGGATCCTGTCACTACAGATAATTATATAAGTAGAGTTAATTTTGTTAAATAAATTATGTAACATTTGAATAATTTATTTTTTTATTTCTATTTCTTTTAATACATTACTTATTTACGATCATTACCTTTCAAATTGTAGGGAAAAATGATGGAGATGCAGCTGGCTTCTAGGGAATCCTCTCCTAGTGATAGACATATTCACGCAAGTGCTCAGGCTGTAGGCTAGTTTGGCAAGAGGTTAGGGATGATCTATCAAGCATTGATGTTCATCCTCCTCAACCTCCTCAACTTCACAAATTAATAATCTTACCAAAGATTTAGAAGCTGCACAATGCGAGAATGAGTATATGAGGTCGAGACAACAAGAATTAGAGTCTCTCTTAGAACGATAGTCTCATTTAGAGACGCGTTTGCAGAATCAACAGAGAGACCAGGAGGAAAGAATATGCAGTGAAGTCCAAGAGCACGTGCAAATGAAGCTTGTTATGTCGTTGCAACAGAATCGCGGTGGGTAAGGAAAAAAGAAGAAATAAATTTTATCAGTAGTGGTGGCTAGTTTTAATATCTAATTTTAAAATTTTATTAGACATTGCTAGTTGTTAATTGATGGTATGTAATATGATACAATTAGTATGTTTTTAAATTTATGAAATTAGTATTTCTGAACTGTATGTTCGAATGTAAAGTAAAAAACCATTCGAACCAACGTTTGAACATGAATACATAAATATGTATAGTAACATTCGACCGTAGGCCTCTACGTTCGAACGTACTAACCCTCAAACAAACAAAACGTTCGAATGAGTAAATGATTAACGTTCGAACAAGCCTCCGAACGTACCACTTGCATTCGAACGCTCTTTCGTTTACATTCGAAATAACGTCCGAACGTTAATCCATTACGTTTGAACATTGGTCCATTAACGTTCAAACATAAATTCGTACGTCTATTATAATTAACGTTCGGACACATAAACGTTCGAACGTAAATATGATACATTTGAACTATAATCAATGAACGTCAGCTTCTCTCATTCGAACGCCAATCGGTCAAGTTTCTGTTCGAAAGTTTAATTGGACGTCTGAACGTTACTTTCTGTGACAGTTCTCAACTGTCACAAAAAAGGGAATGTTCGAACGTCCTACCAAACAGAACACCTCTAACCGTCACTATAAATATTTTTAGTGACGGTTGAACAGTAAACCGTCACCAATGTTTTATGTGACGCACATTAGGTGACGGTTTCAAACCGTCACTAAATATCTTTCGTGACGGTTTGACAATTTTTTATGACGATTTCCTCTATCACAAAAGATAAATTGTGTTGTAGTGGTGTTACCATGTTACAAAGTCATTATTGAGTTGGATGATTGTTGATTGTTAATTGGTACAGAAATAAGAAAAACCCCACTTGCGGGTATGTGAATATTTGGGAGGATATACTTGACTTTAACAAGTTTATAAGTTTTGATGTGCATCATATATACAGAGAAGGAAATGGTGTGGCAGATGAATTAGTTATCTTGAAGCTTCAGGTATTACTTTGTATTTCTCCTCTATTTTACATTTACCTAGGTATTATTTGTATGGACTTCTTGTTATTGATAAATTTGGTTAACCAAATTTTATATGGAAATAGTACTTTTGAATATTTGCTTTATTTATGTTATTGTAATAGATACTATGGAACAGTAGGCTACGTTTGGATGTTAAAGTGATCTCAGATGATTTGAGGTGATCTGTGAATAATAGTGTTTTGTGGAGTCCCATTGAGATGTGTTTGAATGTAAATAGGTTGAGATATGTGTTTGAATATATGAAATAGGTTGAGATTGATTGAACTTTTTTATGAAAAGTTAAAAAATATTAGGTCCCATCAATAATTGATTTGAGATAATTAGTAGTGGGTCCCATTAATGTAAGTAATAGTTTTTTCTTAGAATGCATGATTTTACAAGAGCTTTTGTTTTGAGATTTATGTAACCCTGAAAGCTCTTACACTGCTTGTAAAAGGTATTCATCTGGCATAAGATAGGGTTATTAATAAACTTTAGGGGTACCATCCCTTTTCCTAAAACAAAACTAATTAATAAAAAGTAAGATGAAAATTAAATAGCATTTACCTTAATACAAAACTTTTAAATGATGCCAAGCAAAGAGTTAATGGTATGCGTGGACATGATCAATATCGACGGACTCGCGATGGATATCAAGAATTGCTATTAGTCAAGTCTGTGGCTAGAGAATCTTGACCGGAGAAAGCAGTAGACAGGACTAATATTGTTGTGTAAGATCGGAGAAAATATAGATCAGCTGAGGTATATATATATATATATATATATATTTATTTATTTATTTAGCTAGTAATCCTAACGTACGGAGCAAAAGCTAGATCTCCCATGGAAATGTCTTGGAAAGAACCCAGGGATAGTGGTTAATTTCCTGAAATCATTTCTGCGAGTGCTTCCATGTAGAACTTGTTTTATGAAACTGCATGCATGACCAGTACGTGGATTCCTCCTCGAATGTAAACTTCAAAAATAATCTTATATATATATATATATACATATATTATATCAGCAACTTGGTTTCCGCACCGACCAATATAACCAATCCAAAGGAGACGGATGTTTGTTTCACGTTTCTTTATTTTTACGTCAAAACATGAGGAAACATTTACTGAGAAATACCCATGTGAACGAAGATTTTTCATGTTCTATTGGTTGGCATGCACGTCTATAGAAAAATAATGTTCACGTTAGATTCTGCAGTAGTTCTAGATGGCATATAATATCTTCACTGTTTTATAATATATGCGCCTGAAAAATGCAGGTGTGGACCAGACTGGAAACAGCAGCTCAGTCAACCTGCTGTTGGAGAATCCGAGGTGGTAATATTTTAATCATACTCATGATTTTTAAGGGTTGCAAAACTTTCCTATTACTCACAAATCTAGCTAGCAAGAAGGCTTAGTTATCTAGAAGATTGTGAAGATTACATGGGCTAGCTCATGAACTCGAATAAATTTTTGAGTTTGCGTGCGTGCTGTTGGCAGAAAGAATTCAAAGGTCGGATTGTTGGCAAAGAAAGAATGATTCAGGAAAGTTAAGTCCCACGTTGAAATTAATGAAATATAATGTATGGGATTGGGCTAATTACATTTTCCTCCATGAATCATTATCTAATTTTGAATGATTAACATAACAAACTTTAAAATAATTCAAATTATATCTTAATCTAAAGTTGCAATTAGTATTAATTATCTCTGTCAAAAATAGGGGTGGCAACATGTAACACGACCCATGAACCCAATCAACACGACATCAAATTAGCGGGTTTGAGTTTGATATAAATGAGTTCGGATCAAAACGGGTTGAACCGTTAAGACATGATTTATTAACGGATCAACCCGATTTGACCCGTTTAGAATTTATTTCAAAATTAAAATTTTATAATTGTTAAGTTGAAATATTAGTATTTCTCAGTATACTTATATTTTTATTGTTGAGATTGTAATATTATACATATGCTCATATTTGTTCTTGTATGATACTTTGTAATATTAGTTTTATTATACATTAAAACTTAAAAAATATTGATACATATTTGTTAAGATATCATGGTTATTAATAAATATAGATTTTAATTTTTATGTAAAATTATGTTAATTATGTCAAACAAGTTATGCGTTTTACTTCAACCCATTTATATGAAACAAACGGATTTAAATGAGTTGTGTCATGTTAACATATTTATAATTAAGTATTAAACAGATGACACGTTAGGATCCGTTATCTAAATGGGTTGAGTTAGGCTTTTGACGGTTAACACATTTAGCTTAAAGGGTTGGATTCAGGTTGATCTATATAGTCGAATGTTCATAACTTGACACGACATGAACACGACCCAAAAATACGATTTACCACCCCTAGTCAAAAACCAACACTAACTTTAATAAAAATCCATATAAAGATGGCACTATTCTTAATATTAAAACTAAGCCTTCAGCCATGGATGAGGGAATTTCATTGAAGTTAATAGTGGCATTTCATGATAGGTAAGTCATACTAAAAATTTAAGACGTTACGGTCTCATGAGTTACATGAGATCAAAGTTTTCCTGTGGAGAAGATTTTATTTTATATATATTTTTTGACATAATTAACCTCATTAAACATTTCACCAAACTGTTGCATAGTATTCTCATTCCTAACTCCATCAGTTATTTAGGAGGATACTTTCATCTAAATGACTACCTTGTCTACATGCCATCCTGTGAGCAGCCTGATTTGCCTTTCGTTTAGTGGGTTGAATTTGCCATCCTCTCTCTTTCATATGCATCTTTCGTAATACTCGGCCTAGGAGGCTAGGACTGTGCACAAAGCCCTAAAACTCAGCTCGACATTTCCAAAAAAAAAAAAAAGGCACCAAAACGTTGTGTTTGATGGCCTATGCTCTTAACCCATTGTTTTTTTCTTTCCCCAGCCCCGACACTCCCTCTCAAGTCTTAGTGATTTTCTTTTTCCGTCGAACAAAACCCCTGTTCTTGGCTTTTGTCATTGATGTCAGTAAGTTTCTTCGTCCAACTCCACTCTCTCTCTGTATCTATCTCGGTCTCTCTCACTAGGACTATTCTCTCTCTCGATCTCTCATTGGCTCTCTCGTTCTGTCTGGCCCTCTTCAATCTCTCACTCTCCCTCAGTTGTCCCACTCTCTGTTGTGATTTTCATCACCCATTGTCTCTCCCCTCGTCTTTGCCTTTGCCTCGTAAGTAAGGCTCCATTCTCTCTCTCTCTTGTTCTCTCTTCGTCTCTCTCAAAATGTCGTGACTACTATAGGTGTAACGCCCAGGTCCCGGAGGTCCGGAGAGTTAACTTTTAATACTTAAAATTAACTTAAATAACACAACTATAAAATCCAGAAAATCCCATAAAATATTAATCCACCTAATCAATCCAAAAATGTAAGTTCCTCCATGGCGACAATAAAGAAATCCCCAATAACATAAATTAGAAATTCTCTAAAACTCGAAAACATCCTCAACTTATCAAATCAAATACTCGAAAAATAAATCAGTTTACAAGCTACGACCCTCAAATAAGCATTTGTACCCTCAAACACTTATTCCACTACAATCATCACACCTTACTAAACTTTCTACTCTTGTTCTTCAGTTTTAACCATCAAAATTATCTGAAAAATATATGGAGATAAGGGGTGAGTTATCAACAACTCAGTAAGCAGATGACATATACTAGTGTGTAAACATGAGCATTTACAAAGTTTAGAATGCATAACAAAAATATTTTCTTTCAGAATGCATAATCAGAATAATGTTTTCAAAATGCAGCGTCAGAACATGTTATCAAAAATATCAGAGCGAGAGTTCGAAAAATATTCATAATCAAAATCTCTTTGGCATAGCATAAACTGAAAGATTACATCTTATCTTATCATACCAGAACAAATACCATGTTTAACCTCCATGGTAGGGTTGTGCAAACCCCGGTAGCTAACCGAGTAGAAACAAAATGTGAATTTTTCCCTTATTCATTCTCAGAGCCCCGAGTGTGCACATAGGAAAGACCACGCAGAAAACCACTTTGTTTCCAAAGTGGGTGCACTGGAAACAGAAAAGTTGGTACCAACCCGAATAGAGGCCACAGTTTTACACTCGTGGTAAGGTCAGAACGGAACAGAAATAGAATCAGAATGTTATGCCAGAGGTTTTCAGAAATCACATCAGATCATATCAGAGTACAGAAAATCTTCAGAACAGAACAAAATCATATCACAACATAATTTATGCACAAAATTTCATATTCGCTCTCTTTTCAAAGTTCAGCCACAGAATGTCAAGAATAAGCTCATGTCTACACCAGTCATGACAAAAAATAATTTCTTCTTAAACATAATCTCATGAGTAATGCAGAATAAATAACTGAAGTAGTTCAAATTTCTTTTCAAAATCAAATATGTATATTTTCCAAAAATAACCCCAGCTCATTTTATTTTAATGCAAAGTCTAGCATAGGAATCCTGCTTACTTGGACTTCTTAACTTTTCCAAAATCTTCTCAAAAATGCCGAACAAATATTAATCTTCACCTATAACACAATCACATAATTTTCATAAATTCCCAATTGAACACGTATCTCAATATTTAAGCCTAAGATGCTAAAATAACCTATTTTAATTCCTCAAAAACCTAAATTCTCATTATTCCTAAAATACTAACATCAATTTCTAACTCATCAACATCCAACATAATAACACCGACTAAAACATTAAATTTCAACTTATTTACAATTGAGATCTTACTAAAATTTATAAAACTAAAATAACGTAACTATATCGAAATCATTATAAGTAGATGATCATACTTTTGTTTAAATCAAAAATATTCTTTTAAAAGGATTTAAAATAAGATTTTGCACTTACCAATCACTTCAAGAATTCATCAGTATTTTCATAAAAATATATTCCGTTAAAAATATCAGTCTCTTAAAAAAAACCAACTTATCAAAATCATTTATATAAACATGGGAAAATTTAAAGTTTATAAATACTTATTAAAGGTTTAAAACACAGTAATGAAACTTGTAATCTCAAAGGTAACAGTGTAAATTTATTAGACCGACTATGCAATAGTTTTTGTAATACTTCGTTTGAAAACATGATCAAAGGGTATAACGGTAATAACATCCATCCTATGAGGTTACAGACTTACCCATGTATTATATATGTATATATGCATATATATATATATATATATATATACTACTCTTATAAGTCAGTAACACGGAAAACAAAAGGAAGTGAACTGCAGACTTACGACGTACTAAAACCGGCTGTACGTGGAGGGGCAAGGCACGACGGCTGGGTTGGAGGAACTATGGTGGTGCTGGTGGGCGTCGAGGAGGGCATGCAGTGGCGAGGCCACCTATGTTGGGCGGCGAAAGCTAGAGAGGCAGAGAGAGATGAGCGGGAGGGAGTGAACATGGTGAGAGAGAGAGAGAGAGACGGAGAAGCAGTGGAACGTTCGGCGATGGCTCACCGTGAGGGACAAGGCGGAACCGAGGCGGCTCGAGACTGACTGGAAGGTGAAGACCGGCGGAACATGCTGCTAGCCCGATACTTTATTCCGTCGTATGGTGGCTCAACCGAGTTTGTGGTGTTGCCCTGTTTTTGGGAAGAGAAACAGAGGACAAATGTTGATTTCAACGTTGGCTTGAGGATGACCTAGTGGCTCTCTTAACAGGTGGCTCCGATGGCAGAGCAGTGGGCTACCACGGTGGTGCTGCAGGGACGGCAATAGCGATGGCTGAAAGGTGCAGTCTTTGTTTGTTTTGGATGTCTTGAACGTACCGAGTTGGGATGAAACGGGGCTGGTTGTGGCTTTCAGTGGTCGCTCGTTTGGGTTGCTAAACAGCCACTGGTGGCGAGTGCTATATGTGCTGCGACGTGACATTGCATGGTGTATGTAGGGCTTTAAGGTGGTGGGGCTAAAGATGGCTTTGGGCGCCAGTGTGGTAGATGGCAGCTTGCAGTTTGGGCAGTTTCCCCGTGGAAGAGGGGGCTACGTTGCTTGCTGGACGAGGACGCACCAGGTGCTTTGGCGTGGGTCTTCGTGGGGTTGGAGAGCAAGTGAAAACCAAAGTTAGGTCTGCGGCGGGGAAAACGTGCGACGTGGAGCTGCTGTGAAACCAAGAATCCTAAATTTGACGAGGAAAGAAATCTTGTGCATGGGTTTTAAAAATGCATAGAAGGTAGTGGGTTTAATGGATTCTAACCCACGGGGACCTAAAAAAAAAACGGAAACCCTAGTGTGTTTTTAAAAAAAAATTGGATACTATCATGACAAATTATCCGGGCCTTAATCCTCGCTAAAAACAAATCATAAATCCATCGTCTGATAATATCTTCAGACATTTAGGAGAATTTATTGGGCCAAATTCTAATTAACTCGGCCCCATAGTCCGTGAATATTATTTGGGCTTTTATCCAAACATCGGGCCTAAAGAAATCCATATTCTGCCAAATAAATTTTTGGGCCTATAACTTACTCGTTAAAACTCAAATGACCTTTTCATAAAAAAAAAAAATTGCTCGTAAGCTTCGTACCGGCCGGGCGTGACAATAGGCATGGTGCTTAGCCTACTGCTCTCGAATCATTTTCTCTCCTTTAGGCAGTCGAAAGCTAACTACCCACATTTGGCAATTAACACTCGCATAGTGCTAGAACAACCAATCCCTTCCCAAGATGATGTCAAACCCAAGTAGGTTAAACATTATTAAATCTTTTCCCCCCAACCTTCCTTGTATTTCTAATGAGCAACTTAGGTTCGGTTTGGATAGCAAGAGTCTCCTATCTCATCTCATCTCATATTATCTCAAGATCCAAACAGCATAAATACAAACACTTTTCAATTTCAAACTGTTAACTTTTTTATCTAATCATTACAACTTTTTTAAATTTTCAATCAAAATACAAAAACAATTCAACTTTTTCAAATTCTAAAACAAAAATTATATGAAAAAATTATATTCTAACAATATTTTAACTTTATAATATTTTTATTCAACTTTTCTTTCTCCTTTCCCAAAACCCCATAAAACATCTTAACTTAAACTATTTCATTACTATTCACAAATCATTTTAGTATTTTTTACATATAATCTATGGCGCCTTGACCCCCATGTGTGATTTAGTGGAAGTCGTGACACCGGGATGATGACCACATGAATCATACACCCCATCGCCATGTGCAAGTGTGCAAGCATGCAAAATGTGCACAACATAAATATCGCCCGGAAAAATATAAGGCAGTTAAAAAACTAAGTACCATAAATTTTTAAACACAATACAACTCAAAATAAAGTCCGCCAAGAGTATAGTCATTCGCTAAAAAATATAAATAAAACAGTAACTAGTCCCGCGACAAATAAGGATAAGAAATATAAATCAACAAGCCAAACACTCCTCTGGCGGAGCCGGTCCCTCCGGCTCTAACTCCTCCTCTGCATCTAAGTCTACGGTCTCATAAAACGGAACCGTAGGTAGGAATACCACAGTGAGATTTCGCAATCACAGTAAGTAATCAACATGCAACAATCAAGAGTTTAAAAACATGCATTTATACAACCAACAATGTAAGACAGTCATACAAACAGAAGATCACAATATCATTTCTTCCACCATTTCTCAAAATAACACATTTAAACAGAACACATGTCAAAAACCCCTTTGGCCTAATTACTACCATTTATTATGCATGCACCATGGTCTCCCCTATGGACCATGCACACATCCTAGCTTTCTTTGTCACACCACGGGTAACGATCGTGCATGTGACATCGTTACGAGCATAATGCCCCATCTCAGAGTCGGCACGAGAGCGTTACCGTCTCGTCTGAGACCGGTGTTGATCGGCGACAACTAAAGAGACGTCACTCAGTTTATTATCCTCCCGGGTGACCAGAGGAGTTACATTGAGATAATACCTCATCTCAGCTTGGGGTCGTGATACGCGCGCACTCACATGATATCACCAGTACACGAAAACCCAGTTTTCAATTCACACAACATGGCATAACATAGCACAGTTAAATAATCAGAACAAATAGTAGTTACAGTAAAAATGCAAATGCATGACATGGAGAATACATCACAACAATCACATGTACATAGATTCACAAACCAAGCTACTCGCGTAATCGCATCCTTCATCCGGCCCATGGCCCAATTTTCAACCACAACTATGATTACCGAGAGGCCCTTCTCAACACAACCAAACTGCACATAGCATTAGTGTTAAAATTATGCTCTAAACTTAAGGGTCGCATTGGAGAGGTACTTATGATGCAGACAAGCAAATTCGGAGTCCCGTGATTGGACGAGTGCGCGCATCGCTATGCGGAGGGACAAGTACGGTTAGACTAAATCTGAATGCGGTCTAAAAATTAAAACACAAAATAAGTGGTAGAAGGCTTACTGAGGTGGTGGTGAAGCGACGGTGGGGTAGCGGCGAGGCAGTGATAGAGTGAGGTGGCAGAGGCAGATTTGGCGTGATAGATGGCTGTCGGTGGGATTTCTCTCAAAGGGAATGTCAGATTTGGGGTGCTAGTGGGTGGAGGAAGAGATTCTCGCGGTGGAGGGTGGCAGAGCACGGCGAGGCAGTGGCCAAACGTGGGCCTTAGCTCACGGGTTGGGATGTTTCAAAGGAAAGAGATTTACGGGAGTGGAAAGGGGAATAATGGGCCTTTGGTGATGAGTCGCTCATATGAGACATTATAATGCGCTGTACAAAAAGTATGTTAGTGGAAAACCTCACACACTCTCTTACGTGTTTACACTCGAATAATGGCACTCCACTCGTGTTTCCCTCTTAATTGGTTTTTTCCCGATAATAGTTTCACACTCTTTTGCCTTTTACCTAAAGAGTTTTCCCACTCAAGTTCTTTAAGAACTAATTGAACTCAATCAAGACATTGCAACCTTGATTTGTTCCAACTAATAATTAGGTCCAACAAAACAAGTACAAGAGAAACACGAAAGGAATAAAAAAATGACACGAGAATCAAGTAAGTTATACGAATGAAAGAATAACTATAAGACAAGATACCAACTTTAATGATGTATGTAGCACCTTTGATGATAAGGTTTAATCAACAAATTTCTTTATTTCTCTAATTTGTAACTATGTAGCAACCTTTGAATATGCTACATTTTCTCTTCCTCTTCTTTTTTTTTTTCAAATTTTCTTTTCTTTTCCTTACTTTTCTTTTATTTTCTTTTCTCTATTTCAATCACAAACAACAATATTCAATGGTGAAAATCAAGCAATTGAATTCAAGCACACAAGACTTGACAATGAGCTAGAAGAAAAATAATGAAACGACACTCCAAGCAATTGACAAACTTAGAGGTGCATGAAACCCTAGGTGATGCAAATTTCAGCCAAACCAAAAACCCTAACAATTTAGGCAGCCTACTTTTTGTTTTTGTTTTTTTTTTCAACCCTAGAACAATGAAGCCCTAGAATCAAAATTAGAGATGCAAAAATTAAAAGATAGAATTAGACCTGATTGTAAACCTTACTCTGAATACCAAATGATATGAACACACGGGAATGAAATCTCTTGAACCCACAATCAATTCGAAAACTCACCCTAGAAAGCCAAAATCAAGTCCATGGATGGAGAATCTAGAACCGATGAGAACTCGTTTCAAGAATCTAGATTATATTAAAACCTAGACCCGTTGAAGAACTCGTCTCAAGAACCCAGATTACAAAGGAGGAACGCCACAAAGGTTGTGATTTACCTTTGATAAGTTCAAAAGTTCAATTAAGAAAAAGAGAAGTAAAACTCAACTCACAATGAATAAATTCATCAAATTTCATAAACTTCTTAAAATGAGGCTACAAAGAGTATTTAACCCAAAACCTAATTAAAATCCTAGCCAAAATAATGCCCAATCTTCCAAAAATACCCTTCAGTGAACAGTGTCGCGGCTACAGTATGACGCTACAGTAACTCAGCTACAGTAACCTCTTCAAAACCCCAGTTCCTAAAAAGTAACTTTCCAAATAAGCCTTTGGCCAAAATACAAGGCATTCCCAAAAACCCTAGTTCATAAGAAATAATAAATTTTCCTAATATGCCCTTGAATAGGTGCCCCATTAAGTCATTCTCATCTTAAATCTAATTATTCTAAACTAATAAAATAAGTCCTTTAAATGAATTAAACAAGTTGAAAGCCTTCAAGTGCCCAAAGCCTTTAAGTCATGTTGTTGCCCTCTTCCATAACTTGAATCAAAACTGAATCTTCATCCATTAAGCCCTTGAACTTATAATTGGCCCATCTGGAATTTGCAACATATCTTTAAGACTAGGCCCACCTTGGTTCCCATCAACGAGGCTCGCAGTCGCTAGATAGAAGGGGCAGACAATCACATAAATTCTACCCACAAAATTTGCTTACGTCAGAAAGAATGAACGTACGTTAGAAAGAATGAGCGGGGTGTTACATTTTAGAAACTTTTTTAAATTCTAATAAGTGTTGTAGATGGGCACGTTGGACGAAGATAACTTTTTGTTTGAATAATGTGGAGGTAGGTGGAAAATTTTTGTTATTCTAGAATACGAATGTTGAGTTCGATTTGGTTTCAATGTCGGATCAAACAATTAGTGGATGGTTTGTTCGTGGTAATTGTTGGGTGTTTGCAACCATCGTTTATGCGAGTTGCTTTCGGAATAAAAGAGTGGAATTATGGGAGTTTTTAAGGCTCAAAATGCTTGTGGGCTGCCATGGTTTATTGGGGGGATTTTTATATTATTCGTGATGATAGTGAAATGGTGGGTGGGCTTTTGCAGGCTCCTTAGGCGAAGAGGGATTTTAATGACTGTATTCATGCGTGTGTGCTGGTGGACCTTCCATATAAAGGTAATCGTTTGTCATGGTGTAATGGGAGGTTAGGGGGTAGAAGAATTTGGGCTCGGTTAGACCGTATCCTTGTGAATGTGCATTTTACGGAATTCTTTGGTGATGCTACGGTTTCGTATTTGCCGAGGACTTCTTCAGATCATGCGCCGATGTTGGTTCAGCTTAGTAGAGACAGAGTTACTGTTATTCGTCCATTCAAGTTCCTCTGTATGTGGGGATCTCATGAGGAATTTCTTCCTTTAGTGCAGAATGTTTGGGATGAGCAAGTTGTAGGCTGTGCCATGGTGAGAATCAGCAAAAAATTGAAGAAGTTGAAACGTGTCATACGGACGTGGAACTGAGAGGTTTTTGTCTGAGTGGAGATTGAGCTTAAAAAGTTAGAAGATCGCATCACTGGGGTGGAAGTCAATTTGTCTCAATCCTATTCAGCTCAAACTGAAATTGATTTGCTAAAGTGTAAACAAGAGCACCTGCAATGGGTACACAGAGAGGAGGTCTTGGCCTGTCAGAAGTCTCGAGTCAAATGGCTTGCTGAAGGTGATGAGAACTCTAGGTTCTTCCATGCTACCTTGCGGCTCAAAAAGAGGAGTAAAAAAATAGAAAAAATGCCTATGGAAGATGCTAGTACGTTGGCTTCGGAGGAAGAGGTTCACAAGGAGGCTATTGCGTTCTTCCAAAATTTGCTCACTAGGACGCCGGTTGAGAGGCACAAGGAGGAATTGGAGCTGTTACAACCAGTGGTTTCCAGGGATGATAACGAGGCATTGTGTGCTGATCCGACTTCTCAGGAACTCAAGCAAGCTCTTTGGTCTATCCCGGCGGATAGTAGCTCGGGTCCAGACTGTTTTTCGGCTAGTTTTTCCATGCTTGCTTGGGATATTTTAAAAGATGATTTGTTGGAAATGGCTAAGGATTTTTTTGCAGGAAAACCGCTCTCAACGCTTTTTGGGCTACAAATTTGGTTATGATTTCAAAGGTCAATGAGCCTTATGGTTTTGGTCAGTTTCGACCGATCAACCTTTGTTCTGTTGTCTATAAAATTATGTCAAAGATTATGATTTTTCGTTTGGCACCGATCCTAGATAAAATTATTTCTCCTGAGCAGGCGACATTTATTCAAGGTGGAAGCATTTTTGAGAATATCTCGTTGGCTCAGGAACTGGTTCAAGGCATCAATAGGAGGGCGAGAATGGGTAATCTTTTGATGAAAATTGATATGGCCAAAGCTTATGATCGAGTCAACTAGAATTTTCTTCTGGAGATCATACGTAGGTTGGGCTTTTCAGAGAAGTGGCGATCTCTTGTTTTTAATGTTGTTTCCTCCCCTTTTTACTCAATTTTATTGAATGGGTGTGCCAATGGTTTTTTCAAGCCATCACGTGGGCTTCGTCAAGATGACCCTCTCTCTCCTTATTTATTTTATCGGAGGAGATTCTCTCTCGTATGCTTCATAAAGTGTTTGGTCTGGGTCGGATGAAGTCGTTCCACCCGGGTGGAGGTACCTTGATTTTCCATTTGTTTTATGCGGATGATATTCTGATTTTTGCTATTGGGGGTAAGTCATCTATTTGGGCGTATTGCACAGGTATGAATTGATGTTTGGTCAAATGATTAATCCGAGTAAATCTTCAATGTTTTGTCTTCCTCTATATTGGATGCCCGCAAAAATGAATTGAAGGCGATTTCAGGTTTTGAGGAAGGTAGATGGCCTTGCATGTATTTGGGCGTACCTTTGATTGTGGGTTGCATGACCATCTAAGTGTTTGACTCGCTCTTGTGGGTGGAAGAGCAAGTTTCTCTCTTTTGGAGGTAAAATTGTTCTAATCAAGCATGTTTTGAATAGTATGCCTATACATATGCTCTTTGTCTTGAATTTACCAAAAGGAGTGATATCAGAGATAAAGAGAATGTTTTCTAATTTTTTATGGGGTTCATCAGTGGAGAATAAAAAGAGGAAGTGGATATCTTGGAGCAAAATTTGTATGCTGGTGGAAGAGGGTGGGCTGGGTATTCAGAATTTATACAAGGTGCAAGCTTCTTTACTTATGAAATTTGCACAGGTATGATGAGTTTCTAGTGGCAGCGAGCTTCCATGTCTACGCAAGTTGGCTGGCTTCGGGGGGCTCTCCTTATTGCTATTTCCTAGGCTTCATGGAGAGCTCGATGTGCTGCAAGTATGGAAGGTACGATTTTTAATTCGGATGCTATTATTCGATCTATTAAAATTTTAATTAGTGAAATGTCAAGCAAGATAAAAAATTTCCCGTGCCAAGACTCCCTTGACCGGGTGATTTTGGAGGATTTAGGTTGTCCAATTATTCTGATTGTTACAAGGAAAGTAAAATTAATTTCATGGCGACCACCAGAGAGAGGACGGGTTAAGTTGAATGTTGATTGAGGCTCTTGTGGGAATCCAGGGTATTTTAGGTGGGGTAGGTATTATTTGAAATTTTCAAGGTGGAGTAGTGGCGGGTTTTGCACATTCTTATCGTCATGCTACTAATACCATTGCGAAGTGTCGACCTCTCCTTGATGGGCTTCGGCTGTGCAGGCAACTGGGGTTGAGAGATGTTTTGGTAGAGTCAGACTCAATGGTCATAGTTGGGTGATTGGCTTCGGGAGTGTGTAAGTATTGGTTTCTTTAAGATTTTTGGGAGGAAATTACACCTATTGTTGGGGAGCTCAATGTTCGATTTCAACACATCTTTAGAGAAGCAAACATGGCAGTGGACTTTCTGGCTAACGAGGGACGCGAGGGGTCAATTAAGATTTTGGTGATGATACCTTCATGCATGGTCCTATTCGAGGTATTATTCGTATGGATAAACTTGGCATTCCTTTTCTTAGATGTTGATTTTGATTTTGGTTATGAGGGATTGTTTGTTGGGATGTTGGATGTTGGGGCTTTTTATTCCTGAGGTTTAAGATCTCAGGGTCCTTGTCTTTGGGTATTCCTCCGCCATAAGTGAGGGTCTTTTTAATAAAAGTAGGAAGGGGTCACTATTAGACATGTGGCCTCGGCTCTTTGTTTTTTTTTTTAAAAAAAAAAGTGTTAGAAAACCCTAAAACCAAAAATGAAGAGATGAGTTCTTCACTTGGCCGTGCGTGTTCATCGTCAAACGATGATGAGATTCTTACCTTCAGGTAAGAATCTTGGTAATATTTGAAAATGGTGGTGATTTAGAGGGAAAGGTGGTGGCCGAATCTCCCAAGGAGCAATAAAACTTTTGAGCAAAAAGAGCCTTCCCTTTTTCGACTACACTTATAAATAGTGCCTCCCTTTTGCTTTTCACCGACCAATACATGAATGACACTTGGCATGGCTTTCTTCCATCTCCCTCATGATGGGATTGCATGGGGAAGACCAAAGGGTAGCTTGTGCGTGTGCCCTTCTTCCTTCTCAACCAAAACCCTCTTTCTTCCATTTCCCCATCTTGCCCTTCATCTCTTGTCTTGCTTCAATGCACTAGATAGTCAAAAGGTAATTTCTCAAAACCCTAATATTACAAGATATTCCTCCAATGCATGAGTGACATGTGACATAAGGGTGTGTGTGTTCTTGGGTGCCATAATGGCCATATCACTTGAGGTGACTTTTTGGTCATTCCCAAGTTCACTTTTTGAATCTCTTCCTCTCCCCCTTTCGTTGTCGTCGGCTACATGCTCCATGTCTGTTACAAAAAGTCTTCTAGAAACATGTTTCTTGTCTTCCCAAGTATGGTGCATCTTGGAACTCAAAAGGTCACTTTTATCCTAAGTTTCACATGTCCCATTAAGAGACTTTTGCCTTGAAAAAGTGGAGCCTAACACCTCCCAACCGAAACCCTAAGTCCTTTTTGCTTCTTCCACTTTTTCATCTAAGGATACAATGCATGGTTCACAAGTGTCACTTTAGTCTTTTTTTCAAAAATACCAAAAACTCCTTCCTAATGCCAAGTGGCGCCTCCTCCTTACTCAAAAGGTCAACTTGGGCCTTACATGGCCAACGTCCTCAAGGGCCGAATTCCATGGGCCTTTTCTGGATCTTTTCTTCTATTTTCCTCTTGTGGGTTCTCTAACCTTCACACTCCAAGATCCCAAAATTAAAAATAGAAAATGGCCTAATGAAATCTTCCAACACCTAGCCAGAAATCCATAAACAACGACTACAAATAATTTTCATGCTCATAAGCATTGACTCTTCATACTTCAGAGCGTATGAAATAGTTGATCTAACCATGGAACTTTGATTAAGTAGTTTGTATTAAGGAAATGCTATCCTTAATGATTAAGTGGAAATAATATGAAAATTGAGCATGTAAATTAAGGGTTATGGTCTGAAAATGAGTTACATATGCTTATTTACACAATAAGTTTACAACAAAGGCACCACAAGGTCAAAATGGGAAATACATGTGAAATATTACTATCTGCCACTTACCTCACACACTCACTTGAGACTTAAAGAAAAAAAAAAAAAAAGAGAGAAGAGAAGAAGTCTTCTCAAGCTCATAACTCTTGTTGTTTTGCATCTCAGGTTTCACACCTTAGAACCGCATGAAATCAGCAGGAGCACTGGAGAGGATGAGGAAGGAGAGCTTAAAAGGGACCAAGGTGTAACGCTCGTCCTTGCTGTGTGACTTTTTCCAAAATATTTTTATAAAAAGGTCGACGAGAATTACCGTCCGATTTAAAACTTTTCACTTGCATACCCAGGGTGCAAGACTCCACATTCATAATTTAAAATGTGCTTTTATCATAAAAGAGGTTTACAGCGGAAAACATAAATCTTGAAATAAAAATGTTTCGTACGTTTAAAACTCGTGCCTAGACTTCCGTGCTCTTCTCCATGGGCCGTGTCCGTCCTGATCGTGCAGTTCCTGTGAGGGGGAGGGACATGCATAAAACCTAAAATGAGTCGAAGACTCGTAAGCTTTACTTCATACCGCTAAAAATATAACAATATAGGTTTTCATTCATGCATTCATTATTCATACATACTATTACGTGCGTGCATACGTGCGTTCGTTTGAAAACTTCACTAGACGGGGTTTTTCTCTTTTAAACATGGGCTTCCTTTTCGTAAAACGTTTCTCCCGTCAGTGCCTTCATTTCTGCAAGAGTTCGTGCATGTTTACGTGCGTTCTTTTGAAAAAGTCACTGGACGGGGCTTTTCTTTCAAAAGACTTTCCTTTCTTTAAAAACGTGTCCCCCGTTAGTGCCTTCATTTCTTAAAGATTCGTGCATTCGTGCATTCGTACATGCGTGCATACATCCATTCGTTCTTATCACTTTCATAGGCAAGTACACACTGTTACACCCCGTGTGTTTGGGGTTAGCGGTCTTCCTTTGGACCCGGATTCCGCCCGTGGCCATGGGTGGGGAATCCCTTTTCATAGGGGGCAACACTGGGTGCACTTCCAGTACTACTTACCCGGCATTGCAATCTGCCCATTCAATGGTACCCTTTCCATTCAGTCATGTGGCCGTTACGTATCTTCATACATTCATGCATTCATTTCTTCTTTCTTGCTTTTCATTCGTTCATCCATTCGTTTATGTTAGCTCGAAAGAGCTGAGGCTTTCGTTCGGTTCTTTCTTTCATTTACAGTCCTTTCTTTTCATGAGAAAATATTTCTTTTCGTAAGAAAATATTGTTTGGGGTGTAAGCCCAAAATGGTCTTTTCATTTTTTTCAGTTCATTTCAGTTCTATCTTTTCTTTAACAGTTCATTCGTGGAAAACTTCATTTAAGAACATATATGGGCTTAAACGTTAGCTTTCATGGCATTCCATAAGCGTCACCTTTGAACGTCGTCTCTCATGGCATCAACGAGAGTCACCTCGTTGCGCACATGAGAGCGTCGGTTCGTAGGATCCACAAAAGCATCTGCTGTCATGCCTTTCATGCATCTTCATCAGTTTATGGATTTTCTCAGAAAATACATACAATAGATACAACGTATATTCATCCATTCACATGCCTACAATTAATACTTTAGTTGCGTAAAAAGGGGCTGCCAAGGAGGGGCCGTACATACTTATACCTTTTAACAATTAGCATTTTCTTTCTTAAAACGTCTTTCGTTTCTTTTCGTGAGCATCTTAAAGAAAAAGCATTTCTTGTATATTTGAAAACTCTAGAAGAGTATGAACGTAACACTTACCTGGACTCCATGCTACTTGCATGTCATGTAGTCCATTCATGCTTGTCAGATGGCAACCTACATGCATAAACATAACCTTAATGTCATTCTCTATCTAGTACATAAGCAACTTGAACTATAAATAGAACTACGCTATACTTGGAACACTCACCTTCTATCCATGCACTTACGTGCCCTTTACTATGTTAAAACCTTCGAGGACCCATTACGGTCACCCCATCTTCCAACTCTTGTCTTGCCTCGAGTGCTCGTCCACTAAAGCGAACTCACGATTCACCTTAGGATTAAGACACTAAGGCCTCTGTCTCATTCTTCTCATTAACCTCATTCTGACGCATAACTCAAACCAAGTAAGTCATGCATCCCGTCTTTAGACAGTACACCCGTCACTTTCTTTATGCATCTTAGCCCATACAAATCCTTATTCCTATCCAGACAAGCCATACGGATCTAAGCCAACTCTGAGGCTTAAGCACCATGTCACTATACTCAGGATAGATTACCCATTACATATGGTGAATCCATCTGGCACATGTGTCTAAGCAGACTACACATGTACTCTACCCTTTATCACCTAAGATCAACATATATAACACGTTGATCACCAGCTTCGAGGGACAAGGGTCATACTCCGATACCAACCTTCTCTTAACCCGACTAGCATGACTCCTCATGCTACCCGTCCCTTTGACAGTTCATCCCAACACTTAACACGACAAGACTCCAATCATAACCATGTCTTATGCCACGTCATACAGCTCGAGACTGCTCCCAAGCTACACAGTGACCATGTCGCGTTACCCAACACTCTGGTACATAAATTTCTAACTCATCACGAGTACGATTCCTTACGTACTCCGGACACAACGTGACATTTTGTCACGTTCCCATCACGCCATTCATACCCTATCACTTCACCACATGGCAATCACGACTGTCAGTAACCACGTCACTTCGTGACGTTGCCCAGTCATGCTTCCGCTGCGTACTCTTACACTTGTTCTGCTACTTTGTGCATATTCCTAGCCATATGCCCATCACGATGACACTTGCCACCTCAGACTACAAGCTATGTCATAACTACTTCAGGGCACTGTTCCACAGTTCCCGACACTATCCATCACGTTCCACGCCCATCAATCACGTAACCATCCTTATCTCTACGACATACCACACAGAGTGTTATACTCCACATATACTCCCTTCATACATACTACGCCATATCACCACTATGGCATACTCGCCATATGGTACATCACTATATCACATAGAGTACATTCCTTGTGTACTCCATCCACATGCATTACGCAACATCACTATTAGGGCATATTCGCCACATGGTGCATCTCACCATCACATGGAGTACACTCTGCGTATATTCCATGCACTTACGACACATCACCACTACGGCATACCCACCGTATGGTGCGTCACTCCATCACATGGAATACACTCCGCGTATATTCCATGCACTTACGACACATCACCACTACGGCATACCCGCCATATGGTGCGTCACTCCATCACATAGAATACACTCCGCGTATGTTCCATGTACTTACGACACATCACCACTACGGCATACCCGCCGTATCGTGCGTCACTCCATCACATAGAATACACTCCGCGTATATTCCATGCACTTACGACACATCACCACTACGGCATGCCCGCCGTATGGTGCGTCACTCCATCACATGGAATACACTTCGCGTATATTCCATGCACGTTATGCCACATCACCACTATGGCATACACGCCATTTGGTGCATCGTCTACCACATAGAGTACACTCCACATGTACTCTCCACATACGCTCCATCACCACTATGGCATACCCGCCATACGGAGTACATTCCACATATATCCCCTTCATATATCATACCCCACACAAAGTATACTTAGCGTGTACTCTTCCCGTTCCACATACACCACGCCATATCACCATTATGGCATACACGCCATATGGTGCATCAATCCACCACATGGAGTACGTTCCACATTTACTCCTTTTACAAGCACTACCCACAGAGTACACTTCTCCGTGTACTCATCCGGTTCTACCTTATGCCAGGAGGGTATATTTTACATATACTCTCCTTGTCTCACATTACGCCACATACAAAGTACACCCAGCGTGTACTCTTCCCATTCCACACAACGCCACGCCATCCATACAACACATGCCCCACAACTACACTACAGAGCACAACCACTCCATAATTACAGCACAATCCACAACACTTCACAGCACACTACACGGCACAATGCACCTCCATACAACACAGATAAGCCCAACACTTCACTACATAGAATGCCCAACACTTCATCACACAACTCCACATCACAATGCCGCAACTCCATTAATACTAACAGCACAGCCCACAACCTAGTCAACTAATCAATATCTAACATAATTAACGTGGGATAGAGAGTTATACCATCGACGGGGTAACCAGTGCGTTGCTCGTTGACCGTCATAGCCGATGATGTCGACAGTGTCGTACGTGGCGGCTGACCCACGTACGTTAACTGTTTAGGCGTTTGGATAGCTAGGTGTGGTCTTGGAAGGGCTCGTGATGGCCTTGTGATGGCGGTGAGGGGCATAACACGACAGCTCTAGCCGTGTGCAATGGCGGTCAACCACGCGCAGTGGCTGTCCATCACGTGCAGTGATTACCCATCACATAAAGTGATGGTTTGGACCTAGGGCTTGGCTAAGGGAGGTGCGGTGAATCTCGTGGTGGCGTCGGAGTGGCGCCATGGTGGCGGATTTGGCCATACCGCGGAGCAGAAGTCGTGGGAGAGTGAGAGAGAGTGTGCTCTCGTGGGTGGCAGATCGGTGTCGTGGGAGGTTGGGTTGGCTTGGTGGCGGCTTGAGGAGGCTGGAGGTGGTGGTTACCAGTCGTGGGTAGCTGTGCACGGTGGTGCACGGCTACCCATGTGGTTGAGGGAGAGCTTCTGGCCTCGGGTCACGTAGAGGAAGAAGGGGAATGGGAGAGGAGGTCCATGGCGTCGCATGGTGGTCGTGGGTGGCCGCGTACGGCGGTGCATGGTGGGAAATGGGTTAGAGACCCATTTCGGGCACTTGCCGTGGAAGGAGAGGGAGGACTGCATAATAGGGGCTGGCTTCGGTGGAGAATGATGGCCGATGGGAAAGGAGCTCGCCGTGGGAGCGGTGGAGCCATTGGGCGGCGCGGTGGCCTTGAGCCCGTTCTAGCTTCACACTTCTAAGGGAAAGGAAGAGGGAGCGTGAGGGAGAGGAGCTGCCATGGTTGAGCTCACCGGCGTGAGGAGCAGCCGGTGGTGTCGGCGGTGTGAGCTACCACGCATGGCGGCGTCGGGCTGTGCGGGAGAAGCTTTGGCATGGAGGAGCTGTGTACTACGTACGCCGAATGAGAGAGGGAGGAGAGAGAGGGTTACGGGGAAATGAAAGGGAAAGAGAGGGGGTCTGGGTATTTAACCCAGTCCCTTCGTCTGGGGATCTACACAGTGATCTAACGACGAGAAATTAAAACACTAATTTGAAGATGCGTAAAACATTAACTTAATTAAAAATGCTTGGAGGAATTAAGGTAAATATTATTTTAAACTAACTTTAGTTTATGAAATAATATTTCTTCATCATTAATAAAATGATGAAGTCTCACTTAACATATTTAAAAAGGTTAAACCATTTAATTAATAAAAGCTCTCAACATAATTTAAATCTCATAATATCTTAAATAATTGAAATCATTTTAATAATAATATTAAAATGATTTCCAGCAATTATAATATTTTTGGAGCTCTTCAAGAATATTATGATTGTCGTATTTAAGATCAAATCTTAATTCAATAACAATGGAAATACTCCTTATAAATATTTCCAGCATATTTAAAACATTGGGCCTGCCCTTGAAGTCACACGATATCTTTCGAGACACGTTATCATGGTTCGACACGCATAACATGACTCGTAGTCAGCAGTGAGAAAGGCATATGATCACATAATCTCTACCTTCGGGATTTGCTTACGTCATAAAGATGAAAAATACGTCAGAAAGAAGAAGCGTACGTAAGAAGGAATGACTGTACGTAAGAAGAAGGAGCAGGGTATCACACAAGGGGAGTGCGGGAAGGGGACGTTGGGATTTTCGATAGAGTCCGAAAATCACTTTGAAATTTGGGTTTCCAATTCTAGGGTTTTTGTTTTTCTTTTCTCTAGATAATGGAATAGTCTTTTTATTTGGTTAGTAGCTTGTTTTCATACTTGATGGAAGAGTAATTCCGTAACCTAGGTCAAGGGAAACCTTGATTTTAATTGGGGGTTTTGTTTTCTTCTCGGTTTTAATTTGTATTCTCTATAAATCTCGGACATTCGTATAGTGTAACACCCCGTTCCTTCCTTCTTACGTACGCTTCTTCCTTCTTACGTACGCTTCTTCTTTCTGACGTACGTTCCTTCTTTATGACGTAAGCAAATCCTGAGGGCAGAAATTATGTGATTTATTTGTCCCTACTATCTAGCAACTGCGAGACTCGTCATGCATACCGAACCATGATGGCGTGTCTTTAAAAGATATCGTGTGACTTCAAGGGCATGCCCAGTATTTTAAATGTGCTGCAAATATTTATAAAGAGTATTTCCAGCGTTATTGAACAAGCTTGATTTTAAATACGACAATTATAATATTCTTGAAGAGCTCCAAAAATATTATAATTGTCAGAAATAATTTTAATATCATTAATAAAATGATTTCAACTATTTTAAATATTATGAGATTTAAATTATGTTGAAAGCTTTAATTAATTTAATGGTTTTATTCTTTTAAATATATTAAGTGAGACTTCATCATTTTATTAATGATAACGGAATATTATTTTATAAACTAAAGTTAGTTTAAAATAATATTCTACCTTAATTCATCTAAGTGCTTTCAATTAAGTTAATGTTTATGCATTTTAAATCAGTATTTGAGATCCATCATTAGATCGTTACGAGGATCCCCAGATGAAGGGACTGTGTCAAATACCCAGACCCCCTCTTCTGATATGAACCCGCGGGAATGAAATCCCTTGAAACCACAGTCAATTTGAAAACTCCCCAAGAAAGCCAAAATCAAGTCAATGGATGGAGAACCTAGACCCGATGAGAACTCGTTTCAAGAACCTAGATTATATTAAAATCTAGACCCGTTGAAGAACTCGTCTCAAGAACCCAGATTACAAAGGAGGAACGCCACAAAGGTTGTGATTTACCTTTGATAAGTTCAAAAGTTCAATTAAGAACAAGAGGAGAAAAACTCAACTCACAATGAATAAATTCATCAAATTTCATAAACTTCATAAACTGATTAGAATGAGGCTACATAGAGTATTTAAAGCAAAACTAATTCAACCCTAGCCAAAATAAACCCCCACCTTCCAAAAGTGCCCCTGGATGAACAGTGTCGCGGCTGCAGTGCCGCGCTACAGTAACCCTAACCCTAGTTCAATAAAATAATAACTTTCCCAACATGCCCTTGCATAGGCCCCCTTCAATGCTTCTCATAATAAACTCAATTATTCTAAACTAATAACATAAGTTCTTTAAATGAATTAAATAAGGTGAAACCCTTCAAGAGCTCAAAGCCTTTAAGTCTTGTCGTTGCCCTCTTCCGTAGCTAATCAAATGAATTAAAACTGGATCTTCATCCTTCAAGCCCCAACTTGAATGTTGGGCTCTTGCTAAACTTATCCCAAGTGGATTGCATCAATCCTTGAATTGTCTCCTTGATCTTCTTGGCCCATCTGGAAGTTGCAAATGATCTTTAAGACTAGGCCCATCTTGGTTCCCATCATTCCCCCTCTCCTCAAAAGGATTCGACCTCGAATCTCCACCTGGATCAAAAGGAAAGTGGTTAGTAATATTGAAAATAGTAGAAACAAGATAGTTACCTGGAAGATCCATTAGATATGCATTTTCATTAATTTGTTCAAGAATTTGGAAAAGACCATCCAAGCTACTCCTGTCATCAACAGGTAAAGGTGTTAAATCTAAAGTAGTAAATGGATTAAATCCATAAACAATTTCAAATGGTGAAAATTTAGAAGTAGCATGAACACTCCAATAATATGTAAACTCAATGAATGGTAAACAATACTCCCACAAATGTTCATGAAACACATCTAAAGTCTTCCTCGAACCAAAATGACCACTCCAATATGCAAACTCAATGAATGGCAAATGATACTCCCGGAAACGTCCATGTAACAATTCAATGAATGGCAAATGATACTCCCACAAACGTTCATGAAACAAACCTAAATCTTTCCTTATACCAAAATGACCACTCCAATTATATGCAAACTCAATGAACGGCAAGTAATACTTCCACAAATGTTTATGCAACACGTTAATGAATGACAAATGATGCTTCCACAAACGTTCAAGTAATACGTCAATGAATGGCAAATGGTACTCCCACAAACGTTCATGCAACACATCAATGAATGAAAAATGATACTTCCAGAAACGTCCATGCAACACGTCATTGAATGGCAAATGATAGTCCCAAAAATGTTCATGCAACACAACAAAAGTCTTCCTTACACCAAGGTCACCCAACAAACAACCATGTCCATCACACACAAGCAACTTACGCATAAAACTAGTAGGCACACAAAATCTATTCTCTCTAAACAAGTACCAATCTAGTTTATACAACTTACCTAATGTTGATTTCTCACATGTTCCATACACACTAGCAAAGTCATCATCATTAGCATGCAATTTCTTATCATATTCAAGTCTCAACAATTCTGCATCTAAAATGAAGACAAGGACATACCCTCTTGCTAAAGCGTCAACAACAAAAATTTTCATACCTTGTGTGTATTTGACTACATGAGAAAAAGTCTCAATACAGTCCTCCCACTTAGCATGCATTCTAGTCAACAACTTACCTTGTCCCTTCAAGTATATCAAGGACTCATGTTCTTCAAATAAAGGTTGGTTAGGAATTGTCGCATCTGGCACAAAATCAATGTAGTACTCTGTATCCCTAATAGGTGGCAATCCACTAAACACACCGCTAGGAATCATGACCTTAAATCCCTGCAACAAAGAAACAAAAATACAAGACAAAGAGTCGTTAAATTCATTAGTATAAAAGCTTGCCTTAGCATAAAAACTCACTTTTGTCTTTCTGTTTTTCTCTACAACCTCTCTTTCTTTTTCCTCTTGTGGCTTCACTATTTTTTCTTGACTCTTAACCACCTCTCTATTTTCTTTTTCTCTCTCTCTTTCTTTTGATGTTTCGGCTTCATTCTCTTTTTTCCTCTCACTCTCTTTGTTCTTTTCACTCTCTGTTTTTCTTTCAGTCTCCTCTTTTTTTCAACTTTCGGCCTCACAATTGTTTTTCAACTCATTCTCTATTTTTCCTGAGATTTCAGCCTCACCCAAATCTTTTCCCTTTGGTGGTTCGGTCTTCCCCTTTGCTACAGCTTGATCATTTTTGTCCCACTTTGGTTTCCAAGGAGTACTAGAAACCGAAGTATACCTTGATGTACCCCTTCCTTTTAGCCGTCTCTCCACCTTCATAGCCATGTGTACCATATCTTCTACCTCCTTATATAGGGGTCTACACTCCTAGACCCCTGTATAAGATTTTGTAGTTTTTGGTAGAGGTCTCTATAGTAGTGGCTAGGTATAAATCTCCGCCTCATGATAGCTTTCAACTCTCTCCTTGTTTCTACAGGCCTCTCAAGATTCTTCCTCCTATTGGATACTAATTGATCCCACCAAATAATCGCAAAATCAGTGAACTCAATTACAGCCAACTTCACCTTCTTCTCCTCAGAATAATTATGACAATCAAACACCAACTCTATTCTTTTCGCCCACTCTAAATAAACTTCAGGGTCAGTTCTACCTTTGAATGATGGTATTTTCATTTTGATGCTCCCAAGGTTCCTATCTACTCTATCTCGACCCCCTGAGTTTGCCCTAAGGCCTCCTCCATGCCTTCTATCTCTCTCACCTTGCAAATTTCTAATCACTGCTTCTTGATTATCCATACTTTCCCTCACTTCACCTAACACCAAGTTCAATCGCTCAAACTGTTGTTGCATGGCTTGCAACACAAAGGATGAGTTATCTGCCATCCCCTTTGGTGAAAAGTCACTTCTATGAGACATCATAATATGCTGCACAAAAACAATGTTAGTGGAAAACCTTACACACTCCCTTACGTGTTTACACTCGAATAATGACACTCCACTCGTGTTTCACTCTTAATTGGCTTTTTCCCGATAATAGTCTCACACTCTCTTGCCTTTTACCTCAAAAGTTTTCTCACTGAAGTTCTTTCAGAACTAGTTGAACTAAATCAAGATAATACAACCTTGTATTATTCCAACCAATAGTATAAATGAAAGAAACAAGGAATGAATAAAATGATACGAGACTCAAGGAATTTATACGAGGGAAAGAGTAATTATAAAACAAGACACCAACTAGCAAGTTGTATTCAGCTCCTATGATGATAATAACTCAATCAACAAATACTTTCTTTCTCTTTGTTGTAACTATGTAGCAACTTTGAATATCCTACCTTCTCTTTTCTTCTTCTGTTTTTTTTTTTTTCGAATTTTCTTTTCTTTTCTTTTCCTTTCTTTTCTTTTATTTTATTTTCTTTTCTATTCTTTTCCTTTCCTTTCTTTTTCTTTTCTCTAATTCAACCACAAACAGCAATATTCAATTTTGAAAACCAAACAATTGAATTCAAACACACAAGCATGGACAATGAAGTAGAAGAGAATCAATGGAACCACACTCCAAGCAATTGACAAATTTAGAGATGCAGGAAACCCTAGAATTTTGAAACCCTAGGTGATGCAAATTTCAGCCAAACCCAAAACCCTAAGAATTTTGGAAGCCTACTTTTTGTTTCTATTTTTTTTTTTTTTTGGCAACCCTAGAACAATGAAGCCCTAGAATTAAATTAAAGGATGCTATAATTAAAAGATAGAATCAGATCTGATTGGAAACCTGGCTCTGATACCAAATGATATGAACCCGCGGGAATGAAATCCCTTGAACCCACAGTCAATTTGAAAACTCCCCAAGAAAGCCAAATTCAAGTCACTGGATGGAGAACCTAGACCCGATGAGAACTCGTTTCAAGAACCTAGATTATATTAAAATCTAGACCCGTTGAAGAACCCGTCTCAAGAACTCAGATTACAAAGGAGGAACGCCACAAAGGTTGTGATTTACCTTTGATAAGTTCAAAAGTTCAATTAAGAACAAGAGGAGATAAACTCAACTCACAATGAATAAATTCATCAAATTTCATAAACTTCATAAACTGATTAGAATGAGGCTACATAGAGTATTTAAAGCAAAACCTAATGAAACCCTAGCCAAAATAAACCCCCACCTTCCAAAAGTGCCCCTGGATGAACAGTGTCGCGGCTACGGTGCCGCACTACAGTAACTCTCGGCTACAGTAATCCTAACCCTAGTTCAATAAAATAATAACTTTCCCAACATGCCCTTGCATAGGCCCCCTTCAATGCTTCCCATAATAAACTCAATTATTCTAAACTAATAACATAAGTTCTTTAAATGAATTAAATAAGTTGAAACCCTTCAAGAGCTCAAAGCCTTTAAGTCTTGTCGTTGCCCTCTTCTGTAGCTAATCGAATGAATTAAAACTGGATCTTCATCCTTCAAGCCCCAACTTGAATGTTGGGCTCTTGCTAAACTTGTCCCAAGTGGATTGCATCAATCCTTGAATTGTCTCCTTGATCTTCTTGGCCCATCTGGAAGTTGCAAATGATCTTTAAGACTAGGCCCATCATGGTTCCCATCATCTTCCCTATCCCTCACTTTTCCCCAGCTCTCTCTCACTCCTCCCTCTCCCTCAAGCATACGCAGTATGCTGCTCCTCTTTCGCCCGATGCCCCATCCCACATCCCGGTGCCGCCATGCACCGGCAGGCCTCACCGCGGCCACCGTCGGCCTCTTCTCATGCCAGCGACCCCTCACCGGCAAAGCCAGCCCCCGTCACAAGGCCAACTTCTCCACGCACGCACACAGTCTCTTCATCGCACGGCTTCACCGTGCGCACGCCTAACGCAATCGTCGCAGCCAACACGGTGGCCACCAGCACACCTCGAGCCATCACCGACTACAGCCCCACCGAACCTAACCCTTCACGGCAGCTCTCTCCCTCTCTTTCCAAAATGGGTTTACCACCCGGGTTCCTTACCGGTTCACTGCCATGCGCGACCCAATGGCGCCACCATGTCCACAGCAGCTTCCCCTCCCATCGGCCATCATCCTCCAGCAAGCTCGGCCTCCACCTTGTAGCCACCTTCCCCATCGCACGCACGTAGAGAGCCAAGCACGGCTTCACCATGCGCAGCTTCTAGCTCCTCCATACGCGGCCTCCATGGCCATCAAGCACCACCATGAACTCTCCCTTCCTCCTCCATGTGACTCGAGGCCCATAGCCTCTCTCCACTGCAGGACTTCCTCCCCCTCACACGCACTGGTTTCACACCCTCCACCGCCGTGCACGGCGTGTAACTGCCATCTTCAGCCTCCTCAAGCCACCACTGACCCATCCCAACCATCCACGGCCCCGATCTTCCACCCATGCATGCACAGTCTCTCTCACTCTCCCACGACCTCTCCTCCACCGTGCGGCCAGATCCGCCACTGTGAGTCACCGTGGCGCCACCTCGAAGCCACCACGAGTTCCACTGCACCTCCCTTAGCCGAATCTTAGGTCCAAACCACAACATAAAGTGGTGGGTAGTCACTGCACGTGATGGACAGCCACTGCGCGTGGCTGACCGCCACTGTACATGGCTAGATCCGTCGTGTTACGCCCCTTGCCACCATCACAAGGCCACCACGAGCCCTTCCAAGACCACACCTAGCTATCCAAACGCCCAAACAGTCATTGTACGTGGGTTAGCCACCATGTTTGACCCTTCCGACGTCTTTGACGGTAACAGTCAGCGAGCAATGAACGGGTTATCTCGTCAATGGTATAACGATGATGTGGCGTGTGTGGAACGGGAAGAGTACATGTTGAGTATACTCTGTGTGGCGTAAGGTGTATGAGGGGAGTACACGTGGAGTGTACTCCATATGGTGGAGTGATGCACCATATGGCGAGTATGCCATAATGGTGATGTGGCGTGGTGTGTATGAGGGGAGTACATGCGGAATGTACTTCATATGGTGGAGTGATGCACCATATGGCGGGTATGCCATAATGGTGATGTGGCGTGATGTGTATGAGGGGAGTGCATGCGGAATGTACTCCATGTGGTGGATTGATGCACCATATGGCGTGTATGCCATAGTGGTGATGTGGCATAGCATGTGAGAAGGGAGTATACGTGGAGTGTACTCCATGAGGTGCAGCGATACACCATGTGGCGTGTCGCAGAGATAAGGATGGTTGAGTAGTGGATGGATGTAGAACGTGGTGAGTAGTGTCGGGAACTGTGGAACAGTGTCCCGAAGCAGTTATGGAGTGGCCTGTAGTCTAAGGTGACGAGTGTCACTATGTTGGACTTATGGCTGGAAGTACGAGTGAAGTAACAGGACAAACGTAAGAGTACGCAGCAGAAGCATGACTGGGCAACATCACTTCGTGACATGGTTACTAACAGTCGTGCTTGCGATGGGTGAAGAGTTAGACTAGGAATGGCGTAATGGGAAAGTGACGAGATGTCACGATATCTCAGGAGTACGTGAGGAACCATACTCACGATGAGTTAGGAGTTGACATAGCAGAATGTTGGATAACGCGACAAGGTCACGGTGTAGCTTTGGAGTAGTCTCGACCTGTATGACGTGACATAATGCGTAGTCGTGAACAGAGTCTTGTGGCATTAAGTGTTGGGATGAACTGTCAAAAGGGACGGGTAGCATGAAGAGTCATGCTAGCCGGGTTAAGAGAAGGGTGATATTGGAGTATGGTGCTTGATTATACAAGTAGGTGATCAATGTGTTATATGTTGATCTTAGGTGATAAAGGGGTAAGGTACATGTGTTATCTGGTGAGCCACATGTGCCGGACAGATTCACCACATGTAATGGGTAATCCGTCCTGAGTATAGTTGCACGGTGCTTAAGCCTCAGAGTTGGCTTAGAGCCGTGTGGTTTGTATGGATGGGAATGAGGATTAGTATGGACTAAGGTGCATGAAGATAGTGACGGGTGTACTGTCTAAGGATGGGATGCGTCACTTAATCGGTCTGAGTCATGTGTCAGAACTTGGTTAATGAGAAGAATAAGATAGAGGTCTTAGTGTCTTAATCCTAAGGAGAATCATGGGTTCACTTTTGTGAATGAGCACTCGAGACAAGACCTTGAGTTGGAAGATGTGGTGACCGTAATGGGTCCCTGAAGGTTTTAGCAAAGTAAAGAACACGGGATAGAAGGAGAGTGTTCCAAGTGAAGTGTAGCTTGTGTATTCTAAGTTTAAGTTGCTTATGTACTAGATAGAGAATGACGCTAAGGTATGTGTATGCATGTAGGTTGCCATCTGACACGCACATGAATAGACTGCATGATATGCAAGTAGCATGGAGTCCAGGTAATCGTTACGTTCATACTCTGCTAGAGTTTTCTAATATACAAGAAACGATTTTCCTTTAATATGCTTACGAAAAGAAACGAAAGACGTTTTACGAAAGAAAATGCTAAGTGTTCAAAGGTATATGTACGTACGGCCCCTCCTTGGCAGCCCCTTTTTACACACCCAAAGTATTAATTGTATGCATATGAATGGATGACTATACGGTATATCTATTGTATGTATTTTCCAAGAAAATCCATGAACTAATGTAAATGCATGAAAGACATGAAAACGGATGCTTTTATAGATCTTACGAACCGACACTTTTATGGATGCCATGAGGTGATGCTCATGGATACCATGAAAGACGACGTTTAAGGTGATGCTTATGGATGCCATGAAAGTTGACATTTTAAATGTTTTATGATGCCATTAACATGTGCTAATCCTAACACATGGGGCATAACAGTGTGTACTGACCTATGAAAGTGATAAGAAAGAATGGATGCATGCATGAATGTATGTATGCACGAATACATGAAAGCACAACTCTTTAAGAAATGAAGGCACTGACGGGTGAAACTTTTTATGACAAGAAAGCCTTTTAAACGTAAAACCCCATCCAGTGACTCTTGAAGAAATGAAGGCACTAACGGGAGACACGTTTTACGAAAAGAAAGACTATTAAAGAAAAATCCCATCCAGTGACGTTTTCAAATGAACGCACGTAAGCACGTATGCATGCATGTATAGTATGTATGAATGATGAATGCGTGAATGAAAACCTATGTTGTTATATTTTAACTGTATTTGTGCACTGCAAGAAGAAAAGATTGTGCAAATCCTTAAGGAGCATAAGACGGCTATTTGTTGGACGATGGCAGATATTAAAGGAGTTAGCCCGTCTACATGCATGCATCGTATCTTACTTGAAGACGGAGCAAAACCTTCCCATCAACCACAAAGAAGATTGAACCCGCCCATGATGGATGTAGTGAAGAAGGAGATCCTCAAACTTCTTTTAAGTTTGAGTGATTTATCATATTTCGGATAGTAATTGGGTTAGCCCGGTTCAAGTGGTTCCTAAAAAGTCCGGAATAACTGTTCTGAAAAATCAGAATGATGAGTTAGTTTCTACCCGTGTTCAGAATGGGTGGTAGGTTTGTATAGATTATAGAAAATTAAATGCTGTAACCCGCAAGGACCACTTCCCTTTACCTTTTTTATTAATCAAATGCTTGAAAGGCTGGTCATTCTTACTATTGTTTCCTTGATGGTTATTTAGGTTATTTTCATATTGCAATTGCTTCGGAGGATCAAGAAAAGATGACTTTTACATGCCCATTCGGAACTTTTACATATCGTCGCATGCCCTTTGGCCTTTGCAACACCCCAGCCACTTTCCAGAGGTGTATGGTTAGCATATTTTCAGACGATATTGAACATATTATAGAAGTCTTTATGGATGATTTCACAGTTTATGGAGACTCCTTTGATAATTGTTTGCATAACCTTACACTTGTTCTTCAAAGATGCATAGAAACTAACCTTGTGTTAAATTCTGAAAAAATGTCATTTTATGGTTGAACAAGGTATAGTTTTAGGTCATGTTGTTTCATCTAGGGGAATTGAGGTAAATAAAGCCAAAGTTGATATTATTCAATCTTTACCTTATCCCACTAGTGTGCGGGAAGTTCGTTCTTTTCTTGGACATGCAGGTTTTTACCGAAGATTCATCGAGGACTTCTCCAAAATAGCATTACCCCTGTGCAAGTTACTACAAAAGGATGTGACTTTTGAGCTCAATGAGGCGTGTAAAAATGTGTTTGATAAGCTAAAGGAAGTGTTGACTTCTACCCCCGTTATCCAGCCCCCTGACTGGAACGTTCCTTTCGAGATAATGTGCGACGCAAGTGATTATGCAGTAGGCGCTGTTTTGGGTCAAAGGATTGGAAAAGCATCTCATGCCATTTATTATGCTTCAAGAACTTTGCTTTAGAAAAGTTTCGATCTTATTTGCTTGGTACTAAAATCATTGTCAGTGGAACCAGCGTCAGATTCATGGTGGTTTGACTCTGCAGCAACAAGACATATATTCAGGAACAAAGATATGTTTGTCAAACTTGAAGATAAACAAACAGGAGAGCACAAAGTGTATATGGGCAACAATACATAATGCGATGTCTTAGGGCAAGGTACATTCAAAGTGAATGGTTCCCTTATTTTACTTAGTGATGTTTTATATGTACCTAGTATTCGTAGGAATTTAGTATCAATACTTGTACTAGATTAGAAAGGCTACACAGTTAAGTTTAAGTCTGGAACCGTTGTAATAAGTAAGGGCAATTTGTCAGTGAAATGAGTAAAAGATCACGATATGTATGTACTGAACGTTGATATTAATAAAGTACCTAATTCTGATAATTTGAATCTGTCTACAGATTGTGCATATTTATGACATTCAAGATTAGGCCATATTGTAACGCCCATCCTTGTGGTGGGACTTTTTATAAAATATTTTTGAAAGGACGATGGGAATTACCATTCTATCTAAAACTTTTCACTTGCATATCCAAGGTGCAGGACTTTACGTTTTTAAAGTAAAATATGCTTTGACAATAATAGAGGTTTACAGCGGAAAACATTACTTTTAATAATAAAAAGGCCTCTCGTACAATTAAACCATGCCTAGACTTTCGTGCTCTTCCCCTTGGGTCGTATCCATCCTAGCCGTTCAGTTCTTGTGGGGGGAGGGACATTCATAAAAACTAAAATGAGTCGAAGACTCGTAAGCATTACTTCATACAGTTAAAATATAATAACAACATAGATTTTCAGTCATGCATTCGTCATTCCATATATACTATACATACATGCATACATGTGTTCTTTTGAAAACATCACTGGATGGGATTTTTTTTCTTTTAAACATGGGCTTTCTTTTCGTAAACGTGTCTCCCGTCAGTGCCTTCATTTCTTCAAGAGTTCATGCTCTCGTGCATTCATGCATACATACATTCTTTCTTTTCACATTCATAGGCCGGTACAGACTGTTACACCTAGTGTGTTAGGGTTAGCGGCCTTATGGCCAATGGATTCGCCCATTGCCACGGGTTGGAATCCCATTCCGTTAGGGTGCAGCACTGGGTGCACTTCCAGCACTACTGCCCGGCATTACAATCTGCCCATTCATTCGTTGGGTACCCCTTTTCATTCATTCATTCATGTGGCCGTTATGTATTTTTATACATTTCATGCTTTCGTTTCGTTCTTTCATTCATGCCAGCTCTAAAGAGCTGGAGCTTTCATTCTTTTCTTATGTTTTATTTAACATGGCTTTTCATGAGAAAACGTTCTTTTTCATGAGAAAACATCGTTCTTTTAAAAGCGTGTGCATAGACATCATCTTTTTGTGGCATTCGTAAACCATCCATTCATGGCATCGTAAAACATTTAAAACGTCGGCTTTCATGGCATCCATAAGCATCACCTTAAACGTCGTCTCTCATGGTGTCCATGGGCATCACCGCATGGCGTCCATAAGAGCGTCGGTTCATAGGATCCATAAAACATCGTTTCATGAGAAAATATTCTTTCTCATAAGAAAACATCGTTTCATGAGAAAACATCGTTTTATTATCATAGAATATCAATTCGTTGATTTTCATAGAAAATACATACAATAGATACACCGTCTAGTCATCCATTCACATGCGTGCAATTAATACTTTGGGTGCGTAAAAAGGGGCTGCCAAGGAGGGGTCGTACATACTTATACCTTTGAACACTTATCGTTTTCTTTCTTAAAGTGTCTTTCGTTTCTTTTCCTAAAGCATCTTAAAGGAAACGCGTTTCTTGTATCTTGGAAAACTCTAGAAGAGTATGAACGTAACGCTTACCTAGACTCCATGCTACTTGCATATCATGTAGTCCATTCATGTGCTTGTCAGATGACAACCTACATGCATACACATACCTTAACATCATTCTCTATCTAGTACATAAGCAACTTAAACTTAGAAAACACAAGCTACACTACACTTGGAACACTCTCCTTCTATCCCATGTTCTTACGTGTTCCTTACTATGTTAAAACCTTCGAGGACCCATTACGGTCACCACATCTTCCAACTCAAGCTCTTGCCTCGAGTGCTCATTCACTAAAGTGAACCCATGATTCACCTTAGGATTAAGACATAAAGACCTCTATCTCATTCTTCTCATTAACCACGTTTCGACGCATGACTCAGACCGACTAAGTCACGCATCCCTTCCTTAGACAGTACACCCGTCACTATCTTCATGCACCTTAGCCTATACTAATCCTCATTCCCATCCATACAAACCACACTGCTCTAAGCCAACTCTAAGGCTTAAGCATCGTGCAACTATGCTCAGTACAGATTACCCATTACCTATGGTGAATCCGTCCGGCACATGTGTCTCACCAGATTACACATGTACCTTACCCCTTTATCACCTAAGATCAACATATAATATGTTGATCGCCTACTAGTATAAACAAGCACCATACTCCGATACCAACCTTCTGTTAACCCGGCTAGCATGACTCTTCATACTACATGTCCCTTTTGACAGTTCATCCCAACACTTAACACGACAAGACTCCATTCATAACTACGTCTTATGATATGAAATCCCTTGAACCCACAATCAATTCGAAAACTTACCCAAGAAAGTCAAAATCAAGTCAATGGGTGGAGAATCTACACCCGATGAGAACTCGTTTCAAGAACCTAGATTATATTAAAATCTAGACCCGTTGAAGAACCTGTCTCAAGAACCTAGATTACAAAGGAGGAACGCCACAAAAGTTGTGATTTACCTTTCATAAGTTCAATAGTTCAATTAAGAACAAGAGGAGTAAACTTCAACTCACAATGAATAAATTCATCAAATTTCATAAACTTCTTAACATGAGTCTACATTGAGTATTTAAAGCCAAACCTAATCAAACCTAAGCCAAAATAAATCTTAAGAAGTTTATGAAATTTGATGAATTTATTCATTGTGAGTTGAAGTTTACTCCTCTTGTTCTTAATTGAACTATTGAACTTATGAAAGGTAAATCACAACTTTTGTGGCGTTCCTCCTTTGTAATCTAGGTTCTTGAGACAGGTTCTTCAACGGGTCTAGATTTTAATATAATCTAGGTTCTTGAAACGAGTTCTCATCGGGTGTAGATTCTCCACCCATTGACTTGATTTTGACTTTCTTGGGTAAGTTTTCGAATTGATTGTGGGTTCAAGGGATTTCATATCATAAGACGTAGTTATGAATGGAGTCTTGTCGTGTTAAGTGTTGGGATGAACTATCAAAGGGACGGGTAGCATGAGGAGCCATGCTAGCCGGGTTAAGAGAAGGTTGGTATCGGAGTATGGCCCTTGTCCCTCAAAGTTGGTGATCAACGTGTCATATATGTTGATCTTAGGTGATAAGGGGTAAGGTACATGTGTAATCTGGTTAGACACATGTGCCGGACGGATTCACCATATGTAATGGGTAATCTATCATTAGCACCATTACACGGTGCTTAAGCCTCAGAGTTGGCTTAGAGCCGTGTGGCTTGTCTGGATGGGAATGAGGACTAGTATGGGCTAAGATGCATGAAGAAAGTGACGAGTGTACTGTCTAAGGACAGGATGCGTGACTTAGTTGGTTTAAGTCATGCGTCGGAATGAGGTTAATGAGAAGAATGAGACAGAGGCCTTAGTGTCTTAATCCTAAGGAGAATCATGAGTTCACTTTAGTGGATGAGCACTCGAGGCAAGACATGAGTTGGAAGATGGGATGACCGTAATGGGTCCCCGAAGGTTTTAGCTTAGTAAGGAACACAAAAGAACACGGGATAGAAGGAGAGTGTTACAAGTAAAGTGTAACTTGTGCTTTCTAAGTTTAAGTTGCTTATGTACTAGATAGAGAATGACGTTAAGGTTATGTGTATGCATGTAGGTTGCCATCTGAGAAGCACATTAATGGACTGCTGATATGCAAATTGCATAGAGTCCAGGTAAGCGTTACGTTCATACTCTTCTAGAGTTTTCTAAAAGATACGAAAATGAAAACGAAACGCTTTTCCTTTAAGATGCCTTACGGAAAGATGAAAGACGTTTTAAGAAAGAAAACGGTAAGTGTTCAAACGTATAAGTATGTACGGCCCCTCCGTGACAGCCCCTTTTTACACACCAAAAGTATTAATTGTAGGCATGGGAATGGATGACTATACGTTGTATCTATTGTATGTATTTTCTAAGAAAATAAACGAACTAACGTAAATGCACGAAAGACATGAAAACGGACGCTTTCATGAATCCTACAACTCGAAGCTCTCATGGACGCCACGAGGTAACGCTCGTGGACACCATGAGAGACGACGTTTAAAGGTGATGCTTGTGGATGCCATGAACGCCGACATTTTAAATGTTTTACGATGCCACAAACGGATGTTTTTACGAATGTCACGAAAAGAAGATATTTATGCACATGCTCATTAAAAGATGTTTTTTCACGAAAAGGAACGTTTTCTCATGAAAGGACATATTAAACGAAAGATAAGAAATGAAATGAAAACTCCAGCTCTTTAGAGCTGGCATGAAAGAAAGAATGAATGAAAGGACTGAAATGAAAGCATGAAATGTATGAAAATACGTAACGGCCATATGAATGAATGATATAGGGTACCCAATGAATGAATGAAAGGGCAGATTGCAATGCCGAGCCGTAGTGTTGGTTGTGCACCAAGTGCTGCAACCTAACGGAATGGGATTCCAACCCGCGACCACGGACAAATCCATTGGCCATAGGGCTGCTAACCCTAACACACGGGGCGTAACAGTGTGTACCGGCCTATGAAAGAGAAAAGAAAAGAATGTATGTAAGCATGAATGTATGAATGCATAAAAGCACGAGAGCACGAACTCTTTAAGAAATGAAGGCACTGACGGGAGAAACATTTTAGGAAAAGAAAGCCCATGTTTAAAAGCAAAACCCCGTCTAGTGACATTTTCAAAAGAACGCACGCACAACACGTATGCATGCACATAATAGTATGTACGAATGATGACTCCATGAATAAAAACCTATGTTGTTATATTTTAACTGTATGAAGTAATGCTTACGAGTCTTCGACTCATTTTAGTTTTTATGCATGTCCCTCCCCCCACAGGAACTACAAGATCAGGACAGACACGGCCCATGGGAAAGAGCATAGAAATCTAGGCACGAGTTTTAAAAGTACGAGAGAACCTTTTTATTGTAAAATCAATGTTTTCCACAGTAAACCTCTTTTATTACCAAAGCACATCTTATTTTATAGACGTAGAGTCTTGCACCCTGAATATGCAAGTGAAAAGTTTTAAATCGATCGATAATTCCCGTCGTCCTTTTCAAAAATATTTTATAAAAAGTCCCACCATAAAGACGGGCGTTACAACAGTACTCGCTACAGTAAAACCCTAACCCTAGTTCAATAAAATAATAAATTTTCCAACATTCTCTTGCATAGCCTCCTTAAGTGCTTTCCATAATAAATCCAATTATTCTAAACTAATAAAATAAGTCCTTTAAGGGTGGATTTGGATGTTGAAGTGAATTGAGTTGAGATGATAAAATATTATTAGAATATTATTGTTTATTATTATTATTATTTTGGGATTTGAAAAAGTTAAATTGTTTATTATATTTTATATTGGGATTTAAAAAAGTTGTAATGATGAGTTGAGATGATCTCAACTTCCAAACGAAGCCTAAATGAATTAAACAAGTTGAAAGCCTTCAAGTGCCCAAAGCCTTTAAGCCATGTTGTTACCCTTTCCATAGCTTATCAAATGAATCAAAACTGAATCTTCATCCATTAAGCCCTTGAACTTGTAATTGGTCCATCTGGAACTTGCAACATATCTTTAAGACTAAACTCACATTGGTTCCCTTCATTCTCCATCTCCTCAAAAGGATTCGAACTCAAGTCTCCACCTAAATCAAAGAGAAAAATGTCAGTAACATTATCATTAATTTCATATGCATTATCATTAATTTGTTTACTAATTTGAAAAAATACATCCAAGCTACTCATGTCGTCAACAGGTAAATGCATTAAATCTAAAGGAGTAAATGAATTAAGTCTATAAAAAATTTCAAAAGGAGAATATAAATTGGTAGTATGCATGGTCCTATTATATACAAACTCTATAAATCTATCCACAACCACAAAAATAAAATCTCTACTCCTTTCTTTCCTAGGCAGCCCCAAAACAAAGTCCATAGATATGTCTACCCATGACTCACTAGGACCAGGTAAGGGTGTATACAACCCATGTGGCAAAAGCTTAAATTTGGTCTTTCTGCATGTAATGCACCTGCCATAAATGCGATTGACATCTCTTTTCATCTTAGACCAACATAAATATTTATGTAAAATGTCTAAAGTTTTCTTGACACCAGAATGACTACTCCAATTATATGCAAACTCAATGAAATGCAAATGATACTCCCACAAACGTTCATGCAACAAGTCAATGTATGGCAAATGATACTCCCACAAACGTTTATGCAACACTTCAATGAATGACAAATGATACTCCCACAAATATTCATGCAACACATTAATGAATGACAATTGATACTTCCACAAACGTTCATGCAACACCTCATTGAAAGGTAAATGATATTCCCATAAACGTTCATGCAACACAACAAAAGTCTTCCTTACACCAAGGTTACCCAACAAACCACCATGTCTATCACACACAAGCAACTTAAGCATAAAACTAGTAAGAACACAAAGTCTATTCTCTCTAAACAAGTGTCAATCTAGTTTATGGAACTTACCAAATGATGCTTTCTCATATATTCCATACACACTAGCAAAAGTCATAATCATTAACGTGCAATTCCTTATCACATTCAAGTCTCAACAAATTTGCATCTAAAATAAAGATAAGGACATACCTTCTTGCTAAAACATCAATCACAAAATTTTTCTTACCTTGTGTGTACTTGATTACATGAGGAAAGGTCTCAATACAGTCCTCCCACTTAGTATGCATTATAATCAACAACTTACTTTGCCCCTTGAAGTGTGTCAAGGATTTATGTTCTTCAAACAAAGTTCGGGTAGAAATTGTCGCACCTGGCACAAAATCAATGTAGTGCTTTATCTCTCTAATAGGTGGCAATCCACTAAACACAATGCTAGGAAACACGACCTCATATCCCTGCAACAAAAAGACAACAATACTAGACAAAGATACATCAATTTCATTGGTATTAAGACTTGCCTTAGTAAAAAAATTCACTCTTCTCGTTGTTTTTCTCTCACTTTCTTCACTCTCTCTTTTCTTTCCACTCTATTTTTCTTTTACACTCTCTTTTTCCCTTTCACACTCTTTTTTCTTTTAACTCTCTTTTTTTTGTCACTCTCTTTTTTTTTCATCTTTTTTTGTACTCTCAACCTCACAATTATTTTTGAACTCATTCTCTCTTTTTCTTGAGGTCTCAGTCTCACATTCTTTTCTCTCTTTCTCCACTTCGGCCTCATTATTTCTTTTTTTCTCAATCTCACTTTCACTCTTACTTTTCAGCTCAATCTCATTTTCACTCTTACTTTTTAGCTCAATCTCTTTTTCACTTTCTTTTTTTATCACTCTCACTTTCACTCTTTCTTTTTTTATCACTCTCATATTCACTCTTTCTTTTTTAAGCAACTTTATTTTTCAGTTTCAATTGGTCCCCATGGACTTGTGTTGGAGTTAAATGAGTAAGTTCGATTGATTTTCCATCATTTTCAAAACTGTACATATTCCTTGACCCATCATGGATCACCTTCCTATCATACTACCACGGCTTCCCCAACAAAATATGGCCAACATGAATAGGCACTATATCACAAAGCACCATATCCAGGTATTTTCCAATTGAAAAAGAAATTCACACTTATTTATTTACCCTAACCTCACCACAATCAATCAACCACTTCAACTTATATGGTCTAGGGTGTTTCAAGGTAGGTATATTCAATTTCTCAACTAAAGTAGTGCTAGCCAAATTAATACAACTCCTCACATCAATAATCATACTACATACTTTGTTGTTGATGTGGCATCTAATATGAAAAATGTTATCACTCTGCTGCCCTGTATCATCCATCCTAATTTTTGTATTAAGTGCACTCCTAGTAACAAGAGAATCACCATACTCTTCTTTCTCAAACCCATTTTCAACACTAGACTCACATCGCCTCCTATTTCTCCTGCCTTGCAGATTTCTAATTACCTCATCTTGATGATCAATCCTATCCCTCACTTCACCCAACACCAAGTTCAACCGCTCAAACTATTGTTGCATTGCTTGCAACACAAAGGATGAGTTATCTACCATCCCCTTTGGTGATGTGTCACTCCTATGAGACATCATAATGTGCTGCACAAAAATAATATTAGTGGAAAACCTCACACACTCCCTTATGTGTTTACACTCGAATAGTGATAATCCACTCGTGTTTCACTCTTAGTTGGCTTTTTCCCGATAATAGTCTCACACTTTCTTGCCTTTTACCTTAATAGTTTTCTCGCTCAAGTTCTTTAAGAACTAGTTGAACTAAATAAAGATAATAATACAACCTTGTATTATTCTAACCAGTAATATAGATCCAAGAAACAATGAAGAAATAAAATGACACAAGACTCAAGAAGTTTATACGAGGGAAAGAGTAATTATAAAAGAGGATACCAACTAGAAAGATATATTAAGCCCTTTCGATGATAAAACTCAATCAACAAGTGTTTTCATTTCTCTTTGTTATAACTATGTAGCAACTTTTGAATATACTACCCTTTTTTTTCTTCTTCTTCTTTTTATTTTATTTTTTTGAATTTTTCATTTCTTTTCCTCTCTTTTCTTTTCTTTTCTTTTATTTTCTTTTCTTTTCTCTTCTCTCTAATTAAATCATAAACAACAATACTCAATTGTGAAAATCAAACATTTGAATTCAATCACATAAGAATTGACAATGAAATAGAAGAGAATCAATGGAACAGCACTCCAAGCAATTGACAAACTTAGAGATGCAAGAAACCCTAGAATTTTAAAACCCTAGCTGATGCAAACCTCAGCCAAACCCAAAACGCTAAGAATTTCGATAGCCTACTTTTTGTTTCTTTTTTTTTTCAACTCTAAAACAATGAAGCCCTAGAATTAAATTTAAAGATACACGAATTAAAATATAGAATCATATCTGATTGGAAACCTTGCTCTGAATACCAAATAATATAAACCCACGGGAATGAAATCCCTTTAACCCACAATCAATTCGAAAACTTACCCAAGAAAGCCAAAATCAAGTCAATGGTTGGAGAATTTAGACCCGATGAGAACTCGTTTCAAGAACCTAGATTATATTAAAATCTTGACCCGTTGAAGAACCCATCTCAAGAACCCAGATTACAATGGAGAAACACCACAAAGGTTGTGATTTACCTTTAATAAGTTCAAAAACTCAATTAAGAACAAGAGGAGTAAAACTCAACTCACAATGAATAAATTCATTAAATTTCATAAACTTCTTAACATGACGCTACATAGAGTATTTAAAACAAAACCTAATCAAACTCTAACCAAAATAAATCCCCAACTTCCAAAAATACCCCTGGATGAACAGTGCGGCTACAATACTCGTTACAGTAAAACCCTAACCCTAGTTTAATAAAATAATAACTTTCCCAACATGCCGTTCTATAGGCCCCCTTAAGTGCTTCCCATAATAAACTAAATTATTCTAAACTAATAAAATAAGTCATTTAAATGAATTAATCAAGTTGAAAGCCTTCAAGTGCCTAAAGCCTTTAAGCCATGTTGTTGCCCTTTCCATAGCTTATCAAATGAATCAAAATTGAGTTTTCATCCTTTAAGCCCTTGAACTTGTAATTGGCCCATCTGGAACTTGCAACATATCTTTAAGACTAGGCCCACCTTAACTACCATCATCTTATGTCACATCATACAGCTCGAGACTATTTCCAAGCTATACCATGACCTTGTCGCGTCACCCAACATCCTGCCATGTCAATTCCTAACTCATCACAAGTACGGTTCCTCACGTACTCCCGACACATCGTGACATCTTGTCACGTTCCCATTACGCAATTCATACACTATCACTTCACCCATCGCAAGCACGACTGTCAGTAACCACGTCACGAAATGACATTGCCTAGTCATGCTTCCGCTGCGTACTCTTACACTTGTCCTACTACTTCACCCGTACTTCCAGCCATAAATCTAACATAGTGACACTTGTCACCTTAGACTACAGACTATACCATAATTATTTCAGGACACTATTCCACAGTTCCCGACACCACTCACCACATTCTACGCTCATCCACTGCTCAACCATCCTTATTTCTATGACACGCCACACTGTGTATCGCTGCACCTCATGGAGTACACTCCATGCATACTCCCTTCTCACAAGCTACGCCACATCATCACTATGGCGTACCCGCCATATAGTGCATCACTTCACCGCACGTAGTACACTCCGCGTGTACTCTCCTCATATATACCATGCCACATCACCATTATGGCATACACGCCAAATGGTATATCAATCCACCATACAGAGTACATTCTGCATGTACTCCCCTCATACACCATACGGCACAGAGTACACTCAGTGTGTACTCTTCCCACTCCACATGCCACATCACCTATACAGTACATGCTCCATAACCACACTACGCAGCACAGTCCATCACACTTCATAACTCACTTCCCAACTACACCCAACTCTTCACTACACAGCACCACATCACAATACCACAACTCCACAATTGACCGTCACAGTCGATGACGTCGAAAGGGTCATACGTGGCAGCTAACCCACGTACAGTGACCGTTTAGGCATTTGGTGATATGAACCTGCAGGAATGAAATCCTTTGAACCCACAATCAATTCGAAAACTCACCCAAGAAAACCAGAATAAAGTCAGTGGATGGTGAATCAAAACCCGATAAGAACCCGCTATAGAACTTACCAAATGATGCTTTTTCACATGTTCCATACATACTAGCAGAGTCATCATCATTAGCATGCAATTTCTTATCATATTCAATTCTCAACAATTTTACATCTAAAATGAAGACAAGGACATACCTTATTGCTAAAGCATCAACCACAAAATTTTCCATACCTTGTGTGTATTTGAATACATGAGGAAAAGTCTCAATACAGTTTTCCCACTAAGCATGCATTCTAATCAACAACCTACCTTGTCCCTTCAAGTGTATCAATGACTCATGTTCTTCAAAGAAAGGTTGGATAGGAATTGTCGCACTTGGCACAAAATCAGTGTAGTGCTCTATCTCCCTAATAGGTGACAATCTACTAAACATACAGTTAGGAAACACGATCTCATATCCCTGCAACAAAAAGACAACAATACTAGGCAAAAATACGTCAAGTTCATTAATATTAAAATTCGCCTTAACATAAAAACTCACTTTTCTCTTTGTTGTTCCCTCACTTTCTACACTCTTTTTTCTTTCCACTTTCTTTTTCTTTTCTTTTTTTTTTCACTCTTTCTCCCTTACCCACCCTTTTTTCTTTTTACTCTCTTTTTTTGTCACTCTCTTTTTCTTTATCTTTTTTTGTACTCTCAACCTCACAATTCAACTCATTCTCTCTTTTTCCTGAGGCCTCAGTCTCACCCTTTTCTTTTGTCTCTTTCATTTTTCTCTCTTTCTCCATTTCGGCCTCACTATTTCTTTTTTTCTCAATCTCACCTTCACTCTTACTTTTCAACTCAATCTCACTTACACTCTTGCTTTTAATCTCTTTTTCACTTTTTATTTTTTTATCACTCTCACTTTCACTTTTTCTTTTTTGATCACTCTCATTTTCACTCTTTCTTTTTTGAGTAACCTCACTTTTTTTATTGCTTTTCCATCCTTTTCAAAACTGTACATGTTTCTTAACCCATCATGGATCACCTTCCTATCATACTGCCCCGACTTCCCCCAACAAAATATGACCAACATGAATAGGCACTATATCACAAAGCATCATATCCTGGTATTTCTCAATTGAAAAAGAAATTAACACTTGCTTATTTACCCTAACCTCACTACAATCACTCAACCACTGCAACTTGTATGATATAGAGTGTTTCAAGGTAGGTAAATTCAATTTCTTAACTAAAGTAGTGCTAGCCAAATTAATACAACTCCTAAAATCAATTATCATACTACATACCTTGTTGTTGATGTGGCATCTAGTATGAAAAATGTTATCACTCTGCGGCCCTGTATCTTCCATCCTAATTTTTGTATTGAGTGCACGCCTAGTAACAAGAGAATCACCATACTCTTCTTTCTCATTTTCAACACTAGACTCACGTCGCCTCCTATCTCTCTTGCCTTACAGATTTCTAATTACCTCATCTTGATGATCAATCATATCCCTCACTTCACCCAACACCAAATTCAACCGCTCAAACGGTTGTTGCATTGCTTGCAACACAAATGATGAGTTATCTACCATCCCCTTTAGTGATGTGTCACTCCTATGAGACATCATAATGTGCTATACTAAAATAATGTTAATGGAAAACTTCACACACTCCCTTACGTGTTTACACTCGAATAATGGCACTCCACTCATGTTTCACTCTTAGTTAGCTTTTTCCCAATAATAGTCTCACACTCTCTTGCATTTTACCTCAATAGTTTTCTCGCTTAAGTTCTTTAAGAACTAATTGAACTAAATCAAGACAATAATATAACCTTGTATTATTCCAACCAGTAATATAGATCCAAGAAATAAGAACAAGAAACAATGATGGAATAAAATGACACAATACTCGAGGAATTTATACGAGGGAAAAAGTAATTATAAAAGAAGATACCAATTAGAAAGATATATTCAGCCCTTTTGTTGATAAAGCTCAATCAACAAGTGTTTTCCTTTCTCTTTGTTGTAACTATGTAACAATTTTTTAATATACTACATTTTCTTATCTTCTTTTTATTTTTCTTTTCAATATTTTTTAATTTTTTTTCCTTTTTTTTTTCTTTTCCTGTCCTTTCTTTTATTTTCTTTTATTTTCTCTTCTTCTCTCTAATTAAATCATAAACAGTAATATTCAATTGTAAAAATCAAGCAATTGAATTTAAACACAAGAATTGACAATGAAATAGAAGAGAATCAATAGAACGACACTCCAAGCAATTGACAAACTTAGAGATACAGGAAACTCTAGAAATTTGAAACCTTAGGAGATGTAAATTTCAATCAAACAAAAAAACTCTAAGAATTTCGACAGCTTACTTTTTGTTTCAATTTTTTTTTTTTTTGGCAACCTTAGAACAATGAAGCCCTAGAATCAAAATTAAAGATACAATAATTAAAAGATAAAATCAGACCTGATTGAAAACCTAGCTCTGATACCAAATGATATGAACCCGCAGGAATGAAATCCCTTCAACCCACAATCAATTCGAAAACTCACCCAAGAAAGCCAGAATCAAGTCAATGAGTGGAGAATCTACACCCGATAAGAACTCGTTTCAAGAACCTAGATTATATTAAAATCTAGACTCGTTGAAGAACCCGTCTCAAGAACCTAGATTACAAAGGAGGAACGCCACAAAGGTTGTGATTTACCTTTGATTAGTTCAAAAGTTCAATTAAGAAAAAGATGAGTAAAACTTAACTCAAAATGAATAAATTTATCAAATTTCATAAAACTTATTAAAATGAGGCTACATAGAGTATTTAAAGCAAAACCTAATCAAACCCTCGCCAAAATAAATCCCCAAGTTTCAAAAATGCCCATGGATGAACAGTGCGACTACAATACTCGCTACAGTAAAACCCGAACCCTAGTTCAATAAAATAATAATTTTTCCAATATGCCCTTGCATAAGCCCCCTTAAGTGCTTCCCATAATAAACTCAATTATTCTAAACTAATAAAATAAGACCTTTAATTGAATTAAATAAGTTGAAAGCCTTCAAGTGCCCAAAGCCTTTAAGTCATATTGTTGCCCTTTTCATAGCTTATCAAATGAATCAAAACTGAATCATCATCCATTAAGCCCTTGAACTTGTAATTGGCTCATCTGGAACTTGCAACATATCTTTAAGACTAGGCCAACTTGGTTCCATTCATTTGGATAGCTAGATGTGGTCTTGGAAGGACTCGTGGTGGTCTTGGAGTGGTGGCAAGGAGCGTAACACGGTGAATCTGGCCGTGTACAGTGGCGGTCAGCCACGCGCAGTGGCTATCCATCACGTGCAGTGACTACCCACCACTCAAAGTGGTGGTTTGGACCTAGGGTTCGGCTAAAGGAGGTGCGGTGGAGCTCATGGTGGCACTGGGGTGACGCCACGCTAGTTCACGACGATGGATCGAAGCTATGAAGTGGAGAGGAGTCGTGGGAGAGTGAGAGAGAGTGTGCGTGCATGGGTGGCAAATCGAGGCAGTGGATGGTTAGGATGGGTCGATGGTGGCTTGAGAAGGCTAAAGGCAACGGTTACAGGCCATTGGTGGCAATGCAAGGCTGTGGAGGGTGTAAAACCCCGTGTGTGTGAGAGGGAGGAAGCCGTGCAGTGGAGAGAGGCTATGGGCCTCAAGTCACGTGGAGGAGGAAGGGGGAGGAAAGGGGAAGCGCATGGAGGCGCTTGGTGGCTGTGGCTAGCTGCAGACAGCGGCACAAGGAGGAGAAATGGGTTAAATCCCATTTTGACTACTTACCGTGAGGAGAGAGAGAGGGCTGCATGTGGGGGGCTGATCTTGTTGGAGGGTGGTCGCCGGTGGGAGGAGGAGCTACAATGGAGGTGGTGGCGTCGAAGGACAGCGCACGGTAGCGTAGCAACATGAAGCACGTTCGGGCTGTGCACTGCCGAGGGAGAGGAAGAGAGAGCGTGAGGGAGGGAGGGAGGTGTGGGGAGGCTCATCGGAGGGAGGAGGAGCCGATGGAAGGGGCAGTGAGGCACGGCAGCGCAGGGCTGGGCAGTGGAGCCTTCGGCTTGGAGATGGAGTCGTGTATCACGTACGTTGGGGAGAGGGAGGAGTGAGAGAGGGCTGGGGAAAAGTGAGGGAGAAGGAAGAGAGCGTCTGGGTATTTAACCCAGTCCCTTCGTCTGGGGATCCATATAACGATCTAACGATGGATCTAAAACATTGATTTAAAATGTATAAATATTAACTTAATTAAAAGCATTTAGAAAAATTAAGGTAGAATATTATAATTGTCATATTTAAAATCAAACTTAGTTTAATAATACTGGAAATACACTTTATAAATATTTTCAGCACTTTTAAAACACTGGATGTGCCTTAGAAGTCACACGATATCTTTTGAAGCACGCCATCGTGGTTCAGCATGCATGACGAGTCTCGCAGTCGCTGGATAGAAGGGGCAGATAAATCACATAATTTCTACCCACAGAGTTTGCTTACGTCAGAAAGAAAGAGCCTTATGTCAGAAAGAAAAAATGTACGTAAGAAAGAAGGAGCGAGATGTTACACATATAAATAAAAATAAGATAATCAGAATGTGTAAAAGTAGATTAATACCGCAAATAAACTCAGATAGTTTTAATATATATGAACCATGTATCAAAAGAAAAATGAGTAGCAAGTCTTTTTCAAAAAGTTGGAACTCCACGAATTTACTAAAAATTATACATTCTGATATTTGTGGACCTTTTAAAACAAAAACCCAAAGAGGAATGGAGTATTTTATTACTTTCACTGATAATTATTCAAGATATGGGCATATCTACTTACTCAAGTATAAATCTGAGACAATTGAGAAATTTAAAGAATTTAAATTAGAAGTAGAAACCCAGTTGGGTAGGCCCGTTAAAAGTTTGAATAGTGATAGAGGAGAAGAATTTGAAACTTTGGATAATTTCTACAAATTGAATGGTATAAACCATATTTATACTATGCCATATAAACCTCAACAAAATGGCATTGCAAAAAAGAGAAATAGAATTCTATTTGATATGGTGCGATCGATGATGGCATATGTTGATCTACTAATACATTTTTGAGGTGAAGTATTATCAATTACTATATATATATTAAATAGAGTTGAAACTAAAACAAAACCTCTTACACCTTATGAGTTATGGACGAGACATAAACTAGACTTAAGCAAGCTCAAAGTGTGAGGTTGTAAGGCATAAGTGCTTATCCCGAGGCCACTGAAAGATAAATTAAAAAGTAAAACCTAAGAATACAAATTTATTGGATATATAGAAAATGGAAATAGCTACAAATTTTATCATTTTGAAAGAGGATTAATAAAAAGTAGGAATGTCGTTTCTTGAAAAATACGAACTTTATTACTCTTGTTGATCAAATATATTTATTAAATGATTTAGAGAATCAACAAAAATTTCTGACAATGAAAATTCTAATATTATTCAAATATAGAATAATAAAAATAAAAGTCAGATAAAAATCAACCTTTAGGTATTCATGTTGAAGAAAGTGGAAGTAAAAGATTCAAAAGACCAATATTATTTCAAGATCATTATGCACTAAATACTAGTTTGAAAAATTTAGATAATGATCCTAAAAAATTTTTTGAGACAGTCAATAGTATTGATTCAGATAAATAGCTTGAGGCTATGAAAGATGAAATAGAATCAATAAACAAAAACAATGTTTGGGAGTTAACAGAACTTCCAAAAGATAGAAAAACTATTAGTTGGAAATGAGTTCTCAAAAAAAAATTAAAAGTTGATGGTTATTTTGAAAGGTACAAAGCAAAGTTAGTGATCAAGAGAATATACTCAACAACCAAGTGTAGACTTTGTAGATACATATTCGCCAGTGGCAAAATTCACATCCGTAAGTTCATCATGTCCATTGTTATCAGGATAAATTTAGAATTACATCAATTAAATGTAAAAACAGCTTTTATCAATGGTGAATTAAAAAAATATATCTTTATAATTCAACCAAAAGGATTTCAAATTAAAGGATATGAAGAGAAAGTCTACAAGTTGAGGAAGTCACTATATGGACTTAAGCAATCTTTAAGACAGTAGTATTTGAAATTTCACTAAGCCATTTTAGAAATGAGATATAAAATGAGTTCACTAGATCATTGTATATACATATGGAAAAATTATAATAAATAAATATTATTATCATTGTATGTTGATTTATTATTAGCAGGTAATTGTCTAGATATAATACATGAAATAAAAGAATTCTTGAAATCTAAATTTGAAATGAAAGACATGGTTGAAGTTGCCTATGCTCTTGGTATAAAAATTTCTATCTAGATAGAAATTCAAATCTATTGTATTTAGATCAAGAAAAATATCTAAAAATGCTTAAAAGATTTTATATGTAAAATTATAAATTTTTAAGTACGCATGTTTGCAAAACTCATACTTTAAATAAAAGTATGTGCCCAAAAGATGAGGAGAAAATAAATTAAATGCTTAAAGTTTCCTGTACTTAAGCTGTAGGAAGCCTCATGTATGCAATTACAAGTATCAGACCAGATATTTGTCATGCAATAGGATTGGTAAACAGATTTCAATCAAATTCAAGTAACGAACATTGACAAGCAATGAAGCGTATATTAAAATATTTACAAGGTACTAAAAATTTGAAATTATATTTTGAAAACAATAATCTAAAATTAATCGACTACAGTGATAATGATTTTAGAAGTTATGTAGATGATAGAAAATCTATAACTAGATATATATTTCTATTTGGTGGAACAGAAACTTCTTGATTAAATAAAAAACAAAGCTGTGTTGCTAAGTCTATTATGGAAGTAAAGTATATTACTTGTAGTACTACAATGAATAATGCAATGTGGATAAAATTCTTTGTTAAAAACTTGAATTTGGATACATTTACAGAACCAATCAATGTGTTTTGTAATAATCAATCTGTCATTTCATCCTTTAACAAAAATTCAATACAGGTCGATACATGTGATAAATATTCGACTGAAGTCATTAATTATGACAGGGATATAGATAATTGATCCAATCACGAGATATGGATTATTGATAAAATCACGAAGAATTGATGTCGTTCACTAAATTTATTTTTAGCGAAATGAAGTCACCCCTAATATGTGATCAATGGGAGCACATATGGTAAAAGGTGCAATCAAATAAGATAATAACAAAAAACATGTGCACGTAGAAGCTTGTCATGCTCTGATACGGATCTGCAAGAATTGCAAATGAGAGTTGAGTAGTGAAAAGCTCATAGTGAAAAGCTCATATTGTTACCAAACAGTGTACCCCTTAGAATGACACCCTCTAATATAGTGATAATTCTTATTAGAGGTGATATTTAAAAAAGTGTCAAGAGACACAACCTTTTGATGATTGTGTGTAACTAATGAAATGTCAAGAGACAACCTTTTGATTTAGTCAAAATGTTGTCACTTCTTAAGACTGTAACCTTTGGGTTACCATTAGTTTACCAATAGTTGTGTCATTTGTCAACCAGTGCATAATGACCTATAAATAGAAGTCTGCACAAATGAATGCACTCAATTTCCTTTATTTATCATCAACTTGTGGAACAAATATCCTCGCGGGAGTGTCACCATATTGCCAAAATTCCACTTCTATTTGTTCTTCATTTTCAACACATATAACCAAATATAAAACACACATAGATGGAATAAATAACAAAACAACTTACATTTGAGTCAAATTTACAATCATGGCCTGAGCTTCTTCGGTAGATGCGATTGTCACAAAAGTAAATTAGCGTCTACTTTTCCCATTGTTCTGCTTTATTACCTCAATTTTTAATACACATAACCAATTCCCATTACTCAAATTTCTATGGTAATCAAAATCTTTAATCCATACGACAAAGTTCTCAAACCGATTATTCAAAGTAACATAATTCAAAACCCAAAATTCATATTTGCATAAACATGAAAGAAAGAATAAGAACCTCAATGTCCTTCACAGTTCCCACTGGCCAAAGAGGTCCTTCATGGAACAAACACTAATTTTGTTCAAAATTGACCACCTTACACTTATAACCAATCTTGCTAAAAAAAGTGAAGGGACAAAATAGTAATACCTCTTGAATGGTCCAATGACTAAAAGCAACCCGGTTGGGAACTGCTTCACGAAAACATCTCTTTTTTCCCATGAACCTTCCAGCAAGAAAAACCAAAATGGGTAGAATTAGATAAAAAAAAAAAATGGGGGAAAAACATGTAAGCGCGCAGGAAGCTGGTCCTTGGAACAACACAATGTTTGGTTTGCTCTCCGCATGCCAATCAAGAGGCTTTTTCTTTTTTAGGAACAAAGACATCAGAATTTAGGAAAAAAGAGTACCAACAGATCTCGAACTTAGCAAATCAAGCTTTGACCCGCCCACAGAACTTGTCCTTCTCCTGAGTTGTCTGGAACCAGCCATGCCCAAACTTGGACGATGTATCAATGAACTTGAGCTTAATCTCCTCCATAGCAACCCTAGTCGTCTGCTTCAAGAGTGATTGCCTAAAGGTGACCACTCACTTCTTAGGGCCTTCACAGCATCCCTTTATCAAAAGATAGTCCTCCTTCACAGCACCATAGTGGGGGAATCCTCCCATTGGAGTAATTTCCTTCTCAGTCCTGTCGAATTCAATCATGGCCAAGTGAGACTCTTGGCCTGCCTTCTAAGCCTGTAAACTTTCTTGTTCATCTCCGTGCGGTGATGGTAACCAACCAAGAGGCTTGGTGGGCGTCCTGAGCTTGGTGGTTCTACGCTTCCACTTTACACTTCGGCGCCATGGGTTTCTCTCTCTCCCTCTCCCTCTTTCCCCCGCTCCCTCCCTCCTTCTGCGTTAGTGAATGAAAATGAGAGACTCTGCCTTTCTTGTGCGCAGTTTAAGAGGGCGATTTTAAAATTTTACCGAAAATTTGAGAGGAAGGAGGGCGCCAATTTAAAATTTTCATCCTGATTAATTTTTTTATAATTTTACTCTTTTGGTTATTAACCTATTATTTATGCACACTTGGCGTTTTAGTAAGAGAATAATTTAAACAATTTAATTGGACACATGTAATCTTATAATATTTTATATTTTTATTTGATTTAAAAGATAATTTAATAATAATAACTAAATACAAAATTATTTTCCAGGATTCTAAAAAAATAACAATATCTTGTGAACTACATTAAAAGAGTTGTATTGAATACATAATTATAAATAAGGTCGTAATACTATACTATATTAATATTTAGAACTTTTATTTGATTTAAAAATAATTTAATCATCATCCTCTTCATCTTCCACTACTTCATCTTCATCTTGTTCTTCATCTTCTATTTGCTATTTTATTTTTAAAAACATAAACAATATAATTTTAAAATAAAAATAAAAGTTTAAGTTAATATAATTACTAGTACAAAAGGGTAATAATATAAACGCGGAAAAATTCTGTTTTACTGGCATAAGAAATAAATGCTGACAATAACTTATATTTATCGGTGCATAAAAAAATGCCGGAAATGTGAACGCCGGAACTATTATATATTGTTGCCAGCGTATTAATGTAAACGTCGGCAAAACTTCTTATTTATTGGCACAAAAAATAAACGCCGGCAATAATATATTTGCAGGCACATACAAAAATGCCGAAAATATATATGTTGATAAATTGGGTTTTTTTTGTAGTATATATGTTATGTTTTTTAGTTGCCTTTTGCTATGCTTAAGACAATTTGTCTTTTTTTGTAATATGTATTATGTAATAGTAATACTAAACATCTAGTGAAATTATTTTTATTTATTTTTAATTATGTAGTAAGTAGTAAGTAATATAGTATTATAGTTACTAGTTAGTAGTAATAGAAGAAAATTACAAATGACATTAAAATTAAAATGAAATTGACTATTTAAAAGGGTTTAAAAATTCAACAAATTTGAATTTGAAATCAATTAAAAAATAACTCAAAAAGATCTTAGATAATAAATTGAGAAAAAAAAATCCCAAAAAATGTTGAATTGGGCAAGAACAAAGGCCCAAAAAAGGGCCCAAGAAAAATGGCCCATACCAACCAAAATGATCGGTAACTGGCTGGAACAGGTCTGGTCAGTTTCACCCCTCTGCATAGGTCAGTTTCGTCTGATTTTTAGTGAGAAAACTGATCGGTCAGTTGATCTCAGTTTTGGAGCAAACGAAAGCTTTGAGATTGCAATTATTTATCATAGATTTCAAATTGAAATAAAATAAAAATAAAACTGGAGATGGAGGCTACAGGTGAAGGAGGACAGCTCGGCAACAACAATTGGTCCATTAGGCTCTCAACTGTGTTGTCGTACTCCCTCTCTTCACCTGAGCTTTCTCCAAAGAAAATTGAAAAATAAGAACACAATAAAATACTCTACTCTACTCTACTCCTAACTCTAATTGTCTAATTCCTAATTAACTCTGCCCAACATGAAACCACTTTTCTTGTTGAATGGAGATGCCCTCATCTTTCTCACTTTCTTTTTAGGTGAAATCCCAGATGAATTTTCTGCAAGCTTTAACATATCTGATATGAACTTCTGGCTTAGCATTTGAGGTTTTTGTTTGTTGCCCCTCTGATCTTTGTCGTTGCAGGGGGCTTAGCAGCCTTGGCATTTGCAGCGAGTGGTATCAGAGCGATTACGTCTTTGGGTAAAACCATAAGTTGTCCTAGGAATGCTTGGCACTTGATGATAGGATTGGAATATAATAGTTATAGGCTTGAAATCTGTAGCTATAGGTTTGAATCCTTAAGAAGGAAGAACGTTGAAGTTTAAGTATGCAGTTGACCACTATTGTGAAGTAAAGAGAGAGTAGAACTCTGCTTTAGGAAAGGTAAATGTTGACACATTGGTTTGTGCACTTCAGGAGGAAAAGACCAATGGTGCGCAGACAACATGACGACTTATCTCTAAGGTCACGAGATCAGTAGGCTAGGAACCCTCCGTTAGAAGGAGGTTAAGCTATTGCAGAAGCCATACGGCAAATGACCGAGGTTGTAAGACACCAAATGGAGCAAGGGCGGGATATGAGACAAGAGCGACCTAGGGGCGAAAATCGAGGATGTCCGTTTGAGAAAGTTTTGGTGTACCGATGCCCAGATTTTATGGGAACGGAAGGAGTCTTGAAAGCCAATAAGTGGCTCGATTTAGATCGAACTTTCGGCATCAGTGGGTGTACTGAGAGTCAAAAAGTCCAATATGCTGAACACTTACTTCAAGGAGAGGATGGCAAATGGTGGGACATGAAGAGACAGCTTTTAGCACAAGAACTGGGTGATATCACTACTCTTACTTGAGAATGTTTTAAGAAAGAATTCGATAGTCATTTCTTCCCAGAAACAGCCAAACAATAGAAGGCATTCGAGTTTACAAACTTGACCCAAGGAAGTATGTAATTGGAACAATATGTAGCTCGTTTCATGGAATTAGGCAGATTCACCCCACACCTGATTGGCATGGAGAAAATGCAAGTGAGGAAATTCCAAGATGGGTTACAGTCGAGGATTCGAAACCAGATTACTTGCTTGCAGATTGAGTGCTCTCGGGGACTAGTGAACGTTGCTTCAATAGCAAAGGCGAAGCAACAGAATTTGATTACTCAAGTTCAGAACGATCGTAAAAGAGGACTTCCCTGCTCACCTGGAAAGAATATAGGAGAAAAGGCCCCTTGCACTCTAGATAAAGGAAAAGGAAAGATGGCCAGAAACATGGTGACTGTGATGCCACCACCCTGTCGTAGTTGTGGACGAAAGTATAGTGGTGAATGTCGGTTCGCCACCGGTGCATGTTTTGGATGTGGTCAAACTGGCCATATGATTCGAGACTGTCCACGTCATGAGTTCTTTAGAAACTCATATCAACTATCATGACTATTTTACTTTTATGCAAGAAGTATTGGGATCTTATTTTTCGGTACCATGATTAATATTTCCTTTAAATGGACTTAAGTTGACTTTCTGCTGCGATATATTGCATACTGTTAGCTATCAATAGGTGCATTGCATCTTATCTGTCATGTAAGAAGGGCAGGTAACCCTAGTGTTGCATGTCCCAGCGTTTCAGTTTCTGTCAAGTCCCAGGTAGGGACTGGGGGCACCACATTATCTGTCATGTACGAGGTGTGTGTAGCCTTGTGTTACATGTCTCGACGTTTCAGTTACCGTCCAATCCCAAGTGGGGGCTGAGGGCGCCACATATTATAAAAATCATAAGTTTGAGGTGTGAAAAGTCAACTCGTCTACTGTGTGGCCAACAAGAAAAGGCCGACAAGAGTCATCAACAAAGGCAGTCAAAAAGGTATGGAATATTTCCATAAAAAAAGAACAAAAAATAGAAGTAGAAAAATCCAACCTGCCGAATAGAGGGGTAAACAGAGAGATACTTGAAAGTGCAATAAAGGAATGTATGTTGAAAGATTTACAATGATTGAGAAGAGATGTTTGTGTTAGAAATGAGAATGCTCTATTTATTCTGTTGATGTTCAAACTTGAGTTATCTTGCTTTATTTGAGTCCTACCTTTTCTTTGTAGCCCTCTCTAACCTTACATTACAAGCTTAATAAAGACCTATTAATCCCTAGTGATAGTTTCTGTTCTACATTAGTGGAGAGTAATTTGAAAAGCAAGCCTATGGAGGGTTTAGAGATCCATTATTTATTTACTTGTTTGCATAAAACTATCTGGGGAGCTAATGATGAAGTGAGAGTGATAGGTATGCATGAATGTGGGAATGGATAATGCGATGGAATTGAGTTTTGAATTAACTTTTGAACTTGATTGATCTTGAATGATTCATTTAAATTATAGACTTTTGACAATCTTTGAGGCAATAAATTTTATTAATCAAACAAATGCTTGTTTTAATCGTCTTTCTTTTCTTGTTTGCTTAAGGGAGAGCAAAGCTTAAGTTTGGAGTATTTGATAAGTGTTAATTTATGTGATCTTTATCACTCTTTTATTTATGAAAAGTGTCATTTTCCCTTCAATACTAATGATTTTATTTTATTTCTATATATTTTTCTTCATTTTCTTGAATTTGAAGGAATGTGAAGATTTAGTACAAAAAGAGAGCATTTTGGTACAAAAGAAGATATTATGGATCCAGACTGATGAGAGGTAATGAGATCTAAAGATAACCGATGAGATTTGGGCGAGGAGCCTCGTCCCGTGGGCAGCAAGAAGATTTCTCTCGCCTAAAGGTGAGAAGACTTACCATAGGCGAGGAGACTCGCAACTAGAAGGAGGGACCAGAAGGAGCGAAGACTTGGCAACAAGGCTCTAGGCGGTTAGATTGGGCGACTAGTCTAAAACGACCAACTTAAAAGACCAGCCTAAACGATATCGTGGGCAACAATTAGAAAAGACGAGAGGAGTCTTTCATCTTGATCGGGAGTCTTTGCACTCGGTAGGCGAGGAGAGGGTTGTGTGGTCTTTGTGACCTCCACGCTCGTTCATTTGTGACCTCCACGCCAATTATATCAGCACACAAGGCATCTACCCAGTGGGATAATTCCTTCCGACCGGGATCAATCTGCTGCTAACCAACAAATCTGAGTTTCGAGTTCCAAGTTTCGCAATCAATCTGTTGGCGACCAAATCCTCCTGAGCTCCGCAATTCAAGCTGCATGTCACTGAATCTTTCATTTTAGATAATCTCGTTATTCTTAGGATAATTTCTTTTATGTTAACATTTATCTTCAGAAACTATTTTGCAAATCTTTAGGCTAGATTGTAGTCACAATTATCTTGTTTCGATATTTGAATTTCGACATCTATTTAATCTCGACTTGTGGGATGAATAGGTGTTGGTTTTGAGTTTGAGTCTAACTCTGAGTTTAGAGTTCTAGAATTTATTCTTCAAGTGTTCTTTCGAGAAGGCGGAACTGGAGGGCCAAGGCGAGAGTCGCATGCTTCATCAACCGACTTCAACGAAGAACACCAGTTTTATTCTTTTTCTTTTTAATTTCATTATGAACTAATTCTATTTTCTAGAGCTTTGATGTAACCTAACATTGAACACACAGTTTATATTCCAAGTTATTTTATTTTTAATATTTCTATGATTGAGTGTTTATTCTTTGTTCTTAATGCTTACAATTTTCTACCTAATTATTGTTCGATCTTTTGGATTGCAATGAGACCGAGAGGTAATTTGTGATTAAAGCTCTAGAATTAAATATCATTAGTTGAGCGAAAGTATAGATACTTTACTACGACTAGTATGATTTTCAAGAAAAATCCAAAGAACTTAATGAGTCTCCAATTAGTTAAATTCACATAGAGATATGGAGTTATTAGTTTGAGATATTTTTGGTATTGTTCAAGAGAAAATATTGAATAATTAAGGGATTTTTATCATCAACTTGGGATAATTAGAATTCTATAACAAGGAAGAATAAATTGTGTGGGATTTGTTAGGTAAAGTCAAACGTTCTAGATCTATTCTTATTATCTTTAAAATCTGAATATTAGGCCTCATTTGTTTTCGCAAATGAGATGAGTTGAAATTAAAGTTAAAATATTGAATAAAATATTGTTGAAATATATTTTTTAATATTATTTTTTGTTTTGAGATTTTAAAAAGTTGAATTACTTATTTTATTTTGTATTGGAATTTGAGAAACTTGTAATGATGAGATGAGTTGAGAAGTTTCTTGAAAACAAACGAGGTTAATTTTACTTTCTTCAGTTTAATTTAGATAAACCATTCTTCAAATTTCGGTTTTCCAAATAGTAATTACTTTAGTCAGCATAATTATTCCATGTGAGTTCGATATCCGTTTTCTTTAAAATAATTTACTACTTGTTATGATTCTGTGCACTTGCAGATATATTTTAATGCGAACAATTATTCATATTTCAATAGATGTGCATTTAGCATAATGCGTTTACTAAACGTGTATATCGCAGTTTTTTTTTTTCACAAGAACATTACCTATTCATTGATAATAAAGGTCACAGTACAGATATATAAACTTTTATACATATGAGGTTGGTGGATATTTTCCACTGTGAAAATCCAATAAGCACGGTGGAATTTTAATAAGGGGTATGCTTCCAGTTACATTGTTGGAGGCTACCTATTACGCAATTGCATGTGCGTATCGATTTTGAGATCGATGTATTTTAACCATTTGGATTCAAAATTGTTTAGCATTTAGTCTTGTGTCTCTAATGATGCCTTCTACAATCCAGTCTTGACTTTCTTTTTATTCCTTCAAATTTGTTATTGTTCTTTGAGAGTCTGCTTTAATTATGACATTCTTTAGTTGCTTACATTGAGCTTCTTTCACTCCAATGAATCTTGCCATTGCTTCTCCTTGATTTGGGTTGCAGCTTTTGGAGTGGACTGCTACTACAAAAGAGATGTCTTTGTTATGTGATCTGCCTATTGCAACTGAGGTGCTACTACTTGCTCTCACTGCTACATCAAATGCTATGGACATTTCTTTGGAGGAGGGGGGACCCAATTGATGTTTTGGTTTCGCTCTTTCCATTCCCATGCACTACTGTGATCCCTATAGGACTGACTGACTTGTGCTACAAATTGACCTATGGATAGACTTTTGGAAGTGTGAACAATTTGGTTTCTGTAAAACCAGATGTAACACCTCGCTTAATTAACTCTTGATTAATCCTTAAGTAATCTAGATTAGGTTTTTAATTATGGGTTAATCACTTTCATTAAGATTGGTAATGGGATTAGCATTAATGTTGGTACTTAGTGTTAATGAGCTAAGGATTAGAGATGCAAGCACATTAGTAATTTTGGTGAGGCTTTTTAGGACTCAAGTGCATTCATGGGCCTAGCCCAAAAAAACCTTGAACCAAGCCCTTAGGAAATCAAGGCTAGTTTTGGCCTAAGTATAGGAAGGTATAAGACCTTTGGTGTAGATTGGACCTTTGGCCCTTTTCAAGCCCATATGGCCCAAAGCTATGTTTGGACTCATTTTACCATTAAAAGACCAAAAATCCAATACACCATACCATTGGTTTCCTTAAGCCCAAATCACACTCAAAGTACCCAAATTAAGTTTTGAAAATTTGCTAAGGCCATTAACCATCATACTTGAGGTTAGTGCATTTTAAGCTATGCTTTGAAGTTTAATCATGCTTAATCTTTTCTTAAAGTTTTTAATTCAAATTTTCTTGAATTAATACTCCCTTAAACCATGATTAGACCATTTTAATACCCTAGCTAAACCATTCCACATGTCATTAAGAAAAATTACATAACAAGCCCAAACCATGCTTCAATCGGTTTTGTGCATTACCCTTTGTAATGCTTGGACTATTTTGCCCTTGGGCCCAACACTTTTGTCGTTTATCCTCAAGGGTAATATGGTCCTTAAACACCTCATGAGACCCTCCAAAAGTCAGTTTGAGCCTTGGACGAAATTTGTTGCATCAACCAACTCAAAGAACAAAACCGGGTGCACCTTGGTCTAGTTTGTGTAGGAACCATTTGGATTGAATTTGAACCAGCCTCCTGCTAGGACTGGGCAAAATTCTGAAAATTCCGACTCCGCCCGACATCCGCTCCGATTCCGACTCCAACAGAGTCGGAGTGGTTTGATTTCGGAGTCGGAGTTCGAAGCTACTCTGAAATGAGTTCGGAGTCGGAGTCGGAGCTTCATGGAGCTCCGACTTCCGACTCCAAAATTTTTTTAAAACACCCAGATGTCGTTTTACATCTGGGGTTTTCTTAAAAAAAAAAAGAAACGACGCCGTGGGACGGCGTCATTTTATGGAACGGAGGGGGCCAAAACGCAGGAGCCCCCTTCCCTTCTTCTTCCTTCCTACGTCTCACATCTCTGTTCCTTCCTGCATCTCACGTCTCTGCTCGTCCGCAATCTGCTGCCGTGCTGCGTCTCACGTCTCTCTCGCGTCTTGCATCTCCGTTGCCGCCGTTCGTCGTTGCTCCTCCGTGCGACTTCAAGCCGAGCTTCAGCATACGGTGAGAGTGACGGGTTCCGAACTTCCGAGCCCTAGAATTAAATTTAGTAGTTTAATTAATTAATTTTATGTAAACGTCTCTCGCTGTCTTGTGAATTGATATTTTGTTGTGATTCGTATGAATTGATTTTGTAAATTTGTAGTAAGGAAGTGTGTTTAATGAAATGTATGATGTGTTTGTAATTTGTTTTGTATGCATGCATAGTGTTTGATAAAATGTGTAAGAGATGTGTAAGAGTCAAGAGATGTGCATAGAGTCAAGCTAGTTCATTTGCTACGTTTTCTTTACATGTAAAACAAATAACAAAGTCATTGAAACCACCCAAGCATAAATAGATAAGAAAAGAAACCAGCCAAGCATGAAGCATCCACAGCAACATGCAGAAAACAGGACCTATGAAAAAAGAATGTGTTCAATTAAAAGTGTTGGGGTCCAAAAGATTTCTATTTTATACTCGGTCTTTTTTTTTAAAGAATACCTAATGAATATAACAAGTTGCAGATTATATCTAAGATATTTAGCTCATAGCATGATTTTATGTAATTAGCTGCTTTCCCTCTGTCAATTTTTTGGTCAAAACTATTATTATTATTATTATTATTATTTTTGGAGGAGCATTTTTTTCCCCGTAGTGGATGAATAAACGTTATCCCCTGCTGCATAAACAAATTTGTAGAGTCGGGAATCTTGGAACCTATCCTTGTAAAATTCTACCACTAGTAACAAAGAATGGAGGGATGTCGAGAGACTGCCCATCATCCAGTACGGGCTAGGAGACTGGTTACATCCAATTATCAAAGCAAAGGCAATGTAAATAAGGCTGTACATAACATCTTTGAAAAAAATAGATATATGACTAAATATCTAGCTAGTTTAAAAAGAAGCCGATTCTACAATCATTAGCATCACTTTAGCTTTGATCTCAATCGATGGCTTTCTTTTCTCCATGTGACACTCCAATACATGAAGAGAATAAAAAAACATGCAGGTCTTCTCTTTGTTCTTCTGATTTTCTTTATTTTTCTTTTTGAGTGTTGGTCTTATATATATATAGGTGGAAGATCTTTTAATTCTACTCTCATGCTGACGTAAATGCAGCTTTTTTGTTCAGAGTGTTGTGGATTGGAAAATTTATATAAGTTGAGGCTAAAATGGAAGTATTCATCATTTATTTATATATCATGTAAACTATATATATATCCATATATATATATATATTGGCCTATTTTGATTATTGGCCAATATATATGTAAACTATAAGTTGAAGCTTATTCATTTCTTCTTTCCATTTGCTTTTAACACGTTGTTTTTCTAAATCAGAAAATTTTGCAAGATAGGCTTTTCGCCTTTGCTTATTTTCTGCTGAAGCAAAATCATTAAAAAGTTCAATTAAATTGATCTTAAAAGGTTTGTTCAAAACAGTTAAATTATGATGAACAGGTGCAATAGGGGCTTGCATATCTGAAGTTGTTGGTGACATGGAATAGTTATCTTCTTTGTCAGCTTCATCATTTATGTTTTGATCTTTGGAAGATCCAGCTCTTTATGTTGTGTAAAAAGCAGAAGTAATTTGAGAGGATGTGGAAAATCCTTTCAATTTTAAAGCAGGTTTTGGAGGTTGGACTGTTCGTACTGAATCTTCAAGGATTTGGTTAAGATTAGGGCTATTCCTTGGATTGTTCTGGACAAAATCAACAAAACTAGATCTGGAGCTGGTAAAAGAATTTCTTCTTTTGCTTGAGGCTTCAGGTCTATTAAAAGAAATTTTAACAGTTCCATTCAAATATTGTTGGATGATGTCAACATCAGCATCTGGAACAATATTTCTAGGAGGTGGAGGTATTTCTTGTTCCAAAGTCCATTCAGTGGGAAGGGTTATATCTTCCCAATAAATTCTTTTTGGAACTTTGATGTCCACATCTGGAGAAGTACTTTGGATCAGTAGAATATTTTTTCTAGAAGGTTTAACAATAGCTTTATATATATATATATATTGGCATATATATATTAGACTTCCTCAATATCTAGCTAGTTTAAATTGTGAACCTTGTCTGATTATTGGCCTATTCTTCTATATATATATATATATATATATATATATATAATATATATATATATAATATATATATATATATATAGGATTCAAGTCTTAATTTATATATGCGTGTTATCTCATTTGGATTATTAAACTAATTTTTTTTTCATTATTATTTTTTCAGCTTCTTTGATTGTGACATGGATTGTCCACAAGGGGATGTGGCGGATGCCAATGCTACAACTACACCGGTGGGTACTTCCACCCTAGAGCCACATCTAGGGCAGCTACATCTAGAGCAGCTACATCTCGAGTAGCTACTTCTTGTGTGAGTAGTCGACTCCCACTCCCAGTTGATATAGAGGATGAGGATATGTTCAACAAAGAGGAAGAGATGCCCATTGAGCAAGATCAACCACCACGGCCTTCTAAAAAGAGGTCGTGGACATGGGAGCATTTCACTAAAATTCCTGTGATGTTTCGAACCTGGTAGCAAGATGTCATTACTGTGGATCACTTTATGGATGCCATTCGAAGAAGCAAGGTACCAGTGTATTAATAGCACATCTAAATGGTTGCCAATGATATAAGATAGCGAAGGGATTGCAAGCCACTGATCAAACCAACCTTAGTTACCAAACTTCTACAGCCATTGATGGTACACAAAGTAAAAAATTGGTCATCCCTCAATATAGTGAGAAGATGTTGAGGGATATGCTTGCAGATATGATAATTACTGATGAGATGCCATTTACGACAGTCGAGAAAAGAGGCTTTCGAAAGTTTCTAAATTTTGTTGAGCCACGATTTTCGATTCCATCACGGTATATAGTGATGTGAGATTGTATGAAGAGGCATGCAAAGGACAAGGAGGAGATGAGGAAGATGTTTATTACCACTGGCCAGAGAGTGTCGTTTACGACTGACACATGGACTTCCATACAGAACGTCTGCTACATGTGTATCACAGCACACTACATTGACAGTGAGTGGATTTTGCATAAAAAAATTATTGGTTTTAAAGAAATTGTGGATCATAAAGGTGCATCCATTGGGGCGAAGATGGATCATAAAGGTGCATCCATAAGCGGAACACGACGGTGAGCGATGATGTCATTCGGGCCCACGAGTTTATTCACGTTCGATGCTGTACTCATATCATTAACCTCATAGTTGTTGAGGGATTAAAAGAGGTTGATGATTCCATAACCCGAGTCCGCAACATTGTATGATATGTGAGGAGTTCCCCTCAAAGGCTTGCCAAGTTTAAGGCAATAGCAGAATATCTGAAGATTGAATGTTCTAGTATGCTGTGCTTGGACGTTCTGACTCGATGGAATTCTACATACGATGTTGGATGTGGCACAAAAGTACCAAAAAGCATTCGAGCGGATGGAGGTCGAGGATGGGGGCCTGAGGTATGCTTTGTTGGAGCCAGCAGGACAGGGGCTCGGTGCGCCGGATGCACATGATTGGACCAGTGTGAGTTATTTTGTTGAATTTTTAAGAACTTTTTATGAGATAACCATGCGGCTATCTGGATCCAAATATACGACTGCAAACTCATTTTTCAGCGAGCTCTAGAAGCTTCACTTCTAGTTGGAAAATAGTTGTACTGAGTCTGCTGGATTGTTATCTGCTATGGCTACGAGGATGAAGATCAATTATGATAAATATTGGGAGAATATTGAGAAGATAAATAGATTGCTATTTATGGCTGTGATCCTTGACCCCCGAGTTAAGTTGGCCGTTCTAGAATTTTGGGTAAATTTCATCCTCGGGGCAGTGAAGGCTGCAGAGTTTATTAGATTGCTAAAAAGTGATGTTGATGACTTATATAATTATTACAGTACTAGTACTAAGCCTTCATCCGTAGCTGGTAGCTCCTCACATTCGAGGCCGACACGATCGACAGTTTCCTCAGGTGATACTAACCCATCTGTAGGGGTTAGAGGCCATCGTATTATACGGCAGTATCATCAACTCATGTCAACAAGGAATATTATGCATTGTACATATGAGGTTGAACAATATTTTATGGAAGCTGTCGAGGCACCTATGTAACGCCAATCCTTGTGGTGGGACTTTTTCCAAATTTTTTTTTTATTTTTTTTATTTTTTTTATAGAAGGACGACGGGAATTACCGTCCTATTTAAAACTTTTCACTTGCATACCCAAGGTGTGAGACTCCACGTTTATAGATTAAAATGTGATTTGAAAATGAAAGGGGTTTACAGCGGAAAACATAAATCTTATAATAAAAAGGCCTCTCGTACGTTTAAAACTCTTGCCTAGACTTCCGTACTCTTCCCCATGGGCTGTGTCCATCCTGATCGTGCAGTTCCTGTGAGAGGGAGGGACATGCATAAAAACTAAAATAAGTCGAAGACTCGTAAGCATTACTTCATACCGTTAAAAATATAACAATATAGGTTTTCATTCATGCATTCATCATTCGTACATACTATTACGTGCGTGCATACGTGCGTTCGTTTGAAAACTTCACTGAACGGGGTTTTTCTCTTTTAAACATGGGCTTCCTTTTCGTAAAACGTTTCTCCCGTCAGTGCCTTCATTTCTGCAAGAGTTCGTACATGTTTACGCGCGTTCTTTTGAAAACGTCACTGGACGGGGCTTTTCTTTCAAAAGACTTTCCTTTCTTTAAAAACGTGTCCCCCCTCAGTGCCTTCATTTCTTAAAGATTCGTGCATTCGTGCGTTCGTACATGCGTGCATACATCCATTCGTTCTTATCACTTTCATAGGCCAGTACACACTGTTACGCCCCGTGTGTTTGGGGTTAGCGGTCTTCCTTTGGACCCGGATTCCGCCCGTGGCCACAGGTGGGGAATCCCTTTTCATAGGGGGCAGCACTGGGTGCACTTTCAGTACTACTTACCCGGCATTGCAATCTGCCCATTCATTGGTACCCTTTCCTTTCAGTCATGTGTCCATTACGTATCTTCATACATTCATGCTTTCATTTCTTTCTTTGTTTTTCATTCGTTCATTCATGTCAGCTCGAAAGAGCTGGAGCTTTCATTCAGTTCATTCTTTCATTCATCGGTCCTTTCTTTTCATGAGAAAACATTTCTTTTCATGAGAAAGCATTTCTTTTCATGGATAAACATTGTTTGGGGCGTAGGCCCAAAAATCGTCTTTTCGTGTTTCAGTTCATTTCAGTTCTATCTTTTCTTTAACAGTTCGTTCTTGAAAACTTCATTTGAGAAAATACATGGGCTTAAATATCGGCTTTCGTGGCATCCATAAGCGTCACCTTTGAACGTCGTCTCTCATGGCATCAATGAGAGTCACCTCGTGGCGCACATGAGAGCGTCGGTTTGTAGGATCCACAAAAGCATCTGTTGTCATGCCCTTCATGCATCTTCATCAGTTTATGGATTTTCTTAGAAAATACATACAATAGATACAGCGTATAGTCATCCATTCACATGCGTACAATTAATACTTTAGTTGTGTAAAAAGGGGCTGCCAAGGAGGGGCCGTACATACTTATACCTTTTAACAATTAGCATTTTCTTTCTTAAAACGTCTTTCATTTCTTTTCGTGAACATCTTAAGGGAAAAGCGTTTCTTGTATCTTTGAAAAATCTAGATGAGTATGAACGTAACACTTACCTGGACTCCATGCTACTTACATGTCATTCAGTCCATTCATGCTTGTCAGATGGCGACCTACATGCATAGACATAACTTAACATCATTCTCTATCTAGTACATAAGCAACTTGAACTATAAATAGAACTACGCTATACTTGGAACACTCTCCTTCTATCCATGCACTTACGAGCCCTTTACTATGTTAAAACCTTCGGGGACCCATTACAGTCACCCATCTTCCAACTCATGTCTTGCCTCGAGTGCTCATCCACTAAAGTGAACTCATGATTCACCTTAGGATTAAGACACTAAGGCCTCTGTCTCATTCTTCTCATTAACCTGATTCCGATGCATGACTCTAACCAACTAAGTCACGCATCCCATCCTTAGACAGTACACCCGTCACTTTCTTCATGCATCTTAGCCCATACAAATCCGCATTCCCATCCAGACAAGTCATACGGCTCTAAGCCAACTCTGAGGCTTAAGCACCGTGTAACTATACTCAGGATAGATTACCCATTACATATGGTGAATCCATCCGGCACATGTGTCTAACCAGACCACACATGTACTCTATCCCTTATCACCTAAGATCAACATATATAACACGTTGATCACCAACTTCGAGGGACAAGGGTCATACTCCGATACCAACCTTCTCTTAACCCGGCTAGCATGGCTCCTCATGCTACCCGTCCCTTTGATAGTTCATCCCAACACTTAACACGACAAGACTCCAATCATAACCATGTCTTATGCCACGTCATACAGCTCGAGACTGCTCCCAAGCTACACCGTGACCTTGTCGCGTTATCCAAAACTCTGGTACATAAATTCTTAACTCATCACGAGTACGATTCCTTACGTACTCCCGACACAACGTGACATTTTGTCATGTTCCCATTACGCCATTCATACCCTATCACTTCACCACATGGCAATCACGACTGTCAGTAACCACGTCACTTCGTGATGTTGCCCAGTCATGCTTCTGCTGCGTACTCTTACACTTGTTCCACTACTTCGCCCATCACAAGCACGACTGTCAGTAGTCATGTCACTTCGTGACATTCCTCAGTCATGCTTTCGCTGCGCACTCTTGTACTTGTTCTGCTACTTTGCACATATTCCTAACCATAAGCCCATCACGGTGACACTTGCCACCTCAGACTACAGGCTGTGCCATAACTACTTCGGGACACTGTTCCATAGTTCCCGACACTATCCATCACGTTCTATGCCCATCAATTACATAACCATCCTTATCTCTACGACACGCCGCACGGAAATGTCGCTGCCATGTGGAGTACACTCCACGTATACTTCCTTCATACATACCATGCCACATCACCACTATGGCATACCCGCCATATGGTACATCACTATATCACATGGAGTACATTCCTTGTGTACTCCATCCACATGCATTACGCCACATTACCATTAGGGCATATCTGCCACTTGGTGCATCTCACCATCACATGAAGTACATTCCACTTGTACTCCCCACATACGCTCCATCACCACTATGGTATACCCGCCATATAGTGCATCACTATATCACATGGAGTACACTCCTCGTATACTCCCTTCATACACACTACGACACATCACCATTATGGCATCCCTGCCATATGGTGCATCGCTCCATCACATGGAATACACTCCGCGTATATTCCATGCACTTACGACACATCACCACTACGACATACCCGCCATATGGTGCGTCACTCCATCACATGGAATACACTCCGCATATATTCCATGCACGTTACGCCACATCACCACTATGGCATACACGCCATATGGTGCATCGTCCACCACATAGAGTACACTCCACATGTACTCCCCACATTCGCTCTATCACCACTATGGCATACTCGCCATATGGAGTACATTCCCCATATATCCCCTTCATATATCATACCCCACACAGAGTACACTCAGCGTGTACTGTTCCCGTTCCACATACACCACGCCACATCACCATTATGGCATACACGCCATATGGTGCATCAATCCACCACATGGAGTACATTCCACATGTACTCCTTTTACACGCACTACCCACATAGTACACTTCTCCGTGTACTCATCCCGTTCTACCATATGCCAGGAGGGTATATTTTACATATAATCTCCTTGTCTCACATTACGCCACATACAAAGTACACCCAGCATGTACTCTTCCCATTCCACACAACGCCACGGCATCCATACAACACATGCCCCACAACTGCATTACACAGCACAGTCCACAACACTTCACAATACACCCAACACTTCATCACACAACACCACATCACAATGCCACAACTCCATTAATACTAATAGCACAGTCCACAACCTAGTTAACTAATCAATATCCAACATAATTAACGAGGGATAGAGGGTTATACCATCGACAGGATAACCCGTGCGTTGCTCGTTGACCGTCATAGCCGATGATGTCGACAGTGTCGTACGTGGCGGCTGACCCACGTACGTTAACTGTTTAGGCATTTGGATAGCTAGGTGTGGTCTTGGAAGGGCTCGTGATGGTGGTGAGGTGCATAACACGGCGGCTCGAGCCGTGTGCAGTGGCGGTCAATCACGAGCAGTAACTGTCCATCACGTGCAGTGATTATCCACCACATAAAGTGGTGGCTTGGACATAGGGCTCGGCTAAGGGAGGTGCGGTGGATCTCGTGGTGGCGTCGAGGTGGCGCCATGGTGGCTCACGGTGGCGAATCTGGCCATACCGTGGAGGAGAAGTCGTGGGAGAGTGAGAGAGAGTGTGCTTTCGTGGGTGGCAGATCGGGGCCATGGGAGGTTGGGTTGGCTTGGTGGTGGCCTAAGGAGGCTGATGACGGTGGTTACCCACCATGGGTGGCGGTGCACGATGGTGCACGGCGTGCAACCCGTGCGTGCATGAGGGGGAGAAGTCGTTCGGTGGTCGTGGGTGCTGCGCACGGCGGCTCTAAGGGCCGCACACGATGAAGTCGTGAGTGGGTCTCCTTGTGCATGCGTGCGTGTGTGCGACGGAGGGAAGGTGGCTATTTAACAGGGGCTGAGTTCGCTGGGGAGTGGTGGCCGGTGGTAGAGGAAGCTGCCGTGGAGGTGGTGCCATTGGAGGGCGGCGCACGGTGACGCTACACGCACCAAGCCTATACGGGCTGTGCACTTCCGAAATGGAGAAAGGGAGAGCGTGAGAGGGAGGGGCTGCCATGGTTGATCTCACTGGAGTGGGAGGAGGTGAACGGTGCCGGCGGTGAGAGCTGGTGGCGCACGGCGGTGTCGGGCTGAGGCCTTAAGCCGTTCGGCGTGGGGTGGATCGCGTACTGCGTACGCCGAATGAGAGAGGGAGGAGAGAGAGAGCTCTGGCTGCAGGAAATGAGGGAGAAAGAGAGGGGGTCTGGGTTTATAATCTAGTCCTTTCGTCTGGGGATCTACACAACGATCTAACGACGAGGGATTAAAACACTGATTTGAACATGCGTAAATATTAACTTAATTAAAAGCGCTTAGAGGAATTAAGGTAGAATATTATTTTAAACTAACTTTAGTTTATAAAATAATATTCTTCATCATTAATAAAATGATGAAGTCTCACTTAACATATTTAAAAGGGTTAAACCATTTAATTAATAAAATTTTTCAACATAATTTAAATCCCATAATATCTTAAATAATTGAAATCATTTTAATAATAATATTAAAATGATTTTCGGCAATTATAATATTTTTGGAGCTCTTCAAGAATATTATGATTGTCGTATTTAAAATCAAATCTTAATTCAATAATACTGGAAATGTAAGACCCAGCCCATTTTAGGCCCAGGCCCGTGAAACACCTCTAGTTTTTGACGTCGCATAGAATCCCGTCCACTTTCCCTTTTCATGCATGTCGTTCAGCCTCTTCCCCCTAGGTTTTGTTTTCTCTTTACTTCTTATAACTTACTATATATATATATATATATATATATATATATGTGTGTGTGTTATCCTTCTTGACCTAGTTTCAGTGCCACTACATTATCTTCATGCTCGCAGCCGCTCAACTGTCTGTGCCTCCACCACTCACCGTGAACCTCAGCCAGCCCGCATCACACACACCAGCTATCACTCCCCCGTAAGCTCCAAACTAGTGAATTGCCACCGTCTAGCAGAGACACGTTCTGCAGCCACACCAAGAGAAACCACGCCGGTATCTAGGCCATTCGGAGTCCATCACCCCAGCCGCACGCCACCTCAGTCTCACGGTGCTGCCACCCAACGCACGTAGCCCCAGTTTCAAGCCCCGAAATACTCTGTTTTTGTTGTCAAAAACAGAGCATTGTCCAAGCCGCGGTGATCACCCTCCATTGTGAACTCCTCCGTGCTGTTCCTCCACAGAAACCGCCGGCGAGGACATTCCTTCACCCAGGTCCGCCGCACACTGCATCCACCCACGGTGAGCTCGCACAACTTCCAGTGGTGGTCCTTGCTTTCCTTCTCTCCCTCGTCCTCTCACCGTGTGTCTCTCTCTCATTTCTTTCTCTTGCCTGGCAGCTAGGCGCCACCCTCGTCCGCGGTAGCAGCCCCAGCTCCACGCCGTCGTGCTCCCCCCACCTCTCCGTAAGTGCTTCCGCCGCACCGTGTGAAGTAAAAATTTTTCTGTGTACTTACATATATATATGTGTGTGGATGTATACGTAAACTTATTTTTCTGGTGTAAATATATACATGTATGTGTATATATATATGCGGATTTTCTGGTGTAAATATATATATGTGTATATATATACGGATGTATACGTAAATTATGTTAACTTAATAGTAGGAAATAATATTGTTTTGTTTCATTTTATTTTATTTTATTTTCTGTCCTCTTATAGTACGCCTCCAAAGTTAGTGTTGGGGTGTTAGCTTAATTAAGTTTATGTTATGTACTTCGGATTTGAAATCATGAGTATATTACGTGGATTGTAAAGTATGTTTTATTTAGGCATAGACACATGAATTTATTTTGTTAAATGGGTATTTTTTATAGGGCTCATATTCTATTGGAATAGTTAGTAAGTAGACTGATAAGTAACACTTACAAAGAATATTTTAACGTATCATTTTAAAAGAATATCTTTGAATTATTATTATTTAAACAAAAATATGAATTTCTAATTATAATGAATTTATTATAGTTATGTTACTTTGTATTATAAATTATAGTAAGATATCTTTCGTAAATAAGTTAGAATTAAATGTTTAGTCGAAGTCGGATATTGATGAGTTTAGAAAGTGATGTTGAGAATAATGAGAATTTTGAGATTGAGGAATTAAAAATGGACTATTTTATAAGTTGTAGGCTTGAATATCAAAATACGAGATTGATTGGAGACTTATGGAAATTTACGTGATTATCTTATAGGTGACGATTAATTTTGGTTCGGCATTATTGAGGAAATTTTCAAAAAGCTAAAAAGTCCAGGTAAACGGGATTCCTATGCTAGATTTGCATAAAAAGAAATGAACTGAGGTTGGTTTGTAAAAATGTGCATGTTGTTTTAAAAAGAAAAAAATGAAAAATAACCTCAGTATATGTTTTGCATTCCCTCATGAGATACATATGAAAGAGAAAATAAATGTTTTTGACATGAAATGTGTAGACATGAGCAATATTTGACATGTTTCTGAAATATGCAAGAGAGTGAATATGAAATCATTGAAATTTTTATGCATGTGATATGAAATGATTTGGATCTGTTTTTTATCAAATAGAAATGATATGAATATGTTTCGCACGAGTTTTGATATGATATGGATATGATAAAACTTTGGCATACTTATCTGTTCTGAATATGGTTCTGATATGATGATACTGTTCACGTGATATGGTTGGTACCACCATGATATGATATGAGTGCACCCACTTTGGAAACAAAGTGGTCTTTTTACGTTTTCTTTCCTGTGTGCACACTCGGGGCTCCGAAATTGAAAAATGGGAAGTTCACTACATGACACTGCCTGATTTGGCCACCGGGGATGGCACAACCCTACCACGGGGGTTAAACATGGAATTCTGTTCTGATATGAGGTTTCAGATATGCTGTGCCAAGGAAATTTTGAATAAGAATATTTTTGAACTATCGCTCTGAAATTTTTGATAATATGTTATGACTCTGCATCCACAAAATAAGAAGTGTTTTGTTTTATATTTTGAAATTTGTAAATGTTCATGTTTACATACTAGTATATGTACTCTGCTTACTGAGTTGTTGATAACTCACCCCTATCTTCATAATATGTTTCAGATAATTTTGATGCAACATCTGAGAATCAGGAATAGAGAGTATTTGCAAGTTTTGTGGATTATAGAAGACTAAGTGCCTTAGGGTGCAATGACTTTTGGAGAGTAACTTTTGGTAGTATTGATATTTTATGTGACTTTGGTATATTGAGCAATGAATATTTCTAGTCTTGGTGGAAAAGTTATGTGTAACGACGAGACACCATTGATGTGCCCTTACGTAGGAACATGGATATTTGTGTTAAACAAATAGCTTAATATGTTATAGAGACTCTGGTTTATTTTTAAACGCATTATTTGGAGTTGATTTTAGGTGATATGAGTTAACTCTCCGGACCCTCTGGGATGGGGCGTTACAGTTGGTATCAGAGCCAAGTTTGAGATTCTGCAGACTATGAAGTGTCAGATTTTGGATATAGATAGGCTTCAAGAAAATTTTTCAGATTGGATGTAATTTTGGAGCAGGCTATAAGAAAGAACATTATAGGTATTTGAGGTCCCAAAAATTCCCAAACCTTAGGAATGATTTTGTGGTATAGGATTTTTACAAATCTATGAGTTGAATCCATGTTGTTTGTGTTTTGGTTTGATTTTGGAGATTTTTATCTAACAGATTTGATGGCGTTAAGGTTTTAGACTGTGGAGATTAATCATTACTACTTTTGTGCGTACTTCGCTTATCTTTATTACAGGATGCCACCTCGTCATCGAGAACGAAATGTGTCAGATTTGAATGCAACCAATAATGGGAGGGAAGCAAATACGAGTTCTTCCGAAGTACTACCAGCAGCAGCGCATCAACTTATAGACGATCTCGCACAGAATCCTTCGGGTCGTCATCGTAACAATAGTGAAGGAGGATGCACTTTCAAACAATTTAATAGTACCCATCCCCCCACTTTTGATGGAAGAAGTGATTCCAATGCAGCTGAAGATTGGATGCATGACATTGAAGAGATATTTAGTGTTTTGGAGTGCACAGATCAACAAAAAGTTCGATTTGCAGCTTTTAAATTAATCGAAGAAGCGAAGAGATGGTGGAACTCTGAGAAAGCCATCAGAGAAGTTGATGGAACTGGAGTAGTGAGCTGGCCTCACTTTAAGCAAAACTTCTTCGACCGTTTCTTTCCGAGGGCAGACAGGGAAGCTAGAGCCCGAGAGTTTGCTAACTTGGTACAAGGGACCATGACGGTACGCCAGTATGCTGCAAAATTTGCAGAGTTATCACATTTCGCCCCATATTTGATTCCGGATGAAGAGAAGAAGGCCAGGAAATTTGAAGAAGGCCTGAATTTCCAAATATATGAACGAGTAATGGTTCTGCAGATTCAGAGTTTCTCAGAGTTAGTGCACAAGGCAATTTTAGTAGAACAAAATATTAAGAGGGGTGTGGAATTGCAAGAAACGAGAAAGAGAACTACTCCATAAGGATCCTCGGGTAGGGATCAAGGGCCATGGAAGAAGAGACATGAAGGTAATGGCTCGGGAAAAAGGCTGATTCAGGGCACCCAACAAGCATATCAATGTAGGACTTGCAACCGAGATCATGCTGGAGTGTGCAGGAAAGAAGCGGGACTATGCTACCATTGTGGCAAATCGGGTCACTATCTCAGGGACTGCCCTTTGCGATTGGATGGCAATAGGCCACCACCACCACCTAGGGCAGAAGGGACATCTCGAGGCAACATCCAGCGTAATACTGCACCTGCAAGAGTTTTTGCCCTGACACCTGGAGAGGCTGAAGATAAGAATGATGTGATCACGGGTATGACTTCTCTGTTATGTTTTAAGATAATAATTGGTAGATTGAGGTTAAGATTTGGAAATTGTAGTTCATGAATGATGTTGATTGTGACCACAGGTACTCTTTCTTTGTTTTCTAATAATGCGACTGTGTTATTTGATTCGGGAGCTACACATTCGTTTGTTTCTATGACATATGCTCGACTTTGCACCTTAGAAACCAAAAAGTTAAAGTCCAAGTTACTAGTCGCGACCCCAACAGGAAATTCGGTAGTCTGTGATGAGTTTCTACCAGGGTGTCCTGTAACAATTGAGGGAAGATTGATGCCAGCAGATTTAATAGTGTTTAACATGATCGGGTTTGATGTAATTTTGGGTATGGATTGGCTGGCTCGCTACCAAGCCAACATAGACTGTTTTAAAAAGGAAGTGACTTTTAGACCCCCAAAAGAAAGTGAATTTCAGTTCACAGGTTTGAAAGTGAGGATGCATCCACCCATCATATCCGCAGTTCAGGTTGGGAAATTGTTACGAGATGGTTGTCAAGGATTCTTAGCCTGTGTGGTAGAAGCACCAAAAGAGGAGTTGAAGATAGAGCAGATACACGTTGTGAGGGAATATCCAGTGGTTTTTCCAGAAGATTTACCTGGGCTCCTGCCCGAGCGAGGGGTAGAGTTTGCCATTGAACTAGTCCCAGGCACAACACCCATTTCAAAAGCACCTTACCGGATGGCGAGTGGAACTCAAGGAGCAATTGCAAGACTTGTTGGACAAGGGTTTTATCAGGTCCAGTGTATCACCTTGGGGAGCCCCAGTTCTCTTTGTGAAGAAGAAAGATGGATCGATGAGGATGTGTATTGATTACAGGGAACTTAATCGGGTGACCATAAAGAATAAGTACCCGCTACCTCGTATAGATGATTTGTTTGATCAGCTCCAGGGTGCTTAGGTATTTTCAAAGATCGATCTTCGATCGGGTTACCACCAATTGAAAATCAGGGCAGAAGACGTAGCTAAGACAGCTTTCAGGACCCGATATGGCCATTATGAGTTTTTGGTTATGCCTTTTGGCCTGACTAACGCCCCAGCGGTATTCATGGATTTGATGAACAGGGTGTTCCATGAATTTTTGGATAAGTTTGTGGTTATTTTTATTGATGATATATTGGTATACTCCAAAAGCAAGTTTGAGCATGAGGAATATTTGAGGTTGGTACTTGGGACACTCAGAGATAAAAAGTTGTTTGCTAAATTGAAGAAGTGTGAATTTTGACTTGATTCAATTGCATTTCTGGGGCATGTAGTTTCGAAAGATGGCATTTCAGTGGATGCGGGAAAAGTGGAGGCAGTGGTTAATTGGCCGACACCGAAGAACGTTCATGAGGTTAGAAGTTTCTTGGGACTGGCGGGCTATTACCGTCGATTCATTGATGGTTTCGCCAGGATAGCAATTCCTCTCACAGCACTCATCAGGAAAAATAATAAGTTTGAATGGACAACAAAGTGTGAAGAAAGCTTCCAGGAGTTGAAACGGAGATTAGTGATAGCTCCGGTGTTAACTGTCCCCACTGCTAGAGGTGGATTTGTAGTTTATAGCGATGCATCAAGGCTTGGTTTGGGGTGTGTACTGATGCAACATGGGAAGGTTATAGCATACGCCTCACGCCAACTGAAAGCATATGAGCAGAATTACCCCACACATGATCTGGAACTTGCGGCAGTCATCTTCACACTCAAGATTTGGAGACACTATCTATATGGGGTAAAGTGCGAGATTTATACAGACCACAAGAGTTTGAAATATTTCTTCACCCAAAAGGAATTAAATATGAGGCAGAGGAGATGGCTTGAGTTGATCAAGGATTACGACTGCACGATCAATTATCACCCAGGCAAGGCTAATGTGGTAGCCGACGCCTTAAGTAGGAAGTCTTTGGGACCAGCAATTGCAGCCCTTACCACGCAACATAGGTTGTTAATGGACCTAGAAACAACTGGTATTGAAGTTATCACTAGTGATACAAGTACTCTCTTGGCTAGTTTGATAGTTCAACCAACCTTAATAGATAGAATCAAAGCTACTCAGAAGATGGATTTAGGGTTGGTGAAGCTAGTGGAAGAAGTTGAGAAAGGGGACCAATCTGACTTTAGCATTTCCGAAGATGGAGTTTTAAGGTTTAGAGGTAGATTATGTGTGCTAGCTGATGAAGAACTAAAAAGGGTAATTCTTGAATAAGCACACCGTTCCTTATACATAGTTCACCCAGGGAGTACCAAGATGTATCGGGACTTAAGAGAGTCTTTTTGGTGGAATGACATGAAAAGAGAAATTGCTAAATTTGTAGAACAGTGCCTAACTTGCCAACAGGTGAAAGCGGAGCATCAGAGACCAACAAGATTATTACAACCACTCCAGATTCCAGAATGGAAGTGGGAGCATATCACCATGGACTTTGTGACAGGCTTACCGAGAGCATTGAACGGACAAGATGCTATATGGGTGATTGTGGATCGCTTAACAAAAACTGCTCATTTTGTACCCATTAAAGTCTCTTATAAACTGAACAAGCTAGCCGAGTTGTATGTGCGGGAGATAGTGAGGTTGCATGGGGTACCGGTATCCATTGTATCAGATAGAGACCCTCGTTTCACCTCCAAGTTCTGGCGAAGCCTACAGGAGGCAATGGGTACTAAGTTAAATTTTAGTACTGCATTTCATCCTCAGACAGATGGACAGTCAGAAAGAACTATTCAAATCTTGGAAGACATGTTAAGGGCATGTGTGATGGATTTTAAGGGAACTTGGATGCAACACTTACCATTGGTTGAGTTTGCTTATAATAATAGTTTCCAGGCTAGCATTGGAATGGCACCCTACGAGGTTTTGTATGGCAGAAAGTGTAGATCTCCATTGTATTGGGATAAAGTAGGTGAAAGGAAACTTTTGGGGCCAGAGATTATCCAGCAGACCACAGAGAAGATAGATGTCATTCGGGCTAGAATGAAAGCAGCTCAAAGCCGACAAAAGAGTTACGCGGATAAACGACACCGTCAGTTAGAATTTGAGGTTGGGGAAAAAGTATTTTTGAGAATAGCACCGATGAAAAGAGTTATGAGATTTGGAAAGAAAGGCAAGTTGAGCCCAAGGTATATTGGGCCATTTGAGATTCTTGACCGGATTGGACCAGTGGCTTATAGAGTAGAACTTCCACCGGCACTTGCGGGAGTGCATAATGTATTTCATATTTCCATGTTGAGGAAATATATTCCCGACCCGACGCACGTTATTGACTATGAACCACTTCAGATTCAGGAGGATATGACTTATGCGGAAGAACCAATTCGGATTTTAGAAAGGAAAGAGCAAGTGCTACGGACTCGAACTATCCCTTTTGTTAAAGTGTTGTGGAAAAATCATGCTATTAGTGAAGCTTCTTGGGAGTTGGAGGAAGAAATGCGAGATAAGTACCCACAACTCTTCGATGCGAATTTGTGACTTTTTATAACAAATTTCGAGGAAATAATTTTTATAAGGGGGGAGGATGTAAGATCCAGCCCATTTCAGGCCCAGGCCCGTGAAACACCTCCAGTTTTTGACGTCGCATAGAATCTCGTCCACTTTCTCTTTTCATGCATGCCGTTCAGCCTCTTCCCTCTAGGTTTTTTTTTCTCTTTACTTCTTATAACTTACTATATATATATATATGTGTGTGTGTGTGTGTGTGTTACCCTTCTTGACCTAGTTTCAGTGCCACTACATTATCTTCATGCTCGCAGCCGCTCAACTGTCTGTGCCTCCACCACTCACCGTGAACCTCAGCCAGCCCGCATCACACACACCAGCCATCACTCCCCCGTAAGCTCCAAACTAGTGAACTGCCACCGTCTAGCCCAGACACGTTCTGCAGCCACACCAAGCGAAACCACGCCGGTATCTAGGTCATTCGGAGTCCATCACCCCAGCCGCACGCCACCTCAGTCTCACGGTGCTGCCACCCAACGCACGTAGCCCCGGTTTCAAGCCCCGAAATACTCTATTTTTGTTGTAAAAAACAGAGCATTGTCCAAGCCGCGGTGATCACCCTCCATTGTGAACTCCTTTGTGTTGTGCCTCCACAGAAACCGCCGGTGAGGACATTCCTTCACCCAGGTCCGCCGCACACTGCCTCCACCCACGGTGAGCTCGCACCACTTCCAGTGGTGGTCCTTGCTTTCCTTCTCTCCCTCGTCCTCTCACCATTTGTCTCTCTCTCATTTGTTTCTCTTGCCTCGCAGCTAGGCGCCACCCTCGTCCGCCGTAGCAGCCCCAGCTCCACGCCGTCGTGCTCCCCCCACCTCTCCGTAAGTGCTTCCGCCGCACCGTGTGAAGTAAAAATTTTTCTGTGTACTTACATATATATATATATATGTGTGTGTGTGGATGTATACGTAAACTTATTTTTCTGGTGTAAATATATACATATATGTGTATATATATATGCGGACTTTCTGGTGTAAATATATACATGTATATATATATATATATACGGATGTATACGTAAATTATGTTAACTTAATAGTAGGAAATAATATTGTTTTGTTTTATTTTATTTTATTTTATTTTCTGTCCTCTTATAGTACGCCTCCAAACTTTTGATTAGTTTTACTTTGTGCCTCAATAAAAGCATGCAAAGTGTCTTCTAAAGGATTCCTAGAAGATGAAGGTGCATGATATGGTGCAGGATATGATCTAGGGGGTTGTGCAGGCTGCTGGTTTTCAGACTTCCAACTAAAATTGGGGTGATTGCGCCACCCTAGATTATAGGTATCAGATAAAGGTGTAAAAGGTTTCTTGTACATACCTAAGGCATTACATTGTTCCTCATACATCCCTCTCATTTCAGCAAATGTGGGACATTCTTGGGCGAGGTGATGTACCCCGCCATATACAAAACATGGTCCAAAAGACTCTGCATGATTAGCCACGTGTGTTGGCTTTAAGTCCTTAGTCTTTAACATATCTAGCTCCCTAATGAGCATCTCAGCCTTAGCCTTTAGGCTATCCTCTTCTCCGAGATGGTAAATTCCACCACCATTTGGGTTTCCTGCAGGTCGTGACTTGTTTGTGCTCTCAATAGCACTAGGTCCAATCCAAGTGTGAGCTTTTTCAACAAGCTTATTGAGGTATTCTATGGCCTCATCAGGATCTTTCTGTAAGAACTCACCATTACACATCATCTCCATAAATTGGCATTCTCTAGGTGTAAGTCCCTCATAAAAATAGCTCACTAAGCGCCAATTCTCATACCCATGGTGAGGACACATACTCAACAACTCCTTAAATCTTTCTCAAGACTGATACAAAGTCTCACTGTCCTTTTGTGCAAAGGTGGAGATTTGCCTTTTTAAAGCATTGGTCTTATGTTGGAGAAAGTATTTATTAAAGAAGACCTGAGTCATCTCAATCCATGACCCAATAGATCGTGGTCTCAGCGAGTATAGTCAACCCTTAGCTCCATCCTTCAAAGAGAAAAAAAAAAAAAGAATTTAAGTCTCACAACGTCATCAGTTGCATTTTGACTATGAAAAGTCGCAACTACTTCTTCAAACTCCCTAATGTGCACATATGGATTTTCATTTTCCGAGCCATGAAAAGTAGGGAGTAACTGTATCATCCCTGTTTTAATATCCAGTTGGTGAGTATTAGCTGGAAACATGATACATGATGGTATGGTTGTGCGTGTAGGGTGGAGGTAATCATGAAGAGTTCTAATGGGTCGATCTTTGTGTTCACTCATTTCTTCAGGACTAGATGAATTGTCAAATAAAGAATTTAAAAAATTTGATTCTGACTCTAGCACAGGCCTACAAGCAAATCCACCCAATGCGTCTTTATATCTGTGCATGCAATGTAAAAAAAATAATACTAAAAAAAATAAAAATACTATAAAAAGAAGAAGAAAAAAATAATGCAGCAAGCTAAAAGAAGGAACGAAGTTACCACCTTTACAAACTGCTGAAAATAAAAACTATCTAACAATTCTTCTACCGTCTCCCTAGCAACGACGCCAAAATTTGATTACGCCCAAAGAATAACGCGGTAGTTGTAGCACAGCTTTAGGGTGTCAATTCCACAGAGAGACAAATTAAAAGAATAGCAGAAGGAACAAAGAAACTAAAGAAAAATATGAAATGATTAATGGAGAACAAAAATAATTTTAAATGCAAATTCAAGTGAAGCAAAGTGACTAACGAAAAAAGTACTCAAATTTGATGAACAGTAAAGTGTCGGGAATCCCTTACACTCTAACACCCGGACCCAATCAAGCCCAATTTTTATTTATTTTAGTTCATTTTATTTTATTTATTTATTTAATTTCTTCACACGTTTATTATCCCCGCATGTTTTAATTTTTTTTGTTTTTCTTCTCTTTCCGTCTATATTTTTTTTCACACGGCTTATTTTCGTCGCCCACAGCATGCATGCACACACACGGCTTACCCTTCCTTCCGCACACACGTCTCTTTTATCCCTAGGGTTTTTCTTTTGTTTTGCTATATTTATTTACGTTACACTTTTCACGCACATTGCACAGCCCAGCCCTTCTTGCCGTTGCATTCATCTTCCCCAAGGCTCCTCCTCCTCCACACCGTGAGTCCTTCCCCATAGCGCAGCCGTGCAGCACCTGAACCGTTAACCACCATGGAAAAGCCATCCGGCCCCAGCCACAGCCCGAAACAGAGCCTGAAACAGACCTTCACGGAAGCCAAACGTGAGCATCCCAAGCTCCTCTCGGGTTTTCCTTGTTTCCGTAAGCAATGGTAGTTCCTCCACAAGCGACCAGCTTTCGTCACAGCCATGCACCACCGAGAACCAACACCTCTCAGTCGCAGCATAAAACGGTTGCGTTGGGATTGTTCATCATTCGGGCAACCTCGAGCAGCACACATGCATGATCAACAGCGAATCAACACCTCCACATAGTTGCCGCCGGTTCATCCACCTCACGGAAACCTCTGTCCAGACCCCACCACCATGCCCAACCACACGAAGCCGCCACCCAACGCCTCCCGTAGCCTCTGTTGCAAGCCACGAAACTCCTCTGTTTTAGCCACCGAAAACAGAGCAACACAACCCGGTGCCCTTGTCGTTCAACGCCACCACGCACGACGCCAACGCCTCCACGTCGTTACCACCGGCACAGAGAACTCCGACAGTCACTCCAAGCCACTCCTATCCGCCGCGTCCTGCTCGTACTCCACCATGATCACCGCCGTCTGCCTAGTCCCTCGCCTACGTCGCACGCTGCCGCTGGATTGCCTCCGTGGTAGGCCTCTGCCATGCAAAGTTTTATTTTTCACGCAGATTATGTTTGTGCTTCAAAGAATTATATGAAATTACCTTAGTACCCTTTACTAATTGTTGTACTAATGTGTTTTTAAACTTTTATTATGTATTAATACTCTCTAATTTATTATGTTTACAGAAACCCATTTAAGTAAATTAAATTAGTATTAAGCAAGATTTTCTTTCAAAGAGTAGACAATAATGTTGTGTTTATTATTATGACCTTGCTTATTATGATTTTTAACTGTATAATTTTTAAAATATTTTGTTATAAATATATTAGCTAGTATTAAATTTTATAATTTGATCTCATTAGTAAATAAGTTAGTTTTGTGTTTTGCTCCGACTAATTATTGGGACATTGATGAATTTAGAAAATGTGACGATATTTTAGGGTTACGTGAAGTTAGGTTTTTGAAGAATTAAAATAGATTATTTTAACATCTTAGGCTCAAATATTGAAATTGTGTTCGATTGGAAATTTAAGAGAATTACGTTATTATGTTATAGGTGTCGATTAATTTTTGTTCGGCATTTTGAGGAAATTTTTGAAAAGCTAAGAAGTTCAGGTAAGCGGGGTTCCTATGCTAGACTTTGCATTTAAAATAAAATGAGCTGAGGTTATTTTTAGAAAATATACATATTTGATGTTGAAAAGAAATTTGAATTGCCTCAGTTATTTGTTCTGCATTACTCATGAGATTCTGTTTAAGAAGAAATTATTTTCTGTCATGACTGGTGTAGACATGGGCTTATTTCTGACATTCTGTTTCTGAACTTTGAAAAATAGAGCGAATATGAAATTTGTGCATAAATTATGTTGTGATATGATTTTTGTTCTGTTCTGAAGATTTTTCTGTACTCTGATATGATCTGAAGTGATTTCTGAAAACCTCTAGCATAACATTCTGTTTCTGTTCCGTCTGACCTCACCACGGGTATAAAATTGTGGCCTCTGTTCGGGTTGGTACCAACTTTTCTGTTTCTGGTGCACCCACTTTGGAAACAAAGTGGTTTTCTGCGAGGTCTTTCCTATGTGCACACTCGGGGCTCCGAGAATGAATAAGGGGAAGATTCACATTCTGTTTCTGCTCGGTTAGCTACCAGGGTTTGCACAACCCTACCACGGGGGTTAAACATGGTATTTGTTCTGATATGATAAGATAAAATGTGATGTTTCAGTTTATGCTATGCCAAAGGGATTTTGATTATGAATATTTTCGAACTTTCGCTCTGATATTTTTGATAACATGTTCTAACGCTGCATTTTGAAAACATGATTCTGATTCTGCATTCTGAAAGAAAATATTTTGTTCTGCATTTTGATTTCTGTAAATACTCATGTTTACACACTAGTATATGTTCTCTGCTTACTGAGTTGTTGATAACTCACCCCTTATCTCCATATATTTTTCAGATAATTTTGATGATTCAGCTGGAGAACAAGAGTAGAAAGTTTAGCAAGGTGTGATGATCGTAGTGGAATAAGTGTCTGAGGGTACAAATGCTTATTTAAGGGTCGTAGTTAGTAAACTGATTTATTTTTCGGGTATTTATTTTGATGAGTTGAGGATGTTTTCGAGTTTTTAGAGAATTTCTAATTTATGTTATTGGGGATTTCTTTATTGCCGCCATAGAGGAACTTAGATTTTTAGTTTGATTAAGTGGATTAATATTTTATGGAATTTCTAGATTTTGTAGTTGTGTTATTTAAGTAAATTTTAAGTATTAAGAGCTAACTCTCCAGACCTACGGGAACTGGGCGTTACATGCACAATTCTGGTATTTTAATTATTCTTAATTTATTGAATAACTCAATTCCCAAAATTTTCAATCGGAAGATTACATTCTATGATTATTTGGAGAAGAAAACATCAACAATGAATTGAGAATGATAAAACAAAAGAGTTTTAGTAATTGAAAATCAAATACATAAATTAAAATAAATAAAAAAATATCATCTAATGTGCAAGTTCATCTCTAACCCTATTGAGAATTTAGTTACCTATAAATATAATGGACAACAAAAATCTCAAGAGAAAAATAAAGCAAACGATGGCCATGGAAATTAATTTCGTCTCCCCCTCTTCAGAACTAAGCCGTTTCCCCCTTATGAACTATCAATTTCATGCTAATGAAATGCTTATATAGGGTAGGAAAAAAAACCATAATGTCTTCATATTTCCGCATACAACATCGCCTAAATTTTAGGACCAATCTTGGCAGCCACGTACGCACCTCAGGAGTTCAAATTTGGAAATCCTTATTAGAGACAACTTTGTAGCCCTTTAAGATATATTTCCAACTTATTAAGAATCACATCAATCCAATATTTGAGCAGAAAGTTATGATTAAAATATTAAAGTATGTACAAGCTGTCTTCTAGCGAATTTCGAACTGACTTGTTCTCTTGATCCGAATTACTCTCAAACCCAATCATTATCCTTATTTGAAGAGTCCTACACTCGTTGAAAGTTCTTAGGTTGGTCCAACGTCTTACCCACTTGAAAGTCCTTTGAATTTGATTGGGTTTAGACTTGCTCTTTGATAGATTCTGAAATTAAACATAAAAATTTGTTAAGGAGTATTCCAAAGTAAATAGAAACTCAATTAAATAATACATATTAATTTCTATTATTTCTATTCACATTTTAATATTTTAGTCCAATAATAGGGTATTTAAAGTGCACTTTCGTACACTCATCAGCTATGCTTGAAGAATGTATTTCATGACATGTGCATATTTCTCAATGTATCACATAACATATTTCTCAATGGTGAAAAATATCACATGTCATGTAAGTATGTACTCAATGTATCATATAACATAATATTTTATGCTCAAAATGACAATTGAAGTATGAATGAAACATTTATCAATAATTCATAAATAATCTATCAAAATGTAAGTTAGAGGCCAACTTACAAACTTCCTAAGTAATTTGAAAATAACGTCGCGGCTGTGTAAATCAAGTGCGTACTAAGTTAGGATTAATACTTCTATGGATAAGGTTCACAAACAAAGGCTTCGAAAATTGACTATTTACAAAAATACCCTTAAACTTTCAAAATTTGTCATTTAGGCCCTAATTTTTCACTAATTGCAAACGAATTTCAAATTTTATGGACTTCATATTTTTGGCATTCTAAAACCATCTATACCCTTGGATTTTCAAAAATCAAATTGGAACTTACCCAAACAGTCCCAACCCGTGGCACTCTAGTCGATGTCTAAGTGTGTTTTCAACTATTGATCCCTATGAGTGCATGCATATGAGATTTTCTTTAATTACAAATGATCACTAACATCTTTAATGACATGATGAATTCTAATTATTAGATAATCAAGTTCATCCCAACACTCAATCATGGCTAAGAGATCCTTAATCTCCAATTTATTCAAAACCGATTCATACTTCATGATCAAAATAAGATAGATTTAAAATCTATCATGGCATGCTTCTAACCACAATTTAAACATTTCATAATCATGTTAAGACAATGATAAATCATATCAAATCATGCTTAAGACATGCCATAGCTAAATTCACACTTAAAATCATTTAATCATTCAAATCATCTCTTAATTGACCCGGTTTTGAACTAACCATGATAACCTTCTCAAAACTCAACCAAATTTCGTACCAACACTTGGAAACAAAGATTGACATGCTAACTAAGATCAAGATCATGAAAAATTACAAATTTTGTGGCCTTCCAAGCACTCAAGACAACCTTACACAAGAACACTCAAGAACTCACTCGGTTTCACTCATTTAATCTCTAAGAGGGAGAAGTGCTCTCAAGGCTCAAGAAGAAGTTTGGCGCTGAGATGTGGAGGAAGTGAGGAGGTGAGAGAGGTATTTATAGATGGCCAAGGGGTAGGAGGCATTGTCCTTAGTCCATGGTGATTGGTTGAGATGGGAGCTGGTGTAAGGGCTGAAATTTCCAGATTTCAGTCCATCAATTTGTGTCAACTTGTTCAAACCAAAACAGTGCCCTAAATGTGGGGCCCCTAACCCCCGCTTGGGATTGGATGGTGACTGAGACACCGGGACATGTAACACAAGGCTACACGCCCCTCGTACATGACAGATAATATGCTATGCACCTAAGTACACTAGCAGTATGCAATAGCGTAGCAGCCGAAAGTTAATAAAAGTCTGATAAACTAAGCAATGCGATAAGCAATTGCAAAGCACATGGCACCATACTAATAATATAACCCCAAACATTGTCTAAACGTAAACATAAGCCATAAAGGCGTAATATCCCAAAAGCATAAAGCATAGTTTAAAATTCTCAAAACACGAAATTTCCTCAAAACAACATAAATCCACAAAAGTTGACCATAAGTACTGTTGCCTCTTTTTTTTTCTTTCAAAATACTTAAACTCTCGTATTTATCAAAAAGATTCAGGCTTCACACGTTTTTCCAAAGCATTATCATTGTCCTGGTTGTTACGATGCTTGAACTCTGCCGGTCAATGGCCTTGAGTTGCTCCAGGATTGTAACTCCCATCCTTGTGGTGAGACTTTTTATAAAAGATTTTTGAATGGACGACGGGAATTACCGTTCGATTTAAAACTTTTTATTTGCATACCCAGGGTGCAAGACTCTACGTTTATAAAATAAAATGTGCTTTGACAATAAAAGAGGTTTACAAGGGAAAACATCAATTTTAATAATAAAAAGGCCTCTCGTACAATTAAAACCCATGCCTAGACTTCCGTGCTCTTCCCATTGGACCGTGTCTGTCCTGGCCATTCAGGTCCTGTGGGGGGGAGGGGCATACATAAAAACTAAAATGAGTCAAAGACTCGTAAGCATTACTTCATACAATTAAAATATAACAACATAGGTTTTTATTCATGCATTCATCATTTATACATACTATACGTGCATGCATACGTGCTTACGTGCGTTCGTTTGAAAACATCACTGAACGAGGTTTTTCTTTAATAGTCTTTCTTTTCATAAAACGTGTCTCACGTTAGTGCCTTCATTTCTTCAAGAGTCATGCTTTCGTGCATTCATGCATTCATACATTCATGCATACATGCATTCTTTCTTATCACTTTCAAAGGCCAGTACACACTGTTACACCCCGTGTGTTAGGGTTAGCGGCCCTATGGCCAATAGATTCGCCCATGGCCGCGGGTTGGAATCCCATTCCATTAGGGTGCAGCACTAGGTGCACTACCAGTACTACGGCCCGGCATTGCAATCTGCCCATTCATTCATTAGGTACCCATTTTCATTCATTCATGTGGTCGTTACGTATTTTCATACATTTCATGCCTTCATTTCATCCTTTCATTCATGCCAGCTCGAAAGAGCTAGAGCTTTCATTCTTTTCTTATCTTTCGTTTAACGTGTCATTTCATGATAAAACATTCATTTTCCTGAAAAGCATCGTTTAAAACATGGGCTTAAACTTCGTCTCTCACGGCATCCATAAGTATCACCTTAAACGTCGTCTTTCATGGTATCCACGAGCATCACCTCATGGCATCCATAAAAGCGTCGGTTCGTAGCATCCATGAAAGCATCAGTTTTCATGTCTTTTTTTACTTTTCATTCATTCGTGAAAATATTCATTTTCTTGAGAAAACATCCTTTCATGAGAAAAGCATAGTTTTGGGATAATAAAATATCAGTTTGTTGATTTTCTCATAAAATACGTACAATAGGTACACCGTATAGTCATCCATTCACATGCATACAATTAATACTTTGAGTGCGTAAACAGAGGCTACCAAGGAGAGGCCGTTAATACTTATACCCTTGAACACTTAGCATTTTCTTTCTTAAAGCGTCTTTCATCTTTTCTTAAAGCATCTTAAAGGAAAAACGTTTCGTTTTCATTTTATTTTATTTTAGAAAACTCTAGAAGAGCATGAACGTAATACTTACCTGGACTCAATGCTACTTGCATATCATGCAATCCATTCATGTGTGTGTCAGAGCAACCTACATGCATACATATAACCTTAACGTCATTCTCTATCTAGTATATAAGCAACGTAAACTAGAAATAGAGCTACACTTTACTTAGAGCACTCTCCTTCTATCCCGTGCCCTTACGTGTCCTTTACTATGCTAACCCTTCAGAATCTGCTTATGGTCACTACTTCTTCCAAATTCGACGTTCTACCTCGAGTGCTCATTCACTAAGGCGAACCCCTTATTCACCTTAGGGTTAAGACACTAGGACCTTCGTCTTACTCTTCTCATTAACCACGTTCCAACGCATGACTCAGACCGACTAAGTCACACATCCCATCCTTAGACAGTACACCCGTCACTATCTTCATGCATCTTAGCCCATACTAACCCTCATTCCCATCCATACAAGCCACACGGCTCTAAGCCAACTCTGAGGTTTAAGCACCGTGCAACTATACTCAGGACAGATTACCCATTACATATGGTGAATCTGTCTGACACATGTGTCTCACCAGAATACACATGTACCTTACCCCTTATCACTTACGATCAACATATAACATGTTGATCACCTGCTCGTAAGGACAAGGACCATACTCCGATACCAACCTTCTTTAACCCGGCTAGCATGATTCCTCATGCTATCCGTCCCTTTTGACAGTTCATCTCAACACTTGACATGCCAAGACTCCATTCACAACTACGCCTTATGTCACGTCATACAGCTCGAGACTATTCCCAAGTACACTGTGACCTTGTCGCGTCACCCAACATCCTGCCACATCAATTCCTAACTCATCGTGAGTACGGTTCCTCACCTACTTCTGACACATCGTGACATCTCGTCACGTTCCCATTAGTCATTCCTACTCTAACTCTTCACCCATCGCAAGCACGACTGTCAGTAACCACGTCACGAAGTGACGTTGCCCAGTCATGCTTCCGTTGCATGCTCTTGCACTTGTCCTGCTACTTCACTAGTACTTCCAGCCATAAGTCCAACACAGTGACACTTGTCATCTTAGACTACAGGCTATACCAAAACTACTTCGGGACACTGTTCCACAGTTCCCGACACTACTCACCACGTTCTACGCCCATCAACCACTCAACCATCGTTATCTCTACAACACGCCACACGTTGTATCGCTGCACCTCATGGAGTACACTCCACGTATACTCCCTTCTCACATGCTATGCCACATCACTACTATGGCGTACATGCCATATGGTGCATCAATCCACCACATGGAGGACATTCCTCATGTACTCCCCTCATACACATCACGTCACATCACCATTATGGCATACCTGCCATATGGTGCATCACTCCACCATATGGAGTACATTCCGCATGTACTCCCCTCATACACACCACACCACACCACATTACCATTATGACATACCCGCCATATGGTGCATTACTCCACCATATGGAGTACATTCCGCATGTACTCCCCTCATACACATTACGCCACACAGAGTACACTCAGCATGTACTCTTCCCGTTCCACACAAGCCACGTCACCGTTATAGCACATATCCACAACCACACTATATAGTACAGTTCACAACACTTCACAGCACACTTCTCAACTACGCCCAACACTTCACAGCACACTACACGACAAAACACATCTCCACACAACATATATATGCCCAACACTTCACATACGCAACACATCACAATATCACAACTCCACAAATACCAACAGCACAGTCCACAACCTAACTAATCAATATCTAACATAAATACGAAGAATAGAGAGTTATACCATCGACGAAATAACTCGTGTGTTGCTCGCTGATTGTCACCGTCGAAGACGTTGGAAGGGTCATACGTGGTGGCTAACTCACGTACAGTGACTGTTTGGGCATTTGGATAGCTAGGTGTGGTCTTGGAAGGGCTCGTGGTGGCCTTGTGATGGTGGCAAGGAGCGTAACACTGTGGATCTGGCCTTGTACAGTGGCGATCAACCACGCGCAGTAGCTGTCCATCACGTGCAGTGGCTACCCATCACATAAAGTGATGGTTCGAGCTTAGGGTTGGACTAAGGGGGATTGCTGGTGGAGCCGTGGAGGCTTGATGGTGGTGGCACGACAGTCCACGGTGGTGGAGGGAGGGATGTCCGTGTGTGTTTTGGAGGGAAGCCCTTGAGAGAGTGAGAGAGAGTCTATGTGCATGGGTGGCAGATCGGGGCCGTGGATGGTTGGGATGGGTCGGTGGAGGGTGTGAAACCCGTGAGTGTGAGGGGCAGAAAGCCGTGTGGTGGAGGGAGGCTATGGGCCTCTGGTCACGTGGAGGAGGAAGGGGGAGGGAAGGGGAAGATCGCGACAGTGCTTGGCGACCATGGGTGGCCGTGTACGGCGGCGCATGGTGGTAAACCGGTAAGGAACCTGTGTGGTAAATCCATTTTGGGAAGAGAGGGAGAGAGCTGCCGAGAGGGGTTGGGTTTGGTGGGGCTGTCACCGGTGATGGTTGGAGGTGCATTGGTGGCCAGCGGCGGGGCTGCGACGGCGGCGTTAGGCGTTGCGCACGGTGAAACCGTGTGTGAGAGGTTGTGTGCGTGCATGGAGAAGGTGGCCGCACGGTGGCTGGCTTTGCCAGTGAGCGGTCGCCGGCTTGAGAGGAGGTCGATGGTGGTGGAGGCCTGCCGACGCACTGCAGCGCCGGGCTGAGGGGTGGAGCATTCAGCTTGGAGAGGGGCTGCGTACTACGTACGCTTGAGGGAGAGGGAGGAGAGAGAGAGGGCTGGGGAAAAGTGAGGGAAAGAGAGGGGGTCTGGGTATTTAACCCAGTCCCTTCGTCTTGGGATCTACGCAACGATCTAACGAGAGACCTCAAAAATTTATTTAAAATGCATAAACATTAACTTAATTAAAAGCACTTAGAAGAATTAAGGTAGAATATTATTTTAAACTAACTTTAGTTTATAAAATAATATTCCTTCATCATTAATAAAATGATGAAGTCTCACTTAACATATTTAAGAGAATAAAACCGTAAAGTTAATTAAAGCTTTCAACATAATTTAAATCTCATAATATCTAAAATAGTTGAAATCATTTTAATAATGATATTAAAATAATTTCTGACAATTATAATATTTTTGGAGCTCTTCAAGAATATTATAATTGTCGTATTTAAGATCAATCTTAATTCAATAACACTGAAAATACTTCTTATAAATATTTTTAGTACATTTAAAACATTAGGCGTGCCCTAGAAGTCACGTACTATCTTTTGAACATGCCATCGTGGTTCTGCACGCATGACGAGTCTCGCAGTCACTAGATAGAAGGGGCAGATAACTCACATAATTTCTGCCCTCGGAGTTTGCTTACGTTAGAAAGAATGAGCCTTACATAAGAAATAAAGAACGTACGTCAGAAGGAAGGAGCAGGGTGTTACAAGGATGGAGGGCTCAAGCCAATTCACAGCCATCTTAGGCACAATCCTCTCCAGGGGAGGAGGTGTCATTCTCTTCCTCTTGGTCATAGTCATCGTTTACTAAACTTGTCACAACTTCTACCATTCCTGTTGGGGAATGGTAGTGGAAACTACCACAATGAGATTTCAAGAAATCTCAACAAGTAATCACGCAACATACCACAGTTAACACAAGTATACAAAAGGTATATCATGAAATGCGTGCATGGATATGTACTTGACTTATGCCTTTGACCAGAACATGACTAATGCACTTGGCTATTTTCAAAAGACTTATAACAAAGACTTGAGCTCTTCATAAAAACTTCATAACTTTTTCTTATTCACGTGAACTTATTCAAAACTTGTCTTATCAGAACATATCACAAGATTTGCATCGAGTGATCCTTATCATATCACGAGATTTTCATCAAGTAGTCATTATCTTATGAGCTCTTATCTTATCCTTGTTCAGAGAGTGGACACAACACAGTTCCCCTTTGCATCGCGTGTTCCTGCTAGTTACCGCACCATCAACAATTCGTACATCGTGATGAATACGTCATAAACAAATATTCATATTAACTTGACCTTACTTTCGTCAGGTTACATGCCTTATGCACCCACTAGCGTTAGACACTTCCTCACTCCGGCATCCTTTGAAAAGAATCCATTCGAGACTCGTCGACGGTACTTTGTCGACCTGGGGGTTACCTGCAATGCCCGTCCTTGTGGTGGGACTTTTTATAAAATGATTTTAGAAAGGACAATGGGAATAACCGTCCGATTTAAAACTTTTTGCTTCCATACCCAAGGTGCAAGACTCTATATTATAAAATAAAATATGCTTTGCGAATAAAAGATGATTACAGTGGAAAACATTAATTTTTACAATAAAAGGCCTCATACATTTAAACTCTCATGCCTAGACTTTTGTGCTCTTCCCCATGGGCCGTGTCCATCCTAACGCGTACTTCTCATTCAGTCCCAATGGGAGGAGGGGCATACATAAAAACTAAAATGAGTCAATGACTCGTAAGCATTACTTCATACAGTTAAAATATAATAACATAGGTTTTCATTCATGCATTTAGCATTCCATACATACATATTATACGTACATGCATACATGCATTCCTTTTTGTTTGAAAACATCACTGGATGGGATTTTTCTTTAAAAAGAGGCTTTCTTTTCATAAACGTGTCTCCCGTCAGTGCCTTCATTTCTTAAAGAGTTCGTGCATTCATGCATTCATCCATTCTTTCTTATCACTTTCATTGGCCGGTACACACTGTTACGCCCCGTGTGTTGGGGTTAGCGGTTTTCCTTTGGACCCGGACTCCCGCCATGGCCACGGGTTGGGAATCCCTTTTCAGTCAGGGGCAGCACTGGGTGCACTACCAGTACTACTTACCGGCATTGCAATCTGCCCATTCATTGGTACCCTTTTCGTTCATTCATGTGGCCGTTACGTATCTTCATACAGTAAACGTTCATTTCATTTCAGTCCTTTCATTTAGTTCAGTCCTTTTCATTTAATCAGTTCGTTCATGGAAAAACATCTTTTAAAAGCATGAGCTTAAACATCATCGGCATCCATAAAAGCATCAGTTCACAGGGACATTTTAACGTCAGTTCATAGGGACCATTTTAAAACACTTTCTTCGCGTCGGTCAAAGCATTAGTTTAAAGCTCGAGGCACAGGCCTCTACGTTTCTTTTCTTTTCTTAGAAAATACATACAATAGATACATTTTATAGTCATCCATTCAAATGCGTACAATTAATACTTTTGGTGCATAAAAAGGGGCTGCCGAGGAGGGGCCTTTACATACTTATACTTTTGAACACTTAGCATTTTCTTTAGTAAAACGTCTTTCGTGTCGTTTAGTAATGCATCGTAAAGAAAAAGCATTTCTTTTTCTTTTTTGGTATTTTAGAAAACTCTAGAAGAGCATGAACGTAATACTTACCTGGACTCCATGCTACTTTCATATCATGCAGTCCATTCATGTGCGTGTCAGATGGCAACCTACATGCATACACATAACCTTAGCGTCATTCTCTATCTAATGCATAAGCAACTTAAACTAGAAATTGAACTATGCTTCACTTGGAACACTCTCCTTCTATCTCGTGCTCTTACGTACCCTTTACTATGCTAAAACCTTTGGGTTCTAGATACGGTCACCACATCTTCCAACTCAAGGTCTTGCCTAGAGTGCTCATCCACTAAAGTGAACCCATGATTCACCTTAGGATTAAGCACTAGGACCTTCGTCTTACTCTTCTTACTAACCACATTCCGACGCATGATTCTGACTGATGGAATCACGCATCCCAATCCTAGACAATGCACCCGTCACTATCTTCATGCACCTTAGCTCACACTAAATCCTCATTCCCATCCATACAAGCCACACGGCTCTAAACCAACTCTGAGGCTTAAGCACCGTGTAACTATGCTTAGGACAGATTACCGATTACATATGGTGAATTTGTCCGACACATGTGTCTCACCATATTACACATGTACCTTACCCCTTATCACCTAAGATCAACATATAACATGTTGATAATCACCTGCTCGTATAAACAAGTATCATACTCCGATACCAACCTTCTCTTAACCCGGCTAGCATGACTCTTCATGCTACCCGTCCCTTTTGATAGATCATCCCAACACTTAACACGACAAGACTCCGTTCACAATTACGCCTTACGTCATGTCATATATAGCTCGAGACTACTCCCAAGCTACACCGTGACCGTGTCATGTCACCTGACATCCCACTACGTCATTTCTATGCCAACTCCTAACTCATCACGAGTACGGTCCCTCACGTACTCTTGTCGCATAGTGACATCTCATTGCGTTCTGCTACGCTACTCCAAAACTAACTCCTCACCCATCAAAAGCACGACTACCAATAGTCATGTCACTTCGTGACATTCTCCAGTCATGCTTCCGCAGCGCACTTTTGTACTTGTTCTGCTACTTCACCCATACTCCCAGCCATGAGTCAACTTCCCGGTGACACCCGTCACCTTAGACTACAGGCCACACCATAACAACTTCAGGACACTGTTCCATAGTTCCCGACACTACTCACCACGCTCTATGCCCATCAACCACTCAACCATCCTTATCTCTGCGACAGGCCACACGGTGTATCACTGCACCTCATGGAGTATACACTCCATGCATACTCCCTTCACATTACTCTACGCCACACAGAGTACACTCCACGTGCACTCTTCCCATTCCACACAACGCCACACCACCATTACAGCACATACTCCACAACCACACTACACAACACAGTCCACAACACTTCACAGCACACTTCCTAACTACGCCCAACACTTCACAACGCACTACACAGATACACCCAACACACAGCACATCACAATACAGCGAACTCCACAAATACTAACAGCACAGTCTACAACCTAATCAACCAACTAATAACATAAATAACGAGGGATAGAGGGTTATACCATCGATGGGATAACCCGTGCGTTTCTTGCTGATCGTCACAGTCGATGATGCCGGAAGGGTCGTATGTGGCGGCTAACCCACGTACGGTGGCTGTTTGGGCTTTTGGATAGCTAAGTGTGGTCTTGGAAAGGCTCGTGGTAGCCTTGTGATGGTGGCAAGGAGCGTAGCACAGCGGATCTAGCCGTGTGCAGTGGCAGTCAATCACACGCAGTGACTGTCCACCTTGCTTGGTTGCCCACCACATAAAGTGGTGGTTTGGGCATAGGGTTAGACCATGGGAGGTCAAGGGAGGTTGTTGGTGGAGCTGTGGAGGCTCGGTGGTGGTGGCACGACGATCCACGGTGGTGGAGGGGAAACTGGTCGTGTGTGAGAGGGAGAGATGTCGTGAGAGAGTGAGGGAGCATAGGTGGCAGATCGGGGCCATGGGTGGTTGGGATGGGTCGGTGGTGGCCTGAGGGTGCGAGAGAGGGTGGTCAGTGGCCGGAGGAGGTGGAGCTCCACCGTGGGTGTGGAGAACCCGTGCAAGAGAGAGGTGGATGTCCTGGGGGCAACGGCAGGGAGATGGAGACCGAGCTCGCTGGAGGAGGATGGCCAATGGGAGGGGAGGCTACTGTGGAGGTGGTGGTGCCGGAGGATGGTGCACAACGGCGCAGTAACATCAAACCCATTCGGGCTGTGCACTGCCGAGAGAGAGGAAGAGAGAGCGTGAGAGAGGGAGACTGGTGTGGGGGGGAACTCGCCAGAGTGAGGTGGTGCCAGTGGAAGGGGCGGTGAGGCTCACCGGCACACGGCAGCACCGGGCTGGGCAATGGAGGAATCAGACATGGGGGAGAGCTGCGTACGACGTACGCTGAAGGAGAGGGAGGAGAGAGAGAGGGGAGGGAAAAGTGAGGGAGAAGGAAGAGGGGTCTGGGTATTAATCCTGATATATTCTTTCATCATTAATAAAATGATGAAGTCTCATTTAATATCTTTAAGAGAATAAAACCATTTAATTTATTAAAACTTTCAACATAATTTAAATCTCATAATATCTTAAATAGTTGAAATCATTTTAATAATGATATTAAAATGATTTTCGACAATTATAATATTTTTGGAGCTCTTCAAAAATACTATAACTGTCGTATTTAAAATCAAGCTTAATTCATAACACTGGAAATACTCCTTATAAATATTTCCAACACATTTATAACTGTAACAACCAGATCCTAAGATTAGGCCATAAAATAAGTTTTATGCATTTTTTCTTATAGTTATAAATATTATTATTATTATTATTATTATTATTATTATTATTATTATTATTATTATTATTATTATTATTTTATAAGATTTTAGAGTTTTTGTTTGAATTTTAAATATCATTTCTCCCTAACCACCAAACTCGTATGTTTTTCTCGGTGAATTTGCTAACGTCCTAGTGGAACACCAACTCTATTGCCGAGTATTCCTCTACACATGCACGTCTCCACTCTCTTGCACATGCACGTCTCTACTCTTCTAGGGTTTCTCTAATTCTCTATCATCTATAAAATATGCTTACCCGTACACGAGAGGAGAAACTCGTGAACTTTCGTTGAGCTGTAGGTTTTGCCCAACCGCCGCCGACCACCATAGGACATCGGAGCAGCACACGTGGAGCCAGAACCTGCCGACCAGGCCAACTCCAATGCACCCACTTTCTTCCGGTAAAGCCTCGACCGCCACAACCCTCTCTCTCTCTCTCTCTTTTGTTTCGGTTTCACACTTCCTCTCTCTCTCTCTCTCTCTCTCTCTCTCTCTCTCTCTCTCTCTCTCTCTCTCTCTCGGTTGCTTTTTGTCTCCCTCTCTCAGCGTCGCACCACCACGAGGACCCTCCAGATGCGCCGCCGTGACCCCCGCCTTCCGCCAGAGCCATCGTGCCGTGCAGCCCTCTCGGTGAGCCCCTGCCTCGTACGTTTCTCTACCACTCTCCCAGCCTCTGTTGCCTTGAGGTTTTAAGTTTTATTTTCTTTTAGATTTTAGCTGCTGTAGTGTTAAATAAGATTACGTATATGCCTTTTTAATCTAGTGTCTGGAAAAATTGTTTTAAATTACATTCATAAGTTTATATATGTTAATTATGGATAATATTAAGTCATTTCATTTATAGTTGAGTTGGGCTTAATATTTTCAAGTTGAGTTTAATTTTATTAAATAAATATATTAGTCAAATGCTCATTTTATTAAGAAATTGTTTAAGGAATTTAAACTGTGTTTTGAGTACATTATGGAGCCTATTATTTTAGTTAATTTTCTTTTATCTATTTAGTCAGATTTTAATAAAATTATTATGTTATACTTTAAAAATAAATTAAGGAATAAGTTATGAGTGTTGAATAATATTATGATTGAGTCTACTTTTATTTAATCGAATGTTTCCACCAATTATTTTAGATTTATATATATATATGTATATATAGTTAAATTATATTTGAAAGATTAGATATCATATTTCAGCAATAAAAGTTTTTAAATTATTTTGAACGCTTTATTAAACGAGATTCTACTGTCTACTTTAATAGATATTGTTATAATTATGCTATTAAAGTTATAGGTTGAAAATAGAGAAAGATGTTAAGAATATTTAAATGATATTAATATTTATTAGATTTCTTATAAGATTTAATAATTATGTTAAGAAAGGAAACTTATTTTAAGAATTGAAGTTTTTTGATGTATTTAAAATAGCTCAAGTATTCTACTAAGTTTTAATATGTTATTTGTATTTAAGTAATTTAAAATACTAGGAGTTATTGATTATAGTGTTAAACAAAATATTTGTCTAACTATATTTTAGATTGTGAATTTAATTAAGTAGGATATTAGTACTTATATTTCTCAGACAGATTTAGTGATAAATATTATTGCGTATAGGTGTCGAGTTACGAAGTGATATTCAAGGAGAAGCGCAAAGAAGTAAGTAATTTGATCATAAATTAGGATCATCACAATTAGCTTATATGTATGTATTATTCAAGCCAGTTCATTGACAGCCATTATTTATGAACCGCTCATGTCATATGCAAACATGTCATCCAGCATAGCATACGATCATGTCATTCCGCATCATGTTTCAGATTCAGAAATTATAATTATGTATGTATTATGTCATGCATCTCATGTGTATAAGACACGAAAGCCATCTTAAATTCAAGTGTAAGATAAGATCAGATCAGTTAATAAGATGGTCATTCAGATGCATGGTACCAATGCAGTTCAAATCAGGGTGGACGTGCAAGCCATGAACTCAGTCGTGGTCCACCATAGTATGCTAGAATACTATCAGCGGTTCCCCTTGCTACAGCGGGATGTGGGGCCGGTGCACAACTTGCACACAGGGTTAAGTGTGCTGATAAATCAGATAAGTCAGATAAATCAGTCAGTTAATTCAGTTAAATCAGTCATACATAGCATAAGCATCAGTATGAACAGACATGATTTTAAGATCAGCATGAAAATTGTTATGAAAATCTTATGTTTATTACATTTACGTTGTAATAGATTTCTTACTGAGTCATCGACTCATTTTAGTTTGTTTTCATGTTTTTAACCACCCAGGTGAAGATGAGGATTACGAGCAGGCAGGCCAGGAGTAGAAGGAGCATTTTATTTTAGTTCAGACTTTCTAAAATAAAACATGTCTTTATGACATGAATTTATTTCAGTTTATTTCATTTAATGTTTTGGAAGACAGTTTTATTAGACCTTTTCCGCATAATAAAAGTTCAGTTTTTCAATTATGAAATTTGAGAATCTCTTGCCGGGTTTATTTTCATGAAAAATACGTGACACTCCTAGCCTACGGGAAGGGGGTGTTACAAAAACACTAGGCGTGCCTTAGAAGTCACATAATATCTTTGAAAACACGCCATCGGGGTTCAGCACGCATGACGAGACACGCTGTCTCTAGATAGAAGGGGCATACAATCACATAATTTCTGCCCTCAAAATTTGCTTACATCAAAAAGAAGGAACGTACATCAGAAGAAAGGAGCGGGGTATTACATTACCACTCCATTCTTAAGCACTCCAGAGTGGACGAAGAAGTTTCACTAGGACATTCCCTCGTCCTAGCACTTGGGGTCGTGATAAAACTTTTTCTTTGAAAATATTTTTCTAAAAACACTTCTTTGAAAACACCTCTTTGAAAACACTTCTTTGTTAGAACTTCTTCACCAAATGCATGTGACATGAGACTTAAACATGCTTACTCATACTTGACATATGACATGCATGAAATAACCAAGCACAATATGTTCATTTCATAACATAATGACATAAACCATATGAGATATCATAACACATACATGTAACCATGAGCACTTGCTTAGGCCAAAACTCATAGGCATAAAAACATGAAGATTCATCTCATAAACATGTTCCAATCCTCAAACATATATCATAGAAATCAAAACATAGTAAACTAAGATATGAAATCATAGATTTTTGGCTAAGTCTGAAACTTCCAAAGCATGTTCAAACTGAAATATCATGTTGCATATACCATCAACCTCAATCAAGTAAAAACCGAAACTTACAGAGGTATTTCATGGCATTTTCATCACAAATCCGAAGCATATTGTAACAGCCCGCTAGAAATTCATAGATGGAATTTCTATTGACTTTAGGAATCTCATAAAAACCCCATAAGTTTTTATGAATAGACCAATCACACAGGTTTTAATCTGTCAACATAGTAAATGTTATCACTCACTATGGTGCTAGAAATATGAGTTTTATTTATTTGAGATAGTTAGAAGTGTCAGAATACATTATGGTCTACGCCATTAGACTCAGTTGATTATTTAGGATTTTATAGCGCAATAAGTTTATTTTCATATTTTCGGACGAAACGCCTGTTTAAAACTATGAAATTATTTTTAGGGGCACTTCGAGATTGAATTTCAATAACCAATTTTCACTATAGGTTAATATGAATATTTATGAATTTTTAGTACTAAGTTTATGATTCACTTTTTCAGAGTGAATAGTAACCTCAATAAGCACAACAATTGCAGTGTTTCAAAATCACAGTGTGGAATGTCCAAATTAGATTAGAGAAGTTTTATTTGGACACTTGGCACCATGAGGAATGTTTGTTGGATTTGAAGGAATCAATGTGTGAGATCATGCCACCTAAGCAAAACTTTGTTTCATCTGATCAACCAAATTGTGTCAGGCCAAAGAGGATTTCAATCCTAATGAAACCCTAAATGGTGGGAACCTAATTGAAAGCCCAAAAGCATGGTTGAAATCGGAATCCTAAACAGTTTCCCCAAATCCTAAAATTGGCCTTCAAACCCTTTCTAATCCGATTTCTAGCATTGTATTTAATCACTTGATTAAATCACTTCCACATGCTACTAATCCTTCAAATTTTTGTTAGAACATCATTATCCAACCTTCTTCACCTTGAAAAATTGATTGGGCCAAGTGATATTTGATTTGGGCTTGATAGCAACCCAAACCCTCTTTAAACCCCAAAATTTAGGCCCATTAAGGCCCACGAATTTGGTCACTATAGGATTGCTTTTTGGATATGTTTTGCACCCCCACTTGGCTGGCCAGATCTTTATAAAGAAGGGCCTAGAAGGTTCTTGAAGTACAAAGCTAAAGGGACCACCTCACTCTTTCACTTTTACACTCTACCTTGAGAAAAGATCTTAGACTGATTTTTGTTTATTGTAATGAGAAGAAAAGGCCAACACTCAAGCTTTCCTTCAGTCCTATCACTTTCCATAACTTGTGTAAGAGGCTCTCCAGTCCACTTCCCACGAAAAGAGACCCTCCTTTACACTTTTCCTTCATAGAACACAAAAGACACTCTCGGACAGTTTTTGTTATGTCTTTTGTACGCCTGGTTCGAAGCTTTTGGAAATATTTCTCACAAAGTTTCCTTCATGAACGTTGTTCCTTTTGGAGTCTAGTTTACGTGAATACCTTATTCGTTCCATTTGGAGATCATTGTTTGGTAAAATGTTGTTTAGACCCCAGAAAGGTCATTCTGGGCGATAAACTGGAGAGTGTGTTATATTTTGGAGTTTTTGACCAAGCTAATGAATAGATCTTGGTCCGAACTTTTTATGGAGTATTTTTAACATGTGTATATGATTATTGGTTGAGGATTTGTTGCATGATTAAAAGTTTTGGTGAAATATTTTCTTAGATCTAGAAACTTAGAAACTAGAAGAGGAAAAACAGTTTCTGTTTTGAGAAAGTTTAAATCTTTTATGGTTTAATCTTATTCCAATGGTTTGATATTTTTATTGGAAGATCCTAAGCCTCTTATATATATGTTAAAATGTTATTTTGAAGATATTTGATGTTAGTTTCTAAGATATGAAATTTTATGTAAGGAGATATTCGGTTAGGCCAAAGTGATGATGTTCTTGGCTAAATTTATGTTTTGGTTGATGTTTAACCATTTGATCTTGAGTTTGAAACTTGGATATGTTTTGGGACACTTTTTAAAACCATGTGATGGTTTGGTTTGAAGATCACATCTTTATAAGTCATGGATCAAGAGGTTGATCAAAACAAGTTAGAAACAAAAATCTGTTTTGAACTTTGAAGAAAGACCAAAAAAAAAAAGTTCAAGTATGGTTTTAGTGATTTTGATGACTTTTGTTCAAGATTCAAAATATTATTATTCTTAGGAATATGTTATGAGTATAGTAGAAGAAGAATTTTGATTTAGTCATGAGTTTTGAAATTTGAAAGAATTACAACAAAAATCAAAGGAAATAGCCTTTGTAAGTTTCGCCCCTATAGAGTTATAATAATGGTTGTGTTTAGTTTTAAATTTTTATAAATTTATATTTGAGCTTAGGATAAAATTTACATAAGGTATGTAAATTTTGGTGATTTTTGGAGTTAGGATGCAAAATCATTAAGTTAGGGGTAAAATGGTCATTTTCCCACATGTAGAGGGTAAAATGGTCATTTTACTCTAAGTTGATATTTTTTCATATTCCTAATTGTTAGTGATTAAGTTATAATTTTTAGAAATCACTACTTTCAGTTTCTCGTGATCGCACTTGAGTTTTGTTTAGAAGCGCGAAGACCGAGGTATGTTAGCTTTTAACTTACTATCAGTTTAATGTGTATGAGTGATAAGTAAGGGAACTAAAGTGCATATATGCATGTTATCATATGTGTCATGCCAAGTCATTACATATTTATCTGTTACACAGAATTTATTCTGTCACGATTTATTCATCTGTTATACAAGATATTATGTCACGTATTGCTATACATTGATATACATTGCAAGTATGTCATGTTAAGTATGCCATCTGTTACATGTATTTCATGTCACGTAATATTCAATGTCACATGTTATGCCATGTTATGAAATATTGTCTGTTACATGTTTTGTCATGTTATAGAATATTGTCTGTTACATGTATGTCATGTTATGAAATGTTGTCTGTTATATTTATGTTTCAAAGTATGTCATGTCTGTCGTCTTACGTTCATGTCACGTTATGCTACATCAAGACTTCGGTCTTTTATGTTACGTTCATGTCACGTCACGTTACAAAATGTCATGTATGCTAGTTAAGTTATTCATGTCAATCACAACCCTAAGTGCTAGAATAGGGTAATATCCTAGTGGAACTCCTTTGTTCACGCTGGAGTGTCTAAATAGGTGTGAAATTCCCTGGGTTGACGAAGTACAATCAACAGGTTGCGAATGGGGCCTAATTGCTGGTCACCGGAGCGCGCCAGACATTAACGCCGATGGAGCCACACTTTATGTTACGTGTGTCCACAGCAAGTGTGGCACAAACAAATAAGTCATGGGGCCACAACAACTGTGGAGCATACACTACGTGAGACACAGCAATTGTGACACGTAGAATACGTGGGGCCACAACAACTGTGGAGTACGTATTAACGCACTCACAACTGATATAGATACCAGTGTTGTGATGCGGTAATCAGCAGGGACACACGGCTCAAGGGGACCTGTGTAGCACCCGTATGGTCACTTTATAATTAAGTCTATTGAATAAGATTCTAAGTTCATGTATTTCATGTTCAAGTCATGTTTCACGTTATGTTATGTTCAAGTTTACGTTCATATTATGTATGCTCGCGTTCATGCTATGTTTCAAGTTCATATGATGTTTCAAGTTCACGTTCATGTCAGGTTATGTTCACGTTCATGTTATGTCATGTTCACGTTCACGTTATATTCAAGTTTACATTCTTGTCAAGTTTCAAGTTTATGTCACGTTAAGCTAAGTTTCAGTTTCAGTTCAAGTTATGTCAGCTCATGCCATGTTATGTCAAGTTACGTTATACTTATTATTTCATGCCTTGTTATGCTAGGATATGTTATGTTTACTATTGACTTTGATTGTGCATTCATGCCTTTATTGCCATGCATGCATCATTGACCTGTGTGGAAGTTTCCTGTTAACTTGCTGAGATTTGTAATAAAATCTCACTTAGGTAGTCTCAACTACCATTACCCCCGAATGGTAGATCTTGTTACAGGATCTGAGGGAGAACCGAGAATCGACCAACTGGAAACAGTTGACTAAGTGATGGTGCGACGTAGATGGTAGTACAGTAGTTACCTCAGATTACTACTTGTATTTGTGGAGTTCAATCTCTAGCACTCTTTTGATCACAACCATTTTGGACTAGTGATGTGATCTCAGTTGTTTAGTATGTCATTAAATATGAAGTATGTTTTAAGTATTTGAGATATTTCAGTTTGGTGCACAGTATTGCTAAATAAAAAAAATTATCCGCTCCGAATATTGTATAATGCTAGATGCATGTTAGGAACATTGCATCTTATATTTCATGAACGGGGGCAGGTAACCTTGTATTGCATGTCTCAACGCTTCAAATGTCTGTCCGATCCCAAACGGAATTTGGGGGTGTCACACATATAATTCATTCCATAGGTTTACTCAAGATCATATTAGCATATTCAAACAAACAATCGAGAGATAGCAAACAAAGCAATCGAAACCATGAAAGGATTTACACAAATATATACAAGCATTAACCAAGAGTAAGTTGAGTGTATATTTACAAAATCCACGTAAGGAATACTAGCAAGCTGTAAATTCGAACATACTATATTATAAAGAGCATCTAAAACCCTACCTCATGTTTTTAAATGCGTGTGTGGATTTCTAGGGCATCACTTGGTCTTAAACCATTCGGCTTCTAGGGTTTTTAGGTTAAAACCCCTTCATTTCACTCATAAAATAAAACAAAACCTAAAGTAAGCAAGATACATGTGGTGATCGAAACATGGAGGTTAAATTCCCACTTCACTAATCGGCCTCAAGGGTTTTTCCTTGAAACCCCTATGTTATTTCCAAGAAAAATGTAGAAAGTGTGTGTGTGTGTTCTATCTCTCTCAAAGTCTAATGAGATTTGAATCTCATTTTCGGATTGGAATTACTTGTGTGTGTGCAAGACTTAGAGGAAACCGATTCTTACATTGCTAATCCTTGGTAGTGCTGAAATCCCTTCTCTTGCAAGGATCCTCCTTATTTGGTTAGAAAGAAAATACAAGAAAGCAAGGGAACTTTCAAACGAACTAGGGAGAATTGTGTGGAGAGAATGAGAACTCATGCAAATCCGAAAAATGGCAAGGGAAAAGCCCGTTTGGCATGAACCCTTCTCTTTTTATATGAGACCCTTCACTTCCCTCATTGGTTGTATCCAAAGTCATTGCATGAATGACAAGTAGCAAGGTTTCTTCTTTTCCATTTCTCTATTGCTGAAATGCCTCTTGGAGTTCCCCACTTGGATTGTATTGGGAAATGACACTTTGGGGGGTGGCGTGTAGGACTCCTCCTCCTTGGCCGAAATTCCTTCTCTCCCTTTTATGCCCTTCCTTTCCTTAAACAAGTAAATATCTCTTCAAGAGTAGCTTGGTAAAACCATACATGCCTCTTCCTATTCCCAACAAGTAACTCTTGGCATGAAAGACAAGTGGCGTTGGGCGTGTGCCATAGCCCTAGCCGTCCTCTCCATTTCCTTTCCCAAGATGTTGCTTCATCTTCCAAGTACTCCTTCCCTAGGTGACCTTTCATATACCATTGGTCTAAGATACACTAAGTGACAAGTGGCAAGTGAATGGAATGCTTGCGAGTGTGCTAGCCAAAACCCTAAGGGCAAACTTGTCCTTGATACAAAAGTCTCTTCACAAAATCTTCTAGAAACTTGGTGCATGCTTGACACATGGCAAAAAGTTAGTTAAATTCGAAATCCCATAAACCTCCCTTCAGTTTCCTATACAAAACTTCTAGAAAAACTCCATTTCACTTCCCTAGGCTTCCCTTTCCAAGAAACCTACATTAGAACTCAAATTATGGACAACAATAATGGGCTAGACGTGTAAGCCCATCTTGGTGCCTTCATTCACCTTTCTTTCCCCTTTAACCCACTATCAATACTAGGTTCAAGGTGTAACATTCTCATGACACATGGCACTAGTAACTTAAAATTGGATCATGGGCCTAAACCATTGGACCTAAGTTTCTGAATAGGACCAAAATTTTAAAGCAAACTAGGGCCACTCGCCTCTTTTTTTTTTCTTTTTTTTTTTTTATTAAAGAGTGAGTAGTCACCTGTCCAATAGCGACCCCACCCAAGTTTATTAATAAGCCATCACTTGTGGCGGAAGAATACAGTGGTAACAATCACTCGGGCTTTACAATAATATGAAAGACTAATTAAGCCCCAAGCACCAGACACCAACACAAATAACTCAAACAATATAACCAAACTTACACCTGAACAGAAACAAATTAACATGCCTATATAAAGGATAAAACAAACAATATTAAAAATCTTATGCAAGTAAGTGCACTGACACGCATGCCACCCTTCCTAAAATGTATTACCCATACTAAAGACATCCACACTTCTTGAGATAAGTCAATCCACATGAATCTGTTCTAAGAATACCTCTTAATAGATGAGGAACTTCTGTCTGCCCTAACCACTCATGAGAGACCCCATTACTGCCCAACCAAGCCAAAAAATCAGCAGCCTTATTCCCTTCCCGATAGATATGCTTCATGGAAAAATTCATCTCTGCCAACATATTCATAATGTCTTCCCAAAAATCCTCTAAGTACCAAAGACTACATCTTCCTTCCTGAACCCAGTTAACAACCAAAAGCGAGTCCATTTCAATAATTATATTATTAAGCCCCAATCTTTTACAATGCTCAAGCCCTCTTCGCAAGGCTATAACTTCTGCAAGATTATTGCTACCACTTCCAATGGATTCGGCAAACGCAAAAACCATCTTCCCAAGCTCATTTCTTACTACTCCTCTGGCACCCAAAATTCCAGGATTATTAATACTACTTCCGTCCACATTTAGTTTAACTCAATCTTTCTTTGGCCTCTCCCATCTTACTGCCATTAAAATCTCCTTTTTTGAATTAATTGAAAGATTCAAAGACTTAAAGATCTGTACATCCTTTTCCACTAGCCAGGAATCCTTATGAATCTTAATACCCACCCAATTAATCCAATACTTTATCGATCTCCATAGAACCTGAACCTTCTCTTTCCTTCCTTCCATCCGAGCTGTACATCACCACTTCCATAAATTCTATGTGATGATAACAGGTATAACTCCAATAAGAGTACCTAACTGAGATGACTTCAATGCTCTTCGAAACCAAGCCTCAACAGTTGCCCTCCAAGACTGGAACGGGACAAACGGGATACCCAAAGTATTTGAACTAAACTTCCATATAGCCTTAGCAATATTCCCACTATATAATACATGATTAATATCCTCCAAGGCACCTTCCCGACAGCATTCATATTTCGAGACTAAAGGCATACCAAGTCTCCTTATACGATCATCCACAGCAAGGCATGAGTTTAGGGCCTTCCACATAAGCAGAGAAAATTTCTTTGGTAAGGCCGAATTCCAAATCCAATCTGATTATTGACATTTAGGATTACTAATTCGAACAAAAGACCAGGCAGTTTTAGTCGTGAAAGACCCATACGAATTCTCTAACCAAATAAGTTGATCCTTACTTGTTCTCCTACTACTAATTTCATTGACTATTTCCTCCGTCTTCTCAGGCCCTACTAGCTACTCAAGTTGTTCCATATCCCAATTGTTATTAATCATACAATTCTTCACCTTCAATTCTGGATCTCCCACCATCGGATACTGCTCCATCAGAGGTCCAGAATTAAGCCAACCGTCTCTCTAGAACGACACATTCCCCTCCCTAATCTTCCACTTGGAACGTGAAAGTACAACAAGAATCTCTATTACAATTGCTTTCCAGAACCTGGTGCCTCTGGATGGACTAATCTCCAGCAGATGCTGTCCATGCATGTATTTAGCACAAAAAAATATTTTCCATAAAGAATCTGAACTCAACAAATTCCATGCAAATTTAAGATGCAATGATCTTTGAACATCAACAAAACTTCGCAAACCAACCCCTCATTCATCCACTGGTTTGCATAATCTTTCTCATTTAATCCATTTCCTCTTGGGACTCTCATTAATTGAGCCCCAAAAGAAAGTGCTACATATTTTATTAAACTGGAGCAACACTAATTTCAGAACCTGCATCACAGATAACAAGTGAACCGGCATACTCGACAATGCATCCTTTAATAAGATGACTCTCGCCCCTATGGAAAGAAAACTCAACTTCCAACCTTCAATCTTCTTCCGAATTTTTTGAATAACATCCTGGAAATGAATTAACTTCAATCTGCCAGAAACAACTGGCACCCCTAAATACCTGACCGGGAAGACCCCTTCAGAAAATTGTGTAGTCGATAAGAGATGTCGACGTCTAACAGAATTAATTCTTTTAGAGAAAAAAATAGATGATTTGGCGCTATTTACCTACTGACCTGACCACTCAGCATAACTATGAAGAACATCAACAATCTCTGCAATTGAAGACTCCCCTCCATTTGCAAAAATCACCATGTCATCGGCATATAAAAGATGAGAAATAACAGGACCATGTCTAGGATGAGAGAAACATTTAATTCTACCCAGCTCAAATTTCTTTTTTAACAGCCGAGAGAGAACTTCTTCTACTAAATGAACAAATAAGGAGATAGAGGGTCCCCTTGACAGAGACCACGTCCACCCTTAAAAAATCCTTTTGCAGCGCCATTCATTACCACAGAATACCAAGGCGTAGTAACACATTGAACTAACAGATGACAAACCTTCAAAGAAAACCCAAAAGCTTTCAAAATATGAAATAAAAAATCCCAGTCAATCGTGTCATAAGCTTTTACAAAATCAATTTTCATCATAATACTTCCTCCTCGAACTGGCTTATTAATATCATGAATAAGTTCTTGAGTAAGACTAATATTTTCAAAAATACTTCTACCAGGCAAGAAAGCTCCCTGTTCCATAGAAATAATCCTACTAAAGACTAAAGTAAATATGTTCACTAAGATTTTTGAGCAAATTTTATAGACCACTAAACAGAGACTTATGGGCCTAAAATTCCCAAACGACGTAGGATTTTGCATTTTTGGAATTAAGACAATATAAGAGGCAGAATAAAACGTTGGTAATGCAGCCCTGCCAAAAAAATCACTATCAGCTTCCATTAAATCTTACACCAAGGACCAACAATGCTGAAAAAGACCTGAGCAAAATCCATCCGGCCCCAGACTAATATCCACAGGAATAGAAAAGAGTGCATTTTTTACTTCCCCAACCGACGGATTACTACCAAAAAATTGATTTTCCTCCTCTGAAACTTCCTCTGAAATTAACCCAACCAGTTCTGGCAATGAACTTGTTGACTTAGCTTTCAGGAAATCCTCAAAATAAACACACGCAGCCTCATGAATATCTTCAGGCGAGGTATCAGAAAGCTTCATTTTCATCACCACATTATGTTTATGATTCTGCAGAGCTTTAAAGAAAGCAGTCGAACCCTCACCATGCGATACCCACTTTTGTTTGACTTGTTGAGCAATACGAGACTCTTCCCTCTTTAACCATACATCAAGCTCAACCTTGTTAGCTAAAACGTCTGCTTCAACATCCGCTTAATAGCATTCTTGTAGACTAAATTTGCCTTCCTCCACTTTTGCTTCTAATTCTTTAATACGCTTTCCTGTCCAGCCAAACACCTCCTTGTTCCAAGTTTTAAGAACCAGTTTTAACCTCTTCAATTTTGCGGCAAGCTTCCACAAACCCGTACCACTAACCTCCACCTGCCAAGAACTAGAAACACATCTCCAAAAATCTTCATGATTAGTCCACATATAGTGAAATTTAAATGAGGTGTGACCATACCTAGTAGATGAAACCGAAAGACCCAAAACCATAGGGGAGTGATCTGAAGTCCTCCTAGGAAGATATTGAATTCTACCCGACAGATAAAGATCCTTAAACTTGGAATTATATAAAGCTCTATCCAGTCTAGCCCATGAACGCGCCATTCCTAATTGTCCATTGCACCAAGAAAAACCATTACCTGAGAAAGGCAACTCAACAAATCTTCCATAATCAATAAAGGAACAAAAATCCTCCATTGCAATAAGCATCCTTGGATTTCCCCCTCTTCTCTCATTATCGTTACGTAAGATATTAAAATCCCCAATAATCACATGAGGTAACTAAAAATTATTAACACCAAGCAAATCGGCCCACAAAGACCTCCGATCTAAAAACTGGCACTTTGCATAAACCGATGAGATCCATAAACTTGAATTAATAAGCAAAGTAAGATGCTGATCTGAAACACCCATAACATCCACCTTCAAACCCGGCTTCCAAAAACACCAAATCTTTCATGCTTGACTAGCATTCGACAAGCACTCATCGAATTCTAGAAACGTCTTCCAATAACTCAAATGAGTATCATCTCTGAATGGTTCCGCAATAAACAGCATAATGGGTTGCTACTCTCATAACAGCCCCCTCAAACGTTTTCTCGAGGTGCCAAGACCTTGGATATTCCAAAACAACAATTTATTAATCATTTATTCTGCTGAGAGGGCTTGCTAGGAACCCTATAGGAACTACATAACATACTTTTTCTTGGTGACTTTTTACTACTAATTCAGAATTAGAAGATTCATCTTTTTGTTTACCAGGGTATGGAAAAGTACCTTCATCCTCAGATTTGGACTCCATAGTAGTTGCCTGTTTGAACACCACCATCTGCAAATCTAGCGGGTCTAACTGCACAGTACCTTCCGCTACTGGTATAGTGTGACACCCAGGACCCGCAGGGATCGAAGAGTTACTCCCTATAACTTAAAACTCACAATTCATCAATATATTTATAGACTCCAAAATATAACGTCATCAGAATACTACAAAGTCTCTTAATAAAATCCGCCACTTCTCAGAAATCTTCTATGAGTAATCCACTATGCTTAAATAATCATCTCACCGATGCTCCATAATCCTGATCCTTAGTTGGTCTATTCAAAAAATTATCTAAAAAATAATTGGAGATAAGGGGTGAGTTATCAACAACTCAGTACGCAGAGGATATATACTAGTGTGTAAACATGAGCATTTTTACAGAGTTCAGAATGCATAAACAAAACATTTCAATATCAATATGCAAATCTAAAAAAAATACATATTATCAGAAAATCAGAGCGACTTTTCAAACATTTCATATTCAGAAACCAACTTTTCATATTCAAAGACTCATTTGGCACAACATGACTGAACATCTTCATCTTATCATATCATATCAGAACATCATATCATAACAGAGACCATGTTTAACCCCTGTGGTAGGGTTGTGCATCTTGCGGAAAGCCAAGCAGAACATAAATCACCATGTTACCAAAGCAATTGCACTCAGAACATAAAACCACTATTATATCCCGTGGAGGGCCAGAGGTCACTATTGTATCCCGTGACAAGGCCAGAGGTCACTATTGTATCCTGTGATAGGGCCAGAGGTCACTATTATATCCCGTGACAGGGCCAGAGGTCACTATTATCTCCCGTGACAGGGTCAGAGGTCACTATTATATCCCGTGACAAGGCCACATATCAGAGCAAATCATAATCAAATCACCATATCAGAGTCAGAACAGAATCAGAAAGTCATGCCAAAGGTTTTTCAGATGCCACATCATAACAAAGTACAGAACATCTTCAGAACAAAACAGAATCAGATCAAAAAACATATTTTATGCACAAAATTTCATATTCGCTCTCTTTTTCACAGTTCAGAAACAGAATGTCAAAAATAAGCTCATGTCTACACCAGTCATGACAGAAAATACTTTCTTCTTAAATAGAATCTCATGAATAGTGTAGAACAAATAACTGAGGTTGTTTTCATATTTCTTTTCATAACAAAACATGCACATTTTCCAAAAAGGTCCTCAGTTCATTTTATTTAATGCAAAATCTAGCATAGGAACCCCGCTTACCTGGACTTCTTAGCTTTTTCAAAATTTTCTTCAAAATGTCGAACAATATTTAATCATCACCTATAAAATAATCATGTAAGTCTCGTAAATTTCCAATTAATCACGTATTTCGATATTTAATCCTAAACTTCTAAAATAACCTATTTAATTCCTCAAAATCTAAAATTCTCAAAATACTATCATTTTCTAAGACCATCAATATCCACTTAGTCGAATTCGTACTGAAGAAGAAAATTTATCGAATAAGTATTATGATAATTATAGAACTCCGATAAAAATTTAATATTCAAAATATCTAAAATACCAACAATATTTTATAAATAAAAAGAATACATTGGTTACTAAAATTTTCCTAAAATAAGTCATGAAAAACTCATCGCTTAAAAAAAATAGATTTACTTCCTTTAACTAACCATATTATCAAAATACAATATAATATTTATTGAAACTTAAAACAAAATCATATTTAAATATAAACTCAACAAAAAAACTTCTCAGCCGAAAACTCAAACCGGGAACTTTTCTAATATATATACATATATATATATATATATATTCGGTTAAAACTAGTAAGTGCCCAAGTTAAAACTTTACTTATAAATATACCTACATATATATATAGATATATATATATATAGATATATATATATAGATATATATATATATATATATATAAATACAACTTATATATAAAACAAACGATAACATACACAAGAAAATAGAAAACATTGCAGCGGCAGCAAGGACTCACTGAGATGGTAAAGTGCGACGGCGCAGTGTGTGGTGGGAGGTGGTGCACTCGGCGGCTATGCACTGGACGAGAAAGAGAGAGAGAGATGCACGGTGAGAGAGATAATGGAGAGAGAGAGCTTACGGGATGAGCAAGCCGAACGTGAGAGAGAAAACAGAGAGGGAGATTACCGTGCGGCGGAGGTCGCATGAGGCGGACCTGGGGTGACGAAAAACTTCGCCGGCGGTTTCTGGAGCCGCAACGTGAAGGAGCTCTCGGTGGTTAGTGGTTGTAATGGCTCAAGGTAGGAGGAAAAACATCCTCTGTTTTGGGAGAGAAAAACAGAGGCTTGCGGGATGGCTATCGAAGGCTACACTGGTGGGTTCACTGCTGGGTCACGGTGGCAGCATATGGCAGCGTTGAGGAGGAGCATGCGGCGACTTGACCTCCTTGGGAGGTTGCATTTTCCATGAGACGGTTGGGTAAAACCGTGAAGATGCAGGTTGGCTTTTGGCCGTGCGCCGGCGAGTCTCTTGCCGTGGGATCCGCGTGCTCAGCATCTCACGTGGTGCAATGGTTGCCCTCGGTTGTTGACCTCCACGTATGAGCGGGATATTCTCACGGTAATGGCATGTTGTTGCGCTGAGGCCGTGATGGAGGTGATGGCGCACAGTGTGGCGTTGAGCCTTGGTGAAGGACGTTTACTGGGCGTCAGTTTTACGTGCGTGGAGATGGAGGTTGGCATCGAACTAGGAGGGGCTGCACGATGGTGGTCTCTGGAGGCTGGTGGCAGTGACGGCATAGGGTAGTTTTTCCAAGTCTAAGATGAAAAATGTGCATCTATATGGTTGATAAAAAAAAAACCCTAAAGTTTGAAAAGAGAAAGACCGTGCATGGGGTAGTGCCGTGCATGGCAAAATAAAATAAATAAATAAAACAATAATAATTAAAGTCCAACAATAAAATTATTCATTAAAGCAAAAAGCAAATTTAAAAACAAACACTAATTAATATCACCAAAGCACATCAAAGTAAATTTCACAACTTAAAAATTATAAAATAAATCCAACGAGAAAATTCGATAAATTTTAAAACAAGAACAATAATATTTAAATTAATTAAAAAAATAATCTTCCACATAAAATAAAAAAAATACGCTAAAATACGGGGTTTTACATATAGTCCCACTGGGAACTACAATTGTGGGTTCTATCTGCACAGCATCTTCCGCTACTGGTATAGTCCCGCTGGGATCCACAATTCTGGGTTCTATCTGCACAGCACCTTCAGCAAACGGGGCTTGAGATGTTGGTTATAAAGATACGAACTCCTCAACTGGAATAGTCCCGCTGGCCTCTCCACAAATCAACGAGTCTTTCCTTTGCACTGGAGCCTCCATTTCTTCGATCTCTTTCTCAGTCACCAACTTCGACTTCCCTACATCCTTGCCTCCATCTAAAACAGGCTCCTCAGTCTCCATGTCTTCTAATACCAAAACAGGGGACTCTGTAGTTTCCACCGACTGATCTTTATTAACCTTCCCATCCTATTCTTTATCCTTTGACACCCAGATTCTACTAGACTTAATAACCTTCAAACTCATACTCTTTTTTCCTTCTTTCATGTTTGCCTTACACGCCTTTGAGTTATGCCCTTGCACCTTGCAAAAAGAACAAAATGCAGGCAACGTTTCACAATCAACTTCTTGGAAAATGCTAGTTAGATGCCTTGGCATCCCAATCCAAATGGAGTGAATCAGCTCCTGGTCTATATTCATCAGAACGCACACCCGTGCACCATCAGTGCGAGTCGCACAGCGTGTCGAATATCTCTCCTCAAGAAGACTCCAATTGGTGCAACAATATTCCATAAGAATGATTCTTGATAAAGATTCGGAGGTAGCCCAGGTAACATGATCCAAACTGGAACCAACGCCGGTTCCTCATCTTTTGTAAAATCTGTTGACCATTGAAAGGACCTATAAGCAACCCCTTCAATATTGCAGCTTTCAAGGGACAAAGACTTCAAGAAATCATCTTCATTTGAAAATCTGACAAAAACATTCCGAGCCTTCCGCATCGCTAAAACTACTAGCTGTTTTGAAAGTCCCCATCTGCTATGAATAAATCCTCTGATGTGATCCAAAGATGGTCTTTGCCTTAAGAATTTTAACACCATAGAGAACCGAGAAGGGACTACTGAACGATCCAACTCCTCCTTTGTAAATTGCACAAAGAACTCACCGTCAACACATTTGGGTGGCCTGAATGGAATCGATACCTCAGGGAGGGCCTAAGGATCTTGGAAAACCAGTTCGGCGAAGGATCTTGGCTTTGTATGCGATGTTGGGGGGCGGGCTGCCCCCAGCACCATCCATGCACGTAAAAACTAACGAGCCCTTGGACCAACGCTTATCCAAATATCAAGACGCAATCTTGGACGCTGGACGCAATGAAAGTTGGCTATCAGGGTGTGACGCCCCCAATCCCCGCTTGGGATGGAACAGAGACTTAGAGCATCGGGACATGCAACACAAGATTACATACCCTTAGTTCATAACAGTTAACATGCAATGCATCCTAGTATGCAACTAGCAGTATGCAATAATCGCAGCGGAAATAAAAGGTTAAGGTGAAAAATATGCCAGAATAACTAAAACATCCCAACTTCATTAGATAATCATCATGTTCGAAATACTAAAGTAGCATAGACTTATATACAAAGTCATATCATTCTCTTAATGCGATCTAAAGCATAAAGGACTTAGGCTATGAACATCAAAATTAAGTCTAGCTTCCTCTCCAGATCTGATTCCTCCTCAATCATGCGAACCCAGTGCCCCATCAATCTCGTCCTGGTCGATTCCTGACACAACTTATATCATTCCGAGTGGAATGATAGTGATCCCATAAAAGGGTGAGATTTACTCGAACTCTCAGTAAGTTAAATAACTAACTGACACAAAGATAAATCAATAATGATAAATGATAAATATGCAATGCATGAGATGTGGAAAATCAGTATGCATGTCTCTCATCCAGATTCTTCGACATTTTTTTAAAAAAATATGAAGACACAGGTTTTTACTCAGTAAGTAATTTCGTTATCATTTTTTTTAAAAGACATAACTTCATAAAACTTTCATAATAATTTTTCTTCATCATAGACTTACATCATTATTTTATTAATAACATAACGTGTAGTAGTGTCACAGTTTCCCATATGCACTGTGAGTATCTACCGGTAACTGTAGTATAACTTACATTGAAACTACGTTGTCTATAGACTCGTTCTTAATGCATTGGTAAATTTAACATAACATCATAAAATTCATAATGTGTACACCCACCAGCATTATGAGTCATAAAATGTTGACTTCACTCCGACTTTCTTTAAAAAGAACCCATTCGAAGCCTGTTGACTGTTCGTTGTCAACTCAGGGATTACCACTCCATTATTAAACACTCCAGAGTGGACAGAGGAGTTTCACCAGGATAATTCCCCATCCTGGCCTTTGGGGTCGTGACAAAATTATTTTCATGCTATACTTTAAAAAAATATTTTTCATGACATGTGCATATGTAGTAAATTTGCGAAAAAAATGACATTTATTAATGTAATATGAAAATTGGTGAAAATGCCATATGTCATGTAAGTAAGCACTCAATGTGTCATATAACATGATAATTTATGCTCAAAATGATAATTAAAGAATAATGAAGCATTTATCAATAATTCATAAGAAATTTATCAAGGTGTAAGTTAGAGGCCAACTTACAAACTTCTGGAGAAATTCGAAATTAGCGTCGTAGTTGTGTAAATCGTGTGTATACTAAGTTAGGATTAATACTCTTATGGATAGGTTCAAAATCAAATATTTCAAAAATTAGATATTTACACCCCTAGACTTTCAAAAACTGCTATTTAGGGCCTAAATTTTCATGGATTCCAAATTTAACCAACTTTCATGGACTTCATATTTTTGGCATTCTAAAACCATCTATGCCTTTAGATTTTTAAAATTTAAAGTGAAACTTGTCCAATTAGTCCCAACTCGTGGCATGCATCCTAGTTGATGCCTATGTGTATTTTCAACTATTGACTATTGGTCCCTATGAATGCATGCATATGAGATTTTCATTAATCATTAATGATCACTAAAATCTTTAGGGACATTATGAAGTCTAGGCCTTGAGTAATCAAATTCATCCCAGCACTTAATCAAAGCTAAGAAATCCTTAATCACCAATATGCTTAAAATCGATTCATACTTGATGATCAAAACAAGATAGATTTAAAAACCTATCATGACATGCTTCTAATCACAAATTTAACCTTCCACAATCACGTTAGGATAATTATAGATCATATAAAATGATGCTTAGGAAATGCCATAGCTAAATTTCCAATTAAAAACATTAAATCATTCAAACCTTCCTTTAATTGACTCAGTTTTGCATTAAGCATCATAACCTTCTCAAAACTCAACCAAATTTCGCACCAACACTTGGAAGCAAAGCTTGAAATGCTAGATAAGATCAAAAGGAAGAAAACTTACAAATTTCGTGGCCTTACAAGCACTCTAGACTGCCTTACACAAGAAAACTCAAAAACTCACCAAAACTCACTCGGTTTGCACTCTTTTAATCTCTAGGAGGGGGAAATGCTCTCAAGGCTCAAGATGATACTTAGAGTTGTGGTGTGGGTGAAATGAGAAGGGGAGGGGAGTATTTATAGGTGGCCAAGGGGTGAGGGACGTGGGCTTGGGTGCTTGGTGATTGGGTGAAGTGGGAGGTGCTCAAATCTGGAAAATTTCTAGATTTGCTTGCATGAGCTTAGGTCACTTGTGCATAATTAAATAGTGCCCTAAACCACTATCATTTCCTCTCCACAGTAACTGCAAGGGTCCTGTAGATGACTCCAGGTCGTGGGGCATCATTTACATGACAGAAGATCCCTCAAACCACCCTTGAAAACAGGTGGATGAAGGTGGTTTTGTGGTGGCAGAAAATCAGTTCGGTTTTGGATCTTTTTGGGCAGCAAAAATGAGTTAAAATCCTTCATGATGATCATGGGACTTCTTGGTGATTGGGTGTAAAAGGAGGTGACGTGGGGTGGTGGTGCAAACCATGGCAGGAGGTTGGTTCAAATTCAATCCAAATGATTCCTATACAAACTAGATCAAGGTGCACCCGGTTTGGTTCTTTGAGTTGGTTGATGCAACCAATTTCGTCCAAGGCTCAAACTGAGTTTTGGAGGGTCTCATGAGGTGTTTAAGGACCATATTACCCTTGAGGATAAACCACAAAAATGTTAGGCCCAAGGGCAAAACACTCCAAGCATTATAAAGGGCAATGCACAAAACCGATTGAAGCATGGTTTGGGTTTGTTATGTCATTTTTCTTAATGACATGTGGAATGGTTTAGCTAGGATATTAAAATAGTGTATTCATGGTTTAATGGAGTATTAATTCAAGAAAATTTGAATTAAAAAGTTTAAGAAAAGATTAAACATTATTAAACTTCAGAGCATAGCTTAAAGTGCACTAACCTCAAGTATGATGGTTAATGGCCTTAGCAAATTTTCAAAACTTAATTTGGATACTTTGAGTGTGATTTGGGCTTAAGGAAACCAATGGTATGGTGTATTGGGCTTTTTGTCTTTTAATAGTAAAATGAGTTCAAACATGGCTTTGGGCCATATGGGCTTGAAAAAGGCCAAAGGTCCAATCTACACCAAATACCTTATACCTTCCTATACTTAGGCCAAAACTAGCCTTGATTTCCTAAGGGCTTGGTTCAAGGTTTTTTAGGGCTAGGCCCATGAATGCACTTGGGTCCTAAAAAACCTTATCAAAATTACTAATGGGCTTGCCTCTCTAATCCTTAGCTCATTAACACTAAATACCAACATTAATACTAATCTCACATTAATATAAGTAACTAACTCATAATTATAAGTCTAATCTAGAGTGCTTAAGGGTTAATCTAATGGTTAATTAGGCGGGATGTTACAAATACTAATATCATATAATTGTTTAAATACCAATAACACATTTTCACTTTCAAATTATAATTTAGTACAATAATTAGGCTATATTCAGTTCTGATAAAATAAGTCTTGAAAACCTCAATTCTTAAAATTATGTTTACTTTTCTTATGATTAATATAATTTTTCAATTTTTCAAGAAATCCAATAAATACTAATATCTTTTAAATATTCTTAACTTATTTCTTTACTTTCAATTTACAATTTTAAAAACATAACCATATCAAAATCTATTACAGTAAAAAGCAAAAATTCATTTCATACAATAGACTTATCGAACTTAGTACTGGCCCAACACACAAGCAAAGCCCACGTGAACCCTAGTCCAGACCAAGCCTAGAAATATATTCTTCCGTGGCCTATACACTAAGGACAGTAAGGTAATTAACGTTAGAAGGCTTGAAAACTTTTACGGGAAGGCCACAACAAAAGGGCCGAATGGGATTTTTGTAAATAGCTAAGAACATGCTTGACCAAAAGGTAAAAGTCTTGAAAAGTGTGTAGTCTTCTAACTAGAGAAAGACAAAGGAACTAAGAGAAAATATATTTGCTTGGGGAGAAATGGGTGTGCAATAGAGAGAAGAGTTCCATACTCACCGAGAGAGAAGGAGATACGTAATGGAGCAGGGAGCTGGGCTGGCCGAGGACTACGGCTGTGGCGGAAGTTTCTATGAGAGAGAAAGAGAGAGAGAGAGAAAATTGTTTGTTGTTGTTAGCTTAGAGAGGGAGAAAAGCAACGGAAAGGAAAGGGAGAGAGAGATCTCAGTGTGGGCTTACCGAGGCAACGTGAGGTGACGGAAGGTAGCTGGCGTGCATGCCAAGGCAAAGCGAATCGCCAGTCTCTATGACTGTCCATGTACTTTCAACTCCTTCTATGGCAGTCGACAACATAGCACAATAAACACACGTAAAATAATTCACTTCCGGTAGAGAGAACAACGGAGGGATGAGATGGGGTCAACGTCCATCGTGGAGGGAAGAGAGCTTACTATTAGCGTCTTCTGGTGTATTCTTGCAGTTTCTATTGTACGATGGTGATCAAATAGAGCTTCAGCCTTCATGGTTGTGCTTTGTTTTGACAAGGAAGAATAGGGGCTATGTCTGTGCATGGAAGGGATTTGGGCTTACGATGGTTGGCTTTCGGAGGTGCTAGCAGCAAAGATTTATGTGCATGGTGGGGTGGCTGAAGAGTCTGGTTCATCGGCTGCAACTTGTTCATGATACAGTGGCTTGATCTCGGGTGGCTCACTTTGGTGGTGATCGGCATTGTTCGTGGCTGAAGGAGGTGTCGTTTAGGGTGGTTCACGGGGAGGAACACTTGTGGCTGGGTTCATTATAGTGAAAATCGATTTTCACGTTGGGGTCTGGTCATGAGAGATTATTGGCGCGAGGGAGGAATACTACAGGAAGAGAGAATATATATGCACGAGTGTTTCGGCATGTAAGTCGGCAATCTGATTGTTGAAATCTTTCAGACTAAAAACTCACCTTGAAGGTGGTGTGAAAGGCGAAAGACTTCCAATCAATAAAATCACATTTTAAAATAAATCTATATATATATATATCTCACATAGAGAAAATCTTCTAGCCAGATTTGGTGCTTGAGGCCAAATAACACCAGCCAATGGTGTCCTGCCGCGTAGGCCACCCATGGTCTAACTAGAGGACCGTGACACATAGAATGATTCATTTGTTGGAGTTTGATTTTGAGAAATTACTTACATCAGCTTACTGTTGATGTAATCCTCAACACACTCAGTGTTGTTGAGTTAAAAAAAAAAAAAAAACAATGACAGTGTGCAGAGAGTGCGGCTGATGCGTAGCCGTGCTATTTGATTTTCCCCAGTCTTTGCATCTCGACCCCAAACCCTCCCTTTCTCCCATTGACCGTGACCCCCTGACCAACCCTTGTGCTCCTCTCTCCCATCAACCGCCTGGAACATAGACGATAGAAGGAATAAATTGTTGATCTTGAACTGCCCCCATGCCCCTCTCTCCCATTGACCACCAGGAATGTAGACGACGAAAGGAAAAAATCGTACATCTTGAACCACACCCATGCTCCTCTCTCCTATCGACTACTGGTAACCTCGATGACAAAAGGAAAAATCATCATCGTGTTTGAGTATTTCATCCTCGTGACCCTTTTTCCATTCACGACTATTGCGGCAGTAAGTTACTGATTTTTCTTTTTTTTTCTTGCTTTTGGCAAATAATTTGTATCAAATTTGGGCTAAGAAATCACGAATTTTAGGGCTATTTACGCAATACTTTTTTGCATTTAGATTCTTTTATTGATCATGAATTATTGCATTTATAAGAGGAGGAAAGTGAAAAGAGACATTATGAAGCGCAATGACCTAAGCTCAGCAATAAATTCTTTGTTCACTCAATAGTTGGAAAGACCTATTTGGAAATAAACTAATAGGGAAATGTAGACTTTACTCAGAGTACATACCTAAATGCCTGCTTCATCTACATCAGCAACTTTAATGGATGGATCTCCATTTAAAGGATCCAGAAGTGTGTTCCAACTTGAAGATCCTTTCCATTTGCCCTGCACTAAAAATTGAGACATTTTATGTTCAAAGTACTCTACCAATGTGGGTTTATACTGAAGACAAAAAGCTCAGAGCCATCTTTGAGTCCATGAACTAAGATGAACAAAATTCAATTCTTCTAGTGGTGTCGTCTTTCAGCTTTAGTTAGACATGGTGAATAAGTAGATGCAACAAAATTTTGTGTGTTGATATATGTTCATACTCTTTTTTGTGTATGAACATATATGTTCATTCTGTTTTCCTAGCCAATATATAAATGATCATTTAATTCCCAACATTGCAATATGTATGTGCAAGTAAAATAATTTATTGTGTTGATATATGTTCATACTCTTGTTTGTGTTTGAACTTAGGATACCAGATACATGGCTTGTCTGCTAATATATGTTCGCACTCTATTTTCCAACAAATGATAAGTTTATGTTCTCATTTCAGTTCAAGTTCCTGGATTGCAAGAGGGAAAGAAAAAATAAGTTTGGAGAGAAAGAGAGAGAGAGAGAGACCATTTTGTTACCATGGCATTCCATTGAAGTTACAGATTTCTAGCAATGATAATAGTTTTGGCAAACACTTTTACAACTGTCCAAACTATAAGATCAACAAACAATATGGATTTTCTTGAATGGGCTAATCTTGAAATTGAACAAAACACTTGCTGCAAGATAACGATTGAGTTAGCTCAATGAAAGAATGACAGGTTACGCGATGAACATGCAATGATCGAACAAATCAAATTTAAAGCAATGAAGAATAAGTATAAGGGAACCTTGAAAGCGTTTTTATAATGGTTGTTTTATATTGTAATTTTTGCTAGAATTTTTATGTATCCGAGAAACAATAATATATGTCGGCCAGTGTTAAGACTCATGTAATGTTGTAATATTTAAGGCCCATTTTGGAATGTCTCGTGGATATGATGCCTCTTGCCATGTTTAGGGCACTTTTTCATCAGTTGGATGTAATAAACATGTTATGAATGTAATGAATAAGTTTTAGACAGCTGGCTGTAATGAACATGTTTTGGACAAGTAATTAGGGATGTTTTAGACATGTCTTGTACAGGTTTATTAACACTTTTTGGATAGTTTTTTTAACTTGTTCTTAATAGTTTTTTGCCATGTGTTGAACATGTTTTGTACAGAAATTGGAACTTTGTTTTGGATAGTTTTTGTTTTATGTTCTTGACATTTTTTGCAAATGTTTTGGATAGTATTTGGACACAATCTGAAATAAGTACACAAATATAAAAGGTCATCAAATTTTAATCAGATTTCATGATTCAGTATTACATAAAGATTAATCATCCCAAATTCAATATTACATAAATAAATAAAATGTCATCCGAAATTCAGTTGGATAAAGAAATATAATCCCCAATTCTCAATTACATAAAGAAATATCATCCCCACTCTTCAAAAGCTTCATGTAGCCAGAATTACATGTTGACAACATTACTTGTAGCCAGAATTGAAAAGACATCAACTCTTCAAAAGCTTCACAATCTATTGCATCATTCACTATAACATAAAAATATAATCAATTCAATTCTAGAAAATCAAACACTTTAAAACATCTTGTCCATAACATAACAAAGCACCAAAAAAATCAAATACAACGTACAACCAAGTTTCCACTAAGGATCCAAATTTTGAGATATGTTGTCAGTTGTATGCCCAAGATCTCTACATAAACCACAACAAAACAGAAATAAAATTTAGTGCTTAGATTAACAACCAATAAAACACAAAAAATTATAAGCTATTATACCTCACTGAATGATAGTTATTCCTAGTATGTCCCTCATTCTTACAAATGTCACAAGCATTTTCTTTGCTACTTGCATCTCTTTTAGGTTCTTTATTCTCATAGATTTTGGTCATCCCTTTGTTAGCACTTGTGGAGAATCCTATATTATTTGTAAGAAATTTGAAACAAATTGACATCTCAGCATATGAGAATCATTGATTGATATGTCTCCACCTTCAAAAACTCTTTCTTGAATATCTGATCTTCTGTTAAAAGTAACTCTTTGCGAACCTTGTCTAAGGCAAGAGAGAGGTAGTTGAGTCTTCTGTTGACTGTGACCCAAGTTCTGTAATGTCGTAAAATTGTATCATCAACTTACTTTTTCTCATCATAAGATCATCCTATGTCATTACATGCCCTTCATAACTCTGTATGTCAAGAATAACTCGACTGTTAACATTGATTGTCCACCTCTCTAGAATATAATGTTGTGGCAACTTATCTAATTTTGATTTCTTGTCAAGGATACATAGGACATGCATACAAAGAATTCACATAAGCTCAAATATATGGCATATACGTGGTGCATTCTCTTCTCCACTATCCAAGGTCACATAATAAAGATGGTTTCTTTGCCATAGGTGTCACTTCATAAATCTTGCTCTCACCCTATTTGTGATGTTTTGTTGCGTTGTACTTTTAACTATTGAAAAGCTCATCTTGAAAGATCATGAAAGACTTTCTTCTATAAACTATGGACGTCTATTCTTCAATTTTGTGACATATTTTTAATATCGCTTGTGTAAATTTTGTTCGCACGTCATTTTCTTTCTTTTTAAAATAATGTGCATCTAATGTTTTCTCGTATTAATACACAAGGTCACTAACCATAGTACTTTAACGAACACAATCCTTAAAAAACTTGTTCATACTTTCATTCCTTTGAGTTGTTTACATACCAGTACAAAATGCTGAACGCAAGTAAACCAAAACCCACTTATCTCATTGAATGTAACATTTTTGTAGCCAAGTATTATCGCCTAGCCCATAATTAATATTGAACTTCATTCTTGCTCGAACTCATCAGTCGTTATTGTCTCATGGATAAAATGTCGAAAATCTTTTAGAAAGTTAAAAATTTGTTATATACATGGGCCAAATGTTCAGGAAATTTTTGTAAAATATGTCGCAAGCACAACCTATGAGTTGTATTTGGGAGTACCTCTACAATAGCCTTCGCCATCACTTTGTAGTCGTCGATAATGATAGTTGAAGGGGCATGCCCAAGAATTGCCTCTCGTCATGTTCTCAACAACCATAGATATGATTCGGCTATTTCATTAACTAACAAGGTACAACCAAACATTATGGTCTGGAGATGGTTGTTAATTCTAGAAAACGGCACAAAGGGCATCTTGTAAATATTAGTCAGGTATGTAGTATCAAATGTGACAACATCTCCAAAATACTGGTATTTAGCCCTTGATCTTGAATCTGCCCAAAAATAACTTCTCACGCACCCATTATCATCAACTTGCATCGTGTGCAAAATCCAAGTTCTTTACATTGTCGATCAAGAAAGTAGGCATACAACCTTTGTGCATTTTCCTCTTTAAATAATTTTCTTCTTTCTATTTTCTAAATAATTCTCAACGTCTTTGCCAATACAACCAATGTTAAAATCACCGTTAGATTCTTTACTCAATACCGACATTATCTTCCTTGACGGTACACCGAGTTCATTCAAAGTGAGAATGAGCTTTTTTTGAACATGTGTCATTCCTCTATGTCCACGGAGCAAACTAGTACTTCTTGGTATGAGTAGCTCATGGTTATGTAATGGCACATACTTGCATAATGTCCACTTCTCACCATCTTTTCTTATTGGTATCATTGATTCACATCCAATTTTTGTCTTGGCAGATTCAAGAATTGTTCTTTCTTTTTGTTAGCTTGTTTTATGTCGAAGCCCTTCTCTTGAGTAAATATACTCTACTCCAATTAATTTTCTCTCATCTTTTGACAATTGAGTATGGTTAGTCCTTATCACAAAACTTGTTCGTCTTACATACGCCTTGTAAAATGCTTAGGCGTCTTCTATGCCCTCAAATTTCATACCAACAAATGGCTCCAAATGACCACTACTGGAAGAGGAAATCACATTCACTTCATCTTCCACATTCACTTCACATTGTTCTTCCACATTCACATCACACTATTCTTCCACATCCACATCACAATGTTTTTCAACATTCACATCACTATCTAGACTCGAAATATGATCCTTCAAAGCAAAATAATCACAATGTTACCAATCACCAAAATATCATAATTTGTGCAAAAAACAATCATTCAATATAGACTTGTACATTTAACCCAACTTCTCTGGTTTCTTGGCAACTCTGTAAATAAGCCAATAGCCTCAAAAGATGGTTTGGTGGAGTATTAGTATACACGATTTTTTAGAGTTCAAGAAGAAAACATTTAGATTTAGGTATGAATACCGGATTTAATTAAACAATGTTTTTGACTCAATCATGCCTGCCATAACGGTAAATAGGGTATGATGAGTGTAGGAAAGTGCACTCTAAATACTTTATTATTGGACTAAAATGCTAAAATGTTAATAGAAATAATTGAAATTAATGTGTATTCTTGAATTGAGTTTCTATTTACTTTGGAATACTCCTGAGCAGATTTTTATATTTAATTTCAGAGTTTATAAAAGAGCAAGTCCAAACCCATTCAAATTCAAATGACTTTCAAGTGGACAAAACATTAGAACAACCTAAGAAATTTCAATGAGTGTAGGACTCTTCAAATAAGGATAATGATGGGGTTTGAGAGTAATTCGGATCAGAGTCCAAAACGCTCTAGCAGACAGCATGGACATACTTTAGTATTTTAATCATAACTTTTCACTCCAATATGTGATTGATGCGATTCTTAATGCGTTAGAAAGCTATCTTAAAGGGCTACAAAGTTGTCTCTAATAAGAATTTCCAAATTCGAACTCCTGAAGTACGAACGTGGCTACCAAGTTGAGTCCTAAAATTTAGGCGATTTTGTGTACGAGAATATGAAGACATTAGGGTCTTTTTCCTACCCTATTTAAGCATATCATTAGCATGAGATTTGAGAGTTTTTTCAGAGGGGAGACGGTTCAGTTTGAAGAAGGAATATCTTTAATTTCCATGGCCGCCGTTTACTCTATTTTTCTCTTAAGATTTTTGTTATCCATTATATTTATGGGTAACTAAATTCTCAAGTAGGGATAGGAATGAACTAGCACATTTGATGATATTTTAATATATTTTTTATTTATGTATTTGATTTTCAATTACTAAAACTCTTTTGTTTTATCATTCTCAATTCATTGTTGATGTTTTCTTCTCCGAACAATCATAGAATTTATTCTGTTTATGGATTCAGTCATGCTTTTTCTATTAAATGGATTAGCTCTTTGATTATGTTAGGATCAATTATTTATCTATATTGATTTAATTCTTTGCTGCAATATCACTTCCTAAGTATATTGTCGTCGTTAGATTTTCTCAATAGTGATAATAATTTACGTATTTCAAAAGTGGTGAATGATTTTTCAAATGGTTACATTTGGTTTAATCTTGGTTTATAAATCTATACCTTCCAATTAAGAATTTTAGAAATTGATTCCCAATTGAGTTATTCAATGAATTAAGAATAATTAAAATACCAGATTTGTACAAGGGATTCCCGATGGCTTACTGTTTGTCAAATTTGAGTACTTTTTTCATTAGTCACTTTGCTTCACTTTAATTTGAATTTAAAATTAATTTTTGTCCTCCATTAATCATTTAATATTTTTCTTTAATTTATTGGTTCCTTCTATTATTCTTTTAATTTGTCTCTCTGCAGAATTGACACCCCAAACCTATACAACAACTACCGCGTTATTCTTTAGGCGTGATCATGGTAGTTCTATATGCATGCGGGTTTAGGATGTAGAATTTTTTGGTGAAAACAATATTTAAACAACTCATACAAGATGCTTGAATTATTTCATGTACGCATTTTCTACACACACATTTGCATTTCCAAAATAAAATAAAAAACCAATAAAATACAGAAAAACAAACCATTTCAACAAGAGATATAGACAGAGGAGGACGACGGCATATGGCAATGATACACAGGGACTCGATGGAGATTTGGTTGTGGTGGCGAAACGGTTGTTCAAATTTTTCCAATGACATTGGCGGAGGAATGGTCCCAGCGGCATCTGGTTAGAAGATAAAATTTTCAACGATGGTGGCAAGAAAAAATGTCGCTGCTGGTGGCAAGATTAAATTGTCGGACTGTAATGAACTCAATTAAGTTGGGCCGGGCTTGATGGGCCTCCAAATTAGTTTACTTTTTATTGTATTTGAGTTGTTAATTTGTTTAGTGGCCCATGGGCTTAATTGGTTATGGTCAATTAGAGGTGTGGCTCGAGTATATGTAGTGGGGAGTCCTTGTGGGAGAGGGATGGGGAATTCTGAAATATCTTTCTGTTGATCATCACTGTAATGGAGGTTGGGTCCCTCGAAGAACCCGTAGCTATGAATCAGTGGCTCTTCTGAGCTTTTTATCAAACATTCCTTGTGCATTCTCATAAACTCATTCACCCAGTAGTCTTTTACATTCACTGCATTCCTCATTACAAGCATTTCATACAACCATTTCTATGTTCTTATCTACGCTTCCAGTGGGACTCATAACAAGTGGTATCTAGAGCCGACGATCCATGGAGGACGAACTATTTTTCGAGCAGCAACAAGAGGCCTTACAGCGGCAGGTAGACGCTAATGAAAAGAGACTTCAAGGGTTTAATAACAGCTTTAACAACTTGACAGATATGATGCTTCATTGGGTGGTAAGGCAGAACTATTACTAATCGGTACAATGTTATGGAAAAATTAGTAAGATTAAAAGTTAGGAAACGGAGGTCAGTAGTTGTTGAATACCAGGTGGACGAAGAAGAATCTAAGTCTGTTGTTGAGTGTCCTGGAGGAAATGCCGTAGTTAGTGAAGACTTCGGCTCAAAAAAATTGGTGGAAGAGAAGGAAGTAGTTACGGCTTCAATCAATGATTCACAACCATTGTTTGTGCAGGAAGAAAATGGAATCGTAAAAAAAAATGGTGTAGATATGGCCGTAACTCCTGAGGGTGCCAATCCCATATTTGGAATATCTGATTCTAGTCATCTCAGTTGGATGGATGACGAAAAGGGTGCGAAGGATGAAGAGCCCATCTGTGATTCGAGAGATTCTACGGATTCAATCAAAGAAATACAAAAATCGGTAGAAAATGAAGAAAAAAATGTTGTCCGATTGAAGGGGGAGAATGTTCCGTTTCTCTCTGTTTTCAGTAGTTGTTTGAAACCAAGAGAGGATTCCACCGCTGTCAACCTAGGCGAGAAATTGCAGAATCAGAACCAATTTCGGGCTTCATGGGAGAGTCTTCAAGATCAACCCTCAAGAAACATCACCAACAAAATAGACCATTGTGGTCTTCCACAGATTTGTCTTCGCAAAGGATCCCAGACTCAATTTAGAAGCGGGACCTGGGATGGTGTTTGTTTCGATGAGGATGCTCTTCTCCAAGAAAAATTGGTCTTCAAACACACCTTCGTTCAGTCGCAAGATCAAGCTAGTGAGAGGCAGAAGAGAGCGAGATATTGTGAGTGTTTGTTTTCTGGGTGCCCGTTGGCATGCATGAGAGAGAGGGAGAAAATATCGAGTTTGTCTTCTAGAGAAAGGGCATTTTGGGATGCCATTCAAGCTACCTCGAGTTTCATGCAGAGGAAACAACTCTCTGTACACTTGCAAGATCAAATGCTTGCACATTTATATTGGAAGTTCAAAGCAGACTTAAAGGAGCACCATCAACATGAGACTCTTGATTTCCCTCTTAAATCCATTCGCTCAAGCATTTCTCTTTATTTTTTCTACACTCTCATGGATAAGGTATATTTGTGTGTACACTTTTAGGAATATGATGCAAGGTACACTCCTCTTGTAGAAATAGATGAGTGTAGGAAGGTGGTTAGAGTAGAGAACCTATTTGAAGAAGTGCTTGACAAAGGGGTAAGACCTGATAAGGTCACGTTATCCACCTTACTCAGGTTATCTAATTGGAAAATTGTTGTGGTTGGGTGTGATAGTTCATTTGACTTTTGGTCCATTGCATTATGTCGCATGTTGGTTGGGGTTAAAGAGGCTTCTTTCATAAGTCATGCTACTCCATTTATAGATGACAGTGCCCCCGCTGATCAGAACACATCATGGTTTGCAACATTTTACATATGTATACCATGTGGAGTAGCTCTAGGCTATGTTTATGGTGGACTTGTTGGAAACAATTTGAATAGGCGTTATATGTTCCTTGGAAAGACATTTTTTATGCTTTCCCTTGCTCTTCAACTGCTTGATATATTGCCACTTAAGGTGTTTTTGAGTGGTATGAGATGAATTTGCCACAACCTTGGGAACTGATAGAGGAACAAATATTGTGGCCCTTTAATAGAGGAAAGGAAAAAGAAATGGGGTTAAATGTAGTTTCTCTACAGTACACTTTTGGCCATGTGTGCTTATTTGGATATGAGGTGGAAGCTCTCAGCTTAGCCGTGCTCAGTGGCTTTTCAGTGGATCCTAGAGGAACATCTCCCTTAAAAATATCATTGCCTGATTGGAAACTTTGACAGACATTCAGACATTTCGAGGTGTAGGTTCCACCACATTTCTGGTTTCTTTCGATTCCAAGGTGCATGCAGCAGCTACTGACTGAGGCACAATTTCATGAGGGGGGCCAAAGATGTTGTGTCCACTGAGCTCATTGGACTTGGCATTATGTTTGATATATGATTCAGAATGATTTTGGTGCATGGATGAGGATTGGATTTTGATCTCAGAAGATTGCATAGAGCCTACAATCTATACTCTTCTATACTATTCTATACCTTTCAATATTTTTATCTTGGAGTGTGGGTGACAATTGCGCCATTTTTATTAACCTTGAGGACAAGGTTCCTTTGAGGGGGAGAAGACTCCATGGCAATGAAGACATGAGTAGCTATTGGCAAAGGGTGGAGAAGAAGCAAGCTGAGTATGAAATGCTAAATTGGAACCAATACCATAAAGTTGCATAAATATTTCAACCTTGAGGACAAGGTTCTTTGTAGGGGTGGATACTGTAATGAACCTAATTAATTTGGGTCGGGCTTGATGGGCCTCCAAATTAGTTTACTTTTTATTGTATTTGAGTTGTTAATTTGTTTAGTGGCCCATGGGCTTAGTTGGTTATGGTCAATTAGAGGTGTGGCTCGAGTATATGTAGTGGGGAGTCCTTGTGGGAGAGGGATGGGGAATTCTGAAATATCTTTCTGTTAATCATCACTGTAATGGAGGTTAGGTCCCTCAAAGAACCCGTAGCTATGAATCAGTGGCTCTTCTGAGCTTTTTATCAAACATTCCTTGTGCATTCTCATAAACTCATTCACCCAGTAGTCTTTTACATTCACTGCATTCCTCATTACAAGCATTTCATACAATCATTTCTATGTTCTTATCTACGCTTCCAGTGGGACTCATAACAAGGACACGTTGGAGTGAGCTGAAAGGCAAGAAGATAACCAGATGATGCAAGAAGATAACCAGATGATGCAACAAAGAAATCGCAGGTTTTTGTTTCTAGTAGAAATCCCTTGTGATGATGCTCATTCAACTAATGTGTGGAGTGCCTACGTGTCCCAGCTTTCATTGCAGGGTGTTAAATCCATGAGAATGGCCCATCCGTTCCAAGTGGAGCTGATACACATATACCAGTCGAAACCCCAATGAAGGAGGAGGGAGATGCACATAGGCTTAAAATAGGGGTATGGATTTTGGATAATCGGCTTAGGCCTTTTCTATGGCCTTGGGCTGGTCTTTACACAAATATATATATATATACATGGACTAGGTCCATTTCAATGAGTTGAGTCACTCAGTAGTCTTAGTGGCCCGATATTAAATTTGAAATAGATTCCTATTTATTCAAAAAATATTTTTGGGCTTATAACTAACTTCTTGGACCCAATACCAATTAAATGCACCTGCTTATCCATAATTATTAATTGAATTTTTAAATCTAATTATCAAATCCAATGGAAAATTTCATAATTTACCATATAAATTTCTAGGCCTTGGGTCTATTCAAAATTATTCAATAGATTGTAATTGGGCTTACCAATATAGCCCATCAACCATAATTTAGATCCAATAAAATTATTCTTATAAATATTCGGTCGAGTTATTACATAAATAGTATTGAAATAATTTGAATTAATATGTTTTATGGTGTTTTGAGAAAAGAGAGAGAAAAAGTTAAATAAAAATATTATAAAATTAAAATATTGTTAGAATATAATTTTTTAATATTATTATTATTTTAGAATTTGAAAAAGTTGAATTGTTTTTTATTTTTTGTTTGGAAGTTTAGAAAAGTTACAATTATTAGGTAATGATTAGATGAACAAATTGAAAATTTTAAAATTTGAAATTGAAAAGTATTTGTGTTTGAATGGTGTTTGGATGTCGAGATGAGATAAAATGAGTTGAAATAGATTAAGACCATATATGAAACAAAACGAGACCTAAATTATGTACACTCTCTTGGAAAGAAAAAAAGAAATGGTCAAATTGGACTTTTTACGTGGATTTATAATTTGTTTATTTTTCAGAAAAAGTAATACATGATAATTCCTTTTTATGTTTCTATTTGAACGTTGCGTGCTGTTATTTTTCACTTTTATAAGCATTGTTGTTAGGGGTGTAAAAAATATTAGAAAACTGGTTGAACTAGACCGGACCAGATTGAATCGGTAGATTCGATTCGGTTTTACTGGTATGATTCGATTTGTAAGCGGTTCGGTATGGTACCAATTCTTATGAATCGAAATAGGTCCTAAACCGGTGTGATACCGATTTTCATAACCGAACCGGACCAGTATATATATTTATAATTTATATGTTAAATTGATAATTAATATAACATAAAATTCTAATCTTATTATTCAATTCTATTAATCTTATAATATAAAATTAATCTTATAATTTTTAATATAACATATAATTTTTTATGTTATAATATAAAATTAATTTAACATAAAATTTTAATCTTAAACATAAACATTAATATTAAGTTAGTAATATAGACTTACTTTTGATATATATATATATATATATATAAATACATTTTTAGCATAATAAATTATAATATATGTTCTTTTTGTAAATACATTTTTACACATTTGATCATATATACACATATAAAAAGTATAGAACTTATATAGACTATAGTTAAATTCAAAACTATACTAGTATGTGTTAATTATTATAAAATAATATACTTATACTATAATATAAATAGACTAACAGTTTAATATATGTAAAAATCATATTGTTACTAATATAGACAATTTGTAAAATCGAGAAAATTGAATCGGACAGAAAATGAAAAAACCAAAAGTTTCGGTTTCAATAGTGAATCGGTTTGGTATCGATTCTTAAATTTTCAAAACTGATATATGCTGGTTCGGTTCTAAAAAATGTAAAAAACCAGACCGAATCGAACTGGTTACACCCCTATAACTTGTTGCATGCAGTTTTTACTTTGTGATGTTTTCAGTCATAATCTTTCTACTAATAAAAAAATACCTTAAAGATTCATGTTTTAGAATTAGGATAACCTTTGTCATGCTAGGTTGTTTAACACCGAAAAAAGAATGCAGCTTTCAGGCTGTACTTCATTATCTTGGTTCTATTTGAGTTCTTACCTCTTCTCATCTTCAAATGATTGACTAATATGAGTTGCTTGTTGGTTGTTGTGTTGCGCAAAACACATACCAACGATGGCAAACTAAAGTAAAAGCAAGCATGATATGAAGCACACGACATACAATATACGTAGTTCGACAAATTGCCTACGTCCACAGAGTTGCAGAAATCTTATTAACCAGAGGAGATTACAATCACTCAACCTCAACTCACACATTCTAGGGTCTTTTTTGTAACACCCCACTCCTTCCTTCTTACGTACGTTTTTTCTTTCTGACGTACGTTCCTTCTTTCTGACGTAAGCAAATTCCGAGGGCAGAAATTATGTGATTGTCTGCCCCTTCTATCTAGTGACTGCGAGCCTCGTCATGCGTGCCAAACCTCGATGACGTGTTTTTAAATATATTATGTGACTCCTAAGGCACGCTCAGTGTTATTAAATTAAACTTGATTTTAAATACGACAATTATAATATTTTGAAGAGCTCCAAAAATATGATAATTGTCGGAAATCATTTTAATATCATTATTAAAATGATTTCAACTATTTAAAATATTATAAGATTTAAATTACGTTGAAAGTTTTAATTAATTAAATGGTTTTATTCTTTTAAATATATTAAATAAGACTTCATCACTTTATTAATGATGAATGAATATTATTTTATAAATTAAAGTTAATTTAAATAATATTCTACCTTAATTTCTCTAAGTGTTTTTAATTAAGTTAGTGTTTACGTATTTTCAAATCAATGTTTCAATCCTTTACCGTTAGATCTTTTTGAGGATCCCAAGATGAAAGGATCAGGATTAAAACCTAGACCCCCTCTTCCTTCTCCCTCACTTTTCCCTCCCCTCTCTCTCTCCTCCTGTTCTCCTTCACGCGTACGTTGCTCCTCTCACCGTTCTCCCTCAACCCAACCCGATGCCGCCGTGCGCCGCCCACTCTCACCTCCACCATCGGCAACCTCCCCTCACGCCGGCGAGCTCCCACCGGCAAACTCAGCTCCCACCTCGCAGCCGTCCTCCCCCACGCACGTATGTAGAGACCCACGCACGGCTTCACCGTGCGCAACTTTTAGCGCTGCTGTACGCGGCCATGGCCGTGGGCTCCCCCATCCCTCCCCCTTCCTCCTCCACCTGACTCGAGGCCCATAGCCTCCCTCACACGCACGAGCTCTCTCCCTCCCTCACGCACGGGTTCTTCCATTTCCACAGTCGTGCACTGCCACCCACAGCGTCCAGCCACCGTCTTGAGCTCCCTCTGGCCACCATCGACCTACCCCAACCACCGATAGCCCCGATCTATCCCTCATGTATGCTCACTCTCTCCCACTCTCCCACGGACTCTCCCTCCTTCCCAAACTCGACCCGCCGCCATAGGCCACCGTGGCGTCACCCCGGCGCCACCACGAGCTCCACCAGTAACCCCTTAGCTTCTCCATGGCCAGCCATGACCAGCCAATCCTTCCCTTTCCTTTTCCATGCCTTGAGACCCACGACCTTAGCTCCTCCACGGGCCGCCGTGTCTCCGACGTGTGCCACCTCGGCACCACCACGAGACGACCACCCTAGGACCACGACCTGACCCTCCTATGCTTAGACCCGCACCTCTAGCCACCTCCAATGGCCAAAACAGCCACTGTATGTGGGTTGGCCTCCTTCCGGCATCATCAACAATGACGATCAATTAGCAACGCACAGGTTATTCCATCGATGGTATAACTCTCTATCCCTCATTATTTATGTTAAATGTTAATTAGTTGATTAGGTTGTAGACTGTGCTGTTAGTAATTGTGGAGTTCTCTGTGTAGTATGGAGATGTGATGTGATGTGTATGTGAAGTGTTGGGCATATCTGTGTAGTGCGCCATGAAGTGTTGAGCGTAGTTGGGAAGTGTGTTGTATAGTGTTGTATCTATTGTTGTGTAGTGTGGTTATGGATCATGTACTATATGGGTGATGTGGCATGTGGAATGGGAAGAGTACACGTAGAGTTCTGTGTGGCGTAGCGTGTATGAAGGGAGTACACGCGGAGTGTACTCCATGTGGTGGAGTGATGCACTATATGGCGGGTACGCCATAGTGATGATGTGACATAGCGTGTAAGAAGGGAGTATGCGTAGAGTGTACTCCATGAGGTGAATCGATACACCGTGTGACGTGTTTCAGAGATAAGGATGGTTGTGTGGTTGATGGGCGTAGAGCGTGGTGAGTAGTGTTGGGAACTGTGGAACAGTGTCCCGAAGTAGTTATGGTGTAGCTTGTAGTCTGAGTTGACAAGTGTCACTATGTTGGACTTATGGCTAGTATGGCTGAAGTAGAAGAAGAAGTATAAGAGTGCGCATCGGAAGCATGACTGGGGAATGTCACGAAGTGACATGGTTACTAGCTGTCGTACTTGCAAGGGTGAAGAGTTAGTGTAGGAATGACGTAACGGGAACGTGACGAGATATCACGATGTGACGGGAGTATGTGAGGAACCGTACTCACGATGAGTTAGGAGTTGACGTAGCAGGACGTTGGGTGACATGACAAGGTCACGATGTAGCTTGGGAGTAGTCTCGAGCTATATGACGTGACGTAAGGCGTAGTTATGAACGGAGTTTTGTCGTGCTAAGTGTTGGGATGAACTGTCAAAAGGGACGGGTAGCATGAAGAGTCATGTTAGCCGAGTTAAGAGAAGGTTGATATCGGAGTATGGTGCTTGTTTGCACAAGCATGTGATCAACGTATTATATGTTGATCTTAGGTGATAAAAGGGCAAGGTACATGTGTAAACTGGTGAGACACATGTACCGGACGGATTCACCATATGTAATGGGTAATCAGTCCTAAGTCTGGTTACACGGTGCTTAAGCCTAAGAGTTGACTTAGAGCTGTGTGGTGTGTATGGATGGGAATGAGGATTAGTGTGAGCTAAGGTGCATGGAGGTAGTGACGGGTGTATTGCCTAGGATTGAGATGCGTGACTTCGTCAGTCAGAATCATGTATCAGAATGTGGTTAGTAAAAAGAGTAAGACGAAGGTCTTAGTATCTTAATCCTAAGGCCAATCATGGGTTTACCTTAGTGAATGAGCACTTGAAGTAGAACTTCGAGTTTGGAAGAGATAGTAACCGTAAGGAGATCCCGAATGTTTTAGCATAGTAAAGGGCACGTAAGAGCACGAGATAAAAGGAGAGTACGTAAGAACACATGTACCTTCATGGCATAGTAAACGTCTTTTTTTTTTTTTTTTGTATATTTTAGAAAACTCTAGAATAGTATGAAAGGATACGAAAGACGTTTTACGAAAAACATGCCAAGTGTTCAAAAGTATAAGTATGTAACGGCCCCTCCTTGGCAGCCCCTTTTTACGCACCCAAAAGTATTAATTGTACGCATGTGAATGGATGACTATACGTTGTATCTATTGTATATATTTTCTAAGAAAAGAAACGTTGAGGCATGTGCCCCGAGCTTTAAACGACGCGAAGAAAGTGTTTTAAAATGGTCCCCATGAACTGATGTTAAAATGTCCCTATGAAATGAATGCATTGACGGGAGACACGTTTACCAAGAGAAATCTCCTTTTTAAAATAAAAACCTCGTCCAGTGATGTTTTCAAAAGAACGCACATATGCAAGTATGCATGCACATATAGTATGTATGGTATGATGAATGTATGAATGAAGACATATGTTGTTATATTTTAATTGTATGAAGTAATGATTATGAGTCATCAACTCATTTTAGTTTTTATGCATGCCCTCCCCCCACAGGGACTGAATGAAGTACGCGTCAGGATGGACACGGCCCAAGGGGAAGAGTACAGAAGTCTAGGCATGAGAGTTTAAATGTATGAGAGGCCTTTTATTGTAAAAATTAATATTTTCCGCTGTAAACCTCTTTTATTCTCAAAGTACATTTTATTTTATAACGTAGAGTCTTGTACCTTGGGTATGGAAGAAAAAAGTTTGAAAACGAATGGTAATTCCCTTCGTCTTTTCTAAAATCATTTTATAAAAAGTCATACCACAAGAACGGGTATTATATTTTTGCTCTTTCACAAAATATGCACTAACTCGACAATTGTCATCTCTAAAAAATATGCTGAAAGGTCGTACAAAACAAGTTAAATATAACATATTTATAGTAAACAATGCTGGAAATCTTAATATGGCAAAAACTGCGTTCTTTGCTCGAGCAGCGTCTTGAGCGCATCTCGAGCGTGTCTTGAGCGAACAGCCAATGAACATTGGCTCGAGCGGGATGTCGAGCGTAACTCGAGCAAACACTAGGGTTTGTGTCTCGCTCGAGCACACTGTCGAGCGTACCTCGAGCGAACTTACAGTTTGAGCTTCGCTCCTTGAGTTCGCTCGAGCCCACTTTCGAACGCATGTCTAGTGAACTCACTGTTCCTCAATTTCTGCTTACAAACCAGTCTCCACATGCAACCTAACATGTTGATAATAAAAATGGGGTGATCTTCCTAGTAACACAAAGCTAGGCAACATTGGGTTGGCAGCATATGTAGTGAAGAAGATGGAGGTAATTTATTTTTCTCCTTTTGTTGTGGCTGGCTCGCGGCAGCAATGGGGTCTGGGCTGTTGAGGCCTGTTGAGAGAATGGGAGGTGGAATGGGCGAACAACTAAATTTAGGTTTAGGTTGCAGAAGGGTGATAGTCTTGGACTGGGCCCTAGAGATTTGTTTTAAAGCTAGACTTAAGTTAGAACTCCTTTATAAAAGTGGGTCTGCCAGCTTATATACTAAGTTGGGCTTAACTACTGTCCGCTTACAGCTAAAAATAAACCTACTCTATAGAAGTATTAAGCTAGTGGTTAAAAATTACAATTCATCCAAGACAATGGATTAATCCTCCACGGTTAATAAGTTTGGATACAAAAAGTATTCTAATTTATCTAATTATTATAAATTTTTTAAATTTTTATTTAAAATATAAGAGTTCTATTATATATAGTCAATTTTACATACTCTTTGTACACTCTACTAATGTGATTGGTCAAAATAATTATTTTATATTAAAAAAAAGTAACGAAGCCAATCATATTAGTGAAATGCACAATGGATACGCAAAAGTGACTGCACATAGAATTTTTGAAAATATAATAAATAATTCAACTTTTTTAAATCTCAAAATAATAATAATATTAAAAAATATATTCTAATAATATTTTATTCAACTTTTAACTTTCATCTCAACTCACAATCCAAATATTCCCTAAGTAGCTACAAATTGCAATATCTGGATTTAGATGCATTTAATTATTATTATAATTTTGAATGTTACGTTTCACAACAATCAATATTATAACAGAGCACTTGTACAGGCCCCATCTTAGCAAAATGGGGAAAATTTTGGGAATTTATTGTAGATACCAAAAAATTAAAATAAAAAATTATTCCATCTAGAGAATTAACTTTCCCTAAGTTATTGGGAATTTATTAGTAATTAATTTTCATCTCAATTTACTATCTAAACCTTCCCTAAATTGAATTGTTTATTATACTGTCTCTCGCGCCCAACTCTCCCATGCTCTTGCATGCATTGACTCTCCGTTCGATTTTTTTTTTTTTAATTTAAAGTCTCGTTCATATTCCAAAAGTATTTCATCTCATCTTATCTTATCTTATCTTATCATTACAATTTTTTCAAATATCCACACAAAATATAATAAACAATTTAACTTTTTCAAATTAAAAACAATAATAATATTAAAAAATAATATTCTAACAATATTTCTTTCAACTTTTATATTTCATCTAAAAACCATCTCATATCATCTCTGAATCCAAACCAGCCATAATTTTTCTTTTATATAAAATCTTAGAATTTGAGAAAAGATGATTATTGAAAAAAAAAATACTATCAGCATAAAATGATGAATTTTGAAAATATAAACGTTTCCAAGAGATAATAATTTAAGTTTTTTTTCAAATCATTAGAGATTAATAGTTCAAAACAAATGGAGAATGAAAAATAAGTAGGTTTGGATATAAAGATGGTTTCAACTCATCTCATTTAATCATTATAATTTTTCTAAATTCTTACACAAAATACAATAAACAATTCAACTTTTTTAAATTTCAAAGCAATAAAATATTAAAAGATGACATTCTAACAATATTTTATTCAACTTTTAATTTTCATTTCAACTCATCTCTTATCAATTCACTATCCAAACCTTGTCAGTATTTTAAAAAAATGAAAAAAGAAATGAGTTAACAAATAATAAAAAAATGAATAAAAATGATTATTTTAATAGAGTAGAGAAAGAATAAAGAATTGAATGTATGAGATTTTGGAAAGATAGATAGTTAAAATAGGAAAATATTGTTTTTGAGTAAAATTTAGCAAAAATTATAGCAAGTCCAACGTGAATACTCTTAAATAATTACAAGGTGTCACTAAATTTCACTGAAATTAAATTATTAGAAACAATCCCAACAATTTAAGCACAAAAACTTACATTCCTCATCATATAGAAATGAATAAAAAAATAGATTTGTATTTAAATCACCACGAAAATTGAGTATACTGATTTCGTTTGCATACGTGTCAACTTATTTATTTATTTATTTAAAATAGAAATTGATGGATTATAACATCACTTAAAATGAGACCTATTACAACAACAACAACAAAAATAAAAAAAATCAAAATCAAAAAATCAAAACTCCAATATTTTTTAGCATTATTGATGTGAAAAATTTTCACATTAGTAACGAGTTGGATGCGTTGAAAAGAAGATTTTTAAATATATTTTCTCTTACAATATTATTTTTAGATTTAGAAAAAATCTAAATCTGAACCGAACTTTGCTGAGCTGAGTGCAGTCTAACAACCAAATGAGCCATAAGACTATCTTAGATGATCTCAGTTAGTTTTGTACGGATGGATTTACTCTATCAAATTATACACAACTTATTTCATTTGAAACAACCTCATTTTTTTCATATTAATTATGTATTATTAGTATATGAGACTTTTATTTATAAAACATATAAATAAAATAATTATTTCATCACCACAACAATAAACTACATCTTAACCTCTTTTATATATTTAAATGCATCGTAATGGGATCTATAAAACTTATTCAAATATCTTAACTCACTACTATTTATAGTTAAATTCAGATGATTGTAAATAATAATAAAATAAAAATAAATAATTTATATATAATAATAAATAATTTATGAATAATATATAAAATAATATAAAAATATATGAAAATAATTGTTTTCCGGAGAATCTTCATTCCCAAGGGACAGTGGAGCGGACATGGACCACAGAAGCCCGCCCCAATCCTCTCAATTCGAAGAGAGGCAGTCACTCCATTGTCTTCTCTCTGAAATAAAGAGGTTTTACCTTTTACTAAACAGAGAGAGGGTTTATCATACAGACAATGGGCGGCGCCACCAGGTTGCTTGTGCTTCTCAACACCACCAGCCCCTTCCCTCTTCTTCTCCACCAACACCGCCGCCGATGCTCTTCCCTCCTCCGCCTCTCCCGCCGCCACAAACTCCTCTCCTCTTCCCTCTCTTCTCACCACCTCCATCATCTCTTCGTCTCTCCCTCTCCCTCTCCTTCGGTCAAAGCCTCCCAGTCGCACTGGCAGCTCCACACGCGCTCCTCATCCGCCCTCCGTGACGACCACTTTCTACGCTCTTCTAATCGAGACTCTCATCCCTGGCCCGAGTGGTCAGCCTTCCTCCAGACCCTCTCTCTCGCCGGCTACTTTCGTAACGACAACATTAATTATCGCCCCGGATCTGGTGACGTATCGGCTCATGAGATTGGCTGCGAGGTTGAGTTCGTTGCGTCCGCTGATTTACCGGATGAGTTCGTGCGCGCCGCGAGTGCCTGCTTGGCGTTCGCTAGAGATAGGGCGAACCTTTTGGGGTTCGTGTTCTAACGTCTAATCCACTTTCTTTATTTTTGTCTTACGGCATACCACATCTCCATTTTTGGATGTGCAGGTTGCTTTCTAGGAAGGATGTTGAAGTGGTGGTTGGGAATGGGTCGCCATTTCTCTTCAAAGATGGTGATGATTCCGTGAGGAAGATGGCATCGTTTTTGCACAACGGTGAATCCTACGTAAGTGTTAGGATTTCTAATGTTTAGATGCATATTTCTTTTTCCAACTTTGGTTCGTTGTCTGCGATGTTCTTTTATGATGCTCAGTTTTTGATATAGTGCATATACTGAAACGCTATAATTTAGGTTACAAATTGATCATCGACTCTATGTACGTAACACCCCTTCGTGTAGAGCAGTAATACCACATCATAGCATTACATAGCGGCAGGTGATGAGTTATCCATAAACTTTACTTCAAGACAACTGAATGTTTTATTAAGGCACCATATCAAGAGTAAATTTTAAATAACTGAAATTAAAATTTTCAGTGTCATTCTGTCAAATTAAAGCCAGATCCTAACAAAGTATGTGTTGGGAACTAAGTAATGCTTGACTAAGGTGAGGTTTGGATAGTGGGTTGAGATGAGATGAATGTTGAATAAAACATTATTAGAATATTATTATTGTTTTGGGATTTGAAAAAGTTGAATTGCTTATTATATTTTGTGTGAAAATTTGGGAAAATTGTAATGATTAGATGAGATGAGTTGAGATAAACTCTGGATCCAAACGGGGCTAAGTCATGGTTTCCACTACTGGCTTCGGCTTGCTAACTTATCTTCGAAGGAAATTTTAAATATAAAACAAAAATTAGTCGAATACTTGGTAAATAGCATATCATATAACAAAAATACTTTGTTTCATTTTTTACCTTTGAAAACATTCTTAAGTAGATTCAAGCATCTCCACACATATCATAAAGCATATGAATTTAAAACATTTTCGTTCATAGTGGCCCAAACAAATTAGCCCTTATGTGCACCTGTCACACAACTGGTGCACATAGGGGTACTGCATCATGTTAGATGTAAACATCCGAGGTGGACCACATCTTCTTAATGCCATTCTGTGTGGCTTGCACATCCATCCATAGCATTGCGTTGGAGCCAGGCATTATCAAATGACCAAATAAAAACATTCATAACGTGCATTCATTCATCTTTTCATAGCTTTGATAACGTGAGTTTTTTTCTCTTGACATTCATAACATAAGAATATTCATGTTCATAATGTGAGAATAATCATGAGTTCATAACTTTTAAGTTGAAAACATTGGAGTGGTTTTCTTTTTTTTTTATAAGTACATTGGAGTGGTTTTCATGGCATAAATATGTTCATTACTCCTAAATAGCACATGCATATAATTTAATCATTTGCAAAACTAGATTTTCAAGACATATCATATGGAAGGTGCTTATAAAGGGGATTGCATGAAAGGTCATTATAATATCATATACTTGAAGAATCTTTTAAAATATAGAACAATTTTACAATAGCTGTTATGGGCATGACCATGCTACTTACCATGTTTCTTTAGTTTGTGCAATATCAACACATCCTTTGCTACCTACAGAAAACATTCATCATCATTACTGATTTTCCTTTTTACTCGTGTGAATGTCTTTGATGGGGTCTTTGGGTGGACATAATCCTTTAGGATTCCTAAGAATCCAAAAAGAGTACCTAAGAATCCTGAAGATTTTCCTGTTTCAATAGACTTAAGTGGAGGAAGTCCAGATGCCCTGAGAATCTGGATTCCGTCCCAACCCCCTTTTGAAGAGAATGTGGATTCCCTTTTGAAGAGGTGCAGGCTGGATTTTCTCGCAGAGGCAGGCTGAGTTCATTATACTGTCTAGGTGACATTGATCTTCAGTGAATGAACTTTTTAAAAACATTTCAATAAACTTATTTTTTCCTTTTTTTATCGGATATTGTTTTTTATACTATTTGGTTTAATGAACTTTGATGCAATTATTTTTTTATTATATTATTTATTAGTTATAGGTGACTGTTTGACTTTTATTTTTTATTTTACTCATTGAAGTAAAAAACAGAAGAAACATTTCAATAAAACCTTAAATATTATAAACAAAAAATAGATGTAACAACCCAAGGAAAGTCTTAGAGCCACATCTAAGCCTATACTCTAAAAGGACTAGTAACTGTTACAATTGGAACTCCATTATAAAGGATAGGAACTTCTCTCTCCCAAGCAATATGGGATCTTGTTCCCACCCTCTCATAATTACAAGGAGCTCATATTACAAGAGTCCTAGTAAAAAACCAAACATAGAAATCTTATCTTACAAGGAATCCCATTAAGAATTTGCAAGATACCTAAACATGAATTTAGTAACATTCTTGGGAATCTAGATTCCCAAACATCAAATTCTTGAGAATATAGATGTTAAAAAATGATTGCTAGATTCCCGAACCAAATGCCCCATGAGTCTTTTACTCAAGCTTTTGTTAGTAGATAGAGATTTGGTTTCCTCTATTTAACGCTTACATTTTTCAAGAAAATAGTCTTTTTGTTCATGAATGATCATATCATACCTTGTAAGTTGACTTCCTACCCATGCAACAAACAATTGACTTCTTTCTATGCATCCTAATATGCTTTTGTTTTTTATTGGCACCGGTGTCTAGGAACAGCCGAGTAATCCCGGGGGTGCACAGGCCCTCGACAAGGAGTTTCCCGCAAGTGCACCTTGGATAATTTAAGGGGAAAATCCCCTAATCCGATGGCCCTTAGAGATTGTTTGCACCCAAGATCTTTATCACTTGAGCCAACCCCTTGGGATTATGCATCCTAATATGCTAAACCCAACTCCACTTATTTCCAACTATTGTACGATTGCTGAGTCTCTAAGATGGTCACTTAGGGTCACTGACTTGAGTTATTAAAGCTACTGCCGTGATACTTACCCGCAAGAGCCACAAACACAAGAACAAGATTTACTAATGTTTTCTCTTCAGGTGAGAGTTAAACACCAAAATACAAGGCTAGTCAAATGTTTGGATGGTTAATGAAAGTTTGAGAATGAGAGTTTTTTCGAAAAATTTTTTAGAAGCGTTTTTATTGAATTTTGTGAGGGAAGATAGGAAAATTTGAATAATTTTTTTAATTATAATTTGTATTGGGATTTGAGAAAGTGGATGAGTAGAGTTGAAAAGTTGTTTGAATATAATTTTTGTACTGTATTTTTGTTTGGTTTTTGTAAAAATTGTTTTTATTTTTGTGTTTGGGACTTTTCACTTAAATCTAAGCAAACGATTGAATGAAAAGCTGAAGTGCTTTACATACCAAAGCGAAGCGCATTTACTAAAGTGCACTTTTGTGGCGCACTTTGTGTGAGCTTAAAGTGTACAAAACCATATTTTTTAATTTCTTTTAGAAAATTTGATAAAAATCAGTCCTAGACCTAGAAAATGATGTAATAAAATATTCTTAAGCATTTACTTAACATTTAAGATCACTTATGCATCATGGCGCCACATGTTATCATATGTGATGTATATGCTTTGAACCCCATATAACAACTACGTTTCTTGAACTTTATTTGGTATATTGTGATTAAACCATGTACTTTAATTGTACAATAGTTGTGCATTTTAGTAAAGCACAAGAGAATTATATAAAATGTTATGCTTAAATTTTATGTAATTTGTTTACTACTTATTTTTATGCTACATAATGCTATAATACATTGAGTTATTAGGCTAATTAAATTACCAGCTTGCTTTATAAAGCTTTTGTTTAATTGTGCTATATAGATTTTTTTCTTATTATACAAAAGTCTGCCTCTTGCATTATCTTGTCTTATGATTATATGTTTTGAAATATAAAGAAAATGAGAAATAGGGTCATTGGTTGAGAAAACTTGCATTTAATGATGTGTAAAAGATAGGAATGTTGGAGTGATAGGGTTTGATTGGTTGAGAAAACTTGTATTGAATTTAATGATGTGTAAAAGATGTATAAAAGATAGGAATGTTTGATATGTTGCACAATGCAGTGCACTCTCTAGGAATGCTATAGAACTTGAAAGATGTATTGTTGAGGTGTTAAGGTAGTGGAGAAACAAAAGGTTAGTGTACTTTTAGCACCTCTTGATTAAACTCAGATTATTTCATTGAAAAGTGAAGAAAACCTTTGATTACTCACCAAGCAATGACTATGTATTTAGCTTTACGAAGTTAGAGTGAAAGGTTTTAGCTTACACTGATTACATGTCAAAAGCTATTCAAGAAAGATGTAGAAATAGATTAGGTCATCATTAGATATCTAAACTTGAACATTGATGAAAAGCATAGATTCTGATTTTTTGAGTTTTAACAGCTGAAAAGGGGCGGCATCAAGGGGGAATTATGGCCGAGTAAAATAAATAGGTTTAAGGTCCTTTTTTTGAAAAAAAAGTTATGATTTTCTTGGGCTACATTAAGTGTAACCACCCTTCCCTTAAGGGTTTAAGAATAATAGTTTTAGAAAAATATGAGGGTTGGAATATTAAAACTTTTTCAGAATATCTATTTACATGTGAGCCAAGTATATGAACTCCATGATTTTTTACTTATAAAAAAAATGAACTCCATAATTTTAAAAATAACATAAACACTTTATTAAGCACTGAAAGTCTAAAAGAGAGTCAATGGAAGTACTTAAAAAAATATTTTTCAAAGTCTTGTGCTACAACGAATTCACCAATAAACAAAATATAGACTGGAATCTCATGATCATCTAGGCGTCAGTTCTCCCCCCTGCGCCAAGTCTTGTCCTGTAGCATCATCCTTACATCGTTCATTACTTGGGTGGTTAAAACATTTAAAATGAATCAAATACTCAATAAAAAAGTAAACATGATAAGCATGTTTACGGTTGTAAAACTTCATTCATGGCCATGTACTTGTACACTTAATCTATTTATGATTATGTAACGCCCCAAGGGAGGTCCAAGCCACATCTGGGCCTATACTCTAAAAGGAATAGTAATTGATACAATTGAAGTCTTATTGGAACCATTATAAAGAGAGAGAATTTATCCTTGCTGTTACAGGACGTGGTTGTAATTAGTTTTTTTTTTATAAGTAATAATCTTTATTGATGTGAATGAAATTAGGCGATGCCCAAGTACACAGGAAATATACTAAGTGAGGCACCTAATTACATTCTAGTAGGCTAGAAAGAAGATAAAAACTCATGAACATTCCCTCCCTTCAATACAATAGCAGAAAACCACTGGAAAATAGAGAATACAAAAAAGTTCCAGATTTCCCCCACTGCACGCTCCTTGTTATTAAAGCACCTGTCATTCCTTTCCAACCATAAACACCACATTAATCACAAAGGAATCATCCGCCACACGGTTGCTAGTTGGACACTACTATGAGGTTTATTCCAGCATGCTAATAGGTCCACCACACTCTTGGGCATAGTCTAACGTAGCCCAGCTCTACTAAGAATACCAGACCAAAGCTCCCCAGCCACCTCACAATGTAAGAGCAAGTGATCTACCGATTCCCCACTCTTTTTACACGTAGCACCACTCCGTGATCATCATACCTCGTTTTCTTAAATTGTCAACCGTCAAGATCTTCCCAAGAGCAGCTGTCCAAGTAAAAAAAGCAACTTTAGATGGCACTAATACCTTCCATATACTCTTCCATGGAAATAAAGTAGGCTGTAGGACTGTCAAAACCTTGTAGAAGGATTTAACAGTAAACTTTTCTTTCCTCGTGCGAGTCCACAATATACGGTCACCCCCATTGGCCCCTAGCCCGACGAGGACGTAGGAAATTTAAGGGTGGAGATTGTGATACCCTATATGATAAGAGGATAAGGGTATGTGGTGTATGGATCCCACATTGCTTGGGAAGGAGAAGTTCTTGCTCTTTATAAGGTTCCAATGGGGCTTCAATTGTATCATTGACTAGTCGTTTTAGAGTATAGGTCATGTGGTTTGAGTCTTCTATTGGGGCGTTATAGTCTCTATCTCTCTCTCTCTCTCTCTCTCTCTCTCTCGGTTTATCTCCTCCCGACTAGAGCTTTGACCTCTAACTTTGACTCTGACTCTGACTCCGACTCCAAACTCTGATAAAATTCGGATTCCACTCCTAATCAGAGTCGGAGTCAGAGCTCAACTTGGTCTCCAACTTTGGTTGGAGTTGGAGGTTGAAGTTGGCCAGCCCTAATATCTTGACTGGTGGATAGTGAAGGAAAGTTCTTTATTTATTTATTTTGATATAATCAGCCAATTTTTTTTAAAAGCGCAAAGAAGCCTTTTAAAAAAAAAAGAAGAACAGTATGTATACAAGAGAAGGCAGACTAGGAGGAAGAGGGAAGACAAAAAGACACAGAAAGGCCAGGACTACTTGAGCTGACATCTAGACATATAGAGTTTTTCTGAGGAATGGAGGAGAAAGGAATGACAAGAGTGATTAACAAGTATTTGAACCACTGAGTTCAAGCCTGAAGCTATACATGACTGCATTTATGATGTCTAGTCTAGATTATTTGAAATGGATGTTACGTCTGGAACATATATCATGATTTTTACTCACTTTAAAATACACTAATTTGAAATTTTTTGCACTCTTTTTAATTATGTTTTAGTTTTAGATTTTGGCATTAATATTTGAGCTTTAGTTCAAGTGTTTGACAGTTTCTATTACTAAAGTGAGAAGATCATGTTGTTTGCCAATCTATAGGTATCAGATTCCAATAAAGCGCTCACTGTTGATTTGATGAAATTTATACTGAGTTATGTCAGCAACGGATCTGTTTCTTCAGAAAAAAGTAATTGTGACAGAGAAACTGTTGAAACATCTGTCCGGAATCTGTTAAGCGAATTTGCCAAGCTGAGCTACAGCTCCTCACAGTCAAACACTGTTGGGTCTCATCAAAAGCACTCCCCTGAGAGATCTGGACAAACACCGAGTCATGTTGGGCAAACAGTTGAAATGAAAAGAGGTGATTGGATTTGCCCGAGGTATGTCCTCTTTATGGCCTAAAAAGTTTCTTAATTAGGGAAGCTTGTTTTATAATTTGATTTACTGTGTTTGGCTGGAATCAATGGAGAAAACATATATCTGAGTTATTTTAATTATTATGTGGCATCTTCTTGGATAAGTAGTACTTTTATTATCTTTATCTTGCAGGTGTAGTTTCATGAACTTTGCGAGAAACATGAAATGCCTTGAATGTGAGGAGACGCGACCAAAGAGACAGTTGACTGGTGGGGAGTGGGAGTGTCCACAGTAAGTATCGCCCCATTATTTCGTTTTTCCTTTGCCTTGTTGATTGGTCGATCCATTCCAATGAAAAATGGTGAACTTCAGCTTGAATTTTTCATTTTCAGATGTGATTTCTTTAATTATGGGAGGAACAGAGTATGTTTAAGGTGTGACTGTAAGCGACCTGGAGAAATCTTGCTTGGTAGTGCCCACAGCATATCAGGAGTGGGGTATGGAAATGGAACAAACACCAATAAGGCTGGCATTGATAGCAGGTTGGCTGCCAATGAAGAGAAGGCACAACGATGGTTCAGTAAGGTTTCTCAGCTTGACAATAGTTCTGACATGAGCAATGCCATAGCAGATGAAGATTTTCCTGAAATAATGCCCTTGAGAAAAGGGGTAAATAGATTTGTAGTGAGCACGAGGAAGACACCTTTGGAGAGGAGGCTGGACAATGCTAAATACCAAAGAAACTTAGGTAGTGATGACTCTCCTGAGGGCAATGATTTAGGAAGTGTGGGTCCAAACTCGACAATCAGTCAGGGTTTAGATAAGATTCTTGGTCACACACCTGTTGTTTCTGAATCTTACAATAAGAATATAACTGCTGGACGTAATGCTGGATCAGATGGACCCCATTATATCTCTGGTACATCTTCTTCACAGTGTGGCCCCCCTGGTGGAATCAATTCCAATTATGTTCCATTCGTGCCATTGCCTGCAGATATGTTTGCCCAGCCTGAAAATGCAATACCACAGGGGAGTGAGAAGCCATTGAGAGACAACCAGAAATCTCTTGCTTCAAACACTATCGAGTGGACAAGCAATGCTTCTGGGAGCAATGAGTCAGACAAGTCAGGAGGCAGTTTACAGCAGTCTCAGAACCCTGTGAGCCAGATTGAGAACAAGGAGAATCAAGAAACTGAAAAATCTGAGAGATGGTTCAAGAGGGTAGCAGAACTGCATAATGTTACAGATCTCTCTAGTGCAATTTCGGATGAGGACTTCCCTGAGATCATGCCAATGCGGAAAGGAGAGAACCGATTTGTTGTCAGCAAGAAGAAGGATCGCTCGTTGACTTCTCCAGCTTACAAGAGACGTATGGCCATGGAGCAAGCTAGCAGTACTAACTTCGTACCATTCGTACCCTTTCCATCTGACTACTTTGCTAAAAAGGACAAACCACAGCCAGAGGGAACAGATTCAAGAAAAGAAGGTGCTGAAGACTCTTCTGCTTCTGCCATGCCAAAGGACAAACCACAGCCAGATGGAACACCTTCGAGTAACGAAGCTGCTGAAGAAACTTCTGCTTCTGACATGCCAAAGAATCATCTGGAGAAGTCATATGATGCTAGACCCAATGTGCTTCACGGGAATAATATTGAAGAGAGAGGAAATCAAAACATCAGTATAGAAAGATTAAGCGAAAAACCTGCTGGAGAGAACTTGACTGAGACAGATGTCAGAAGTTGGTACCCTCGGAAGGAAAATACGAATGAGACACCAAATTTTACGAGTTCTCCCCAGCAATCAGAAAATGAAAATATTAGAGAGAGATGGACGGGAAAAAGCTTGGAGGGGTCAGCAGTGAAGGAACCAGATCCTCTAGATATGTCGGAGGAAGCCAAGGCAGAGAGGTGGTTCAGGCGTGTTGCCCAGATTAAGGACATCTCAGAGCTGAGTCAAATACCTGATGAGGATTTCCCATCAATAATGCCAATGCGAAAGGGTGTAAACAGGTTTGTTGTGAGTAAAAGAAAAACGCCACTGGAGAGGAGGTTAACGTCCTCACAGTACAGAAGAAATCTTCCGATTGTGAGCTCAGATCCAGTGAAGGAAAATGATGGTAGCTGAGAAAATATGGATTTTTTTTTTTCTCTAAGCGAGAAAGCTTGGAATTTTGATGTTTTGTATTGGTATGTGATATACTTTCTGCGAATTAAAAAAATTACTTTTGAAGAATAAAAAGAAAGTACAATAATTATGTTTGCGAAATCTTGATCCTCAAAAAGTTTCTTAAGAGAAACCTTTGAAGCATTCCATATGATCTTACGCAAGTGTGCTACAATGGGTAAGTAAAGAAATATGATATTCATTCTGTTTATCGAGTAGGTTGATTTTCATATTGAGTTATATCAAACATTCCTGCTCATTTCAGATCAATACCATATATGGTTTCTTTTGTCTTGTATTACAGGCGCTTGGTTTCATTTTTAAGTGGATTGTGTGTAACGCTCCAAGGGAAGAAAAGCTGCATTTGGGTCATATTTTAAAAAGACTAGTCAATATTACAATTGAAGTTCTATTGTATTCATTATAAAGGACAAGAACTTCTCTTTAGATCATTCCAAGCAATGTAGGATCTCATACCTATACTCATCAATCAATATGAGGTGTCACAATAGAAAAATATTTTAACTACAAAGAGATCTACAAGTAAATCTACAAAATGACATGGTCTAATGTGGTATATTGGATTCTAAAGTTATTTTTATTGTAAAGTAAATTAACGTATCAAATGAAGTCATGTCAATTGCGTTTTTACTTTTGTGGAATCTCTTTGTGGCTGTAATATTTCTCGTCATAATATCTCTCCTTAAATTTTCAACCTGGCTCTTATACGATTTGTGATGCCCCATGGAAAAGCCCAAGCCACATCTTAGCCCTGGTTTGGATTGGAAACTCATCTCATCATCATAATTTTTTCAAATTCTCACACAAAATATAATAAACAATTCAATTATTTCAAATTTCAAAACAATAATAATATTAAAAAATAATATTTTAACAATATTTAATTCAACTCATCTAAAACTCATCAATTTATTTCAACTCATCTCTGAATTCAAACGAGGCTTAGCCATTCTCTAAAATGACTAATCAAATATACAATTAAAACCCTATTTAAATCATTATAAAGAACTTCTCCCTATTAAATAATGTGGGATCTTATACATTACCTATACTCTTCAGCCAATATGGAGTATCATATTGTATTCCCTATACTGTCCCTTATAGTCTTGTACTGTCCTCTCGCAAGAGTTGGTGACTTTTGCTGCGAGGTATGCATTCCCTTAAGAACTACACCGACTATTGGATGTATTATGATTTCTAATCACCAATATTATCAAGCATGGTACCAATCTCGGGACCAAGACATAATACAATCAAATCACATATTGATGTGTGGTGTGAAAATGATAAATAGCATTTATTTTCTCCAATATAATATGCCACCTACCGTCTTTTGATTGAACATGACATAGCGGTCAACGGATGTGTTGGCATTTCTCATAAGAAGACTGACGGACTCCTAATGATCAAGGGATTAATTCGAAACTTAGCATAGTCATATGTTTATGTTCTAAACTTTTTAAACCAATAGAATCGGTTTTGAAATGGTGCGCGCAAACTCCGTAGGTCTGGACAAGAATCTCTCTATTGTTAATTTGTAATTTATCACATGCAATTGTTTATTGATAACTTGGAATCTTTTTTGAGTTGGGGAGGGGGATTTTAAACTAGGGGAGTGAGGTCACTCATCCTAATACTACTCTCGTCCAAGCACGCTTAACTACGGAGTTCTGATGGGATCTAGTGCATTAGTGCTAGTATGATTGCACTCGATAACTTAGAATCTTGAAGTTAGATAGAAATAACAAATACTAAAATTATTTCTGTAATTTTATTTTATTTTATTTTTTGACAAAGACATATATTAAAAATAATCAAATAGAGTTACATTCAGTAGCCACAAGTGGCCGAAGACAATTCCTCAATTAGAATGGTAATACAAAGAAATCACAGTGGAAATATTCTGGGGATAAAAACAGAAAAATTTCAAACCACTATACTTCTAGTGACGGAAGCCTTGGCAGCGCTGTTAGCATCCAACATGGCTTCCAATCAGAATCTAGCAATAATAGAAGGGTTCAGTCAGTATTTACTTCTATTGAGAATTCAAATTCCACTCCTTTCTGGAACATCTCAACAATTATTTGCAACATTCTTCTCATCTCCCAGCATCACCAAGACTGAAAATTTATTAAAATACATCGATCTCAAAATCGATGTGCGCACTCAGTGGCGCAATGGGCAGCTACCAATCATGTTTTTGGTAGCCTACCCTTAGATAATATTCCTAGTTATTTTTTGTATATTTATAGTGGAAAAGATCCACCTTAAACTTTTGTAATTTTATTTATATATAATATGCTTGATTAGGAAAAAGAAAAAAAAGGAAAAAAAAAAGGCCTAGAGTTACCTTTGCAAGACAATGAACAAAACAGATTTGGTGTCTTCCACAAGCTGGTCCCAACGATTTAGACTTCCTGATACAACCATAAGAGCATCAACTATTTGTTTTCCATCACCTTCCAATTCTACATCATAGAAACCCAACTCCTTAGTAAAACAAGCAGTTGTGTATGCACCCCAAGCTTCCGCTATTGAAGGCAAAGGACAAAAATTTAGGTAATATTCGGGAGGCAAGAACTTGACCTTGACAATCCCTCACAAGAATGTTGATCCCCATCATCTGCTTTAGACTCATCTAAAGCAATATCCCAATTAGTTTTCACATAAAATTCTTTAGGAGAATGCCAAGTGTCAATAATAGAAGGGCTTTGTCAACTATTGAGTTGTGCATCCCCCGAGAATCATGAAAATCCTTCAAACTCATTTCTGCTTCCGTAACCAAATGAGTAGGATGCTGAAACATATCATAAAAAACAAATTTATTCCTGCGTAGCCAAATCAACCTAGCCAAAATAGACATAAGATTCAAATCGGAAGGATGGGCTTGTTTGGAAATAGATCATATCTCAAAATTCTATTATCATTTCATCTTATTCTCAAACATAATTCAAATATAAAATTTTTAAACTAATCATTACAATTTTTTCAAACTAATAATTACTACTTTCTCAAATTTTTAAACAAAAAATTAAAAAAAAAATCAACTTTTTTAAATTCCCAAACAAAAATAATATTAGAAAACTATATTTTATCAATATTTTAACTTTATAATATTTTTTATTCAACTTTTTATTTCTCATTTCCCAAAACCTAAAAAATACTTAACTCAAACTATCTCACTACTATATACAAACTATCTTTGTGACGCCCTAAATTCCGCTTGGGAATGGACGAACATATGAAACGTCGGGACATACAACACAAGGTTATATGCCCTCGTTTATTACAAATAAAGATACAATACACCTGCATGCATCTAATAGTATGTAATGTTCACAACGGATAAATTTTTTCTTGACCAATACTATGCACTAAACTAAAGATATCACAAATACTTAAAACATAATCCATAAACATTAAAGTGGTAGACCTTCTTGATTACATCATGAGTCCAAAATGTCTGTAATCATAAAGACCAAGCTTCTTAAGTACAAGTAGGAATTAAGCAACTACTAGGCTAATCCATTGAGTAACTCGTGCAACTCAATCGTGGATGCCATAATACTAACAATAAATCAAAGCATTGAGCCTATGAGCTCTGCGTCGTGCTGTTGCCTTCAATAGACCGTCTCCAGTCGGTTGACCTCTAGTGTGCCTCTTGATTAAGGGTGTAACCGGTCCGATTTTGGACAAAATCTAGGACCGAACCGGTATGTATCGGTTTTATATTTTTCAAAACCGATTACGCACCAGTTACCCTCCTAAACCGGAACTTCCGGTTTTATCGATTTCTGGTCCGATTTTTCAATTTTTTTAAGATGTAAGTTTCACAATTTGTGATTAAAAAAAAAAACTAATTTAAAAAAAAACTGTTTTATACTTTTATTAATATATTAGACTATATAATAGTATTAATATTAGACTATTGGTATAGTTATAAGTTATATATTAGTATTAGTTATAAACTTTTAGTAATTTAGTATTAACATTTTATGTAATAATTTATAAATTATAATAAGAAATTATTTCATATATGAATATATATAATTATATATATTATATATAAAAATTTCACGTAAAAATTTATAATTATACATAATATATAAAACTTATATATATATTAATATATATAATATTTTTTATAAAACTTGTATATACAATAATACAAATATTATATTTTATATATATTTTTTATCAACCGGAACTGGACCGGAACCAACCGGTTTTCACATTCTAAGAACCGGTCCCGGACCGGACCGATTCAAAACCGGTACGTTCCAGACCGGTTTTCCGGTTTGGATTTACACCCCTACTCTTGATCCTGAAACATGGTCTACCATTCCAGTGGAAATGGCAGCTGAGATTACCACGATGAGATTTGATTACAAATTTCAGCAAGTTAACAGATAACTTAACATATAGGTCAAAGATGCATGCATGGAAGTAAAAGTATAAATGCATGCATGATCATAAATAAGTTTGACGTGACTTGACATTTAACATGGCATGAGCTGACATGACTTAAACTTGAGCAAAGACTGGATTGAAACTAAACTTGACATGACATGACATGACATGAACTTGAACGTGAACTAACCTGGACATGAACTTAAACATGAACATGAACATAAACTGAACTTGAACTAAAACTGAATATGAACTTAACGTGAATTGAAACATGAACTGAATGTGCACTTGAGCTTGGATAACATAAACTTGAACTTGAATAACATGACTTTGAACGTGAAATACATAACTTGGAATCTCGTTGAACACACTAAACTTGAACATGAACGTGAACATGAACTCTGACAATCAAAATGATTTTGTCAGTTATTTCCTCAGGAATAGTGAACAATCAGAATGACTTCCCCCAACATGTTCTATCAAAGACACTTAGACAATCAGAATAATTACACCATGAGTATTTTAAATGAGATACTCTAATAATCAGAATGATTACGCCATGAGTACCTATTAATACTCTGACAATCAGAATGATTACGCATGAGTTTGAGTAAATGTATTTTAACAATCAAAGTAGTTGCGCCAGAAGTACCTCGCGTGAATTATAAATGGAGATGCTTAGACAATCATAGTGATTACATCATGAGTATCCCAGACATGACTAACTGAAAAAATACTGTTCACACTTTGTACTCGAGACATAACGTGACATGAAGCGAAATGACAGATAACATGACATACGTAACGTGACATATACATGAAATGCATGACTTGACGTAACATGAAACAGATAAACAATACGTAACATGGCATAACATATAACATTACGCAACATGGCATAACGTGTAATGGACAACATTACGTGACATGGCATAATGTGTAATAGATAGCATCATGTGACATGGAATAGCATGTAACAGATAGCATTACGTGACATGGCATAACATGTAACTTAGAGTAAAATTACCATTTGACCCTTTACATGTGAGAAAATGATCATTTTATCCCTAACTTAAGAATTTCACATCTTAACTAAAAAAATTTCCAAAATTTACATTCATCATGTAAATTTTGTTCTAAACTCAAACATCAGCTGAAAAAAAATTAAAACCAAACACAACTATGAAAAACATCATAAGACCGAAACTTCCAAAGGCCATATCTCTTATTTTTGTTGCAATTTCTTACAACTTCAAAACTCAAGATCAAACCGAAATATTGCAACAAAGATCCTCTTATCTTAAGCTTAAAAAATGCATAAGCATCTAAAAAAATTTAGTTCTCATAAACACAATTTTTTAAGCAAAAGATCCAAACTTTTAACCAAAACACAAACCCTTGAATCTCAAGGTTTTGACCTTTTTCAAAACATCTCCAAGAACTTCCAAAAATCAAAAACTTTCTTCTGACATATTCATAACACATTCCTAAGAACTAAAATACTTTGAATCAACACATAAAACTCACCAAAAATCATAAAATCTCACTAGAAGTACTTAGTTCCAACACTTAGCCAAAAACAGAATTGTTTCTCAACTTGTCTTGATCAAACACTTGATTCAAGGCATACCATAATGAGATATTCAAACCAAAACATCATATGGTTTACAAAATGTGTCTTAAAGTATATCCAAGTATTAAACTTAAAATCACATGGCTAGAAATAAACCAAAATATGGATCTAGCCGAAATCATCAAACTTTTGACTTAACCGAGTATTCACTTACATAAAAATTATATCTTCACAAATAAACACCTAAAATATTCACACCAACCTCCTAATATGTAGATAAAAGGCTTAGGATTATAAAATAAAAATATCAAAACCATTAGAGTAAGATTAAACAACAAAAGATCCAAACGTGCTTAAAACAAAAACTGTTTTTCCTCTTCTAGTTTCTAACCTTTTAGATCTAAAAAAATATTTCATCAGAAACTTTAATCATGCAACTATTATACAGAAAAAAATCATATAAACATGTTGACAACACTCCATAAAAATTTCGGACCAATATGTGTCCATTAGCTTGGTCAAAAGTTCCAAAATACAACACACTGTCTAGTTTATCGCCCAGATTTACCTTTCCATGGTTAAAATAACTTTAGACTGATCAAACGACTATTAAATAAAAAAAAAAAGGAACCAAAAGAAACTGTACGCAAAGAAGAACAACTTTTATGAAAGAATCATCGTGAGAAAATACTTACAAGGGTTTCACAAATGTCATGCAAAAAGGCTTAGAAAATTACCCCAGAGAGCTTCTAAGTGTTCTCTCCAAGAATCGAAATAAAAATGGGTAAAATGATGACTTGCAAACCTAATACACTTCTGAAAAGGGAAGTATGGGCTTGAGTGACACCTTAATGGATGATAATTAGGTCACAAAAAGGTACAAATAGTGAGGGAAAATGGGCTGCTACTATTGCAGTGTAGAAGGGAGGTGGTGAAGTGGATTGTCCTCTCCCATCAAGAAACTATTTGCAGGTACCATAGACAGAGGTTGGTCTACCATGGGTGGGCAGAAACTTCCTCAAGAAGCTTTGCCAAGGTGTCCAATATTCGTGGGCCTAATGGGCCTTAAACAAGTGGGCTTTATTTTGGGGTTTAAAGAGAGTTTGGTTAGGGTTTGAAATGCTATTAAGCTCAAATCTAATTTTTCTTGACCCAATCAAATTTATAAGGTTTAAAGGGTTGGATAATGATATCATAACATGAATTTGAGGAATTAATAGCATGTGGAAGTGATTTAATTAAGTGATTAAACATAATGCCAGAAATTGGATCAAATAGGGTTTCAGTTTCAACCAAGCTTTTTGGGGTTCCAATTGGATTACATCCATTTAGAATTTCACTAGGGTTGAAACCATCTTTGGTTTGACACAATTTGGATGATTGGATGGAATAAGGTTTTGCTTAGGTGACATGATCTCACACCTTGATTTCATTTACAATCTATCTCATGGTTCCTCTTGGTGTCAAGTGTCTAAAACTATTCACCAAGTGAGGTTAAGATCTTGCCAAGTGTCCAAATAAAACATCTCTAACCTAATTTGGACATTTCACACTGTGATTCTGAAAACACTGCACTTGGTACTACTATTGAGGTTACTATTCACTCCAGGAAAAGTGAAAATAAACTTTACACTGTAAAATCTTAAACATACACACTAACCTAACAATGCAATTCTTTTATTAAAATTCAACTCCGAAGTGCCCCGAAATAAACAAAACAAGTTTTCGAACAAGCTTTTCGTCAGAAAATTGAAAATGATATTATTGTGCCATAAAATCTTAAATAATCAACCTACTCTAATGGCGAAGGTCATATTGCATTTTGACACTTCTAACTAGCTCAAAAAAATAAAATCGCGCTTCTGGCACCATAGTGAGTGGTAACACTGACGATGTTGACAGACTAAAACTTACACGATTGGTCAATTCATGAAAACTTACAGAGTTTCCACAATATTCGTAAAGCCTATAGAAATTCCATCATTGAACTTCTAATGGGTTGTTGCATCCTCACCTCCTAAAACCAAGATTTTGTCCTCGAATTCGATGCAAGTACTAACAATCAATAATACTAAGAAGAAAATGTTGCTCACCAAGCATACTGCCCATCACTAGACATATCGTTGCTGGTTGATGCTAGTGGTGATGTGTCGACATCCATCGGTACGATGCGCTGGGGTGGTAGAATGCATAGTTGTCTGAATCATACACAACGTTATGACTTGAGTTGGGGTGCTACTCAACCTCTTCATTATTGTTGTCAGGTACATGACCCTGAACCAGTAATCGTCCTCGATGAGTAGACGACATTGATGATTCTGAGGTTTCGGGTTCAGGATCGGTGGTTGCGGCGTGCTCCTCTGCTGTTCTGCTGGATCAACTTGGTCCCGTGCCATCCTCGCCTTGAAACCATCTCGGTCGATCCACGTAATCGGGTGAAGAAGTGGATAACGCTCTTCACGAGGTAAAGCCTTCTTCTCATAGCCTACACCATTCCTATCTATATCCATAACATGGGTTCATAGAATAACTACCACCATTTAAGAGAAGAATATAAGACCCGCAAAGGTTACTGCCTAAAATGAACAAGTTCTAAGCTAACCATCTAGGACACTGAATCCTTGCTTAAGCGAAGTTACTACTTTCATTACGGCTCAAAGAGTTATTCACCACATATATTTCTTCCACTGAGATATTTTCATTCCTTAATTCTCTCTTTCCAATAAAAAATTAGCATTGGAATCCTTCCGCAAAACAGGTTGAGTCGTATTGGCATACTCTCTAAATCTAAAACTTCAAGTATTCGCGCAATTCAATTTGGAAGAAATATATACACAACTGAATTCACTCTCTCTATTTCTTCAAGGAATCGTATCCACCTAGGACTAGCTTACTCCTTCATAATCAAAAGAATCGTTCCTCCTCCTAAGTAGTACCTCGATAATCGTTCAGGTATTAATCTAATCTCAAGACTTTCTCTCTTATGATTGACATAGCTCTTCTATCCTTCTTGAACTTCTTCTTATTCTGACTCTATTCAAAAGGATATGTTCCTACAGTTCACATAAATCCTCAAGTCCAAGATTTTACTCGCCACATAATTGTCTCCAATATAAGAAGGGCGATCTATGTTTCCACAAACACAGTGCTTCACAAGAAACCATTTAATGGTGGCCGGATAAAACTACTATCATATGTAAATCCTACTAAGGATAAAGCTTCTCCCAATCACTTTACTCTTTTGAACAAAAATTCTATTGCATCCTCAGAATCAAAACAAACTCTAAATATGCAAAATACTAATTCATCAACCTTAAATATCCTTCCTAGTACTACTAAAAGGTATTCTATATCTACACCGGTATGAATAACAATACTCCTAATAAAAGTTGTTACTCTTACCACCAGTAACAATTTGGATTCCGAACTGAACTCACGTGCAATATGTGACACCCCATATTTTAGTGTATTTTAACTGAATGATTATTTTAATAAATTTAAATATTAGTTCCCTTGTTTTAAAATTTATTGGATTTCTTGTTGGTTTATTTTATGATTTTTTTTAAGTTGTGAAAATTATTTTGTTATACTTTATTAATATTAATTATCGTTTTGCATTTAAATTTCTCTTAATTTAAATTAGTTGTTTGTAGATTTTAAAATTATTGTGTTGTTGCATTTAATTATTTTATTTTACTTAGTTACTGTGTTTAAATTAGTTTATTTAAATTGTTGTTTTGAAATCATTTTCGTTGGATCAGTTTCGAGATCCCGAGCTGAAAGACTGGATCTCATTTCTTTCCCTTCATTTTTTTTTCTTTTTCCTCTTTTTTTTTCCCCCTCTTTTCTTCTTTCTTTTTCTTCATTTCTCTCCCCTGCCTCCCAGCCCGTGCGACCCCCCCTCCCTCCATTTCTCTCTGTGCATCTCCCCCCAGCCCACCGCCGTGTATCGCCGTCTGGCGTCACCACTCAGTCCACTAGCTCCACCACCCTTCGGCGATCTCCCCCACCCCAGCTTCCCTTCCCCACGCTCTCTCTCTCTCTCCCTCTCTGCTGGCCATGTGGAACCCACTCGGGTTGTGAATTTTTCTGTGTCGTCGTGCGCCGTCGTGGCCGTCACAGCCCCTCTCCTTCCCTTCCCCACCAGCCAGTGACCACCCCCTTCAATCCTAGCCCCTTTCGCACCACCATGAGTCCCCACGCACGGCTTGAAGCCGCAGCCTTCTCTTCACTCCAGCGCCGCTGTCGCGCCACCTCCGGCCACCATTTCTTCACCACTTCATCCTCGACCTTCTAGCAACCTATTGCACCCATCCTCTGCCCCGATCTGTCACCGGTAAAGCACATTCATCAATATTTTCGCTTTGGACATTTTAGTCTTCAACGACCCTCTACGCCGCCACCCACGACCAACCACCTCCACCATTGGCTTCACCGACATTCCTAAGCCCTTCCCTATTAATCTCGGGTCTTGGTTTGTCCTTGTTCAAAAGTGGGTTTTTGAGACCCATGGCCACAGTGCATTTTGCACTATTCCGTTGCTGTGCCGCCACTTCTAACACCTTCGTAATCTTTCAAAAAGTATATTATAGCATTGTAAGTATTTTTCCCAAAGAACTTTTGAGATTTAAATGTATTTTCGCGCTAACTCATATTTACTATGAACTGGTTGGTTGTGCCGGACTGAGTTCGAGGAATAAGGGGTCGATTGGATTGGATGATGGAGTTGTTTGTGTGATTGGTTTATGCTATGAGATTTGTTGGATGTTTCAGGTTTAAATATTGGTGTTTCGAGTTTGATGTTGGTTATGGTGGATATTGATGATTTTAGGAAGTGATGATATATTTTGAGATTATAAGGATTTTAAGTTTTGAGGAATTAAAATAGGTTATTTTAGAAGCTTAGGCTTAATATCGAAAGACGTGATTGATTGTAAACTTACGGAAATTACGTGATTATTCTTATAGGTAACGATTAATATTTGTTCGGCATTGTTGAAGAAATTCTGAAAAGCTAAGAAGTCCAGATAAGCGAAGTTCCTATGCTGACTTTGAAATAAAATGGACTGAGGTTGCTTTTTGGAAAAATATGTATGTTTTGTAATGAAAAGAAATTTAAAACAATCTCAGTTATTCGTTCTGCATGACTCATGAAATTCTGTATAAGAATAAAGTACTTTTGTCATGACTGGTGTAGACATAAGCTATTTTGCATTTTGCTTCTGAACTATGCAAAAGAGAGCAAATATGAAAGTTTGTGCATAAAATTATGTTTTGTGATCTGATTCTGTTCTGTTATGAAGATGTTCTATACTCTGATATGATGTGATTTCTGAAAACTCTGTTCTGTTCTGAAGATGTTTTGTACACTGATATGATGTGATTTATGAAAACTTTTGGCATGACATTCTGAATCGGGATGTGGTTTGTGGATGGTGATCTATTTGACCTACCACGAGTGCTAATAGTGGCTTCTGTTTGGGTTGGTACCAACTATTCTGTTTCTGGTGCACTCGCTTTGGAAATAAAGTGATTTTTCTGGTGGTCTTTCCTGTGTGCACACTCGGGGCTCCGAGAATAAATAAGTGGAGGATTCACATTCTGTTTCTACTCGGTTAGCTACCGGGATTTGCACAACCCTACCACGGGGGTTAAACATGGTCTCTGATGCTCTGGTATGATGGTGGTCAGTTATGCTATGCCAAAAGAATTTGAATAAGAATATTTTTGAACTTTCGCTCTGATATTTTTGATAACATGTTCTGACTCTGTATTCTGAAAATAAAGTGTTTTGTTCTGCATTCTGAAATCTATAAATGCTCATGTTTGCATACTAGTATATGTTCTCTGCTTACTGAGTTGTTGATAACTCACCCCCCTCTTATCTCCAATATTTTCAGATGATTTTTTGACATTTCAGCTGAGGATCAGGACTATGAAGAATTGGGTGAGATGACTTAAGAAAAGTGGATTAAGAATAGAAAGCTTTCGATGAGTATTGGTGATTTTTTATAATTATATTGTTGAAATGTGAGTTTAAGTGACATGTAGAGAAGTTGGTAATTTTTGGGGTTATTGTATTGAGGATTTTATATATGAGTATGTGTGGTTAATTAAATTTGAAGTGTTTAGGCTTGATTTGAAGCTTTTGGAAGAGTATTAGCAATGTTGGAGTTGATTATCAGGTAATATGAGTTAACTCTACGGACTCTCGGGGACGGGGCGTTACACAATACCCTAATCGCTAAAAACAGGGACTCGCTCAAATCAAACAGCGTACCTACTACAAACCTTAATGACTTGACATTACTCCAAAACAACAATAATGCAATAATACCATCAATTGCAATCCAATCAACCTTAACTAATGTTAACAATACAGAGGTCTTACAAAAATATCATAAATGGCGTTTGCTCTATATGTTCTTGGGGCATAAGCATCTGCCTCTTTTGGAGTGACTACATACACTTGAGTTTGTACTGAAAGCCGTGGCTTTGGTTTGGAATCTCCGTTGGGAACAATCCCATTTATCTGAACTCTTTTGGGACAATTTTTGATCAAGTGGTCAAGTTGGCCACATCCGAAACAGAGTCCTAAGGTAAGTTTGCACTTGCCTCCATGGTTCTTTCCGCACATCCCACATATTGGGTATGTGGTTGGCATTGAGCTTCCAGTCTCGATGCCTTTTCCCTTATACAGTCCGGTGACATCTTCTTTCTTTCCAGACTTTCTTCAGTAGCATACGGTTGTAACGCCCGTCCTTGTGGTGAGACTTTTTCCAAAATATTTTTAGAAAAGGACGACGGGAATTACCGTCCTATTTAAAACTTTTCACTTGCATACCCAGGGTGCGAGACTCCACGTTTATAGATTAAAATGTGCTTTGACAATAAAAAAGGTTTACAGTGGAAAACATAAATCTTATAATAAAAGGCCTCTCGTACGATTAAAATTCATGCCTAGACTTCCGTGCTCTTCTCCATGGACCGTGTCCGTCCTAATCATATAGTTCCTGTGGGGGGAAGGGACATGCATAAAAACTAAAATGAGTCGAAGACTCGTAAGCATTACTTCATACAGTTAAAATATAGCAACATAGGTTTTCATTCATGCATTCATCACTCGTACATACTATTACGTGCATGCATACGTGTCATACGTACGTTCGTTTGAAAACTTCATTGGATGCTGGACGAGGCTTTTCTTTCAAAAGACTTTCCTTTCTTTAAAACGTGTCCCCCGTCAGTGCCTTCATTTCTTAAAGATTCGTGCATTCATGCGTTCATACATACATGCATACATCCATTCGTTCTTATCACTTTCATAGGCTAGTACACACTGTTACGCCCCGTGTGTTTGGGGTTAGTGGTCTTCCTTTGAACCCGGATTTCGCATGTGGCCACAGGTTGGGAATCCCTTTCATAGGAAGCAGCACTGGGTGCACTTCCAGTACTACTTACCCGGCATTGCAATCTGCCCATTCATTGGTACCCTTTTCATTCATTCATGTGGCCGTTACGTATCTTCATACATTCATGCTTTCATTTTTTTCTTTGCTTTTCATTCATTCATTCGTTCATGTAAGCTCGAAAGAGCTGGAGCTTTCATTCATTTCTTTCTTTCATTTAACAGTCCTTTCTTTTCATGAGAAAACATCGTTTGGGGCGTAAGCCCGAAAATGGTCTTTTCGTCTTTCAGTTCATCAGTTCTATCTTTTCTTTAACAGTTCGCTCTTGAAAACTTCATTTGAGAACATACATGGGCTTAAACGTTGGCTTTCATGGCATCCCATAAGCATCACCTTGAACGTCGTCTTTCATGGCATCCACGAGCGTCACCTCGTGGCGCACATGAAAGCGTCGGTTCGTAAGATCCACAAAAGCATCCGTTGTCATGCCTTTCATGCATTTTCATCAGTTTATGGATTTTCTTAGAAAATACATACAATAGATACAGCGTATAGTCATCCATTCACATGCGTACAATTAATACTTTGGTTGGGTAAAAAGGGGCTGCCAAGGACGAGCCGTACATACTTATACGTTTGAACACTTAACATTTTCTTCCTTAAAGCGTCTTTCGTTTCTTTTCGTAAGCATTTTAAGGGAAAAGCATTTCTTGTATCTTTGAAAACTCTAGAAGAGTATGAACGTAACACTTACCTGGACTCCATGCTACTTGCATGTCATGCAGTCCATTCATGCTTGTCAGATGGCAACCTACATGCATACACATACCTTAGCGTCATTCTCTATCTAATGCATAAGCAACTTGAACTATAAATAGAACTACGCTATACTTGGAACACTCTCCTTCTATCCCATGCACTTACGTGCCCTTTACTATGTTAAAACCTTCGGAGACCCATTACGGTCACCCCATCTTCCAACTCAAGGTCTTGCCTCTAGTGCTTATTCACTAAAGTGGATCCCATGACTCACCTTAGGATTAAGACACTAAGACCTCTGTCTCATTCTTCTCATTAACCACATTCCGATGCATGACTCAGATCAACTAAGTCATGCATCCCTTCCTTGGACAGCACACTCGTCACTTTCTTCATGCATCTTAGTCCATACAAATCTTCATTCCCATCTAGACAAGCCACACGGCTCTAAGCCAACTCTGAGGCTTAAGCATCGTGTAACTGTGCTAATGACAGATTACCCATTACATATGGTGAATCCATCCGACACATGTGTCTCACCATGTTACGCATGTACCTTACCCCTTATCACCTAAGATCAACATATATAACACGTTGATCACCTGTTTGGAGGGACAAGGGCCATACACCGATACCAACCTTCTCTTAACTCGGCTAGCATGACTCCTCATGCTACCCGTCCCTTTGACAGTTCATCCCAACACTTAACATGACAAGACTCCAAATCATAACCATGTCTTATGCCACGTCATACAGCTCGAGACTATTCCCAAGCTACACCGTGACCTTGTCGCGTTACCCAACACTCCAGTACATAAATTCCTAACTCATCACGAGTACGGTTCCTCACGTACTCCTGTCACACCGTGACACTTCATCACGTTCCCGTTACGCCATTCCTACACTCTAACACTTCACCCGTCATAAGCATGACTGCCAGTAACCACGTCACTTCGTGACGTTGCTCAGTCATGCTTCCGCTGCACACTCTTGTACTTGTTCTGCTACTTTGCGCATACTCCTTGCCATAAGTCCATCACGGTGACACTTGCCACCTCAGACTACAGGCTATGCCATAACTATTTCAGGACACTGTTCCACAGTTCCCTACACTATCCATCACGTTCCACGCCCATCAATCACATAACCATCCTTATCTCTATGACAAGCCACACGGAGTGTCGCTACCACGTGGAGTACACTCCACGTATACTCCCTTCATACATACCACGCCATATCACTACTATGACATACTCGCCATATGGTACATCACTATATCATATGGAGTACACTCCTCGTATACTCCCTTCATTTACACTACGACACATCACCATTATGGCATCCCTGCCATATGGTGCATCACTCCACTACATGGAATACACGCCACATCACCACTATGGCATATCCGCCATATGGTGCATCTCACCATCACATGGAGTACGTTCCACTTGTACTCCCCACATATACAACATGCCACATCACCATTATGGCATACACATCATATGGTGCATCGTCCACCACATAGAGTACATTCCACATGTACTCCTTTTACACGCATTACACCACAGAGCACACTCTACTTGTACTCATCCCGTTCCACCATATGCCAGGATGGTATATTTTACATATACTCTCATTGTCTCACACTACACCACACACAGAGTACACCCAGCGTGTACTCTTTCCAAATACACCCAACACTTCACAGCACACTACACGGCACCATACACCTCCATACAACACAGACAAGCCCAACACTTCAATACACAGAGTGCCCAACACTTTGTTATACAGCACCACATTACAATACCACAACTCCACAAAACCAACAGCACAGTCCACAACCTAGTCCACTAATCAATATCAAACATAATTAAAAGGGATAGAGGGTTATACCATCGATGGGATAACCAGTGCGTTGCTCGTTGATCGTCACAGTCGATGATGTCGACAGTGTCGTACGTGGCGGCTGACCCACGTACGTTAACTGTTTAGGCATTTGGATAGCTAGGTGTGGTCTTGGAAGGGCTCATGGTGGCCTTGTGATGGCAGTGAGGGGCATAACACGGTGGATCTAGCCGTGTGCAGTGGCGGTCAATCACACGCAGTGACCTGTCCATCACGTGCAATGGTTACCCACCACATAAAGTGGTGGTTTGGACCTAGGGTTGGGCTAAGGGAGGTCAAGGGAGGTTGCTGGTGGTCTTCATGGCGGCTAGGGTGGCAGAGCACGGCGGAGCCGTGAGTTTCCATGTGAAACCTGTGTGCCTCAAGGCATGGAAATGGGAAAGGGAGGCTTGGCTAGTCATGGCTGGTCATGGAGGACCTCAGGAGGTTGCGGTGGAGCTCGTGGTGGCACTAAGGTGGTGCCACGGTGGCTCACAGCGGCGGATTGAGCTTGGGAAAGGGGGAGAAGCCGTGGGTGAGAGAGAGAGCTTGAGAGGGCTGGAGAGCTTGGCTGGCTTGGAGGAGCTCGGGAGGAGCCATGGTGACCAGGGGAGGCGCTTGGTGGAGCTTGAATCGGCACACGGCGGAGCTAGGGCCGTCGGTGGCCTTGAAGCCGTGCGAAACCCATAAATGGGTTTCGTGCGTGCGACGGAGGAGGAGAGGGGGCTTCCCGTGGCTTGGGGTTCCGAGGAAGGGGTTCACTGATGAAGGGAGAGGCTGTCGTTGTCAGTGTGGTGGCTTGGGCTGCCGTGTACGGTGATGGAGAGGCATAAGCCCATTCAGGCAGTGCACGGCCAACGAAGAGAGAGAGGGAGCGTGAAAGAGAGGGACCGGCATGGGAGGACTCACCGGCGTGAGGTGGAGCTGGTGGTGCCGGCGGTGAGGGCTGGCGACGCACGGCGGCACCGGGCTGGGGCATGGAGGCTTCGGCGCGGAAAAGGCAGTCCGCGTACTGCGTACGCCGAATGAGAGAGGGAGGAGAGAGAGGGCTAGGGGAAAAGTGAGGAAGAAAGAGAGGGGGTCTGGGTATTTAACCCAGTCCCTTCGTCTGGGGATCTACACAACGAACTAACGACAAGGAATTAAAATACTGATTTGAAAATGCTTAAACGTTAACTTAATTAAAATCACTTAGAGGAATTAAGGTAGAATATTATTTTAAACTAACTTTAGTTTATAAAATAATATTCTTCATCATTAATAAAATGATGAAGTCTCACTGAACATATTTAAAAGGATTAAACCATTTAATTAATAAAAGTTCTCAACATAATTTAAATTTCATAATATCTTAAATAAATGAAATCATTTTAATAATAATATTAAAATGATTTCCGGCAATTATAATATTTTTGGAGCTCTTCAAGAATATTATGATTGTCGTATTTAAGATCAAATCTTAATTCAATAACACTGAAAATACTCCTTATAAATATTTTCAGCATATTTAAAACACTGGGCGTGCCCTAGAAGTCACACGATATCTTTCGAGACACGCCATCATGGTTCGACAAGCATAATGTGGCTCGCAGTCGCTAGTGAGAAAGGCAGATGATCACATAATCTCTGCCTTCGGAATTTGCTTACGTCATAAAGACGAACATACGTCAGAAAGAATAAGCGTATATAAGAAGGAAGGAGCATGGTATTACAACTGTGAAGCCCTCTTTCTTGCTGAAATGATTTGGGCAATCAAACCCTTCTGCTCTGCCTCTATTATGGCAGCGATATTTACCAACTCCTGGTAGGTTTATTCTTTGACAAGCCACTTGGCTACGGATCCTAGGGTAAAGTCCTCAAGATTTTTGAGCCTACATCCTCTCTGTAGATATCAAGTGAGGTGAAAACCTCCTCAATGCCATAAACTTGGCAGCGTACTCTTCCATAGTTAAACTGCCCTGAGTCAAAGACGCGAATTCCTACGCCTTCAGTTGTTTGGCAAAATCTAGAAAGAATATGTTATCAAACTCTTCTTTGAACCTCTCCCATGTCAAAGCATCGAGGGTTCCTAGTTCCCTTATCAGAAGTTGTCTTTGGGGATCCCACCATATTCCAGTTTCTCCTTGGAATAGGTAGTCAGCATATAGAACCTTCTGGTCCTTAGTACATCCGCATAGCTCGTACGTCATTTCGAGATCTATAATCCATTTTTCTGCACTCAAACGTCCTTCATTACTAGGAAAGTTCAGGTATCTGTGGATCATAAACTTCTCATAAGAACAACTCCTAACTTCGGGTCTAGGTTCATGCACTTGTTGTTATTGCTGATGTCTAAGCATGTCAGTTAGCAAACATATAGCCTCAGTAAATCTTTAGTCCTTATCCATCGTGGGATTCTAATTTTCTTAATTGATATCTCCACCGGGGTTACAAGGTATCCTACCGCGAGTCATGTGTCACTTCCTAAAACACATGGGCAAGCGTATCAAAACCATGTACTAGCTCTTATACTTCAAGAAATTCAAGCCAAACAAAGACTAAAATTTCAAGCCTGATATTTTTGGTGCAATTCCTAAGGACATGTAGATTTAAACCCAAAAACCTATTGCTTTGATACCACCATATGACGCCCCGAGATTTTGCTTGGATCGGATGGATATCTGAAGCGTTGAGACATGTAACACAAGATTACCCGCCTCCTTTCACGACAAATAAAGATGCAATGCAACTGAATGCATCTAACAATATGTAATATTTGCAGCAAATAAAGTTTTTCTTGAACAATATTATGCACCAAACTAAAGATATCCCAAATACTTAAAACATAATCCATAAACATTAAAGGTTTGTAATCATAAGAGTACTAGAGACTAAGCTCTTTAAGTACAAGTAGGAAGTAAAGCAACTACTAGGCTAATCCATTCAGTAGCTCGCACAACTCAGTCGAGGATGCCATAATACCAACGATAAATCGGAGCATTGAGCCTATGAGCTCCACGTTGTGCCATTGTCGTCTAATAGATCGTCTCCAGTCGGTCGACCTTTGGTGTGCCTCCAGATCCTGACACATGGTCTACCATTCCAGGTGGAATGGTAGTCGGGACTACCACAGTGAGATTCAATTACAAATTTCAGTAAATTAACAAATAACTTAACATATATGTCAAAGATGCATGCATGACAGTAAAAGTATGAATGCATACATGATCATAAATAAGTTTGATGTGACTTGACTTTAAGATGGTATGAAATGACATGACTTGAACTTGAGCATATAGACCAAACTAAAACTAAACTTGATATGACATGAACTTAATTGAGACTTGACTTGGCATGATATGACATGAACTTGTACGTGAATTGACTTGAACATGAACGTGAACATAAATTGAACTTAAACTGAAATTGAATATGAATTTAACGTGAATTGAAACATGAACTGAATGTGAACTTGAAACATGAACTTGAACTTAACACAGCATAAACTTGAACTTGAGTAACATGAGCTTGAATGTGAAATACATGAACTTAGAATTTTGTTCAATCACTGAACTTGAGCATGAACTTAAACATGAACGTGAACATGAACTCTAACAATCAAAATGATTTCGCCAGTTGTTTCCACAGGAATAGTGAACAATCAGAATGATTCCGTCCAACATGTTCCGTTAGAGATACTCGGACAATCAAAATGATTATACCATGAGTATTTTAAATGAGATAGCCTAACAATCAGAATGATTACGCCAGGAGTATCTAGTAATACTCAGACAATCAGAATGATTATACCAGGAGCATTTGAGTAGAGGTATTCTAACAATCAATATGATTACGCCGAAAGTACTTCGCGTGAATTATAAATGGAGATGCTCGAACAATCATAGTGATTACATCATGAGTATCTCAGGCATGATTGATTGAGAAAATACTATTTTAGAGACACACTCTGCACTTGAGACATAACGTGATGTGAAGCTAAATGACAGATGACATGACATATATGTGAGATGCATGACTTGACGTAACATGAAATAAATAAACAATACGTAACGTGGCATAATATATAACATATAACATTACGCGACATGACATAACGTGTAACAGACAATATTACGTGACATGGCATAGTATGTAATAGATAGCATTATATGACATGGAATAACGTGTAACATATAGCATTACGTGACATGATATAACGTGTAACAAATAACTATTTTGTGGCAGAATATAATGTGTAACAAATGAGTATTTTGTGATAGAATATAATATGTGTAACAGATAAACGTGTAGTGACATGGCATGGCATGAAATATATAATAACATAAGTATATAACCAATAGTTCCCTTACCAACACACATACACAGTAATCTGACAGTAAGTTAGACTTACAGTGATCATCGCGTTATACATGGTATAAAATACGAGAAACTGTAAGTAGGAGTTCTAAATGTTAAAAACCTTATCACTAACAATTAGAAACATGAAAAATGCTAATTTAGAGTAAAATTACTATTTGACCCTCTACATGTGGAAAAATTATCATTTTACCTCTAACTTAAAGATTTCACATTCTAACTCTAAAAATCACCAAAATTTATATTCATCATGTAAATGTTTTCCTAAACTCAAATATCAACTGAAAAAAAAAAAATCAAACACAACTATGAAAAAATCATAGGGCTGAAACTTCCAAAGGCCATATCTCTTGATTTTTGTTACAATTTCTTCTAACTTCAAAACTCATGACCAAACCAAAATATTGCAACGACGATCCTCCTATCTTAAGCTTAAAAACATGTTTAAAACATCTAACAAAATCTACTTCTCATAAACACAAAACTTTTTAAGCGAAAGATCCAAACTTTTAACCAAACACAAATTCTTGAATCTCAAGGTTTTGAACCTTTTTCAAAACATCTCCAAGAACTTCCAAAACATACACACTAACCTATTGAGGTTACTATTCACTATGGGAAAAGTGAAAATAAACTTTCTACTGTAAAATCTTAAACATACACACTAACCTAGCTATGCAATTCGTTTAGTGAAATTTAACCCTGAAGTGTCTCGAAATAAACAAAACGTGGATCAAGTGTTTCGTCTGAAAACTGAAAATGGAATTATTACTTCATAAAATTGTAAATAATCAACTGAGTCTAATGGTGCAGATTATATCACATTCTTACACTTCTAACTACCTCAAATAAATAAAATTACGCTTCTGGCACTATAATGAGTGGTAATACTGACTATGTTGACAGACTAAAACCTACGCGATTGGTCGATTCATGAAAACTTATGGAGTTTCCACAAGGTTCCTAAAGTCTATAGAAATCCCATTAGTGAATCTCTGACAGACTGTTACAATTTCACTACTATTTACAATATTTTTATCTCATTTCACTCCCCAAACTAACCTTAAGCCTCCTTGATAGAAAAGAAAACAATTCAAAAAAACTCCCTCTAAGGGTCAAAGATTTTTGTAAACCTCTCAAGCAAACACTTCATACAGCTAAAGAGAAAGGATATTCCCATAAAATATGCATAGTTTGAAATAGTAGTCTTTATTGCAAGAGATTGACACAATAGCTATGTTTTAGGTATGATTTGGATAATGAGATGAGATGAGTAATTTTAAATGAAAGTTGAAAGTTGAATAAAATATTGTTAGTGTAGGGGTCAAATCAGCAACCTACAATTTAGGTAAGAAATGAGGGCAAGAAGAGATAAGACAAATTGACTAGACTCCTAAAAGAAAATAGATTCAGACTTCTAACAGGAAAAATGCTTCACTAAGCAAGTTGGACTCAATCACTTCAAGGAAATAGACATCTATAAGGAGCAAGTTTCCCACAAATCTCATAAGATCTCTCTACATAATCTCCCTTCGTACAACCTTGACTACATATAGCGACTTCAAAGGATCTCCACTAAATTTCTCTATTATATTGAGTGATAAGTGAGCCATGAGAGTTTGTAAAATTACCAATCATAGTGGATTTTGCCTCCAAAAAATACGTGGACATATGCATTATGCCAAACCAGGTAAATCCTCGTATCTCTATTTATTTACTTTTGTTCACTTATTTATTAGTTATCATATGGATGAACGTGAAGAGTACCGTATTGAAACCCGAAATACCGTCGTGAGTCGGGGATGATTCTTTTATCTCTTCCAGTCTGTTGTGCAAATTAAGACATTAACACATGGCGCCGTTTGTGGGATCGACTAATCTTCTGCATCAAAATTGGGAGAAGGATATTCTCCGATTCATGAGATCTTTTCCAGAGAATATTAGATAAGTTCATTAACCTTACACCTATTATTTTATTTTCATCAATATTGTTAGAACATAGTATGTATATATATATATATATATATGGAGGGACCTAAGGAAAGGGGGCCATGCGCTGTGAACATGCACCATGCACAGGTTACGTCTGCGACGTACGCCAAGCCCATGCATGTAATGTGCATAGCCCTGTGCACCAGAACTGTGAGGATCGTGATGCCTGCCACCTCCGTGTGTGGCGCGACATAGTACCGGCCACTAGGCCGAGCACAAGACTGAGCTGATAGGGGTTTCCCAGCCAATATCTCGTCTCCAAGAACTCAGAAGCATGCGAGAAAACCACTCATCTACTTAGGGTCTATTAAGGCCGCCGGCGGGCCCAATAGCAGGCCGTTATTGGGCCCGTTGGTATTGTCTATCGCCAGTGTGACGCCTCCCGCCTCGCGATGGGCCCAAAAATGGACGACTCGAAAGCAGTCCGACAACCCGTATGAAATACAAGCTATGAGTAGTGCCCCCGCCAGCCACTCGCCAGCTCAAGCCGCCAGCGGGCCCTACCTAGCTTGCTAGTGATTTCTGTCGCCAGCAAGGTGTTGCTCCCCTCAGAGGAGGTCGCCAACTCAACATCAATCAGCTGCGAGAGTTCCTCGCCCACAGCCAAGTAAGGCCACCAACAACTCGCCAACCAAGTGATGGTGTTTTCTAACGCCGGCATCTCTCTCATATGCGGAGTCTGCGGCCACCACGATGTTCCCTGCGCACAATGAACTTGAAACCATTGCGCCCACACCGACCATGCTCGTCTACGCTCACGGAGCGCAATCGTGAGTTCATGCAGCACCTCCTACCTCCTAGCAGAACGGCTCACCAGCACCTGGCCACCCTCATGGCGGCCTTCGTCTCGCCAGCCTGGCTCAGGGTAGCATCTCGCCGCTCCCCATGGGGGCACTAAGGTTTCATGCCACAGGAGCTCCCCGATTGCGATCTACAAGGGAACCTCACCACCCTTATGGGGAGCAACATCTCACCAGCCTCATGCTGGTGCAGACAAAATCTCTTGGCTGTTAGCAACATGGCAGGCAGCATCTCTTGGAGGGCAATGAAAGCACTTTCATCACGGCCAAACCAGGCCGTCACCGTGTACCTCGTCCAATCCAAGTGTCATTGTGCCTCACGTGTTTATTGCAGGTATGGTCATTGCCAGGAAGTTATACTCTGCCTTTGAGAAACTACAAAGTTGCTACTTCAGTGTTGCCTTGTCTTCCTGAGCAATGACAATAGTGGCCACACCTCCGCTTGCCACAGTTCACGTTGCTCGCCTCAGATTGCTTTGCTTGCCAAAGTCCACCTCTGCTCGCAGCAGAAGTTTTGCCCACCAGAACCGTTCCTCGTCGTTACCAGCTTACTAGCAGCGTGTTTCCTGACCACACTTCAATTCAGTCCTCCATCACTACAAGCCTCATCTGGCTTTGAAGCTTGCCCAGCCATCAAACAAGAGATAGAGACTGCAGTCTGTAGTTCCTGTCGCCAGTGGGCTTCCGCGAAGATGACAAACAACAAGTGAGTTCACTGTCCACGCCCATCGCTCCTCACCACCCTTGTGGCGGGCAACAAGCATGTAGCACCCCTGGTGGACAACAAGCATGACTTGATACAACTTCTCGCCACCCCATGGCAACCAAGGTTTCACACCACGGGAGCTCCGTGCCTACGATCTACAAGTTCGCCACTCGTACAAGATCTCTCCATAGAAGCTTCATACGTACAACCTTCACTACATATAGCGACTCCAAAGGATCTCCACTAAATTCCTCTATTGTATTGAGCGATAAGTGAGCCATGAGAGATTGTAAAATTACCAATCATAGTGGATTTCACCCCCAAACAATCTGTGGAGGTAGGCATTAGGCCGAACCACGTAAATTCCTGGGTCTCTATTTATTTACTTTTATTCGCTTATTTATTTTTTATCATATGGATGAATGCAAAGAGTACCGTATTGAAACCCGAATCATCTTCGTGAGCCAGAGATGATTCTTTTCCCCCTTTTGGTCTGGGTGTAAATTAAGGCATTAACAGTTAGAATATTATTTTTTAATATTATTATTGTTTTGAGATTTGAAAAAGTTGAATTGTTTATTATATTGTGTGGAAATTTAAAAAAGTTATAATGATGAGATGAGATGAAACACTTTCACTATCAAAATAGGGTCTGCTAGGTTTGGGTACTAAGAGTACTTCAAGTACTCTCAGAATATGTCAATACTGTTCATTATTTTATTATTATTTTTTACCTACTTCTTATTATTATTCACTACTATTTAATATTCTATTATTACTTTTTCACTACAATTTCACAGAATACATGAGGTACTCTCACTAGTCTCTTGTTATTTTAAACTATTATTTATAGATTTGAAAAATATGATTAATTTTGTAATGTTATTATGACACAAGGACTAGGCCCAGTTTAGATACAGAAACGGTTTCATCTCATCTCATCTCATCTCATGATTAGAATTTTTTCAAATTTTCATACAAAAATAATAAACAATTCAACTTTTTAAAATTCTATAACAATAATAATATTAAAAAATAATATTTTAATAATATTTTATTCAACTCATCTAAAACTAGCTAATCTCATCTCACTATCTAAATAGGTCTTACTTACACAAAGCTTAGTGAAATTGGATCGATTATGTCAGTAATGTTTTCAAAAGAATAACATGTTATAAAAATTAGAGGAAGAATATTATAAAATAGTAAAAATACTAGTACGGCTGCTACTTTTGGTTTCCAATATTTAAAAAAAAAAAAAATCAAACAATCAAAAACACATTTCTACAATCTAAAAATGAGAGCTTCTAGCTACACCTGCTTTGTTATGGAAATTATTTTATTCTCAAATCATAATAGGTATTTAAACATCTTCTCCTCCCTCTTCCCCTCTAGGAGAGTCTTTGAATTTTTACTTCTCAAAATGACAGTCCACCAGCATTAAGTCATTGTTCAATACTTCTTTTTTTCCTCAAAACAAAATTAAATTGGATTATGAAATGAGAATATGTTATTAAACCTCATCCATCTCTCAAGAAACGAAATTAAAAGTGTAAGAAATCATTTGAATATCCTTGCTTTATAAAAAATTAAAAAAAAAAGAGTAAGAAATCACTGATACAAATTTTTACAAAAATAACCCATAACAAAATAGAATGAAGTATATTGGGAAGCTTGTGTTGGTAAACCATGAAATCCGTTGGTCAGCCCATTCATGCTGAAAGGCTTTTAGGTTGATCCCAGCGGTGTTCTCTCAAGTTCTTAATCTACTTATTTATCTTTGGATATAGGAAATCTTTGTTTAAAAACCTGTTTAAATGAATTCTTTATTCAAATCCAATGAATCTACTATTAGTATCCCCATAGAACCCGATAATATCAACTAATAAGATTACAGTATAATAGATATAGAAAGAAATTTACAAGATTGGACAATTCCTAATGTTCCAAAAAATCAAATATATAAACATTCTACTTTTTCTTCTAAATTATCATTTCTCACAAATTATACTATTAAAACAGTAGAAAAAAACCATTAGTTTAAACAATGATTATGAATCATTACAACTATTAACAAAGGAAGCTATTAAACACCACAAGAACAAAAATATTCTTTCAACAAAAATATTCTTTCATACATATTGAATAAGTACAAGTAGTTATAAAACCACTCACTAGAAGTGGATTAAACACCTCAGTATTACTCTGCTTAAGAGATGGAAGACATTATAATTTACATGATTCATTACTTAGAATGGTAGAATCAAGCTTGTTCGAAGGTCCAGTCTATTTTAATTGCTATCCCAATTATTCACTTTCATTATTCGATACTAATATCTTACATGCTTTAACATTGAATATTAAAACAAATAGTTATCAAATGATGAAATGATCACATCCTTTAACAACTCTTTATAGAATCAATTATAAACTAATGAAAATAATATTAGAACCACAAACTCTTATTACCAATCCAAAAGGATATACATTATTATTACAATCTAGTACACAAAATTCTAGTATACAAACCCCTAAGCAAATCAATTGGAATCAAATTACTCTCTCCAATGAATGACAATTAGAGAATATTACTCCATTACTCAAGGTAGAAAATAATTCTAAAGATGATCTTGAATACATAGATAAAAAAGCAAACGGAACAGTCCAAACAGCTTTTCAACCTTTTAGAAGATCTTTTTCACATTATTCTTCTCCAGCACCTTCCAGTTATCATACACCCAGATCTGTTCTTACATCAATTTCTCGAAATAAATCTCAAAACTTTGACACTAAATATTTTGACACCAGATCTCAGAGTCTTGACACACAGATTCGAGAAATTATTCCCAAAAATATTATTGATACATCAGTATATACTGTTAGCCATCCAAATAAGCCATCCACCTCTCATAACCCTGAAAAAGAACCTTCTTCTCCGACATATTCACAAGTAGTTAGAGATGATGTCTAAATATATACACTGAATAAAGAATAATTTAAAATTAACAAAGAATATATCAAACAATATTATATGAAAGAAGAAAATAGTCACAAAAGAATAATATTTTTCTCAACTTTTACAAAAATAGAAAGAGATTATATTCAAGAAAAATATTATAAGTATTTAGAGAAAACATAGATTAATATACCTTTCTTTACATGGTTTGATATCTATAAATCAAATCAATTGTCTACCATAAATAGGACTACTAATTAATGGATTAAAGAAGAAGATAATCAAATTGTTTATGAAGATTATCCCCCTTCGAAGCCGAAGCCATCAAGTTTAATCAGAGAAATACTCAAATATTAGTTTCACAAATAAAAAAACATAATAATACTAATGTTAATAAAAATATTGATAATATAATTCAACAAAACAATTACACCAATTTATATCTGAAAACCATGGGTAAACAATTAGAAAGAATTCAAACCCAAATATCTCCTATAAAACCTACTATTAAATAAATAAAAGAGACCCATTTGTTTGTCCCCCATGAAATTACATCTCATTTAAAAAATATCTTTTCTAAAAATAAAAATGAATTATTGTAACAAATCTCTAGTAAATTAGAAAAATCAACTATTAGTAATACTGCATCAACTTCAAAACAACCTCATATTAATGTATTAAGCAAAACAGACTCACCTGCATTATCTGACTCAGAGATTTGTAATATTGAAAACCAATTTAAAATTTTAGATTTACAAATAAATAAGATTAGAGGAGATTATGTTAATAATTTTTCAGTTAGAGATTCTAAACAACATGTTTCTATTAGTCGTAATTGGTATCCGAGACCTACTCTATCGGATATACAATTTAAAGAAAGAGAACATATAGTAAGATCTGCCTTTTTATCAGATGTACTATATGAATGGAATATAGATGGATTATCTGAGTATGAAACGTTAAACCATTTCCAAGAAATTATTATGGTTGCTAACGTTTATAAAAATAACAGAAAAACTGATCACCAAGTAGCACATATTATTATTACAGGGTTCACTGACCAATTAAAAGGTTGGTGAGATCATTATCTTTCACATGAACAAAGGACACAAATATTAAATGCATATAAATATGATGAAAATATGCAAGTAATGGGAATAAGTTATCAAACCCCATCCCTCTCTCAAAACCATTATGTTTCTAGCTGGCCAAGTTTCTGTCAAATGGTGGAAAAAATACAATTATGATCATGTCTTAAAAATGTTTCCAAAAGTTACCAAGACTCCAGAAGTTCTAGTCCAACGGAGCATATTTCAAGTACAATTAGCATTTATTACCAACAAGAAGGATTTGATACCAAATGTGTAAATCCCAAATAAAAATAATATAGAAATAATATAGATATTAATTATAATAATGATAGGCGGCTGAGTTACCCTGATAATGAGAGGCCTGTTGAGAATGAGAGGCTTGATGGGCTGGTGATAATGCAGGTTGCTGTAATGGAGATAATCTGGTGTGATGATGTGCTTCTTCTTCATTATCACTATCTAAAACCTGTGATATTACTTCGGATAATTTTTTCAAATCCTTCTTGTTGGTAATAGATGCTAATTGTACTTGAAATCTGCTCCGTTGGACTAGAACTTCTAGAGTCTTGGTAACTTTTGAAAACATTTCTAAGACATGATTATAATTGTATTTTTCCCACCATTTGACAAAAACTTGATGAGCTAGAAACATAATGATTTTGAAAGAGGGATGAGGTTTGATAACATATTCCTATTTCATAATCTAATTTAATTTTGTTTTGAGAAAGAAAAGAAGAAGTGATGAACAATGGCTTAATGCTTGTGGACTGTCACCTTGAGAAGTAAAAATTCGAAGATTCTCCTGGAGGGGAAGATGAAGGAGAAGAGGTTCAGGTCTGTAATATTCCCACCATAATGAGAACCATTTTGGGAGTGTGTCGATATCTTATAATTTGTCAAATTGAAGGAACCACGAATGTTGTAAATTTTTATTTTGTTTTAGGAACATTTTTGTCCATGTCTGCTGATAATCATAATAATCATAATACGGTGGATCATAAGGATGAGAGAACTTTCTTATTAAATAGGAATTTTTTCCCTATTGTTCCAAAGTGAGAACTTGTTTAATAGTAAATTTATGAAAATCAATAATTGGAGAGGCAAGTGGAGAAGGTTGGGTAAAGAGAACAAGGGACTTCAGAGAGAATAATTGAGTCGGTGTCTACTAATATGAATTCATAAAAATGATGGTTTTCTTAATGTTTTGAGGAACATAATGTCAATCTGGTAAAAAAAAAGCATCAAGTAATTTTTGAGTATCAGATAAGTGTTGAATTTCAGATTCGATGGGGAAGACTGGGTGCCAATGAAATTTAATAATAATAGGAGATGTTGAAAGCTGAGATAGTAATGGGGGTTTATAATTTGAGAATGAGAAGAGGAAACAACTTTGGAGTATGTTGGTAATTTTGGAGAAGCTAATGGTGAGAATGAATTGTAGGATGGTCTAATATTTTGTGGTAATGACCCCAATACCGTATAAGGTCTTGGAGTTGCAAAGGGACAAGGAGAATGATAGGGAGGAGACGGTGGCCTTGCATAAGAGGATTTAGACTTTATTTTTGACTTTGAAGTAGACATAATTTTCCCTGTAAGAATTCTCGGGATAGAAAATCAGGAAGGGAATTAGATTCTCCTTTCATATGTTCAAAATCAAAATAAAAAGTACTTAACATAGTTTACCATCTAGCAAATATTTGCTTAGCAACCAGGTTTTTCACATCTTTAATCAAAAATTTCTTGGCTGATTTGCAATCTATTCTAAGTAAAAACTTTTGATTCAACAAATCATCTTGAAATTTAGAGATACATAGTACGATAGCTAAAATTTCTTTTTTAATAGTACTATAACTTTTTTTGGCAGGATTCCAACATCCTGAGTGGAATCGAATAATTTGTTCGAAATCAGTTAATAATTTTTGTTTCATAATTTCTCCATAGCCAATGTTAGAGGCATCTGTTTCAACAACTTTAAAAGTATGAGGAGAGGGGAGCCCTAAGCATGGTAATTTCTTAACGTGAGCCTTAATCTATTTTATAATATTTGTATATTTTTCTGTCTACAAAGGTGGATTCTTTTTTAATCTTTTAAATAATGGCTTACATATCGGCCTGAGAGATTGATAAAAATCTGCAATATAATTGAGACTTCCTAAAAATTTTTGTAATTGTTGCTTATATTTTATTTCATCTGAAAATTTATCAGCAAATTTTATTGCTCTACTAATTGGTGTAATAGTTCCCTGATAAATCTCATGTCCAATAAATCTAATTTTGTCTTGAAATAATTTTATTTTTGTGATGAAACGACTAACCCATTTTGTTTAATAATTTGGACAAAAGTATTTAGATGTTTCTAATGTTGTTCAATAGATGAGGAAAATATTAATATATCATCTATATAAACTATTGAAAAATGAGTAAATGGGATAAATATTTCATTCATAATATTTTGAAATTTACTAGGAGCATTTTATAAACAAAAGGGCATGACATTCCATTCAAAATGTCCAAAGGGAACTGTAAATGATGTTTTATAACGATTTTTTTCAGCAATTTGAATTTGCCAAAATCCACTTTTCATATTAAATTTTGAAAATATTGTGACATTATATAATCGGGATAATAAATCTTTTTTATTAGGAATCGAGTATCTAATTCATTGTAATATTTTATTTAAAGGTTTGTAATTGATGACTAGACGATGAACTCCTCTTTCTAATTCTGCATTGTTTTTAACATAAAATGCAGCACAACTCCATGGTGATTTACTTTTCCTAATTAATCATTTTGTTCGTAAATCATTAATTTCTTTTTTACAAAATTCTAATAATTCATTATTCATTTGAATCGGTCTAGCTTTAGTTGGAATATTTTTCTCAGAGAATTATTTTTCATATGATAATTCAATTATATGTTGTTTTCTATTTCATAAGGCATTGGGTAGGTTCGAGCATACTTCATTTTCAATTATAGTTTTAAAATTATCTATTTTTTGGGTTAATAATGGAACCTTTAATTGTTCTTGAATTCTTTTATATTTTAATTCTTGTTTTAAGAAGCTTATTTGTTTCTCTTTTTTTTTTAATTCTATTTTTTGTTAAAAAATTAATTTATTTGGTTAATGAAACTTCCTTTAAAGAGTTAATTTATTTTGATATATGGCGAAATAGGAATTTAAATTGAATTTATTGTCCTAGTATTTTAGTAAAAATTCATTCTTCTGTTACAGAAGAATGGTAAAGTAAGGTAATGAAGGGATTTTACTAATATTACTTTGGTACTAATATTTTTTACTAAAATAAATGTTGTTTTAAAACATATTCCATTATTACAAATATATGCATTAGATAATTTATAATTTATGTTTAATTTTGTTCCATTAGTTTGGGACAATGTTTCTTTTATTTTTTCAAAATATTTAAAAGGTATCAATCTCTCTTGTATATAATTTAAATCTGCTCCTGTATCTAATAAGGCAATTGTAGTGAAAGAAAATTCTTGATTAATTGAAACTGTTACTTCAACATACCATTTTTTAAAGTTTATCTTATTAAGGATATTAATGAAATTATCTATTTCATCTTTTATAATTATCATTGAACACTCTCCTTGTTCTTTATTATGTTCTTTATCATGAAGGTTGTTCCTATTCTTCTCAATTTTTAATAATATAATTTCTTGTAATAATTGTTCATTTGAAACTTCTAATTTAAGATTGGATGTTTTCAATTTTCAAATTTCAAATTTCTTGTTTTATCTCATTAGTTTCTTGTTGTATATCTTGTATCGTAATTTTTTGTTTATTTGTTTTAAATCTTCCTATTATTTCTGAAAAGTTATAAGGTGTTGAAGATGATGTTATTGAAGTGTTTTGACTATTAAAAATATCTTTTAATTTTTCTAAGTAATCTTTTCTTTCTTGAGGGTCACTAATTTTGTCTATTAGCTCTAATGTAATATCTTCTTGCTTTGAAAGTACATTAATGGTTTTTTTATAAATACGATTATTCTTATATAGATAATTGTAAATCTGTACTTCATCTTCTTCAGATTCGCTATCAGATGATTGCTCTGAAAAGCTTAATTTTTTTAATTGATAGATTTCTTCTTCTTCTGAAGAGCTCTCTTCCTCTTCACTTGAATGTATTATAAAAATATCTAATATCTTTCTTTTAATGTTTCGGATATATCTAATTCATTAATATGTTGTTTGACTTTACATTTTGATTTATAATGTCTGACTTTTCCGCATTTATAACAAACAATTTGTTTTATTAATCTTTTTATGATTTTTTATTGGTTTATTATATATTTGTTTATCTTTTATCTTTTTGTAGGGTTTCTTGTATTTCCGTCTTTTAGGATAATTCTTATAAGTTCTTTTTCCTTTTTTGTATCTTTTTTAAGGGACTAATAATGACGTATAACCAAAACTGTTTACAGAAGTTGCCTAATTCTTTCCTAGCAAATTTCTTTTCTTTTTTCATTTGCTTTTTTAATCTTAAGTCGTTGCACATAGTTAGACCAGTTCTATTAATAGTACTTATTATATCTCCATATGTGAGATTATAAAAGTCAATAGTAGCATCGAATTTTACTAGTGATTTTCGTACATTTTGAGCGAAGTAATATGGAAATCCGGCTATGAACTTTTTTTTTCCAGTATTGCTGTTGGTAGTCATGTCTAATCATAACTTCAATTAGAAATACATTTTTATACCAACAGAAATCAGATAATTGAGGACATTTTAAATTAATCAATAAATCACTGGTTCTTTATTTGAATTGAACATGATCACCAATAAAGTATTTAGTTAATGCATATATTAAAGTATTTACAACATCTTCTAATGGTAAACCATTTTCTGTTTTAATCGATTGCATATTTTCATCATATTTATATGCATTTAATATTTGTATCCTTTGTTCATGTGAAAGATAATTATCCCACCAACTTTTTAATTGGCCAGTGAACCCGTAATAATAATATGTGCTAATTGGTGATCGGTTTTTTTATTACTTTTATGAACGTTAGCAACCATAATCGTTTCTTGGAAATGGTTTAACGCTTCATACTCAAATAATCCATCTATATTCCATTCATATAGTACATCTGATGAAAAGGTAGATCTTACTATATGTTCTCTTTCTTCAAATTGTATATCCGGTGTAGTAGGTCTCGGATACTAATTACGACTAATAGAAACATGTTGTTTAGAATCTCTAGCTGAAAAACTATTAACATAATCTCATTTAATCTTATTTATTTGTAAATCTAAATTTTTAAATTGGTTTTCAATATTACTAAGCTCAGAGTCAGATAATTCATGTGAGTCTGTTTTGCTTGATACATTAATATGCGGTTATTCTAAGGTTGATGCAGTATTACTAATAGTTAATTTTTCTAATTTACTAGATATTTGTTCCAATAATTCATTTTTATTTTTAGTAAATATATTTTTTAAATGAGATGGAATTTAATTGGGGACAAACAAATGGTCTCTTTTATTTATTTAATAGTAGGTTTTATAGGAGATATTTGAGTTTCAATTCTTTCTAATTGTTTACCCATGGTTTTTAGATATAAATTGGTGTAATTGTTTTGTTGAATTATATTATCAATATTTTTATTAACATTAGTATTATTATGTTTTTTTATTGGTAAAACTAATATTTAAACATTCCTCTGATTAAACTTGATGGCTTCAAAATGAGGATAATTTTCATAAACTTTGATTATATTCTTCTTTAATCCATTGATTAGTAGTCCTATTTGTTGTAGATAATTGATTTGATTTATAGATCTCAAACCATGTAAAGAAATGTATATTAATTTGTATTTTCTCTAAATACTCATAATATTTTTCTTGAATATAATCTCTTTCTATTTTTGTAAAAGTTGAGAAAAATACTATTCTTTTATGACTATTTTCTTCTTTCATATAATCTTGTTTGAAATATTTTTTGTTAATTTTAAATTCTTCTTTATTCAGCGTATATATTTGAGCATCATCTCCATCTACTTGTGAATATGTCGTAGAAGAAGGTTTATTTTTAGGGTTATGAGAGGTGTATGTCTTATCTAGATAGCTAACAGTATATACTGGTGTATCAATAATATTTTCGAGAATAATTCGCCGAATCTGTGTATTAAGACTCCGGAATCTTGTGCCAAAAGATCTAGTGTTAAAGTTTTGATATTTATTATGAGAAATTGATGTAAGAACATATTTGAGTGTATGATAACTTGAAGGTGCTGGAGAAGAATAATGTGAAAAAGATCTTCTAAAAGGTTGAAAAGCTATTTGGACTGTTCCGTCCATTTTTTTTATCTATGTATTTAAGATCATCTTTATAATTATTTTCTACCTTTGGTAATGAAGTAATAATCTCTTGATAGTCATATCTGATCATAACTTTAATTAAAAATATATGTTTATATCAACGGAAATCAGATAATTAGAAATATTTTAAATTAATCAATAAATCACTGATTAATTTTTTAAATTAAACAAGATCAGTAATAAAGTGTTTAGTTAATGTATATATATTAAAATATTATTATTATTATTTTATTAGGTCAACAATCTACTCTTTATAAATAAAGTTTTTCATTTGTGGCGGCTATCTGCCAGCGTTGACAAAGCGAAAGCACCGAAAAGGAACTTTCAAGTGACATCGACAACCAAACATTTCAAGAAATCTGTACCTCAAGAAAGCCTTTTCCTTTTTATTTTTATTTTTTAATTAGTTGAAAACCACGTGCGCCTGCACAAAACCGCAGGCTACGCCTACTTCCTTTTGAAAAACGGAAAACACTACGTCCACGTCCACAGAAAAAAAATTACCGAAATTCTTTATCGAAAAGTTTTTTTAATTGTTTTTACTTAATGATTAAATAAATATTTTTAAATAAATATGTGATTTTTTTATTTTTAATAAATATTTAAACAATTTAAAAAAATAGTAAAAGAAAAGATAAAAAATATAAAAAAAAAATTTATAGTGCTCGGTATAAAATTTATGTAGAAATCTTACGTGGGCGTGACAAAGTCCAAAACAGAAATTGTAAATATTCTTAAGAAATGTCTCGAAGATGTGTTTCTAAACTTTTTTTATTTTTTATTTAATGATTAAAAAAGTATTTTTTAATAATTTTATAAATTTTTTATTATAAATATTTATGATGAGTAAAAACATATATAAAATAAAAAATAAAAAAAAACTTTTGCCTGTTCGGATCACTTTCGATGTAGCACTGCTCTTTGAAAAAAAATAACTCGGGTAGATGTCAAATCTCCACCCTCCCCAGCTTCTCAAACCGTGAATACGACGAATTCCAGACTCTGATTATGACCGATCAACAAAAGAAAGAAAGTCTTAAATAAATAAATAAAAGAAAATGATTTACTTACAACATATTTTATAATACATTATACAATAATATGTTAAATGAGAGGTATTATTGTAAAATCATCTTGTGTGCTGCGCCTCCCAAGTTTATCTTGTGTGCTGTAAATTGTTTTTTTTAAATATATTTAGATATTTTAAATTATTTTTTAAAAAATATCGATACTTTATTTATTATTAATTTATTTTAAAAAATATATATAAATAATCAAAATGAGAGAACAAAATCACAAAACATTCTGTCATAAATAAAAGAATAGTATATATTATAAGTAGTCATAGAATATACAAAGTTTACAATAGGATATATCTTCTATAGACACTTATAAATATATATTTTCTAGATAAATATATTGATATTAATCAGAATTCTTTACTTTGATAGTTACATCAATGTTATTATTCTTTAGATTCAATTTTATTATTTTGGTCATATACATTTTAAATGTTTAATTATTCAAGATATAAGATTATTTAAAATACATTTTTAATATTTTATATAATGGGTTGCAGGCAGGAATATTCGTTGTCTGAATATTGTTTATTTTAAAATAAACGGATGGTACCACGAAGACCATTAATTAATTTATATAGGACAATCGAGGGCCCGAGGCGAACGGTATTTCAATCGTACAGCCGTTGGTGACTTTTAATAAGTTACTTCGTACATTTTGCCGCCACTTATTTAATTGTTGTGGAGTAGGATGGGATAGAAAATTTTGTAAATAATAATAAAATGATTTGTGAATAATAATAAAATAATTTAAATTAAATATTTTGTTGAATTTTAGAAAAAAGAGAGAAAAAATTGATTAAAAAATATTATAAAGTTAAAATATTTTTATAATATTTTTTTATTTTATAATTTAAAAAAATTAAATTATTTTTTATTTAAAAATTTGAAAAAGTTATAATTATTAATTTGAAAAAATTGAAATGATTAATTTGCCTTGTTTGGATAGTAAAATTGTTTTGTGTCATCTTATCTTATCATTATAATTTTTTTAAATTTTTATTAATAAATAATTTAAGTTTTTTAAATTTTAAAATAATATTAATATTTTATTCAACTTTTAATTTTTATTTAAAATTATTTTTTCTTATCTCATTATCTAAGTAATGCCTAAAAAAAATAGATAAAAGATGAGATGAACTGATTTTTTTTTTCCAAACGGTACTACGTTACTCTTCCCTTAATATTAAAAGCTTAAAGGATAAAAAGAAGAGAAAAAAAAAAAAAAAAAGACCAGCAGCCCACTAAGCACGAGCGTTTTGAATTGATAGCGCACCGCACGAAGCCCAACAGGTTGGTAGGTGGACCAGACTCCGTGCGGCGTGCCCGGTGCTAAGGTTGCCTCTCCTAAGGTACAACCACACAGTTGACCATCATGCCCTCCTAACTTCTCATTCTTTATCAACCCTCTCCCCTCTTTCTGTCGTCGTTACTACCAAGACCAGCAACGCTTAGTAGGAGAGACCAAGAGGGGGAGAAAATGCGCCCAACCATCTGATCTCTCTACCCATTTCTTGGTTGAGTTGGGTTTTGGTTAAAAAATAAGGAATATTTCTCGTAAATCTGCTCTATACAACTGGAAGGTTCATGGAATTCCTGCAGACACTAGATACCCAGATCATTGTGGGTGTAGCAGTGGCTCTTGTAGCCATTGGGGCTGGTGCTTTCTATTTCTATTCCTCTAAAAAATCCAAAGGTCTGGTCTCTTATTTTGTTTCTGTCATGTGCAATTTGGATTTGGTATATGTTCGTGATCAAAAGGCAGATAGTTTAGTCTTCATTGCATTTGTTGCAGTGTCTTTCATGGTTGTATAGTTCTCAGTCATCTTTCCGTGTGGTCAAATTGAATATGTTGATTGTATGCTTAGATTGCTAGTTGTCGACTATAGACCTTATTTTTCCTTGTACGTTTCTTGATTGGAGGAACTAATATCTTTGGATTTTATTGGCACGCCCTCGTTTTAACCATGGGCGTGCGTGATCACTTTTATTGTCACACTTTTTCTATATCCTAATTCACGGGAGGCACTTTTGTAAAGATAAAGAAATTGTTTGGTGAATGGCTGTTTCTGCTATGATATGCTTTCGAAATTTTGTTCTCCTGGTGATCTTATAGGTGGATGACAGGGTGAAGAATATTTTTAAAGGCACTAGATATGTAAAGATTTAATAGATGATTTAATAGATCCTTCTTTCTATTTTTATGTAATTATTTACAATTAATTTTCTGTTTATTTGAAATCTTAATTTGAAGGTTTGTCACTTTCATTTGATCATCGTTATGTACACCTTTATGACTTAATAACTCTTAATTGTTATTTTTTTTTTATCATCATCATTTTTTACTTATCAAACAAAATTTTGAATGTCGCTGAAGTTGGTCTTTTGGATTGTTTGAAATAAATAGCTTCATGAATTGGAAATAGTATGCATTGAGCTCTCAAATTACTTGAAGTTTCTCAATTTGCACTCTAGACTACCAAAACAGGCATGTTACACCCTCCAATTATGAAAAAACAGACACTTTGCACCCTCTATTAAGATCAGACCATAAAATTGTGCGACTTCACCTATTTTTCATCCATGTTGATGTCCAGAATTAAATGTGGTACAAAGTTTTTGGTTTTTGTAGTTTGAAGGTGCAATTTATTTTTTCATCCATCTTGATGGCCAGAATGAAGCAAAGTGCCAAGTGTTTGCTTTTTGTAATTTGAGGGTGCAATGTCAGTTTTGGTGGTTTGGGATATAGATTGCAAATCATTCTGTAATTTGAAGGTGCAAAGTGAATTTATCCCTCCTGAATTTAATTATTTTAACTTTAGTACACATATTATTGTTTGTCTCATTCTCTTTAGTTGGAGATTGCTATTAGTGATCTTTTATATACCGGAAACATTGAGCTACCCCAATTAGTTGGTGAGGTAACAAATGGTCTATGGTTTCCCCATCTCCCTCCTGAAACCTGCCGCCTCCTTAAATTATCCTAAGTTGGAGTCTTCCAAAGAAACCTGGGAAAGCTATTTATCAAAATAAGAAAGAAAAGAAAAAGGAATAAATAAAAAGATTGGGCTGGCAAACTTTTTCGTATATCCTCTATCCTTTGAAAATTACCTATCAAAAAATATCTTCTATCCTTCATTGGTTTTTTTATTTCCCTTTTGCTGTCTTTATTTTTTGTCTTTTCAAAATTAATTGATAAAAAGTTAACCATTTAATTACATGTATCTAGTTATTTACATTTTAGATTTATGGAGCAAAGTTCCATGCTGTAGAAGTTAAGCATTGCAAATATTTCTATCATTATTTAAAATCACCATCGTAATTGTTGGTTCCTGCTTGTCTGTGTATGCATCTATTCATTGACATACAAACTTCGTTTTCCCTTATTTTTACTTTTTCCCTTTTGAAATACCAATTGGCTCTGCATCCATGCAAACCATATCTATTTATTTCTTTTCTCTGCAAACTGTCTCACATCACGGCTTGCACTTACAGGATGCTTGGATCCTGAGAACTTCAAGAAGTTTAAACTTGTAAAGCGCAAACAATTGAGCCACAATGTGGCAAAGTTCACATTTGAACTTCCTGCACCAACTTCAGTTCTGGGTCTTCCAATTGGACAACATATAAGTTGCAGGTTTATTTGTGTTGCTATTTATGCAGCAAGTTCAAATTATTTTCTACACTTATTCATTAGCTGTGTATGAAATGTTTTCTAGGCCCTGTTTGGATAGTGAAAGTGTTTCATTTCATCTCATCATTACAACTTTCCCAAATTCTCATACAAAATATATTAAACAATTCAACTTTTCCAAATCTCAAAACAATAATAGTATTAAAAATAATATTCTAACAAGATTTTATTCAACTTTCAATTTTCATCTAAAACCATCTCATCTCATCTCACTATCCAAACCGCACCTAAATGTTTGTTGGCACTTGTATCAGCAAATAGTTGTCAATAATGTCGATTCATTGGATGGATCATAATTTTTTACCGGTTTTGTCTCATTTCACTAGCTTTGTTCTTAAACAGTGGCAAAGATGGCCAAGGAGAGGAGGTCATAAAGCCATATACGCCAACTACTTTGGATTCTGATGTTGGATACTTTGAACTAGTTATAAAGGTTCGTGCTTGAATTTTTTATTTGAGATTTGACTTTATTCAGTTAATCTATGTCCCACAATTTTGGGTTTTGACCCTTTTGAATTGGTCTTCTGCTTTGAATTTTCCTGTAAATAGATGTATCCACAAGGAAGGATGTCGCACCATTTTCGTGAGATGCAGGTTGGAGATTATCTTGCTGTGAAGGGTCCCAAGGTACAACTCCCTGGGAATATTGAAAATTGGTTTTGGCTGCTTCCGTGTTTGTCTTATTTATAGAAGGCTGTTTCCTTGTTTATAATTCTATAAGTTGGCTAACAAATAATAGTGCTACCAGGGCCGTTTCAAGTATCAACCTGGTCAAGTTAGAGCATTTGGCATGCTTGCTGGAGGCTCTGGAATTACTCCAATGTTCCAAGTATGAGTAGAAATTAATTTTTACTGAATACTTTGTTCATTTTAAGTTATTGACATAGTATCTTTGATAAGGTTTTGGTGTTAGTAACATATTTCATTTCTTTCTGACCACACTCTAGGTTGCTAGAGCCATATTGGAAAACCCCAAAGACAGGACAAAGGTGCACCTTATTTATGCGAATGTTACACAAGAGGATATTCTTTTAAAGGTAATTGCTATTACTCTCACCATTATGTGTCCTTGTATGTTCGTCTTTATCATTTTTCTAATTGGATTTAACTATTTGAGCTTTTGAGGCTCAATGGTGTCCACGTAAACCAAACTATCATTTCCTTTAACTTGTGCTTTTCAAGTTAGGCATGCTCAGTCCCCCAAGGACGTTGCAATAGATGGATCCTTTTGAGACAATGCCCACTTTGTAAAGGGGTTTGCAGTTTATTCAAACTCTCTTAGATGTTGTACATGCATAGAGTAATTTTATTGCAGGATTGGGAATGAGAAGAACTGACATTTTATTCAAGGATGATCTTGAACGTTGAATGGACTTAGCTATGGCTTTTGCGACAACTTAACAATGATATCTATTCATTCTTATCCCAAGCCCCAAAATAGAATTATGCACTTAGATTGGCATCTTTTTTTTTTTTTAACCGAAAAAGAAAACCGCAATTATTATCTTCATTAATATGATGGCCATTTGTTTTAGGATGCTACTTTGAATGATTAATTTAAAGTTATATAAATGCTTAATTCCCTTTTCGCATTCCCCGTAGAAAGGTGCTTTCTATCAGTTCATTGGATTAAGTTCTTAAATGATTAATCCCTTCTTAAATATATGCAGGAAGAATTGGATGGTCTTGCTACTAACTACCCTGATCGCTTTAAAGTCTACTATGTCTTGAATCAGGTTAGTTTCCTTTATCATGCATCTTGTCTCAAAAGTATTCTTCCTCCATGCGCTTCAAATTGTTACGCACGGTTTTGAAATTTTAGGACTGTTAACTTAGAATGTATAACACACAATGTTTCCCTGCACCAAAAACAAACTATGGAATCTTTCAATGAATAATTAAATTAAGTTCCCAAAACCCATTTCTTCTGTCATTTTACTGAAAAAAATCCATTTCTTTGATTATAAGCGTACTCACCACTGTATCTTGCCTGTCATTTAAACTTATTGGAATTGTCCAATGAATGTTTTCTTTATTCAAAATAGTTTGCTTGACGGACTGTTAGTTAAGTAATACTGTCGGTAAGCCTTCATATGATCAATGTTGCAACATTCTAGCTTCTACTATGGCAACCCAGCTGATGTTCTATCTTGATGTTGTATGTCATTTTTCCCTGTTGTGACTAACTGCTCGAATAAATGTTACTTCCTTAGCCTCCTGAAGAATGGCATGGTGGTGTTGGCTTTATATCAAAGGAGATGATTCAAAACCACTGCCCTGCACCAGCGGTTGATATTAAGGTAAGGGACTTGACTCTTCCACCTTTCCAACTATATACTCCTAAAAACTAGTTTTATAGCCTTCCAAATATGTTCCCCCAAAATTTAGTTCCAAACTCATTTCTTTTTCTCTTTGAAATAGTTGGAACTGTCTAACTTGCTATAGGCATTTCTCTTCTTCCTCTCACTCGCACGTGTGCTTACATACGTGCGCATACACGTGCGCGGCCTTGAAGTCTGAAACAGAAAATTGAAAAAAAAAATACTGATAAAGTTATCCCAACAGAATGAAGGAATCTCAGGATTTGATAGACAAGTCAAGGCACGTAATATTTGCAAATGTCATCACAAAGTGGCTTCAAAATTAAGTCAGTACTAGTGAATTTTGAATGTGGGAAGAATGGCGTAGTTGATATATTACACGTGTGATGATATGCATACATTCACATGAGCGGACACACACCTGAAAAGATTTAAACAAATGAGTACAGACTTAAACAAGATGCAAATTGACTTTAGACAAAGACATATCAATCCAAACTAGTTGTGATTTAAGTTGGACAAACTTTTAGAAAAAATAGAGTAAGGTGAAATTTGATCAGGTTTTATTTTAGATTTAATTTAGATAATATATTGTTGCTTAAATCTTTGATGTAAAATTCACTAGTACTGATTTTGATCCTTGATCTGTAGATGCTTAGGTGTGGACCACCACCCATGAACAAGGCCATGGCTGCACACCTCGACGACCTTGGATATACCTCTGAGATGCAGTTCCAATTCTGATCAATGGCTGAGATATTGTCGTGACGCTCTACATGTGGTGCACTGCTAATAATTTGAAGTACGCACAAACTAAAGCAAGGAAATATACCCAAAAGGCAATAGAGAGAACTTTTGGTGTTGATTTTGTATGCAAACATAAGCAAGACAATCCAATTCTAAAGTAGATAATCATCCTCATGATTATGCACAAGTCCGTCAACATTTTTATCGAATGATTTGCAATTCTCATCTTCTTCTTCTACTTTATCTAAATTAGTAGCCTTAATTTCATTAGGTGTAATACCCCAAATTCATATTATCTAATTACCGACCATCTAGTTAATTTTATCGATAATATTTAATAGGTTCTTTGATTTTAAAGGGTTTGTTTGGAAAAAGTTTCCATTCCAAAATTCTATTTTCATCTCCTATTCTTCTCAAATTAACAATTACAACTTTTCAAAACTTTTAAAAAAAAAATCAACTTTTTCAAATTTTCAAACAAAAATAATATTAAAAAATAATATTTTAACTTTATAATATTTTTTATTTAACTTTATGTTTCTCATTTCTCAAAATCTCGATTTGGTTTTGATGCAATAAATGTTTTATTTCTTTTTTCAATTTTTCGATTAATATAATAAACAATATAATTTTTTTAAAATTTTAAAATAATAATATTATTATTAAAAAATAACATTTTAATAATATTTTATTCAATTTTCACTTTATCTCAACTCAACTCACTATTTAAATGATATCTGATTTAAATTATTTCATTATTATTCGAATAACAAAATTTTTATATCATCTATCTGTCCGAAGCATGGATAGTTACCTGGATGAGAATTCGAATGGCCAATGTTTGAGCAGCATCATCACCTCTTGTTTCATTCCAATCTTATCCAACTGATTTTATCACTTTATGTGTATGGTCTAGATCATAAGTCTTTTCAAGCACAATCCAGTGGTTCTTAACTTGGCCACATGTCAAGCTCATCATTACTTGCATAAAAAGAAATACCCAAAGTAATTTGGATATTTACCTTTGATATTGACCCATGACCATTGTTTCCTGCCCCACGGAACTACCTATCCAGCTATACTTTCTGCACATTCCCTGTTGCTCACACAACCAGCAACATAGCCCCACCATTTCAACATTTTTCTCATCTTTCTCTAAGTTTAAATGTAGAACTTGCTAAGCTATCATAAACCTTTCTAAATCACATCTGTTAAAGCCGCAAACCTTACACAAGCTGTATTGCTCCATAAAGCACTCAACCAGCTAACTTGGTGTTAATAGCATGAACTGTTCATTGAAAACTTTTGATCCTCATTTTATCATGTTTTGATAATTTATTTTAGTATCATTAGATTTGTATAGGATTATAGATTTAGACTTAGGGATACAAATTGATCCGGTCCGGTCCAGTCTGGTCTGGGGTGGGAGTGATGGACCGAAATTTTCTGTCCATCATTTTCTCGGATTGGACTGGACTGAACACCTATAGGGATTGAACCAGACCGATAGCTATCTGTCTGGTCCGGTTGGTCCGGTCCAATTATTTTGTTATTTTGTTTCATCTTTTTTTTTTGCAAATAAATTAATAAAAAATTATTTAAATTACTAAAATTTAAATTAAGTGAATTATTAATATGGATTATGTAACTAAATCATTTAAAAAATAGTTAACTGTAATTATATTTATGATGTTGATAGTTATTATTGATTAACTTAGACTTTACTCTTTAATATGCATAATTATTAATAATGTCACACATTTTATATATAGTTAATGAATATCAAATCATCAAATGCTACTTCTGCTATAAAAACTCCCGCTCTTCTCAAATGGAAAAGTACCCTTTCAAACCAAAGTCAATCTCTCCTATATTCATGGTCTTCTCTTCCCAACGCTTCTGCAAATTTAAAACAAAGTATAAATCCATACACTTGGTTTGGTATTTCTTGCAACCCTATTGGAAGTGTTGTCATAATTAACCTCAGTTTATTGAGGAGGCTCATTTTGCATTGGTGGTTTTACCCTTTTACGCTTCTAGACCTCTTCCACTTTTTATTGGCTCCTTGACTTACATGATGAGTTGAATGATGTCCTTATTATTTAAGCCTTGCATTTTCTTGAATAGACATGCTGACCAATTCATTCAAATTTCACTTATCCTTAATAGTGTTGTAGTGAATTTCAAATAGTCCATACTACAGAGGTAAGGAATTCAAAATAAATCACACAAGGAAAAACTCATTCACATTCATTCAAAATAGCCTTTAATTTAACAACTAGATTTGACATTTCAGCATCCCACGTGTACCATCAAATCTCATGGTTGTAAGTTTAGCCATTAATGTCCTAGTAAGAGACTTGTCTTTTGACCTTTGACCGTGAGTGTTCTTTCACTATTTTAAAAAAATCATTTAGCAGTATCACATTCAGACAGAAACGTTGACTTAATATTGTTCGCTATGCTCATTCACATAAATATAATGCTCAATATGTTTAGTCTCTCCCAAGAGTGGTATAAAGTGCGGTGCCTTTAGGGGCGCCCCCGATTGTTTGTTCCCTTTGCATAACTTTCATTCCTTAGTTTGAGCTTGCTGATATTTATTTCTGGATTGTGTTTGTCTTTAGTGGGGCCTTGTTATGCCCATAAGTCACTCCCTTAGCTAAGTTCCACTGGACCACTTAAAACTCTTGCTCCTTTCATATGCTAGAGCCTGCCAACTCCCTATGGACGACTACCCATATCATCACTTGTTGTGCTTCTATGGGGATTGTTAAGGCCTTGATTCCCAGCATGGATTATTTATCCACCTTTATCAGAAGTAATTAGACGGGGGAAGCACTCAAGTGGAACTCATCTCTCCCCCTTGATGGTCTACGTAGTTTTGATGATGTGATTAACAGATTTACTAGCCAGTAGTCTGTAGTTGCACTAGGTGTGGTAGAAGCGACTTGATCTTCTCTCTCATTCCAAATCAAAGGCTAGGGAAGCAATGAAGGGCATTTACCCAGTTTTGTTGATGAGATGGGCTCAGCAGGATTCGAACCTATAGTCTCAACCAGTATTGATGAGCCCATAATCGAATACTCTCACTTCTGATTGCCAAATGTACCATTCAGTTTTTGCATTTTTTGTTCTCTTCTCTCTCTCCTTTTTTTTTTTTTTTTTTTTTTTTTTTTTTATTTTATTTTAAATTTTCCACTTCCCACACTGCTTTAATCAGTAATAGCAGGCGGTTTCTCTGTTCAGAGTGCCAAATTAAGATCCAGAACATTAAGGTGAAGTTTGAAAATTTTGTTCCATTAAAGATCATAGCAGATAAAGCATGCGAATGAAGCAAAAAAAGAACTGAAACTGCAATAAAAATAAATAAATGCTCACAACATTAATGCTTTAAGAGTACTTGGACTTATCAAAAAAATAACGAATAATTAAACGACATGCAACTTCACATTTGGGTAGAACTTATAATATACAAAAAAAAAAAAAAAAAAAAAAAACCATTATGGTGATTTTATTTCACCTAATAAATAATTAATAATGTGTCCATAATCCGAGTAATTCTACATACAACCATGAAGTGCGTAACTACCGCGTAATCGCTTTGAAAAAGAGTGGGGTCCACTATTAAAAAATTAATTTTTTTTATGTGGGTCCCATCTTTTATTCATTTTTTTCAAAGCGATTACGCGGCGGTTACACAATTCACGGTTGTAAGTATTTTTTCTCTTTAGTTTATTAATCACTTAAAATGTGATGCGCCTTTGGGCTAATCAAAATATTTTAAGAGAACAAAAGACTATTTATTCTAGCTTGGCCAATGTGGTGATCACTACACTTTCCCATAAAATAAATTTTTTTATGTCAATATTAACGTTGCAAAATAAGTAATAATTAATTTAAAATATATTATTAATAATCGACAAAGATATTCATGTTCCTTAACACAAGAAATAAAATAATCACCATCTAGGAAGCCGAAACATCATGTTTTATTCAAAGTCATGTATGTAATAATATCATATTCAAAAAAATTGTAAATTAGATAAAGCGTCAAGGTTTTTACAAGATGAAAAATTATATTACACACATGTCAAGCATATAGCATGTTCTAGAACTCAAGCAATACTAGAGTTCTATACTAACACATGTAGTCTTGTCATTCAAATGCAAAAAGTTATAAGAAGTCATGCTTCTTCATGTCGGTAAATGGCCATAAAATAAATAAACTTTTCATTAAATATATATAATGTGTGTCCATTCATCAAAAATTGACAATCACCAAATAAATAAAAACCAAATAGCAAACTCGATTGCTAGCCTTAAACAATATTGAGAATAGACATTACAGAACCACGAACCATTTTCTAGATTAATTCATAGCAGTACAGTTCTAAGGTAGGAAAATACCATACTAGACATTAGGATTCGTACATCATAACGGGAAATTATGAAAGTCATAACCGAAGCTCTGACACCACATGTAAGTTTACATGAAATAATCAATTCGGAGGCAATTACATGATCTCACTCTTTTCTCTAGAAAGAGAAGCTATAAGCTATTACTTCTCTTTACAAAGCCTAAATCACTCCGAGTGCCTCCACCGGAGAGGAGAGTGAGAGTGAGAGTTATATGATGCTTTCCACCATTCTCTCCATCTCCATTTCATTTCCATTACCACTGTGTGAATATGCTTCCATAGTACTGTTTTTTTGTTCTCTCCTCCCCTCCACCAGTTCGGTTTTCGTCAGATCTATTGTACTCTGGCCACCATTAGTCGACACGCGCACCACCACGCAACCCTACTGCTACCGATCTACTAGGACGACGTGGGATCGTGCCAAAAATTTCGGCGCATGACCCTCAAGCACGGCTTGCTTCCGCACATGGTTTTTACGAGCCGCCACACCCTGACGACTCCACCAGCTACATGCGTCATACCAACAGATTCCCCATAGAGGTACAGGAAGACAGATGATCCACCGTAGATCAGCCCATCTGATGCCGGTCTTTCTACTATGTTATCGCTTTCACTAACCTATGATCTTGAAAAAGAGATTATGGATCTCTCCAAAAAATATCTCAAAACAACAAACTGCAGTGCATCCACAGCTTACACAGCCTCCAGCGGTGGCTTACTTAAAAATAATCTTTTAAGATGGTACCCTCTTTGTAGGGCATGGGTGGGGACCAAGAAATTGGTCCCAAAACCAATTTTATTTTCCTTTTCTCTACTACTTTTGCATTGTGGTTATTGTACTGGGATATTTGTTAGGGAACCTCACTCCTTCCTCATGTATTATATTTTCCTTTTCTAATGAAATTTACTTGCTTAGAAAAAAAAAAGTTTACATAAAATAAATAATCCACGTAATATCTTAAAATAATTTTCGGATCTTGACTATCATCATTCTACACTTGATGCAAAAATAACGTAAACACAGGACATGTTTCTCTCACTTAATCCTTTGGTTTATAGAATACACAAATTGATGTTATATGCATATATTTATAGGGTAGAGAGATGATCGGTTTCCTTCTTCAATTGCAACTCCACTTCCTATCAAAGTAGGAGTTTTAATAATAAACAACTTCACTTGTTTAAATGTTTTTTCTAGCAGAGTTAAGATTAGATACTCTTAAGGCCCTGTTTGGATACAGAGATAGTTTCATTTTATTTTATCTTATCTCATCCTATCTCATCATTATAATTTTTTTAAATTTTCACACAAAATATAATAAACAATTCAACTTTTTCAAATCTCAAAACAATAATAATATTAAAAAATAATATTCTAATAATATTTTATTCAACTCATCTAAAATCATCTTATCTCATCTCACTATCCACCCTAAGTCATTAGAAGTCTAAGGGTACGTTTGGTAAATGAGATGAGGAATTATCAAAACTTCTCACAATTTTCTTTTCAAACATTACTAAAAAAAAAAACATTTTTCAATTCTAAATTTTCAACTTTTTTATCTAATCATTACAAATTTTACAAATTTTCAAATAAAACACAAAAATCAATACAATTTTTTCAAATTTCAAAACAAAAATAATATTAGAAGTTACATTCAAAGAATTTTTAATTTTATAATATTATTATTAAATGTTTTCTCTCTCATTTCTCAAAATTATCGTAGGATCGTTTTATTACTATTTACAAAATTATGAGATATTCCAAGCATCCAAACGAGACCTAATACTGTCATACGTGTCATGTCATATGAGACATTAAATCCCAACATTCTTCCCAATGCTTCAGCAAATTCAAATCATAGTACAAATCACTCCACTTGGTTTGGTATTTCTTGCAACCTGTTAGAACTAGAAGTGTTGTCATAATGAACCTTACTAGCTCTGGCTTGGTACACTTCGTGGATTTTCTTTTTCGTCTTTCCAAGTCTTTTGTGTCTTGATCTCTCTGTAAATGCTTTATTTGGGAACATTCCACATCAAATTGGTTGTCTATCCAAATTCATCTATCTTGATTTGTCTGTTAACCTTTTGTCAAGAAAAATCACACCGGAAGTTGGTCTTCTAACAAATCTTGACCGCATTTTTTTTTATGGAAACTAATTAAATGGATTTATTTCTTGAGAAATAGGGCGCCTAAATTCTCTAACCAAACTTCTCAAAACTGTCCTCATTTATGAAAAATCAACTTTGTAACTCCATTACTGAATAAATAGGTCACCTAAATTCTCTAACCGAGTTTTCTCTTTTCAAAAACGTTTAGAAGATCTCATCCCAACCACTTTTTTAATTAGAAAATTTAAGAAATTTTATCCTTCTTCATCTCTCAAAACCAAGGATCATCAAGTTAAGAAAGTAGAGTTCTCTATCAACCAACTCAAAAGGCAAGATGCAGCACACCCTCTCCCGACTTCTAGTAGTAGCATCACAATCTAGTAATTGGACTTCACAAAAACCACAAATGGTGGCTTACCCTTAGTAGGAATGGGCAAGGATCGTTTAAACCATCTCATACCCTTTTTTATTTTATTTCATTTTTCTGTGTTAGATTAACTATAATGTGGTGTTTGTTGGAGTTCCACCCCTTGCATATTTACCTTGTAACCTTTATTTTTTTCCTTTAAGATATATTGATAAGAGAGAAAACAAAAAGTACTGCTAATACAAGCACAAGTTAATTTGTGGTCTATAAACAAAAAGAGTCTCGTTCCTCCTTTGGGAGGAGTCGGAGAGATAGTAATCCTCCTCTTTGGAATGATGAAGATAGTACTTATCTTCTTTTGGAAGAATGGTCGTTTAGTTCTGTTTTTACAAAGCACTATTCTCTGTTAAGAGAGAGTTTATAGAAGTTAAGACAATACCCGTCACAAAGAAATTTGTGTGTGGGGTACCCCAAAGTAGATACGTAGTTTGGTTTGTAGTCTGAGTTTTTTACTATATTGATAAGTCACAGCTATAACGTCGATTTCATTAAATGAAATGAAGTCTATTTCCATGAAAATAAAAATAAAAATAAAAAAAGTTAATTTGTGGTCTATAATTGAATAAAATTTTTTGAGAATAGGGCGTTATAATTCACTAACAAAACGATTATTTATTGATTACAAGCATGCATCCATGGTCGATATCCACATGCAATCTTCTGTATATTTTAACCCAAAAAATTAAGGAAGATCTGATCTTAATTAAGGCAAGTTCTTGGCACGACCTCGATCCACAAACTCATGATCAGAACCAATTCAATGTTCTTGTTCAATCTACATCATGATATGGATCCTTCTCAGCTTACATCACTAGACTGGCCTTCCGTGTCAATATGCATGCATACGATGCTCATGATCTACCTCGCACGTTCCTTGTGTGTGTATAAATATATATATATATATATATATATATATATATATACTTAAATATAAAGTGCCAATATTGGATAAACAATATTTTTGTCTAACATTTTTGTTTCCAGTTTTACCCCTACTTTTATATTTATTTTCCATTTCTATCCTTGATTTATGTTATCTTGTTCGTATTTTTACAGTATTACCCTTCTCTTTTGCCGACAACTTTTTTGTCTTTATCTCTCATTTGTTTTCATTTATTGTTGTTTTTACGTTTTTATCCCACGATTTGTTTCCAATTTTCCAATTTTCTACTCTTCTTCCTTTGAATTTGTTTGCCGACTTACTTTAGTCTAATATTTTTGTTTCCAATTTTGCCCTTCTTTGTATTTATTAAATTACAACTTATGTTTCTCATTTTGCTTCACCGCCTAAATATTATTGTATTTTTACCTTTACGATCTTATCCCTTCCACAGACTGAAACCGAATCAAATATTATTATCTGTTTGTGCTCTCTCAATTCTTGCTTTCTTGAAAAAAAAATCTCCCTATGTTTCGAATTGCTTCTTCTCCTGAATCTCGGCAGTGCTAGGTATGCTTCCTATTCTTTCTTCTCTCAATGCTGCAGAGTGAATTTCTTAAAATACAAACAAAATAAAAACCATATTTGCATATTCGCTTTTGATCAAGTGGATCAGTACTTCACAGAAAATAACCCCAACAAAATCAAACAAATTCATACGGATATACATCACACACAAAAAAAACCCAATCATAGTGAATAAAATCTTTCGATTTTCATAACTTAGTAGGGAAATCTTCCGATTTGCTCGCAGTTTAGGAGAGAGGGAGAGAAGCAACAAACCGATGTACTGGCAAGACACAAAAAAAAAAAAAAAAAAACTGAATATCAATAGGTAACGTTACTTGGAGAAAATCGAAACCCTTTCAAAACCATAATAGAAAGTGAATCAAAAGGGTCTTACCTTTAAGGATTTCCCTTTGGAAAGATGTGAACAAAAACTAGGATTCAAACTTGGAAATAAACTGAAAATGGGTAATGACAAGTGAGCATCATTCGGCTAGGAAGGAAGGATACCATTTCCTCTATTGCTTGTGGGTCGCATGGCTTGGAGAAGGGGAGATGAAGCTTTGATCTCTTGAGGATGAAAGAGATGAGAAAGGAAGGAGACGAAGGTGGAGGCTTTGAGGACAAGAAAAAATTTTCTTCTTTGCTTGAGGAGACCAACGGGTGAAAAGGGACTAAGTCACTTTTGAACATTTGGTCAATTTTGCTTCATAGGTTAAGGAGTATGAACGGTGGGGATCTACCCACCTCAAGATATTTTTCCTACCAACCAAGCAAATGGTGGAGGAAGCTTAGCCATTTCTTGTATCGAATTTTAAAACGTCGCTGCAGCATTAATTTGTATTGATGAGGGAAACAGAAACATGCATGAGTCATTTACTTACATTTGATAGAATAGTAATAATAACATGACAACAATGAATCTACTTATATATAAAGTGCCAATGTTGGATGAACAGTATTTTTGTCTAACATTTTTTTTTTAAATTTTACCCTTTCTCTTATATTTATTTTCTATTTCTATCCTTGATTTCTGTTATCAGTTATCTTGTTCATATTTTTACAGTATTACCCTTCTCTTTTGCCAACAACTTTTTTGTCTTTATCCCTCATTTGTTTTCATTTATTGTTGTTTTTACATTTTTATCCCTCGGTTTGTTTCAAATTTTCCTATTTTCTACTCTTCTTCCTTTGAATTTGTTTGCCGACTTACTTTTGTCTAATATTTTTGTTTCCAATTTTGCCCTTCTTTGTATTCTTAAATTACAACTTTTGTTTCTCTATTTTCCTTCACCGCCTAAATATTATTGTCTTTTTACCTTTACGATCTTATCCCTTCCACAGACTGAAATCGACTCAAATATTATTATCTGTTTGTGCTCTCTCTATTCTCGCTTTCTTGAAAAAAGAAATCTCTTTGTGTTTCGAATTGCTTCTTCTCCTAAATCTCGGCAGTGCTAGGTATCCTTCCTATTCTTTCTTCTCTCAGTGCTGCAAAGTGAATTTTTTACGCTATAATCACATCATACGCATATACATGACAGTAAAAAAAAACCCAAACAAAATAAAAACCATATTTGCATTTTCGCATCTGATCAAGTGGATCAGTACTTCACAAAAAATAACCCCAACAAAATCAAACAAATCCATAAGGATATACATCACACAAAAAAAAAAAAACCCAATCATAGTGAATAAAACATTCTGATTTTCATAAATTCAGTAGGGAAATCTTTCGATTTGCTTGCAATTTATAAGAGAGGGAGAGAAGCAACAAACCGATGTACTGGCAACACACAAAAAAAAAAAAAAAAACCAAATCGAACATCAATAGGTAACGTTACTTGGAGAAAATCGAAACCCTTTCAAAACCATAATAGTAAGTGAATCAAAAGGGTCTTACCTTCAAGGATTTCCCTTTGGAAAGATGTGAACAAAACCTTGGATTCAAACTTGGAAATAAACTGAAAATGGGTAAAGACAAGTGAGCATATAAAACCTTCGGCTAGGAAGGAAGGATACAATTTCCTCTCTTGCTTGTGGGTCGCACGGCTTGGAGAATGGGAGATGGAACTTTGACCTCTTGAGGATGAAAAGAGAGGAGAAAGGAAGGAGACGAAGGTGGAGGCTTGGAGGAGAAGAAAACTTTTTCTTCTTTGTTTGAGGAGACCGACGGGTGAAAAGGGATTAAGTCACTTTTGCTAGAAGGAAGGATACCGTTTCCTCTCTTGCTTGTGGGTCGCACGGCTTGGAGAATGGGAGATGAAGCTTTGATCTCTTGAGGATGAAATGAGAGGAGAAAGGAAAGAGACGAAGGTGGAGGTTTGGAGGAGAAGAAAACTTTTTCTTCTTTGCTTGAGGAGACCAACGGGTGAAAAGCGATTAAGTAAGTTTTGAACCTTTGGTCAATCTTGCTTCATAAATTAAGGAGTATGAATGGTGGGAATCTACCCACATCAAGATATTTTTCCTACCAACCAATCTAATGGTGGAGAAAGCTTGGCCATTTCTTGTATCGAATTTTAAAACGTCGCTGCAGTATTAATTTGTATTGAAGAGGGAAACAGAAACTTGCATGAGTCATTAACTTACATTTGATAGAATAGAAATAATAACATGACAACAATGAATCTACTTATATATAAAGTGTCAATGTTGGATGAACAGTATTTTTGTCTAACATTTTTGTTTCCAATTTTACCCCTGCTTTTATATTTATTTTCCATTTCTATTATTGATTTCTGTTATCAGTTATCTTGTTCGTATTTTACAGTATTACCCTTCTCTTTTGCTAACAATTTTTTTGTCTTTATCCCTCATTTGTTTTCATTTATTGCTGTTTTTTCATTTTTATCCCTCGGTTTGTTTCCAATTTTCTTATTTTCTACTCTTCTCCTTTGAGTTTGTTTGCCGACTTACTTTAGTCTAATATTTTTGTTTCCAATTTTGCCCTTTTTTGTATTCTTAAATTACAACTTCTGTTTCTCATTTTGCTTCACTGCCTAAATATTATTGTCTTTTCACCTTTACGATTTTATCACTTCTACAAACTGAAACCGACTCAAATATTATTATCTGTCTGTGTTCTCTCAATTCTCGCTTTCTTGAAAAAAAATCTTCGTGTGTTTCAAATTGCTTCTTCTCCAGAATCTCAGCAGTGCTAGGTATGCTTCCTATTCTTTATTCTCTCAGTGCTGCAGAGTGAATTTCTTACGCTATAATCACATCATAGGCATACACATGACATAAAAAAAAATCCAAACAAAATAAAACCGTATTTGCATATTCACATCTGATCAAGTGGATCAGTACTTCACAGAAAATAACCCCAACAAAATCAAACAAATCCATACGGATATACATCACACAAAAAAAAAACCCAATCATAGTGAATAAAATCTTTCAATTTTCATAAATTCAGTAGGGAAATCTTCCGATTTGCTCGCAGTTTAGGAGAGAGGGAGAGAAGCAACGAACCGATGTACTGGCAACACAAAAAAAAAAAAAAAACCCAAACCGAACATCAGTAGGTAACGTTACTTGGAGAAAATCGAAGCCCTTTCAAAACTATAATAGAACGTGAATCAAAAGGGTCTTACCTTCAAGGATTTTCCTTTGGAAAGATGTGAACAAAACCTAGGATTCAAACTTGGAAATAAACTGAAAATGGGTAAAGACAAGTGAGCATCATTCAGCTAGGAAGGAAGAATACCATTTCCTCTCTTGCTTGTGGGTCGCACGGCTTGGTGATGGGGAGATGAAGCTTTGATCTCTTGAGGATGAAAAGAGAGGAGAAAGGAAGGAGACGAAAGTGGAGGCTTGGAGGAGAAGAAAACTTTTTCTTCTTTGCTTGAGGAGACCGATAGGTGAAAATGGACTATGTCACTTTTGAACATTTGGTCAATCTTGCATCATAAGTTAAGGAGTATGAACGGTGGAGATCTACCCACCTCAAGATATTTTTCCTACCAACCAATCTAATGGTGGAGGAAGCTTGGCCATTTCTTGTATCGAATTTTAAAACCTCACTGCAGCATTAATTTGTATTGAAGAGGGAAACATAAACATGCATGAGTCATTGACTTATATTTGATAGAATAGAAATAATAACATAACAACAATGAATCTACTTATATATAATGTGCCAATGTTGGATGAACAGTATTTTCGTCAAACATTTTCGTTTCCAATTTTACCTCTGCTTTTATATTTATTTTCCATTTCTATCCTTGATTTATGTTATCAGTTATCTTGTTCGTATTTTTACAGTATTACCCTTCTCTTTTGCCGACAACTTTTTTGTCTTTATCCCTCATTTGTTTTCATTTATTGATGTTTTTACGTTTTTATCCCTCGGTTTGTTTCCAATTTCCCTATTTTCTACTCTTCTTCCTTTGAATTTGTTTGCCGACTTACTTTAGTCTCATATTTTGTTTTCAATTTTGCCCTTCTTTGTATTCTTAAATTACAACTTATGTTTCTAATTTTGCCTCACCGCCTAAATATTATTGTCTTTTTACCTTTACGATCTTATCACTTCCACAGACTGAAACTGACTCAAATATTATTATCTGTTTGTGCTCTCTCTATTCTTGCTTTCTTCAAAAAAAAAAATCTCTGTGTGTTTAAAATTGCTTATTCTTCTCAATCTCGGCAGTGTTAGGTATGCTTTCTATCCTTTCTTCTCTCAGTGCTGCAGAGTGAATTTCTTACGCTATAATCACATCATACGCATATACATGACAGCAAAAAAAACACAAACAAAATAAAAACCATATTTGCATATTCGCATCTAATCAAGTGGATCAGTACTCCACAGAAAATAACCCCAGCAAAATCAAACAAATCCATACGGATATAGATCACACAAAAAAAAAACCCAATCATAGTGAATAAAATTTTTCGATTTTCATCACTTCAGTAGGGAAATCTTCCGATTTGCTCGCAGTTTAGGAGACAGGGAGAGAAGCAACGAACCGATGTACTAGCAACACAAAAAAAAAAAAACTCAAACCAAACATCAATAGGTAACGTTACTTGAGAAAATCGAAACCCTTTCAAAACCATAATAGAATGTGAATCAAAAGGGTCTTACCTTCAAGGATTTACCTTTGGAAAGATATGAACAAAACCTTGGATTCAAACTTGGAAATAAACTGAAAATGGGTAAAGACAAGTGAGCATATAAAACCTTCGGCTATGAAGGAAGGATACCATTTCCTCTCTTGCTTGTGGGTCGCATGGCTTGAAGAAGGGGAGATGAACCTTTAATCTCTTGAGGAGGAAAAGAGAGGAGAAAGGAAGGAGACGAAGGTGGAGGCTTGGAGGAGAATAAAACTTTTTCTTCTTTGCTTAAGGAGACCGACGGGTGAAAAGGTATTAAGTCACTTTTGCTAGGAAAGAATGATACAATTTCCTCTCTTGCTTGTGGGTCGCACGGCTTGGAGAATGGGAGATGAAGCTTTGATCTCTTGAGGATGAAAAGAGACGAGAAAGGAAGGAGATGAAGGTGGAGGCTTGGAGGAGAAGAAAACTTTTTCTTTTTTGTTTGAGGAGACCAACGGGTGAAAAGGGATTACGTCACTTTTGAACCTTTGGTCAATCTTGCTTCATAAGTTAAGGAGTATGAACGGTGGGGATCTACCCACCTCAAGATATTTTTCCTACCAACCAATCTAATGGTGGAGGAAGCTTAGCCATTTCTTGTATCGAATTTTAAAACGTCACTGTAACATTAATTTGTATTGAAGAGGGAAACAGAAGCATGCATGAGTCATTGACTTACATTTGATAGAATAGAAATAATAACATGACAACAATGAAAATGTGCGGATAAAATAATTCAACTTTGAATAAAATATATATATATATATATATAAATATGTGTGTGCGCGCGCGCACGCGCTCTTGCAACTCTTACCCATTTTAAAATAAAGCGTACTTTTTTTTGGGTTTGAAATAAGAAAAAAATACATTGTTACATGTTTGTGGACCTAGGTACTAGCACATGATTTATTAAATTTTTTTACTTAGCATATGAATTGTACATGGAACCTAATAACCCATGGAAATATAGTTTATTGATAATTCAAATCGATTCATATATCTATTACAAATTAAATAATATGTTCCAATTTATTGTATTTATTATTATCCCTAATATGTTAATATAGTTAAACTGAATAAATATAATTATATTTTTTGTATATCTTGTTTTTTTATATATTTTTTAAAGCATATCTGTTGATTATATCTTTATTTCAGTTGTGCCCATTGCGGTCGTTGGAATCCTGCATTTTCGCTTGCTTTTAATTGGTCCCCTACTTTTCGATATGTCCTGATCCCTTCTAATATAAAAGTCTAGTGTTTATATTTTGTAATAATTATTTTGCTTATTCACATTATTATATTATCAACAGTCTAATGTTGATGATCGTTAAGATTGATTGATAATAAATTCCATGAGAAAAATTTAATAATAAGATTAATATATATATAGTAACATGAAAGTTATATTTTTTAAAAAATAATTAATTGAAATATAATAATACCTTGTGTTTAATAAATTGTAAGTGCAAAGTATAAAACCGATCAATCAAGCATCTTCGCGTTAACGTTTCCAAGAAAAATGATAGATAAATTTATGGTTTTGGTCCAAACTAATCATTGAAGTCTGAGGGAGTACATGCATGCATGTTTACCATTGTAAGTTTAGTATTATATGATAAATTTCATTTAATGTATTGTTTTTTTTCCTTCCAAATTTTTTCCTATAAATACTGAATTTATTTATTTAATCTTTTATTATTATTAAAATATTTTTTCTAATGTATTTTTTTTTTTACAGATTTGCTGCTTTTGCTCTTACTTTACTGTTCGTCAGTGCGATTGTTATCAATTTCCTCTATTTGCACTGTTCTTTTGTTTGTCCTTTACTTTTCGGTATGTTCTCTTTTATCTCATCTGAAAAAATATTTTTTAATTTTTTTTATATTTATATAAATGCACATGTAGTCAAGATAAATTGTTGACAATATATGTTTGTTGCGTAAATATTTCTTTCCCTCATGATATTGATTTCTTTTAATAGATTTGTTCTATGGGATATGCTAGGGAGCCCGTTTTGAGCTCCCAGTTGATTTTCCCGATTGTCCTTTTTTTCTTTAGTTTTTTTTTTACTTAGTGATTAAGAAAATATTGTTTAATAATATTGTGAATTTTTTTCTTTTTTAAAAATATTGAAAGCGTTAAAAAATAATGTGAAAAAAAAAGTAAAAAATCTTTAAAAAAAAAATTCACATCATTTTTAACACTTTTAAATATTTAAAAAAATCATAATATTATTAAACAGTATTTTCTTAATTACTAAGTAAAAAAAAAAAAAAATCAGGGAAAAAAAAGCCCAAAACGGGCTCCCTAACATTTTTCTTGTTCTATTCTAAGATCTACTATTTCATTTGGTTTACTTAATATGATCTGTATGAAATTATTTCGAATTAATTATTTTCTTCTTTTGCTTTTACCATAAATGCTTATAATATTTGTTATGCATATATGTCGCCATATATACATATCTACCCACATCTTTAATATGTATTCAAATGTTTTTTAGATTACGCTAAGAAATCAACACAGAATTTATAATCTTCCATAACTTTATGCCGACTGCTAAGATGACATTATTAAATGCAAAAATATATTTAAACATTATTAACACCAATTCTATTCAATTTTATCTAACTTATTCTATGAATAAACCTTGAAGAGCGTGAAAAACATCCGGCAAGAAGAAATTGGTATAGTGCTCAATCAAAGGAGAAAAAAGAAGATATCCGTCGAAAAAAAAGAGAGAGATATGCTAAGTCAAAAAAACTTCCAAATAATAAAATGCGAAAGCAAACACAATCGCAGCATGCTCTCTCTTTTTGTTCAAACGACAATGAAGCTATTTGTATAAGAGAAATTGGATCGTCTTCGAAAATCAATTCTTCTGAAACTAACATCCATAACGATACATTTACTTCAATGTTGAGAGATCAAGTTTATTCATAACCATTTCTTATTAAAAAACATTTCCTCCATTTTTTTCTCATTCTATTCAATAAATATTAAAAATAATTCTTCCGTAGGTTAATTACCTAAATGAAGAGGAATTCAATTTTGAAAGCACGTCAAATTTCGATTCGGGTAATGTACAAATTAACACCTTCTTTCATTAATTCCTATATCAATATTTAATATTTTATCCTCGATTAATTCATTATTTCTTTTTTTTATATAGGAAAACGACAAGGCAAATTTCCTTATTTTAAACAAATATTACACATTACAATTTTCGAACCTGATTATTTACCATTAGTACCATCATGTAAACATTGTGGAGCAAAAAAAATTTATCATTAACCAAACGGTTTTGTTGTGCTGATGGAACCATATCATTAGCTTTTAGTCAAATTCCTGATCAACTTTATGGGTTATTTACTTTTAATTCAAGTGAATTTGAAAATTCTCGTACATATGTGTGTACATACAATAATAAATTCGCCTTCACATCATTTGGAATTAAGTTCGATACAAATTTGTGTAAAATAAACAAAGGAATTTATACATTTAGAGTTCAAGGATAGATCTATCATTACATTAATGATTTAATTCCAGAAGATGGATGTCCTTCATATTTGCAGCTATACTTTTATGATACTGAACACAAATTAGAAAATCGTGTTAATGATGCAGAAATATTAGATTCTTCTATTATTAGTCAACTGATGGCTATACTCAGGGTTAATCCATATAGTCGTTTCTTCGTAAGTTTAAGCAACATTCCAAATCTTGAAAATCATATAATTCACATAAGATCCGGTTGTATGTAAAGTTTATGTTTATTTTTTTTATTTCTATCATCTGGGCATACGTGCATGTTGCCCTTGCTAGTGTGTGTATATATATATATATATATATATATATATATATATATATATATGTGTGTGTGTGTGTGTGTGTGTGATGGAAAAAGCTAGAGATCTCGCAGAGGTATTCCACTGTAACCTACCACTCTCTTCTTTTCTTTTTTCTTTTTTTTTTTAAAGTTTAAATTTTTTGCTTAGTGATTAAGAAATTATTTTTTTAATAATATTATGAATTTTTTTCTTTTTTTAAAAAAAAATATTTTAAGTATTAAAAAATGATATGAAAAAAAAATTCTAATATTCCATCCGTTCAATAATCTAATTATAACAATCAGTAGATTTTGTACCCCATCTCACGAAATTGCATTCAACGATCAACATTGCCATGCATGCATAGAATTAATGTGCCTTTCATTTCCCGAGAATAATAATAAATAAATATATATATATATATATATATATATATATATATATATATACAATAAAATTTCCAATTGGCCGTGATTGCTTTCTAATTAAGTTAATTTTTTTAAAAAAAAAATTGGGATATAAGTTTTTAAAAAAATCTTCTTATCAGTCACTCTTCATTATTTTACACTCCACACTTTATAAAAAAATCCTTACACACTATGCAAAACACCTACACACTCTATAAAAAAAAAAGGAATGCTACGTACTGTCTCCCAAATGGGGACTGGAATGCAAGTCTAAGTAATTTTGTCTTTAAAATTTTTTAAAATTATAAAAATATCACTCCTAAAATAATGTTTTTTTTCATTTAATAAATTATCTGCACATACAATCTCTACGTAGAGACTACAAATAGAATTTTTCCTAAAAAAAGTTATATATAGGTATAGGGTATGAATGTGAATAATAGCTTATGCAAACCAATTTAAAAACACATAGACACAACTAAAGAAACGATTATTGTACTCAGTTATTTGTGATGAAAAATATTATTACTAAAATGATGTACAATATATAGATTATAAGTCTATTAGTAATTCTTTTTTTTTTTTATGTAAATAATCAAATAATTTATAGTAAGGCCTTCATCCATTCATATATATATAGTTGCCGATCGATCAGTTGCTGTTAATTAAAACCGCAAGAGTCAAGAGACTAGCTACCACGTCGATCGTTAATCAATATTTTTATCAATCAGATAATTAAATTGATATATTAACTTATACTGCAATTAAGAGACTATAATATATATACTGAAAATGTCTAGTGTGAACATGACCAATAATAGAATTTTATTTTATTCTATTTTGAGGAAATTAACAATGTAATTAAAATAATAGGAGTTTTCTTCTCGGCAAAGGTTATAAATTATGATTATATTATTATAAGAGAAAAGTGTACATATGGTGGGAATGAAGCAACAATTAAAAAAATAAAAATAAAAAAATCAACCATATTCCCTAGTTGCATTAATTAATTGTAGAGTACTCTTTAATAATTCGTGGATTGAAAAGTGATCTCAACTCATCTCATTTCATTATTATAACTTTCTCAAAATTTCACATAAAATATAATAAACAATTCAATTTTTTCAAATCCTAAAACAATAATAATATTCTAATAATATTTTATTCAACTCATCTAAAATCATATTATCTCATCTCTCAATCTAAAATCATCTCTATCGATGAAATCATCCATCTATCAAAGTAACTGCAAATTAGAAACCTATATATATGTTAGTAATTATCTACCCCAAAAACAAAAATCATAAAAGCTAACTTCGTTTGTTTTCAGAAAACATCTCATCTCATCTCATCTAATCATTACAACTTTCAATACAAAATAAAATAAACAATTCAACTTTTTCAAATCTCAAAACAAAAATAATATTATATATTCTAACAATATTTTATTCAACTTTTTAACTTTAATCTCAACTCATCTCATCTCATCTCTAAAAATAAATAAGCCCTAAATTTCATTTTTTTGAAAAAAAATATTTGATTTAAAAATCTATTAAATTTATAATTTGATGTAATTTGATATGATAATTTTTATTATAAAATAAATTTGACATATCTGTCAAATTAATATATACATTTATTTTTATATTACGCAAGTAAACCTCTTTTATAGGGTCGTTTCAATGAGCAAAACCATTAATTAATGCTGACGATTTGCAATTGCACGATGCATATTTTGTAAGATATTGCCCCATAAAACTCCGTGCATTGGATAACCCTTCATTAATTACTCAAAATCATAACATATTTTTAGAAGAAGTCAATTCCCACCATGGAATATAAACGTAGCAAAGCCTCACTCAATCCCCAACTATTCCTTTCACAAACTCCCATACCCGTACGTACCTCTCTGCACATTGGCTTCTTATCTGCTGTTTGGCTAATTAGAAAGATCAGATAGAAAGAAGAAAATGTCCCAGAAAGTAGGTCGCCATCAAAGGAAGCCATCACAGAGTGTGTTCATGTCCTTTGGTCATGATCTCTCGGCTCCTCCGGACAATGCTGCAGAGGAGGCGGCTGCTCCACCACCCAATCAGCCTCAGCCACCGAAGCAGCCTCTCCCCAGCGCTCCTGCTCCAGGATTAGCATCGGTGGAGTCTTTGCCGAAAGGCAATATGAAAGTGATCATCACAGATGTGGCAAACTAAAAGTATTGTTCTTTTATTTCTTAGTAATTAATATTGGATGAATGCAAACTGCTATTCCATTTTGGCTATGGAAGAAGTATCAGCAATATTGGAAGAAAGTTCAAGTCATGTTAGTATAACCATTGATGGGTATTACACATTTCTCCCTTCAAATCACGTGGTTATACGTACTTAGTTCTATTGCATGGGTTTATGTTTAATCTCATATTGACGACGGAAACAGAATTTTTGGGTTTTTTTTTTCTTTATTTTTTTTTCATGTTGACCAAGCTATGAATCTATGCAAGCAATATCATCAAAGACTACTTTTTGTTTTTTTTAAAGTAATCATGTCTATCTGTAGTATTCAATAGCCTGCATGGGGATTTTATAATTGCATGCACATCTAAAAGTTTATATTGCATAAGATATGTTAATTAGTTTGTTTAAGCAAACATAATATCTTTGACATAGCCAAAGAACTTCCCTTATGTAACCCTTTACTTCCAAAGATTGAGATAGGCGGAAGAGGAAAGCAATTTAGCCCGTTTGGTTGCGCAGTTTAGATCATGAGATGATATAAGATATTTTGTTGAAAGTTGAATAAAATATTATTATAATATTATTTTTGTTATGAGATTTGAGATTTAAAAATGTTGAATTATTTATTATATTTTGTGTGAGAGTTTGAAAAAATGATAATGATTATGTAAGATGAGATAGACGATTAGTCTACACTAGATAGACCGTTCGGAGTTTAAGTGATGGACAATTTTGTTAATTGAAGTTTAGATAATGAGAAATCGATGTTATTTATCTCGAATTTTAGCATTTTCAATTACACTGACTAATGTGTCACATCTTAAGTGGTTTTCTAATTTTAAGTAATTAATTTATGAAATTACAGCATCGGTACGATGGAAAATAATAAATACAAGATGAAAAGTAACATTATTCTGGAAGAAAAAATAAGATGCATTTTTGGTATTGTAGACTTGTAGTCAAGCACAATATATGCTTGGATAGGATAATAAAAGAAAAAAAAAAAAAAGATTTATTTGCAAGCCGGTGTGGAGAACACACCTTACTTACCTTTGATTTGACATGATATAATTTGTAAGAGAAATTTAAGAATCAAATCTAACCATGTAAACATTGTGCAAAATATATCTATCATACGGACTTGTAATTTATTTTTTTTTATGTTGGGGAACCTCTCCAAGGCAGGGTCCTTCAGACCCACCCCTGTAGAGTAAATTTTGATTCCGTACACCGCACCTTCAAAAGTTTCTCTATACGAAACTGATTAAATTGCTGGCTTTTCACCAGGGGTGTGGCCCTAAAGGATTATTTGCACCTATGAGATATTGAACTTTGGATCTTGAAGGATGTGATACCTAAAAACCAAGACCTTCACCACTTGGGCCAATCCCTTGGGATTGGGCTTGTAAATAAAATACCTCTAAAAGAAAATGCTAATGAATCACAAAGTGAATATGATGCCATCCTATTTCTTCTATACATCACTTTTTTCATTTCCACGGATATAAATTGCTGGCGAAAAGAAAGTATAATTGTTGCATGCACTCACGAAACATGCTGGGAAAAACAATTGAGGATGTTGACATAAGTTATAACTAGAGACTAGAGAGAATAAGGTTGGGTTGAAAAATCGGAGTCAAGCATAAGGGTAGTGGGCCCAAGATCAACAAAGATGAAGAAAAGCCCGATAAAGGCCAAGATCAAACAGACTTTCCACCTCATCACGTTGTAGCCCACATGGGGCCTAAATGACAATGTCTATGGATGGCGGATAAGATGAAGACGAGAATACCCCGCAAACCTGATAACACACTATATATCTCGAGGTTTAGCCACAAATTACTCTATACGGAATAATAGCGTTAAGAGTCGAATATAATTTGACTCGAGTCTCATTTGTATGTCTAGATGACATGAGTTGAGATTAAAGTTAAAAGTTGAATAAAATATTATTAAAATATATTTTTTTAATATTATTTTTATTTTGATATTTGAAAAAATTAAATTTTTTATTTTATTTTATGTGAAAATTTGAGAAAATTATAATGATTAGATTAAATGAGATGAGATAATAAAAATTATAAAACCAAACGAGACCTTAAGTTAGTCTAATATGAATGACTCAACATATGCTACGAGATATCTTACCCGTGACCTAATACGTGACTTAACACGAACTCATATAATCCAAATTCAACTAACACGCTTTGTTATTTGAATCGGATTATAGTTTACTGATTTATAACACAAAACTAAATAACTCGACATAATTGACACCCTTAATTAATTGAGCAATGTTCCGTATAGTCCCTATTTGGGGATTACATTACAAGCCTAGTTAATTTTATTTTTAAGTTTTTTTAAAATTACAATAATATTCTTATCAAAATGATATTTTTTTTTCATTTAATGAAAAGTTTGCACATATAATTTCTATTTAGGAACTGTAAATAGAATTTCTCTAATTAAAATGTTGAATTGCATTCAAGCAAGACTCTCGCGACATGACATGCCGGATAATATCCTCACTACAAATCAATAATAACAGATCGATTAGCTGCACGAAAGCAATGTGTCTAGAGAAGGCCTTGGTAAAGTTTAATAAAGGCGTATACTTGAATAACACAATCACAAGGGAGAACATGCCTCCACCTCCACAAAAGGGTCCCAACAATAAGGGTTCGTTTGGATAGTGAAATGAGATGAGATGAGATGAGATGAGATAGTTTTAAATGAATTAAATAAAATATTGTTAGAATATTATTTTTTTAATATTATTATTATTTTAAGATTTGAAAAAGTTGAGTTATTTTTTATATTTTGTATAAGTATTTGAAAAAATTATAATAATGAGATAAAATAATATAAGAGTGTTTCTGTATCTAAACGGACCATTAATCATATATATATTAGGGGTGATACCCGCCCCCTACGGGGCGGGGCCACCCCGCCCCCGCATGGGTGGGGGCGGGGTACCCTGTCCAGCTGCCAGGGTGCGGGGGTTGACCCCCATCTGTCCGCACCCCGCATTCCCTTAATGTGCCTTTGGTCTAGTATACTTTTCTGGACTCTAAATGGCTCAAAATCGATTTTTGGGCCACTTTGGCCCATAATCCATTTTTGGGCCACTTTGAGCCCATAATTTAACTTAAGAAATATATATATTTAAAAATTGAAAAAAAAATATATATATATATATTAAGTAGATATTAAGTTTCAACTATTAACTAATTAAGTAATAATCATCACTAAGGCACTAAGCTAAAATAAGTAGTTTACAATTATACAAATTAAGAGAACTAATAAACTATTACACTATACAAACTCCTCTAAAAAAAATATATTACAAATTGTACAATTAATTATTGTAGCAAGATTACAATTAATTGTAAATTAACAAAATCATATTTTTTCAATTTGATTTTGGGGTGGAGCCGTAGTGGTGAGTTCACTGAATGGTGAGTTGTGTCGATTACTGTGAGACTGAAAATCAATATCATGAAAGTTAATAAGTTATAAAACCTGAAATATTAATAAGTTAAAAATAAAACAAATTAGAATTAAAAAGTTATAAAGATGAAACAAAATTTTAAATGCAAAAAATAATTAAGGGAGAAATTGTGCAAACCATGGCAATGGTGGATCCAATACAAAGTTATACGGAGGTAGCCGTAGACGTCGTTTTATGTATCACTATAAGTATTAAGTATTATAAGTTCATTGTACATAAATTATTCATATTAGGTTGCAACTTAGGTATTTAAAAAAATTTACCTAATTACTTTAATTAAGTGTAAATAGTAGAGTATGTATGAATGTATGGTGTATTAACTATTTACATATAATGATATAAATTATCACATGATTTATAATTTATTATTAATTGATAACATATATTATTTCATATTTTATATGGTTAATGATAATAAATTAGATGAAAATTACATCATTAACTTATACAATTACTATATTAAAATAATATATTAAATTATTAAAAATATTTTTAAAATATGTATATAGGGGTTCGGTCCGGTCTGGTCCAAAATGTATAGATCCTAGGACCAGACCGAATTTCTTCAGTCCATAATGTTTGGGACTGAAACCAACCAGTACAGTATCCGGTCGGGTTCGGACCAAAATTTTCATTCTGGTCGGGTTCGGACCAAATTCTGTACACCCCTAGATTTAGTTTTGAAACTTCAACCATCAAGGTACAACTTTTCTACCAAGACTTGAATCAAAATTCTCATATTTTTGTGCAATTTATCCTTGAGCCCAAGACAGTCCTCATTCTTTTTGTAGAAGGGCTTCTCCGTGTCCATCTCTCAAATAGCTTAACTGACTCCTCGATCCATACGATTGTCGTTCCTCCATTTAATTTTTTCAGAATTTGACTCTTATTGAGTCCTTAAAATGTGTGCACAATTCCTACAAAACATACATTTTTAAGTAAATAGTTTATTTACTCATGTTTAATAATGAATCAATATTTCACAAATATATATATAAAATACAAAGAATTGGTTCAAACTACTTGATAGAGAAAATATGTATAACTAGGCAATTATCATTAGCACTAATAGACTAAAAACAACTAATAGTATATCCAATCAAATAATAATAACAAGAACCTCAGATTTTCTTGAAACATTTGTCACACGTGAGCTAGAGGAAGTCATCAGCTGATGGGCTCATTCATGGACCGGAGTGTTGGTTCATGGTACAAGGCTTGAATGGACAGAAATAGTTTTAAGTGTTATGGGCCTGTAGCCCAATTACTGGTTATTTTTTTTATTTACTTGTTATTTTACTCAGAACATTAGGTTCATTAGAGGCCCATATTTCGGTTCATGCTTTATGTTATTTCTTTTGCATTGTAATTGGTTGAGTGCAGAGAAGGTCCAGCATGTGGATTCCCTCTACTGTTATTGTAAGGGCAAAAGAAATTCGATGGAAAGAATTTCTTTAGATTTTAGAAATCTCTCGAAATCCTGAAAGGATTTCATGAATCGAGCGATCAATTAGGTTTTAGTCTGTTAACGTAATTGGATTATGATCCGCTATAGAGATGAATTTTCCTTTTTGATTTATGTGAGGCACTTAAGAGTATCATTTGGCAAAACAAATTACATCATTAGTCTCGTAGGAATATTTAATATTTTATGGTGTAATAAAAAATTTTGAACTTTTCGAATGAAAAATAGGTCAACTAGAGAGTGCCACGTGGCACCTAGATCAAATAGCCGTCACATCATCATATAGGATATCCAAATTAGCCTAGAATCACTAGGAGATTTTTTTGGACACATGGCATCATCATAACCCTTCATTTGCAGCACACTTTACGCTTGTCAAGTGGAGTATAAATGTGTAAGGTGGATGGAGTGCAATCAAGCAACCTACATACGTTCTTACAACACTATGTCTTTCTTACACTCATTACACTATTCCAATCACTCAAGTACAACTATGGCCAACCACCAAAAAGGGTTTGAGACCCTAAATGAAACCCCAAATCCCTTGGGGTAACCGAAACCCCAAAATCCAAACTCCAAAGGTGTACCACTCGGTTTTGACAATCTTGCTTCTCTCTTTGGTTTAAACTACTTTTACAAGCAACCATCCACTCATGTACTTTCTCTTACATCCTCATCCACTCCTTCACACCATGATACTTTCATTCGACCAAAAAATTACATGTGAACTTGAAGCCCTAAGTGAAACCCTATCTATACCCTAATTAGAGTCACTCGGTTTTGAGGTTTTAGTTCCAGCCGAATTGCTTCAGCCCTAGATAATGTACTTATAGAAGGTCAAATAAACAAGCTTCTCCTACACACAAAGTCACCATTTGGCCAACACATTTCCAGCCCATTTCATCTAAACAACTCTACCACTTTTACAAGCAACTTCTCCCATCAATTGGTCACACCATTAGCCACCCAAGGTCAGCCCTCATCCGTCCCCTATAGCCCCATGCCCTCTCTCATTTTCCCTCACTTGGAGTTTTTCATTTTCCCTTCCCTGAGAGCAAATCGAGTGAGATTTGGAGAGAGTCTTGGTGCTTAGTTTCTTGGGATTTCTTAGCTTGTAAGTTTTCTTTCCCAGCTTTAATCTCTTGTATTTTTTTTTATCAAACTATGAGTCTTGGATATTTGAGAGAGTATTGGTTAATTTTATTGGAAGATTTAAGGTTGAATGTTGGTATTTTGGTGATGATTGTGCTCGGTTTGGAGTTTGTTGATATGCCTTAGGAGTTTGCGTTATTTTGTTAAAAAGTCTTACAAACTTCGGTGCTTTGGTGTATTGCTATGACTTTCATGCAAGTTCTTGGTTTGAGTTATAGCATATAAGGTTTTAATAAAATAGATTTGCATGATCCACTAAGTGATAGAACCGAAACCCTTAAACATGAGATTTGTTTGGTTTAATTTGTCATTGTAGCCTTAGGAACTTAGGTGAGTTTGTCATTATTTGAAATGGTGAGTTTATGATTTTGTATAATGTTTGATTTAGTTTCTTGACATTATATTAGAACTATGAATTTGATATTTATGAGTTGTTAAAATTAGGTCTAAGAATGATGGTGTGATAAATGGTCAAGTAGCAAGCAAAACACCATTTTTAGCCTAAGATAGGTTCGGCCTAGAGGAGTTCACATAGTAGGGTTTAGTTTATGTAAATTATAAGCCCATAAATGGTCTTAGATTGAAATTTAAATGGGGTATGTAAATTTTGATAAGTTTCGAAGTCCATTTGCAACTTTCTTAAATTTGCAATTTTTCAAAAGTTAAGGGATAATTTGTAAATTAAGCCCAAAATTAGTAAGTTCTGTTTTTATGAGGATTAAATGAAACTTTATAACCTTAGAACATCTCTCCTTTCAACACACAATACGCTTACTTTACGCATGGATTTCTGTAAGTTAGCTTTTAACTTACTTGTACAATGCTTACTTTACTCAGATAATCTCATCACATCTTCTTCCCAAACATAATTCAAATATAAACATTTTCAAACTAATCATTAAAATTTTTCAAACTAATCATTATAACTTTTCAAACTTTCAAACTTTCAAACAAAAAATAAAAAATAATTCAATTTTTTCAAATCCTCAAACAAAAATAATATTATAAATATATATTCTAACAATATTTTAATTTTATAATATTTTTTATTCAACTTTTTCTCTCACATTTTTCAAGATCCAAAAAATATTCAACTCAAACTATCTCACTACTATTCACAAACTATCTTATTACTATTCATAAAATTCTCATATCATCTTACTCTCCAAACGAGCCCTTAGGCAGGTTTGGCAAATGGGATAAGATACACAATTCTTATCTCATCATTACAATTTTTTCAAATTTTCATATAAAATATCATAAACAAACATTTTCAAATCTTAATTCAACTTTTTCAAATCTCAAAACAATATTAATATTAAAAAATGATTAAAAGGGAAAATATCTCAATCAATGATGCTTAAAGGGTTAATGTTAGAGTTGCCAATGAGGATTAGATTACCAGTGAGAGGAAATGGGCTAAGTTGGGGTTTAAGATGCAGGGCACTTATTTCACCACAGAGGTTCATGTTCTAGTGCTTGTAGGGTGACATGGTATTAGAGGTCCATTGGCTAAGAGGGTTAGGGCCTATTGTCTAGAATTTTGAGGATCTTTCCATGAAATTCCAACAGGGTGATAAAACTGTCCAATTAAAGGGTCTGAACTTTGCAGCCTGCATTGAGAAGGGGGGTGTAACGCCCCAAACCTGGGTGACTTGGAGAATTACTACCTATCACTTAAAAACATATTTCCCAACACAACTAAAATAAATCTTCAAAAACTTTATTAGCAAAACTCAATCTCATGTATTCTAAATAAACCTTGAAAACGCTACAAAGTCATTACCGTAGCAAAAAATAAACTAAGGAGTCTACAATCTCCCGATAGTCATAACAAACCAAACTAATAATTTCATAAGTCTTACTAAACCCAAGATATAATTAAATCTAAAAGACATGAAAACTAAAGGACATCAGAATTTCTTCTTCTAACATCCTCTCCTCAGCTTAATCATGCTCACCAATCTAATCCAGGTCCTCAGTTGGACTATTCACATTATCTGAAAATATTATGAAGAAATGGGGTGAGTTATCAACAATTTAGTAAGCAGAGGACATATGCTAGCGTGCAAACATGGGCATTTACAAAGTATAGCATGCAGAACAAAATATTTTCAGAGTTATCATGCAGAACAAAACATGTTTTCAAAAGTAACAGAGTGATGGTTTTAAGACAAGTAAAACCCTTAATACTTTGGCATAACATAAACTGAGTATCATCATCACATCAAAACAGAGCATCTGATAGAGCAGAGACCATGTTTCACCCCCGTGGTAGGGTTGTGATAACCCCGATGGCCAAACCGAACAAAGACATATGTGAAATCTTTCCCTTATTCTTCTCGGAGTCCCGAGTGTGTACACAGGAAACACCACAATAAAACTACTTTATTTCTAAAGTGGGTGCACTCAGAGACAGAGAAGTTGGTACCAACCCAAACAGAGCAGAGCATAACAGAGCAGAGTAGAGCAAAGCAGAGACAGAGTCAGATACAAAATCAGTACACCATGCCAAAGGTTTTCAGATGTTATATCAAAATAAAACAGAGTACCAAAACATAATCAGATCATTTTCACATACTGAAAACAAAAGTCAGAGCATCTTTCTAAATCAATGCACAATTTTTCAGATTCCCAATATCGCTCTTTTTCAGATTTCAGAGACTACATGACAGAATTTAGCTTATGTCTACACAATGCATGTCAGAAAATATTTTTCCTTTTCCACACAGATTTCATGAGTATGCAAATAAACGACTGAGATTGGTTTTGTTTTCCTAAGTTCTCATTTCATCACAAAATATGCAAAGTTTTCAGAAAGTCAACCTCAGTCTTAATAACTTGTAAAAAGCCTAGTATAGGAACTCCGCTTACCTGACTCCTGCAGCGTAATATCTATGTCTTGAATTCGACCTCTAAAAATATCGTCACCTATTGATAGAAAAATGAATATACACCGAGTGTTAAAAGACAATTGACACAACTTCCATCTAAATAATTAAAACCCAAAATCTCAAACCATATTATAGCAAAAACAACTCACTAAGACAACCATATAGTAATCTGGACAGCCCGCACTTCGACCCAAAATACCATATACTAATTTTGATATTGTCCTATACGCCCACCAAAACTAATGTCAACTCAAATAATCAATAATTCACACTCATTTCAGCAGCTCATAACCCCAGGCAACCACCAACAATTTAACCAAAACAACATTACACAATTTCAAAACTCCTCCCACACCACCTCGTCAAAACCCAAAAGCCACCCTTTATAATTCTTCGTCAACAACAAAGCACCATTAGATTACAAAGCCCCCAAATTTGATTATAAACAGTAGAAGTTTTCCAATGATCATAACATCAAAAGCCACGAATTCACACCATGAAAAAGGAATGTAAAACAGCACTCGGTTTCCTTACCCGTTTGACAAAGCTCGGCGTCAACACTATGGCAAGGAGATTAACCACTTCATAGACGGGAGAGAACAAAAGAGAAGCGAGAGTGGTTGAGCGTCTAAAAGCCAAACCATCAGTAGGGAGAAAACGCAGCAACACCACCTGGAAAAACCCCACGCGACAGCGCATTGAAACAGAGGATAAAATGAAGAAAAAAACTAAATTAAAATTAAAAGGAAAGGCATCGACTTGAGAGGAAATGGAGATACCTGAAGATGACGACACTGCGCAAGAGTGAGAGAAGAGACGAGTTTAAAGAGAGAAACACTAAACTGCAGTGATGGAGGAACGCGAGAGAGAGGCATCGACTTTGAGAGAAAACCGAATGTGAGGGAAAAGAAAATGGAGAAAAGTTAGGGCATGGAATTCGGACTCACGAAAACAGACCAAACGAAAGGGAAATATGAAATCGGGAAGTGAATGTGGGTTACGTGTGAGAGAGACGTTTGAACGAGGGAAACCTAGAAAAAAAAAAGGAAGAAGAAGAAGAAAAGAAAAGAAACTGAGAGAGAAAGAGGGGGAGAAGGAATCGGGAGGCAGCTGAGGAAGAAGGAAATGCTTACTCAAAACGGCGCCATTCTGAAAACTTCCAAGAAAAGGCTAGGCCTTTTTGCGCACTGGTCCGGGCCTCACAACACTTGGGCCTTACAGGGGGGATTAATAAACATAACAAATTGGAGAAAAGATGACTGTGACTTCAATTAATTGAGGAGATGCCTCCTTAAACCAACATCCTTATGTATTTGGAGAGCCCAAGGGCCTACCCCATCATAAAACTCATGACCACTCTATCAACCTACTCCCTAATACCCCACTCGTTTCTGTACGACCCTATAGATATATTTCCAAAAAGATGAAATAGAGAAGATTGTGAAAGAATTGTTGGCCACATAGGTGCTTTAGCCTAGCCAAAGCCCTTATTCCTCTCTTGTTTTGTTAGTAAGAAAGGCTTATGGCTCTTGGAGGATGTGTGAACTATAGGACATTAAACAAAGTGTCTATCAAGGATAAATATCTTATTCCTGTGATTGAGGAGCCGCTGGGTGAGTTAAATGGAGCCCAATTATTTTTCCAAACTAGACTTGCACTCAGGTTACCACCAAAAGAAAATCATCGGATAGGTCCTGGTGTTAAACCTCAAATAACACTCTCAAATGGGAGCGCGCCACTTCATCCTCCCATGGGATGGGATCGCACAATACAGAATGAAGACCTTCATACAGAGACTCTCTCTCCCAAGACCATCATCCAATACCCTCCAATCTCCCAGACCCATGGCCATGACCCTCCCTCTGACAACCCATGCTTCCATTGGAATGAAGATCATCGTTGCCGTGACCATCGAAGCTGACGACATCATCGTTGCCATGACCCATTGCCATCTTTCCTCACTCTGTGACCCTACAAACTCTGGTTTTTATCTTGAATATTCTCATATCAGTAGATCTGAATATTCTCAATGAGACTAGAAGAAGCCATCCCATCCTTAGCTGAGTCTAGTTGGTGAAGGTCTTAAGCGACTATTATAAGCAGAGTTAACAGTTCTCGTGATTCTTCACAAACTAAAGCCATCTTGATGTTTTATTAATGGCCCACTCTGCTAATTCTACGAGGAAGAGAAATGTACATGTTGTGTATCCTGTGAAATAAGTTGATACGGTTGAGCTTAAGTTCCTGATGTAGATCTTGAGGAAGGATTCCTAAAGGGATTCCTCTATAGGGTATTTGAAACACTTAACTGATATAAATGATATGTTCTATATGCGTTCTAGGTACAAGAATGGTCACGAAGAAAGGAATTTTATTTGATCTTAGTTGCGAGCTCAAGTGATCAACTATAGACTACATTTGTACAAGAGGATTATGCACTTTGCTTCTATACAAGGCAATTCATTGTCTTTCTTTGGTTACAAAGTGGGTTAATTTTACCAAACATTAACCTAGGCAACTCATTGTCTTTCTTTGGTTACAAAGTGGGTTAATTTTACCAAACATTAACCTAGGCAACTCATTGTCTTTCTTTGAGTACATAGGGCAGTTGTTCTTCAGTATCACCATGAATTTTGGAGGGTCTCCAAACCCCACCTTAGTTTGCTACACCATGGGAGAATCGCCTTCACAATTTGCTGCCAACCCTACAATTTCTTTGAAAATTTCCAGCTATTGCAATGTTTTTGTTGATGCGGTAAAAAGCGCTCAACAGACCAGAAGGGAAGAAAGAGTCATCCTCGGCCCACTGGGGGGACTTGGGTCTCATTCGGTGTTGTTTAGAGCCCCCAGCAGTAATCCAGTGCGGCTGTACGACGACGACTTGTACGTCCATGGCGGTGAATGGAAAACATAAGTGCAGAGTAATAAAGAGATGAACACATAGATTTACATAGTTTGACATAATGCCTACGTCCACGAGCTTTAGAAGATGAGAGATCCATTATAATATTCTTGTTTACAGTCTCTTATGGTCTCTCATATCTCACTATACAACGGTGATGTTGAATATATGTGTACTGGAGAAGAGGCATTGTTCCCCTATTCTCTGGTTAGAGGAGAGGTCGAAGAAGCACTGAAGAAGAAGAAGAAGAAGATCCAGCACCCTCGATGAAGAAGAGAGAGCCCCTATTTATATTGAATGCCTTTTCCCGCGTGCGCCCCCTACAGGTAAGGCCACGCCTTCTGACCGCGCTCCCTTGACATGCCCCTGCACCCACCAGTCCCCCATGACCCCCTTGACCCCAATGGTGCCCTGACACCCCATGACCCCTGATGTCCCCTACTGTCACCTAGCCCTTGCTTTTAGCATTCTCCGCATGCCTCCCTGCCCCCCTTGTCCTCTACTGGGTCCCAGGCGAATATTTTTATCCCCTCACAGTTTCAAACCATGTAAGTGGCGGAGAAGACGACGGCATTGTACACAAGAAGGATGACGACAGCATCGTAGCATTTGGTGGTCTAGTACCAAATGAGGCTCCCCAATTTTTTCGTCACACCAGTCTTTTGATCTTAGTAGGTATCAACTGGGATGAGGCTTATAGAATTAAGCTGTGGAAGGCTGAGGTAGCCATTTCTTATTGGAGGGTGTTAAAGTCCAAATAACATCACATCCATTCTAGAGAGAAACTGCACCACCAAATTAGGGTGGCCTGGTGATATTCCTAAATCTGCATTCAGGATATATTGAGGCTACTATAAATTCTTAGACATGACATTTGGGCAGACCAATATCCCTTTAACATTCCAAAGCCTTATAAATGAGATTTGTAAGTTCTATCTAAGCAAATTTGTTACAGTTTTTTATGGCATCCTAATGTTGCGAAACACATCCACGACACAAACCATAAAGAAAATCTATTTATGAGATTATATATTTATGAAAATTATTTTCATTTTCATGAGGGGTTTAGGCATTTTAATTCATTGGTATTAAAAATTCTATAACAAATGAATTCCTACCAAAATTTTTTTCAAAGTATGCGGCAGAAATGGAAGCTGTCATGAGCGATTGCTGTTCCTTTCCCTATAAAATAGTAGGTTTTATATAACTATCGTTTTGAGTTGAAACTACGTAGTAAATATTGTAACCAATTTGCTCAAAGTACAAAAGAATAGCCAAAGAAATAGCAGAAGGCAGTCCCACCAAAGAAGAGCCAAGGAGGTCCGCTTCCATCGATAAGACCCTATTCTCGCGCTTCTTCTTCTTCTTGCTAGCAAACAATTCCTTGAGGGTATGATAGAGAGACTTTTCCTTCGATAACATCACCACCATTCCAACAGTACGGCATATTCCATCATATATTCATCTTTCACTCTTCATTCATCAAATCTAACCAGTACCATTAAACTTCTTTATCTTCTTTTCTTGGTCTTCTCGACTCTTTTTGGGCGCTGCTTTCTTGGTGGGTTTTGTTGGATTGGATTTTTATTTCCTCTGAGTTTGCTTTCTTTTTCGTTGGTCCTTCTTCTTTGGCAGATTTACACATTGGGAGATGAGCTATTTCTTCATTTTGAATCTGCTTCTTGTATTGGGATTTATCCAGAGGTTATTTTGTGCACTGGGCGTTGAATATTTATGCCCAATGTTTGAAGTAAGTTGTGCTAGCAGGGTGGTCCATGAAGTGATACAGGTTCTATCTATGTAATCGTTGTGAGTAATCGTTCCTCAATTTGAGCAGGATTCGCTTGGCTTAGTGCTGCCATCTTTTTTTTATCTATAATTTCTCCTGTAAATGCTCAAGTTTAATTATCCTTCATTTTCATTGTTACCCATTTGACACATTCCAGGTTGGTTATCCTTCTTCCGATATGTAATGATAGTTCTAACGCGAGATTGTTGAACTTTTACGGGATTCTTATTACAATGGCTGAGAGGAATGCCTTGTCTCTTGGAATCACTTCTCGGAACTATCTGTTTTGTTTGTTCACAATAATATCGATCTTGTTCATACTATCTTGGTTCTTTGTGCTGCGTTCAACTGGTCGTCCTAATTTCATTGACCATAATTTGTTACCCAATTCCAAGTTTCTGGCTACGAGCGACAATCGGGGTTCTGCAACCCATAGTCAGAATGAAGTTGAACCCTCAATCGGAAATCGGTCAATCCTTGTCGATGCAGAAGAACAAGAAGAAGAAACATCCCAAGAAAATGCAAAAACAGATGTGAAATGCAATACCAATGATATAGTACTTCTAGCTCAGCAAAAAGAAAACAAAGTAGTTCTTAAGGTTTTTATGTATGATTTACCCCCGGAATTTCATTTTGGACTTTTGGATTGGAAGGCTCAAGGTGGTAGTGTTTGGCCAGATATTCGAAGTAAGATACCCGATTATCCCGGTGGATTGAACTTGCAACACAGTATAGAATATTGGCTTACTTTGGATCTCCTGGCTTCCGAACTTCCTGATGCTCCAAATGCTCCTCGTAGTGCAATAAGAGTCCACAACTCCAGTGACGCTGATATTATTTTTGTACCATTTTTTTCTTCCTTATGCTATAACCGGTACTCCAAGGCTGACCCACACCAGAGAAAGAGCATGAATAAGTTGCAACAGGAGAAGCTAGTGAGATTTTTAACAGCCCAGAAGGAATGGAAGAGGTCAAGAGGACGTGACCACTTGATTGTTGCCCATCATCCAAATAGCCTTTTAGATGCAAGGATGAAGCTCTGGCGTGCCATGTTTATACTTTCAGACTTCGGAAGATATCCTCCAAACATAGCAAATGTTGATAAAGATGTGATTGCACCTTACAAACATGTAATCGGTTCGAATGTCAATGACTCGCCTGATTTTGATAGCCGTCCAACTTTGCTATACTTCCAAGGAGCAATCTATAGAAAGGATGTATGTAATCTTCCTCTTTAAATTCTTTTAGCTAGTTGTTTCTTTTCGTTTCAGCAGTTGTAAAGTTGGGTATTTAAATTTGCTAAAAACTATGTTTTCGAAACCTTAAGCTTTAGGTCAGCACCTCAATTAATGTTCATTATTATATTTAAGCCAAGTTAGACACTATCTTACTGAAATTCAATTTTTTTTTAATGAAGTATTAGTTGAATCTACTCTAGTTGATGAATTTATAATTTTTTTTGTTTTTTTTTTGAATCACTGCAGATCTTTGGGTGGGGTTAATATTCTATCAACATAGGTAATTATTTTCGTACATGAATGCACAGATTTGATAGATTTTTCATTTAGGTGCTGTTCGGATAGTGAGATGAGATGGTTTTAGAATTTGAAAAAGTTGAATTGTTTATTATATTCTGTGTGAGAATTTGAGAAATTTGTAATGATAAGATGAAATATTTTCACTATCCTACCGGGCCTTAGAAGTGCTTTCTAATGAAGTTTTGTGTGGTTGGCCCTCTTTTTTGTAAAATCCTAATGTCTATTGGATTCCTGAAGCTTGTATGATCAATTGGTTGATTAATTTGTCTTTGGTTTCAGCTGTCTGTATTCTATTCTTCATGTTAATTTGGGTTGATTGTTTCCAACTTAATCAAGATTCTCTCTAATATTTAGTTTCCCATATTCAGGGAGGCTATATTCGGCAAGAGTTATTTTATCTTTTGAAGGACGAGCAAGATGTGCACTTTGCATTTGGAAGTGTGCAAAAAGATGGAATTAAGAAAGCTACCAAGGGAATGCATTCCTCAAAATTTTGCCTGAATATAGCAGGCGACACCCCGTCATCAAACCGTCTGTTTGATGCCATTGCTAGCCGCTGTGTTCCGGTCATTATTAGTGATGATATCGAACTCCCATACGAGGATGTTCTTGACTATTCTCAATTCTGCATATTTGTTCGCTCAAGCGATGCTCTTAAAGAAAAATTCCTAATAAATCTCATCAGGAATATTGGGAAGGACGAGTGGATCAGAATGTGGCAGAAGTTGAAAGAAGTTGAAAATTTCTACGAGTTTCAGTACCCATCAAAAGAGGGCGACGCTGTCCAAATGATATGGCAGGCTGTTTCTCGTAAGGTTCCTGCTATTAGATTGAAGTTAAACAAGTACAGGCGATTCTCAAGTTATGCTGTCCGCTCTGATAGGGGGGTAAGATCGGTACCATCACCAAACAATTTTTGGTGAGGCTTTACATCTTTTAGCATTTTTTTACTTGACACGGCGGGATATTAGGCTGTGCCATTTGCCGCAGAGAGAGAAATATAGAGTATATTCTCATTTCAAATTTTGATACTGACTTTATAACTTTCTTGTAAAGGCATTATTAATTCAGCTTCAATACATATGATATGGATGGCTATTCATTTTCATAACATTTCTTTGTTTATTCTTTCATGTTATAATATCAATAAACAAACTTGCCAAATGTCGGCATCATGTTTTGTAAAAGGCATTACCTTTTCTCTAGCTGCTTCAAGCTTTGCCAAAAGGAGTAGAAATCATTGTATTTAGATTGTTTATGACTACCTACTTCACATCGTAACCGTGCCCATTCTGCCATGTTTGAGTGTACATCTTCTTCTTCTTCTTTTTTTTTTTTTTTTTTTTTTTCTTTTTTTAAGAAGAATCAGGCAAAAAAAAACTAGAATACATTTTGGAAAAATAAAATTACCTTCAAAGAGAATCAAATGAAATGAAAGGTGTTCATAAAAATTCTTTTAGGCATCGTTTGTTTTTACAACTCATCTCATCTAATCATTACAAAATTTTTAAATTCTCACGCAAAATAAAATAAACAATTCAATTTTTTCAAATCTCAAAATAAAAATAATATTAAAAAAATATATTCTAGCAATATTTTATTCAACTTTAAACTTTCACAAAAAAAATGAAATTTCTTTATTCACAAATTTGGTCATGAATTAAGTGCAATATCCAATCTCCAACAAAAAGCCCAGTTGTTTTGAACTTTCTATTTTTCTGAATCGAGTATTTACAGAATTTTTATAAATAGGATCAAACCTTATTACATGGCATTTACAAGGGATCCATTTTAATCTTAAGCAAGCCCTCGAGAGGGTTTACTTGATACATGATTTATGTTGTAGACATAAGACCAAAATTCCTTGGATACGTTCGTTAAACTGCAATCATAAACATAGTGATGATTTGTTTTATGGGCATAAATATTGTAAGAATGGTCTGTTTGGTAACACAATTATTCTCAAATATTCTATTCTTAGATATTTTCAGATATTTCTTTATAAACATCACTCAAATATAAAATACTTTTTAATTTCAAATTTTAACTTTTTCATCTAATCATTACAACTTTTCCAAACTCTCAAACAAACACATAAAACAATACAACTTTTTTAAATTTCAAAATTATATTCAAACAATTTTTTAAATTGAAAATATTTTTATTCAATTTTTTCTCACTCATTTATCAAATTCTAATAAAACACTCTAACTCAAATCGTTTTACTATTGTTCATAGATATACTGAGATATTCTAAATATCCAAACGGGTCTAAGTTTCATTACAATACTTGCATTTATTAGAGAAAAAAACTTTAGAGGATTTTTCAAAATCAATTATCAGTAACTTGACAATCAGAAGACCATTCACTGTAATGCCTATGAAATAGTTCATAGCATATTGTAAACCAAAAATGCTAGGGACAACTGCCCCTGCGTCCCCGCCGCGGAACCGGCTAACGTGGCAGCGCCAGCAGTTAAAAAAAAAAGAAGGAGGAAACATCCTGTACGCGAAAAGAAGGAAATCGAAACAAAAAATAAATTGCTTGAGGAAGCTTGCAAGAGAGCACGAAACCAAAGAGGGAGATCTCATTGCCGTCATGCATCTGAAAAAATATGGTAGTTCAATTCGCGTATGGTCACTGTCCCGTTGTTTGATGAATCTCTTTATAATAATATTTTATTTAATTTTTAACAAAACATCACATATCATCTCATCTCAACTGCGTAACCCAACGAGGCGTAAATAATCTTAGTAAGTCTAGGAAGTCTGAGCACTGCTAAATAGATTCTCCAGATTGTGAGACTAATTAATAATGAAAATATTAACTTCCATGTGGGGGTTGAGTCATTCAATTTATGATTTGAGCACAAGCTACAATACCAATCTTTGTGAAGTTTTCTTAAATAATCCTCACGTGATCATGAAAATAAATTAGGATGTTGTAGTAGACCTAAAATATTTTGATTATCACAACTGCATTTGTATTTAATCAATTTCATCCTCATATTGGAAAAATAAAATACAACAATAAAATACCGTCATCTTATCCAACTACTCCTTTATCATTTTATTTTATGTCACTTCTCCATTTTAAGTATTTTTCTTTTCAACTTTAAAGTCTTTATGGTATACCCTTTCTCTTTTTACTCTATTTTTCTTTTGGTGAGCTTTTTAGTGATGGACTGTAAGGGCATGTTTGGAAAATTAGGATTTTTCAGGATGAAGGAGAAGGAAAGTTAGGGTTTTTCAGGATGAAAGGGGATTTCCAAGTTAGGGTTTCTCGGGATGAAGGGGAAGGGGCTCTTCCCAGAATATGAAGACGAAGACGAATATGAAGACGAAGGGAGGATGACGAAGGGATTGCTACCTTCGGTAAGAGAAATGGATGAGGAAATGAGGAATCGAAGGCTTCGAGTGGGTGGTCTTAGACTTTCAATCTCGACACTAAGGGAGGCCGTAAGCGGCTGGCTTTTGGAGGGAAGTCGTGGCTTCGAGGGGAGTAGAGAGGGAGGGAAGTCGAGAAGACTCTCGTGAGGAGCAGAGAGTCGAGAAGAATGATAACAGAGAGAGAAACTTGTTGGCTGAAACACGAGGATGAGGGAAAGCGTTCAAATCAAAACGGGACGTTTCGTTTAATTGCCACATCAGCAACCGCTTGCGCGGTGCTTCCCCCAGGCGACTAAACGAAGTGTTTTTCCAAAACACTATATTAACTTCCATGTGGGGGTTGAGTCATTCAATTTATGATTTGAACACAAGCTACAATACCAATCTTTATGAAGTTTTCTTAAATAATCCTCACGTGATCATGAAAATAAATTAGGATGTTGTGGTACACCTAAAATATTTTGATTATCACAACTTCATTTGTATTTCATCAATTTCATCCTCATATTGGAAAAATAAAATACAACAATAAAATACCATCATCTTATCCAACTACTCCATTATTAATTTATTTTATGTCACTTCTCTACTTTTAAGTTTTTGTTTTTCAACTTTAAAGTCTTTATGGTATACCCTTTCTCTTTTTTACTCTATTTTTCTTTTGGTGAGCTTTTTAGTGATGGACTATAAGGGCATGTTTGGAAAAATAAAAGAGTTCTCATAATTTCTCATAATTTCATTTCTAAATACCATTCAAATGTAAAAGACATTTTAAAAAATATTTTTACTCAAATTATTTTACTATTATTTACAAAATTCTAAGATATTCGGGTGCGTTTGGATGTTGAACTGAGTTGAGTTGAGCTGAGATGATAAAATATTGTTAGAATATTATTGTTTATTATTATTATTATTATTTTGAGATTTGAAAAAGTTGAAGTATTTATTATATTTTGTATTGGAATTTAAAAAAGTTGTAATGATGAATTGAGATTAGTTGAGATGATTTTAAATTCAAAACGAAACTTAATGTCCAAGTATGTCCTAAATATGATTTAATCCCAACATAAGTGACGAAATTGTGGAATGCGGTAAATGAGCTCGTCTTTTGGCCATGCAGTAAGAAAGAGAATCGAACTGAAAAGGTCAAATACTAGAAAGATAAAAATGCATGCTGCGGCATTTTTTACATGGTGAAGAGCTCATCTTGCAAAAATAAAAAGTGGTCAATAAATCCCCTAGGTCCCTGAAGATCGAGGATACTTTGATAATTAATTCATATAATTTCATTCATGGAGAGAAATTCAATTAATAGAGTTTTAAGCCTGAGTACTTAGTTACCTCCTTTCATGGAGGGAGTGTCCTTTCAATGGATTCTTGTGAATGGGTTCTATAAATAGTCGTCACTTGCAGGAGTTGGAGCCTTTAAATTCATTAAAGAGATCGCCCTTAAAAGAGTGGGGTTGAATAATTATCATTCTTAATGGACATTATAAGTGAGCTCACTCGTTAGAAAATCTTATTTATATTATTAGGCCCCAATTCTCACCTAAAAAAGGGGCCTACCGGCCAACTGACCCGTCCAAGCCCCGACTAAGTTAGGTGCCATCTACGCAAAAACGAGAATGGGTGACAGGCCCAGAGACCCTTTCTTTCCAAGGCAAAGATTGGGGACGAAGTGGTGAACCAAGGTGGTCGTTCGGCCACGCCCTAGCGGGGTATAGCTAGAGGGAACTAACAAAGTAGACCAACACATTCTGGCTTGACTCGGTTAGGAATCAAGTCAGGTCGGAGCAGCCCTTCATACCTCGTGCTCAGGAGGGGTTACCACATTAAGAGTATTAGTAGTGACTTCAATACAAATTTAACTAGGAAATTCACTTTTACAAATCTAGTTAACCACTTTTCAACAATACCAAATAATAGACTTAGTAAATCTGTCATTATTCTATTAAAATATTAATTTTAAATTTTGTATTATAATTATAATTATAATTTGAATATTTATTTATTATTAAAGAATTACACATTAATTTTCTAATGTTCATAATCAAGAACTACTTTTACCTTAAAATAAAAAAAAAAAAAATAAAGTCAAAATTCACCCAATTGCATAATCAATAACTACATTATTACATATCCAAATGCTACATCACCAAGTTTTCCAGGACCTCTCATCTTTTTCTAATTATAAATATATTGTGAATTGTTAGAATATAGTCGGACCGAGGTTTAGAAAATGCAGCATTCCCTAACATATGTCTTTGTATGTGCGTTGCTTGTGTGTGTGAGAGAGAAGCAACAGGTAGCAACGTGGGAGTAGAGGTAGCAGGAAGGAATTTGTTAGTCAAAAAATAATATTTACCCAGCCCAAGGGGATGACCAAATTTAGCTAGTGGATTAATCTTTGACTATAAACATTGTTAATTTGTTGAGTCTATTACAGCGTATTAATTGTGCATCCTAACTATTTTTTGGTTAAAATTTAGTTTTGTTGAGCTCACTACTAGTGCTCTAACTACACCGAAATGCCCTCTCAATGGACATGCTCATGTCAGGTCGTGCTGACCAGGAAGCTCAAGAGAGTTACCGCATTAAGTGATGCGACGTGCCTCCTCAAAGGGGGTGCCACTCTCAGACTACCTAGAGCAGGGGAGGCTATGCCAACCTCCATACGAGATACAAAAAAGGAAAAAAGGAGTCAAAAGGGGTATACACACACACCCTCTCTCTCCTTCTCTCTTCTTCCAAGAAAAAGAAGAGATTAAGCAATAAAAAGGATCCAGTGAAACTAACTTAGGCAGAAGGCGACACCCGCAAAAACCCCGAGCTATCATCAACATACACAATACTCATTTTATATCTCAATCCATCTCTGTTTATCAAATATTCAATTTGAATATTGCATAATTGGAAATTTTATTGTATATTCAAATATATATTTGAATATGTGTGTGTGTATATATATATTGGTATCTAATTGCTGAGTTCTATTTTCCTTTGCATTTTCTTCTGTTTGTTCTTCTTCTACTCGGTGCGAGTTTGTTTCTTGTACCCTGTGTTCAGGATCGGGTCAGAGTAGCTTAGCTGAATCCAGGTAAGTCCCTTGAGAAGCCTAGGTTGGCGTGTTGGGCAGATAGTGGTTCAGTTGGGGTAGCCTCTCAAACGGTAAGTTCCCAGGTGAGAGAGATGATATCCACCCTGTAGATGGCGGACAAACATAGGCGAATGTGGGGGAGGTCCAACTCCTCAGTTAGTTCCAGGTCGACTATGCCTACTGATATAGTCAATGAAGAAGATTGCTCTTATGGAGAAGAGCTATCTCCTGCTTTGGGATCGTGGAAGATTCCAGAGATTGATCCAGATTCTATTTATCGAACCACTTGGTTTAAAAAGACTTTTTCAAAAACCTTGAATGTTCGAACAGTCGAACAAACTTATAGTATATCAAAATCCCAAGAAAAATGTTTTCTTTTCAAAGAAAAACAAATTTTGGATTATATTTCAGAAGGATATAAGTATATACATATAGGTTCTGTTCAAATTGCTGCTAAACCTCTAACAAGGTTAGGCATCAATGCTTCTGTTCTTTTTTGTTTACGAGATGGCAGATTCCTCAAATTTGAGGACAGCATTCTCGGTATGATTCAATCCTCCCTTTCGGAAGGACCTGTTCATTTTGACTGTTTTCCAAATCTAACTTTGTCTCTAAAAGACAAACATATTTTACAATGTTTGATTTTGAATATACTTACTTCAGGTTATCAAATGCTTTAAGGAAGTCAACCTCTTGCTTTAATTTTCAGGATTTATTATCGTCTTTTAAAAACGAATTTAGATCCAAAAGCCATTGCAAAACCATCTGGAAAACATACTCTCCTGATCCAGAGTAGTTCTTCAGATGTTGACATAAAGGTTCCAAAAAGGATTTATTGGGAAGATATAACCCTTCCCACTGAATGGACTTTGGAACAAGAAATACCCATGCTCCCTCCTAGAAATATTGTTTCGGATGCTAATGTTGATATCATCCAACAGTATTTGAATGGAACTGTTAAAATTTCTTTTAATCGATCCGAAGCCCCTAGTAGAAGAAGAAATTCTTTTGTCGGCTCTAGATCTAGCCTTATTGATACTGATCGAAAGAATCCAAGGGATGATGCTAATCTCAATCAGTTCCTTGAAGATTCAGTGCGAACAGTTCAACCTGTTAAACCTGCTTTAAAATTGAAAGGGCTTTCTACGTCCTCTCAAGTTACTTCTGCTTTTTACACTGCACAAGGAGCAGCTGGTTCCTCTAACCAGGGCATAAATGATGAAGTAGACAAAGAAGATACGTCTTCCATGTCACCAACAGCTTCAGATATGCAAGCCCCTGTTGCACCTGTTCATCATAGTTTAAATGTTTTAAACAAATCTTTTGAAATTGATTTACCTTCTCTTTTAAAAGATTTTGCTGCACCAGAAAATAAGCAAAGGCGTAAAGCCTATCTTGCAAAATTTTCTGATACAGAAAAACAACGTGTTAAACGTAAATGGAAGGAAGAGATGAATAGGCTTCAACAGCATATTTCTCTTCTAGACTTTGCGGAGAACACTTATGTTTCTAAAAATACTTTAAATGTTGTTAAAAATGAATTTGTCCAAGAAGAAGGAAGGACTGTCATCCAAGCCAGTCATCCTCCTTTAAGGTCTATTGTTATTCCTATTAAGGGAAATGAAGTAATTGCTTCACCCTTTAAACTTTCTGATACTGTTTCGAAAGATCCGGAAAAGGACAAGATTCTGAAAGAAGCAAAAAAGATTATTTCTCAAAACAATTTTGCGAATCTTGCTCTCCATACGATCGGAGAACAGTTAGATCGGATTGAAGAAAAGGTTGAAAAGCCTATTTTTACTTCAAACCCTGTTTTTAAAACAGAACATCCTTTGAACTTCTTCAAAGATCAGCCCAAGAAAAAGATTGAAAAACCTTTGATCAGTTTACCCGAAGAAAGGCCTAAAGTAGATTTTCAAAACCCTCAGGCCAAAACTTTGGAAAAAATTGACCAAATGATTGCTGATCTAAAGAAAGATCAACCCACCACTAGCACTCTTAACAGTAATGGTGATGGTGTTGTTCTTGAAGAAACTTCGGGAGACTCTTCTAACGACGAATCTTCTGAAGACAAGGATATTGATTTAATTGAAAAGAATTTTCAAAACCTGGAAATTGCCAGATTTTCTTCAAAAGGACCCATGCCCATGAGTTTGACGAAAAACTGGTACTCCAGACCTACACCTCCTGATTTACAGTTTGAGGAGAAGGTTTTCCAGAACCAATCTTCTTATTCTGCCGACAAAGTTTACGAATGGAATATTGATGGGTTCTCTGAACAAGAAATCATTAATACCATGAGTAAAATGTCTATGGTTGCAAATGCTTATATCAACAATAACATTAGGCAACCAGATATTGTCAGGATTTTAACCCAAGGTTTTACTGGTGTTTTAAGAAATTGGTGGGATAAGTACCTCACCAACGATGCTAGGGAAACCATCCAAAATGCGGTAAAACGCAATGAGGAAGGGTTACCTATTTTTAACGAGGAAATTGGGATGTCTCATCCTGATGGAATCAATACTTTGATTTATACTATTTTAAAACATTTTATTGGGACACCATCCAATATAACTAGCCGCGTTAGCGACCAGTTGAATAATCTTAGATGTCGTCAGATGTCTGATTATAGATGGTACCAAGATGTTTTTATTTCGCGAGTAATGCTTCGCGATGATAGTCAGAAGCCTTACTGGAAGGAGAAATTCATTGACGGATTACCTCGTTTATTTGCTTATAAAGTCAAGGAAGAACTTACTAATGCTTCTGCGTTACTTAACTATGAGGATTACACTTATGGTGATATCTTCAGTATTGTTAAGAAACTTGGCATTAGTATGTGTCATGATCAAAGAATGCTTCGTGAACAAATGAGGAATAATAAGAAGGCCAAGTACGAAATGGGCACTTTCTGTGAACAGTTCGGTCTTCCTAATATTGCTCCATCCAGAAAGAAGCACAAAACTTATAAACCTCATGGTGGTTTCAGGAGAAAATCTCGTGATGAATTTTATAAAAAACCTCACAAAAAACCCTTTTTTAAATCGTTTTCCAAGAAAAAAGATGTTTCTTCAGGAAAATGCTTTATATGTGGCAAGCCTGGACATTTCGCAGACAAATGTCCCAAGAAAGCCCAAAAAATCAAGAAAAAGCTTAATCAGTTGGACATTGGTAACCATGATAAAGAAGAGCTATTTCGACTCCTAGAAATAGAATCGTCTTCATCATCGGATACTCTTGAAATCAGTTCTAGTGATTCAGAATATCACTCTGAAACTGATAATCATGAACCATCTGACTTAAAGCTGGGTTGCAATTGTAATACCACTTGTTGTAAGACACCAGGAAAGACAATCAATGTCTTGACTAAGTCTGAAGAACAAGAAAACCTATTGCTAACCCTTATTTCCCAAATTACTAATCCTGAGCTTAAAGAAGAATATCTTCTAAAGCTGAAGAAGGTAATGGTCCGAAAGGATCCAGAACCCTCTAATCAAAGGATTAATTTTCAAGAAACCTTGGAAAGATTTTCAAAGAAAAAATCCAAGGATATTTCTGTTTCTGATTTACAACATGAAATAAATTCTGTCAAAAAAGAAATTGTAGAACTCAGATCTGAAATAAACAACCTCAAATCTGAGAACGAAGTTTTAAGACAAGAATTTTTATTAATCAAGATTGACAAACAACTTGATCAGGATATTCCTTCTGACAATGAGCAAACTGAGGCTGGTTCTAGTCAACAGGATATTCCTGCCGACAACCAGATTTGTTTAATTCGTCATACCATTCCTCCTAAATGGTTTTCACGTGTTAATATTATTGTTGCTCATGATTTTCAATTCTCTGTTGTTGCTATGATTGATTCCGGATCAGACTTGAATTGCATTCAAGAAGGACTCATTCCTAGCAAATATTTTGAAAACTCAACCGAAAAATTATTCTCGGCAAATGGCTCAAAGATGACCATTAATTATGAGCTCAATAATGCTCATGTTTGCCAGAATAATATTTGTTTTCGGATTCCCTCTGTTTTGGTCAAAAACATGTCTGATAAAGTAATTTTGGGAATCCCTTTCATATCTTCTTTATATCCCTTTATGACTGAAAAGGACGGTATCACTACCGACCCTTTTGGACAAAAAGTAAAATTTCATTTTGCTTCCCGTTTTGAAATTGATACGGATAAGAGCAAGAAATCTTTGTTTATTGCAAAACAAAAACATTTGAATTTCCTCCAACAGGAAATCAAGTATAAAAAGATTTCTGAACAATTATCCTCTTCTCTTTTGATTTCAAAAATTGAAGATTTCAACAAACGTTTAATAACAGATGTTTGTTCGGATTTACCTAATGCTTTTTGGTATAGGAAGAAACACATAGTTTCTCTCCCATACATTAAAGGTTTTGATGAATCCAAAATACCAACCAAAGCCACTTCGGTTCAGATGAATAGAAAAACTCTGGATTATTGCAGAAAGGAGATACAAGATCTTCAAGATAAAGGCATTATCAGGAAAAGCAAGTCACCGTGGTCTTGTCCTGCCTTTTATGTCCAGAAAAATGCAGAACTAGAACGTGGTACCCCTCGTCTAGTTATCAACTACAAACCTTTGAACAAAGTCTTAGAGTGGATTAGGTATCATATTCCCAATAAGAATGACTTAATTCATAGGTTGAGCGATGCTGTGGTCTTTTCCAAGTTTGACCTTAAGTCTGGTTTTTGGCAAATCCAAATAGCCGAGTCAGATAGGTATAAGACTGCTTTTGTTACCCCTTTTGGTCATTTTGAGTGGAACGTCATGCCTTTCGGCCTTAAGAACGCTCCCAGTGAATTCCAAAATATCATGAACGATATCTTCAATTCATTCTCTGCTTTCACCATTGTCTATATCGACGATGTTCTTATTTTCTCTAAATCTATTGATGAACATTGGAAACATTTGAATTCGTTTCTTGACATCATTAGACTCAATGGTCTTGTTGTTTCAGCAACAAAAATAAAATTGTTTCAAACCAAGATTAGATTCCTTGGTTATGACATCTCTGAAGGCAAAATCAGGCCTATCCAAAGAGCTATCGAATTTGCTGACAAATTCCCTGATGTCATTCTTGATAAAAAACAATTGCAGAGATTCTTAGGATCTCTCAATTATGTTGCAGATTTCTACAAGGATATGAGGAAACAATGTCGTCCTTTGTTTAAACGACTTCTTTCTAATCCTCCTCCTTGGACAGAAATCCATACAAATTTAGTAAGGAAAATCAAAGCACATGTCAAAACTCTTCCGTGCCTTGGTATCCCTACTTCTGATTCTTTTAAAATAGTTCAAACAGATGCCTCAGACATTGGTTATGGTGGCATTCTGAAACAATGTGTTTCACCAGGTTCGTCTGAACAAATTGTTCGCTTCCATTCTGGAACCTGGAATTCTGCACAAGAAAAATATAGTACTGTTAAAAAAGAAATTTTGGCTATAGTACTATGTATATCCAAATTTCAATATGACCTTTTAAACCAGAAATTTTTGGTCAGAATTGACTGCATGAGTGCTAAATTTGTTTTAGAAAAAGATGTTAAAAACATAGCATCAAAACATATTTTTGCACGTTGGCAAGCTATTTTAAGTGTTTTTGATTTTGACATTGATTATATCAAAGGCACACAAAATTCTATCCCTGACTTTCTCACCCGTGAATTCTTGCAGAAACCCCATCATGGCCAGCAAGAAGAAAACAAGAGAGAGAGAGAAAAAGGTGAATCCACCACCACCAATGCCCAGTATAAACCTCATCAAGAATGAGGCTGGATCTTCTACTACTGGTGCTGTGTCTTCAGCACTAGAACTTGTCAACAGATTCAAGCCATTAGGCAAACCTATACAGCCACAGACATTTTCGTCTGCGGTCACTACTACTTTTGACCCATATGCAAAAGCAATTGAGTCAAAAAACCAAACTGCTATTGTTCCTCAGTTTTTCCTCCCAAAAGGAAAATCTGAATATCTGAAAAAGAATTTTGCTTCATATCTGTTCCATATTGAGCCTAACAGCACAATATATACAGATGTTTTCAAAATTTCTTCCTCTTATTTCCCTACTTTTTTCCACTGGATTCCTGAAGATTCCTCAAAAAATCTCCAGTATTACTCCAGTATTTTAATCCAAACAAATTCCTTGGTTATCAAACCTATTTATGACAAGGTTGATACCAACAAATTAATCTTTCACAGTGCCTATATCCATCAAGTCATTACTCAAGCAGAATGGGGAAACCCATCTTCTTCCAAACGACTTGCTCAAATAGACACTCCTGTTTCTTATTTTGATTACATTGATGCCTGGAAGAGGTTCATGTTCTTCCAGACTCCTGACATGAGCCACTCTTGGTTCATCAAATTTGATATCAAATTCAAAGGAACTCTTCCACTTTGGTTCATTCAATGGTGGAACCAATATGGATTAATTCCAGAGAATCTTCCTGGTCAGCTCTTTACAGCTTACCAGAACTATTCAAAAATTGTTGATTCAACCTTGGATCAACACTCCAAAAAATTTCATCATTCCTTGCATTTCTGTAAAAGATACCACCTCCCGTGGATCTTCAAATGGAATTACGAAAGAAATGGTGATGTTATGACACGAGTTTATTTCACCAAGTGGTGGGATAAATTCGCAAACACTGATAAAATTGTTGATTTACTGATAAAGGATTTTCCACAAGCTGCACCTAATCTGCAGGACAAAAGAGAATTTCCCAAGATCATGGCTGGACCATCCAATGCTCCTGAATATCCTTTAATTCAGGCCCCTGCATCTCCAACAAAGTCCGGGGGGGTAAAGGACAGTTCATCCTCCAAATCCTCTAAGTCTAAAAAGAAAAAAGACATCTTTGACGGACTTAATAAAAAGGATTTAATCAACATATTAAAAGAATCACTATCAAAGTCTCAAAGCAAATCTGAAGACGAAGATTCAGACACTGCATCAGAGGCTTCCTACAGCAATGTCTTCGGTAACTCTGGGTTCTACTCAGAAGAAGAATAATTGCTACTTGACAAAAGAGACTAATGACAAGTCCCTTTTGACAGACTACTACCTGAAGACCAAAGAAGACCTACTGACCGGTCTCCTTTACCAAAATTGTCGTTTTGTGCCGAAAGCAGCAACCGCAGCCAGACACAATCATGACACCCGTGGTTAAACAGTACTGACACTGTTCACTCACGGACTTACTTTTACTTTTTGCTTTACCCGTGATTAAACAGTAATGACAGCTGTCATTCACGGATGCTTTGTAAACAGGGACTCCTTCCTCTATAAAAGGAGTCTCTCATTTCATTCTTAGGCAGAGATCTTTTTGGAGAACAATTCCCTTGTAAGTTCTGCCTACCTTTTCTCAACCCTACCAAGAGCAAATAACGCTCTACCTTGTGCCATAACTCTATAATTATTTGAAAGTTAATGAATATGTTTATGTTCATTTACTTGTTAAATTTATTTTTCATATCATACATGCATATGGTCGGTTCTACCGCCTGCCTTTAATTGTGCATCCTTATCAATTTCTCCTTTCCTCCAATTCCGCTGTATTTGTTTTTCGTCAAACTCATGGGCATGGGTCCTTTTGAAGAAAATCTGGCAATTTCCAGGTTTTGAAAATTCTTTTCAATTAAATCAATATCCTTGTCTTCAGAAGATTCGTCGTTAGAAGAGTCTCCCGAAGTTTCTTCAAGAACAACACCATCACCATTACTGTTAAGAGTGCTAGTGGTGGGTTGATCTTTCTTTAGATCAGCAATCATTTGGTCAATTTTTTCCAAAGTTTTGGCCTGAGGGTTTTGAAAATCTACTTTAGGCCTTTCTTCGGGTAAACTGATCAAAGGTTTTTCAATCTTTTTCTTGGGCTGATCTTTGAAGAAGTTCAAAGGATGTTCTGTTTTAAAAACAGGGTTTGAAGTGAAAATAGGCTTTTCAACCTTTTCTTCAATCCGATCTAACTGTTCTCCGATCGTATGGAGAGCAAGATTCGCAAAATTGTTTTGAGAAATAATCTTTTTTGCTTCTTTCAGAATCTTGTCATTTTCCGGATCTTTCGAAACAGTATCAGAAAGTTTAAAGGGTGAAGGACTCCTTTTATAGAGGAAGGAGTCCCTGTTTACAAAGCATCCGTGAATGACAGCTGTCATTACTGTTTAATCACGGGTAAAGCAAAAAGTAAAAGTAAGTCCGTGAGTGAACAGTGTCAGTACTGTTTAACCACGGGTGTCATGATTGTGTCTGGCTGCGGTTGCTGCTTTCGGCACAAAACGACAATTTTGGTGTTAGGAGAGGGCAGCGAGGCCCCGCCCCAGGCCACCTCGCCCCACCCTGCCCCTGCCTGAGCAGGCCAGCAGCCCAGTCTACCGAATGCGGGGGTAGGGTGGCCCACCTGCATCTGGGCACCCTTGGGGCAATGGGTTGGGCCCCCATCCGCCTTTCCCCAGCCCTGCACCTCATATATATATGTATATATATAATTATACACATAGTAAAACGACGCTATTTTGGGTAACATTAAACGCCCCGCCCTGCCTCCTCGACTCTCACTCTCCCACACCCCTCTCTCTTTCTCTCAGACCCTCTCTCACAATCTCGCACCCTCACCATCACCAACGTCATTGCCAAGTGTCCTCTACTGCATTTCTGTAAGTTTCTCCAATCCCAAGCCATTTTTTGTATATATTTCAAATTGTGTCTTAATGTGGAGAATGTGATTGATGAATGGAGTTGGAGGATGCGATTGTGATTTGTTTGTTGTGGAGATTTGTATGATTTGTGTGATTGTGAGATCTATTACTGAGTATCTCGGGGTTTAATCTAAACCCCTAAATTAGTTTACGGTTTCAGATTGAAACCCTAAATTATGTTTGGGATTTCAATATTGAACAAATAAGATTTCAGTTTTGAAACCCCTAATTTAATTTTGTAATCCATTTTGGGGTTTAAATATTGAAACCCCTAAATTAAATTTGGGATTTCAATATTATATTGAAACCCCAATCTGTTTTGTGGTTTCAATATTGAAACTCCTTGATGTTCATGATTATATGATTTTAATTATTGTGTGATTTTGCATCATGCCATCATGTCAAGTTTTTACTTTCCAATAATATTACTATAATATTGTTTTTGCTTATAATATATTGTATTATTACTTATACTCAAATTTAGTTGTTGTATGGACAATTTCGACAAATGCCCCTACATCTACATCAGCCACAATATGACTTCGTAGTTTGATCCACCATTACCATTGGTTTGTATAATTGTTCTCTTATTTATTCTTAGTATGTATATAATCTTTGTAATTCTAATTAGTTTTCCTGAATTTCTTTTCAACTTTTATAGTCTCATTGTCACATGCTCAATCCCAATGATCTCAATCTCATCTTGCTTTGTAATTTGAACTTTTTCACATATTTATATAATATTTGTATTTAAAATTTTTTTCTTATTTTGTTTTTCATGTTTTATAGTCTCACAACCTCACTTGTCCAACCATAATCCAAATATTCCAATAATCTAATATGCAATCCCTGATAGTCTCACTTGGATTGTACTTGTAGTTTTATATTTTTAACCTTTTTACATATTATGTATATATTGATTATAATTCTAATCATTTTTCCTATTAATGTTTCAGATTTTATAATCTCACAGTGCCACTTGCCAAGCACCCCCCCCCCCCAATTCCAATATCATGATACAAAGTCATCTTGCTACCTATAATTTGTAATATTGTAATATTATTCATTTAAATTATTTGATAATTTGTAAAATTTTATATTAATTTGTAATATTGTTAGATTAATTTGTATTATTCTAATAGCTTAGAATACTTATATTTTTATGTTATATGGTTTAACAACCTTTGTTTCATTTTATGTTATATGTAAAATATAGTTTTTAGTTATTTTTTTTAGAAGATTTTCTTTCTTAAATATAAGCTCAAAATGGCTTAAAAACAGGTTTTGGGCATAGTGGGCCATGGGCCCATTTGGGCCAAAATAGGGGGCGGACGGACTAGGGATCCAAATCTACCCCCGACACCCAGATGCGCCCCCCACCAGGGCGGGGCGAGGTGCAGGAAGTGGGCGTCCTCGCCTCAAGTGGTGTGGGTAGCACCCCTATCTTATGTTCATGACATAATCAATATCTTCGAACGGAATGATCGGATCTTGGGTTGAAGACTTACCCTTTAGGTTGGGGAAGGGCCATACTTTTATTTTTGGATGGGGTGAGTGTCTAGAATAAGATTAAATAACAAGTTGTCGTCCTCGAATGATAGACACACTGTTACATACCAAAATACTTGGGCGTCATGAGGGGTGATAATTTGTGTGAATGCAAGAAAATGAAACAAAGAAATTATACTTTATGAAATTAATGTTTTATTAATAAAGTATATAATAAAGTTTAGAATTGAAATTAATTGTGAATTGATGCATTATGTTTATTGCTTTTACAATTATTGTGAACTTAATTTGTTTCCCATTATGAATATTTTTTTTTTGTTTTAAAGTTTATGCATAAAAATAAAGAAGTGCAAAACTCAATGCAATGACATATCTAATTAACAGCAATGCTCCCGCTATATTGTAAACGAATTTGCAAGGAAAAAAATCATACCACAAATTTCTATAAGATTTCATGATACGGCAAGACCATGATATGGTTGAACATCTTGGTAACCCTAAAAGATAGGAAATGGGAAGCTAGGGGTGTTACATAGGGACCAATATTTTTTTTATTTTTTTAAGAAGATGATGGTATCCCAAGTTTATTGAAAGCCTTCATTTGTGGCGGAAGAAAACCGTGATTACAAAATCGACACCTAGGGGTTACAAATATATTTAAAAAGAAGACCCCAACCCAGGCATCAAGAAGACTAAACATCCTTTAACCTCAATACAATCTAAACTAGAAACGAAAAGAAAAAAAACACTGTAAAGAAACAAACGACATAAAACAACCTGCAAAACAAAGTTAGTACACACAAACAACCAAATAAAGCCAAAGGTGCATCAAAACATAGAAAAACGGCTAAAACCGTATATGTGGTAAACCCAGTTTGTCAAGCCGAATAAAACCCTTCAAAAGACGGGGAAGATCCCGATCATCCTGATAACAAATATTGTGCCCATTTTCCCCCTAACGTGCTAGAAAATCTACAGCTTGATTACCCTCACGAAATTGATGTAGCAGTTAAGCCCCTCAAATACCACACAGTACACTTACCACTACGGAGCCAATCTACAACCGACTTGGAATCATTCTCGATAATAATGTTAGCTAAGTTAAGCTTCTTACAAAGAGTAATACCTTCCCTAACTGCCCTAACTTCGGTTGCATTATTAGTGCCAATTCCAAAATGAGCCGAAAAGGCCCCCTTAACTCTCCCTTTCTCATCCTAGATCACACCCGCTCCACCACTTCTCCCCGGATTACCACGACAACTGTCATCACAGTTTAACTTGAACCACCCCTCAGGTAGTTTTTGCCAAGTCACTAGTTTATGATGCCTAATCGAAACAGGTGTAACCTTAAGGTCAAGAGATGAGAAATTGCTCCTCAGCTAGTGACAAAGTGCCTGACTTTTTTAATGCACCCGCTAGCCTATGTAACCAGAACTTAACTGCAAACCAAACACATTGAGCACTCTGAGGTTGTCCCTCCATCCTAGCCTTACACCTACTATGCCAAAGTTTCCAAGTAATTAGACATGGCACCATACCAACCAAAATCCCTTTAATAGACGATTTTTTTGCACAAGCAAACCAAGACGAAGTACGAGCCCACCAAGTGACCGTCTGCATGCACGAGACTCTGAAAGCTATACTAGCAAACTCCCAAACTTGTCTGGCCAGATCCCTAAAGCAAAGCACGTGGTCTAAAGTCTCACACTGTTTTCTCTTATAGCAATCACAACTAGAAGCAAAAGCGATCCCCCTGTGTTGTACTCTGTCATCAACAACAAGGCATTTAAACCTCGCTTTCCAAGTACAAATAGAAACCTTCTTAGGAATGTTATTATGCCATATCTAATCCATCCAAGGAACCAACTCACCCTTAACCCAAATAATCTCCCAAGAACTAGAAGCCATCAGTATTAGGCTTCCAAATAGAAATATCCTCTCCCCCCTTCCCAACCACTATATTGGAAGCAATGTGGGCTGCCATGTTCTCCCCAACCAAGTCAGCCAACATGTCAAAATCCCAATTATTATTCAGCCAACAATCCTTAATTTTAAGATCTTGATTTTGGACCATATCCACCATATCTGAAAGGGGTCCTGAAGCTAACCAACTATCATACAAGAATAAGGAGTTTCCACCTCGAATCAACACTTTAGCATTCTCACAACCCTAAGGTAAAACATAAACCATAGCTCTCCAGAAATTTGATCCCTTCGGACTAGCAGTCGACACATGTTTCCACTTAATATACTTAGAACGAAAAAAAGAAGTCCATAAATTGTCCACCGAAAGGAGGCGCCAAGCCATTTTCATATGAAGCGCACGTTGGACCTCTTTTAAATCCCTAATGCCTAGGCCTCCCTCACTAGTGGGTTTGCAAATCTTACTCCAAGCTCTCCATTTAGATCTAGGCAAACCACCTACAGTTCCCCAAAAGAAGGTCGACAAGATTGAATTAATATTTTGGATAGTGACCAAAGGGACATTCATCACTGCAAGAATATGGATCGCCATAGAAGATAAAACATGACGCAATAATATAAGGCGCCCTCCCTGCGATAGTAACTTATACTTCCAACCAATCACTCTTTTCCGAACTTTTTCCACAAGAGGATCCAGAATTCTTGCCGTAATTCTACCAGAGACCAGAGGCACCCCCAAATAAGATAAAGGAAATTGGCCAACATTAAAACCCATAACTCTCACCAAGTTGCTCACCCTAGTAGCATTTATCAACTCAGAAGGAAAAAAGGTTGATTTTTCCTTGCTCATTAATTGACCAGACCACTTCTCGTACATCCCCAAAGTATTCATAAGCCATTTCACCGATCTCTTGCTGGCATTTACAAAGACCAAAAGGTCGTCAACATATAATAAGTGAGAAATAAGAGGAGCTCCTTTAGGATGGTAAAACCTTTTAATACGTCCCTCGTCGAAATTCTTCCGTAAAGCCTAGTCAACACCTCCTCCATTAAAATAAACAAGTAAGGAGACAGATGATCGCCCTGACTTAAACCACGGGAAGGTTTAAAGAAACCTTATAAGTCTCATGCATCATCACTGAATACCAAGGTGATTGGATACACTATCCAACCAATCTACAAAAATTATTCGAGAAACCTAATGTGACGCCCCCAAATTCCGCTTGAGATCGGACGGACATTTGAAGCATCGAGACATGCAACACAAGGTTACCTGCCCCCGTTCATGACATATAAGATGCAATGTTCCTAACATGCATCTAGCATTATGCAATATTCGCAGAGGATAATTTTTTTTTTCTTTAGCAATACTATGCACCAAACTAAAATATCCCAAATACTTAAAACATACTTCATACTTAACGACATACTAAACAACTAAGATCACAACAATAGTCCCTATGGTTGTGATCAAAAGAGTGTTGGAGATTGAACTCCACAAATACAAATAGTAATCTGAGGTAACTACTATACTACCATCTATGTCGCACCGTCGCTTAGTCGACCGTTTCCAATTGGTTGATTCCCGATTCTCCTTCAGATCCTGTAACAAAATCTACCATTCGGGGGGAATGGTAGTTGGGACTACCACAGTAAGATTTGATTACAAATCTCAGCAAGTTAACAGAAAACTTCCACACAGGTTAATGATGCATGCATGGCAGTAAAAACATGAATGCATAATCAAATAAAAAATAATCATAGCATAACTTGACATACAACATAACATAACTGACATAACTTAAACTGAAACTGAAGCTTAGCATGAACATGACTTGAAACATAACATGGACTTGAAACATAGCATGAACGTGAACTTGAAACATAACATTGACTTGAAACATAACATGAACGTGAACATGCATAATTTGAATTTGAACTTGAGCATGGCATAACATAAATGTGAACTTAGATCATAACGTAAACGTGAACATAACATAACATGAACTTGAAACATATTATTACTTTATGGGATTACCATGATTGCATGAACGTAAACTTGAACATAACATAACGTGACACATGACTTGAACGTGAAATGCATGAACTTGTAATTTTATTCAATATACTTAATCATAAAGTGACCATATGGGTGCTACACAGGTCCCCTTAAGCCGTGTGTCCCTGCCGATTACCGCATCACATCACAGGTGTCTATACCAGCTATGAGTGCGTTAATACGTACTCCACAGTTGTTATGGCCCCACGTATCCTACGTGTCACAATTGCTGTGTCTCACGTAGTGTATGCTCCACAGTTGTTATGGCCCCATAATTTATGCTCCATAGTTGTTGTGGCCCCATGACTTATTTGTTTGTGCCACACTTGCTGTGGACACACGTAACATAATGTGTGGCACTATCGGCGTTAGTGCCTGGCGCACTCCGGTGACCAGCTAATTAGGCCACATTCGCAACTTGTTGACTGTACTTCGTCCACCCAGGGAATTTCACACCTATTTAGACACTCCAGTGTGAACAAAGGAGTTCTACTAGGATATTACCCTATCCTGACGCTTAGGGTCGTGATTGACATGAATGACTTAACTGGCATACATGACATTTCGTAACGTGACGTAACATGAACGTGACATAAAAGACATAAATCCTGACGTAGCATAACGTGACATGAACCTAAAACGATAAACATGACATACTTCGAGACATAAATGTAACATAGAACATTTCATAACATAGCATACATGTAACATGCAACATTTCGTAACATAGCATACCATATAACATACACCATTTCTTAACATGGCGTAACATGTGACAGTGAATATTACGTGACATGAAATACATGTAATAGATGGCATACTTACATGACATACTTGCAATGTATAGCGATACGTGACATAATATCTTGTGTAACAGATGAAGAATTCATGACAGAATAAATTCTATGTAACAGATAAATATGTAATGACTTGACATGGCACATATGATAACATGCATACATACTCTTTAGTTCCCTTACTTATCACTCATACACATTACACTGATAGTAAGTTAAAAGCTAACTTACCTCGATCGTCGCGTTCTACTAGAATAAAGCGCGAAACACGAGGAACTGTAAGAGGGTATTCTAAAAGTTAGAAATTAATTACTAATAATTAGAAATGTGAAAAGAGACAACTTAGAGTAAAATTATCATTTTATCCTCTACATGTGGGCAAATGACCATTTTACCTCTAACTTAAGGATTTGACATCCTAATTCTAAAAATTACCAAAATTTACATTTCTCATGTAAATTTTGTTCCAAACTCAAATATCAATTCAAAAAAATTTAAAACCAATCACAACTATGAAAAACTCACTATGGCCGAAACCTACATAGGTCATTTATCTTGATTCTGGTTGCAATTCTTTCAAGTTTCACAACTCATGAATAAACCAAAATCTTGTAACAAAGATCTTCCTATCCTAAGTTTAAAAACACACTTAAAAAAATATCCATTAAGAAAAAGCTAATTATCAACACCAAAATTTTTAACAAAAAATAAACCTTAAATCACAAGTTTTGACCTTAATAAAAACATATCCAAGAATTCTAAAAAATCAAATCTTACTTCTAACATATTCATAACGTCATCCTAAGATCAAACATGCTTTAAATCATCAAACAAAACTCACCAAAAATCACAAAACAACACTCGGAGTTTTTGGTTTTAAACTTAGTCCAAAACAGAAACTGTTTTTCCCAACTAACTTTGATCAATCTCTTGATCTATGGCTTAAAGACATGTGATCTTCAAACTAACACATCATATGGTTTAAAAATGTGTCCTAAAGAAGATCCAACCATAAAACTTAAAATCACATGGCTAAAATTTAATAAAATATGGATCTAACTCAAAAACATCAAATATTAGGCCTAACCGAAATCCTCTTGCATAGAAAATCATATCTTTAAAAATAATACTAAATATCTTCGAAATAACATCCTAACATGTATATAAGAGGCTTAGAATCATCAAATAAAAATATCAAAGCCTTTGGAATAAGATTAAACCACGAAATATTCAAACTTTTACAAAACAGAAACTGTTTTTCCACTTCCAGTTTTCAAGTTTCTAACTCTAAGAAAATATATCATCAAAAGCTTTATGCATGCAACAAAACCTCAATGACCATTCATAAACACATGTTAACAACACTCTATAAAATTTTCTGACCAAGATATGTCCATTAGCTTGGTCAAAACTTCCAAAACATAACATACTCTCCAGTTTCACGCCCAGAATGACCTTTCCATGGTTAAAAATACTTTTGACTGATCAAATGAGAATTAAATGAGACTAATAAGATATCCACGAAACTAGACTCAAAGACGAACAACTTATGTGAAGAAAGTATTGTGCTAAAGTACTCAAAAAGGGTCCAAAATGGCCACGCAAAAAGACCCAAAAATCTGCCCGAGAGAGCTCTTTTGGGTTTTCTCTCTAAGAACGGGGTGAAGAAGTGATAAAATGGAATGAAAAGTGCCTTGCACGACTATAGATTCCTGGAGGGGGAAGTTGTGGGCTGGAATGACCCTTGATTGGAGGTGGCTATGTGACATAAAGTGGAGAATAGTGAGAGGAATGGACTACCTGCAGCAGCTGTGAAAGATGGAGGTTGATGGAATGGATTTCTTCTTCACATCAAGGCACTATTGGGTAGGGCTGCAACCCGACCAAAATGCCTAGCATATTGGCCCGACCCGACCCGACCCGTATAAGCAACATAAACACTGCAACTCGAGCCGACCCAATATCGGGTCACCCGTCTTTATATATGCGATGAATATAATGAGTCGCTCTCATAGTCAAAAGCAGCTAACCGTATCCCTAACCTTCTCAGCTGCTTTCTCTTCTCCTTCTCTGTCCGTATTGGCCTTTAGCGAAGAGTTGGTCGAACAGCCACGGTCCTGATCGATGTTATCGTCAACCACAGGAGCCGACGACGGTGCTGGAGCTCCGTAAGAGTCTATGGACCAGTTGGTTGGGATCTCAGGCACCGGGATCGTCTTCCCGAAGAGCTTGATCGCATCATCAGGTCGAGTCCGAGGGACCAACGCGATGATCTTGGGCTTCTTCCACCTGACTTCGATCTTCGGTGGTTTGTGTGGATCTGCATTTTTTTCATGCTTTCTTTATTTGTAGAAGTCGGAAGACTAGTTAATTTTGAGGGACATTGCGGGTTGCTGAGATTTAGCGGGTTGGACGGGTCGAACCCGTGCATCATTCAAACCCATGTTTTTCGGTGCGGGTCAGTTCGGGTCAAGAGAACAGATCGGGTTAGGCTGTTTCTTGCACAGGCCTACTATTGGGTGCAGCCAATGGCAGTGGATGGTCTGCCATGTGGGGGAGGAAACTTCTCCAAGAAGCTTTGCCAAGGTGGCCAATTTCATGGGCCTTGGTGGGCCCAACCAAGTGGGCTTCAATTTGGGGTTTAAAGGGGGTTTGGTTAGGGTTTGAGATGCTATCAAGCCCAAAACTAATTTTTCTTGGCCCAATCAAATTTTCAAGGTTTAAAAGGTTGGATAATGATGTCATAACAAGGATTTTATTAATTAATAGCATGTGGAAGTGATTTAATCAAGTGATTAAATACAATGCTAGAAATCGGGTTAAAAAGGGTTTGGAGACCAACTTTAGGGTTTGGGGAAACCGTTTAGGATTTCGGTTTCAACCAAGCTTTTCGGGTTTCAATTGGATTCCAACCATTTAGGGTGTTGCTAGGGTTGAAACCCTCTTTGGTTTGGCACAATTTGGTTGAACAGATGAAACACAACTTTGCTTAGGTGGCATGATCTCACACCTTGATTCTTTCACAAATCTATCTAATGGTTCCTCTTTGTACCAAGTCTCTAATATTATTCACTATGTGTGGGTAAGATCTTGTCAAGTGTCCAAATAAAACTCCACCAACCTAATTTGGACATTTCACACTGTGATTTTGAAAACACTGCACTGGGTGCGCTTATCGAGGTTACTATTCACTCAAAAAAATTTATAATAAACTTAGTACTAAAAAATTCTGAATATTCATATTAACCTATAGTGAAAATCGTTTAACGAAATTCAACCCCGAAGTGCCCCTAAAAATAATTTCACAATTTTCAATAAACGTTTCGTCCAGAATTATGAAAATAGGCTATTGCGCTATAAAATCATAAATAATCCACTGAGTCTAATGGCGTAGACCATAATGCATTCTGACACTTCTAACTACCTCAAATAATTAAACTCATATTTCTAACACCATAGTGAGTGATAACTCTGACTATGTTGACAGACTAAAACCTGTGCGATTGGTCGATTCGTAAAAACTTATGGGGTTTTCATGAGATTCCTAAAGTCAATAGAAATTCCACCAATGAATTTCTAGTGGGCTGTTACACCTAAACAATCCAAAACCTTCAAAAGAAAGCTCCAGTCTACCCGATCGTAGGCCTTAGCCATATCAATTTTTACTATAATATTGCCCCCACAAGTCTTCCTGTCAAGAGAGTGAACCATTTCTTGGGTGAGAGTAATATTTTAAAAAATGCTCCGCCCAGGTACAAACGCACATTGTTCCATAGAGATCAACTTGTGAAGAATCCGCATTAGTAGGTTGACTATGATCTTCGAGAAAATTTTATAAGCCACCGAGCAAAGACTAATCGGGCGGAATTTATCAAAACTAGTAGGGTCCTGCACTTTAGGAATTAAAACTATATAAGAGGAAAAAAATACCTGGGCAAAGGCGTACCATGAAAGAAATCTATTGCTGCCTCCACAAGGTCAGCTTTAACAATGTCCCAACATGCAATAAAGAAAGCAGAGCCAAAACCGTCGGGACCAGGACTACTGTGTCTTGGGATGGAGTTGAGGGCTTCTTTAACCTCTTCCTCAGAAGGAGTCTTACAAAGGGCATTATTCTCTGCCATCGACACACTGCAACCCAATAAAGGTGTAAGATCCGCCTAGTCCAAGACTGGGCTATCAGTAAGAAACTCCCTGAAATACTCAACAGAACCCAAGTGAACCTCTTCCGGATTTCCCAAAACACGACCATCGGCTAGCTTCATGTGAGAAATCACACTTTTAGATCTTCTTTGATTAATAACTGCATGATTGAACTTGTTATTTTGATCACCTTCAAGTAACCATTTTTTCTTTGCAATTTGAACAAACCTTGTTTCTTCTCTACCCTCCTAGACTTCAAGTTCAATTTTAGACACAAGAAAATCCGCTTCCACCTCTTGCGAATAACCCTCTTGAAGTTGATGTTCCAGAATTCCCACACGTTCCTCCAGAGCCTGAATGTGAAAGTCCACTCTTCCGAAAATGGATTTGTTCCAAGTCCTCACCACCAAGCTTCCCAAGACCACTCGAGCGAACGGGAGACATCCACACCTCTTTAACACAAGGCTAAAAATCTGTATGAGAAATCCACATATTCTGAAACCTGAAAGGATGCGGGCCATACAATTCCTCCATTCTCGTAAAATGAATCACCATGGGGCAATGGTCCGAGGTTTTCCTCTCCAAATACTCAAAGTGGGCCAAAGGAAAGTGGGAATGAAACTCAGTATTTATCAAAGCCCTATCCAACTTTGCTCAACTACGAGACTATCCCTCATGCCCATTGCACTAAGACATGTGTTGATCACTGCTGGAAAGATCTACTATGCCATTCCTGTCCAGGCATCTGTTGAAATCCTCCATAGAGGCCAAGGGTTTAGGATTTCCACCAATCCTTTCCTCATCCCTGCGATAGCATTGAAGTCCCGCACAACTAGCCAAGGGTCCACAACCTGCATACCCTACAGCTCCCTCCAAAGACCCTGATGTTCGACTAGAGTACATTTCGCATAAACGAAAGTGAGTAGAGTTTTTTTATTGTCAATCACAACATAACCAGAGATCATTTGAGAAGAACTGCATTCCTCCTCAAAGGTAAGTGATTCCTTCCAAAACAACCAAAGCTTGCCACCTTTAGCCTCATTACAACAAAACTTTGAAAAACCCAAAAAATATCCCAGACTATGCATTTTATTTTCCTGAGCAAAAGGCTCAGGAATGGCAACCATAGCGATGTTATGCTTCCGAATTAGACTCCTAAGCCTTCTTTTAGAGCTCCCTAACCCCCTTATATTTCATACTAAAAAGGTGTCAATCATAGATTAATGGGTAGTGATAAGTGTACGAAAGTGTACTCTAAATATTCTATTATTGGACTAAAATGCTAAAATGTGAATATAAATTATAGGAATTAATGTGAATTCTTGAATTGAGTTTCCATTTACTTTAGGATACTCATGAGTAGATTTTTATGTTTAATTTTAGAGTCTATCAAAAAGCAAGTCAAAACCTAGTCAAATTCAAAAGACTTTCAAGTGGGCAAGACGTTGGAACAACCTAAAAACTTTCAACGAGTATAGGACTTTTCAAATAATAATAATGATGGGGTTTGAGAGTAATTCAGATCAAGAGAAAAGTTAGTCCGAAATTCGCTAGTAGACAACATATACATATTTTAGTATTTTGATCGTAACGTTTCACTCAAATATCAGATTGATTCGATTCTTGATGCATTGGAAAACTATCTTAAAGAGCTACAAACTTTTCTCTAATAAGAATTTCTAAACTCGAATTCCTGAAGTACGTATGAGGCTGCCAAGATGAATCCTAAAATTTAGACGATTTTGTATGTGGGAATATGAAAATATTATGATTTCTTTCCTACCTTATATAAGCATTTCATTAGCACAAAATCAAGAGTTTTTGAAAGAGGAGGAGTTACAGATCTAGAGAAGAGAAAAATACTATTCTTATTTTTAGTTCTTTCATAAAAAAATAAATCTTGGGTAAAGCCTAGGGTGAAAATTGATTAGTGAAAATACTTTGACTTTATTTCAATTCATATGTTAAGTTTTATTGTTTAAGATTCTAGAATTCAATTCTCCATTTGTTTTGAATATTATAAGTTTGAGACAATTATATTAAATCTTACTATGGTTTGATTTTGTTGAGTTATAAGATTATGAATATATGATTGTGACTTAAACAAGCTTTTCATGTTATTGATGTGATCTTCTGCTGTACTATTGTTTATGAACATAGGGTCGTCTTTAGATCTGATAATTATTTTTATATATAAAAACTGTGGTTTGTAAAGGTTGAATAGATTCTAGAATTAAATTTGAGAAAGTAGATGAATATAATGTCATATCTTCCAATTAAGAATTTGGTGCTATAATTTTTAATTGTGTATATTGTTTGGATTGAAAAAGTCAGAGTATTAGATCCGGTTGATAGAAGTCCAAAGCTTTACTTGCATTCTTATCTGTACCCTAATCTCATTTTAATTACGTACTTTAGGTAGAATTTTCAGATTCTTGTCATATATAATTTGATCTTTTCTTTCAAGCTTGAGACTTGTTGTGTTTCTTCCGACTCCCTGTGGATCGACACCCTGAACTATATTATAACACTGCGTACTAGTTTGGGCGTAATCAGGTAGACACCCACACAGATTTTCTCACTGGCACATTGGAGTGATTTCTCGACCTACCATGGGTTTCCCCATTAGATTCGTAAGCCTTTTCTTTTGCCAAATCCGACATCCTCTCTTGCACATTACTTCGAGCCACCCCACCTTCCACTTCCAAGTTTTCATTAACACCCTTACACTGTCCCAATACTATGGTAGAGCTTGCAGCTGCTAGATGCTTCTCCACATGTTGGACAGATGAGAATACCAGAGTAGGACTTATAGCCGGCACCACATCACACAAAATCTCTTCACAAACCTCTTCTTCGAACATAAGCCCTAGGTCAGCATTATCATCTAATACCCCTGCCATTTTAAATCCCGTCCAGGTCAAAACGATTGTTCAACCACCAACTTCCTTCTCCATTTTGTCTGATTTTTTAGAATGTGAAAATTGAGTCTCACCGACCATCTCTAAAGAGCCAGAAGGAACTGAGATCGTTTGGGGTACGTAAACATCCTCCGCAGGCACTTCCCCTAATTCTCCTATTTCAACAAATTTTTTGGTATTTGTTTATGCCGCATTCGTACCATCAACATTGGTAACCAGCTATTGTAATAACGGTTCAGAGCATACCCGATCCTTCTCTAACACCATACCACTATCTTTCTATGAAACTAATTCTTCTGAAGTTCCATCTCTTCCTCCCTTATGTTTCCAGTTTTTGTTTTCTGAATTTTCATCCCCTGTTTTTTCCCCTGTTTCCTCCACAATACTATCCTTTTTTTCCTCCACAATACCACTGCCCTCCTCAAGAAACACCAACTTGATTGGTCTGCTTGTCTCTGCCCTTCTTGCTGATCCTCCTCCTTTTTTTTCCTGCCTCTATCCTTATCCAAACTTTCTTCTTCTGTTCTTCCTGCTGCCAGTTCAAACCTCCATCTCTTTTACAAGTAAACTCATTATGGCCTTATGTTCTGCATCGACAGCAGTAAGCATGGAGATTTTCATAGATTACCTCTTATAATCGGCTAGAAGCTTGATGGGGGCATACCTATCCAGAACGACTCAAGTGGAGTTTTAGCAGCATCCATATGAATGCAGACCTGTGCTCCATCTGTTTGGGTTGCACATCTTGTGCTATTGTCCCGTCTAATAAAATGTCCCAGTGGTAGTGTGATATTCCGTAGGAAAGCCTCATGATAAAAATTCGGAGGTAGACCTGGTAAAGTGATCCCAACCGGAACCACGGAGGGCTCGTTTTCTTCCTCCAAGGATTCCATTGGAAGATTCAGTAATGCACCCCTGCTACATCACAAGTTTCTCTTGAAAAAGCTTTAATGTAATTAGCTACATTAGAAAAACGGATAAAAACATACCTAGCCTTGAGCATTGCAGACACCACCGACTAAGACTCCAAACCCAACCTGCTTCGGATGAAAGCTCTAATGGTGTCCAATGAAGGTCTTTGCCTCAGGAATTTCATTACTAGAGAAAATTTAAAGGGTTGAGCAGAACGCTCTATCTCCTCTTTTAAGAAAAAAACATACGGCACACCATCGAAAAATATCAATAGTCTTAATAGTATCTCTACCTCTGGGAGCGGCTGAGGGATTTGATTCACCATTTTTGCAAAAGATCTGTGCCCTCCCGTTGGAGTTAAGGCACCATAGGGTGCCTCGACGACTATCAAGCCACACTCGAAGTTCTATCCAGCACTAGCAGAGCAAAAAAGACCCCCTGCCACGTTAGCCCGAGGGGGACCAATTGAGGTGTGATATCCAGTACATTAATCACTAACTTAATAAATAGGTGCTGATTGGATTAACTTCATTAAAAATATAGACATGCATCTTAAATATTATTTTGAAGCTAATAACGCACATATAAATAATATATCTAGTTTACTCTATAATTTTTGCTGAAATTTAGACTTAGTTTGGATAGTGAGTTGAGATGAGAAGAGTTGAAATGATTTGTGAATAATAGTGAGATATTTAAGTTTAGATAAGGGTGCAAATCGGTCGGTCCGATCTGGTGGTCCATCATTTTCCCGGTTCGGATCGGACCGAACACCCATAGGGACTGGACCGGTAGCTATCGATTCGGCCTAATTTTTTTTTATATTTTAAATCAATTAATAAAAAAATTTATTTAAAATATTAAATTAAAATTAAGTGACTTGTTAATGTGGATTATGTAACTAACTAATAAAAAAAATATTTTATATGGTCAATGATAATAAATTAGATGAAAATTACATTATTAATTTATATAATTACTATATAATTAGCTAATTGATATTATATATTAGTTAATTGATATAATATTAACAAGTGTTAATAACATATTTAAAATTTTATATTGTTAATGGTGATAAATTAGTTGAAAATTACATAATAAATTATACAATTATTATATAAATACTATATATAAAATAGATTTTTTATTTTTATTTTTCATTCGGTCCGGTTCGGTCCGAGGTAGAAAAATCATGGATCGGGACCGGACCGAAAATTTTCGGTCCTCTAAAACATGGACCGAGACCGACCGGTTTCAGTCTCAGTCCGGTCCGATCCGGACCAAAACAACCAATTATAATGTTGAGTTAACTTCAAACAAGATGTGGTGCTTATTCATGTTTTACACCCTCCAATTATAAGCTAACACATAGGGAATTTACGTAAAAATTAGTCAGTGCAATGGCTGGGAATCATTTCTCCCTTTTCCCCTTTCTCTTTCGACCGACTCCTCTCCCCTTCAGACTCCTCTCTCCCTTTTATCTTTTGACAGAACCCTCCCTTTTCTCTCTCCTTGTATTGCAGCATACATGAGTTATCATAAGCAACAAATTCACCTTTAAGCAAGAAAGACACCCAAAAAATTCATTCAATTAGAATCTCTAAGCAACAAATTCACCCTCCCAGCCCATACAATACATCCAATCAACTACTTATAGAGCAACAAATACACAGCCCCTAAAATACACCATAGGCATCAAATATTAACCTTACTTATAGAGTAACCCGTTGGCCGACGAAGATCGAGCGGTTGAGTGGTGAGAAAGAGAGTTGAGATGCTTGAGTGAGAGATAGATAGGGGGGAGGGGCATGAGAATCGGACCTTCGGAGGAGAGGGAGAGATGAGGGCTTCGATTCCAGCCTTTGAAAGAGAGAGAGAGAGTATTTTAGAGAGAGAGAGAGACGAGAAGTAAGGGAGATCGACGGGATATGAGAGGAAGGAGAGAGAGAGGGGGGGAGAAGAGAGATGGGTTGGGGGAGAGAAAAAAAGATGAAATTAATTGAGATTCTCTACATACAGTTCTATTATTCAATTTGGTAGAATCCTTACGTGTCATGTGATTATTGGTGGGTGTAAAACAAAGAAACTAACTCATTCAAGTGCTTGCGCCTCCCTAAAATGTTTATGAAGTTTTGAGAAATGAGAGAAAAAAAATTGAATAAAAATATTATAAAGTTAAAGTATTTTTAGAATATAATTTTGTTTTTTAAGATTTGAAAAAGTTGACTTATTTTTTATATTTTGTTTAGAAGTTTGGAAAATTTGAAAAATTGAAATTAAAAAGTATTTGTGTTTGTGATGTTTGGATATTGAGATGAAATAAGATGAGATGAGATGAGAAAGAAACATCTTTCTATCCCAATTACGCCTTAGTGTTATTTTATGAAAAGTAATGCTATGTATAGTCGTGGAGTCCGCAAGTATTGCGTAATTGTTTTGAAAAAAAATTGAGTCTACTATTAAAAAATTAATTAATTTTTTTTTCATGTAAGTCTCGTATTTATTCACTTTTTCAAAAGAATTGTATGACATTTGCACATTTTACAATTACAAATATCATTTATCTTTTATGAAAATAAGTTTCTCCCTTTATATATCTTATTATATATATATATATATATACATATTTATTTATTTAAGAGAGTGGAGCAAGTTCGGGTGAAGGACGTTCCATTGGTAAAATTAAAGAGAAATGCTTGTGGTCTCATTTTGCGTCCCAGCTATAATTTTTACTTTTAATTTAGTGATTAAATAAATATTTTTTAATAATATTATAATATTTTTAAAACATTTAAGGATATAAAAAATATAGAACGTCGGAACAACATTCACAATGATTTATTTATCTTATTATTTAAAAATCATTATCAACCTTACTTTTTTCTATTTTATATACTGACTTTTATAATAAATCATATATTAACTTATTTATTTTTTTCATATTATTTAAATAATTTTTTTAATTTTTTTTAAATATTTCATTTCTACCAATAAATTTTCAAAACACATATATATTTTTTATATTTACAATATATTTTTATATACAAGGTAATATAATTTAGTCTTATACACACAAAATAAAAATATATAAGTCAAATAAAAATTGAAAATAAAATCAAAATATGAAAAAATTAGATAAAAAATATTTTCAAGATATTTTTTAAAAGAAAATGAAATAGAGGTATTTTAAATAATGAACAATAAAAAGAATTTACTTACAAAATCAAAGTAAAAGAAAATAAGAGAGTAAATGAAATATAAATAATAAAAAATATTTATAGCATGAACAGTAGCCGCTAAATGTGATGGATTAGTGTAACAAATTGAATTTTAACTTCCTTTAACAAGAACAGATTGAACTCTCTTTTGAATAATTTTTTAAATGATCAAGTTTATTACGAATTGAAAATTTTTAATTAACCTGTTGCTTAAAAATCTACAGTATCATTACTACGTCTAACCCGCCTGCCATTGATAAAGATAAATAAATTTGTAAGTTAGAAAAAAATATTAAGAAAAAACTCGAAAAATGAGAACAAAACCCATCTAAAACCTCCCCTCCCCTCCCCATTCGGACAATCTATTTCTATGTTCTGCGACACCAATGACGATAATGCTATCATCTCCTCTGCTTCTCCCTCCTCATTCCTTGTTCCTTACTTCGCCCCAATGTCGCCGTTTTCTTTCCTTCAAAACTTTAAGCGTTTCACCCGTTACCGGCGCTTTTGCTCGCAGAAGAATGATAGGCACCAAAGCTTCCTCCTACACCGTCAAAAGTGACCTCGACTCCGTCAACATCGCCGAAGACGTCACCCAGGTTTACCTTTTTCCCCACTAGTTTAACAGGGTTATTATCCCTTTTGGTGGGAACATTGCCATTTGAAGGAATGAATGTATCCTTGGAATTGATAATATTTGTGCTCAGAAAAGTGGTGCTTCTTCGTTTACGGCTTAATATTCGTTTTGTTTGAAAACTCTACTTTTTTTGACCATAGTACTTGTATTTGTCGAACATTCAAAACTATCAACGTCATTGGCTTTGCTCTTCAATTTATCTTGATAGATTAATTTTTTTCTTCAATTTTTCCTATTCTGAAAAATGTGTTCTGTTTATGTATTTTGTGAATAAGTTCAAATTCTGTACACATGGGTCGGAAATAATATCAGTGAAGTGCTGTAAAAAATGTTTCTGGTATTGGAAATTCAGTAACAGTTTGCTCAGACAAGAAAGTGTTGTTGTTATCAATTAAATCTTAATATGTAACTAGTTTTGAAGTGTTAGGGTATGTTTGGACGCTAGGAGTATTTCAGAGTTTTGTGAATAGTAGTGAAATGGTTTGAGTAAAGATGTTTTATTGGGGTTTGGGAAATGAGAGAGAAAAAGTTGAATACAAATATTATAAAATTAAAAAATTGTTTGAATATAAGTTTTTAATATTATTTTTGTTTTGGAGTTTGTAACAGTTGTATTGATTTTTGTGTTTTGTTTTTAAGTTTGTAAAAGTTGTATTATTTTATTTTGTTTGGATAATGATTAGGTAATGATTATATGAAAAATTTGAAAAGCTGAAAATTTAAAATGAATGTGTTTTGTGCTTGAGTGATGCTTGGGAATAAAATTATGAGAAGTTTTGAGAATTTTGAGAATTCTTTGCCTGTCCAAACATGTCCTTAATGTTAGGAAAAACTAATCACGTTTCAAGTTTTTACTAATGTGAGTAAATTTGTTTAATAGTTGATTGGGAGAACGCCAATGGTGTACCTCAACAAAGTTACACAAGGCTGTGTAGCTAATATAGCAGCAAAACTTGAATCTATGGAACCTTGCCGAAGTGTGAAGGACAGGTAATGGCATTTCATGCTGTGTTCAAACTCTTTGTTGGATTATTTACCCTTCAATCCAATCATCTGATGGTACACCATCCATCAGATGATTGGATTCTTTTAATCCATACAACTTAGGGACATGGCTGGTCCTGTAGTAGTTTTCTTTACAAGTAAAGTCGGTCATCTGGTAGCTAATCAAATTATTAATGGAACCAAAGGCTCCTGTTAATAAGTAATAGATGCTTTATGAAAAACTTTGTTCTGCATGTTTCCGACAGTTCCTTATCATCTGATAACTGAAGATACACAACCAACAAACTGACTTTATTGTTACATGTCGACATTTCAGAATTGGTTATAGTATGATATCTGATGCTGAGGATAGAGGGGCAATCACTCCTGGGAAGGTAAGTATTGTCCTGGCTGACGGCTGTAATATGAAAAATTTTGGTATATCGATCAATATGTCTCCTGTTATTCTGAAGTTCCCTTTCAGTTCGTCTTATTTTTGTTTCTGTAATTATGCAGACTATATTAGTTGAACCAACTAGTGGAAATACAGGACTTGGTATTGCTTTTGTTGCTGCAACTAAGGGATATAAACTTATAGCAACAATGCCTGCATCCATAAATGTTGAAAGGAGGGTTCTTTTACGTGCATTTGGTGCGGATGTTGTTTTGACTGACCCAGAGAAGGGTCTGAAAGGGGCAGTAGATAAAGCCGAACAGATTGTTCTCAGCATGCCGGATGCTTATATGTTTCAACAGTTTGATAATACTGCTAATACCAAGGTTTTCTTCCGTTTCTTAACCTGAAAGATGACATTTAAAGTTTTTGTTGAACATAATTACTTTTATAAATTTATATGTAGTATTCCTTTCATAAAATTACATTTTCAGCCATATACTAATGTTTTTTTAACTTGCACCCCAAACTACCGAAGGTCTCAATTTGTACCATTGGTGAAAATCTGACCATTAAGATGAATAAAATTGGGCACCTTGCCCAATTTTAACTGCCGAAACTTTATCAAGGTTGCAAATTGAAACTTTTAGTAGTTTGGGATGCAAAGTGAAAAACATGTGGTAGTTTTGTGGGTGAAATGTTTCCCCCTTATTTTATAGGTAAACCTAAAAAAATATGTCGATACAGGATTGATCTTAAGACCTTACCTTTCTTGGTGTATATATTTTTGATCAGGGTGAGGTCAAAAAACATATATTAGATGTGCAATGGTCTTACACCAAATGGCATCTCCTCCCTCATATACTAGGGCGAGGTGATAGGCATATATGCAAATGTAATGCAATATGATATGATTGAGATTTTATTAAAATCCTCATGCATGAATTACAGGTACACTATGAAACCACAGGGCCTGAGATATGGGAGGATACTATGGGTAGTGTTGACATCTTTGTTGCTGGGATTGGCACTGGCGGCACTGTTACAGGCACTGGGCGTTACCTGAAAATGATGAGCAAAAGCATAAAGGTTGGATTAGTCTTTTCTGAAGAAATTGGAAAATGATTCTTGTGTTTATAAAATTATGTGTTATATATATAGACCAAAATAACTTATGCAGACTTCTTCTCATTCTGTTCTGTTACATTGTTTCTTTCCTCATTTTTTCCCTGTTTTCTGCTTTTTCTTTGGTTTTTCTCTCTTCAGTTTTCACTCTACTCTGGTTCATGGTTTCTGGATATATACACAAGCACAGATACACAGAAAAATAATAATCTTGATTGCACTGACAAATCTTATGATATCATACTGACAGATATTGCTTGCACAGTAAGTAGATTGTTAAAATTTGTTGGTTTATGGTGACTGTTGGTGAGAAAATCACACCAATTTTCATGAACTCTGCACTACTTTTCTACTTGCTTGCCAATGGACTACAGCCAGAACGAAGACACATATTATATACCAAGTCCTTCCTATCTCCAAGATGCAGTAGCCAAAATTTATATAACATATGCTAGAGGTCTGTATTTGGATTTATCTACATTGGAAACAACAGAATCTTGCATTACATGTTTCCTGCCAAAAAGGCGGGGGCGGTGGAGATGAAGGACTTCTGTCCTATCAGTTTGGTTAGTGGGGTCTACAAGATCATTTTGAAGGTTCTTGCCAACCGTTTGAGTGTGGTGAACTTATAAAAAAAAAGAAAAAAAACCATTTGAGTGTGGTGATGGAGAAAATTATATTGAAGTCTCAGAATGCATTCATTAGGGGAGACAAATCCTTGATTCGGTTTTAATTGCCATTGAATGCTTGGAAAGCAAAATTAGAGAGGGAGTTCCTAGCATTCTTGTCAAGCTGGACATGGAAGAGGCTTTTGATCATGTTAATGGGGAGTTTCTTTTATATTTACTTGGGAGATATGGTTCTGGAGTGAAATGGTGTGCGTGGATCAGACATTGCATCTCGATGGTCAGATTCTCCATTTTGGTGAATGGCTCCCCGGCTGGTTTCTTTAATAGCTCTCGAGGTTTGAGGCAAAGGGATCCCTTGTCTCATTTTCTCTTCATACTTGTCATGGATGCTTTCAGTAGAGTGATTGAAGCGGCTGTTGATGGAAGTTTTTTGTCAGGTTTTTCAGTGGGGGACTCTCATGGTAGCTTAAAGGTCTCTCATCTCCTTTTTGCTGTTGATTCCCTTATTTTCAGCGACCCTAATATGGGACTTTTCAGCGACTCTCATCTCCTTCAATTTTATTTTTGAGAAATTCTGAGGGGCTTGTTATCGGACCATAGGTCATACCAAAACTTGATTCTAGACCCATCGCCCACCTCAAACCGAGTGTATCTAGAGAATATCCGCCACCCCTCTTCTTATGTGCTTCTAAAGCCCCACCCCATATGGTCCAATCACCTCATTTGTGCACCATCAACCCCAATCCTCACCAAATCTTGAATCGATGACGGTCCTTCATAAGGCCCCCCTTTCTAATTGGTGCTTCCATAACCATTTTCCCAATAAAGCCCTATTAAAAGCCAAGATATTGCGAATTCCCAAGCCTCCTTCTAAGATTGGAAAGCATACCATGGACCATTTAACCAGATGGAATTTAAAATCATCATTCATCCCTCCCCATAAAGTCACGTTTTAGCTTTTCTATACGGTGAGCCACCTTCGTGGGAAGAAGGAATGGGGACAAGAAATAAGTAGGCAAGTTGGAAAAGAGTGCTTTTGATCAAAATTATCCTTTCGTCTATGGACAAGTACATTCTCTTCCAACTAGCCAACCTTTGCTCCATTTTTTTCAAGAGCCTCATCCCATATAGCCTTTGACTTGAAAGAAGCACCCATAGGGAGGCCAAGATACTTCATTGGCAAGGACAAAGCTTTACACCTTAGAATGAGAGCCAAGTTCTCCACATTAGTAACATTTATCACTCAGACCATCTCTAACTTTTCTAAATTTATGAAGTTCTCCACATTAGTATGAATAAGGGGTTGTTTGGATTGAGAGAGCCTCTCAACTCATCTCATCTCATCTCATCTAATTATTACAACTTTCTCAAACTCCCATACAAAATACAATAAACAATTCAACTTTTTCAAATCCCAAAACAAAAATAATATTAAAAAATAATATCCTAACAATATGTTATTCAACTTTCAACTTTCAACTTTCATTTCATCTCAACTCACTATCCAAACCTCCCCTAAATTAGCCTGCATAACTCCTCTCTTTCCAACTTTATGATCCATCTTAATAGGAATATCATTAGCCTTGACTTCCAGTATCATCTCTTCCTTGAGTAACTTTATTGATATTTATTTGAAGGATATAAGAGCTTTTGGCTCAAAATAAAAAGGAGCAAGGTTTTGTATGTTTGTGTGTGTATGCGCGCTCTTGGACAATATGGGATTTTGGACTGGGTGATTCACTATCCAAACAAATTAGCAGAAACATATACTTTTCTGAAGAACAGATCTTCTGTTTGATGGTTAACTTGAGAGTTTTCATTGTTTCTGGTAGATTTACTTCATCACAAAGGAAATGGGTCATTAGTGACATTGTTATTGTAAACAGGAAATGGCCAAGACATTCTAGTCTGGATTCGTTTATTTAAGAAATATACTAAAGTGAGTAAGTACTTTTACTAAGTCAATTAATGTCACACCACTATAATGGAATTTTTAAGTGGCACGTCTTGCAGGACCTTTAAATTTGAATGGCTTCGTCATATGCCTATTCAATCAGCAAGTGAAATTTAGCTGAAGCAGATAAGTTTTCTCTAAACATATAATGGTTGAAGCAAATAGAAAATGAACATAGTGGTGATTGGCTGAAACAGTTAATGTAGTTTCTTAAAAGCATGTTTGCAACTGTGCTTTCTTATTTCAAAGGGAAGATTTGGCCTTGCCAAGAACATGAATCAATGTCTACTAAAACTTTTTACATTTAAAAGAACTGGGGTATTAAAAGTACAGAATGGCCATCACAAACTTTATCAGTAAGACAATTGTAGCTCTAACCTTAACAGATTAAATATATATATATAAAAGAATTTTCTGACCCCACGATATAGCTTTCATCTCTACTTGATGATAAATAAAGCATCTGCACTCAGATATATCTGCATTTTGCTTTAATTCGAAGTTCAGAATGTTATATTACACAAACCGGAACTCAAATTCTAAAATTTGTAACTGTTATCGTTTGAAATGTGGTATAATTATCACTGGAAATTACACTTTTCACCACATCCACCCATTTTTCACTTTGCCCCCTTATTTACAAAGAGTTCCAGTTTGCAACACTACTAATTGCTTTCACTTTGCACTCCCATTCAAATCTATCCACTAAGTTTTTTTCGCATGGTCAATCTTTTCCTTCATCTTAACGATTAGATCTTAAGCAAGGGTGTAAATTGAAAAATATGTCATTTAGGGTGCAAATTGGAACTTTTTGTTGTTTAGGGTGCAAGTGAAAAAAGTGGTTGTTTGTTGTTTTTTTATGGGGATACATGGATGTATCTCTCAAATCTAATTTATCTTGTTGATTGTTTTTACAGAAATGTTCTGTTTCCTTTAATCTTGATTTCTTGTTTCTGGATGACTGAATGCTATATTTTTCTTTGCTTAGATTGTTGGTGTTGAACCTGCAGAGAGAAGTGTAATATCGGGAGGTAACCCAGGTGGAAACCATAGAAATTTCTTGCTTTTTCTTTTTTTTTCAAAAAAGAAAAAATTAATCAACTCAATTTTCTTTTGTCGTTTATGCTTTACAAAAGATGTGCGGCTTTCTGCTTATTTAATGCAAGGCTTTTGTGCAGGTTATCTGCCAAGCATTTTGGATGTTAAAATTCTGGATGAGGTCATTAAGGTAATTTCTATTTCTTTTTTGCTTTGTTTTTGCATCTCTGTAAGATTTTCTGAGTAAAATATTTTAATAGAGAGAGAAATACTTAACCAGGGAGTATATATTGGTTCTCCTAAAGATGGCTAGCAAAAGTTTAGTAAGTCAAGCAATTCAAAATAGGTAGAAATATTACCAGGAGCATATATCCAATCATACAAAGATATCTGGAATAGAATCTAGGCACATTCATTGTGAGGTCATTCTAGTCTTTTTTTATAGGTAAAATAAGATTTTAGTGACGGATGAAAAAATAGGCGTAGCCCAAGTATACATGACGCATACAATGAGAACACCTAGATACAAGTTAGGAACTAGCAATGCAGCCCACACCCATTTCTAATATTTTTCCACAACCCCACTCCGTACGCACTCTTAACCTTCAGCTTACGAACTCCCAACCCTCTACTAGAAATTGGAAAGCCAACCTTGTCCCAACTGACAAGATGGAACTTGGCCTCGTCCCTGATTCCTCCCCACAAAAAGAGAACGGAAAATATTTTCAACACGATCTGCCCCACCTATGGGTAAGGAAAATAAAGATAGAAAGCATGTTGGGTGGTTAGAGTGTGCTTTTGATTTCTTCCCCCTTATGACAAATAGACCCTTTTCCAACCTGCCTTCTCTTAATCTTCTCTATCACACCTCACTATTTCAAATAGCTTTCGCCTTATAAGTAGCCCCCAAAGGGAGGCCAAAGTATTTCATGGTTAGTGAAGCAACCTTGCAACCCAAAATGCTTGCTAGACTTGGAATATTTCTCACGGCGCCCACCGGAACCATTTTGGACTTCACAAGATTCAGTTTCAATTTGTAGACAGCTTCAAAGCAAAACAAGAGTAAGAGAGCCCTCAAAGATTGAATGTGGCCAAGATTCGTCTTACAAAAAAACAACGTATCATCTGCAAAAAGAAGGTGAGAAATATTGACAGAACCAAAGTTAGTGCTTCCCACTAAAAAGCCTGAAAGAAAACCACCTCAAACAACAGCTTCCAGCATGCGACTAAGTGTATCCATAATGATAACAAAGAGAAAAAGGAATAGGGGGTCCCATTTTCTCAGCTCCCGAGAACTGTTAAAGAAACCCACCAGAGAGCCATTCACCAAAATTGAGAATCGTACTGTGGATATGCAATTCTTAATACAAGAACACCATCTCTTCCTAAGTCCATATCTCCCAAGAAGGTAATACAAAAAATCACAATTTACATGATCATATGCATTCTCCCTATCTAATTTGTATAATATACCTAACACTCTAGCTTTGATTTTGCTATCCAAGCATTCATTGGTAATGAGAATGAGTCCAGAATTGGTCTCCCTTTGACGAAAGCACAAAATCATTCTGAGGCTTCAAAATAATTTTCTCCATAACTGTGCTCATGCAAATTGGCAAGGACTTGGATATAAACTTATACATTAAAAAAACTAGTGAGGCAATAATCCTTCACATCCAAAGCCCTGATCCTCTTTGGGATAAGAGCTATAAAAGTTGTGTTAAGGCTTTTCTCAAACTTCTGGTAATAATGAAGTTAATGAAAAATTACTCCCTCACAATGTCTCAACAAGCCTGGGAAAAAGCCGTAGAGAAACCATCCAAACTAGGAGCTTTGTCCTTAGCCATCCCACCAATCACATTTTGAACTTCTTCCACCTCAAACAGCCTTTCCAACCAATTGGGACTCAGAAGTTCAATAGACTCAAAGGTTGAGTCCCAATTGGTTGGAAAGGTTGTTTGGGGTGTCCACCATAAGCTGAGTCCACCACAGGTGTCCACCACCTAGTTTGCATGAAGATAAGCTGTGGTGGACACCTGCAGGTAAGGGTACCTTCTCTGTTCGCTCCTTCTATAAGTCCCTTATTTTGCTCCCAAACACTCATTTCCCTTGAAGAAGATTGTGGAGGAATAAGGCGCCTCCCAAAGCACTATTTTTCACTTGGACAGCGGCCCTGGGTAAGATCCTGACTACTAATAATCTGAGGAAGCGCCGGGTAATTATTCTAGAATGGTGTTGTATGTGCAAGAAAGCTGGAGAGACAATGGATCATCTTTTGTTACATTGTGAGACAGCTAGAGCCTTATGGAGCGAAGTGTTTAGTCGACTAGGGTTAAACTGGGTGATGCCTGCTATAGTGGTAGAGTCATTGGCTAGTTGGGTAATGCTGGGTGGTGCACCACATATCAAAGCTGCGTGGAAGATGGTTCCCATCTGCATTATGTGGCATATATGGCAAGAGCGTAACGAGCGGAGATTTGAAGACAAGGAGCGGGCAATAGAGGAACTTAGAGCTTTATTTTTCCGCACCTTATTTCTTTGGACTATTGCTATAGATTTTAATGGCTTAAATGTACATGATTTTCTTGTTTCTTTTATAGCAAACTAGATAGGTTTTATCTCTTGTATACTACCTTGTGTACTTGGGCTATGCCTATTCCTATTAATACTACCGTTTACTTATAAAAAAAAAAGTTCAATAGACTCAAAGGCTAAACCGTCAAATTTAGGCCTCCAAGTAAATTGCTCTAAGTAGTCCTTTTGGGTGATATGGTTCTTGATCTCGGCATGATTTGATAGGAGCATGATCGTCAATGTGAAGCATCTTAGCGGCATTGTTACTCCGATGATATATTTTTTTTATTGGCACCGGGTGTCCTATACAAAGTCCCGACTCAGGCCTCGGCTAGGAGTTTCCTGCAAGCGTACATTGGGTAAGTCAAGGAGGAATTCCCCCAGTCCGATGGCCCTTAGAAATTGTTTGCACCCAAGGGTTCGAACCTTAGACCTGAAGGGAGCAAACCACCAAAAGCAAGGCTCTTCTTACCAATTGATCCAACCCCTAGGGGTTCCTCCAATGAGAATTGGTGACCCAATGAAAGATCTTGGAGCACATATTCTCTTCTTCCAGCCATAGAGTTTGAGATTTCTGTCTCCACAAAATCTCCAGCAAGAGCACCTTCTCGAACTCTGAAGTAAAATAAATTTTCCTCGAATCTCCAAAACCGAAAGTGCACCAATCTCCTCCCTACCCTCCAAACCTCGCAATTCCTCAAATAGAGACTTTGTTTGACTATCTACATTCCCAAAGACATCCACATTCCATGTCTTTTGGTCCTTTTTCATAGCTTTGAGCTTACCAGCCAAATATAAAACTCATAGTGCCCTCAATCTGATAACATTACCACATTGTCTCACATTTTCCATAAATCCATCAGCTTTTAACCACATTTTTAAACTTGAAATATCTGTGGCCCTCATGGATAGCCCCACAATCCAGCTGATAGTGTTGATAAAAGTGCACTTAAAAGTGTGCTTAAGTGCAAAGTGTAAAGTGCCAAGGATGAAGCGCTTCACTTACCAAAACTGCATATTCAAAAGCTACTTGAAGTGTGCTTTTTGATGCTTTTTGTGTGAGCTCGAAGTGCAAAAAAGCATGCTTTCGTAATTAGATTAAAAAAATTATAAAATATCATTTCAAGACCCAGAAAATGATGTAAGCAAATATTCTTAAATATTTATAGTTGATGTTGAAGATCATTTACATACCATGGCGCCACATGTTGTCAGATGTGATGTATATGCTTTGAACTTGATATAATAGCCCAAGTTGGCTTTCTAGATGGATTGATAATTGATTACGTTAGAATAGAAGTCACTAACTACAATCCTTGAGCTTTTTTGGTCATGGCCTTTTCGGTATATTTTGATTCAACCATATACTTTAATTTGATTGTGGCTATTAAATAATTATTGTTATTATTATTTTTTTGATGAGTGGCTATCAAGTATCATTGTGTATATCAAGCAAAGCACAAGAGAATTACGTAAAAATTCCTTGTTTAAGTAAAGCTCGGCCACCATGTGGGTAGCCTAGCTTTGGCCAGGCCATGGTGGCCATTCCAGTCTCTTTTGTTTTTGATTTTTTCTTTTAAGTTCGATAAATCTAAATAAAAAACTTTTTTATTAACAAAATTTAATTATGATTATTTAAAAAATATATTTTAATTATTTTTAAAAATTAAAGTTGGCACGTGGAATTTTGTGAAGCTGTTACTTATTTTGTTTAGCATTAATGGACAGCAAAATCAACAAAGGGTCCTCTTTCTAATTAATTCACGCCACATGGGATTATTTCTCACAAAACTCTATGGGATCTTAAACATAGTGGCCCATAGCACGAGGGGGTTTGACCAAAATTTCCTAAATTTATGTATTTTGTTGATTTATTGATTTTTCGTGTTTTATTACTCTAACTATTGAGGTAATTAGAGTAATAAAACTCTCCAACCTGCATGACCCAAAGCTTAGGAGCCACATCTTTTTGTTCTTTCATACTAATTATCATACTTTGGGGCCTTGGTCTTGGGGTATCACTCCCTTCAAGGTCCAAGGTTCAACACCTCATGGGTGCAAACAATCCTTTGGGGCCACACTCCCTGGTGAAAAGCCAGCGATATAACCAGTTCCATGTAGGGAAACTTCCGAGGGTGCGGTGCATGGGACCGGGGTTTACTTTGCACGGGTGGATCCGAAGGGCCCTGCCTTGGAGAGATTCCTTGACATAAAAAAAAAAAAAAATTATCATACTTTGGATAAAGTACGAACATATATATGTATTTATTATATGGTTGTGATCGATATTCTGAATATCAGTTGTGCTTTTCATTTTGCACCTTAAGTATTCCTTGAGTTGATTTTGTCATCAAAGCAGTTTATAATTGACTGGAAAACGTTTACTATGTCTTCCTAGATTTGAGTTATCACCAGCTCAATGGAGTGTTCCCATTCATTTTATAATAATAATCTGTCTTTCTGATCACTTACTGAGATACATGATTTTTCCTGGATTATAGTTTGGAAGTACTCTCACCTACACCATGCAGAAAAATGTTGTTTTTTATTTTTATTTTTTTTCAGATGGTTAAAAATCTACCAGCTCTTTATATATATATATATATATAAATATATATATATATATATAGATATATATAAATCTACCAGCTTCTTTGCCACTATTAAATGGAATCCTTCTATTATTGTTCAGTCCTTTTAACTTATTGTAACCCCTATTTTAAATATTATTTTATGCTTTTGATCACTAGAAGCAAGGGGATTAGCATCTATCTTCTGTCTTCATTCACCCTTACCGTTATGGGTGTGAAGACTTGTATTTTAACATTTCCAAATAGATTCTAAAATACTAAAGTAATTTGCCTCGTTAGCTGCTTTTTAAAAATCATTTTCTAAGGAGCCACTTGTCAAATAGCATATATATATATATACCGGTAAAGATTACCCAGATTTAATCGGCGGTTATGAGGTGATGGATCCAAATAGCATCGGATCTATGGCATTGAACTTTAAGGTCTTAATCTTTACCAGCATTTTCTTCTGCAGCTCCTGCAACTTTTCTCCTGCAGATCTTTTCCAGCAACTATGGCTCATAACAGCGAGCTATGGGGTGCAAGATTTAATACCTAATAGGTTAAAAAAGGAATATAATGGAAATGCAAAATATGTCAGATTCGTTTCATTCTTAATATGACAGTCTCTTATTGTGAAGTTATTTGTTTTCAAATCTTAGTCACATGAATTATCTCATATGAAATTTCTTGAACAAACTTGTAGGTTTCCAATGTTGAAGCTGTTGAAATGGCAAGGAGATTGGCATTGGAGGAAGGTTTGCTGGTAATATATGAATATTTCTCACCGTAGAACATTTAGAAAAGTACCAATCCACAGAACTACTTCAGTCTAGTTTCAAACCAATTTGAAATATGGACCAGTTCGCTTTTGAACTAATTTTGGTTTATATGGTTTTTGTCACTTATAAAAAAAAAAAAAAAAACAGTTTTTATAAACTGAACACTAATTACATTTGTCTGTTCTGCTCGTATGTTTCCACTAATTTCAATGTAAAAACTGCAAATCAGGAACCGTCTTCATGCTATACAAACTTTGACAAACCTAAAAAGTTAAAGCAAATTATATTATTTATAGCAGGGTAAGTTAGCAAATATCCCCTAAAAAGTTTTCTTCTTTCATCCTTTGTTCCTGCATATTTCCTATCCTTGTTCCCTCTTCCGATTGGCATGGCCATTCGAGAAGAGAAGCTATAGCAGGACTTCTTCTGGAGCAAGCTGGGCGTAGAGTTCAAATTTCACCTAGTAATCTGAGCCAAGGTGTGCTATTCGATTTGCAAGGGAGGTTTGGGAGTTTAAAACTTGTTTTTGTTTAATCAGGCCCTTATATGGAAGTAGCTATGGCGCTTCCACATGAGAGGGAGGCCATTTGAAGGCCGTAAAGAACTCTAAATTTGGTTGTGCTTGGGGCGAGTGATGTTCTAATGAGGTAGAAAAGCAAAATGAGGTGGCGTTATGGAAAATGATTTGTACGGTCCTATGGTGTATAGTATGTGGTAAATGATTTGTACAATCCTAAGATGCGCAAGTCTCGAGTAGTCCCTTTGAAAAAAGTGGGGCACACCTGGGGCCCCATATAAAAAACCCCACTTTTTCATGGGTGGGTCTTAATTTTTTTTTTAAAAGGGATTGTGCGGGTCTTATACACCCTAGAGCTGTATCTAGCATTATTCCTATAGTACTGCGATGCGTAGGAGGCATCAGTGACTCTTTATTGGACTTATCTAGTGGCTTCCCTAGTTAGAATATTAGCTTTTCTTGCGTGGCCCATAGTTCTTCCTTATAGCTTAGGATAGTAACTCCTTCCTTTGGATGGGGATTTGGCTGAATAAAGCACTTTGAGAGCAGCTTTCTTTGATTAGAAAGTTTCCTCAGGGAAGACCCTTATTATGGATAATTCAAGAAACATCATATATTGTGACAGAGTCGTGTTATATGTATAGAAAAAGTGGGAGTATCTGTTGACCACGTTTTACTTCATTATGAGATTTCTAGTGCCTTATAGAGTGATTTTTTCAGTTGGTTGGCTTGGCTTGGCATGATTTGGGTTGTGCCATACAAATAGTAAGCCATTTTTCCAATTCGAGAGTGTTATATGCAAAAGTGATGATGCTACCCATCTGTCTAATTCAAGGCTTGGAAAAACAATTTGATTCAAGCCGATTCAAACAAATTTTAGTGAACACTTTGAATTGTTCACTGAAATTAACTGATTCAGACCGATTTGAACCGATTCAAAATTGTATTTATTTTTAAGTTGTCTAGCAACTGGGTTTTTCTTTTAATTTTTTGTACAAAGATATGAAGGGACTTGTTGCCAACACAGAATCTCCAATGGAGAGTACCATTGGTGTTGTTGAGGAGGCATAGGATCTGAACAAGGTTTTATCGTTGGTACCGTTTGGATCTACGTCGGGCGCTACATCGGGGGAAGACGTTGTCCCCTTGGTATCTCTTCCTCCATTAAATAATATAGATGAATCATCTTCGGATTGGGTTTTGCAAAAAGTTAATGAGATTCAGCATATTGTGGGAATCTCACATGGAGGATGTGAAGACCAGTTTAAAGCTCTAGTCATTGCGATTGAGGCAAGCCACTTGCGTGATACCAAATCAAGTTTCAAGAAAAGCAGGGAGTTGAAGCTTCTTTTTAGTGCAATCAACTATGACGCTAAAGGTGATAGCTCAAGTCGAGGGCATAGAGGTTGATGTATGTTGGGAAGTCTTCGCATAGAGGGTATTTTGGGAGGTGTGATTTATGTTGGGCTATGGGAAACAAGGGGTTGGGGTTGGAGAGGGGTGAGTTATTCTATCTCGGGCTTGATGTATGTTGGGTAGTTTTTTATGGGCTTTTGGGGCAATAGGAGCTCTCTAGTATGGGTTAGGGATTTTCTTGTATATATCCAGTGTACTTGGTTCCTCCTATTGATATATATATATATATATATATATAATATTTTTACTTAGAAAAAAAAAAAAAGAATTGTAGAAAAATTGAAAATTAAAACATTTAGTTCTTTATTTTTTTTAGTTGAACAAAAAATTAAGGAGATGAATGAGTATTTTATATTAAATTTATGGTTTTGCATAAAATACTACATTTTCCACGTGTTTATAACTTAATGGTCTTTATATTTTTCGTATATAAGGCAAAAACAAGTCGACTATTGAGGTTAAATACATAAATTACATATTTATTGAAACTATTTAGATTCATATCATATTTTTATTGAAACTAGTCAATAAATTTATATTTTATACTCTTTTATACATGATATAAAATACTTGAATTGCATCAAATATGATTTTTAATACTTATCAACATTAAAATATCTGATTCAAAATTGTCATGAATTGCCCGATTCATTGAATCGGTCCTTACCCGATTCTGATTTTTCAAGCCTTGGTCTAATTTGATATCTTCCAAGGAGAAGAGATATAGAGATTTGAGGATCACGAGTGGATGGAGCTTAAATTTTTCTTCTCCCGATACTTTCTTCCTTTGGGTAGCTTCTATAGATTTTAATGGATTTGTTTTTCATTTGTTTTTCTCTCTTTTTATTTCTTGATTGGTGTTCATCTTTGTATATTCCCATGTACTTGGGAAATGTCTTTTAGTTGTTTTTTTGATAAATTTTACATTTACTAAGCCTTAAACTATCTTTTTTATTTAATGGCTAGGAGATTTACTTCAGGCAAAAGAATTGATCTCCAGTGATTTTTTTTTTTTTTTTATAATTATTAATTTTTTCAGTTGTGGGAAGCTTCTTTCTAAGGTGCCATGTAGATTTAAACTTCATCTTCTGTTCTTTGTTTTAAGCTAGCTGGCTATCACAATGTCACTGCAATTGTGAAAGGACATCCTTTCTCCTCTCTTTAATCTTTAAGCTGGTTTGATAATTTAATATTTACTACCTTTACCCAGGTTGGTATATCATCAGGAGCTGCTGCAGCGGCTGCAATAAGTTTAGCACGAAGGCCTGAGAATGCTGGAAAACTTATTACAGTGAGTGCTTATAAAAATTATTTGGCAGTGATTGAACATATTACTAATGTTACTTTTTTTTTTTTTTTTGAATCAAAGAACTTCGTATATTTCATCTGTCAAGAGTATAACCAGTACAATTTAAATCCTTACAAACTTGTAAAAAAATAAATTCTGGACATTCATCTATCCATATCTGATCTTGTTCTATACTTAGTGCATTTTTAGCAAGCAAATGAGCTACCCCATTTCCTTCTTTTCCTATATACTGCACTTCCCAGACATTTCTTCCTTTCAGTATTGCTTTGATATCCTCAATAATGTTGCCTCCATACGACAAGTCCTCCTCCTCACTACTAATGTTACTAGTAGTATGGAACATTCAGTTTATATAGAATCATTCAGCATCACCAATCTTCTCACGAGCTCATGAGTTGGAGACACATTTTTAACACTTTTATTTTATCATGACATGTCCATTGAAGGTAATATTTCCAAGCTTTGGTGAGAGGTACATTCCCACTGTTCTTTTTCATTCTATCCATGAAGAAGTAAAAAACATGCCACAGAGATAGCTTGAAACTGTTCCAGAAATTGAGCCTACCGGAGAATTGAGTATTCTCATACAGCGGAATGGAAAAGATGCCAACGGTATTCTTGTAATAGGTAAATACTTTTCTTGGTTACACTGATCAAGTATACTCAATCATCCAAAAAAGAAAAAAGAGAAAAGTTAGGATTTTAAGTCGGAATTCCTAGGTCAATTAATTTTTTAATCCTTTTGCTGAAGCAATTTTTCTTTGAAGGCACAGTGATGGGAGGCTAGGTTTATAGCAATGCAAGGGTCGGCTGAATTTACACCAAATTACTCTTGAAATTTTCTTTTGGATATTTGGCTTGGCCTTGCATTTTGTATTCATTTTTGCCTTTTCATTTTACTCCAAGAACAATGCTTTAAGTATTGTTTATGCATATTGGTTGACTTGTAGTTCAACTGGTATGTCCTCAAAAGGGAAGATGAGGTCGTGGGTTCTAATCCCCACGTAGGTATAATCTTTGTATTGGAACATTAGCAGCAAAATGTTGATACTGAGATGGAGGAAGGATGATCCAAAGCGTAGCAAAGGAACTCGTAAACATTTCTTTCTACCAATTAGGCCTGTAAATGGTTCAATTTTTTATCTGTTGAGACTGATGCAATCGGAACTTATTAGTGAAATTCTGATCTGATTGGATCTAATATCTGCCAGAGATATTTATAGTTCCCATTTATTTCCGACTCCTAAAGGTTTAGGCATTTGATCAATTTCTCTGGCACTTACTTACTTTTGAGCTCGAGCCGAGCATCATGTTGTAATCAAATAAACAATTCCAGTTCGTTTTTTTTTTTTTTTTGAGGTTGAAATTGGTTCTGTAGAGTAAGTGCATTTAAGGAACTCGGTTTTTCTTGAAACAACGTGAATAATAAATCAAGCGAGAACTTTAATTTATCTATGTCCAAGAACAATAGGAGGATGAAATTTTTAACAAAGCTGTCCTGCCCTTGATAAGGAAAGGAGGGTTTTGGACTGCCTTTAAATGAATTTCAGCATTGTCTGGGATGAGTTGAGGTTTAAATAGCCTAAGCCATGATGGGTTCGTTTAAATTTGCATTTTGTAACACGTACTAGAGCTATCTTTCGTACTTATTCAGGTATATGGTTTCGTAGCATATATATATATATATATAAATGATTTGTTAAGAGACTAGAGCTCTAGTAAATGAAATACTTGAACAGGAGAATTTTTAAACTAAATTAGGGCGGATGAATCAATCAAGAAAGGTACCTAATAAGATGATGAATAGGTATAGGACTATCAAATGACTACTATGCAATCACTTTCATCCTAGCCAGAAGTGGCCCTATTTTCTACATTTAGGGTGTGGCTATTAATTAGTAGAAAGTACTAATATAAGGTAGACTTAGGCCCTCCAATCAGATGAAGGAAATGAGAGATAGAGGACTATGTAACTATTGTGATTCCAAGTGAAATCTGGGACACAAGTACAAGAACTAAGTTGTTCCTCATAGAAGGAGTGGATGATGGGGAATTTAATGTGGTCAAAGAAGCGGATTTAGTACCCCAAGCTAAAGAAGGGAAAGCGTTGTTGGAGTTTGCTGAGGTGGGCTCAAAACCTGAAATATCCCTCCATGCCTTAATTGGGACAACTAGCCCTAGAACTATGAGGGTGAAAGGGAAGGTGGCTGGCTAGTGGGTAGTGATATTAATCGACTTAGGTAGCATTCATAATTTTATTGACACTACAATAACCAAGAAATCTAAAATTATTATTTCTGAGGAAGATGTGGTGAAGGTAAGGGTGGCTAATGGTGTGCAGTTGGTAAGTGAGGGTAAAGGCAAGGGAATCAAGGTGAACATCCAGGGACATTTTGTCACTTTGGATTTCTTTCTATTGGAATTGGTGGGGTGTGACATGGTATTGGTTGTTCAATGGCTACAAACCGTAGAAATTGTTTCATGGAACTTCAAAAAACTTACCATGCAATTTACCCTTTAGGAATAGATATTGTGTTATAGGGAATGGTGTCCACCCAGCTGTTGGAGGAAAGCCTCTGCAGCAAAATCAGCAAGTTAGAGAGGAAAGGTGTAATCTCTTGCAACTGATAAATGAACAAGGAAGTTTTACCAGTGTGCAATCCTGTCTTGAGCCTATATAGAAGATACTGGACCAGTATGAAGATGTTTTCCAGGAGCCCAAGGGGTTACCTCCATTTAGGGCTCAAGATCACTCCATCAACTTGTTGCTAGGAACAAAGCTTGCGTTTGCGAGACCCTATAGGTACCTTTTTTTCCAGAAGGATGAGATTGAAAGGATCATCAAGGAACTACTAAATTTTTGGGTGATCCGACCAATTCGAAGTCCTTACTCCTCTCCCATTTTATTGGTGAGAAAGGCCGATGGCACATGGAGGATGTGCGTGGACTACAGGGCCTTGAACCAAGTAACTGTAAAGGATAAGTTTCCCATTACAGTGGTGGAGAAACTGTTGGATGAGTTGAGTGGATCTAGGCTGTTCTCAAAATCGGATCTGAGATCTGGGTATCACCAAATTAGGGTGAAACCAGAGGATGTGCACAAGATGACCTTTCGGATTCATGAAGGCCATTATGAGTTTCTAGTCATGCCCTTTGGGTTGACTAATGCCCCATCTACATTCCAACAACTGATGAATGAAGTTTTCAGGCAATTCCTAAGGAGGTTTGTGTTGGTATTTTTTGACGATAACCTAGTATATAACAAGGATGAAGAGGAGCATTTACAACACCTGTAGCTCACCTTAGAAACCTTGAGAAGGAATCAGTTTTTGCAAAAGGGTCTAAATGCAGTTTCAGGTGTTTGGAGATGGGTTACTTGGGCCATTTAATTTCTAGCCGGGGGTGAGAACTGACCATGAAAAACTGAAGGCTTTGGTTGAGTGGCCCCAATCCAAGACCAAAAAATCCTTGAGGGGTTTTCTTGGCTTAACAGGCTACTATAGGAGATTTATAAAAGATTATGAAGTTATGGCTTCTCTTCTCACTGTACTACTGAAGAGTGTCGTTTTAAATGGAATGAGACAGTAGAGACAACTTTTTTAAGGCTTAAGGTGTGATACCTTGCTCCTTCTTACGTACGGTCCTTTCTTCTTACGTACGCTTCTTCTTTCTGACGTATGTTTCGTCTTTATGACGTAAGCAAATCCCGAAGGCAGAGATTATGTGATCATCTGCCTTTCTCACTAGCGACTGCGAGTCACGTTATGAGTGTCGAACCATGATGGCGTGTCTCAAAAGATATCGTGTGACTTCTAGGGTACGCCCAGTGTTTTAAACATGCTGGAAATATTTATAAAGAGTATTTCCAGTGTTATTGAATTAAGATTTGATCTTAAATACGATAATCATAATATTCTTGAAGAGCTCCAAAAATATTATAATTGCCGGAAATCATTTTAATATTATTATTAAAATGATTTCAATTATTTAAGATATTATGAGATTTAAAGTATGTTGAGAACTTTTATTAAATTAAATGGTTTAATCCTTTTAAATATGTTAAGTGAGACTTCATCATTTTATTAATGATGAAGAATATTATTTTATAAACTAAAGTTAGTTTAAAATAATATTCTACCTTAATTCCTCTAAGTGCTTTTAATTAAGTTAATATTTACGCATGTTCAAATCAGTGTTTTAAATCCTCATTGTTAGAGCATTGCGTAGACCCCAAGACGAAGGGACTGGGTTAAATACCCAGACCCCCTTTCTTTCTCCCTCATTTCCCTCAGCTCCCTCTCTCTCCTCCCTCTCCCAAGCGTACAACGTACGCAGACTCCCTCTCCACGCCGAACGGCTTAAGGCCTCAGCCCCGCGCCGTCGTGCGCTACCAGCTCTCACCGCCGGCACCACCGGTTGCTCCTCACGCCGGCGAGCTCAACCATGGCAGCCCCTCCCTCTCATGCTCTCCCTTTCGGAAGTGCATAGCCCGTATGGGCTTGGTGCGCGTAGCGCCGCCGTGCGCTGCCCTCCAACGCCACCACCTCCACGACAGCTTCCTCTGCCACCGACCACCACTCTCCAGTGAACTCAGCCCCTGTTACGTAGCCACCTTCCCTCCGTCGCACACACGCACGCACGACTTCACCGTGCACGGCCCCTAGCGCCGCTATGCGCAGCACCCCTGGCCACCTTGTGACACCATGGACCTCCTCTCACCTTCCCTGAGTTCCTCCACGTGACCCACGGCCAGAAGCTCCCTCCTCCACCTCACGGTTCCCCTCTCACGCACGCAAGGGTTGCACGCCGTGCACCGCCACCCACGGCTGGTAACCACCACCTCCAGCCTCCTCAGGCCGCCACCAAGCCAAGCCAACCACCCACGACCCCGATCTGCCACCCACGAGAGCACACTCACTCTCACTCTCCCACGACCTCTCCTCCATGGTATGGCCAGATCCCCCACCGTGGCGCCACCTCGACGCCACCATGAGATCCACCGCACCTCCCTTAGCCAAGCCCTAGGTCCAAACCATCACTTTATGTAGTGGGTAACCACAGCACATGATGGACAGTCACTGTGTGTGATTGACCGCCACTGCACATGGCTAGAGCCGCCGTGTTATGCCCCTTGCCGCCGCCATCACAAGGCCATCACGAGCCCTTCCAAGACCACACCTAGCTATCCAAACGCCTAAACGGTCACCGTACGTGAGTTAGCCGCCACTTACGACATCATCGGCTATGACGGTCAACGAGCAATGTACGGGTTATCCCGTTGATGGTAGAACCCTCTATCTCTCATAATTATGTTAGATATTGATTAGTTGACTAGGTTGTGGACTGTGCTGTTAGTATCAATGGAGTTGTGGCATTGTGATGTGGTGTTGTGTGGTGAAGTGTTGGGCTTATCTGTGTTGTATGGAGGTGCATTGTGCCGTGTAGTGTGTTGTGAAGTGTAGGGCATTCTGTGTAGTGAAGTGTTGGGCGTATTGTGAAGTGTTGTGGACTGTGCTGTGTAATGCAGTTGTGGGGTTTGTGCTGTAATTATGGAGTGGTTATGCTGAGCAGTGTAGTTGTGGGGCATGTGTTGTATGGATGGTGTGGCGTTGTGTGGAATGGGAAGAGTACACGCTAGGTGTACTTTGTATGTGGCGTAATGTGAGACAAGGAGAGTATATGTAAAATATACCCTCCTGGCATATGGTGGAACGGGATGAATACACGGAGAAGTGTACTCTGTGGGTAGTGCGTGTAAAAGGAGTACATGTGGAATGTACTCCATGTAGTGGATTGATGCACCATATAGGGTGTATGCCATAATGGTGATGTGGCGTGGTGTATGTGGAATGGGAAGAGTATACACTGAGTTTACTCTGTGTGGGGTATGATATATGAAGGGGATATATGTGGAATGTACTCCGTATGGCGGATATGCCATAATGGTGATGTGTATGTGGAATGGGACGAGTACACGATGAGTGTACTCTGAGTGGTGCAGTGATGTAACGTGTATGGAGTACGTGTGAGGTGTACTCTGTATGGCATAGTGTGTATAAAGGGAGTACGCGCGGGGTGTACTCCATGTGATGGAGTGACGCACCATATGGCAGGGATGCCATAATGGTGGTGTGTCGTAGTGTGTATGAAGGGAGTATACGAGGAGTGTACTCCATGTGATATAGTGATGCACTATATGGCGGGTATGCCATAGTGGTGATGGAGCGTATGTGGGGAGTACAAGTGGAATGTACTTCATGTGAGGGTGAGATGCACCATATGGCGTGTATGCCATAGTGGTGATGTGGCGTAACGTGCATGGAGTATATGCAGAGTGTATTCAATGTAGTGGGGTGATGCACCATGTGGCGGATATGCCTTAATGGTGATGTGGCATAATGTATGTGGATGGAGTACACAAGGAGTGTTCTCCATGTGATATAGTGATGTACCATATGACGAGTATGCCATAGTGGTGATGTGGCGTGGTATGTATGAAGGGAGTATACGTGGAGTGTACTCCACGTGGCAGCGACACTCTGTGTGGCGTGTCGTAGAGATAAGGATGGTTACGTGATTGATGGGCGTGGAACGTGATGGATAGTGTCGGGAACTGTGGAACAGTGTCTTGAAGTAGTTATGGCAAGCCTGTAGTCTGAGGTGGCAAGTGTCATCGTGATGGGCTTATGGCTAGGAGTATGAGCAAAGTAGCGGAACAAGTACAAAAGTGCACAGCGGAAGCAAGACCGAGGAATGTCACGAAGTGACATGACTACTGACAGTCGTGCTTGTGATGGGCGAAGTAGTGGAACAAGTGTAAGAGTACACAGCGGAAGCATGACTGGGCAACGTCATGAAGTGACGTGGTTACTGACAGTCGTGCTTGCCATGTGGTGAAGTGATAGGGTATGAATGGCGTAATGGGAATGTGACAAAATGTCACGTTGTGTCGGGAGTACGTAAGGAATCGTACTCATGATGAGTTAGGAATTTATATACCAGAGTGTTGGGTAACGCGACAAGGTCACGGTGTAGCTTGGGAGCAGTCTCGAGCTGTATGACGTGGCATAAGACATGATTATGATTGAAGTCTTGTCGTGTTAAGTGTTGGGATGAATTGTCAAAGGGACGGGTAGCATGAGGAGCCATGCTAGCCGGGTTAAGAGAATGTTGGTATCGGAGTATGGCCCTTGTCCCTTGAAGCTGGTGATCAACGTGTTATATATGTTGATCTTAGGTGATATGGGGTAGAGTACATGTGTAATCTGGTTAGACACATGTGCCGGATGGATTCATCATATATAATGGGTAATCTATCCTGAGTATAGTTACACGGTGCTTAAGCCTCAGAGTTGGGTTAGAGTCGTATGGCTTGTCTGGATGGGAATGAGGATTTGTATGGGCTAAGATGCATGAAGGAAGTGACGAGTGTACTATCTAAGGACGGGATGTGTGACTTAGTTGGTTTAAGTCATGCATCAGAATGAGGTTAATGAGAAGAATGAGACAGAGGCCTTAGTGTCTTAATCCTAAGGTGAATCATGAGTTCACTTTAGTGGATGAGCACTCGAGGCAAGACATGAGTTGGAAGATGGGGTGACCGTAATGGGTCCTCGAAGGTTTTAACATAGTAAAGGGCACGTAAGTGCATGGATAGAAGGAGAGTGTTCCAAGTATAGCGTAGTTCTATTTATAGTTCAAGTTGCTTATGTACTAGATAGAGAATGACGTTATGTGTATGCATGTAGGTTCCCATCTGACAAGCTTGAATGGACTGCATGACATGCAAGTAGCATGGAGTCCAGGTAAGTGTTACGTTCATACTCTTCTAGAGTTTTCAAAGATACAAGAAACGCTTTTCCTTTAAGATGCTCACGAAAAGAAACGAAAGACGTTTTAAGAAAGAAAACGCTAATTGTTAAAAGGTATAAGTATGTACGGCCCCTCCTTGGCAGCCCCTTTTTATGCAACCAAAGTATTAATTGTACGCATGTGAATGGATGACTATACGCTGTATCTATTGTATGTATTTTCTAAGAAAATCCATAAATTGATGAAGATGCATGAAGGGCATGACAACAGATGCTTTTGTGGATCCTATGAACCGACGCTCTCATGTGCGCCACGAGGTGACTCTCGTTGATGCCCTGAGAGATGACGTTCAAAGGTGACACTTATGGATGCCACAAAAGCCGACGTTTAAGCCCATGTATGTTCTCAAATGAAGTTTTCAAGAACGAACTGTTAAAGAAAAGATAGAATTGAAATGAACTGAAAGACGAAAAGACGATTTTTGGGCTTACGCCCCAAACAATGTTTATCCATGAAAAGAAATGCTTTCTCACGAAAAGAAATATTTTCTCATGAAAAGAAAGTACTGTAAATGAAAGAAAGAACTGAACGAAAGCGTCAGCTGTTTCGAGCTGACATGAACGAATGAATGCATGAATGAAAAGCAAGAAATAAAGAAATGAAAGCATGAATGTATGAAGATACGTAACGGCCACATGATTGAAAGGAAAGGGTACCAATGAATGGGCAGATTGCAATGCCGGGTAAGTAGTACTGGAAGTGCACCCAGTGCTGCCCCCTATGAAAAGGGATTCCCTACCCGTGGCCATGGGCGGAATCCGGGTCCAAAGGATGACCGCTAACCCCAAACACACGGGGCGTAACAGTGTGTACTGGCCTATGAAAGTAATAAGAACGAATGGATGTATGCACGCATGTACGAACGCACGAATGCACAAATCTTTAAGAAATGAAGGCACTGACGGGGGACACGTTTTAAAGAAATGAAAGTTTTTTGAAAGAAAAGCCCCGTCCAGTGACGTTTTCAAAAGAACGCACGTAAACATGCACGAACTCTTGGATAAATGAAGGCACTGACGGGAGAAACGTTTTACGAAAAGGAAGCCCATGTTTAAAAGAGAGAAAGACCCCGTCCAGTGAAGTTTGCAAACGAACACACGTAAAACACGTATGCACGCACGTGTTTTACGAGTGATGAATGCATGAATGAAAACCTATATTGTTATATTTTTAACGGTATGAAGTAATGTTTACGAGTCTACGACTCATTTTAGTTTTTATGCATGTCCCTCCCCCTCACAGGAACTGCACGATCTAGACGGACACGGCCCATGGGGAAAAGCACGGAAGTCTAGGCACGAGTTTTAAACATACGAGAGGCCTACTTATTATAAGATTTATGTTTTCCGCTGTAAACCTCTTTTATTATCAAAGCACATTTTAATCTATAAACGTGGAGTCTCGCACCCTGGGTATGCAAGTGAAAAGTTTTAAATAGGACGGTAATTCCTTTCGTACTTTCTAAAAATATTTTGGAAAAAGTCCCACCATAAGAACGGGCGTTACATAAAGAGGTAGTAAGTAATCCACCAGTGCTGACACAAGAGGCTTAAGGCTTAATGAATGTGAGGTATATGATTTTGTTATTTGTAGATGCGTTGCATAAAAATCAAAGGATCTAGTGACTTTGTTTTAGGTCCAAAATATGCTATACACGATTTTGAAGTATTCATACCAACCAATTGTGTACATTGTATTTTTGTGATTTTGGTTGTTTAATTAAGCGTGCTATCACTTGGTTTGGATGATGTACAAGTTAGGAGAGTGTTTATGGAGTTTTGGAATCCTTAGAGTTGATTTGAAAGTGTTAGACCAAGAACATCAAAATTTGGTTCATTTTGAGCTAGTCTTGATATTTTGGTATTTTCCTTCTTATGATGAGTTTAGCTATCTATGAAATGTGTTTTTGATGTTTTAGCATGATTTTAGTACTAAAGATGTGATTTTTGAGAGTTGGCAAAATCAGTTTATGCATTTATTTTAGGCCTTGGAATGTTTCGGCCTAAGCATGTGTCTCATGGTTATGATTTGTTTTAAATCTTTCTGAGTTGATATTTGGATTTAGAACAAAGTTTACACAATGAATTTAAATTTTGGTAAGTTTTAGAGTTCATATGCAAAATCTTTATTTTAGGGGCAAAATTGTAATTTCTCACAAGTAGAGAGGTAGATTTGTAATTTTAGCCATAAAGCTTTACCTTTATGTGTATTTAGTGAGATATTCTAACATTAGAAATATCTCATTTGAGCTCACAGCTTTTTACACCTCTCTATACGTACACTACATATCTGTAAGTTAGCCTTTAACGTATCTATAGTATGCTTATGTATGTTTGGTGGTAAGATCTATGCAAGTTATGTCCATGTTTCCTTTAAGTTTATTAAATTGAATTATGTCTGCCATGCCATATTGTTATGTATATCAAGTATGAATATCTATCACATGTCACGATCATCATGTCATGAAGCATGTGTTTATGAGTAAGTTAGCTTCTCAGTATTTTTACGTATAAGGCTACTATGGTTTATATTCATGTCACTTATGCTTATTGTAACCGTTATCATATACCATGCCACGTCATCAATCACTTGTTGCATGTTTATCTATTACATGAATGCCATTTCATCTATTATATATTTATCTGCTACATGAATGCTATGCTATCCGTTATATGTTTACTTGTTCCACGAATGCCATGTCATATGTTACACATTCATCTGCTACACGAATGCCATTTCATCTGTTACACATTTATTTGCTACACAAATGCCATGTTATCTATTACACATTTATCTGCAACACAAATGCCATGTAATCTGTTATATGTTTATCTGTTACACGACTGCCATTCCATCCGTTACATGTTTATTTGTTACATGCCATGAGTGCCATGTCACCTTATTTACTTATATGTCATATGTTACATGATTATCTGTTACATGCCATGAATGCCACGTCATAAGTATACAAGCAAGTCACGAAAATATTTCTAAGTCATGCACGAGTTATTATATCACGACCCCAATGCTAGGATGAGAATTATTATAGTGGAACTCCATTGTCCACGCTGGAGTGTTTAAATTGGATGTGGAATCCCCTCGGTTGGCAAAGTATAGTTAACAGACTTCGAATGAGACCTAAATAATTGGTTTCCGGAGCGAAGTCAAGGCAACATATATCGGTGGTGCCGAACTTTTTACAAGTACTTAACCCATGGTAATGGTTATTTTGAACTACCATAAGGGAATACTCTCGTAATTGTTAATTTGTACTACCTGAGTATCCCACACTAAATACTCTTGTAATAGTTAATTTATACCACTTGAATATCCCCACTAAATACTCTCGTAATGGTTAATTCGTACTGCCTGAGTGTCCCACACTAAATACTCTTGTAATGGTTAATTCGTACTACCTAAGTATCCCACACTATATACTCTTGCTAAGGTTTGTTCTTGTGGCTTGAGTGTTTATATAAAGAAATAATCTTCACAGCAGCCACTGTTTGGCTGCATCATTGCACACATGACGTGTAGACCGGACTGGGTTCACTAACAATATTGAGTCCCGATACCCTTATTCCCTTTGTTGACCATTTCCAAGAGCCCTGAGTCTTGATCCCAAGAGCTAAAAGCGCCCCCCCCCCCCCCCCCCCGCGACCTCAACCCTCGCCACCACAAGCTTAGCCCACGCCACCACGAGCTCAGCCATACCCACCACGAGCTCTGCCCTCGCCACCACGACCTCAGCCCTCCTAAGCGGATCAGGCTCGAAGCCTTCGGCCCATCTCAGTCCACCGACGCCAAGCCGTCCTCAGTCCACCAAAGCCCTCAGATCTGCGGGAGGTTTAGCATACAGGTTTCTTTGTTTACTCCATCTCTGTATCATCACTTAGTAGATTTAGCATACAGGTTTTTTTTTACAAGTATATAAAATAATGTCTTTATCATGATCACTTAGTAGATTTTCAAGCATAAATTAATTTGCACTTAAAAATTGGTTGAATAATTAGCCTATATTACTTCCGGGACAATTGCCTTTATGATTTAAGATTCAACGATTTGGTAGAACTATTATTTATATGCATTTTGTGATGAGGTCGAACCTCACCAAGGAGCAGGACCGTTAGAAACATTATTTAAGTGCATTGAAGGTAACTAGAAAAGAAAATCCTGAACTGATCCATGTAGCTAATCATAGAATAAACATGTATGCATGCTTATAATTTACCTTCTTGTTGCACCTGCTTCAGTTCAGAAGCAATGGGAAATGCAGCATACTTCAATGGTAACAAGGCTTCGAAGACGTGGGGTGATGTACTACAGTGCGAGTATAATGTTTAGAAAGGGGAAGATAAAGTGAGAGAGATAGCAAAGAATCTGAAAAGGAAAAGCGAAAATTGTTGTATTTGTATTGGGTTGTGACATTTGTATTAGTGTTTGCTTAGTTCGGATAAATTCCATGTAAAAAACATGTTGTATGGATTAGATGGGTAGCTCATGAATGGAAACAACTTGTAAATTGTGTGGTGCAGATGGATAGCTCATGGATTAACACCATGTTATCATGAAAACCATGTAAATTTTTGTTGCTAAATCAACCTGTGTAAGGGTTCTTATGCGCCGTTTCTGTTTTTTCCCCTGCTATCTTGCTATTGTCGGAATATGGTCTTACAAAGTAAATTAGGCCACTAGAGACTGCAAAAGATATGCCAAAAATGCGTCCAAGCAAATATTCATGTTTTCCAGTTGATGCAGAGCATTCATTTGTTTAGCCTGCCATTGATTACTTTACTTACTCTTCGGCCATCTTGTATAACAGAGATGATAGTCCAATAATATTTGGGACTATTCAATGCTACGTGAAAGATGCAAAAGCAAGATTGTTGCTCGCATCAAAGGCTGCAGACAAAATGAGTGTTCCCATGAGTTTCAAATTGGTGAAGGGAATGCTGAATCTTACAACAAAAGTAATTTTTCATTGTTTGTATTGTAATGACCATAAAGTGAATGCTGAATCTTACAACAAAGATACACCTCTACTGTCTATTACAATGTACAAACCAACCCCACTAGTTTTCTGAAACTGAAAACCATTTAAAAAATGGAAAAAAAAAACTTATTCTTGATAACATATAGAGATAACTTAAGAACTAATTCTATAACAAGGAAGGTGAGCAAAATTCCTAAACCCAAAAGACTCAACACTCTCTAGAGAGGTTGCTGCATGGTCACAACCAAGGGGCTAGTGACATTGTGCTTCCCATAAGACCATACAATAGAGCTAGTCCGCATTCTAGAGCTACAGGGGAGAGCTTAACTGCCCATTATTTGCACCCTTGTCCTTATGGCAACTAGGGGAGAGCCAATCATCATCTTATGGCAACCATTCATCCTTTATCAAGCTTCTGCAACCATCAAATGGAGTCCTTCCTTGCCTGTCATGGATTTTTAAGCAGGAGAAGAAAACCAATCATTTGTATACTCTATGTTAATTGCATTAATTAAATCTAAAACAATTGAACTAGAAGTAACATACGTACGGTTACTGTTTAAAACTGCACAAGCTAGAAATCAAATAAATGAGCTCCTACTCTTAGACCCGCATTAACCCATTAGATATTGTCATTACATATAAGTCATGTCCAAGCTACTAGGGAGAATTCCACTTTGTAAGTATATAATAAAACACTATATTATTGCTACTTGGAAGTGTTCCAGCTAAATGTAGAAAAGAAAAACACACCATTCTTAGGTAGTCATCAACAAAACTTTTAGGGTAATCCTAAGCGGCTCCAAAGTCAATAAGATTGATTACTTTTGTTGCCTCCTTGAACAAGAAATTACTCCAATTAGGATCAATCTGCACTTGATCGAAGGCAAAAACACACCATAGTTAGGGGGAAAATTGGCATAAGTGTCAACAAACAATAGCAAACTCATCATGAAGTAACAACCATACCATCCATACAAAACCATGCATGTCAAGTAAAACAAATGCTTTCACTCTTGATACTCTCTCAGAAACTGAGTCAGAAACAATCAAAAACTTTCATTCTAGGGAGAGTTACCTATTATCAAAAACTATCAAAAACTTTTAGATTTGGTACACTATTATGACCCAAAGTCTCATACCTGTTGAGGTATGAAGATAGTTTACAAGCACGACAAATGTCTGCACTTAGATTGGTCGACGTTTCTTGAATATGAGTAGAATTAATAGCTTGGTGTCTTATGATTACATCTATCAATATTGTTGGGTTTATTCAAACTTGGAGAGTTTCTTAAGTGATCATAGACTGGAAACAACAGATCCTCTCTCGTATTCATACTTCTATATATATTAGATTATTATTTTGCTATGCTTTTGTTCATCCTTAAAAGAGTACTTGAAATAGGCATCCAACAAAAGAAAGAAACAACTAAACATGGAGAATCCCCGGCCTGCAATGACTTTTGTTAATGTGCACCCCCATGTTTCTTTTGTTCGAGATTTTTGGAGAGTTTTGAAAACAACAAATGAGTTGTGTAGGGGCTCAATGAGTAACACACGGTTTTCTCACATGAACAACTCCTATAAATTATAATACATGCGCATTGTTTATGCGAAAGAGCCAGTGTGAATTTTGTGAAATAAACATTTGAATGTATGATAACAATTTAGAAAAAAAGAATTTGTAGATAATCTTATCTATAAGTTAGTCGTGTGCTAAACTTACCATTTTATTAACAACGATTCATTAAAATCCTTATCAACAGAACCGTTTCCTTAAGCTTCAAGCATTTTGATCATGTTTGAACGAATTTACATAGCAATATTAATATTCTTCAAAACTGATTTCCATTCGCGGATTAGCTAGTGATCTATTCCTAGGCATTTTTTAGCCTTCAAGTACATTCCAATTGTCTCCTATCTGCAAAATCATTTCATGATCTTCCATATGCCTTGATGAGGTGCAACATGCACTAGATCTAAAAGTAGGTGTTTCTGCAGGCACAAGCAAGCCAAAAATAAAAACATAAAGAAAAGGTAAATACTACTAAAATGGAATCAAATACCAAGCCTGTTAACGAAACGAGCACATAGAAAAGAGAGCAGTTAAGGACCCTAATTTTCTGGAAATTTATCCATGCCCTAAGCATACCCATCTCAGAAAACACAAACATCGCATCTCGATTTACACATGAAGAACATAGCATGTATGGACAGGAAAATGGTAGTACAATATTTACCTACCAAACCATTTGGCGAAACAGAGCACTCGGTCTCGTCGCTGGTTTGGTTCGTTCAATCAGCTCGCGGGGAGCGGCTGCGCTGAGAAGACGTATGAGCGTCGCAAGTTGGCCCTGAATAGAGAGATGCCGTTGTGAGGTGGCGCTGGCAAGAGGAAGCCAACAGACGCAGGTTCGTGGGGGAGGAAGGAGGGTTCGCGGGATTGAAATCTTGTTTGCTCCGTTCAAAGAGCTCGCAGGACAGTGGAGGCACTGGGCAGATGGAGAAATGCCGCTCGGTGGCATTGACGAGAGAGACGGCGTCGCCGGGAGGTGCTGGGTTGTGGAAGCAGACGAGGGTTGCGATGGAGTAGGGTTTTCGCGGGATGAATTCGAATGTGATGAAAATGCATACAAATTTTCAAATTGAATCAAAACGTATGTTTTGATTTTTTTTTTTAAAAAAAAATAACAAGCATCCACGTAGTGTGTGTATTGTGTGCACCACTACAGTGGATGCTATATAGTAGAGCTCTTATATAACACTTTCAAGACTTACTCACAACTGACGCAGATGCCTTTGATGTGATTCTGTACCGGCAGGAGCTCACGACCCTTGGGGAGTCATGGAGCATCCACAATTCACTTTTTAATCATACATGTATATGCTAACAAGGTCTCATGTTCATGCAGTCATGCCATGTTCTGTTAAGTCATGCTATGTTCAAGTCAAGTCCAAGTCATGAAGCATATAGGTCATTTACTATCATGCACGCCTATTCATACTCTTAGTAGCTTAGGAACCTTATTTGCTGAGATTTTATAACACTGCGTACTAGTTTGGGTGTAATCAAAGTCCCAACTACCATCCCCCCCGGAATGGTAGGTGATGTGTCAGGAGATTGAGGATTAGCGTTTGACAGTTGAACGAGGTCAAACAGACTATGGAGGATGCACAAGGAGCTAATGGAGTTGATCCGCCATTTTCTAAATGGTATTTTGGAGATCATAGCCGAGCTGCGTGAGCAGTTTAATGATTTAGCTTAGTAGTCTAGTTCATGCCTATACTTGGAGTGCAATCTCCAGTACATATTTTGATTCAGTCTTATTATATAACTTTGGATATGTGAATGTTTATGACGTCATAATTATGTTTTGGATATAGTGTTCTGGTGCTTGTGTATTACTAAAAATTAATTATCCACTGCAAATAGTGCTTATTGTTATATGCATGATAGGTGCATTAAATTTTAAACTGTCATGAACGGGGGTATGTGACTTTGTGTGACATATCCCGACACTTCAAGCTCCATCCAATCCCAAGCGGAGTCTGCGTGCGTCACATATATGTATGCTTTGGCGATGAACCACCCTCTTCAGCTATACACATGGGTCCATAAAACATGCCAGCAATCACACTCTTAGTGAAAGGCATATGTATATAAGTATGGCGATGAATCACCCTCCAAGGGATTACTTTCTTTCTCAACATATTTTCAAGCACAAGTATTATCTAGGCAAGAAATCACACTTTGCTCCAGTAGGTCAAATCCATAAAATTATATTGGTTTCACAAGCACAATTGCCATCACATTGAGACTCATCACATAGATATTTGTTAGACAGACATTCATCGCATGATGGGCAAATAGGAGATGAGCTGCTTCATTGTTTGACATTGGGGAAATCCCTTCTACCCACTTGACATGGAGCAAGCCAGCTCGCTTGTACCCCAACACAGGTCGACTCTCATACAAAGATAACATGTTGCACTGGAGAACGTCTACCTAGCCAACCAACTTGAAGACACCAATGCATGATATGCCGAGATATTCTACATCTTGACTATCAAGTGAGGCCAACATGATACTGCCCCAACCCAATCATTCACGGGGAATCCCTCTACCTGTTCGAAGCTCCTGGTGACGTCTCACAGGAATGGTTCGGGAGACTCCATCCTGTCCCATGATTATTGACGTACGGTATAGTTACTCACACAGAGAAAATGAAAACAAGATAAACATAATGATCTAAGAATAGATTTATTCATGTTTAGAAATGGGAAGGAATTTGCAAATTCCTCTTACATACAACATTCATCCTACATTCCCTAGTCCTGTCTTAGAAGCTAACCTACCTCACAGCGTCGGTTTCGTTATTGTGCTACACCGCTCCTTCCTTGCTCTTATGAAGAATTCAGATCCACAAGTTCTCAGGTGCCTAAGATTTCAAAAGTGGGATTTTGTCTCATGTCCAAATCCTTTTTGTAGGGTTGGATCGTAGATGTCCTTCTGACTCTAGGTATGCTTGCATCAGAGTCCTTTAGCTTTGTTGGTTATACTGCAAGATGACAGAGACAGATGGCCAGGACATGGTTCGCACTTCCTTACGACCTGCTAACTCCTCAGCCTTCCTTGAATGAGGATTTTCAACGTTGCATCGAGCCATACCTCTAGGTTAAAATGATATGACTTTTTGGGTCGTAACCCCTTCAGGTGGAGTGTGGGATTTCTGCATACGACATCACCACTCTTTTGAGTATTTTCCATGTGGTTCTAGAAAGCTCCCATGTTCACTCTAGTCTGTCCTAGACCGTTGCTCGTCTCGGGCAGGTAGCTCTTGTCTCATTAGAGCTACTAGCCTTTTTAGCCCCTCATTCTCGCCTTCATGGAGGCCGAAGTTTCCAGCTTGCCTACCATATGGCGAGACGCTCATCTCCACCTTGCGCTAGGATGTATCTGCCAGGCCTTCTCGCAAGGTGCTTGCTTGCCCACTTGTTGGACTAGCTACATTCTGCAGCATCTGCAACTATTTTCTTCACCAAACCAATAAATTGTCCCTCATCTTTCTTTCAACTCAAATTGGTGGTCTATCCCCTTGCGCTAGCGGGGGCGCTCACAGTCCAAGTGGATGCCACATGTCAAGTATTTGGGTGACGCATTATAGATACCTAAGAAGGTGGATGCTTGTCATTTCCTCTTAGGGTGCTCTAAGGATGGCCATGGGATAGAAGAGGATGGTTTCCACTGGGGAAGGGAGTAGCTCTAGATTACCTTAGAAGTTCATGGCAAGGCCCAGTGTACGTCCAACTATAACCCTCAGGGAATCGCCCAGCCAGTAGAGCACCCGTGTGTAATCAGTGCAACAAGCCCAATAAAGGGAATGTAGAATGGGAGTGACTTCGTGCTTCTGATGTGGGCAATCTATGGATTTCGCTAGAGAATACCCTAAAGCGACCCAAGTGAGTGGACATGGTGCCGCTGGAGGAAGATCGGGCTAGAAGTCGTTTATGCAAGCAAGAGTGCATGCACTAACGCCTGGAGAAGTGGACGAAGAGGCCCCAGAAACTCAAGAGTTTGGAGTCAATCATCATAGGTATTGGTTCTTTCAACAAGAGTTTTGCACAATAACTAGTAAGCATGGTCAATAAAACTAGGAGCATTTGACTTTCTCAGAGAGAGTCAAATTGTATAGGTACTACACGTGGTCGTTGTTCAACTAGAGAGTGTCCCAATCATTTGTATCTGCCACATTTGTCTGGTTGTGAAGTTTATAAATACAATCAATGGAATAGAAAGTGGTAGTGGCTAGTGGCCATGCCAATTGGGGAGGTAGAAGTATGCATGTGAGTAGTATCAAATTTTCCCTCATAATTAAAAGGGAAAGTGTTGGAGGCGAACCTTATAGTGGTCAACCTCTTAGGGTTTGACATTATATTGAGAATGGACTAAATATTCAAGCATTATGCAAGCATCAATTGTAGAAGTCGGGCTATTGATTTTTAGTTGCTCATGAAGAAGGTGTGGTGTACACGGGGGTAGATTGAAGACAATGCCTAGAGTGATCTCTACTCTATAGGCTAAGAGGGATTTAATGAGTAGAGTAAAAGCATGCCTAGTACAGATAATGCTTAAACTAAATGGAAATTTAGGGGGGAGGGAGATTGTGATACCCATATTGAGTGATAAGGGTAAGTAGTGTATGAGGTAATACTAAAACTGCTCATCATTGGAATCGTGGTAGACATTCACGAACTCATTTGGGTCTAGTTCTGTCTCTTTTGGTGGGTTTGGGGGTCCCTCCTCTAAAATTCTATCCCGTTAGGCTGAGGTAGATGATGATTCCAATGATTCAAGGCTCCTTCTCTTGCATCTTCCCCGAGCCTTCATTGCTTGACTGGATTCTACCACTCTCTTGGCTTGCCGCACATAGTTCGTTACGCTCTTGTCTATAAGCTCTCGTTCACGTGCTGTAAGCCTTTCCTTGTGTGGCATAGTAGGTTGAGTGGATATGTCTCCGTTGAGATATTGTAGAACTTCCTTGCGATGGACTAGCTTGATGAGGATGTAATGATTTAAGGGGGAGATTGTTATACCCCATTATGACTGATTAAGGTTAAGGTTAGTTGTGCATGGGATCTAAATTGCTTGGGAATGTGTAGTTCTTACTTTATAATGGTTTTGATGTGGTTTTGATTGTTTCATTAACTAGCCATTTTGGAGTATAGATGTGGCTTAAGCCTCATTTTCATTGTTACAAATGGGATTAGAACCTATCCTAACTAGAAATGTCAGAGTTGAGCCCTACTACTTATGATGGGCTGGCTCGATGATGACATTGAGATTGAAGGAGGGGAGGTTGTGATACCCCATTCTGATTGATAAGGGTAAGTGGTGTATGAGTTCTCACATTGTTTGAAAAGAAGAAGTTCTTGCTCATTCTAATGTTTCCAATGAACTTCAATTGTATCATTGGTCTCACATTACTTGGGAATGAGAAGTTATACTCTTTATAGTGGTTCCAATAGGGTTCCAATTGTATCATTGACTAATTGTTTTGAAATATAGGCTCAAATGTGGCTTGGGCCATTACAAATAGTATTAGAGCCTATCCAATAAAAAATGTGGGGCATAAGCTGTGCCACTCACAATGGACTAGCCCGACGAGAACGTCGGGAATTCAAGAGTGAAGATTATGATACTCCATTCTAATTAATAAGGGTAGGTGGTGTATGAGATCTTGAATTACTTGAGAAGGAGAAGTTCTTGTATTTATAATGGTTTCATTGATAAGTGTACGAAAGTGCACTCTAAATACTTTATTATTGGACTAAAATGCTAAAATATAAATAGAAATCATAAGAATTAATGTGTATTCTTGAATTGAGTTTCTATTTACTTTGGGATACTTCTAAACATATTTTTATGTTTAATTTCAGGGTTTATAAAACTGCAAGTCAAAGCCCGGTCAAATTCAAAGGAAGACTTTCAAGTGGGCAAGATATTGAAACAACCTAAGAACTTTCAAAGAGTGCAGAACTCTTCAAGTAAGGATAATGATGGGGTTTGAGAGTAATTCGGATCAGAGTCCAAAACACTCTAGGAGATAGCTTGGACATACCTTAGTGTTTTGATCATAACCTTCCACTCACACATTCGATTGATGTGATTCTTGATCAGTTGGAAAGCTATCTTAAAGGGTTACAAGTTTGTCTCTAATAAGGATGTCTAAATTCGAACTCCTGAAGTGTATACGTGGCTTCTAAGATGAGTCCTAAAATTTAGGCGAGTTTTTATGCGGGAATATGAAGACATTAGGGTTTCTTTCCTACCCTATATAAGCATATCATTAGTACGAAATTGAGAGTTTTAAAGAGGGAGACATCTCAGTTCTGAAGAGAGGAGAAAAATACTTTTTTTTATTTATTTTTAGTACTTCCATGGAGAACTAAATCTTGGATAAAGGCTAGGGCGAAAATTGATTGGTGAAAATACTTTAAGTTTATTTCATTGCATAGATTAAGCTTTATTGTTTAAGATTCTAGGATTCAATTCTCTATTTGTTTTGGATATTATAAGTTTGAGATAATTATATTAAATCTTGTTATGGTTTGATTTTGTTGACCTATAGGATTATGAATATATGATTGTGACTTAAATAGACTTTTCATGCCATTGATGTAATCTTTTGCTGCATTATTGTTTGAGAACATAATATCGTCTTTAGATCTGATATTTATTTTTATATATGAAAACTGTGGTTTGTAAATTGAGAATAGATTTTATAATTAAATTTGAGAAAGTAAATGAATATAATATCATATTTTCCAATTAGGAATTTGGTGCTATAATTCTTAATTGTGTATATAGTTTGGATTGAAAAAGTCAGAGTATTAGATCCAGTTGATGGAAGCCCAAAACTTATCCATGCCCTAATCTCATTTTAATTACGTGCTTTAAATATAAATTTCAGATTATTGTCATATTGTAATTTGATCTTTCCTTTTAAGCATGCATCTTGTTGTGTTTCTTCCAACTCCCTGTGGATCGACATCCTGAATTATACTATAACACCTAAGGGTGTAAATTCAAACTGGAAAACCGGTCCGGACCGGTCCGGTTTTACCGGTTTTGGACCGGTTCTTAGAATGGGAAAATCGGCCAGTTCCGGTTGCAAGATTTTTCAGCCCCGACCAGACCGGTTGATAAAAAAAATATATAAAAAATAATATTTGTATTATTGTATATATAAGTTTTATACAAAATATTATATATATATATTAATATATATAAGTTTTATATATCATGTATAATTATAAATTTTTATGTGAAATTTAATTTCTTATTATAATTTATAAATTATTACTTAAAATGTTAATACTAAATCAATAAAAGTTTATAACTGATACTAATAGTCTAATATAAACTAATGACTATAGTTATACTTATAAATTTATAATTAATACTGTAAGTTTTTACTAAAAGTTTATACCTAATACTAATATTAAATATATAGTTTATAACTAATACTAATATATAACTTATAACTATTAACTATACCAATAGTCTAATATTAATACTATTACATAGTCTAATATATTATTTAGCTATACTAATATATAAGTCTATAACTAATAGTTATAGACTATTTAAATATTTAACTAATACTAATAGTCTAATATAAACTATAATTATACTTATACTAATATAGCTATACTAAATCACTAAAAGTTTATAACTAATACTAATATATAGTTTATAACTAATACTAATATATAACTATACTAATAGGCTAATATTAATCCTAGTATATAGTCTAATATATTATATAGCTATACTAATATATAAGTCTATAACTATTTAACTAATAGTCTAATACTAATAGTTTAATATAGACTATAGACTATAGTTATACTTATACTAATATAGTTATACTAAATCACTATAACTAATACTAATATATAACTATACTAATATGCTAATATTAATACTATTATATAGTCTAATATATTATATAGCTATACTAATATATATGTCTATAACTATTTAACTAATATTAATAGTTTAATATAGACTATAGTTATAGTTATACTAATATAGTTATACTAAATCACCATAACTAATACTAATATATAACTATACTAGTAGGCTAATATTAATACTATTAGACTAGTCTAATATATTATATAGCTATACTAATATATAAGTCTATAACTATTTAACTAATACTAATAGTTTAATAATTAATATAGACTATAGACTATAGTTATACTAAATCATTATAACTAATACTAATATATAACTATACTAATAGGCTAATATTAATATAGATTATAGACTATAGTTATACTTATACTAATATAGTTATACTAAATCACTATAACCAATACTAATATATAACTATACTAATAGGCTAATATTAATACTATTAGTGTAATGCCCGTCCTTGTGGTGAGACTTTTTTCAAAATATATATATATATTTATATATATATATATATATTTTTATCAAAGGACGACGGGAATTACCGTCCTATTTAAAACTTTTCACTTGCATACCCAGGGTGCGAGACTCCACGTTTATAGATTAAAATGTGCTTTGACAATAAAAGGGATTTACAACGGAAAACATAAATCTTATAATAAAAAGGCCTCTCGTACGTTTAAAACTCGTGCCTAGACTTCTGTGCTCTTCCCCATGGGCCGTGTCTGTCCTGATCGTGCAGTTCCTGTGAGGGGGAGGCACATGCATAAAAACTAAAATGAGTCGAAGACTCGTAAGCATTACTTCATACCGTTAAAAATATAACAATATAGGTTTTCATTCATGCATTCATCATTCGTTTGAAAACTTCACTGGACGGGGTTTTTCTCTTTTAAACACGGGCTTCCTTTTCGTAAAACGTTTCTCCCATCAGTGCCTTCATTTCTGTAAGAGTTCGTGCATGTTTACGTGCGTTCTTTTGAAAACATCACTGGATGGGGCTTTTCTTTCAAAAGACTTTCCTTTCTTTAAAAACGTGTCCCCCGTCAGTGCCTTCATTTATTAAAGATTCGTGCGTTCGTAGATGCATATTTAACCCAGTCCCTTAGTCTGGGGATCTACACAGAGATCTAACGACGATGAATTAAAACACTGATTTGAAGATGCGTAAAACATTAACTTAATTAAAAGCGCTTAGAGGAATTAAGGTAAATATTATTTTAAACTAACTTTAGTTTATAACATAATATTCTTCATCATTAATAAAATGATGAAGTCTCACTTAACACATTTAAGAGGGTTAAACCATTTAATTAATAAAAGCTCTCAACATAATTTAAATCCCATAATATCTTAAATAATTGAAATCATTTTAATAATAATATTAAAATGATTTCCGGCAATTATAATATTTTTGGTGCTCTTCAAGAATATTATGATTGTCGTATTTAAGATCAAATCTTAATTCAATAACAATGGAAATATTCCTTATAAATATTTCCAGCATATATAAAACACTGGGCGTGCCTTAGAAGTCACATGATATCTTTCGAGATACGCTATCATGGTTCGACACGCATAACGTGACTCGCAGTCGGTAGTGAGAAAGGCAGATGATCACATAATCTCTACCTTTGGGATTTGCTTACGTCATAAGGACGAAACATACGTCAGAAAGAAGAAGCGTATGTAAGAAGAAAGGATCGTACGTAAGAAGAAGGAGCTGGGTATTACATCCACCTTTGCGGGATCTACCGAAATACCATCCTTGGACACTATATGACCAAGGAAGGAAATCTTTTGTAGCCAAAACTCACATTTATTAAATTTGGCATACAGCTTCTTCTCCCGCAGCACTTGTAAGACGACCTCCAAGTGCTTTGCATGTTCCTTCGGGGTTTTTAAGTAAATAAGAACGTCATCAATAAATACGACCACAAACTGATCAATATATTCTTTAAAGATACGGTTCATCAAATCCATAAAAGCTGCTGGTGCATTAGTTAATCCGAAGGGCATCACTAGAAATTCATAATGCCCGTATCTCATTCTAAAAGCAGTTTTCGGAACATCCTCCGCTTTAACCTTCAACTGATGATACCCTGAGCGAAGATTAATCTTTGAGAATACTTGGGATCCCTGAAGTTGATAAAATAAATCATCGATTCGTGGTAAAGGGTATCGATTTTTAATAGTCACCCTATTCAGCTCTCTATAATCAATGCAAAGTCACATCGATCCATTCTTCTTTCTTACAAAGAGAACTGGTGCTCCCCATGGCGATACACTAGGGCAGATAAAACCTTTTTCCAACAACTCTTGTAATTGATCCTTGAGCTCCACGGGCGCCATTCGGTATGGCGTCTTGGAAATGGGTGCCGTACCCGGAATGATGTCTGTAGAGAACTCAATCTCCCTATCTGGAGGTAAGCCATGCAGCTCATCTGGAAAGACATCAAGAAAATCCTTTACCACTCCAATATTCTGCAGCTTAGGCTCATCTGGTGGCGGCACAACCAAACTAGCCAAGAATCCTGCGCAACCCTTCCTTAACATAGTAGTGGCCTTCATTGCAGATATCACTCTTGACTTAGGGCGTTTACCCACCGCACGAAAGCAGAACTCTGACTCTCCTGGCGGTCTAAAGACCACTTCCTTCTTGAAGCAGTCCACACTAGCATGTTATCGGGACAACCAATCCATGCCCAAGATTATGTCGAATTCCTCCATGTCAAATAATATTAAGTCGGCAAGGAGGTGTCGACCTTGTACTTCCAACATACAGTCCTTTAACACGAGTTGACAAATCACAGATATCCCAAGAGGTGAAGAGACAGAAATCATAGACTCTAAAGGTTCAGGCACCTTTTTACTCAAACTAGCATATCTACGGGATATAAAAGAATGCGTAGCACCAGAATCGAATAGTACTAATGCACGATGTGAAAACAGGGTAAGAGTTCCTGTCATCACATCGGGGGAGGCATCAACATCCTCCATGGTGAGAGCAAATACTCGGGCTGGTACTAAATTCTTCTGCCCTGGGTTGGGTGTCTGCACATTAGGAGTCGCGAGAGTGGGACAATCCCGTACTATATGGCCTGCTTTACTGCACTTGAAACAGGTATTGGTTCCCATCAGGCACTTTCCAGCATGGGGCTTGCCACAGGTTTCGCAAGCATGATGAGGTGTCGCTATACCACACTGAGAGGCCTTAACCATCTGAAGGGGCTTGGGAGCTTGGTTATACATCAGCCTTTTGCCTTTACTCTGCTCAAAGGCCTGAAATTGTATTTTCTTTTGGTTAAACTCTCCCGTTCGAACGCACAGATTTTCCTCTAGAATCACAGCCTGATCCTTTAGGTCGGCAAATTTTCTTATTTTCAGTGCAAGGAGAGAATCCATGATCCTAGGATTCAGACCTCGCTCAAACTTTTCAGCCTTTAGTGATTTAGTGAGGACCAGATGGGGGGCGAACCTTGATAGTTCCACAAATTTAGAGGCATACTGCCTCACTGTCATCGCTCCCTACTTCAAATCAGCAAACTCCCTGGCCTTCGCCTCTCGAACAGATAATGGAAATAATCGATCATTGAAGACCTCTTTGAATTTGTTCCAAGTGATCGGGGCAGTTGGTCCTAACTCCTGCTGAAGAAGTCCACGAGTGGCCTTCCACCACCCGTTAGCTACGTCAGCCAAATTATAAACTGCAAACTCCACCTTTTGCTCTTCCGTACATGGAATCACACTGAAGTTCTTTTCGAGGCGTTCGAGCCAGTTATCGGCATCTATCTCAGTACCCTTGCCATCAAATAGCGGAGGGTGCTGTTTACAAAAGCGGTCAAAGGCAGTCGGTGTGGGGCCTGTGCCTGCGTTGTCATTTGTCCACTAGTGAAAGCCTCGATGAGGCGTGTCGTCGCATTAATGAGATCTCTAGAATCTCTTGGGGTCTCAGGCTGGTCTTCAGAAACGTGGGCACTGGGCCGCCCCCTACGCTTATTACCATTATTCTGGGATGCCATACTGGAACATGCATGACAATAGTATTAGCAACACTTAAACAAGGGACATACGTGACTCGCAAATCTTTTACAGAATTTATAACGTGCAGTAAAAATAACGTTGAACCTGCTGCGAAGCTTGGCATGCTTTAGAGAGGGAGCTTCAGCCTAGTTATCCCTAAAGTCTACAGGACTCCTTAACCTTTGCTCTGATACCAAGATTGCCCCAATCTTACGACCGAGACGTGGTCGTGGCAATTGGCCTTTTTCTTTTACCTTGTTATTAATAGTACTATTTTTACTATGCATTTTTTTTTATAAAATGGACATGAACATGTAGTGCATGTACACTGCGTTTCTAGTTTAAAAGTAAGTATGTGATAAACGGTTCATTCAAGATTCTAAATAAAGGACTCTCAGAGTCCATCCATTCAACAAAATATATTAGTTCTAATTAAGAGGACTCAGTCCCCATAACACATATAAAAAGGCATTTAACCTTCCTATGTGGGGTTACCATCACCCCACCATAGAAAATATACTGTTACCATCACCCCACCATAGCATATACACCGTTACCCAAAGGCATATTGTATCAAAGTCAAACCAACAAAATGTCCCGACATGGGACCCATCATAAAAACATAAAGAAAACATAACAATAGTCCTCAAAAGTCCAACCAACTGGGAACCCTAAACATCAGCCCCTCCCTCCTCAGCAGTACCCGGCTCCACAGCCTCGTCATTCATACCTGGACGTTTAAAATATAAACACAAAGTGAGTCTAATACTCAGTAAGCAGTACACCATGCTGTTAACTTAATAGTCACATAATCTTTTCCTTTTGAAAACATGCAGACATAAATGTTTGCTAGTACTTAACAAATGCTTTCATGCATAAATAATTAAAGAATAACTACACTTTCATGCATCATTACTTCATGCTTAACCGTACCTTTCCTGTCTAACAGTACTTTTCATGCATACTCTTACTTTCATGCCTAACTACATCTTCATGCGTAAACTATGCTTTCATGCTTACATGTACTTTTCATGCATAAATGACTAATGAAATAACTTTACTTTATATTTCACTTTCTTGGGCCAATACACACTATTACGCCCCGTGTGTTGGGGTTAGCGGTCTTTTGGACCCGGATTCCACCCGCGGCCACAGGTTGGAACCCCTTTTTGTGGGAGTAGCACTGGGTGCACTACCAGTACCATTGCCATCTGTCCATTCTTTGGTACCCTTTCATTCATGAGGCCATCATGTACGTTCATGCTTTTAGTTCTTCTATTTTATTTCCTTTTTAATTAAACATTTTCATTATCTTTCTTTAGTCCAATGCAAATGCTTTTTACTTAAAAAAAAGTGTTTCATGTCATGTTACATATAAGTAAGGCATAGATATTTAAAGAGAGCATGCATACAGTTTCATGATGCATTACCTTACATACACACAATTGTAATCAATAGGATACTTAACAGGGGCTACCAAGGAAAGCTTGTACATAATATATACATTTATCCTTTTGTAAGAGAACATGTGCAAAGAGAGAGATATTCTTTCATAAAAGAGCTTTGTGTGTAAGGAGCATGGTCATAGCTACTTACCTCGAGGCTTTATAAGTAGAGTCTTTAAATCTTGCAATTACACTCCTATTCAATAAAAGGAAATAACATATTAAAATTTATTTTACTAAGGACTTTACTACCCAATACCCATACGTTCTCCCTTAAATTCCAAGAGATGGAATTAAGGCGTCTTCTTTACTCATTAAATTATTGCACGGCATAAAACAACCCTTAGTGTCTTCCTTCAATTATTCAAGAACCTCACATATTTTCTAAAACAAATACTAATAAAAGATACACTCTTGGTAACTTAAGGGTTTCTAAGTAAGCTTACTAACTTAGGTTTAAAAATTCTTAATGGCTTACTTAGGCCATAACTTGAGGAAACATGTTTGAAAATCATATCCTTAACTCTATAATTTTAACAATTAAAGACATGAGTTTAACAAAAGTAAAACATGACTTAGACTGAAGAAAACATAAGGAAAGGGACTACAAAATTCTGCCTTGGGACACTCGGCTGTTATACACACCAAGACATACATACATACACACGAGCACAGCTAGATCCATGAGACAGAACACTTACACGGCTTAGGGCCATAAAACATAACACACACACACAGCTAGACTCATGAAACAAAACACTTACACGACTTAGGGCCATAAAACATAACACACACACACAGCTAGACTCATGAAACAGAACACTTACACGGCTTAGGACAAAAAACAGAGCATATACATACACACAACTCGAAATCACCAAAACAGGGCATGACCCACGGCAAGACAAAACTCATGGTGCTCGGTTCTAGCCCAGAAAATTTGGATTTTTCATTTACTACTAAGTAGAGCAACTAATAGAGAAAACAAATGAGAAATGTTTCTAGAAATTACCACATAGTACTCAGCTAACATGAAATTCGAAAACCCCAATTTGCAAGAACTCATGGAAGAGTGATAATACCTGCTTGGGTCCTTCTAGAAGCCACGGAACGCACGGTAACGAGAAGAGGAAGATAAATCTGAAATATTAAAGCTAGAACATAGCATAAAATTTCTTAAATGGAATCCTAGGTGAACCCATAGATTTAAGACTTCGAAACCAGAAATTAGGGCTAACGAAATCCACTTACGAGGTCGGTTTCCTTGAGGATCTCCGAAGAAAGGCTTAGGGTTTACGAGCTGAAGAGATCGGCTTGAAGAAATGAGAGAGGTTACACGGCTTGGAGGAAACCAAAGGTCTCTCGTGTGAAGGAGGAGACTTGAGGAGTTTTTCTGTCTTTCGTGTACCTTGGGATCGACGGGTGAAGGGAAATGAGGAAGGAGTTCACTTGTCCCTTGCCTTAGAAGCCGTCAGTGGGGTAAGGAGGAGAGGGTTTGTTTCTCTTGTTCAGCGTATAGGAGAGAAGGAGAAGAATCCGAAAAGCTTATGGAGGAAGCCGACGGTTTCACTTGGAGAAAAAGTAATTTGGTCAAGGCTTGTCTCACAAGCCAAGGATGGACGGTGGGGATTTAAACATAGGAGGATATTTCCTCACCTACCCATCCTATGGTTGAGAAGGTTTGGGGCCATATTTTAATTAGACAAAAGTAAAGGACTCAAGAAAATAACCCATTTTAAAAATATAAGACACACCCATCTTAAAATAATTTATAAAAAAAAATGAAATTCTTTGTTTCAAAATATTTAACTTAAAAAATAATATTAATAAATGACGTAAAGACTTACGCAATAGGATTCGGGTATTACACGTATATTCCATTCGGATATTCCTGGCGGCGAGGATTGAAGTCGCCGTTTCGTTTTACGTTTCGATCCTGGCTTAGTTTGTAATTGTGCATGCGTTTCTTAACTATCATAGTCTTCCTAACATTTCTAGCCCGTTCCTCATTTAGCATGCACCAATAGCTGCATGTCCTAATGTTCCATCATGTATTCCTTAACCTCTAACTATGCTCAGTCTCTGATACCTTTTACATTCTATACACTTAACATGACTACTTCTTTCTAGTTGCCAATCTGACATGCATGAGTTCATTGGGTCATACATTGAAAATATCATAGCATTAGAATAAAAATACTTTCTTGTACTTACTGCAGGACGAGACATGCCTTGGGAAGACGTCAATCTAGGTTTTTCCTTCACGTACAGTTCTCTTTTCAAAAGTTTTCTTTCTTTGAAAAAGTTTTCCCTCATTGGAAAAAGTTTTCCCTCTACAGAAAAATGATTTTCTCTCTTTTATTTTGAAAAGATCATTATAGAGTCTAGCATAACCTGGGTTTTGCTCTGATACCAACTTGTAACGCCCGTCCTTGTGGTGGGACTTTTTCCAAAATATATATATTTTTTTTATAAAAGGACGACGGGAATTACCGTCCTATTTAAAACTTTTCACTTGCATACCCAGGGTTCGAGACTCCACGTTTATAGATTAAAATGTGCTTTGACAATGAAAGGGGTTTACAGCGGAAAACATAAATCTTATAATAAAAAGGCCTCTCGTACATTTAAAACTCGTGCCTAGACTTCCTTGCTCTTCCCCATAGGCCGTGTCCATTCTGATCGTGCAGTTCCTGTGAGGGGGAGGGACATGCATAAAAACTAAAATGAGTCAAAGACTCGTAAGCATTACTTCATACCGTTAAAAATATAACAATATAGGTTTTCATTCATGCATTCATCATTCGTACATACTATACGTGCGTGCATACGTGCGTTCATTTGAAAACTTCACTGGACGAGATATTTCTCTTTTAAACATGGGCTTCCTTTTCGTAAAACGTTTCTCTCGTCAGTGTCTTCATTTCTGCAAGAGTTCGTGCATGTTTATGTGCGTTCTTTTGAAAACATCACTGGACGGGGCTTCTCTTTCAAAAGACTTTCATTTCTTTAAAAACGTATCCCCCATCAGTGCCTTCATTTCTTAAAGATTTGTGCATTCGTGCGTTCATACATGCGTGCATACATCCATTCGTTCTTATCACTTTCATAGGCCAGTACACACTGTTACGCCACATGTGTTTGGGGTTAGCGGTCTTCCTTTGGACCCAGATTCGGATCGTGGCCACTGGTGGAGAATCCCTTTTCATAGGGGGCAGCATTGGGTGCACTTCCAGTACTACTTACTCGGCATTGCAATCTGCCCATTCATTGGTACCCTTTCCTTTCAGTCATGTGGCCGTTACGTATCTTCATACATTCATGCTTTAATTTCTTTCTTTCTTGCTTTTCATTCATGCGTTCATTCGTTCTTGTCAGCTCGAAAGAGCTGAGACTTTCGTTCGGTTCTTTCTTTCATTTACAGTCCTTTCTTTTCATGAGAAAACATTTCTTTTTGTGAGAAAGCATTTCTTTTCGTGGATAACCATTGTTTGGGGCGTAAGCCCAAAATGGTCTTTTCGTTTTTTAGTTCATTTCAGTTCTATCTGGACTCTATAACAGTTCGTTCGTGGAAAACTTCATTTAAGAACATACATGGGCTTAAACGTCAGCTTTCATGGCATCCCATAAGCGTCACCTTTGAACATCGTCTCTCATGGCATCAACGAGAGTCACCTCGTGGCGCACATGAGAGCGTCGGTTCGTAGGATCCACAAAAGCATCCACTATCATGCCTTTCATGCATCTTCATCAGTTTATGGATTTTCTCAGAAAATACATACAATAGATACAGCGTATATTCATCCATTCACATGCATACAATTAATACTTTGGTTGCGTAAAAAGGGGCTGCCATGGAGGGGCCGTACATACTTATACCTTTTAACAATTAGCATTTTCTTTCTTAAAATGTCTTTCGTTTCTTTTCATGGGCATCTTAAAGAAAAAGCGTTTCTTGTATCTTTGAAAACTCTAGAAGAGTATGAACGTAACACTTACCTAGACTCCATGTTACTTGCATGTCATTCAGTCCATTCATGCTTGTCAGATGGCAACCTACATGCATACACATAACCTTAACGTCATTCTCTATCTAGTACATAAGCAACTTGAACTATAAATTGAACTACGCTATACTTGGAACACTCTCCTTCTATCCATGCACTTACGTGCCCTTTACTATGTTAAAACCTTTGGGGACTCATTACGGTCACCCCATCTTCCAACTCATGCCTTGCCTCGAGTGCTCATCCACTAAAGTGAACTCATGATTAACCTTAGGATTAAGACACTAAGGCCTCTGTCTCATTCTTCTCATTAACCTCATTCCGACGCATGACTCAAACCAACTAAGTCACGCATCCCGTCCTTAGACAGTACACCCGTCACTTTCTTCATGCATCTTAGCCCATATAAATCCTCATTCCCATCCAGACAAGTCATACGGCTCTAAGCCAACTCTGAGGCTTAAGCACCGTGTAACTATACTCAGGATAGATTACCCATTACATATGGTGAATCCATCCGGCACATGTGTCTAACCAGACTACACATGTACTCTACCCCTTATTACCTAAGATCAACATATATAACACGTTGATCACCAGCTTCGAGGGACAAAGGTCATATTCCGATACAAATCTTCTCCTAACCCGGCTAGCATGGCTCCTCATGCTACCCGTCCCTTTGATAGTTCATCCTAACACTTAACATGACAAGGCTCCAATCATAACCATGTCTTATGCCACGTCATACAGCTCGAGACTGCTCCCAAGCTACATCGTGACCTTGTTGCGTCACCCAACACTCTGGTATATAAATTCCTAACTCATCACGAGTACGATTCCTTACGTACTCCCGACACAACGTGACATTTTGTCACATTCCCATTATGCCCTTCATACCGTATCACTTCACCACATGACAATCACGACTGTCAGTAACCACGTCACTTCGTGACGTTGCCCAGTTATGCTTCCGCTGCGTACTCTTACACTTGTTCCACTACTTCGTCATGTCACTTCGTGACATTCCTCAGTCATGCTTCCGCTGCGCACTCTTGTACTTATTCCGCTACTTTTGCGCATACTCCTAGCCATAAGCCCATCATGGTGACACTTGCCACCTCAGACTACAGGCTATGCCATAACTACTTCGGTATACTGTTCCACAGTTCCCGACACTATTCATCACGTTCTACGCCCATCAATCACATAACCATCCTTATCTCTACGACATGCCACACGGAGTGTCACTGTCACGTGAAGTATATTCCACGTATACTCCCCTCATACATACCACGCCACATCACCACTATGGTATATTCGCCATATGGTACATCACTATATTACATGGAGTATACTCTTCGTATACTCCCTTCATATACACTACGACACATTACCATTATGGCATCCCTGCCATATGGTGCGTCGCTCCATCACATGGAATACACTTCGCGTATATTCCATGCACTTACGACACATCATCACTATGGCATACCCGCCGTATGGTGCATCACTATATCATATGGAGTACACTCCTCGTATACTCCCTTCATACACACTACGACACATCCCCATCATGGCATCCCTGCCATATGGTGCGTCGCTCCATCACATGGAATACACTCCGCGTATATTCCATGCACTTACGACACATCACCACTACGGCATACTCGCCGTATGGTGTGTCACTCCATCACATGGAATACATTCCGCGTATATTCCATGCATGTTACACCACATCACCACTATGACATACACGCCATATGGTGCATCGTCCACCACATAGAGTACACTCCACATGTACTCCCCACATACGCTCCATCACCATTATGGCATACCCGCCATACGGAGTACATTCCACATATATCCCCTTCATATATCATACCCCACACAGAGTACACTCAGCATGTACTCTTCCCGTTCCACATACACCATGCCACATCACCATTATGACATACACGCCATATGGTGCATCTATCCACCACATGGAGTACATTCCACATGTACTCCTTTTACACGCACTACCCACAGAGTACACTTCTCCGTGTACTCAGCCCGTTCTACCATATGCCAGGAGGGTATATTTTTTACATATACTCTGCTTGTCTCACATTACGCCACACACAAAGTACACCCAGCGTGTACTCTTCCTATTCGACATACACCACGCTATCCATACAACACATGCCCCACAACTGCATTACATAGCACAGTCCACAACACTTCACAATACGCCCAACACTTCACAGCATACTACACGGCACGATGCACCTCCATACAACACAGATAAGCCCCAACACTTCATTACACAGAATGCCCAACATTTCATCACACAACACCACATCACAATGCCATAACTCCATTAATTCTAATAGCACAGTCCACAACCTAGTCAACTAATCAATATCTAACATAAATACGAGAGGTAGAGGGTTATACCATCGACGAGATAACTCGTGCGTTGCTCGTTGACCGTCATAGCCGATGATGTCGACAATGTTGTACGTGGCGGCTGACCCACGTACGTTAACTGTTTAGGCGTTTGGATAGCTAGGTGTGGTCTTGGAAGGGCTCGTGATGGCCTTGTGATGGCTGTGAGGGGCATAACACGGTAGCTCTAGCCGTGTGCAGTGGCGGTCAACCACGTGCAATGGCTATCCATCACGTGCAGTGATTACCCATCACATAAAGTGATGGTTTGGACCAAGGGTTTGGCTAAGGGTGGTGCGGTGAATCTTGTGGTGGCGTCGGGGTGGCGCCGGCTCACGGTGGCAGATCTGGCCATTCCGTGGAGGAGAAGCCGTGGGAGAGTGAGAGAGAGTGTTCTCTCGTGGGTGGCAGATCGGGGTCGTGGGAGGTTGAGTTGGCTTAGTGGCATCCTGAGGAGGCTAGAGGTGGTGGTTACCAGCTGTGGGTGGCGGTGCACGGTGGTGCACGGCGTGCAACCCGTGCGTGAGAGAGGGAAGAACCCGTGTGGTGGGGGAGAGGCTATGGGCCTCGGGTCACTTGGAGGAGGAAGGGGGAGGTCCATGGTGGCGGTGGGTGCTGCGCACGGCGGCGCTAGAGGCCGTTGGTGGCCTTGAAGCGGTGCGAAACCCATAAATGGGTTTCGAGTGTGTGTGTGTGCGGTGGAGAGAAGGTGGTTGCATGGGAGGGGCTGACTTTGCCGGTGAGGGGTCGCCGGCGTGGGAGGAGGTCCATGGTGGTGGAGGTGGAGCTGTTGGGCAGCGCACGGCGGCGCTACACGCACCAAGCCCATACGGGCCTTGCGCTTCCAACGGAGAGGAAGAGGGAGCGTGAGGGGGAGGAGCTGCCATGGTTGAGCTCGCCGGCGTGAGGAGCAGCCGGTGGTGCCGGCGGTGTGGCCTGGCGACGCATGGCGGCGTCGGGCTGTGCGTTGGAAGCTTCGGCTTGGAGGAGATGCGTATTACGTTTGCCGAATGAGAGAGGGAGGAGAGAGAGGGTTACGGGGAAAATGAGAGGGAAAGAGAGGGGGTCTGGGTTTATAATCCAGTCCCTTCGTCTGGGGATCTACACAACGATCTAACGACGAGGAATTAAAACACTGATTTGAACATGCGTAAATATTAACTTAATTAAAAGTGTTTAGAGGAATTAAGGTAGAATATTATTTTAAACTAATTTTAGTTTATAAAATAATATTTTTTCATCATTAATAAAATGATGAAGTCTCACTTAACATATTTAAAAGGGTTAAACCATTTAATTAATAAAAGCTTTCAACATAATTTAAATTCGTTAATATTTTAAATAACTGGAATAATTTTAATAATTTATATCAAAATGATTTTCGACAATTATAATATTTTGGAGCTCTTGAAAATATTATAATTGTCTTATTTAAAAACAAGTTTAACTCAACGGTACTGGAAATATCTCATATAACTATTTCCAGTACATTTAAAACACTGGACGTACTTTAGAAGTCACCTAATATCTTAAGAGACATGCCATTGTGGTTCGACACGCATAACGTGACTCGCAGTCGCTAATGGGAAAGGCAGATGATCACATAATCTCTGCCTTCGGGATTTGCTTACGTCATAAAGACGAAACATACGTCAGAAAGAAGAAGCGTACGTAAGAAAGAAGGACCGTACGTAAGAAGAAGGAGCATAGTATCACAATTAGATTATGGTATTACAAATATATATATATATATATATATATATATATATATTATAGTCTAATATATAAAATATTTGACTATAGTATATTATATGTATTACAAATATATATATAGTTATATTAAATCACTATAATCACTATAGTCTTTTAAATGTATTACAAATATATATAAATTTTAATTATCATTTAAAAAAAAAACATTGAAAAGAATTAAACTTTAATTAAATTATTAAATAGTAAAGGGCAAAAGGCCAAACGGCGCCATTTTCATCAATTTGAAAACCCTAAATCATCTCTTTCGCGAATACTCCTTCCGCCTCTCGTCTCTCACTTCTCTACCCAGGCTCACAGCACTCTGCTCTCGCCTCTCGCTCTCTTCGTCTCTCGTGCCGTCGTGCGCACTGCGCTCAGTGGCTCACTCTCTCGTGCCTGTGAGTCGTGATTGACTCTGCTCTCGTCTCTCACGCTCTCGTCTCACGCTCTCAGTCTCAACTCTCCCGTGTCTCATTCTCTCGTCTCTCACTCTCAACGCTCCTGTGTCTCACTCTCTCGTCTCTCAACTCTCTCGTCGCTCTCAATCTCTCTTCTCTCAACTCTCTCGGCCCCTGTCTCAGTCTCTCTGCCGATCTGCCCCCACGGTAAGTTTTTTTTTTTGGAAATTACATACTAGCCTACTATGATTTTTGTGATTGTGTTTTGTAATATTAGGGTTTTTGTGATATTAGGGTTTTTGTGATTGGGTTTTGTGATATTGAGATTTTTGTGAATCTGTGATTGCCGATTGGGTTGATTGGGTTTTGTGATATTAGGGTAGGGTTTTTGAATCCGAAATCATTACAATGTTTTCTTGCATTGTGTGTATTATCTATTTGAATTTCATCTATTTTGCATTCCATCCGTCATCAATTATTTGAAAGTAATAGAAGCTCTTTACCATTCCACGCATATAGATCATGATTCATGATCATATATAATTTAGAATGCTTTATAATTATATTTAAGGGTAAATAAATCATGCTTTATAATTAAAAAACAGACATTTTTAAATCAATTTTTTTTTATAAACATTTTTATTGACAAACTGTGAAACTTACATTTAAAAAAAATCAGAAAACCAGACCGGACCGGAAATTAGTAAAACCGGAAGTACCGGTTTATGAGGGTAACTGGTGCGTAATCGATTTTGGAAAATACAAAACCGGTATATACCGGTTCGGTCCTAGATTTTGTCCAAAACCGGATTCGACCGAACCGGATCGGTTACACCCCTAATAACACCATGTACTAGTTTGGGCATAATTAAAATGATGATTAGTATTTTTGGAGTAAAGGCCCAAATATGGAATGGGCTCCCTAGGCCATCACATTTTCCATAGCATATTATATCTAAATAATCACTAGCTTCATTAAGAAGTATTGTCCCATGGAAAGAATGCGCTTTAAAAAGTGACGAGCCATAAAAGTAAAATTTGAGATTTAATGGAAAGAAACATGGGATGAAGTTATGAAAGTTGGAAGAAAAATGTATTTACTTTTTATTGAAAGAAAACTTATTACCAACGGAAATAGATCTTTTTTTAACATGACTCTGGAAAATTTTCAAATCTTGAATAATAATGATCTTTAGAAAGTCTATAAAACTTGAAAATTATGACGGTTAGCAAAAAGACAAAATTATTGAAAAATATAACCTCTAGAGAAATATAAAAGGTTTTGGAAAAAAAAGATATTTGCAAAAAGATAAATCTTCAAAGATATATGGAAGAATAAGAATATGATTATAAGAGAAAGGATACAAAAAGAATAAGAGAAATAATATTTTAATTGAAATATTAAAATTGAAGCTAAAATAGATAATGAGATTAAGGCACTTTAAATAACCAGATAGCTAAAATAGAAAAATGTTGAAACTTTATAATAACTTGCGAGGTGGGCTGATAACCGGTGTAAAGGATTGGACTTACAGAGGGCTTGGCTGACCTGGACCACCATTGAAAGAAGGCTGAAACTTCTAGCCTAGATGTAGTCCCAACATATTTATCGTATATTTAGGTGGCAAATGTCTGATTTGAACCTTCTCCTGGATTTCCTTTTTTTGGTAACATCTGTTCCAAATCACGAACAAAAATGCTAGAGTAACCTAATGTTGGGTCTCGACAAATTTTTTTGTTTTACTTAATGATTAAGAAAGTATTTCTTAAAATATATTTATTCTTATCGAGACGGATCTCGTACTACTGCTCAATCACGAAAGGCTATAATTATATATAGGATAAATTGCGTCAATATATTCCAAAGTACTTGCATTTTTGAATAGAACTTACTGATTAAATGAAAGAAAAATAGGTTATATAACATAATCTCATTACTAGATATAAACCAATTGGTAGTTTAGATTTTAGAGTGCATATTGGATATACATACGGATGCATATTGGAGTTTGTCCCATTGAGTTTTATTTATTTTTGTTTATTTAAAGTTGTTTAATTTGCTGATACTGGAAACAATTACATTTTTTTTTTTTTTAAATTTGTTAAGAAATTAGCTTCCCCTTAGTAAGCAGGGGTTTGATTTGCATTGATTAGAATTCAATTTTGGTCGACACCCCCTCATTATATCCAATGGCTATGGGAATCCAATAGGTTTGATTTTTCTTTCATCTCGATCTGGACCATATAATACATCTTGGCCTAATTTGATGGCCTTAAAGAAGGTCACTTAAATGCAGTACTGCCCGGCCTTGTAGTGAACAGCATAGATGTTGACTGAGAGAGAGAGAGAGAGAGAGGGGGGGAGAGGATTATGTGTCGTTATCTATTAGAGGCTAGGGTACGTAGTGTTTAAATTCCATTGAAGTCGGTGGGAAAAGAGTGAATGCGAAAAGAGGTAGGTCCGTAGGATTGTTCATGTAGACTGCTTTAGCTTCTGCATGCTATGTATTGGGCTACAGTTTCTTTACAACTTTGACTTGTTTACTGTCTTCCCCAATCTTGAACTCTATGATCAGAATGAGAATTATTATATACATAAAGAAATTATATAAAAATAAATATATAAATAGATATAATTTTATAATTTTTATTAAATTTATTTTATAATAAAAATAATTTTATTATTTAATGTATGTTAATTTGTAAATTTATTTTTATTAACTTAAATATTTCTCATATATCTATGGTTTGCATGCATGGTTGGATCATGTGATGTACGTGTTTTGTCCGGAACTTAAGGTTCTAAATTGATCAACCGTGATGCTAGTACATATGTTATGGGATTGAGACAAAATATAAAATTCTCATCTCAACTTATTATTACATATTTTTTAAATTTTTATATAAAATATAATAAACAATTCAACTTTTTCAAATTCTAAAACAATAATTATATTAAAATATAATATTTTAAACTTTCAAACAAAATACAAAATTCTCATCTCATCCCCAAACCTACCCTAAATAGGAGTGTTCATCCGGGTTCCAACCTGGAAACTTGGGTCTACCCAGATCGAGACCCGGATTTTAAACCCAGGCTGAAACCCGGGCCAGGTGGATCCGGGTAAGACCCAGGCCGGAACCCGGGTGAGTCTGGGTTTTTCAAAACGGATTTTTTTTTTTTTTTTTTTTTTTTTTTTTTTTTTTTTTTTACAATTAACAAAAGCTTTTTTATTAATTAATTTTACAAAACCATTTTTCCTGCATCTTGGGTTGGACATTACACAACTGGAACAAATTGAATATCTAACTTGCAAGACAGATGGTAGATACTGTGATTTTAAGTCCCTATTTTAATCCCTCTTGAACTTGGGGTTGATCAAGACTATCAACCTCAGGTCCTCAAGACATGTTAAACAAAATCAAAATTCGGACTTTACTGAAATATTAAGTAATTGAAGGGAAAACAAAGTGGGCTCGCACATCTTTGTCCAAATTAAAGCTACAAACTAATCAAAATCAGAGCAGCTCAATCATTAAAAAGGTTGTAACACCCATCAAATATTGCTTTTATCAAACCAGTCCCAACACAAAGAAATGCATCTAATCAAACTGTAATTTGGCATCCAAATTACGACCACTTCACTCTCTGGTAACGGCTTAAGCAGTAGCAGCCGCTCCCTTCTTCCTTGGTGCTGCTTGAGTACCTAAAAAATAACGTTATTCATTTGACTAAATCAATATGCAAGTCTCGAGTATGTGATCGATCCCTTAGCAATATACATTGTGATTGCTAGGAAATTCTAAATTCAGAATTTAATTGCAAACAAATTACCAACCCTTCTAAAGTGATATTGTAACCCCTAATTAGAGAACTTCTTGGCCTAACTTGTGAGAACTGTGCCTTTAGAAGGTAGGAACATCCCGCATATGAGGCTAAGAGATTCATCATCTCGAGCTCAAGAAAAAGTCCCGTCAAATGGACAAAGGCCAGCAACAACCTCAAGAGGGCAATACTCAGACAAGCGCAGTCCTATCGGCAAAAGGATCGAGTAAGAGTAACTAACAAATGGAGTAAGCGACATTTTGGGTGGGCAAATGCAAGGCTACCAAGGAGATGCAAGATCTACATCGGGTGGGTAAAAGATGGACAGGCGATAAAGGTGAGCAAAAGTTGAGTAACGACAAGGGCAAGCAACAAAAAATGTAGTACGAGAACTGAAGTGCCTAGATCTCAAATATGCCTGACCATGCAAAGAAGCTTTTGACCATGTGGGCAATGTTCACAAGCGACTGACTGAGCGCCCCTTTTCTTTGGCTAAAATTCAAAGACGCACAGAGCATGTCCTATCCATTCATGTCACCCCTCTATCCGACATACACCTGGACAATGGAGAACTTGCCAATTTACCAACCTACGTTAAGAATTGTGAGACTCGTGATAGGCTTAACGCTTTTTATACAAGCGTCGCCTCATTGAGCTCTTTATCCGTGCTTTGGGATTTCCGTAGAGTTTAGAGAAGAAACACACACACACACACACACACACACACATAGACACACTCTATGTGGCGCCCTGTTCCTCGGTAAAGAGCCTAGCAAGGATCCGTGGTGTTAGGGATGCCAACCAGTTGGCAACACCCTTGATGTTTTGTCGAGTCTAGGTGTGTAAACATGGATTGAGTGGTAAAAGAAATAATTTGAAGTTGAATAAGGGAAAATTCATCCATTGATACTAACAATATCCATATGTCATGTCACTTCTTCCAAATAATGTTATACACTGTCATTGATTCATCACTTATATCAAAATACAACAAATCGAATATGGTTCATCGCCTAGCCAAAATATACATCTTAACAAATACAAGTAACTTTTATCGGAGACAGGCTTCTGTATCTACAATCAGGTGGGGTCGGTCATTCTTCCTCATGAAACTCTGCCTGGGTTACATCTGTATCAAGATTTATGACTTTGGTAAATGAAACCGTAGGTGGGACCACCACAGTGAGACTTCTAAGAAATTCCAATAGGTTAAAACCCATGACAATACTGTTAATCAGAGACAATGGCGATGAATCTGCATGCACAATTTCATATAAGTAAATCAGTGAACACATATATTTATGCATAGTGAGGAATCACCCTCCAGGAATAAACACAGGTAATCATAGGTTACGGCCATAAATCACCCTCTTATTAAATCTCATAAAGTCCACAATATCTCATCATATGAATCTCAGTGGGAAGTTCCTCCACCTGTTTGACTAAGGCACTCATTCTACTCGACCAACGTGTGAGCTCATTCACTAAATCCAAACCAACCAACTAGGAGAATCACTCAACCCGATCCACACACCCAAGGACAATACACCCGATCACCTTGGGGAATCTCTACTTGATCAGTCAACTCAAAGACACCACCACGCATGATCAACCTAGGGGATCTCTCTACCCATGTTATTAAGTGAGGCCAATACAAAGACGTTCCACCTCGACATCATGGGGAATTAGTCTACCCGCATGAAACTCTTGGCAACGTGTCGTAAGAATGGAGAGGAGACTTCTCAACTCATCCATGAGGATCATTACACGATTAGACTTAACACTCGAAAACAACATCATCAATTCGCATCATTCAAACTCATCATCTCAAATTCACAGTGTAAAGGTAAACGGTAAGCATTATGAAGAAGATATATTTTCTTCATGTAGAAAGATGTGAGTTATAGAATATGCAAAGCCTAATTTTATAATATACTCAATCATTTACCCCATATTCTCAGTATTGTCGTAGGAGCTAACCTAACTGAACAATATTTCTATTACTATGGTAGCGCTGGTTCTACTCCTTCCGTCGCATCTTTTGAAGTCACTTGCTTTTTTGAAGACTCTAGTTGGATGCAAGAGTGAACATTTAACAATCCCAAAAGTGAGATTTTGGATTTTTTCCAATACCTTTTAAACTGTGGGACTGTCAGTCATATTTCTGATTTTTTCCAATGCCTTAGAAGTGTAAGAATAGGAAATGGCTTGCGCCATTAGACTCACAAGAATATTTAGGATTTTATGGCACAATAAAACGACTTTCGAGTTTTTGGAACAACAAATGTTTGAAATCACGTTTTGATTTATTCGAGGCACTTCGGAGTCAAATTTTGATAAATGATTTTCACTTTGATTATTTAGGATTTTATAGTGTAAAGTTTATTTTTCATTTTTTCAGAGTTAATAGTGACCTCGGAGTTATCACTCCAATATTGTCAAGTTTACAGTGTGGAATGTCTAAATTAGGTTAGAGAAGTTTTATTTGGACACTTGAAAGGATCTAAGCCACACTTGGTGAATAGTATTCGACACTTGACACCAAGAGGAACGATAAGATGGAAATGTGAAGGAAATCAAATTTTATGATCATGCCACCTAAGCAAAACACTATTCGATCCAATCATTCATTTTTGTGTCAAACCAAAAAGGGTTTTGACCCTAGTAAAACCTCAAATACTTGAGATCCAATTCAAATCTCAAAACTTTGGTGAAAACCGAAAACGGTTTTCCCAAACCCCAAATGTTGTTGAAAATCCTAAGTGTGATCGGTTGTAGCCTAGTATTTAATCACCTGATTAAATCACTTCCACATGCCATTAACCACTCAAATCCATGACATTACATCCTTCTTTATTATTTTATACCTTGGTAATTCTATTGGGCCAAGAAAAATTAGATTTGGGCTTGTTAGAAACCCAAACCCCATTGATACCCCAAACGATGGTCCATCCGGTTAAGGCCCATGAAATTGCACCACCAATGCAAGGCTTGTGAAGGAAGTTTTCCCCTTCCATGAGTGTCCTTTAGTCTATTAGCATATTCAGTCTTACTACTCACTATAATGCCAGAAACGCGATTTTATTTATTTGAGGTACTTAGAAGTGTGAGAATAGGAAAGGACCTACACCATTAGACTCACATGATTATTTAGGGTTTTATGGCATAATAAAACGATTTTCGATTTTTCGGAATAACAAATGTTTGAAATCACGTTTTGACTTATTCGAGGCACTTCGGAGTCCAATTTTGATAAACGATTTGCACTTTGATTATTTAGGATTTTACAGTGCAAAGTTTATTTTTCACTTTTTTGGAGTTAATTGTGACCTCGGGGGTTATTACTCAGTCCAGTATTTTTAAGTTCACAGTGTCAAATGTCCAAATTAGGTTAGAGAAATTTTATTTGGACACTTGGTGAATCATATTGGATACTTGACACCAAGAGGAACCATAAGATGGAAATGTGAAGGAAATAAAGATTTGTGATCATGCCACCTAAGCCATATACTAATCGATCCAACCATTCATTTTTGTGTCAAACCAAATAGGGTTTCAACCCTAGTAAAACCTCAAACACTTGAGATCCAATTGAAACCCCAAAACTTTGGTGAAAACTGAAATCCTAAACGGTTTCCTCAAACCCCAAATGTTTGCTTGAAAATCCTAAGTGTGACTGGTTGTAACTTAGTGTTTAATCACTTGATTAAATCACTTCCACATGCCATTAACTACTCAAATCCATGACATTACATCCTTATTTATTATTTCATACCTTGGTAATTCTGTTGGTCCAAGAAAAATTAGATTTGGTGCTAGAAACCCAAACCCCATTGAAACCCCAAATGATGTTCCATCTGGTTAAGGCCCACGAAATTGCACCACCATGGCAAGGCTTGTGGAGGAAGTTTTCCCCTTCCATGAGTGTCCTTTACCTGCCCAATGCAGCCCAAACCATGGGCTGGGGCACCTGGTTTTGCATCTAGTTTTGCTGACACTACATCTCCTTAAAGTCACTTCCACATCTATTCTCAACCCCTCCTAGTGTATAAGCCTCTTCCTTGGCCATTTCACTAGTCTTTTGTCCTTTTAGAGACATTTTCTTGGAGAGGAATCCAGAGGAACTCTCAGACAGTTCTTACATTTCTTGCTTGAATTTGTTGAAGCTCCTTTAAGTGGATGCTCGTGAAGTTCTCTTCACATAAGTTGTTCCCCTTTGAGTCTAGTTTCCGTTGGTAAATTTTCATGAATTTTAATGGGTGAAATTGTTTTTTAAGCATGAAGAGGTCATTATGGGCAATAGTGTAGACATTGTGTGATATTTGATGTTTTTGATGAAGTTCTTGGTCTGATATTTTATGGTTTATATTTAACATGCTAATATACACGTTTGATGAAAACTTGCTGCATGCTATAAGTTTTTTAATAGATTTTTGTATAGATCTAAAAAGTTGGAAACTGGTAGTAGGAAAATAGTTTCTGTTTTGGAAAGGCTTAGGTATTTTGTTATGAAAGCATGCACCAATGACTTTCATCTCCACATATGATGCTCTTAGGACTTTGATCTACATGTTAGAATGTTATTTTGAATATTTATGGTCATGATCTTGAAAATATGAATTTTTATGTATGCAAAGGTCTGGTTAGGACTTGTATGTGAGGTTCGTGGATGAATCTATGTTTTTATGCAAATTATTACCATGTGATCTTAGGTTTGATGCTTAGATTTGTTTTCGGACTTGGATATGAACCATATGATGTTATTTATTGATGATTTACTTCATGGAAGCTTCGGATTTAATGATTTGATCAGAACCAAATCTCATAGTGCTTAGTTTTGGAGTATAGGTACAAACCGATTGTGTTAAGTTTGATTTTGTGACTTTTTGTGGTTTTAGCTTAATTCTTCAAAGCATGATAGTCCTTAGGAATGTTTTATGAACATATTGAGAGTATGTTATTGAAATTTTGGAGTTCTTGGAGTTGTTTTGAAAGGAGATAGACCATGACCATCAAGTGTTGTTCTTTGAGGTCAAATACCGTAAGTTTTAGCATGAAGAAAGTTTATGATTTTTATGATATGAGTTTGGTGTTTGTTATAGCATATTATTTAAGCATAGGATGTGATTTTGTATGTTGCATATTTTGGTTTTTGTATGAAAGATAGGGTTTGAAAGAATTGCAACAAAAATCAAGAGTTTTAGCATTGTCATGTTTCGGCCTATGCTACCTAGTTGTGTTATGGTTTAAATTTCTCTAATTAGATATTCGGATTTAAGACAAAATTTACATAAGGAATATAAATTTTTGTGAGTTTAGGAATTAGGATGTGAAATCCTTGAGTTAGGAGTAAAATGATCATTTCTCACATGTAGAGGGTAAAATGGTCATTTTACTTTAAGTCAGCATTTTTACGTTCCTAAGTTTGTTAATAAGGAGTTTCTAATGTTTAGAAATGTTTCCTTATAATTTCTCGTTAATTCGCAAATTTTAATCGTCACGCTACACTCACTATAGGTTAGCCTCCAACATACTGTCAGAATATTATGTATGTGTGTTGGTAAGAGAATAGTTATTCATTTTCTTATGATCTTATACATGTCACAATTATGCTATGTCTCAAAATGTTTATTTGTTACACATTTTACTATATCACGAAATGTTTATCTTTTAAACATTATGCTATATCACAAAATGATATCTATTTGATGTTATGCCATGTTATTCATATCACGTAAATGTCACGTTACATTGTGTCATGTCATTTATCTTAAGTTTCACATCATGTCATGTCTCAAGTATAGAGTGTGTCTTGAAAATAGCATTTTCATGTCAGTCAAGTCTTTTTATATTTGTCACGACACCAAGTGCTAGGATGAGATAATATCTTAGTGAAACTTCTTTGTTCATGCTAGAGTGTTTAAATTATTATGAAATTCTCTGGGTTGACAAGATAAAGATCAACAGGCTTCGAATATGGCCTAAATAACTGGTCACCAAAGCGAAGTTAGGCACCAACACCGATCATGCCACCCACATTTCAATTTCATGTTATACATACTTGTGAGGGTGCAGATACCTGTCAAGGGATACGTACGTTACATTTTTCAGGTGCAGATACCTATGAACTGATACATATGTGAACGCACTCAAAGCTAGTGCAGATAACTGTGATGTGATGCGGTATTGGCAAGGGCACACGGCTCAAGAGGACCTGTGTAGCATCTACATTTCACTTTTAATTAACTAGTTTAATTGTTGAGCAAGATTCCAAGTTCATGTTCAGTTTCAGTTCAATTCATGTTATTTCATGTTCAGTTTCTAGTTCACGTCAGTTTAGTTCAAGTCATGTCAATACCTGTCATGCTATTTGTCAAGTCATGTCAAGTTACTCATGTTAATGTTTTGCAATCATGCTTTTACTATCATGCATGCATCTTTAAATTGTCGGTTTAAGTTATTTGTTAACATATTAAGATTTGTAATCAAATCTCATTTGGTAGTCTCCCGGAATGGCAGATCATGTGCCAGGATCAGGAGATGTGGCAGACGATCGACTAGAAGTGGTCGACTAGATAGTGGCGGTACGACACGAAGTTCTTTGCTTTGATGTCCTGTTTTATCAATAGTATTATGGTGTCCTTGACCAAGTTGCACGAGCTACTTGATGGATTAACCGAGTAGTTACCTTAATTTTTGCATATACTTAGGACGCTCTCTCTATAGTACTTTTATGGTTACAGATCTTTTGGATTTACGCTGTAACTTGAACATCTATTATCTTCAATTTATGAAATATGTTTTATATTTGGGATATATTGTATCTTATGCATGCTAGGTGCATTACATCTTTAATTATCATGAACGGGGTAGGTAACCTTGTGTTGCATGTCCCGATGCTTTAGAGTCCATCTAATACCAAGCTGAATTTGGGGGCGTCACACCTTAAACTCTCAAGATGATAGGAAAGATGAAAGGGGTGCTCAACCATGACAAGGAAAATGCCACTTGGCATCCATGCATGTGTGTCCTTGACAAGAGGATGCGACTTGGCAGCCATGCATTTGTGTCCCTTAGGTTTCGAAGAAAGCCAATGATGAGGGAAAGAGGATGTCATGTAAGGTGGTTGTAAGAGGGACCATGTGAGGGTCCTAGCTAGTGCAAAAGTGGACAGACTATTCATGGAGTTGAAGGAAAGGTAAAGACGAGAAGCACTACAATGGTCTTCAGAACTAGCAGCAAGAGACATCGAGAATAGGTAGTCCAACATCTGGGCAAGCAGGCACCATGTGGGAATCTAGCAGCAGGTGACACCGAGTATAGGTAGAGATGAGGAGCTCGTCCACGACAGACGGGCTAGAAAAGTCGTCTCCCATAAGGATGAGAACAAGAAATCAGATGGATGGATGAGCTCGGGAAAGGTCTGCACCACCTACCCAAGGCGAGAAAGGGTTACTCGCCAAAGAAGAACTATGGACAACTACTGACGCAACCAATAATGAGAATATATCACTTTTAAAACCGAGTGTGACGCCCCTAGATTCTGCTCGGGATTAGATAGACATTTAAAGCGTCGGGACATGCAACACAAGATTACCTGCTCCCGTTCATAACAAATAAAGATGCAATGCTCCTAACATGCAGCTAGCATTATGCAATATTCGCAGCGGATAATAATTTTTTTTAGCAATACCATGCACCAATTTGAAAATATCCTAAATAATTAAAACATACTTCATACATAATGACATACTAAACAACTGAGATCACAATGTTAGTCCAAAATGGTTGTGATCAAAAGAGCACTGGAGATTCAATTCCATAAGTACAAGTAGTAATTTAAGATAACTACTATACTATCATCGACATCGCACTGTCGCTTAGTCGACCGTTTCTAGTTGGTCGATTCCTGGCTCTCCTTCAGATCCTGTAACAAGATCTACCATTCCTGGGGGGGGGGAATGGTAGTTGGGATTACCATAGTGAGATTTGATTACAAATCTCAGCAATTTAACATAAAACCTTCACACAGGTTAATGATGCATGCATGATAGTAAAAGTATGAATGCATAATCAAAGTCATAAGTAATAATAGTATAACTTGACATACAACATAGCGTAACTGACATAACTTAAACTGAAATGTGAATTGAACTTGATTTGCTTAAACTAAACTGGACTAAAACTGAGACTTGACTTGACATGAACTTGATCTAAAACTTTACTTAACATGAACTTGGACTTGAACTGAAACTTAACTTGACATGAACTTGAACTTGAACTGAAACTTAATTTTACATGAACTTAAATTGACTTATTTACTTAACAAGAACTTGGACTTGAATTCTGACAATCAAAATGATTTCGCTAGTCGTTTCGTCAGGAATAGTGAACAATCAGAATGATTCCGCCTAACATATTCCATTAGAGATACTCAGACAATCAGAATGATTCCATCATGAGTATTTTAAAACACGTACCCTAACAATCAAAATGATTACACCAGGAGTATATACGTTCAGAATGATTACGCCAGGAGTATCTGCATAACTAAACTTAAACTGAATTTTGACAATCAAAATGATTTCGCCAGAAGTACCTCGTGTGAATTACAAATGGAGATGCTCAGACAATCATAGTGATTACATCATGAGTATCCTAGACATAACTGACTTGAATGTAAATCAAAAGATATTATTTACTTGAGATAGAAACATTTTATAACATGGTATAACATGTAACATAACACATACTTAGCATGACATGGTTGCAACAGTGAATACTACATGACATGACATACTTGTAACATATGACATACTTAAAAAGACGTACTTGCGATGTATAGTAAAATGTGACAGAATATCTTGCGTAATAGATGCATAATTCATGACAGAATAAATTTTGTGTGGCATATGAATATGTGATGACTTGGCAAGGGACATAAGATAACATACATACATACACAGTAGTTCATTTACTTGTCACCCATACACATTAAACTAATAGTATGTTAAAAGCTAATTTACCTCGATTATCGTGTTCTACGAGAATTCAAGCGCGATTATGAGAAACTGAGAATAATGATTCTAAAAGTTAACATTTAATCACTAACAACTAGAAAAATGGAAAAAAAAACTAACTTTGAGTAAAATTACCATTTTACCCTCTACATGTGAAAAAATGACCATTTTACCCATAACTTAAGGATTTTCCATCCTAACTCCAAAAATACCAAAATTTGCATTCCTCATGTAAATTTTGTGCTGAACTCAAATATCAACTTAAAAATTTAAAACAAAACACAACTATGGAAAACTCACTATGGCCAAAACATCCATAGGCCATTTCTCTTTATTTTTGTTTCAATTCTTCCAACTTCAAAACTCATGATTAAACCGAAATTTTACAACAAATATCTTCCTAACCTAAGTTTAAAAATATACTTAAAACATCCATTAAAAAGAAATGCTAATCATCCCCACCAAACGTTTTAGTAAAAAGATCCAAACTTTTTAACCAAAAACAAACCATTGAATCATAAGTTTTGACTTTATTCAAAACATCTCCAAGAATTCAAAAAATTCAAATCTTACATCTAACATAATCATAAAATTATCCTAAGATCAACCATGCTTTAAATCATCAAAGAAAAGTCACCAAAAATCACAAAACAATACTTGGAGTTTTCGGTCCTACACTTGGTCAAAAAATAGAAACGTTTCCTTAACTAGTTTTGATCAATCTCTTAATCTATGACATAAAAAGATGTGATCTTCAAAATAAAACATCACATGGTTTAAAAATGTGTACTAAATAAGATCCAAATATTAAACTTAAAATCACATGGCTGAAAATCAATAAAACGTAGATTTAACCCAGAGACATCAAATCTTAGGTCTAACCAAAATCCTTTTGCATAGAAAAATCATGTCTTTGAAACTAATACTAAATATATTAAAACAAGAAACATCCTAACATGAATATAAGAGGCTTAGGATCATCAAATAAAAATATCAAAGCCTTTGGAGTAAGATTAAACCACGAAATACTCAAACTTTATTAAAACAGAAACTGTTTTTCCACTACTAGTTTCTAAGTTTCTAGATCTAAGAAAATCTTTAATAAAAAGTTTTATTCATGCAACAAATCCTCAATGAACATTCATAAACACATGCTAACAACACTTCGTAAAAAAGTCGGACCAAGATATGTCCATTGGCTTGGACAAAAACTCTAAAATATAGCACACTCACCAGTTTAACACCTAGAATGACCTTTCGATAGTTAATACTTTTTGACCAATCAACTTAACACAAAATGAAACAAATAAGATATACACGGAAAATATACTCAAAGACAAACAACTTTTATGAAGGATACATTTTGAGAAAATATATACAAAGGGCCCAAAAGTGCCACACAAAATGACTTAGAAAAATGCCTAAGAGAGCTATTTTTGGTTTCTCTCTAAGAACGGGGTGAAGAAGTGATGAAATGAAAGGAAGGGTGCCTTGCATGCATCTAGACTTCTGGAGGGTGAGGTTTGAGCTTGAATGACCCTTGAGGGATGGTGCTTAGGTCACAAAAATGCAATAATAGTGGAGGGGGAGTGGGCTGCTACTGCCTTCTAGAAGGGGTGTGATGAGGTGGATTTTTCCCTCACATCAAGGGACTATTTGGGGCTGTTGTGGGCAGAGGTTGATCTACCATGTGGGGAAGGAAACTTCCTCAAGAAGCTTTGCCAAGGTGGCCAAATTCGTGGGCCTTGGTGGGCCATAACCAATTGGGCTTCAATTTGGGGTTTAAAGGGGGTTTGGGATGCTATCAAGCCCAAATCTAATTTTTCTTGGCCCAATCAAATTTTCAAGGTTTAAGAGGTTGGAAAATGATGTCATAACATAATTTTGAAAAATTAATAGCATGTGGAAGTGATTTAATCAAGTGATTAAACACAATGCTAGAAATCAGATCAAAAAGGGTTTGGAGGCCAACTTTAGGGTTTGGGGAAACCGTTTAGGGTTTCAGCTTCAAACAAGACTTTTGGGATTTCAGTTGGATTCCAACGATTTAGGGTTTCACTAGGGTTGAGACCCTCTTTGGTTCGGCATAATATGGTTGATCAGATGAAAAAAAGAATAGGGTTTTGCTTTGGTGGCATGATCTCACACCTTGATTCCTTCACAAATCATCTCATTGTTCTTCTTTGTACCAAGTGTCTAATACTATTCACCAAGTGTGGCTAAGATCCTGCCAAGTGTCCAAATCAAACTTCTCTAACCTAATTTAGATATTCAATACTGTGATTTTGAAAACACTGCGCTAGATGCTACAATAGAGGTTACTATTCACTCCGGGAAAGTGAAACATAAAATTTGCACTGTAAAATATTAAATATTCACACAAACCTAACTGTGTAATTCATTTATTGAGATTCAATCCCGAAGTCCCTCGAAAAAAGCAAAATGCATTTTCGAACAAGCGTTTCGTCCGAAAATTGAAAGTGAGTTTATTGCACCATAAAATCCTAAATAATCAAATAAGTCTAATGGTCCAAGCCATAACTCAATCTAACACTTCTAACTATATCAAATAAATAAAATTGCACTTTTAGCACCATAGTGAGTGATAATCAGGCTTTGCTGATAGATTAAAACCTATGCGATTGGTCGAATCGTGAAAACTTACGGTGTTTTCACGAGATTCTTAAAGCCTGTAGAAATTCCACCAATGAATTTCTAACAGGCTGTTACACCGAGTCTTGACCAAAGCTTTGTAGCACCAGGATTCGTCATAGCTACTCCATACCTTTTGTAGGATGTTCATAACTGAGCTGAGTGCTCAGTTGTTACTTAGTCGGCTGCCTGTGGAAAATTAACCTATGTATTCTTGGATAATGTAATGTTTTAAGGATATGAAGAGAGAGAAGCCCATTTTTATGAAGTCTAGATTTTGGTATATAGATACTTGATCACGTTGATAATTCAACGTGTACCGTTTATATTTCCACTGCGATTGAACTAATTTCATACAATTGTACTTTCCTCTGGATTACTACGTGCCTGACCATTCTTCTAGGTGTTGACTAGTTGACCAACATCCTTGGCACCATGATACCTCACCTAGTCTTTGATGAGGGACGGGGTGCCACAGCTTGGTATCAGAGCTAAGCTTGTATTTCTGACTCTGGGCAACTCTTAGAAATATAGGCCTGTGCCAGAAAGTAGACATTATATAGCATGATAGGTTGAAAACTCTAGTACTAAGGATGATCTATGGAGCAGTCCTTCTCTCTCTGAGTGTAAGGTTTTCTCTCTAAGTTTCTTTGTAAACTTAGAGACTGGTCCTCCTAGAATTTTGTCTGTGTAGGATAGGAAATGGAAAGTGATTTGTCAAAGCTATGCGAGGGACTAAAGCTGACGGAAGAAGAACAACAGGAGGTGGTGATTAGTAGTGAAGAGGTGATTATCTCAGAGGCAAAGAGTAAACATTGCTTCATGATGATGGTGATAACAGATAAGGAAGCAAATAGAGGTGCTCTTAGAAACACTATGGCACGAGTGTGGCAAATAGAAAGGAAGGCTATCTTCAAAGAAGTAGGGAGGAATAAGTTCTTGGTGGAGTTGAAGGAGAAAGCTGATAAGAAGAGAATCATGCAAGGAAGACCTTGGTCGTTTGACAAAAATCTAATCTGCCTGCAGGATTGTGAAGGCCACGAGTCTTGGAAGGAAATGCAATTCTAGCATGAACCTATTTGGGTGCAATGTCATGACCTTCCTTTTGCTGGGATGAATGCTAACACTGGATTTAACTTGGGCAAGTCAATGGGGGAGGTACTCATGGTGGACACGGATGATAGTGGGGTATGCTGGGGTAGTTCCCTAAGGTTAAGAGTAATGATAGACCTTACAAAACCTTTGGCGAGAGGGAGATTTTTAACTCAAGGGAACACAAAGTACTGGATCCCTTTCAAGTACGAAAGGTTACCAAACTTCTGTCATCATTGTGGGAAGATCAAGCATGTCACTGGAATGTGCGATCAACTTGATAGAGGAAAAGCCAGCTTGGAAGGTTTCAACCAACAGTACGGTGCATGGCTAAGAACCAGTCCAAAATCAATTTTTGCTGAGGGTTCTCAATCAAGAAGGGAAACAGGTCAGGGCAGGAAGTTGGGATATGGACAGAGAAAGGGAGATGGAGAGGTACAACAGGAAAAAGAAGCACCAGAGGGAAGAGAGGAGAGTGTAATGGCGGGAACTGAGGAGGTACAAGAGGCGGGAAACAAGGGTGGTAGGTATGGCACTCAGAGTAAAGCTGACATATCCTACGAAGAGAGAGGAATAAGTGATTCAGTAGAAGCTACATTGGGAAAGGAAGTAACTGAGACAGAGATAGAGGACCAGAGACCAAGTTCTAAGTTAAAGACAATTGAAAAGCCAAAGGTGGTCCATGTAACCTGAAGAGGGTGATCCTCCTGCTCAGGTCACCAATGTAATTTCTCATAGGGACAAAGCTCAGACAGGCAAGTGGAAGAGGAAAGCACGTGCTAGACTAGTCAGCAATGAAGTACAGCATAAGATGTGTGACATGGAGTTGGATAAGCCTGGTAAAGCAAGGAAAAGAAAGGGTCAAACAGACAATGTAAGGCTGGATGGCAAAAGAAGTAAACAGACTCATGTTAAGGAAGGAGAGGAGTGTGTGCTTAAGGCAGTGGCTGCTATGCAGCACTGCCAATCCCCATGAAACTACTAAGCTGGAACTGCCGAGGGCTTGGGAACCCTCGGACAGTTAATGAACTTCACTTCTTGGTGAAGGAAAGAACCCCATCTGTTATTTTTTTTATCAGAAACCAAAGGAAACATATGTAAAATGGAGAAGGTGAGGAACAAGTTGGGAATGGAGCAAAGCTTTGTGGTCGACAACATGGGAAAAAGTGGAGGCCTTGCAATGTTTTGGAAAACTGAGGTAAATGCTCAACTTTTTTCTTATTCTAATAGCCATATCTCTTTGACAATCCTACCTAAGAGGAGTGGGCAACCCTGGAGACTATCTGGGTTCTATGGTAACCCTACCACAGACAAAAGGAAAGCTAGTTGGAGCCTCCTTAAAATGCTTAAACCCAAGCCTCCAATGGCTTGGTTATGTATGGGATACTTCAATGAGATCTTGAGCAATGATGAGAAGTATGGGGAAGCCACCAGATTCTTTTCTCAAATGGAGTGTTTTAGAGTAGCTCTGGATGAATGTGATCTGAGTGATCTTGGGTACATAGGTTCTAAGTACACTTGGAGTAACAATAGAGAGGGGGGAGCATTTACCAAAGAAAGACTGGATAGAGCTATGGGAAATGGGGAATGGCCATTACAATTTACCAATAGTGAGGTTTTAGTGTTACCTGCCCTCAATTCAGACCACTCTCCTTTGTTGATATCCTGTGATAATGTGGAAGCTGGAGCTAATAAAAGAACAAGAATATTTAGGTATGAAGCTTACTGGTCAGCTAAACAGGAATGCAAAGATCTAATAAAAAGCTCATGGAGGGTATCATGCAGAGGGGCTCCATCAATGAGGAACTTCCAAGAAGGCCTAGACAGATGCAGACAGTCACTAAGAACATGGTCAAAAGACATGAATGGCAAGCAGAGACAACTAATTAGACAAAGGAGTGAGATGATTCAAGAGTTGCAGAGAGTAAACCAAGGAGATTTTAATGACACCATCAAGGGCTATCAAAGGGAAGTTAATCAATTTTTAGCTGAAGAGGAAATCAAGTGGAAGCAGAGGGCAAAACAATTATGGCTCAAGGAGGGAGACAAAAATACAAGCTACTTTCATAAGTGTGCATCCCAAAGAAAGAAGAATAACAGTATTCACCAGATTGCAAATGAAAGAGGGGAGCAAGTGAGCAACAAGTCAGAAGTCAGGGACGTATTCCAAAGGTATTATCAAAAACTGTTTGAGTCCTCTAACCCAAATGGCATCATGGAGGCCCTGGCTGATATGGACTCAGTAGTGACACCTGAGATGAACCTCCAGTTAACAAAGGCATGTTCATATGAAGAGGTAAAATGTGCTTTATTCGAAAAGAATCCAATGAGTTCCCCAGGACCTGATGGGTTCTCTGCTGGATTCTACCAAGACCACTGGGAAGCAGTTGGTGAGGGAGTGGTCGAGGTTGTCAAAGAGATCTTTAAATCTAAGAGGGGTATTCAGGAGATTAATGAAACATTTATAGTGCTGATCCCAAAAAAGAGAAGGCCTACATTGGTGACTGAATATAGACCAATAAGCTTATGCAATGTGATTTACAAAGTGTTCTCAAAAGTACTAGCCAATAGAATTAAGCCTTTTCTTTCCAAGTTGATATCTCCATCACAAAGTACATTTGTTCCTGGGAGGTTGATCTCAGACAACATCATTGTAGCATATGAAACAATGCACTTAATGAAACATAGGATGAAGCATAAGAAGGAGGGGTACATGGCAATGAAGTTAGACATGAGCAAAGCTTACGACAGGTTAGGGTGGTCTTTTATGGAGGCAGTGCTGTCAAAGATGGGTTTTGATAAGAGGTGGACAGATTTAGTTATGCAATGTGTCTCTTCAGTAAAATATTCTTTGCTTGTTAATGGAGCCCCCCAATAGCACTTTCTACCTTTTAGAGGATTAAGGCAAGGGGACCCTCTATCCCCTTACCTTTTCATTCTATGTACTGAAGTTCTTGGGAGAATGTTGGATGAAGTTGAGAGAAAGGGACACATTACTGGCTTTCCATTTGTAAGAGGATCGTTGAAGGTTAATCATCTGTTCTTTGCAGATGACAGCTTACTCTTCTGTAAAGCAAATGCACTAGAGTGGAGTAGAATGGCTAAAATTCTCAAAACTTATGAGGAAGCTTCTGGACAAAGACTCAATCTTGAGAAATTAGCAATATTCTTCAGTAAAAATACAGCACTTGAGACAAAACAGGTTATTATCTCAGCTTCTAAGATGGTGGAAGCCAAAGTGTTTGAGAAGTATCTTGGTTTACCCTCATGTGTTGGAAGGAACAAGCTAGCATCGTTTAGACCAGTTTTGGACTCTATAAGGAATCGTATGCAAAACTGGAAAGTTAGATTTATTTCAAATGCTGGGAAAGAAGTGTTATTAAAATCAATAGTCCAAGCAATACCTACATACTGCATGAGTATATTCAAGATGCCAAAAACTATTCTCAATGCTATGAATAAACTTATGCAAAAGTTTTGGTGGGGCAGTCGAGATAATAAAACCAAGACTCAGTGGTTGCCATGGAAATTACTTGGAAAGAATAAGGCTGAAGGTGGGCTAGGATACAGAGACTTTGAACATTTCAACCTGGCTCTACTGGCCAAGCAGGGGTGGAGACTAATACAACAGCCACAATCTCTAGCAGCTAAGGTGATGAAAGCTAAATACTATTTCAGGTCAGATTTCCTCGATGCAAAACTGGGCAGCAATGCTTCATTTCTTTGGAGGAGCTTTTTGGAAGCTAGGAAAGTGTTGGAGGAAGGATTGATATGAAGAATTGGAAATGGGGAAGGAGTTAGCATTTGGAGAGACAAATGGATCCCTCAACCAACCACATTCAAAGTGCAGACCCCTTTAGATATGAGGCATGCATACTGGAAAGTCAGTAATCTGATTGATGAGCATTCTAAAACTTGGAACATGTCGATTTTGAGGAGAGTTTTCACAGAAGAAGACACCAGTAATATATGCAAGATACCTATTAGTTGGTGTGGCAACCCTGATAAACTTATTTGGAGGTGTTCCAAAGATGGCAAGTTTACTGTCAAGAGTGCATACCATTTGTTAGGCACAATGGAGCAGTATCCAAATGGACAAAGCTCAGCACAACCCAAGCAGAAGGAAGTGTGGCCTAAAATATGGAAGTTAAAGACCTCAAATGCTGTTAGGATGTTTCTATGGAGAGCTACTCACGAGTCTTTACCTACAAACCTCAATCTCAAAAAGAGGAAAATTAAGGAAGACCCTTCATGCCCCATCTGTAGACAGGAGATAGAGTCTGTTATGCATGCATTATGGTCTTGTTCTGCAGTAACGGATGTATGGTCTGTCAGCTCTAGAGGACTTCAGAAAATGAAGGTTGGGTTCAAATCATTCAAAGAGGTAGTGGAACATGTAATAGCAATACTCAGTGAGGAGGAAGTTGAGATGTTTGCCTGTACAGCTTATCATGTATGGAGGAGAAGAAATGCCTTTTTGTTTGAAGGAAAGTTTGAGAATCCATCTCGGATAGCCCAAGCAGCCCTTCAATCGACCAAAGACTTTAAAGAAGCCAATGATAGGGAGAAAGTGGACTTGATTACTGGAAGACCTATTGGATTAACTACCTAGAGTCCTCCACCAATCAACGTATATAAAGCAAATTGGGATGCCTCAGTTGACCGCGTGCACAGCAGAATGGGGGTGGGAGTGGTGATCAGAAACTGGGAAGGAAGTGTAACAGCAACTCTGAGATCATCAAGGTGCATATGTCCTGAGGCCAAACTTGCAGAAGCAATGGCTGCACTAAGAGCAGTCCTCTTATGTAAACAGCTAGGCATCTCAAGAGTATTGTTAGAAGGGGATGCTCTCAATGTGGTCAACGACATCAACTCAGAGGCAAAGGACGGGAGCTCAGTAGGACTGATTATACAAGACATCAAGGCTGAACTTCAGAACTTGGAGTATGGATCGGTTCAATTTATATCTAGAAACTCAAACTGTATTGCTCATAGTTTAGCTAAGGATGCACTAAAACTCTCTCAGGAGAGCATAACAATGGAGGGAATCCCTCTTTGTATCCAACACATGCTAAATTAATGATGAAAGCTTGAATATTCAAAAAAAAAAAAAGGATGATCTATGCTTAGGACAATGAGGTGTGATAATACTTAATAGGCTTGGGTTATGTGGTAGGAATTCATGATGGTGCAACCCAGAACTCAATGAGGAGAGCGAACATCGAGTGGTCATGAAGGAGGATTGTCTAAGGAAGAGACGAGGTGTTAGCTATAGCAATAAATTAGATATCGGGTATGATGGAACAACTATGGCTGAGCAAAAATTCAAAAATACGACTTTCACTCCGACTTTGCACCGGCTCCACTTTGAAGTCAGAGTCGGAGTTTTTTTAACCAAAAAAGTCAGAGTCAGAGGTGGCGATGTACCGACTCTGACTACGTTTCGACTCTGACTCCGATTGTCCGACTCCAACTCCAATATTGTACATATTTTATAAGAATATATGCATTTTTTATATATTAATCTCATATATTTTATATAACTATAACTTATATTGTTAATTAAATTCAATAATATACTAGTATGATCAAATTATTATAAAATAATATGCTTATAATATAATATAAATATAATAAATTGACTAATAATAGTTTAGTATATGTAAACACTATACTATTAACTATTACTACCATGTAACACTAATGAATAATAACAAATAATGTATAAATACTAATTGTATAATAACAAGTAATACTAATTATATAGTAATTAACGTACAGTAACATTTAATGCTAATGTATTATGTATAAACACAAATATATAAATATATAATAACATGTAATACTAATGTATAAATATTAACATAAAATACTAATGTATAATAACACTAATTTGTACAATGATTTATTTTTTCAGTTTTGGTTATGTTTTAATAAAATTGAAATTGAAAAATATTTAAAAAAATTGAAATCTAGAATCCCAAATCTGGTTAGTGAGAGTCTAAGATTGTTAAATTGAAATTTCAAAAGGGCTGAGAAAAAAAGTCCAATAAAAAAAGCTCAAATTCGACTCTAGTTGGAGGTCGGATTTGACCTCCGACAAAGTCAGAGTCAAAGTCGGAGGTAGGGCACTCTGACTCCAACATTGTCGGTGCTCAGCCCTAGGAACAACAATATGCGGCATGTTCTCGTCATATGCAATTCCAGTTGGTAGGAACCCCCAAAGAAGATGGAAGGGGATGTATGTATGAGCGATTTTTGGCTCATCACTACCTGGGATTGTTTGAAAGCAGAAACATGGATATTTGACACAGAAAGGAAGTTTGACGTGTGCGGATGCATCGAGAATCAAAAGGTGTTGTATGCAAGCTATTTACTTCAGGGAGAAGTAGCTTTGTGGTGGGACACCTAGACTCTGCTCCTTTCTATGGAACTAGGAACCACGGTAAGGATTTCTTGGGCAAGGTTCAAGAAGGACTTGAAGACCATTACATCCTAAAGATTGTATGGAAACAGAGGTCCAAAGATCTCGCTAATTTGGTAGAACAATACGACACCAGATTTACGGAATTAGGAAGGTCCGCCCCTCACCTTATTTCTACGGAAGCTGTGAGGGCAGAACAATTCTAGTAGGGGTTGCAATCCTACATTAGGATGCAAGTAGCTTGCCAAGAAATTACAAATTTCTAGAAACTTGATCATAAGGCATCCATAGCTGAGAGGAAGTAGCCAATTTCGTTGGCTATATCCCTAACTTTGAAAAAGCGAATGAATGTAGGCGAAGAGAGTAGTTGAGGAGCCCCACAGAAGTTTGTAACTAGAGCTGGTGGGCGACCACCAATTGTTGCAAGATTGTGAATGGGTGGAAGGATACCAATATGTAACATTTGTTGTCATTGAGCTCACGAACGAGATAACCGACATGCTCGAAATGTGTGCTATAGATGTGGTCAGATGGACGTTTCGCTTGGGACTGTCCCCAAGCATTCCAGTGCAATGAATGATTCCAGCAAGAGGATGTGGAGGTCTAAGGGCATGTATATTGGATCTCAAGGGACCATAGGAGCAACACGTTTCCCTTATTGAGTTTGCATACAATAATTGCTATCGGGAGACTATCCAAATGGCCCCTTATTAGGCACTTTGAGACTATCCACATGGCCCCTTATTAGGCACTTTATGGGTGAAAATGTAGATCACATATCTGTTGGGATGAGGTAGGGGAAGCCCAAATTCTTGGACTTGAGATAGTCCAAGAGATGATTGTGCAAGTCAAACTCATACTGGTGAGGATGGCTACTGCCCAGAAGTAGACAAAAGAGTTACGCCGACTTTAGAAGCAGAGAGCTAGCTCTTGTTGAAGGCGATTGGCTGTACCTCAAGATATCTCCAATGAAAAGAGATTTTGGCTAAGAGGGAAGCTAAGCCCAAAGTATATTGGACTATATCAAGTGATAGAAAGGGTTGACCCAGTAGCATATTGAGTTTGGTTCTTAGTGGAATACGAAGGTATTCACAATGTATTCCACGTCTCATCACTTAGGAAAAGTTTCAGGAACCACGAAGCTCATGTAATTAAACCAAATCTGGTTTAGTTACAACCAGATCTTACGTACGGAGAAAGGCGCATACAAATCGTGTACAAAAATGAGAAAAGATTAAGGTCAAATATCATTCCCTTAGTAAAGGTGCAGTGGGGGAATATAAGAAATGAGGAGTTTACTTGGGAAAGCGGGCGGATCATGCAGGAGAAGTTCCCATATTTATTCGAGCCTAATTATGAGTTGTAACGCATGGGTAAAGGGCAATATAGACAAAGCGCATGAATAAGTGCGTCTATAAAATGACTATCATTCTTCCTAGACCTCAATTCGTAACTGTGAACCCTATGGAAAATGAAATGGTGTGGGAGAAAAGAACTGTCAGGAAGGCAGCCATACCTCCCGGAGTCGTGCAACGATTTATAGAAGAATTACCCGAGAAGGAGAGGATAGAAAATGAGCAATGACAGAAAGCGGAGGAACTCCGTCGAGACGAGGAGGGTGCTCGAAGGGCCAAAAGTATAATATCCAGAATGTTGGATCATAGGGGCATGAATACGCCACGAAGGGAAGGAAAGAGAGCGGTGCTAGAACGTGATGAGCAAGATGCGAATGGGTGAGGATTCACTGAATAGTAACATCTGTGATAAAGCCATGTAGAACTCAATACAGACGTTTTTAAATCATAGTGTAGATTGTCCAAATCAGCCTAGAGAAGTTTTATTTGGTCACTTTATAAGATCTTAGCCGCACTTGATGATAGTGTATGACACTTGGCACCAAGAGGAGCCATGAGATGGAAATGAAGGAAAATCAAGCATTGTGATCATGCCACCTAAACCAAATACTATTCTATCCAACCATTCATTTTTGTGCCAAACCAAAGAGCTTTTCAACCCAAGTGAAACCTCAAATATTGGAGATCCAATTGAGATCCCAAAAACTCGGTGAAAGCCCTAAGAGGTTTCCCCAAACCCCAAATGGTTACCCCAAACTCTAGGTGTTGGCCGGTTTTAGCGTAGTGTTTAATCACTTGATTGAATCACTTTTATATGCTATTAACTATTCAGATTCATGTCATTACACTCTTATTTATTCTTTATACCTTGGTAATTTCATTGGGCCAAGTAAATTTGAATTTGGGCTTGTTAGAAACTAAAACCCCAAACCAAACCCTAATGAAACCCTAAAGGAGGCCCAATTGGGCTAGGCCCATTAACGCCCACCGAAATGCTCCACCTATGCTAGGTTTCTTGAGGAAGTTTACACTACTACCCTAGGTGTACTCCCACTACCCATGTCAGCCCAAATAGTGGCTAATGGGAGGTCAACCAGCCACCTCACCACCACCGAACACACGGCAATTTCCAAGGCAGAAAACCATGTGCATTTGTCCATGGTTTTACCCATGTTTTTGTGTGACAAAACCACCATCAAATGGTCAGCCTCACGTCACCTCTCATCCCTCCAACTCTATATAAGTCGTCCATGGCTTGTTCTTGTGACCAACCGCTCATTTTCCTCTTGATTGGTCACGAGTCTAGCCTATACGTTTTTAATCTCAAATCTTGTTTTTAAATTTAGTGGATAAACTGATCAAATTGTTTTAAAATCTTCTAAATATTTTTATGGCTCCAAAAGTTATTTTAATGGGGTATTTTAGTGTTATTGGACCAAGCCTAATTTTCAAGCAAGCCTCTTTAATTTTGGAGTAACTTGGAAATAATATTGTTTTAGAAAATCATTTTATTTAAATGATTTTATTTCTTTAAGAGTATTATTTGATATTTATTATCATATTTTATGTTAAAAACTCTACTTATTTAGATGATTTTATTTCTCCTAAGAAATATTTCTTAAACCTCGTAATTTATTTCTTGATGAAAAATTTATTTATTTGGATCAAGAATAAAAAGTTTGGTTTTAACACTTAGTTTATTTCCTTTCCCTTCAATTTATTGTCTACTCTTGATTTTCTATTAGTCTTGTTTTATTTTCCTTAAGTGATCTCCACCCTTGTTAGAAACCCCAAGATGTAGGGCTAGGATCTGTTGCCCAAAACCCTAGTTCCCTCCCTTCTCTCTTCTCCCTTTTCTTTTCTTTCCCTTTCTTCCCTAGTGTTGTCTCCCTCCTTGCTTTTCTCCTTCAAGCCACAACTCTCATAGTCTTCCAACGCCACCACCAGCTGTTGTGAGATCCAACGGTCGGTGTCATTGCACAACCAGCAATTCAGCCACCACCGAGAGATGCCAGTTTCCACGTTTAGCCATCACAGCACCACCGTGCACAACCAAAGAAGCAACTCATGTAAGCCTCTACCCAACTGTGTGCCATCTCCAGCCCATTCTCGTCGTCAACCCATCTGTCAAGACATCGATTTCCCCATAAATAGCCACAAACAATATCGGCCACTATACGAGGTGGCACTCCTCTGTGTCCAACCAAGTGCTGCTATCCAAAGCCGTTCAAGACATCACCCCCATAACTCCTTTGCACCTATGTTTCGTAATCGTAAACCAACCCTTCCAGCTACAACCGCCTCCTGTGAGCAGCCATCCAGTCAGCCTCCATGCTTTATCCCTCCATAGTAGCCCCAACCATAGCTAGTCCACTACCTGCCTCAGTCACACAAGAACTTAACTGACAGTTTAAATAACATGATTGTAAATAAGCTTGACATTTAACATGATGTGTACTAACATGACTTAAACTTGAACATGAACATGAACAAAACTTGGATTGAACTTGACTTGAACGTGAACTAACTGAACCTTAAATAACATGAGCATGAACGTGAAATACAAGAACTTGGAATCTTGTTCAATAAATAAGCATGCTTAATAAAAGTGACCATATGGGTGCTACAACATTCCCCTTGAGCCATATGTCCCTACCGATTACTACATCACAACATAGGTATCTGTACCAGTTGTGAGTGCTTTAACATACGTATAAGATCACATGTATCTGCACCTGTTGTAACAGCCCGCTAGAAATTTATTAGTGGAATTTCTATTGACTTTAGGAATCTCGTGAAAACCCCATAAGTTTTTACAAATCGACCAATCGCATAGGTTTTAATCTATCAACATAGTCAGTGTTATCATTCACTATGGTGTTAGAAATATGAGTTTTATTTATTGGAGATAGTTAGAAGTGTCAGAATGCGTTATGGTCTACGCCATTAGACTCTGTTGATTATTTAGGATTTTATGGCACAATAAGTTTATTTTCATATTTTCGAACGAAATGCCTGTTTGAAACTATGAAATTATTTTTAGGGGCATTTCGAGATTGAATTTTGGTAAAATATTTTCACTGTAGGTTACTATGAATATTTAGAAATTTTTAGTGTTAAGTTTATGATTCATTTTTTCTGAGTGAATAGTATCCTCGGTAAGCGCACCAATTGCAGTGTTTCAAAATCATAGTGTGGAATGTCCAATTTAGATTATAGAAGTTTTAGTTGGACACTTGGAAAGATCTTAGCCACACTTAGTGTATAATATTAGACACTTGGCACCATGAGGAGCGTTTGATGGATTTGAAGGAATCAAGGTGTGAAATCATGCCACTTAAGCAAAACTTTGTTTCATCTGCTCAACCAAATTGTGCCAGACCAAAGAGGGTCTCAATCCTAGTGAAAATCCTAAATGGTGGGAATCCAATTGAAAGCCCAAAAGCACGGTTGAAATCGGAACCCTAAACGGTTTCCCCAAAACCCTAAAGTTGGTTTCTAAACCCTTTCTAATCCGATTTCTAGCATTGTATTTAATCATTTGATTAAATCACTTCCACATAATATTAATCCTTCAAATTTGTGTTAGAACGTCATTATCTAACCTTGTTAACCATGAAAAATTGTTTGAGCCAAGTGATATTGGATTTGGGCTTGATAGCAACCCAAACCCTCTTTAAACCCCAAAATTTAGGCCCATTCGGTTTAGGCCCATTAAGGCCCACGAATTTGGTCACCATAGGATTGCTTCATGGCTAAGTTTTGTACCCCCACTTGGCTGGCCAGATCTTTACAAGAAGGGTCTAGAAGGTTCGTGAAGTACAAAGCTAAAGGGCCACCTCACTCTTTCACTCTTACACTCCACCTTGAGAAAATATCTTGGATTGATTTTTATGAGAAGAAAAGGCCAACACTCAACCTTTCCTTCAGTCCTATCACTTTCCATATCTTGTGTAGGAGGCTCTCCAGTCCACTTCCCACGAAAAGCAACTCTCCTTTACACTTTTCCTCCATAGAACACAAAAGACACTCTCAGACAGTTTTTCTTACCTTTTTGAACACCTGGTTCGAAGCTTTTGTAAGTGTTTTCTCGCAAAGTTTCCTCATGAAATTTGTTTCTTTTGGAGTCTAGTTTACGTGGATATCTTACTCGTTCCATTTGAAGATCATTTGATCGGTAAAATGTTGTTTATACACAAGAAAGGTCATTCTTGGCGATAAACTGGAGAGTGTGTTATATTTTGGAGTTTTTGACCAAGCTAATGAATATATCTTGGCCCGAAATTTTTATGGAGTACTGTTAACATGTGTATATGATTATTGGTGGAGCATTGTTTGCATGAGTAAAAGTTTTGGTGAAATAGTTTCTTAGGTCTAGAAACTTAGAAACTGGAAAAGGAAAAACAGTTTCTGTTTTGAGAAAGTTTAAATCTTTTATGGTCTAATCTTATTCCAATGGCTTTGATATTTTTATTGGAAGATCCTAAGCCTCTTATATACATGTTAGAATGTTATTTTGAAGATATTTGATGTTAGTTTCGAAGATAGGAAATTTTATGCAAGGAGACATTCTATTAGGCCAAAGTTATGATGTTCTTGGCTAAATTTATGTTTTGGTTGATGTTTAGCCATGTGATTTTGAGTTTGAAGCTTGGATCTGTTTTAGGACACCTTTTTAAACCATGTGATATTTTGGTTTGAAGATCACATCTTTATAAGTCATGGATCAAGAGGTTGATCAAAACAAGTTAGAAACAAAAATCTGTTTTGAACTTAGAAGAGAAACCAAAAAGTTCAAATATGGTTTTAGTGATTTTGATGACTATTGTTCATGATTCAAAACTTGATTATTCTTAGGAATATGTTATGAGTATAGTAGAAGAAAAATTTTGGCTTAATCATGAGTTTTGATATTTGAAGGAATTACAACAAAATCAAAGAAAATAGTCTTTGTAAGTTTCGGCCCCATAGAGTTTTAATGGCTGGGTTTAGTTTTAATTTTTTCTGAATTGATATTTGAGCTTAGAACAAAATTTACATAAGGTATGTAGATTTTAGTGATTTTTGGAGTTAGGATGCAAAATCCTTAAGTTAGGGGTAAAATTGTCATTTTCCCATATGTAGAGGGTAAAATGGTAATTTTACTCTAAGTTGATATTTTTTTCATATTCCTAATTGTTAGTGATTAAGTTCTAATTTTTAGAAATCACTACTTTCAGTTTCTCGTGATCGCACTTGAGTTTTGTCTGGAAGCGCGAAGATCGAGGTAAATTAACTTTTAACTTACTATCAGTTTAATGTGTATGAGTGATAAGTAAGGGAACTAAAGTCTATGTAAGCATGTTATCATATGTACCATGTCAAGTCATTACATATTTATCTGTTACATAGAATTTATTCTGTCATTAATTATTTATCTGTTACACAAGATATTCTGTCACGTATTGCTATACATTGCAAGTATGTCGTGTTAAGTTAAGTATGCCATATGTTACATGTATTTCATGTCACATAATATTCACTGTCACATGTTACGCCATGTTAAGAAATGTTGTCTGTTACATGGTATGCTATGTTACGAAATGTTGCCTGTTACATATGTATGCCATGTTATGGTATGTTGTCTATTATATTTATGTCTCAAAGTACGTCATGTTTATCATCTTACGTTCATGTCACGTTATGCTACGTCAGAACTTCTATTTTTTATGTTACGTTCATGTTACGTCACGTTACGAAATGACATGTATGCCAGTTAAGTTATTCAAGTCAATCACGACCCTAAGCGCTAGGATGTGGTAATATCCTAGTGAAACTTCTTTGTTCACGCTGGAATGTCTAAATAGGTGTAAAATTCCTTGGGTTGACGAAGTACAGTCAACAGGTTGCGAATGAGGCCTAATTAGCTGGTCACCGGAGTGTGCCAGGCACTAACGCTGTTGGTGCCACACATTATGTTACGTGTGTCCACAGCAAGTGTGGCACAAACAAATAAGTCATGGGGCCACAACAACTGTGGAGCATGAAGTATGGGGTCACAACAACTGTGGAGCATACACTACGTGATACACAACAATTGTGACACGTAGAATACGTGGGGCTACAACAACTGTGGAGTACGTATTAACGCACTCACAGCTGGTATAGAAACCTGTGATGTGATGCGGTAATCGGCAGGGACACATGGCTCAAGGGGACCTGTGTAGCACCCATATGGTCACTTTAATGATTAAGTCTATTGAATAAGATTCCAAGTTCAAGTCATGTTTCATGTTATGTTATGTTCAAGTTTACGTTCACGCAATCATGGTAATCCCATGAGACAAGAATATGTTTCAAGTCCATGTTATGTTTTAAGGTCACGCTCATGCTATGTTTCAAGTCCATGTTATGTTTTAAGTTCATGTACATGTCTTGTCACGTCAAGTTAAGTTTAAGTTCCAGTTCAAGTTATGTCAGCTCATGCCATGTTATGTCAAGTTACGTTATGCTTATTATTTCATGCCATGTTATGCCAGGATATGTTATGTTTTCTATTTATTTGATTATGCATTCATGTTTTTACTACCATGCATGCATCATTAACCTGTGTGGAAGTTTCCTGTTAACTTGCTAAGATTTGTAATCAAATCTCATTGTGGTAGTCCCAACTACCATTCCCCCCGAATGGTAAATCTTATTAGATGATTTGAAGGAGAATTGAGAATCGACCAACTGGAAACGGTCGACTAAGCGACGATGCGACGTAGGTGTTAGTACAATGGTTACCTCAAATTACTACTTGTATTTGTGGAGTTCAATCTCAAGCACTGCTTTGATCACAATCATTTTTTACTAGTGTTGTGATATCAGTTTTTAAGTATGTCATTATGTATGAAGTATGTTTTAAGTATTTGGGATATTTCAGTTTGGTGCATAGTATTGCTAAAGAAAAAATTATCCGCTGCGAATATTGCATAATGCTAGATGCATGTTAGGAATATTGCATCTTATATGTCATGAACGCGGGGCAGGTAACCTTGTGTTGCATGTCTCGACGCTTCAAATGTCCGTCCAATCCCAAGGGGAATTTGGGGGCATCACACTTGTTATGGAAAACGAATGTACGTATCTCGTGTTAGGTATCTGAACCAACACGAGTACGTATAACATGAAATTGAGAGTGTGGGGTGCATCATCAGTGTTAGTGCCTATTTTCGCACCAGTGACCAATTAATTAGGCCCCATTTGAAACTCGTTGATCTTTACCTTGTCAACCTAGGAGATTTCACACTAATTTAGACACTCCAACATGAACAAAGGAATTATGTGACACTCCCAGATTCAGTTTGGGATCGGATGAACATCTGAAGCATCGGGATATGTAACACAAGGTTACCTGCCCCCATTTATAACAATTAAAGATGCACTGTATCTAGCTTGCATCTAACAATATGCAATATTCGTAGCGGATAATTTTTTTTTCTTAAGCAATACTATGCACCAAACTAAGGATATCCCAAATACTTAAAACATAATCCATAAACATTAAAGTGATAGACATTCTTGAGTCCAAAAGGTCTATAATCATAAGAGTACTGGAGACCGAGCTTTTTAAGTACAAGCAGAAACTAAAGCAACCACTAGGCTAATCCGTTGATTAGCTTGTGCAACTCAGTCAAGGATGCCATAATACTAACAATAAATCAAAGCATTGAGGCAATGAGCTCTGCGTCGTGCCATTGTCGTCTAATTGACTATCACCAGTCGGTCAACCTCTAGTGTGCCTCATGATCCCGACACATGGTACACCATTCTGGGGGAATTGTAGTTGAGACTACCACGTTTAAATTTGATTCCAAATAACTTGATGTGACTTGATTTTACTAACAGATAACTTAACATACAGGTCAAAGATGCATGCATGACAGTAAAAGCATGAATGCATACATGATCATAAGTAAGCTTGACGTGACTTGACGTGACTTGACGTTTAACATGGCATGAACTAACATAAACTTGACATGACATGACATGAACCTGAACTTGAATAACATGAGCTTAAACGTGAAATGCATAAACTTGAAATCTTGTTCAATAAACTAAACTTGAGCATGAACTTAAACATGAACGTGAACTTGAACTGAAACTAAACATGAACTTAATGTGAACTAAAACATGAACTAAATGTTTTACATATAAAACTTTTATGAAGGGACCAACTCCAAAATACGTCGTTCGGATGCTCTAAATCCAAATGGAAGTTGGGAAGCCAAGAATTCTGAGTATTCAGCAGCAGATATGGGAATATCTTTTGTTTTAAAATTGAAAAGAGAATCCATTTTGAATGGATTGGATGAACTTCAGATTTGGAAGGAGGGTTTTGAAAATAAAAAGTTCCAAAAGAAATAAATAAAATTAAAAATAAAAATAAGAAAGACAAAAAGAAATCACTGAAGGAATCCATAAGAAATTCAAATTTGGAATGCGCTAGGGACAGCCCGAACATACTTTAGTATTTTGATCATAACTTGCTACTCACATTTTGGATTATTGCGATTATTGAGGGGTTGGAAAGCTATTGGAAAGGGCTACAACTTTGTATCTAATAAGAATTTCAAAATTCGAACTTTTGAAACATGTATGCGGTTGCCAAAATAAGTCCTAAAAGTTATGCGAAAATTAGAAAAATCTTAGGATGCTTTTCTACCATATATAAGTATATCATTAGCACGAAATTGGAGAGGAAAGAGTCTGAGTTTTAGAGTCCAATAATCTAGAGATTATTCCTTAAGTTTCTTTCAAGGAAGATCTAGAGGGCATGGGCGAGAGCCCCATGCTTCATCAACCAACTCTAACGAAGAATACTAATTTTATTCTTTTTTTTTTCAATTTCATTATGAGCTAATTTTATTTCTAGACCTTTGATGTAGTCTAGCATTGAACACACAATTCATATTCTTAGTTATTTTATTTTCAATATTTCCATGATTGAGTGTTTATTCCTTATTCTTAATGTTTGCAATTTTCTAACTAATTATTGTTCGATCTATTGAATCGCAATGAAATCGAGAAGTGATTTGGGATTAGAGGTCTAGCATTAAGCACCATTAGTTGAGCGAAAGTAGAGATACTTTATTGCAATTAGTGTGATTTTTAAGAAAAATCCAAAAAACTTAATGAATCTCTAATTAATTGAATTCACATAGAGATATGGAGTTATTAATTAGAGATATTTTTAGTATTGTTCGAGAGAAAATCTTGAATAGTTAAGAGATTTTTATCATCAACTTGGGATAATTGGAATTCTATAACAAGGAAGAATAAATTGTGTGGGATTCGCTAGGTCAAATCAAACGCTCTAGATATATTTTTATTATCTTTGAAATCTTAATTTTAATGCTTTTTTCTTCAGTTTAATTTAGATAATCTATTTTTTAAATTTCAGTTTTCCAACTAGTAATTAATTTAGTAAATTTCAGTACTCAATAGCATAATTCATCTATGTGAGTTCGACATCCGTTTTCTTTAAAACACTTTACTACTTGTTACGATTCTGTATAGTTGCAGTTATTTTCAGCACAACACTTGGCATTACTTAACATTGAACATGACATGAACCGACATGACTTGAACTTGAGCATAGACTGAACTGAAACTAAACTTGACATTACATGAAGTTGAGCTTGAATAACATGAGCTTGAACATAAAATACATGAACTTGGATCTTGTTCAATAAACTGAACATGAGCATGAACTTAAACATGAACTGAAACTGAATATAATCGTAACGTGAACTGAAACATGAACTGAACGTGAAATGAAACGTGAGCTGAATGTGAACTGAAACATGAACTGAAACGAATTCTAACAATCAAAATGATTTCACTAGTTATTTTTTCAGGATTAGTGAACAATCACAATGATTCCGCCCAACATATTCCGTCAGAGATACTCAGACAATCAAAATAATTATGCCTTGAGTATTTTAAATGAGATACCCTAACAAATAGAATGATTAAGTCAGGAGTACCTAGTAATATTTGACAATCAAAATGATTATGTCAAGAGCATTTTGAATAGAGGTATTCTAACAATCAAAATGATTACGCTGGAAGTAACTTGCATGAATTATAAATGGAGATACTCGAACAATCATAGTGATTAATTACATCACAAGTATCCCAAACATGATTGACCGAGAAAATACTATTTTAGAGATACACTTTGTACTCAAGACGTGATGTGACGTGAAACGAAATGATAGATGACATAACATACGTAACGTGATGTATATGTGAGATGCATGACTTGATGTAACATGAAACATATAAACAATACGTAACATGGCATAACTTGTAATATATAACATTACGCGACATGACATAACATGTAACAGACAACATTATGTGACATGGCATAATGCATAATAGAAAGCAGTACATGACATGGCATAATGTGTAACATATAGCATAACGTGAAATAGCATAACATGTTACAGATAATTATTTCATGACAGAATATAATGTGTAACAAATAAATATTTCATGACAAAATATAATATGTGTAATAGATAAACTTTTAGTGACATGGCATGGCATGACATGACATCTATGATAACATAAGTACATAAACAATAATTTCCTTACAAACACGCATACACAGTAATCTGACAATAAGCTAGAAGCTAACTTACAGTGATTGTCGCATTATGGGGATTAAGCATGAAACACGAGAAACTGTACGTAGTCAATGTTAGAAACTTTATCATTAATAACTTAGAAACATGAAAAATGTTAACTTTGAGTAAAATTACCATTTCACCCTCTACATGTGAGAAAGTGACTATTTTACCCCTAACATAAGGATTTAACATCCTAACTCCAAAAGTCACAAAAATTTGTATTCTTCATGTAAATTTTGTCCTAAACTTAATTATCAAATTAGAGAAATTTAAAACCAATCACAACTATGAAAAACACCAGAAGGCCAAACTTCCAAGGGCCATATCTCTTGATTTTTGTTGCAATTTCATCCAACTCCAAAACTTCTGATCAAACCGAAATATTGCAACAAAGGTCCTCATTAAGCTTTAAAACATGCTTAAAGCATCCTACAAAAATCTACTCCACAAAACACAAAAGTTTTTAAACAAAAGTCCATACTTTTAGCCAAAACACAAACCCTTGAATCTTATGAGTCATGACATGACATAACATGACATGACATGTTTGTGTAACTAGTGGCATGATATAAAATGGCTTATAATAGATAAGCTTGTATTGTATTCTCGGCGCTTCAAGCTTTGTTGAATCCCAGGCGGAGTTTGGGGCGTAACACATGAGATAGAGAAGATGGATAGAAATGATTAATAATTATTAGTGTGAGATAAAATATCATCTAGGAAAAGTGAACGTAGTGGTAGATTTGTGATTGTCTAGTAGAAAGAAAATTTTCAGCTGTAATTATTGCATATTGCTAGATGTATGCTAGGTCCATTGCATTTTAGTTGTCATGAACGAGGATATGTAATCTTATGTTGCATGTCCTGACGCTTCAACATTTATCAAACCCCAAACAGAGTTTGGGGGCGTCACACAAATTGTAAATACCAAAACTTTATGAGTCAAAATGTAAATATAAAAAATGTTTAGGCTAGAATGGAAAAATCGAATAATTTAGGGGTTAAAATTTAAATTTTAAAGTTTATAGTGTTGAAATGTCTTACACTAACACTTTATAATAAAGATGAATGCTATTTGAAGTCCTAAGATGTGCAAGTCTCGGACACTCATTTTAAAAAAAGTGGATCAATCTGGGACCCATATGATGAAATTATTTTTTTAATGGAGCTTGCATAACCTAAAATCGTAGTTAGCATTTCTCTTATATTAAAATTATGCAAAACCATTACATGTGAAATTGGACTGTTAGCACTATCTGGATGGGTAAGTAAATTCCCGAGTAAAATTGAGTTGCTTTCTACAAATTGGATTCCATGGTGTTTTTCTCAAACCAAATTGATTCCGATAAAACCTATATGACCATTTGGAAAAAAGACCAATGTCACTTTCCTGAATAAACAAGCAAAGGTAATCAAAATCACGATCCAACATGAACTAGGTGGAGAAAATCCTAGAAAAGATTCTCTGCCCAAATTGTGTAAAGAATATTTCGATAACCTTGCAGCAGGGTAGGGAGCATTAAGCAACTCTTACACCAAATCAAGAGGATAAAGAACATTTCAGCAAAACCATGTATTTGGATGGGGAACAATAGAAGTATAAGAAAATGAAGACAACTTTGACAAAACCTTGCAATTGGATGGGGAACACTAAGGCCTGCTATGGTTACATAGATGAGATGAGATAATGTGAGAAATCTATGAATAATAGTAAGATAATTTTGAATAGTAGAAGAAAAAGTTAAAAATTTGAAAATTTGAAATTAAAAAATGTTTGTGTTTGAATGGTGTTTGGATTTTGAGGTAAGATAAGATGAGATGTGATGAGATGGTTTCAAAAGTTTGTGAAACCAAAACAGACCTAATAGCCTCAAAAAAAAAAAAAAACAAAAAAAAAAAGAAGAAGAGTAAAATAAAACGTGCTAAAAATAAAGTTAATTAATATAGATTTTTTTGAATATTTATTGCATTTGCTTCCACTTTCATTTTAGTTAGTAACATGTGCTCCCCTAAATATGGATGCTAGTCTACCACATCAAGTGCTATATATTGAGTTAGCTGTCACTACAACAATTATGGTCTATACTATTTTTAACGGTGGTAAAGATGTGACTTATGGATATTTTGATGAATTTAGTTTATTTGTCTGCACTCATATTTCTAGATATGAAATGTAACTTAAGATTTTCTGTTCCAACTAATTTATACACGTATGTCGGGCGTAGGAACACAAAATGTTTCACAAAATGAAAACAGGTGCAACTTGTGTGTCGTGCATCCCTACATCGCGGCCTTATGCCAAATCCCAAGCAGTGGCCTAGGGCATCATAAGTCCAGGTGGTATAAGAGTTTTTACGACTCTAAAGAAACTCAGAGGTCATCTATTAGTAGTTCCAGAGTTAGGCTTTATTCTTAGTATAGTAGGTTTGAATCAAAGTAGTTTCAGAAATGAGCATAAGTGATGGGGCCTAGATCTTTGGTAAGAAGGATATCATGGCATGACCAATACTTCCCCGAAATGAACGGCCTGGGGATTTGAAGGAGGAGGATCAACCTCGTAACGATAGGAATTACGCTATGGCCAAGGTGTTTAATTGCATGATGAAGATGTTGCAATGACAACAAGAGCCCTTCCAACAACAACTACAACAAGAAGTTCACCACCATCACGCTGAGCAAAGGTGCTGTTAATAACAACGATTCTTAACTTACGATGTGAAGGATTTTTCGATAACGAAGGGTCTATGAAAGTGGGAAAATGAAAAAAAGTTCTCGGAATGACTTTCGATATATGTGGATGCACAATAGATAAAAAGGTGTTGTACGCCATTTACTTCTTACAAGGAAAAGCTACTTTCTGGTGAGACACAAAACGACAGCTGCTAGTCATGGAGTTGGGATCGATGGAGGCTGTAACTTGGCAGAGATTCAAGGAGTTTGACAATAATTTCATCCTCGCCATTGTGAAGCAATAGAAGCCTAGGGATTTTTCCAGTTTGATTCAACCTGCCAGAAATCAACCCGCATAGTCATATTGCCATTCACTATAGTGCAAAAAACACGATTTTATTTATTTGAGATACCTACAAGTGTCAAAATGTGATACCGTCTGTGCCATTAGTTTCGTTTGAATATTTATGATTTTATAGCATAATAAAATAACTTTTAATTTTCAAGATGAAACGCTTGTTCGAAAATACATTTTGATTATTTTGAGGCACTTCGGAGTCAAATTTTAATAAACTATTTGCACTCTAAGGTTAGCGTGATTATTTAAAATTTTTCAATACAAATTTATTTTTCCCTTTTTTAGAGTGAATAGTAACCTCGATAGTAGCATCAAAGAGTAGTGTTTTCCAAATCATAGTGTAAAATGTCCAAATTAAGTTAGGGAAGTTTTATTTGGACACTTGGCAAAATATTAGCCACACTTGGCGAATAGTGTTGGACATTTGGCACCAAGAGGAACCATGAGATGGAATAAGTGAAGGAAATTATGCTTTGTGATCATACCACCTAAGCAAAACTCTATTCCATCCAACCATCTAATTTTTGCCAAACTAAAGAGGGTTTCAACCCTAGAGAAACTCTAAATACTTAGAATCCAATTGAAACCCCAAAAACTTGGTTAAAACTGAAACCCTAAACGGTTTCCCCAAACTCCAAAGTTTGCCTCCAAACCCTAAATGGAGCCAGTTTAACCTTAGTGTTAAATCACTTTCACATGCTATTAACCACTCAAATTTATGTTATGAAATCATTATTTATTCTTTTCAACCTTGAAAATTTTATTGGGCCAAGAAAATTTGGATTTGGACTTGATAGCGACCTAAACCCCAACCAAATCCTATTGAAACCCTATATGGAAGCTCATTCAGTTAAGGCCCATTAAGGCCCACAAAATTGAACCACCTTGGAAGTGCTTGTGGAGGAAGTTTCCCCCTGCCATGCCTAACCAAACATTCCCCAAAACAGCCCCAAACAATGCATGATGGGAAGGCCAAAAGCCACCTCACTCCCATCCTTCACAAGGAAGCTTCCTTGGCTAAAAACCATTTACTATTGCCCACGGTTTTGCCCCTTGTTTTGGCTGAGAAAACCATCATCCTAAGTGTTTAACAGCCTCCCATCACCATTCAAAGTGTAAAAGGCGTTCAAGTCCCTTCCCACTTCATTTCATCATTTTCCCACTCTTTTCTTGGAGAATAAACCAGAGAGACTGTCGGGCTGAGTTTCCATCTCATTTTGTCCAACCTTTTTGAACTAGTTGTAAATATTTTCTCATAGAGCTTCCTTCACAAAAGTAGTTGTAAATATCTTCTCTAGTTTCTATGGATATGTTTTATGTTGATTTTCATGGTTATTTGATTGGTCAAAAGTAAGTTTAAGCATGGAAATGTAAGTCTGGGCGGTAAACTGGATAGTGTATGATATTTTGATGATTTTGACCAAGTTATTGGCAAGCTCTCTATCTAATTGTTCTATGTTGTATATTGAAAATGCTTATATGAAAGTTTGATGAGGATTTGTTGCATGTTATAAACTTTTGGTGAAAGTTTTACTACCAAAACATGATGAGAAAAATAGTTTTTGTTTCTTTTTAAGCTTGAATCTTTTGATGAGAAAACATGATCCATTGGCTTTGATATTTTTATATGATGATTCTAAGACTTTTATTTACATGTGAGGATGTTATTTTATGAATTTTTGGTATTGGTTTTGAAGATATGACTTTTTATACATGAAAAGGTTCGGATAGGTCACAAATTTAAGGTTTTTGGATAGATCTATGTTTTGGTTTAATTTTGGTCATGCAATGTGATGACCCGAGTTTTGTCAAGGCTAGCCCTTAGAACTTGTTCTAGGTTGCCTTAACATTTTAGGAGCCTTAGTTACTTTGGAAGGCTTTAGAACCTTTGATGTAGTAACTTGAGCCCAAGAGAGGAGTGGCCCTAGTTTATTTTGGAATTTCGGCCCTATTTGGAAACTTAGGTCCAATGGTTTAGGCCCATGATCCAATTCTAAGTTACTAGTGCCATGTGTCATGAGAATGCTACACCTTAACCTAGTCTTGAAAGTGGGTTAAGGGGGAGAGAGAGGTGAAGGAAGGCACCAAGATGGGCTTACACGCCTAGCCCCCTTGTTCTTTTGTCTAGAATTCAAGTTCCAAGGTAGATTTCTTAGAAAGGGGAGCCTAGGCAAGCAAAATAGAGTTTTTCTAGAAGTTTTGCATAGGAAACTGAAGGGAGGCCTTTGGGATTTCGAATTTAGCTAGCGTTTGCCATGTGTCAAGCATGTACAAAGTTTCTAGAAGATTTTGTGAAGAGACTTTTGTATCAAGGATACGTTTGCCCTTAGGGTTTCAGCTAGCACATTCCAAAGCATTCCATTCACTTGCCACTTGTCACTTAGTGCATTTTGGACCAATGGTATATGAAAGGTCACCTAGGGAAGGAATACTTGGAAGATGAGGCAACATCTTGGGAAAGGAAATGGAGAGGACGCAAGGGCTATGGCACACGCCCAATGCCACTTGTCTTCCATGCAAAGATGTTACTTGTTGGGAATAGGAAAAGGCATATATGGTTTTACCAAGTTACCCTTGAAAAGATATTTACTTGTTTAAGGAAATGAATGGCATAAAAGGGAAAAAGGGGATTTCGGCCAAGGAGAGAAGTCCTACACGCCACCTCCCAAGAATGTCCCTTTCCAATGCAATCCAAGTGGGGAACTCCAAGAGGCATTTCGGAAATAGAGAGAGGGAGAAGAAGAAACCTTGCCACTTGTCATCCATGCAAGGGTTTTTGGATGCAACCAATGAGGGAAGTGAAGGGTCTCATATATAAAGAGAAGAGTTCACGCCTAGGGGGCTTTTCCCTTGCCATTTTTTTAGATTTGCATGAGCCTCCATTCTCTCCACACAACTCTCCCATGTTCCTTTTAAAGTTTCCTAATTTTCTTGTGTTTTCTTTCCAACCAAACAAGGAGGATCCTCGCAAGAGAAGGGATTTCGGCACTACCAAAGATTAGCAAGGTAAGGATTGGTTTCTCCTAAGTCTTGCAACACAAGTCTTTTCTCAATTCGAAAATGAGACTCAAATCTAATTAGACTTTGAGAAAGATAGAACACACACACTTTCTACCATTTTCTTGGAAATAACTTAGAGTTTTCAAGAGAAACTGTGATACCCCATACGATAAGGATAAGGGTAGGTGGTGAATGGGATCCCACATTGCTTGGGAAGGAAAAGTTCTTGCTCTTTATAAGGTTCCAATGAGCCTTCAATTGTATCATTGACTAGTCCTTTTGGAGTATAGGCCATGTGGTTTGGGCCTTCCATTGGGGCATTACAAGTGGTATCAGAATTGTGATACCCCATATGATAAGGATAAGGGTAGGTAGTGAATGTGATCCCACATTGATTGGGAAGGAAAAGTTCATGCTCTTTATAAGGTTCCAATGAGACTCCAATTGTATCATTGACTAGTCCTTTTGGAGTATAGGTCATGTGGTTTTGGCCTTCCATTGGGGCGTTACAGAAACCCTTGCGGCTAATTAGTGAAGGAGAGGAGTTCATCCTCCATGTTTCGACCATCACATGTATTCTTGCCTACCTTATGTTTTGTTTTACCTTATGAGTGAAATGAAGGGGGTTTTAACCTAAAAACCCAAGAAGCCGAATGGTTTAAGACCAAGTGATGCCCTAGGAATTCACACACACACTCAAGAACATGAGATAGGGTTTTAGATGCTTTTTCTAATATAGTATGTTCGGATTACAGCTTGCTAGTATTCCTTTACGAGGATTTTGTAAGTATACACTCAACTTACTAGTAGTTAGTATCATATGATTGTGTAAATCCTTCCATGATTTTGGTTGCTTTGATTGTTATCTCTTGGTTATTTGTTTGAATATGTTAGTATGATCTTGAGTAACTTTGAGGAAGAAATTATGTCTCGGATTTATGATGAAAATGCCATGAATATGCCTATGAGTTTCGATTTTCACTTGTTTGAGGTTGATGGTTTATGTAATATGAAGTTTTTTTTTGAATATGCTTTGGAAGTTTTGGACTTAGTAAAAAATCTATGATTTTATGTTTTGTTTCACAATGTCTTGATTTCTAAATTATGTTTGAAGTTTGGAACATGTTTATGTGATAAATCTTCATGTTTTTATACCTATGAATTTCGGCCTAAGCAAGTTTCCGAGTGGAACTCCTCTGTCCGCTCTGGAGTGCTTAAGAATGGAGTGGTAACCCCTGGGTCGACGAAGAAAAATCAACGAGTCTCAAATGGATTATTTTTAAAGGATACCGGAGTGAAGAAGCACCTAATGCTAGTGGGTGCATAAGGCATTCAACCTAACGAAGTAAGATCGAGTTAATATGAATCTCTGTTTATGACGTATTCACCATGGTGTTGTGTCCACCCTCTGAACACGCGGTTAAAAGGAAAACCGTGTTGTGTTTGCCTTCTAAACAAGGATAAGATAAGAGCTCGTAAGATAAGGATCACTTGATGAAAATATCGTGATATGATAAGGATCACTCGATGCAAATCATGTGATATGTTCTAATAAGATAAGTTCTGAATAAGTTTCGGTGAATAATAAAAAGTTAAGAAGTTTTTATGAAAAGCTAAAGTCTCTCTTTTGAAAATGGTCAAGTGCATAAGTCAAGTTCTAGTCAAGACAAAAGTCAAGTACATGTCCATGCATGCATATCATGATATACCTTTTGTTTGCTTGAAATCTCATTGTTGTAGTTTCCACTACCATTCCCCAACCAGAATGGTAGAAATTGTAACAGGCTCTTGAAGACTACACTACTGTTCAGGATGGTTCCCTGATAGAGGGCGAGTACACTATTCAGGCTCTTGAAGACTACACTGCTGATGCCTTAATTCATACGACTAGGCTTCTTAGGGAGATCTTACATAGTATTAGCGAGACCGAGATTGATGCTACGATCTATCAACCCTCTAAGAATTTGAAGTTTGGGTGGAATATGGATCAGTTGTCTATGTATTTAGAACGAGTCTCTAAGAGCATTGGCAATGGCCTAGCCATTGCCAACGCCAAGTGCAAATTTTACCTTTTTTGATCACAAAATTCCTACATTGAACTAGCTATAGCCATATTTTTTAGTTTTGAGCTACAGTAACTTTTCCCACCTAGCTATATTTGGAGATACACTATTGAAGGACCAAATGAGTTTTTTATTATTTTTTCTCCCTTTCCCTCCCTTTTTGGTAATTTTTCTTGCCAAATTACTTTTCTTTTATGATAAAGTTTCTAATTGAGGGTACATTTATTTTCTATCATTATTAGCTTAATACACAATATAAAAATATAAATAGCAAAATATACTTATTTTCTATCATAGTTTTTCTTTATTTTTTTTTATTTTTTTTTTGTTAATACTAAGTAATTGGTTTGTGAATCTCACAATGCTATGGATGTATGTAGCAATCTAGGTGCGTAAAGTTAATGTGCATCCGAGTGACTTGCCGTACTACAACTTAAAGTTAATGACTCTACTTGTTGGCAAAAAAAAAAAAGTTAGCAAAAATTAGTTTGTTGGTTTCAAGAATTGTTGTATAATTTTTTTTTATCAAATATTATTAAAATATATGAAGTATATTTACAAAATATGAAAAAAAAAATTGTCAAATATTATTAAAATATATAATATAATAATATTATTTTGACTTTAAAATGGCTAGTCCAATGTGGACTCAAATAGTCAAAAGTTAATACAATAGCCAAAATGTAAGATTCTAGCCAAATTTTAGACTTGGCAATGGCTAGTCCATTGCCAATGCTCTAAGGCCTCGACTGACACAAAGGCAGTAGCAAAGGAATTAGGTTTGTTACCGCTTGAGCCTCAGCAATCCCAAGGGGTCTTTTGGTGTCTATCTCCCGATGAGACAATGGTTACGAGAAGTAATTTTGAAGAAAAAAAAGAAAGATGGCAACAGTATTTATGGCCAACTTTTGTGGATTTTTGTTTCTTTTTTAGGAGATCCCGGTATGTTGGAAATTTTAAACTATGCTTTATGCTTTTGGGATATTATACCTTTATGGCTCATGTTTACATTTGGACAATGTTTGGGGTTATAATATTAGTATGGTGCCATGTGCTTTCTAATTGCTTATTGCGTTGCTTAGTTTATCCGACTTTTATTAACTTTACGCTGCTACGCTATTGCATACTGCTAGTGTACTTAGGTGTATAGCATAATATCTGTCATGTACAAGAGGTATGTAGCCTTGTGTTACATGTCCCGACATCTCAGTCACTGTCCAATCCCAAGCGGGGGCTGGGGGAGCCATAGAGCATTGTATTAGAGCAATTTTGTCTCTAGGTAAACCTACACATTGTCCTATGAATACATAGTACCTTTAACTAGGCTTGAGATCTGTAGTCATAGGCTTGGATCTTATAGCTTTAGGCTTGAATTCAGAGGAAGAAGAAGCTATGACCGTAAGATCGCAAGTTCAATGGAAGAAAGGTTATTCTCCTTAAGGAAGGGACTGACCCAAGTTGGTTTTGTGCATTTTCAAGAAGAAGGGAATCATGATTCGGAACCAGTTTGAGAATACATATCCGAGAGGCGGGGATCAAGAGACTAGGAATCCTCTAGTGGAAGGGGGACATGTTATAGTTGAAGCCATTCACTAGATGACTGAGGTGGTACTTACTCAAATGGAAGAAGAACAAAATTCCAGACAAGTACCGCTTAGAGGAGAACAAGGATGTACTTACGAGAACTTCATGGTGTATAGATACCTGAATTTTGTCGGAATGGAAGGACCTTTAAAGGCTAATAAGTGGCTTATGGATTTTAAAAAAACCTTTGAAATTAGCAGATGCTCAAAGGAGCAGAAGGTCCAGTACGCGGGTCATATGCTTCAAGGAGAAGCTGGAATTTGGTGGCAGACTAAACGACAGCTCTTGGCCCAAGAATTGGGAAATTTGACTGCACTCACTTGGGAACAATTCAAGACAGAGTTTGATAATCGTTTCTTTCTAGAGACAGCTAAGCAGCAAAAAGCTTTGGAATTTGCAAGTTTGACCCAAGGGAATATGTCGGTTGATCAGTACGCTGCTCGTTTTATGGAAATAGGGAGGTTCGCACCTCATCTGATCAGTACCGAGAAGATACAAGCAAGGAAGTTCCAGGACGGTTTGCAACCTCGTATCCGAAACCAAGTAACATGCCTACAGATTGGAAATTTTCAAGAATTGGTCAATGTAGCTTCGATAGTAGAGGCGGAGCAACGAAGACTAATCGCAAAGGCTCAAGCAGATAGGAAAAGGGGATTTCCTTACTCGTCAGGAAGTAGTATGGGCAAGCGAAAGGCCCCTGTGACTCCAAGCAAAGGAAAGAACGTGATAGTTGGAAAGGCAGTACCCGTCACTCCACCACCTTGTCGCCAACATGGGAAAAGGCATAGTGGAGAATGTCGAAGGGCCTCGAGAGCATGTTTCCGTTGTGGTCAAACTAGCCATATGATCCGGGATTGTCCGCAAATTACGCCTGGAGGAGTGTCAACAACAAACGCTAAACCCAAGACTATAGCAAAAGCCAAGGTTTATGCTATTACGCCAGGAGAGGTAGACCTACAAGCTTATGAGACGGCAGACACAAGAGTGATTACTGGTAACATTTCCAACTTTGCCTTAATTCATAGATAGTTGTGTCTAGGAATCTTGAGTAATTATAGTTACCTCTTTAGGTAAAGTTAGATTGAAGCAGTACGTGGTATGTGCTTTGTTTGATTCCGGAGTGTCAAGGTCTTTTATCTCTAATAGATGCGTACGATGATGTGAGCTTGAGGCTGAGCCAATGTCTCAGTCAGTTTTAGTAGCTATCCCCGATGAGAAGGTAATCTGTTGCACAAGTATAGTTAAGAATTGCCCATTGGAAATCGCAGACTTGGTCTTGACCGCGGATTTGATTGTATTTCACATGATGGAATTCAATCTAATCTTAGGAATGGATTAGTTGTCTAGGAATTACGCCCAGATAGACTGTCGAAGGTGGGAGGTAGTGTTCAATCTACTTGCACGTGAAAGGATTTGTTATATGGGTGAGGTTATTCGGCTTGATCTGTCTACGGTAATAGCCAAACAAGTCAAGAAGAGTTTGGTGAAGGGGGACGATGTCTAACTAGTGATGATGAGGGACATAACGGTAGGACCTAAAGAAATCCAAGGAATCCCTGTGATTGAGGATTTTCCTAAGGCCCACCGATGAACTACTCGGATTACCTCCAGATCGAGAGACGGAATTTGTAATTGAGCTTGAACTAGCCACAGCCCCAGTGCATAAGGCACCCTATCGGATGGCCCCAACAGAATTGAAAGAGCTTAAAGTGCAGATTGGAGAGGTTCTAGCAAAGGGTTTTATTCGACCTAGCTCATCGCTGTGGGGAGCACCGGTCTTGTTCGTTAAGAAGAAGGATGGGACTCTTCGGATGTGTATCGATTATAGGGATTTGATTAAGGTGACTATCAAGAATAAATATCACTTGCCAAGGATAGACGATCTGTTGGATCAATTATACGGAGTTGTGGTTTTCTCAAAGATTGATTACGATCAGGATATCACCAACTCGAAATCAGGGAGCAAGATGTCTCTAAGACTGCTTTTCGAACTTGCTATGGACACTTTGAGTTCCTAGTCATGCCTTTTGGGCAGACAAATGGCCCTGCCACATTTATGGAATTGATGAATCGGATTTTCCGTCAATATTTAGATAGTTTTGTAGTGGTATTCTTAGACGACATATTGATCTACTCCCATGATGAGGAAGAGCACAAGAAGCATTTGAGGATTGTGCTGGAAATATTGCTAGAACATCAATTGTATGCCAAACATAGTAAGTGTGAGTTCTGGCTCTGCGAAGTGAAATTTTTGGGACATGTGATCTCTAATAAAGGAGTGACAGTGAACCCTGCCAAGATTGAAGCTGTAACGAAATGGCAAAGGCCAACTAATGCCCATGAAGTACGTAGTTTCCTCGGTTTGGCAGGATACTACTGAAGGTTTGTAGAAGGTTTTTCTAGACTTTCTAGTCCTTTAACAGCGCTGACAAGAAAGAAAGCTAGATATGTATGGACTGAGCAGTGTAAGAAGTGCTTTTAGGAATTGAAGAAGAGGTTGACTTCGGCCCTAGTATTGGCATTACTAGAACCTCACAAGCCTTATGTAGTCTACAGTGACACCTCTAAGATGGGTTTGGGATGCGTCCTAATGCAAGAAGAAAGAGTCGTTGCTTATGCTTTGCGACAGCTCAAAGACCATGAACGAAATTATCCTACCCATGACTTGGAATTGGCAGCGGTAGTTTTTGCACTAAAAATTTGGAGGCACTATTTGTACGGAGAGAAATGCGAAGTGTATACGGACCACAAAAGTCTAAAGTATCTATTTAGTCAAAAAAATCTGAATATGAGGCAACAGAGATGGGTGGAGACCATTAGTGATTATCAGTGTGAGATTAAATATCACCGCGACAAGGCTAACGTTGTAATTGAGGCACTTAGCCGCAAGGCTCAGACAGACTTACCATCGATCTTAGCGAGATTGAGAAACCTAATGATTGGAGATCCGCTACGAGATACCATTTTTGCAGTAGTACAGGAGTTCACATCTGTGACTGAAGAAGAAATCTTGGAAGGACAGGGCAAAGATGAGAAACTAGAGAAGCTTCGACAGAAGATTATGAAATCAGAAGGGCATTTCTCTATTGGAAGGAATGAGACGCTCTTTTATAAGGAGAGGAAAGTGATTCCTAACATCGCTGAACTTAAGGAAAAGTTACTAAGGGAGGCTCATTACACACCTTACACAGTGCACCCTGGCAATACAAAGATGTATCGAGATTTAAAATGTCAGTTTTGGTGGGATGGAATTAAGAAGGAAGTAGCAGAGTTTGTGGCAAAATGCTCCATCTGTCAGATGGTAAAAGCTGAACATCAGAGACTGGCAAGTGAACTATAGCCATTGCCTATCCCAGAATGGAAATGGGACGATGTGTCTATGGACTTTGTAATGGGTCTGCCAAGGACATTTTTAGGAAAGAACTCGATATGAGTTATAGTCGACCGATTGACTAAGAGCGCACACTTTCTACCCATAGCCAACACAGACTCTATGGAGTACCTAAGACTATAGTATCGGATCGAGATACTCATTTTACTTCACGATTTTGGCAGAGTTTGCAAAAGATGTTAGACACTCGTCTGAATTTTAGTAGAGATTATCATCCTCAGACGGACAGATAGACGGAACGTACAATCCAGACCTTGGAAGATATGTTGCGAGCATGTGTTATGGAGCCAAGCGGTGATTGGGAAAGTCACCTACCTTTGATGAAATTTGCCTACAATAATAGTTTTTAGGCTACCATTCAAATGGCACCCTACGAGGCTTTGTACGGAAGGAAATGCAGATCCCCGTTGTATTGGGATGAAGTGGGTGAAAGGAAAATACTAGGACCCAAATACTTACAACAAGTTTAGAGACAAGTAACTATAATTCAAGAAAAAATGAAAGCAAGTCAAAACAGATAGAAGAGCTATGCTAATAACCGATGTAGGAATTTGGAGTTTGCAGTAGGAGATTGGGTATACCTCAAAGTATCGCCCATGAAAGTAGTCGTATGTTTTGGTAAAAAGGGAAAGTTAAGTCCCCAATACATAGGACCCTATGAGATAATCGAAATAGTCGGTTCAATAGCTTACAGATTGAATTTGCCAAACGAGATGCAGGGAATACATTATGTGTTTCATTTGTCAACTTTGAAGAAGAGTTTCGGAGAAAAATGGCCAGTAGTTATGGAGTTCGACGAGATTCAGCTTCAATCCAACTTGTCTTATATAGAGTGACTAGTACAGATCGTGGACCGTAAGGAACAAGAGTTGAGAATTAGAAGATACCTCTAGTGAAAGTGCTTTGGAACAACCCGAAATTTGAAGAAGCAACTTGGGAATGGGAGGATACGATGAGAAATGAATATCCTCATTTGTTTGTATCTTAGAACATTTGATGTATGCATTAATTGTGTGATTTGTATGTATATATATACATCGTGAATGTTTTGTTCTATGAGAAGTTGTTTGTTACATGTTTGCTAGTTTAAGTATGGTAATCATGTGTACACCTACCAAACCTTTGAAATAGGGGATGGCACGAACTAGAAGGACCCGCTTATGTCTGTTTCTTCAATGCCATAGTTGAGAGAACAAAGAGAACGTCGTATCAGAGAGCACCTTAGAAGAAAACAACAGGCGTTAGTAGAACAATCAAGACAGATGGAAATGTTTGAGCATCATCGTACTCATGTGATGGATGCGGACGTTCGAAGAAGGTTTCGCCTTCGAAGAGCATTACCACATGAGGAACGACAGCCGTGGAGTAGCTCAAAGGAAGCAGAAAGAAGAAATCTTCGTAATTTTTATCCAGAAGTAGAATCAAGCAGCATAGCGGAAGAACGCGCAAGTCGGCTAGTACCTTTTGAGACCTCGAATGCGTCTGCGTATCGTATTCGTTTTCATGAAGAAGGTCAACCAATCGAGGACATGGAGCTTGAGATAGAGCACAGGTTGAATGAAATGTGAGTCAATATGTATTTCGATTACGATTTGAAAGCTATATTTTACTTTTTCGTAGGATTCTATGACCGTGGAGGCAGATGAAATGCCCTCATCTCCAACATCGTCTGAGAAGTCTACAACTGCTTATGGAAGATGTAGCAGTCTAGTATCTCTCCTTATAAATGTTTTAAATAATGGTTGCGGTGCCGATTTCGAGGATGAATTCTTTTTCTAAGGAGGGGAGGATGTGATGACCCGAGTTTTGTCTAGGCTTAGCCCTAAGAATTTGTTCTAGGTTGCCATGACATTTTATGAGCCTTAGTTACTTTGGAAGGCCTTAGAACCTTTGATGCAGTAACTTGAGCCCAAGAGGGGAGTGGCCCTAGTTTAATTTTTCGGCCCTATTTGGAAACCTAGGTCCAATGGTTTAAGCCCATGATCAAATTCTAAGTTACTAGTGCCATGTGTCATGAGAATGTTACACTTTGAATCTAGTCTTGAAAGTGAGTTAAGGAGGAAAGAGAGGTGTAGGAAGGCATCAAGATGGGCTTACACGCCTAGCCCATTACTCTTTTGTCTAGAATTCAAGTTCCAAGGTAGATTTATTGCGAAGGAGAGCCTAGGGAAGTGAAATTGAGCTTTTCTAAAAGTTTTGCATAGGAAATTGAAGGGAGGCCTTTGGAATTTCGAATTTAGCTAGCTTTTACCATTTGTCAAGCATGCACCAAGTTTCTGGAAGATTTTGTGAAGAGACTTTTGTATCAAGGACAAGTTTGCCATTAGGGTTTCGGCTAGCGCACTCATAAGCATTCCATTCACTTGCCACTTGTCACTTAGTGCATTTTGGACCAATGGTATATGAAAGGTCACCTAGGTAAGGAATACTTGGAAGATGAAGCAACATCTCGGGAAAGGAAATGGAGAGGACGGCTAGGGTTATGGCACATGCCCAATGCCACTTGTCTTCCATGCCAAGAGTTACTTGTTGGGAATAGGAAAAGGTATATATGGTTTTACCAAGTTACCTTTGAAAAGATATTTACTTGTTTAAGGAAAGGAATGGCATAAAAGGGAAAAATGGGATTTCTACCAAGGAGAAAAGTCCTACATGTAACCTTCCCAATGCAATCCAAGTGGGGAACTCCAAGAGGCATTTCGGCAATAGAGAGAGGGAGAAGAAGAAACATTGCCACTTGTCATCCATGCAAGGGTTTTTGGATGCAATCAATGAGGGAAGTGAAGGGTCACATATATAAAGAGAACGGTTCACGCCTAGGGGGCTTTTCTCTTGCCATTCTTTCGAATTTGCATGAGCCTCCATTCTCTCCACACAACTCTCCCATGTTCCTTTGAAAGTTCCCTCATTTTCTTGTGTTTTCTTTCCATCCAAACAAGGAGGATCCTTGCAAGAGAAGGGATTTCAGCACTACCAAAGATTAGCAAGGTAAGGATCGGTTTCTCCTAAGTCTTGTGCATACACAACTCTTTTCTCAATCCTTGGTTGTGCTTTGTAATATGAAGTTTGAGGTTGATGGTTTATGTAATATGAAGTTTCATTTTGAATATGCTTTGTAAGTTTTGGGCTTAGTAAAAAATCTATGATTTTATGTTTTGTTTCACTTTGTCTTGATTTCTACATTATATGTTTGAAGTTTGGAACATGTTTATGTGATAAAGCTTCATGTTTTTGTACCTATGAGTTTCGGCCTAAGTAAGTTTCCATGGTTCCATGTATATGTTTTGCTATCTCTCATGGTTTATGTTATCATGCTACGAAATGAATATGTTATATGTCAAGTATAAGCAAGCATTTCATAAGTTTTGATATCTCTTGGTTGTTTCATGCACGACATTTCATATGTCAAGTATAAGTAAGCATGTTTAAGTCTCATGTCACATGCATTTGGGGAAGAAGTGTTTTCAAAAGGTGTTTTCAAAGAAAAAGTTTTATCACGACCCCAAGTGCTAGGGCGGGGGAATATCCTAGTGGAACTCCTCTATCCACTATGCAATGCTTAAGAATTGAGTGGTAACCTCTGGGTCGATGAAGAACAGTCGACGAGCCTCGAATAGATTCTTTTGAAAGGATACCGGAGCGAGGAAGCGCCTAATGCTAGTGGGTGCATAAGGCATGTAACCCGACGAAGTAAGGTCGAGTTAATATGAATCTTTGTTTATGACGTATTCATCACGGTGTACGGACCGTTATTGGTGCAGTAACTAGCAGGAACATGCGATGCAAAGGGGAACCGTTTTGTGTCCACCCTTTGAAGAAGGATAAGATAAGAGCTCATAAGATAAGGATCGTTTGATGAAAGTCTCATGATATGATCAGGATCACTCGATGCAAATATTGTAATATGTACTGATAAGACAACTTTTGAATAAGTTTACTTGAATAAGAAAAAGTTAAGAAGGTTTTATGAAAAGCTAAAGTTTCTGTTACAAGTCTTTTGAAAATGGTCAAGTGCTTAAGTCAAGTTTTAGTCAAGGCATAAGTCAAGTACATGTCCTTACACGCATATCATGATATACCTTTTGTATGCTTGTGTTAATTGTGGTATGTTGTGTGATTGTGGTAGTGTCTACTACCATTCCCCAACCGGAATGGTAGAAGTTGTAACAGGTACCTCAGACACCCAAGAAACATGAACCTGGATGGTTCCCTGATAGAGGATGAGTATACTGTTAAGGCTCGTCAAGACTACACTACTGATGCAATAATTCATACGCTAAACTTCTCAAGGAGATCTTGCATAGTATTAACAAGACCGAGATCGATGCTACAATCTATCAACCCTCTAAGAATTTGAAGTATTGGTGGAATATGGACCAGTTGTCTACATATTTAGAGCGAGTCTCTATGGCCTCGGCCGACGCAAATGCAGTAGCAAAGAAATTAGTCTGTTACCGCCTAAGCCTCAACAATCCCATGGGGTCTTTTGGTGTCTATCTCCCGATGGGACAATGGTTATTAGGAGTATGAGAGTTTAAGTGTTTTGAAGAAAAAAAAGAAAGAGAAGAAGGCAACAGTATTTATGGCCATCTTTTGTGGATTTATGTTTCTTTTTTAGGAGATCTCGTGTTTAGGAAATTTTAAACTATGCTTTATGCTTTGGGGATATTACGCCTTTATGGCTCATGTTTACGTTTGGACAATGTTTAGGGTTATAATATTAGTATGGTGCCATGTGCTTTGCAATTGCTTATCGCGTTGCTTAGTTTATCCGACTTTTATTAACTTTTCATTTCTACGCTATTGCATACTGCTAGTGTACCTAGGTGCAATGTTTTGAATATCGTACCGGATAGCGTACCGGTCAAGGCACTAAAAGGAAATATTTCGGTGCAGGTACCGTTTCGTGTACCGTTTTGGGATAGTCGATATATGAATAAATTCTATATATAAATATATATAAATTATATTCCAAAATAATAGTTTATATGTGAATAAATTATATATAAATAAATATATCTATAAATTATAAATAGTCTAATCTAAATTGGGGGTAAAAAAATAAGCATGTAGTTTGAAAAACTGAAAAAAAAAAAATTAAAGGCTGAAATATCTGCCGGTACAGGCCGGTACGGCCGGTATGAAACACATAGGATACCTGTACTGGCCAGTAGGCGGGTACGAAAAATTTTGGCCGTACTGGCCGATACGGTACGAAATTAAAAACATTGCTTAGGTGCATAGCACAATATCTGTCATGTACGAGGCGTGTGTAACCTTGTGTTACATGTCCCGTTGTCTCAGTTACCGTCCAATCCCAAGCGGGGGCTGGGGGTGCCACATGCGATATAACCCATATGATGTTGTTCGTTTATGATTATTTTCATTAAATGTTTTAGATCAAGTGATTTAGTCAAAACCAAACCTTGAGGAAATCGGTTTTGGTGAAAGTGTCGAGGCCGAGTACTTCGAAATGGATTTTTGTAATTTTTGTGATTTTTACTTGATGATTCAAAGCATGATAGTTCTTAGGACTACGTTATGAACATATTGGAAAAAATGTTTTGAACTTTTGAAGTTTTTGGAGATGTTTTAAAAAGAGACAAATCCTTAAGAATCAAATGTTGTGTTTTAGTGAAAAAGCTTGAGACTTTTTATAAAAAAGTTTTGGTTATTTTAGTATGCTATTTGGACATAGGATATGATTTTCTATGTTGTAATATTTTGGTTTAAGCATGAGAAATGTGGTTTGATGGGATTGCAACAAAAATCAAGAAAAAAGGCGGATGTGTGTTTCGGCCTTCATGTGTTTGTCATGGTTGTGTTATGTTTTAAATTTTTCTAATTAGATATTTGGATTTAGGATAAAGTTTACATTAGGAATGTAAATTTTGATGAGTTTTGGAGTTAGGAAGTAAAATCCTTATAAGTTAGGGGTAAAATGGTCATTTTTCCACATGTAGAGAGTAAATGATAATTTTACTCTAAGATAGTATTTTCATATTTCTACGTTATTAGTAATAAAGTTTCTAAAGTTTTAGAAATCCCTACTTACAATTTCTTGTGTTTCACGCATTTACTCCATAACGTGACCGTCATTGTAAGTTTGCTTCTATCTTAGGATCAAATTACTGTATATGTTGGTAAGGGAACTTTTGTTTATGTACTTATGTTATCATAAATGTCATGCTACGCCATGTTACTATATTTATGTCTGTTATTTATTATATTCTGTCATGCAATGTTTATCTATCACACCTTATATCTATGACTCAATGTTTATATGTTATATGTTATACCATGTCACGAAACATTTGTCTGTTATATGTTATGTCATATCACGAAATATTATCGGTTACCCGTTACGTCATGTCACGAAATGTCTATCTATTTCAAGTAATGCCATGTCATTCATCTTATGCATATGTCAAGTTATCTTACGTCAGTTCATCTGTCTTTTTGCTTCATGCCACGTCATGTCTCGAAAACTATATTTTCACATTAGTCAAGTCAGTTTCAAGTTTAAGTATCATGTTCAGTTTCATGTCATGTTATTTCATGTTCAATTTAAGTTCATGTTATTTGTTAATTTATACTATAGTCAAAGAGTATATGATTTGCCTGGTACTGCGGTTAAGGCATACATGCTACCTGGTACTACGATGAAAGAGTAGAATCTGTTGTAATACAAAAAAATACACATGGTGAAGGTGTAGGAGTTACAAGTACTCACATTTCTTAATCAAAATGAATAATTTCGGTTACAGGAACTAGCATTTCCAATTCATGTTCAGTTTCAGTTCACGTTTAGTTCAAGTTCACATCAGTTCAGTCCGTGTTATTTCATGTTCTGTTCAATTCATGTCAGCACATGTCATTCTGTCTGTCATGTCATGTCAATCTTACTCATGCCCACATTTTGCATTGATGCTTTTACTATCATGCATGTATCTTTAAACTGTCGGTTTAAGTTATTGGTTAACTTTCTGAGATTTGTAATCAAATCACACTCGGTAGTCCCAACTACCATTTCCCCTCGGAATGATAGACGATATGTCAGGATTTGGAGAACCCACGCATGGGAGATTGGATGAGGTCGAATAGAATGTGGAGCACAGACAATGAGGTTATGGAGCCTATCCCCCATTTTATGAACGTCAATTTGGATATCATAGTTGAGCTGCGTGAACGGCTCAAAGAATTAGTAAAATGTTTTTATTTCCAGACTGTAGTTATGGAGCGTTGTTTCCAATACTTTTTATGTTACAGACCTGTTGGACAACTATTTAAACCTTTTGGATACCAATTATCACATGCATTTTATGAAGTATGTTTATGTTTTGGGATACATTACTTTTGGTACATAGTATTGCTCAAAGAAAAAAATTATCTGCTGCGAATGTTGCATATTGTTAGTTACATGGTAGGTGCATTGCATCTTTATCTGTCATGAATGGGGGCAGGTAACCTTGAATTGCATTTTTCGATACTTTAAGTTTCGTCAAATCCCAAGTAGAGCTTGGGGGCGTCACATGGAGTTGGGGAGGTTTGCCCAACATCCCATATCCATGGAAGAGATGTGCACGAAGAGATGAGCTACAACCATAGATATGTTCCCATGTGGCCAATCTACAGATACAAGACTTCTAGAGGCTAGTGGAAGTGGGCTATTTTGCTGAACATGAGCATCACAGCTTGGCAACCGTGACAATAGGCCTGAAGCGAAGGACACATACTAGGAAAGAAGGTGTAGCGCCCCGTCCCTGATATAAAGTTCTTGAATAGGTTCTATGGTGCCAAGGGTGCTAGCCAATCAGCCAACACCCAAAGTTTGGTTGGGAGTTGGTGTGCCTCATCCAGATGGAAGTGCACGAGTTGGATATAGATATAAAATCGTAGCGGAAAAGATAGGGGTTTGGTCGGTAAGTTAGACCCTGTAGTACCAGAAGTCTAAACCACATCATAAAAATAGATTCTAACATTCCTGGTATCATTAACTTAGAAATATTTATACAAATCAAATAGGCGACAAACCAAATACCAATGGTCACCCTTAGGTAGGTGCTCAGTACAACTCAAAATAATGCACGGCTCCTAAGACAGAGACAAGCCTCCGTCTTTAGGTTTGGGATGTTTTAGCTCCTCTTCCCCAAACATCACTCCTAGTTCTAAATCGGTGTCAAATTTTATGCTTCTGAGGATGAAACCATAGGTAGGTTAGGTAGGTATGACAAAGACTACTAACGAGAGATAATGCCTAGAAGATGCAATGAATAGTTTCATGTAAATAAGGGAGACGCACATACATATGTTTGGCAAGGAATCACCCTTTTAGTGAAACACATATATGTATAAGCATGGCAAGGAATCACTCTTTGAGTCGTTACACTCTTATGCAAAGTATCAGTTAAAGCACTGATAATATATGTCGTAGAAACACCCTTAACTCCAATAGATCAATCCAAAACATTATATCATTTCCAGAGGCACAATCCTCATCACACAGATACTTATCACATAGATATTTGTCACATAAACATTTGTCACCTAATGGGCAAACAGGGGATGAGCTGCTCTACCGTTGGACCTTGGGAAATCCCTTCTACCTGTCCAACCTGGTGCAAGCTAGAAAACCCACCTACTATGAAGGCATTGTAACAACCTGCTAGAAATTCAATGGTGGAGTGGAAATTCTATAGGCTTTAGGAATCTCATGAAAACTCCATAAGCTTTTATCCATCGTCTAGGTTTTGGCCTGTTTGCATAGTCAGTGTTGCCACTCACTATGGGCTAAAATGCGATTTTATCCATTTGAGGTAGTTAGAAGTGTTAGAATGAGTTATGGCCTACGTCATTGGACTTAGTTAATTATTTAGAATTTTATGGTGCAATAAACTCATTTTCATTCGAAAACACGTTTTAATTATTTCGAGGCACTTTGGGGTTGAATTTTGATAAACAATTTGCACTATTAGGTTAGTATGTATATTTAAGATTTTACAATGAAAAGTTTATTTTCAGTTTTCCTTGAGTGAATAGTAACCTCAATAGTAGCACCAAGTGTATTGTTTTGAAAATCACAATGTGGAATATCCAAACTAGGTTAAGTAGGTTTTATTTGGACAATTGGCAAGATCTTAGTCACACTTGGTGAGTAGTATTGGATACTTCTCACCAAGAGGAACCATCAGATGGAAATGTGAAGGAAATCAAGGTGTGAGATCATGCCACCTAAGCAAAATACTATTTCATCTAATCATCCATTTTGTGTCAAATCAAAGAGGGTTTCAACCCTAGTAAAACCCTAAATATTTAGAATCCAATTGAAACCCCAAAAATCTTGGGGGAAACCGAAACCCTAAATTACCCCAAACCCTAATGGATCCGATTTTTAGCATTGTGTTTAATCACTTAGTTAATTCACTTCCACATGCTATGAATCCCTAAACTTCATGTTATGACATCATCATTAAACAATTTAAATCTCAAAAATTTTATGGCACCAAGGAAAATTAGAATTGGGCTTGATAGCATCTCAAACCCTAACCAAACCCTCTTTAAACTCCAAAATGAAGCCCATTTAGTTAAGGCCCATTAGGCCCACAAATTTTGGCCACCTTGGCAAAGCTTCTCGAGAGATTTTCCACCTACCCAAGGTTGAGCACCCATTGCTCAAGACAACCCTCAACTCGTCCATGATGGGAAAGCAAAGGCCACCTCACCACAACCACCTACACGGAACCTCAAGGCAACCCATACCATGTGCAGTTTGTCCCTTGTTTTGGCCAAGACTTCCGTCACTCAAGTGTCACTCAAGACTTCACTTCACCCTTCAGTTTGTGTAAGTAGAGTAGAGACCATTCCCTTTCTCATTTCATCTCTTTTCCCACACGTTTAAGAAAGGAACTTAAAAGCTCTCTCGGGCAGTTTTGTAAGCCATATGGATTGCAGTTTTTGAAACCCTTGTAAGTATTTTATCATAATGATTCCTTCAAGAACGTTTTTCTTCTTTGAGTCTAGTTTTTTGGGTACCTTTTGTGTTTGATTTAAAGGTCTTTTGTTTTGTCAAAAGTAGTTTTAACTATGGAAAGGTCATTTTGGGCAATAAAGTGTAACACCCGGGCCAGCCAAGCCACTTTACAAAATTTTTGAGTTTTAGTTAAAATCATTTGGGATTATGAGTAAAATTTTTTTAGAAGAGAGTTTGGGCCTAAGATATTTTTGGTAGTATATATATATATATATATATATATATATATATATATATATATTCTTTATGTTATGTTATGTTATTTTATTTTATCTTCTTTTCTTTTCTTTTTAGACGTAAGAAACCGGTCTGTGGAATTGTTTTCCAGACACCATCGCTTAGTTTATGTCCATTTTTCCTTTTTCATGCAGTGTTCCCATCCTCTCATCTAGGTTTCTTATCTCCTAACTATTTATATATCTTATATATATGTATTAAGCATCCTTAGCGCTGCTGCCCACTCTTCATGCTTTCAGCCATTTAAACTCATCTGAGCTTCCACCCCTAACCTCAGTACAGACCACAGCCAGCCACTAAAGAACCACCTTCTCCGTAAAACACCAACCGAAAGGCTCGGTTTGCATCCAGTAAAATGCCACCCCCCACAGCCAGGCCAACGCATCGTTCTTCGCCAAACTCAGTCCACGCACACAGAACGACAACCACACAAAGTCCACCACTCAAACCGGGCGCCACCACCCTCTCCGTGTAAACACCATCTTGGTTGTACTTCCGAAAAACAGAGCACCTGCCTAGGCAGCGAGTCGCCACTCCCCCAGACCCAGTCCACGCGGAACCTCAGCCACGAAGCCACCTCCCAACGCCTCCATTACCAGCCCAAAAATCCCCTGTTTTAACTGTCCAAAACAGATCAACCTACAGCCGCTACAATCACCCCCACCAAGAGCTTCACCACGCTATGCCTCCACAGAAACTGCCGGCGAGGACTTTCCCCCACCCCGATCCTCCGCACGCTGCCTCAGTTTTCCCACGGTAAGCTCGTGCCACTTCTGGTTGAGGTTCCTTTCCTTTCGGTCTCTCTCGTTCTCTCACCATCTCTCTCCCTCTCTCTCTCAGTTTCAGCTCTCTCTCCCTCTCTTCCCGTGCGACACCGTCGAGGAAAGTCATCACCACCTCTGTCCAGCGTCTATCGCACTCCCACGGTGCTGCTGCCTCGAGTTTCTTTCTCGTGAGTGACGATTAATACTTATTCGGCTTCGTTGAGGAATTTTGAAAGATTAAAGAATTCAGGTAAGCGGGGTCCCTATGCTAAATTTGCATAAAAATCAAATAGACTGAGGTTGATTTTTGAAAATATGCATGTTTTGTTATGAAAAGGGATTTGAAATACCTCAGTTATTTTTTTTCTGCATTACTCATGAGATTCTATTTAAAAATAAAGTATTTTCTGGCATGACTGGTGTAGACATAAGCTATTTTGTATTTTGTTTCTGAACTGTGCAAAAGAGAGCAAATATGAAAGCTTATGCATAAAATTATGTTTTGTGACTTTCTGAAAACTCTGTTCTGTTCTGAATATGTTCTGTACTCTAATATGATATGATATGATTTCTGAAAACTCTCTTATGTTCTGAAAACGTTCTGTACCCTGATATGATGAAATTTTTAAAAGTTTTTGGCATGACATTCTGAATCGGGATGTGATTTATGGATGGTGACCTATTTGACCTACCACGGGTGCTAATAGTGGCTTCTGTTTGGGTTGGTACCAACTGTTCTGTTTCTGGTGCACCCACTTTGGAAACAAAGTGGTTTTCTGGTAGTCTTTCCTGTGTGCACACTCGGGGCTCCGAGAATAAATAAGGGAAATATTCACATTCTGTTTCTGCTCGGTTAGCTACCGGGGTTTGCACAACCCTACCACGGGGGTTAAACATGACCTCTGATGCGATATGATGCTCTGGTACGATGGTGGTCAGTTATGCTATGCCAAAAGAATTTGAATAAGAATATTTTTGAACTTTCGCTCTGATATTTTTATAAAATGTTCTGACTCTGCATTCTGAAAATAAAAAGTGTTTTGTTCTGCATTATGAAATCTGTAAATGCTCATGTTTGCATACTAGTATATGTTCTCTGCTTACTGAGTTGTTGATAACTCACCCCTATCTCCATAATATGTTTCAGATAATTTTGGTGCCACAACTAGAAATCAGGGATAGGAAATACTTGCACATTTTGTGGATCGTAGAGGACTATGTGCCCTAGGGTACAATGACTTTTGGAGAGTCTTTTGGTAAAGTTGATATTTTATGTGGCTTTGGTATGTTGAGGATTGGATATTTTTAGTCCTTGTGGAAAAGTTTATCTATATCAATGAGACACCACTGATGTGCCCTTATGTAGGAACATGGATATTTGTATTGAACAAATAGGTTAATATGTTATGGAGATTCTGGTTTATTTTAAAAGTATTATTTGGAAATGATTTTTAGGTGATATGAGTTAACTCTTCAGACCCTTGTGGTCGGGGCATTACATAAAGTGGATAGTGTTTGTCCAAAATTTTTATGGATTATTGCTAACATGTTTATATGAATGTTTGTTAAGTAGTCGTTGCATGATAAAAGCTTTTGATGAAATATTTTCTCAGATCTAAAAACTTAGAAACTGGAGAAGAAAAACAGTTTTTGTTGTAAGAAAGTTTGGATCTTTTGTGGTTTCATCTTACTCTAATGATTTTGATATTTTTATTTGATGATTCTAGGCCATTGATCTACATATTAGGATATTGCTCTGAAGGTTTTAGGAGTTTATTTGCAATGATATGATTCTTTTGCATGAAGATACTTGGTTAAGTAAAAGAATATGAGGTTTTTTTTATAGATCCATGTTTTGGTTAAATTTAGGTCATGTGATTTTAAGTTTAATGATTGGATCTACTTTAGGACATATATGTAAACCACATGATGCTTTTAGTTTATGTTTTTTTTTATCATGATATGTGTTGGTTCAAGAGGTTTGTTCAAAACCAAAGTTGTGAAAATTTTGTTTTGATGAAGTGTTGAATCCAAGTGCTTCAAATTTGATTTTTGTGATTTTTGGTGATTTTTTTTTTTATGATTCAAAGTGTGATAATTATTATGAGTGTGTTATGGACATGTTAGAAGAAAGTTTTTAATTTTTAGGATCCTTGGAGATATTTTTAAAAAGAGTCAAAACCTTGAGATTCAAGGGTATTTTAGTTAAAAAAAGTTTGGATCTTTTTGCTAAAAATTTTTGTGTTTATGAGAAGTGGATTTTTTTTTTTTTTAAGCATGCTTCTTAGTATAGGATGTTATGATCTATGCTGAAATATTTTAGTTTAAGTATGAGTGTTGAAGTTGGATAAAATTGCAACAAAATTCAAAGAGAGCCTAAAGGTGTTTCAACCTTGGTGTGATTTTTATGGTTTTGAATTGTGTTAAATTCTTCTAAGTTGATATTTGAGTTTAGGATAAAATTTACATGAGAAATGCGAATTTTGGTGATTCTTGGGATTAGAATGTGAAATCCTTAAGTTAGGGGTAAAATGATCATTTTTCCACATATAGAGGGTAAAATGGTAATTTTTCTCTAAGTTAGACTTTTTTATGTTACTAAGTTATTAATGATAAATTTTCTAACTTTTAGAATCCCTACTTATGAGTTCTCTTGCTTCGTGCTTAATCTCCAACGATACAATCACTGTAAGTTAGCTCTTAACTTATTATCAGATTATTGTGTATATATGTTGGGTAAGGGAGCTACTGTTTATGTATTTATGTTATCCTATATGCCATGTTATGCCATGACACCTCATGTATGTCTATTACATATTGCACTCTATCATGAAATACTTATCTATTACATAAATTATTCTACCACGAAATGCTATCTATTAAACGTACGTCATGTCACGTAATGCTATCTATTTGTTACATGTATGTCACATCACAAAATATTATCTCTTACATGTTATGTCATGTTATGAAATATTGTCTGTTACATGTTATGGCATGTTACAAAATGTTATATGTTACATGTTATGCCATGCTATGAAATATTGTCTATCTCATATTACATCATGTCTTTCGTCTCAAGTTCACTTCATGTCATGTTACGTCAGGGCTTCTGTCCTTTAGTCTCATGTCACGTTTTGTCTCGAGTACAATTTGTGTATATCGGGAACAACATTTCACGTCAAGTCAAGTCTATTTTCGTTTATCATGACCCTAAGTGCTAGGATTGTGTAATATCCTAAAGGAACGCCTTTGTTCACGCTGGAATGTCTAAACTAGTGTGAAATTTACTGAGTTGACAAGGTAAAGATCAACAGGCTTTGACTGGTCACAAGAGAAAAGTCAGGCACTAACGCAAATGGTGCCACTCACATTTCAATTTCATTTTGTACGTACTCTTGCTAGTGCAGATACTTGACAAAGGATACGTACATTACGTGTGTCCACAAAAGGTGCAGATACCAGTGTTCTGATGCGGTAATCCGTAAGGACATATGGATCAAGGGAAATCGTGTTGCACCCATATGTTCACATTTTTTTATCATGCTTATTGAACAAGATTCCAAGTTCATGTATCTTCACACTCATGTTCATGCTATGTTCAAATTCAAGTATTTCACGTTTATGTTCATGCTATGTTCAAGTTCAAGTATTTCACGTTCATGTTATTCAAGTTCAAGTCCATGTATTTCACGTTTAGTCATGTTTCAAGTTCACATTTTGTCTATGTTTTAGTTCCAAGTTCAGTTCACATTTCAGTTCAAGTCATGTTAGATTATGTCCTGTTACACATCAAGTTATCATATGCCTTCTTATGACTTGGTTATGCATTCATGCCCTTATTGCCATGCTTGCATCTTTAACCAGTGTGAAAGTTCTCTGCTAACTTGTTGAGATTTATACTCAAATCTCATTGTGGTAGTACCAACTACCATTCCCTCCGAATGGTAGGAAATGTATCAGGACCAAGAGAGGAAATGGAGCCTGGCCGATTGAAGGAGGTTGATTAGGCAGCATCGACGCGACGCAGAGCTTGTGGTCTCAATAGTTAGATTTATAGACAATATGATGGCATCGTTAGTCTAGTTACATGGGTTGCTCGATGAACTAGCCTAGTGATTATGTTTTGGTGATGTAATTATGGAGCTCTGTCTCCCACACTTTTGATATTCCAGTCCTTTTGAGACTTGTACTGTAATCATGGATATTTAGTATTCCAATATGTATGGATTTTGTTTAAGTATTTGAGATATTTTAGTTTGGTGCATAGTATTGCTCAAAGAAAAAGATTATTTGCTGCAAATATTGCATATTGCTAGATGCATGTTAGGTGCATTGCATCTTTAATTGTTATGAACAGAAGCAGGTAACCTTGTATTGCATGTCCCAATACTTTAGATGTCTGTCCGATCCCAAGTGGAATCTGGAGGTGTCACAGGTGTGAACTAGGAGCTTAAGAGGCTAGTGGCTCTGATGGAACAAGAGTTACTCACCCAAGGCGAGCAAAGGTTACTCGCCTTGAGTGAGCAACGACTTAGGAGACGCCAGATCAAGTATGGGAGCTTTTCATACTAACTCAAAAAATGCTCATAAAAGTGGCACTATCGTATGTAGAAGCCCACACTCCACCTTAATGGTCACATCAGGAGTGTGTCTGCTCGAGGGACTACAACTCAGGCGTCATATCATCTAAATTCAAAGTTATGACTTCATACCACATGAAGATCCTCATTCCAGGACGATCTGAGGAGTTGGCAAACTGTGGAAAAGGGCAGACCATGCCCTGATCGTTTGTCTTTGTCATACTACAGTGTGACAGTTGAGGTAAAAGAACTCTTATCCAAGCATGCTTGAAGTTATAGATATGTTTGAAGGCCATCTAACAATCCCACCTTATAAAAGGGATTTCAAAAATGGACAAAATCTCACTTTAAGATTTGCGATCTCGTGGAGCGAAATCTACAGAGAGAGCATGCAAGGAGCGACGTGACTGAGTAGTGAGCTCGATGCTGTGAGGTAGGTTAGCTTCTAAGATAGGACTGAGAATGTGGGGTGAATATTGTATATAAGAGGCACTTGCATTTCTATAACCTCCCCCTTTCTGAGCATAAATAAACCTATTTTAGATCATTATGTTTATCTTATGTTCATTTGTTATTTTCTGAGACATTGAATGTGTTTTCTATTTTTCACTGAATCATGAACATGGTGTGTTATCTATGTCTCTATGTGAGTATGCATATCGTGCATCAATCTTCATGGGGCGTGACAGAGTTTCCCGTTTCCATTCCTTGTGAGACGACGCCATGAACTTTAAACGGGTAAAGGGATTTCTCGTGAGGATTAGGGTAGGGCGATATCGTGCTTGGCCACACCAAATAGTCGTGATGTAGAATCCCGCGGTGTATCACATGGTGCTGTCTTGAGTTGGTTGGTCGGGTAGAGATTTCCCCAACGTAATATGTGATGTCTATGGGACAAATGCCTGTTTGACGAATGATTGTGTTACGAATGTCTGTTTGACAAATGTCAATGTGAGGAATATCCATGTGATATCAACTGTGTCTGTGAGAAGCAGTGTGATGATATGGATTTGAACTACTAAAGCGAAGGGTGATTCCTCACCATATTATTAATTGTTTTGAGTGATAGTTTGCGTAAGAGGGTAACTGCCTATAGGGTGATTCCTCACCATGCTTGTGCGCGCGCGCGTGTGTGTGTTTCACTCAGAGGGTGATTCCTCACCATGTTTTATGAACCCATGAGTATGTGCTCTTGAGGGTGATTCCTCACCATGTTTTACGAACCCATGTGCATATGCTCTTGAGGGTGATTCCACGCCAAAGCATACATACATGTGTCCTTTCGCTATTTACATGAATTGCTCATTACATCTTCACGTTATCTCTCATTAGGTATTTTTGTCATGGTTGACTAACCTACCTATGGTTTCACTCTAGAAACCATAGACTTTGATGTAGAGTCAGAACCAGGAATGATGCTTGAGGGGGAAGAGTTGAACCCGCCCGAACCCCAAATAAGGAGGTCTGTCTCTGTTATAGGCGTCATGCACTAGTTTGAGTGTACTAGCCTTTTGGAAAGGAGCGACCAAATGAATTCGGTCTACCACCTATTAGAAGATGAACACTCCATTTTGGGGTTTTACATAACTCTACGCTAATAATTGTGGGGAATGGTAGTAACATTTTCCAGAATGTGTTTTAGACTCTAGTACTGCAAGGTCTATTTACTAACTAAACCTCTATCTTTTCCGATACGATCTTATGCCTATATCCCACACGTGCACTTATATATGAATGAGGCACACTTAACTTGATAAAATCTTGGGTGTTGATCACTTAGTTGGCACCCTTAGCACCACAGAATCTCCCTAGGACCTTTAGCACCACAGGGTGCCACAACATCCCATGCTTTGAGTTTGCTTACAACAACAATTATCAGAGACTATCCAAATGGCCCTGTATGAGGCGCTATATGGGAGAAACTGTGGATCGCCGATATATTGGAATGAGGCAAGAGAAGCCAAGGTAATTGGGCCAGAAATTATCCAAGAGATGACTGAGCAAGTCAAATTCAAACGCGCAAGGATGGCCGCAGCTCAGAGTAGACAAAAAAATAACGCCAATAATAGGAGAAGAGAGTTGACCATCGAAGATGGTGACTAGTATACCTAAAGGTATCACCTATGAAAGAGGTTAAGAGGATTGGACCGTACCAAATAATTGAAAAGGTCGGCCTAGTAGCATACTGAGTTGTATTACTGTAACACCCCGTTCCCGAAAAGACATTTTAGAATTTTCGGGGAGCCGGTGTGCTACTACTAAACTTGAACTTAAAAACTTTTTCTTTTTAACAATGCGCCAGATACGAAAGTTTCCATAAATAAAACAAATTTTAATAAATACTGAAAATCTAAAATAGAGTCGGCGGAAGCATTTAGTAAAGAAAATACGAAAGTCTTATGTGCTTATCAGAATAATTTATTTAAAACATAAACCATAAAAATAGTCATAGCATAATCTGTCTAGGCCTCTGCCTCGCCTCCCTAGGTCAAGTCTTGTCCTGCAGTCTCATCTTCATAAATATCATCTGGGGTGGTTTAAAAACATAAAAAAATAAACTAAAATGATTTGAATACTCAATAAGCAACGCATCATACAGTAAACATAATAAACATAAGGTTTCTTGAAAAACATGCATAATCATAAATACATATATAAATAACATGAACATGAACATTAACTTATCTTTCACTTATCATAGGCCATTACCCACTGTTGACCCCCGTGAGTTAGAGTTAGCGAATCTAAATAGATTCCGATTCCGCTCGTGGCCGCGGGTTGTGGAATCCATACATAAGGAAGACATACTGGGTGCACTACCAGCATGCTCGACCTGGCAATGCAATATGCCCATAAGGTACCGTTTTCATATCATAACATAGGTAGTTACATACCTTATCATAATCATACTTCGTCATAATCATACTTGCATACTTGTCATATCATAGATTTCAAAAAACATCACATGTATAATTGTCATATCTTGTCATATCATATCATAGATTTCAAATGAAATCACATTATTTCATAAATGTCGTGATACATATTTCATTGCATAAAATCATGATTTTTCATAAAATACTTTAATGCATAAATCTTCACATAAAATCATGCATGGCTTTTCATAATTTATTTTAATGCATAACTTTCACATAAAATCATGACTTTTTATAAATCTGTTGATACATAACTCATTTCATACAATCATGATTTGTCATAGTTAACTTAATGCATAATACTTCACATAAAATCATGGATTTTTCATAAATTTTATCATGTCTTGGTACGTAAAAAGGGGTTTCCAATGAAGGGCATACATGCATAATATCTTTTATAAAAAGACAAGCAGTTTACCGTCCATACGTGTGAAGATATGATCATGCTACTTACCTTGCAACGCTAATCCACTATTTTCAGCACGTAGTCGGTCGCCTAAAAAATGAACACAAATTTTTATAAATTTCTAATTAAACCTGTGACTTTATTTAAACCCTAAACGACTAAAATAGTCTATATTTCCTAGACTTAAATTCTTCCTAACACTAAAATATTCTCACCCGTTAGTCTTAAATAGGCAAGGATATTTTTGGAAAACAACATACTGAACATAGGCATTTTGGGAAAGTCTGATATAAACACAAAATAAAATGAAGAAAATAACTTATATACGGGAGAAGACTAGCTTGTGTGATGCTCACCGAGAGAGAGGCTGAGTGTGACGAAGGGTCGTGGCGGTTGGCCGGGTTTCACGGTGGCTAGGAGTGGTCGACGTCGGACTAGGATTCTCTGGGCAGTGTGATGCGACGCCGAGAGAAGGAGAGAGGGAGTTCTGTTAAGCCAAAAACAACCGAGAGAGAGAGAGAGGTGGGTGGCGACGGTCGTGGGCTTACCGAGATGGAGTGGGTGCCACAGGGTTGAGCTGGTCGGCGGTTTCTGGCACCGTGGGTGGTACTCTGACATCCCTTGAAATTGTGTCGGCGTGGTCTGGCAAGGAGGTCGCTACGGAGGGGCTACGGTTTCCTCTGTTTTCTGTTGCTTGAAACAGGGGCTTGGCGTATGGGGTTGTCCGTTGTTTACGATGGACTAGGGCGGATCTAGGCGGTTCTTCATGGTCTTGTGGCTGAGGGAGGAGACGTGGAGGAGCTTCCTGCGGCACGGGTGCAAGCAGGGTTAGACTTGTTACTGCGACGTGAAGGTTCCTACGGACTAGTTCTATGCAGTGGGTTGGCGGTTTGGGGCGCACGTGAAGGCTTGGCTGAGTGACGGTGGTGGAGGGCAGCGACGAGGGGCTTGTTGTTTGGGTTGGCGTGGAGGGGATCAGAGTACGACGTGGGGAAGAAGGCGTGGGTTGTTGGGTTTGGTTTCGGCTTGAGGAAGAGGCTGGTTGTTCACGCTGGAAATAATCGCTTGGACTGGACGCAATAAGCCTCCTATATATAGACTAATGAAAACCCTAGTGAAGAAGGAGAAATAAACGTACATGCATGGAAGTGGATTAGGTTTCGTGCGTGTTTGAAATTTATAGAATAAAAACCGGTAGCTAAGAGTTTCATTATGAAGAGGAAATAAGAATAAGAATAGTGTTTGGACTCTAACACACACATGCTTGGAGTAAAAATTAAAAAAAAATAAAATAATAATAATAATGGAGTCTTAACTCTAGGTTAAAAAAAAATCATATGATAATTCTCATATAGGCTTTAACTCTAAAAATATAGGATCGGGTTGTTACACCGCAAAATATGAGGGGATTCACAACATTTTCCATGTTTCCTTGTTAAGAAAAAGTTTTGGGAACCAGCAACTCTAAGTAATTGAACCGAATATGGTTCCACTATAACAAAATCTCACATGAGGAAACTCCGGCATGAATCATAGATTGGAAGGAGTAGAGATTACGACCTAAAATCATGCCATTGGTAAAGGTGCAATGGAGAGATGTGGGAAACGAGGAGTTCACTTGGAAAAGTGAGTGGGTCAAGCGAGAGTATTTTGTATATTTATTCAATCCGTGGTGATGAGTTGTAATGCACGATGTGATTTGAACCCGTCGGAGTGGAATCCCTTGAACTCACAATCAATTTGAAAACTCACCCAAGAAAGCCAAAATCAAGCCAATGGAAAATTTAGACCCATTGAGGAATTCGTTTCAAGAACCTAAATTATATGAAAATCTATACCTAAATTATAAGAAAGAACGCCACAAAGGTTGTGATTTGCCTTTGATAAGTTCAAAAGTTCATTCAAGAACAAGAGGAGATAAACTCAACTCACAATGAATAAATTCATCAAATTTCATAAACTAATAAAAATGAGGTTACAAAGAGTATTTATACCAAAACCTAATTAAAACCCTAACCAAAGTAAATCCCCATCTTCCAAAAATATCCCTGAGTGGATAGTGTTGTGGCTACAGTACTCGACTACAATAACTTACATATCTCAATCCCCCAAAAACCCTAGGTTAACATAAAATCCTTTCCCAAAATACCCTTGGGCGAAATACGAGGCCTTCCCAAAAGAAACCCTAGCTACAAATTAAAACAATCCTTAAACTATCCTTAAAAACTTCTCTTGAAACCCTATTTCATAAAACATAAAACATATGTTGGCTAAACATCCTCAAGCCCTATTATTCTAGACTAATTCCTATAACTAATAAAATAAGCCATTTTAATAAATTAAACAAAATCCAAACAATAACTCTAACTAACTTTCATTTCAACTCATGTCAAAAAGTGTGTGAAAAAGAAAAAAATAAAGAAAGCTCCAAGAATCTGAGAAGTTGATCGAGAGTTTGGCCTCGGCCCGAAGGGGGCCATGGCAACCAAGAATGTCGAGACAGGTCGACGTTCCTTTGCAGACTGGTCTTTGTGGTTCCGCAACCACTTCCAGAATTATTGGTGCCTCATCGTGGGCCAAAGTACGTGGATGGAGAAATATGTTTTCAGTTCACTAAGGAGGAAATTGCTTAATCTGCGGAACCTTTTCGTTTCTCTATTGTGTTGAAGTTTCTAAGACAGAGACCCTCGTTGGATTGGATTCGGTCGTTTATAAATCTCTGCTGGGGATTATCTTGCATGCCGATGGTTACAGCTATGCGGAGACCAAGAAATGTTTTCATTCGTATGACCAATGAGCAAGACTTCTTCAAAGCAATTTCTCATGAATCTTGTGAGGTGAATGGGGTTCAGTATCGCGCTTTTCATTGGAAACCAGATTTCAATGAAGATGAGGAACCATCGTTGGTCCCAGTTTGGATAGTGCTGCCGGGTCTTCCACCAAATTTTTATCATGAATCTTTTCTAAAGATTTTCACTGCTCCGATTGGTAGATTCATTAGAAGAGATAACCCAACAAAATGTGCAACTCGCACGGATGGAGCACGTTTATGTTTGGAGATGGATGCATCAAAAGTACCAATTTCTTATTTTTTGATTGGGATGCCAGGGTCGGGACGTAAGCAGGAAATCCTTTATGAGACGCTTCTAGCGTTCTGTACTAAATGTAAAATTCAAGGGCATAATGCACTTACCTGTAAGTTGAATAATCGGAGAGATGGAGAAAAGATTTGGATACGAAAGAATGTAAAAGATACTGAAGAAAAAAAAATTAGAGCAACAAGCGGAAACTAATGTTGAGTTGGATAAAGGCAAGGGAGTGATGATGATGGATGTAGGAATGGCACAAGGAGATCAGAAAAAAAAAATAGTTTTGTCTTAGGATCAACAACGGGATTGTGGTGCACAAGATCAACAACAGGAACTGGGTGAAAAGGAGGGGTAATCTCTGGATAATTTGGAGGGACAAGAAATGGATGTTAGGTTGATTGAAGAAAATGTATTATCTGGTAAGGAATATCATGTAGAGGAGATAGAAGAAGAAGAAATAGAGGGCATACAAATGAATGAAATGGTGAATTTGGCAGGGGAGGGGTTGCTGGAAGAGAGGTTTGCTGGGGTTGTTAATAAAGAAGATTTGGAGAGTAATTTTAATTTTGAAAAGGGAGTAGAGCAGATAGTTTCAGACTCGGAGCTAGAAAGAATACCAGAGGAGAATACTGAATGTATGGAGGATACGGTCTCTGAACCAAATATGGAGCTAAATGTGGAACATTTCTCTAAACAAAAAGACTATGCTTCGGATAATGAAGGTGCGGATGTTAAGCGAAAAGGAGCGAGGAAAATATTTCAAAAAGTTCGAAGTTCGAATCGGGTGAGTTCTCGGCCTAATAAATTTTCTATATGATTGGCCCAATTTTATCACGGAATATTAGAGGGTTTGGAACTTCTAGAGGTCGATTAAAAATTTTGGTTAGGAAATTAAATCCGAAAATTGTTGCTTTAATGGAACCTTTTGCTTCATCTGATAAAGTGCAGGAGGTCATTCGGTTTCTACATATGGATAAGTTTATTACTAATGATGGGGAGTCTGGTAAGATTTGGATGCTTTGGCAAGATGATATTTCAGTTCAGCCGATTCTTTGTAAAGAACAATATATTTTAATTCGTGTTGGGGCTGGAAATAACATTGTCATTTGCTGCTTTGTCTACGCCAAATGTAATATGGTTGATAGGAGAGAAGTGTGGGAGTCTCTCAATGATCAAATACTAGGAAATGAACCTTGTATTGTTGTAGGGGATTTTAATATTATAAGGGAAGATTCGAAACGTCGAGGTGGTAGACCACGTCCGAGAATGGCAATGGAGGATTTTAATAATTGGATTGAGAATTGTGGATTAGTGGACATGAAATCATCGGGAAGAAGGTTTTCTTGGTGTAATGGCCAAAGAGGGTTATCAGTAGTTGGGCAAAATTGGACAGAGGGTTATTAAATGCTAGTTGCTTGACCAGATTCCCAAATATGAATAATTGTTATTTATCGAGATCAACATCAGATCATTCGCCTATGTTTATTCAATTTCAGTCTGATCTTTTTTTGTATGGACCTTCTCCATTTCGGTTTCAACAAATGTGGATTGAGCATCCAGATTTTCATCAGTTTGTGGGAAGAATTTGGAATGAGGGAGTGGGTGGAATGGGACTTCTGAAGTTGGCTTTTAAGCTTAAAAAATTAAGAGGTGCTTTACGTGAATGGAATAAGTGTATCTTTGGCAAAACCGAAGTTCATATTCAGGGGTTAGAAACCAAAATTGAGGAGTTTGAATCCAAGCTTCAACAGCATTAGGACCCGGGGATCGAACGGGAACTTGTGAGTAAAAATATGGAATTAGCTAGTTGGCGCAGTCGGGAAGAAATTAGATTGGCTCTAATGGCTAAAATTAAATGGCGTGCGGAAGGGGATCAAAATTCTTCTTTCTTTCATGCGTATTTATCTTTTAGAAGGAAAAAAAGAGTCACGGAAATGAGACTTCAAGATGGAACTTATTTGAGATCTCCTGAGGGGATCCATTTAAGTGCAGTCAATTATTTCTCAAATTTTTTACAAACAGAAAGTCAAGATAGTTTACCGGATTTATCTCATATTATATCGGCTGTTATATCATTGGAGGAAAATGAGGCTATTGGTGCAGTTCCTTCGATTAATGAAGTGAAAAATGCTTTGGACTCCATTCCTTCTAGTAGTGCACCAGGGTTGAATGGTTTTGGATCGGGTTTTTTTAAGAGTGTCTGGGATATTATTAAGGTGGATACGATGGCAGCAGTGGAAGAATTTTTTAGAGGAGGTAAATGGTCGAGATTTTATACGTCTTCATATGTGGTCTTAATCCCTAAGATGGATAAGCCAACAGGGTTTGATAAATTTAGACCAATAAGTCTTTGTTCAGTGTTTTGTAAAATTTGCTCAAAGATGCTTGTAAATCGTTTGGCTTTTCTGCTTCCAAAAATTATTTCCGTTGAGCAAGGTGCGTTTATTCCTGAAAGAAGTATTTTTGAAAACATTAGTCTAACTCAAGAAATGGTCCATTCTATTAATAAAAAAATTCATGGGGGAAATGTGGTATTGAAGCTTGATATGGCCAAGGCATGTGATCGTGTTGAGTGGGAGTTCCTCTTGAAGGTGCTCCAATCTTTTGGGTTTTCTCCTGCAGTTTGTGGTTTAATTAGGGAGTGTATTACTACGCCTTGGTACTCGATATTAATGAATGGTACAATGAAAGGTTTTTTCAAAGGTGGTAGAGGATTGAGGCAAGGCGATCCTCTGTCGCCTTATTTGTTTATTATTTTACAGGAGGTCCTTTCTCGACTAATAAAACAAAAGGTGGCAGAAAAAAGTTTTGGGCATTTCTCTCAAGCTAGAGGTACGATTTTAGTGTCTCATCTAATGTATGCAGATGATGTGGTCATTTTCACTAATGGTGGTTGTCGATCAATTCGGTGTCTTCTAAATATTTTGAATACATATGAGAAGTGGTCTGGTCAATTGATTAATAAAGAGAAAACTGCTATGTATTTCTCAAAAAAACTTCCGATGGCTAGAAGAAGGAATCTCGAAAGATTGACGGGGTTTTTGGAAGGTAAGTTTCCTTTTAAATATTTGGGGGTGCCTATTGTTTCGGGAAGAATGAAAATTGGTGATTTGGAAGAGTTGGAGAACAAGGTTAAAAGAAAAATTAGTGGTTGGAAAATGAAATTACTATCAACGGGGGGCCGAGTGATTCTATTGAGGCATGTTTTGGCTGGTATGGCGTTACATCAATTAGCAGTTTTACAAGTTCCAAAGTTAATTATTTCTTCATTAAATCGGTTAATGAGCTCTTTCTTTTGGGGAGAAAGGGATGGAAAGGGTAAGAAAAAATGGGTTGCTTGGAGGAATATTTGTAAGCCAATAGAATAAGGAGGTTTGGGTATTAGATCGTTTGATAATATGCAAAAGGCTCTTCATTTAAAACTTGCCTGGAAATTGATGCATGAAGATTCTCTTTGGACAAATTTTTTTCATTCGAAATATGTGGGGAATAAACCTTTGATGTTGCTGGATTCTCAAAAGGGTACAAGTTTTTGGCAGATGATTGTTAGAAATATTCCTACAGTTTTGAGTAATTCTAAATGGAAAATTCGAGAAGGTAATGTATATTTTTGGTATGATAAATGGTTGGATCAGGGTCCTCTTGCTGATAATTTTTTGGTAAGTGAGCAACCTCTTTTGAAGATTAAAGATTGTCAATTGGATAGAGGATGGGATATGGCTCGGTTAAAGGGGCTTGTCGGGTCTGAGACTGCAGAGAGGGTCCTAGAGGTTATTGCAAATTGTAAGGAAGGAAGTGATTTGTTAATCTGGACTACTAGTGAAAGTGGAAAGTTTTCAACAAAATCAGCTTGGGAATGTGTTCGTGTTAGAGGTCAGAATTTTGAGAGGCATAAATGGATTTGGAATAGCATACTTCCAAAAAAATTTTCTGTACTAATGTGGAAGGCATGGCATGGAGCTTTAGCAGTGGATGATAAAATTCGGAGAATTGGCATCCCTTTAGTCTCGAGATGCAACTGCTGTATTCAAGGAAAATATGAAGACTTAAATCATGTTTTATTTGCTGGTGAAGTGGCTGCTGAAGTCTGGCAAAAAATTGGAGTTATGCTTGGTCTACCAATTGGAAGAAACTAGTATGAAACCTGCCTTAGTTGGTTTCGAAGAGCTTCAAATGCCTCTCAAACTGGTGTCATTTTGGGTGTATTACCTACAGTTATTTCGTGGAGGCTATGGACTAGGAGATGTAAGGCCCGTATGGAAGGGAAGATTGAATCTGGTCAAGTTGTGTGGTAATCTATCAAACAGTGGGTGGGTGTTATCTGTCAAGGGTTTTCAAAGCCTAAGAAATTCACTCAGACTGACCTTTACATTCTTAATTGTTTCAATATACAGCAAGTTCCAATCAAGCAACAACAGATTAATTATATAGCTTGGTCTAAGCTGGCACAAGGCCGTGTGAAGCTAAACACGGATGGAAGTAGTCTTGGGATCCAGGTGTGTCAGGGGCAGGAGTTGTGATTCGGTATATGCATGGAAGTTGTTGTTAGCATTTTCAAAGAATCTCGGGTATGGTAACAGTAATTATGTAGAGTTAAGAGCGCTAGTGGAGGGTGTTAAACATTGTAAGAACTTGAATTTCAGTGCAGTAGATATTGAAATGGATTCTAAAGTGATTCTTTCATGGTAAGATAATAAAAGATGCGGTAGCTGGTATTTGGAGGATTTTTGGGAGGAATTACAACTTCAGCTCATTAATATGGATATACGGTTTATGCACATTCATAGGGAAGGAAATGGGGTTGCAAGAGTAATGGTCTTATTGTCTTTTACTAAAGTATACCTATTCTTGAACCCGTCATGAATTACTTTCCTATCATAGTGCCACAACCTTCCCAACAAAATATGGCTAGCATGCATAAACACTACATCACAAAGCACTTCATCCATATATTTTCAAATTGAAAAAGAAACTAACACTTGCCTATTCACCCTAACCTCCCCACAATCATTCAACCATTGCAACTTGTATGGTCTAGAGTGTTTCAAGGTAGGCAAATTCAATTTCTCAATTAAAATAGTGTTAGCAAGATTAGTACAACTCCCATCATCAATGATCATACCACATACTTTGTTGTTGATGTGGCATCTAGTATGGAAAATGTTCTCTCTCTGCTACTCCGTATCATCTACCTTGATTTGTGTATTGAGAGCACGTCTAGCAACAAGAGATTCACCTGCCACGGGGTACTCCACTCTATCATCATCACTAGTATCAACCAACCCGGGTATCTCCTCACTGTCATCCTCACTTTCACTCATCACCTCTCCATTGTCACGCATAATCATCACCCGCATATTTGGACATTGAGATGCGATGTGCCCTGAACTCAAACACTTAAAACATTTAATATCTCTAATTCGTGAAGGTTGGGATTCTACCTTAGGTTTGTTGCTAGTTCCCTCATCTTTCCACTTAGGTGGTTCGGTCTTCCCCTTTATTACATCATGATCATTTTTGTCCCACTTTGGTTTCCAAGGAGTGCTAGAAACCGAAGTACACCTTGTTGTACCCTTTCTCTTTAACTGCCTCTCCACCTTCATAGTCATGTTCACCATGTCCTCTACCTCCACATAATGTTGCAACTCAACTAATTGGCTATCTCACTATTCAACCCAGTAAAAACTCTAGCCATCGTGACCTCCCAATCCTCCACTACAATAGCTCGAATCATAACCACCTCCATCTCCTTATAGTAATCTTTCACACTCTTAGACTCCTGTGTAAGATTTTCTAATTTTTGGTAAAGGTCTCTATAGTAATGGCTAGGTATAAATCTCTGCCTCATGAGAGCTTTCAACTCTCCCCATGTCTCTACAGGCCTCTCAAAATTCCTCTTCCTATTGGTCACTAATTGATCCCACCAAATAATAGCATAATCAGTGAACTCAATTACCTCCAACTTCACTTTCTTCTCCTCTGAATAATTATTACAATCAAAGATCAACTATATCTTTTTCTCCCACTCTAAATAAGCTTCAGGGTCAGTTCTACCTTGGAAAGATGGTATTTTCATTTTGATGCTCCCACGGTTCCTATTTACTCCTTCCCAACCCCCTGGGTTCCCTCTAAGTCCTCTTTCATGCTTAACTCCTCTATGTTTGCTCAATCCAACTTCAGATGTTAGGTATTTCTCATCCTCACCATACTCTCCATTCTCAAACCCATTCTCACCTCCTATATCTCCCCTTTTTGCAGATTTCTAATTACTGCTTCTTGATGATTCATCTTATCTCTCACTTCACCCAACATCAAGTTCAACCACTCAAATTGTTGTTGCATGGCTTGCAACACAAAAGATGAGTTATCTACCATCCCCTTTAGTGATAAGTCACTCCTATGAGACATCGTAATGTGCTACACAAAAAAAAATGTTAGTGAAAAACCTCACACACTCCCTTACGTATTTACACTCGAATAATGGCACTCCACTCGTGTTTCACTCTTAATTGGTTTTGTCCCGATAATAGTCTCACACACCCTTGCATTTTACCTCAATAGTTTTCCCACTCAAGTTCTTTAAGAACTAGTTGAACTAAATCAAGACAATACAACCTTGTATTATTCCAACAAGCAATAGGTTCAAGAAACAAGAACAAAAAATAAGGAATCAATAAAATTACACGAAACTTAAGGAATTTATATGAGTGAAAGAGTAATTATAAAAAAAGATACCAACTAAAAAATGTGTTCAGCCCCTTTGATGATAAAGCTCAATCAACAAATGTCTTTCTTTCTCTTTGTTGTAACTATGTAGCAACCTTTGAATATGCTACATTTTCTTTTCTTTTTCCTTTTCTTTTTTTTTTCTTTTTTTTCACAAATTCAATCACAAACAACAATATTCAATTGAAAATTAAGCAATTGAATTCAAACACACAAGAATAGAAAAGGAATTATAAGAGAATCAATGAAACGATACTCCAAGCAATTGACAAACTTAGATATGCAAGAAAACTTAGAATTTCGAAACCCTAGGATCAAGAACAGAAAACCCCAATGAACAAGACAATTTCGGCAGCCCCAAGATGATGTAATCCAGCCACCTTTTTTTTTTCCTTTTTTTTTTTTTTTTTTGCAACCCTAGAACAATAAAGCCCTAGAATTAAAGATGTGGGAATTAATTAAAAGATAGAATCAGACCTGATTGGAAATCTTGCTCTGAAAATCAAATGATATGAACCCGTGGGAATGGAATCCCTTGAACCCACAATCAATTTGAAACCTCACACAAGAAAGCCAAAATCAAGCCATTGGAAAATTTAGATCCGTTGAAGAACTCGTTTCAAGAATCTAGATTATATGAAAATCTAGACCCGTTGAAAAACTTGTCTCAAGAACCTAAATTATAAGGAAGAACGCCACAAAAGTTTTGATTTACCTTTGATAAGTTCAAAAGTTCATTCAAGAATAAGAGGAGATAAACTCAACTCACAATGAATAAATTCATTAAATTTTCATAAACTAATAAAAATGAGGCTACAGGGATTATTTAAACCAAAACCTAATTAAAACCCTAACCAAAGTAAATCCCCATCTTCCAAAAATACCCCTGAGTGAATAGTGCTGCGGCTACAGAACTCGGCTACAGTAACTTACATATCTCAATCCCCCAAAAATCCTAGGTTAACTTAAAATCCTTTCCCAAAATATCTTTGGGCAAAATACAATGCCCAAAAGAAATCCTAGCTGCAAATTAAGACAATCTTTAAACTATCCTTAAAAACTTCTCTTGAAATCCTATTTCATAAAACATAAAACATAAAACATATGTGGGCCAAACATCCTCAAGCCCCATTATTTTAGACTAATTCCTGTAACTAATAAAATAAGCCATTTTAATAAATTAAATAAGATCCAAACAATAACTCTAGCTCATGTGTTCTATAGCTTGTATCAAGTGGATCAAAACTGAATCTCCTACTCTGAAACTCATCTTGAGTGTTAGAGTCTTGCTAGCTTCATCCCAAGTGGATTACACCAATCTTTGCATTGCCTACTTGATCTTCTTGGCTCTTGACCTTGTAATTGGCCCATCTGGAACTTTCAAATGATCTTTAAAACTTGGTCCACCTTGTTGTCCATCATGATGTGAGAGTAATTTGGACAATTGCAAGGTTAATGCACGTCTATAAATAAGCTTTCAGCCTATCCTCCTCGAGCACATCACCAAGAATTCTCGTAAGCGTAGTCATGGTAAGAGAGAAAAAAACTGCATGAAGGCCATCTAGACTGCCCTAAATAATGCGTCAATTCCTAGAAGAATGATGTGAGAAAGAGAGATTAGTAGCAGAACAAAGGATGGTAGAGGAGCAGCGTCACTGAGATGAAGAGAGTACTTGGACAACTAGAGCCCTAATAATGGACATGTTGAAACACGACAGCACCTCTATGGTGCAATATGGTGAGAGACGAACTGTGCTGGAATGTAACAAGCAAGACCAGGATAATGTTGAGGATTCTCCAAATTTCTATAAGGCTGAACCCAACGAAGGAGCTGGAATCCGAGAGAGCACAACCAGTGGGCTGCCCGCAAGAAGCAGATGAAGGAGACATAAGGAGTCATCTCATCTCCATCTCGCAGATACTGAAGGTCAGTCTACAGAACCAAATGAGGGAAATCTCCATCTGCAATCAAAGACAGCCAGAGACATTGACCAATCTCCCGTTTGAGACCGCTTCTCTTATAAGGATAGAGCAAGGCAGAACCCTTACTGAATTTCCTTATAAGGAGGGAAGGATGTGAAGGCCCCATAGCCCATGGGGACGGACCAACAATGGAGTTAAGTAGAAAGAAAGATGAGGAAGCACCTAACATGTGGATAGACCAAAGATGAATAGCTACAGGTGTCACAAAGTCTAGCTAATCTAACATGTGGACAAGCAAGTACCTTGTAGAAGGCTTGGCATATATATCCCAACGCAAGGTGGAGATGCGTGTCTTGTTTAATTGTAGGCAGGCAAGAAAAGTTGCCCGCCATTAAGGCGATAATGAGGAGATGAAAAGGCTAGTGGTTCTGATGAGACAAGAGATACCCACTCAGGCGAGCAAAGGGGTTTGGATAATGGGACCAAATCTCACTTTTGAAGTCCTAAACACTTGAAATCTCGTGGAGCCAGATTCTTTAGAGAAAGCAAGGAAGGAGCAGCAACCCTAATGCTGAGATGTAGGTTAGCTTCTAAGATAGGACTGGCAAATGTGGGGTGAATATTGTATGTAAGAGGCATTTACATATTCTGTAACCTTCCCCGTTCTAAACATGAATAAATATGTTTATATCATTATGTTTATCTTATAATTATTTATAAGAAAATATCATCTCTAAGAGAGGGAGAGAGAGAGAGAGAAGGAGAAACATGAGCCAATAATCATGGGACGGGATGAAGTTCCATGGACCATTCTCGTGAGACATCGCCACAAGTTTCATAAGGGTAGAGAGAGTCCTCGTAAATGATTGGGGTGGGGCACTATCGTTTTGGCCTCACCTAATAGTCAGGATATAGAATCCTCTGGCACATTACGTGATGGTGTCTTTGGATTGGGTTGCCGGGAGACATTTCTCCAGTGCAATATGTTGTCTATGTGTCTCTCATGTAATGCCTAGTAGATTAATTGCTAAGCTTAATAAATATAATTACAAAATAAGTGCCCATTAACCGACAAGATTAAAATCTAGATCTGCATCGTAAATATTGTTTGAAACTTCCAATGAATATAGATATAAAGATATTTAGTCACTCTATAAATTTTAATTGCTGGGAATTAGTATCTTTATTTTGGTATATATAAAAAATGTCACGTTGTAGCTTGAGCTTAGGGAGTGCTCGAAAACTCCAAGCATAATGACCCAAAAAGGTCAAGCATACTTGCTCAGCATAAGTGCTCAGAGATATCGAGCATACTTGCTCGGCATACTGAAGCTGAAAGGCCGATCAGTTGGCGCAGAAGAGTCCGAGCATACTTGCTCGGAAGTACCGAGCATACTCACTAGAAATCCCGAGCAATATGTAGTCGTTGGGAAAGAGGGGGGAGGACTCACTACTCAGTATGCTAAGAATAAAGCATCCTGTGAAGAGAGAAGTAGTCTGGAGAGAATACCAGAAATAGCAGCACCTAGATTCTCCCTAAGCCTAACGTGTCAGACTAGACACTAGAAGTAACATTGGATAAGCCTAAATTAGTTTAAACTTACTTTAGCAATAAGAATCTGAGTGATATAAATATAGGTTTTTTTTTTCACCCCTGTTATACTTATTACGACAACTTTAGGACTTTTTGCAATGACTTCTTATAACCTCATAAAGTCTCTTTTCTTGTAGTGCTGCAAGTGGATGGTAGTAACAGGGGCCAAGTTAAAAACTCCTATGGATTTTAACTGAAAAATAGTTTCTACGGTGGATTCATCAAGTTATCTTGACATTTCATAAACGAAAAATCTGATATACCACACTTCACTCACACCTACATTCAGATTGCATTGCCCATCAACCTCTAAACTTTTCATTTAAAAAGTAAAGCACGATCCAAAATTGATAAAAGCGTACCACTACAAGAAAACTGTTTATTTATGGTTATTTAATTCTAACGAAATGATTATTAACAATTAAAATAAGTCTATTTTAGTCACAAATAACATTTTCACCGCAATTAAATGACCATAAAAATCTATTTTTCTTATAGTCGCGTTATATTTTATACAATGAAATGAAACTAAAATAAGTGTGTAATAGATAGCATTATTCCTCCAAAAATGATACCCCATGGCAATTTAATATCTTTTGTAAATTGATGACGGCATACCTACGAAATTATGATAAGTGGATGATTTGACCGTGTTTGAACAGTGGTAGATCACAAAAGAAAAACCAATTGCATGTGAGACATATAGGCGTGTGAATTTGAATGCGAGAGACCTAACACGATTAATGAGTCAGCAAAACTTATTATAAGATAATATATGTCATTGGGTACTCACATGCAATACATAGTACACCATGCGTCATCACTATTTAAGATACCATTCAATTTTGCAAAAAATCAGGTGGGTCGAATTGATCTTATAATTCATGAAAATAGTGATCAATTCGAAACCATGATCCCCTTCTGTCCAAGCAAAAAACCCTAATTAAGTTCACAACCCCACCGAAAAGTAAAAGGACCACATCTTTAATTCAGAAAACTAACTAACATCTGGACTTTATAATATGCTTTTATTTATATATATTTCTATGGCTGTGGTGTAGAATATAAAATTAAAAGGATAAAAAAGAGAGTTTTTCTGATCACCAATCATACAAGTGCTGCAACAAGGAACAAAGACTCTTAGATATATATATATGTCAGACCGACACATTACACATGTTATAAAATAAAAGTAATTTTTGTAAAATAATATTAGTTTTATAAAGTATTTTATAAAAATATCATTCCTTTTAAAATATTGTTATGTAAAATATTATATATTTATCATTTTTTAAAATGCTCATGATTCAGCGAGTGGTATCATGAAAAGTTGAATTTCTTTTTCTTTTTTTTGGATAAATGTAAAAAACAAAAAGAGTAGAATTTAGAGACTGATAATTTATGGGAAACTTTAAAAGACATAATTTTAAGTGGAAGTTAGATATAATATTATTTATTTAATGACTATATTATTTAGGTGTCATTTCACATTAATACAAAAGGGAATTGGTGGGTGTGTCTTTATTTATAAGACTAATTATCAGTTAATAAAAGAAAATTTTTTCTCATCGATCAGTTATTATTCACTACTTCACACTTTACATTCTATAAAAAATATTTACATATCTTATGGAAAATACCCTCACATTATATAAAAAATGTATAGGTATAAAGTGTGAGAGTGAATAGTGACTGATACATAATAAATCTCTTAATAAAATTGTAATAAAATATACCTTAAAAAATTAAAATTAGAGATTATATAGATAAATTATTAGATAGTTCCAAGTACAATTATTATAGCTAGGCAAGAAGTACCTAATAATCCCCAACGTGGGAGGGACACTTTTACCACCAAAAAGAGGCAAAAGTAATACAACTCATCTTCACCGCAAATAAATGAGTCCAACATATAGACTTTAGAGCTCATTTAATTTCCGGCTAACCAAGTAGTCCTTCTTTTCGCTTTTGACACAATTCACATGCATGCCCTTATTAATACCTCTAAGAAAAGAAAATATATATACAAAAAAATAAAAATAAGAAAAACCCTAAATCCTATTTGGTTTGTTAGTGTTTTGAATAGTGAAATTAACTCCAATTGGATACAAAAATCTACATGAAAATCTTTTGCCTCCGATTTTAAGCAATGAGAAACTGTCACATGAGTTTAGAAGATATTTCATGATACAGAACTTGCATGATCCTTGACTTCTTTATGTGTTTTTAAAATGACACATAATTACAGAAATGGGGGCCTAAATTTTTCATGAAATTACATTTATTAATCAAGGATTAAAACTTTTTTTTTTTAAGAAAGTGATGGTCTCCCAATTTTATTGATTATCCTCACTTGTAACGGAAGAAAACCGTTATTACAACCCGACACCTGGGAAATACATATAAACTATGAAAACCAAAACTCATGAATCAAAACCTTTTTATCCATATCATCCAAATACAATGCCAAAAGAAAGACAATTAACCTAAAAAAAAAACCAAAGACAAGGTAACCTGCAAGAAAACAAGCAAAACAATAATAATGAAATTAATCACACTAAAAGAAAACTTATCAGGCACAACCTTACGTGTGATATCTCATATGATATGAGTAAAGGTAGGTGGTGTATGGGATTTCACATTGCTTGGGAAGGAGAAGTTCTTACTCTTCATAAGGTTCCAATGGGGATTCAATTGTATCATTGATTAGTCCTTTTGGAGTATATCTATGTGGTTTGGGCCTTCCATGGGGGCGTTACAAATGGTATCAGAGTCTATCCCAACCAGAAATATGGGACTTGAGCCGTGCCACCTATAATAGACAGGCCCGACGAGGACGTCGGGAATTTAAGGGAGGTAGATTGTGATACCCCATATGATATGAGTAAAGGTAGGTGGTGTATGAGATCCCATATTATTTGGGAATGAGAAGTTCTTGCTCTTTATAAAGTTTCAATGGAGTTTCAATTGTATCATTGACTAGTTCTTTTGGAGTATAGGCCATGTGGTTTGAGCCTTCCAATGGGGCGTTACATTACGAGACCCTCAAATAAGGTAGACTCAATTTGTCCATGCGAATGAAACCTTTTAACAAACTAGGCAACGTATGATTTTCAGACCAATCAAAGTTCAAATCCTCAACATCACACTTAGCTAAAAAATAGCCACATCATTTCTTTCATGAATAATATCACAGTATAATCCAGGCAATTAATCGAGGATTACTACTTGTCTCATAGTTTTTTCGTCTAATTCGAAGTTAACAGTCGTTGATTTTTCAAGAACCAATCACAACATGTAACATCATGCATGGTGGGGAGCCTACTCCATTCATTATACAAAAAAAGACGAGCTCTTTTTCATTTTTACATCAGAGATTTGATCGTTTCATCTCGTCCTGATCATGATCAGCATCATTGTTATTACATTTAATTTTGTCCGGGTAAAGGACTGCAACGTGCGTGGCATGTTATGGTTGGTGGGGTATCTGTAAAGGGGCCATATAGCAGAGAAAGAGAAGATGTCATGAGGAATCAAATCCTCTTTTGTTTTTTCTTTAATTTTTAGCATCGACCTGTGAAAATTATATGCGTGGCATGCAGCCAAAAGATCATCAGCAATCTTCCAGCTTCTCACCGAAAGTTGAAGAATGTCACATGTTTCCCTCTCGATCGTAATTTTTCTAAAACAAAGACCTTTGGCGCAACCATTATATTTTGCCCCATTGGGATGCAAGACTTTCGTGACAGCATCCTATTTTTCACTTATATGGCTATTATTCCCTTTTCCAGCACCAAGCGTCTGATCTCATCCTTATTTCAAATAATTACCACATAAATTTGTGTCCAGATCAGAGCAATTAAAGAGTTTGAGTGCCCTCTCACCATGTTCTCACTCAAATATACATTTGGCAATTATATATAAGACAAATTTTATTTACAGTTATGAGTGGAGGACTGCGTGTGCAGTCTCATTGATAAATAAGGATAAAATAGAAAAAAAAATATCATTTTAAAAAGGATATTATTGTAATTTTAAAATTTTTTTAAACATAACTATATGGGTTTGCATGAGTAATCCACATTTAGGTAGACTAACTCTATATATAATATTCGAATCTGTAAAAATTGCCAATTCATGTTGTTAAAGTTGCATGGTGACACCAAACTCTAACTTTGTCTTCACCTATAAGTAGATATCCTTTCTGTCACCTAGCTATTATAATATTGGAAAAGAGATAGGAAAATAACTTGACACGATCTGACCCATATCTTGGGCAATATTTATTGTTCAATCGAATACGTACGATAGATTAAAGACAAGATAAATAGCTGATGATTACTAACACGCAACTACAAGTTAAAACAAACAAACTAATTAAGGTGGAAGACTAGCTAATAGTACTGTCACTTGAGATTATTCGTTTAGAAATTCTAAGTTACATACATTTTGCAAAGAGATCCCAACTTCTGATCAGACCCCAACAGAGGTTTAACAAACCTTTCTCTGTTTTTTTTTTTTTTTTTTTTTAGTTAAGTAGCATAACAAAGAACCCTAGAAGAGATAGAAATTTGTAACGGTCATGGCTCCAAGTAGTCTAAAAGAATCATAATCTTGTAACTTGTTAGAACATTGGAGATAATTCCATCATCTCCTCGACTTGACCAGCACTACTTTCATCCAAGAGCCACTTCTCAAGAAAAGATAATGGAGCTGGATTGTTCTCATGAAACCTCGGTTTATTCCTATCCGGCGTGACATTAACCTTCTGATCATCATATGCAGAACTTTGAGAACTTTTGTCGGGCGTAGAATCGCAGGTCGACTTGTCCCATGCAGCATTGTTCATGTTCTCAATGGATAAGATCGAATCAAACTCTTCATGAGAGACGACCAAATCGCCACCACTTTCTTGCCGCCCGGCTTTGCTAATAATTTGGTGGCATTGAAGATTAGTCGTTACCATTGTTGAGTTGCCAATTACATTGCTCTTAATGTCACTGTTAATTTCTTGAAGCATTTTGTCTTGAGCCTGATCTCCGAGCTTAATAGCGTTAGTACTCGTCTTTGGTGATCTCATCCAACCCTCTAGGAGTCGAGAAATGTTCTCCGTACTTGAGGCATACGTAGAGGACTGGTTTAGGCTGATGAGAGATGGGGCAGGGTCGTTGGTGGCTTCTAAGCTTCTTCTCTCATTAAAGCTTCTGGTTGAAACCTGATGATCAGTGGTGGTTGAGTCTGATGCCATGTAGGGGTCCATGGCTGATTGAAATTTCTTCAGCTTCTTCTTCAGGTGGGTGTTCCAATAGTTTTTTATATCATTATCTGTTCTTTGTGGGAGGTAGGAAGCTATGGCTGCCCACCTGATCAACCCAAATTTGGAACTCATATTTACAGACTACCAATTCCAGCAAAACAAGTAATTGAGAGGAAAAAAGAACAAGGAAAGAAAGGACAAGATAATGTTTAATTTGCAAAACCAAATAAAAATTGAAAAAAAAAAAAGGACATGAGGGAGTTGAATTTGTGTGCAGTTGAGTTCTTTCTTTCCTCTTTCTTTTTTTCCTGAAAATAAAAGAATACAGAGAAAATTGCTAGAAAAAAATTGTAATGTTTGAAGATTACTTGTTACCCAGAAAAGCCTGCAAATGGATTATCATCCCTTCTTCATGGGGAGTGAAGTTCCCTCTTTTGATTCCAGGTCTGAGGTAGTTAGTCCATCTAAGCCTGCAACTTTTGCTGCACCTCAGTAACCCTTTTGTGGACAAAAAGAGATGGATCCATCAGTGCATTCAGTCTCAAAAAGAAAAACGTCGAAAAAACAAACAAGCAAATTTCGTTCAAGTTCATGAAACCCCGTATGGAAGTGTACCGACTTAAGAACATCTCGAATACAGAAGATATATACAAAAGCATGAAGAATCTTGATCTATGTTATTGCCCATACCAGTATTGGTAGGCACTGATCTCCAATTTCCTGGACCATGTTCTTGAATGTAAGAGACTAGGATGATGTCCTCCTCAGGGGTCCATGGACCCTTCTTGATGCTCACTTTATCACAGCAAGGAGGCCTCCCCATGGCGTACGTACTTTCACCCCTTTCTCCTCACAGTCACAGACACTCGTTCAGAATTCTATGGAACCAGCATTCAAATAGTTTCATGGGCATGTGAGTGCTGATATATATAGTGACTTAAGAGAAGTTAAGCACTTTTTTGCACTATTGAATCGATCTACCCTGCCGTGTCCTCTGGACTTTTTATTTAACTTTTCGCAGTAAGTAAATTAATTATCTAAGTCAGAAGGCCGGGAGTTCAATATTTTTCTCTTTTCCTTTGGGTCACGTGCTAAAAGTGGCTGGTCACCATAGGTAGGAAACTTCGTAGTCTTGGTCTTTAATATTTCTCTTATCATTTTGAAGAGAATACATTCTATTCCAAATAAAAATACGACTTTACAGTACCCTCCAACGCTCTTCTACTACAGTAGCTTTGCACCTACAAGAACCAAAAGAGCAGAAAATAATCCCTAAAAACAACAGAGAAACTATCTTCCACTAGTTCTCTCGAGTTGCCTTTACAATTCCAAAACAGTTCAGTCGTGCAGCTTGGAATCACATAACCTTCGGCCACTTGTGCCGGTTGCTCACCATCTCTCTTATCACTATTTTTGTGACACCCTCGAGTTCCGTTTGGGATTTGACGGAACTTGAAGTGTCGAGACATGAAACATAAAGTTACATACCCTCATTCATAATAACTAAAGACCCAATACACCTAGCATGCATCTAACAGTATGCAAAATTCACAACAGATAATTTTTTATTTGAGCAATACCATATACCAAATATAATATATCCCAAAATAATATAAGCATACTTCATAATCGCATAATAACATAAATCCAAAAGTTACAGTACTTCTCCAAAAGATCTGTAATTAGATAAGTACTAGAGACAGAGCTCCATAATTACAATTTAAAAATAAAACTATTCTAATAGGTAGATTAATTGTTGAGCTGAGCTCTACTATAATGTCCAAATAGCATCTAGGAAACGGATAACCATACTTATCAATTCTTTGTCATTCCTCTGGGGGCTAACTAGTTAGCCTCATCCAATCCTCCAGGTGTTGGTACTCGAGATCCTAATACATTGTCTACCATTCCTTGGGGAATGGTAGTTGGGACTACTAAGTGAGATTTGATTACAAATCTCAGCAAGTCAGCAACCAACTTAACTAACTGTATACAGATGCATGCATGATAGTAAAATGACATAAATATTGACATGAACATAAATGAGAATGACATGACTTGGCAAATAGTATGGCATGTGCTAATATAACTTGAAAATTGACATGGATTGAAAATTGATATTGACTGAACTAACATAAATTGAACATGAACTTGGAATCTTATTTAACAATAAATTGGTTACTTAAACATTAACTGTGGATGCTACGCGGGTCCCCTTGAGCCATGTACCGCATCTCATCACAAGCATCAGCACCACCTATGAGGACGTCAATATATTAAAATGAAACTATGGTTGGCACCACCAGCGTTTATGCCTGATTTCGTTCCGGAAACTAGTTATTTAGGTCACATTTGAACCTGTTGATCTTTACTTTGTCAATCCAAAAAATTTCATACCAGTTTAAACACTTCAGTGTGAACAATAGAGTTCAACAAGGATAATACATCATCCTAACACTTGAGGTCGTAATAAAAATAAAATACTCCACTCACTTGAAAATAATTTTCATGACATATGCATGTGACATGACATGACATGTAATAATTGACCATGCGATACATGACATGGCATAACATGGCGTGATATGGCATTTAGCAAATAATTATGTACTTATAATAAATAACTTGGCATGGGCTATTAAAAAATTTATAATAATCATAAGTGAGAATATAGAAATAATAAGTTTACTATCGTACATATATAAATATACCAGGAGTAAGTTAGAGGCTAACTTACAGAGGTTAAGCATGACATATAAAGTAGCGTGACAATACGTGAACTGAAAACGAGATATTTCTAAGGGTCAGAAACTTCTCACTAAATACTTAGAAACGTAAAACTCATTGACTTATGGAAAAATTGACATTTTACCCCGCTACTTTGTGTAAAATAACTATTTTACTCATAAATTAAGGATTTTACATCCTGACTCCAAATCTTACCAAAATACAGATTCTTTATGTAAATTTTGTCCTAGACTAAAATATCTAATCAGAAAAATTTCATTAATGCATGACAACAATACGAACTATCCTTAGGCCAAACTCTTATTTTTGTTGCAATTCATCCAAATTTCAACTTTCATGCTTAAACCAATTTTTGCAACACTTAAAAATCACATCCTATATTTTAAAATCATGCTAAGACAACAAAATATACTTTCCAAAAGAAATCATAAACTCCTTATATCAATAAACATGCCAAAACACTAAATTTTGGTCAAATAGAACAAATCCTTGATATTCTTGGTCTAACACTTTTCAAATCAACTCCAAAGACTCCAAAATTCCATAATCACACTCTTAAACCTGTTTATAAATCAAAAGTAAGTGATAATATTCTTGGACAAACAATCAAAATCATAAACAATCTTCATCAAACCAATCAGCCCGCTCACTAAATCAAAACCGAGTATTACATGTTCTTGACTTAGATCAAACCACTAAATCAAATTTCTCATCAAATAATCCTTCAAGAAATAAAACCATATACCTCACATTCAAGTTCTAAATGTGATCTAAGCATTTAATCTAGGATCACATGGCAAGAACTTCATTAAAACACGAACCAAAGCCTTGAGCCTCAAGTTTGTGTCCTAACCGAACATTTGCATGCATAAAATATTATTCCATCAAGTTCAAAACCAATATTCTCAAAACTAAATTTCTACCAAATATATAAAAGTCTTAAGAACAAAATATGTGAATTTCAAGACCATTAGATCATGTTTATATAACAAAAGATTAAACCTTTCAATAACATAAACTATTTTGACACTTCATGTTTTCATCTTTCCAAAATCATGAAAAACAAAATCTTTATAAAAACTATTAAAATGCAACAATTCCAAACCTAACTTGCATATTAACATGTTAAGTATTCACCATAGAAAGCGCTACCCAAGATTTCACCAAAAACCTCATCCAAATATCAAAATTTCACACAAGCATCCAAACTGTCGCCCAGTATACCCTTTCATGTTCAAACCAACTTTTCACTAGCCAAACCTCCATGAAAAATTATCCAAAATATATCAATGGAAACTAGAATCAAAGAGAAAAAAAAATATGTATGAAGGGATTTTCATGAAAAGTGACTTATAATAGCTTCATGAAAATCAAGTCAGAATAGCCAAGAAAATTGCCCGAAGACTCTCTCTCGGTTTCTCTCTAGAAAATGGATTGTTAATGCAAATTCTGAAGTGTAAAATGTAACAGCCCGCTAGAAATTTATTGGTGGAATTTCTATTGACAATAGGAATCTCGTGAAAACTCCATAAGTTTTCACGAATCAACCTATCGTACAGGTTTTAGTCTGTCTACATTGTCAGTGTTATCACTCACTATGGTGCTAGAAATACAATTTTAATTATTTGAGATAGTTAGAAGTGTCATAATGTGTTATGGTCTACCCCATTAGACTCAGTTGATTATTTAGGATTTTATGGCTCAATAACCCATTTTCATAATTTCGGGCGAAACACTTGTTCGAAATTGTAAATTTTTTATAGGGGCACTTCGGGTTTGAACTTCGGTAAACGATTTTCACTATACGTTAATATGAATATTTAGAATTTTCAGTACTAAGTTTATTATGCATTTTTTGGGAGTGAATAGTAACCTCGATAAGCGCACCCAGTGTAGTGTTTTCAAAATCACAGTATGGAATGTCCAAATTAGGTTAAATAAGTTTTATTTGGACACTTGGCAAGATCTTAGCTACACATAGTGAATAGTATCAGATATTTGGCACCAAGAGGAACCATTAGATAGATTTGTGAAGGAAATCAAGGTGTGAGATCATGCCACCTAAGCAAAGTTTTGTTTCATCTGATCAACCAAATTATGCCAGATCAAATAGGGTTTCAATCATAGCAAAACCCTAAATGGTTGAGATCCAATTGAAATCTCAAAAGTTTAGTTGAAACCGAAACCCTAAACGATTTCCCCAAACCCTAAAGTTGGCCTCCAAACCCTTTTTAATCTGATTTCTAACATTGTGTTTAATCACTTGTTTAAATCACTTCCACATGTTATTAATTAATCAAATCATTGTTATGAAATCATTATCCAACCTTTTAAACTTTGGAAATTTGATTGGGCCAAGAAAAATTGGACTTGGGCTTGATAGTATCTCAAACCCTAACCAAACTCCCTTTAAACCCCAAATTGAAGCCCACTTGGTTGTGGCCCACCAAGGCCCACTAATTTGGCCACCTTAGCAAAGCTTCTTGAAGAAGTTTCCTCTCCCACATGGCAGACCATCCACTGCCATTGGCTGCACCCAATAGTACCTTGATGTGAAGGAGAAATCCACCCCATCAACCTTCATATCTCACAGCTGCAGGCAGTCTTTGCCCCTCACTATTCTTCACTTTATGTCACATAGCCACCTTTAATCAAGGGTCATTCAAGCCCTTAACTTCTCCCTCCAGGAGTCTAAAATCATGCAAGAAAAATTTCACTCCATTTTGTCACTTCTTCACCCCGTTCTTAGAGAGAAACTCAAAAGAGCTCTCTCTGGAAGATTTCTAGGTCTTTTTACATGAAGCTTTTCGACCCTTTTTATGTATTTTTGCCCGATGACTCTTCATAAAAGTTGTTCATCCTTGAGTGTAGTTTTTGTGGATATCTTATTAGTCTCATTCCACGCTCATTTGATCAGTCAAATATATTTTTAACCATGGAAAGGTCATTCTGGGCGTAAAACTGAAGAGTATGTTATGTTTTGAGATTTTTGACCAAGATAATGGACATATCTTAGTCCGCAAATTTTATGGAGTATTGTTAGCATGTGTTTAAAATGTTCATTGAGGTTTTTTGCATGAATAAAGCTTTTCATGATAGATTTCTTTAGATCTAAAAACTTGAAAACGGGAAGTGGAAAAATAGTTTTTATTTTGTGAAAGTTTGAATATTTTGTGGTTTAATCTTATTCCAAAGGATTTGATATTTTTATGTGATGATCCTAAGCCTCTTATATACATGTTAGGATGTTATTTTGAAGATATTTAGTATTCTTTTTAAAGATATGAGTTTGCTATGCAAGAGAATTTCGGTTAGGCCTAAGATTTGATTTTTTGGATTAGATCCATGTTTTACTGAGTTTTAACCATGTGATTTCAAGATTGATGGTTGGATCTTCTTTAGGACACATTTTTAAACCATGTAATGTTTTAGTTTGAAAATCACATGTATTTAAGCCATGGATCAAGAGATTGATCAAAGTTAGTTGAGAGAAAAGTTTATGTTTTTGGACTAAGTGTAAAACCAAAAACTCCAAGTGTTGTTTTGTGATTTTTGGTGACTTTTGTTTGATTATTTAAAGCATGGTTGATCTTAGGATGATGTTATGAATATATTATAAGTAAGATTTGATTTTTTAGAATTCTTGGAAATGTTTTTATTAAGGTCAAAACTTGTGATTTAAGGATTTACTTTTTGTTAAAAAATTTGGCTATTCTTACAAAAATTTTGGTGTTGATGATTATATTTTTCTTAATGGATATTTTAAGTGTTTTTTTAAACTTAGGATAGAAAGATCTTTGTTACAAAATTTTGGTTTAATCATGGGTTTTGAAGATGGAAGAAATTGCAACCAAAATCAAGAGAAATGGCTTATGAATGTTTCGGCGATAGTGAGTTTTTCATAGTTGTGAATGGTTTTAAATTTTTTTGAACTGCTATTTGAGTCTAGGATAAAATTTCCATGATGAATGTAAATTTTGGTAATTATTGAAGTTAGGATGTAAAATCATTAAGTTAGGGGTAAAATGGTCATTTTTTCACATGTGAAGGGTAAAATTATAATTTTACTCCAAGTTGTCTCTTTTCACATTTCTAATTATTAGTAATTAAATTTTTAACTTTTAGAATACCCTCTTACAGTTCCTCGTGTTTCGCATTTTATTCTCGTAGAACGCGACGATTGAGGTAGGTTACTATTAACTTACTATCAGTTTATTGTGTATGTGTGATGGGTAAGGGAACTAAAGTTTATGTTCGTATGTTGTTATATATGTCATGTCATGCCATGTCATCACATGTTTATCTATTACACGAATTATTCTGTCATGAAATACTTATTTGTTACACAACATATTCTGTCTCATGTTACTATCTATTGCAAGAATGTCACATTACGTATGACATCTGTTACATGTATGTCATGTCACGTATTTTTCACTGTCACATGTTATGCCATGTTATGAAATGTTGTTTGTTATGTATGCCATATTATGAAATGTTGTCTGTTACATTTTTATCTCAAAGTATGTCATGTATGTCGTCATACGTTCATATCACGTTACACTACGTCAGGACTTCTGCCTTTTCGTATACATTTCATCTCATCTCGAATATAGTTTGTGTATCTCGAGAACAATCTTGTTAAGTTATTTATGTCAATCACGACCCTTAACCACTAGGATGGGGTAATATCCTAGTGAAACTCCTTTGTTCACGGTAGAGCGTATAAATAGGTGCAAAATTTCCTGAGTTGACGAAGTACAGTCAACAGGTTACGAATAGGGCCTAAACTACCTGATCACCTGAGCGCGTCATGAAATGTGACAACAAAGGACCATTGGGGGCTGAAGTGAGTGGGGGTTTCAATTGTTGTATAGGCCTTGGGAGGGGGAAGATCTTCCTCAATAAACCTCCCAAGGTGGTGACTTTCGATGGGCCAAAATAGGCCTTACCGATGGGTTGAACTTTTGGGATTTCATAGGCTTCACTTTGGGTTTCGGTTGGGTTCAAGCACAAATTTAAATTTTCTTGGCTCAATGTGATTATCAAGATGTAATAGAGTCTTTAAGGATGCATAAGTGGAAAATTGAGTGAATAATAGTATGTGGAAGTAATTAAACCAAGTGATTAAACACTTAATAAAAAACCGGACCAGAAAGGGTTGAAGTTATAGTTTGGGGTTTCAACCATCATGAGGGTTTTAGGGTTTTATTTGAAATTTAATGGTTTGAGATTTCACTAAGGTTGAAGTCCTCTTTTGGTTGGCCAAAAAGTGTTTCGGGTGGTTGAAATAGTGTTTGCATAGGTGACACGATCATATGACTTGATTTGCATCAAATTCATCACACTTAACTCACTAAGTGACAAGTGTCATAGCTCTATTCCAACGAATAGCTAGGAATGTGCCAAGTGTCCATCCAAGAAGCAATCCTAGTGATTCTAAGTGGATCTAGACCTTCCACATAGCAATTTAACAATCGTTTGAATTGGGTGCCACGTGGCGGTATCTTGGGTATTACTATTCACTCAAAAAATTGCGAAAGTTATTATCGCACCATAAAATCTTAAATAATCATATGAGTCTAGTGGTTCCATCCATTTCTCAAAATCCGACTTATAAGTGCTTTGAATAAATTAATAGGCATCTCTGAGTTGTTTTCATATGAAAAATGGAAAACATATTATTGCATCGTAAAATCCTAAACATTCATATAAGACCAATGATGCAAACTGTTTCTCAATCTCATACTCCTAAGAACCTCAAATAAATAAAACGACGCTTTTGTCACTATAGCGGGTAAAAAACTGACTATGCTGACGTCTAAAACCTAAGCGGTCGCTCGATTCATGAAATCTTTATGGAATTTCACAACGCTCCTAAAGTCTAAATAAATTCATCCACTGAATTTCTGGCAGGCTATTATGGTCTTATTTGTGGCATGTACTGATCTAGAAGAGCCGAGTATGCTTCTGAGTATAACAATATTGAGTTTTGTTAATTGCACTACACAAAAGCAAGCATACTTGTGTTGTATTTATAGATCATTTATATATAATATTATATCTATTACATAGATACCATTAAGGACTCTAATCATTACTGAACTTTATCCGGTGTAGGACTAGGACTCCATTATTGTCGAAATTTTATCTGGTGCCAATGCTTCAGTGCAATCTTTGTTTTTATCTTGTTTCAGAGAAAGATTTGGACTTGGGTTTAAACTCTTTTCTTGAGGACCAAGAGGTTGTGGATGTAGACTTGGAGTTGGACTCTTGTCTTGTATTGTTGATGAACATGGTTCAATACACCCCCTCAATCTCAAGGGGAGTTCTTAGAAATTGAGATTGGTCATTAACAAAGTAAAACGAGCAGTTGGTAATGGCTTAGTGAATGTATCTTATGCACATTGGTCTTTTAAAGATATGAACCTGAACTCAAAAGAGTGGGATTGCACTTGCTCACATACAAAGTGAAAGTCAATCTCGAAATGCTTTGTCCTAGAATGAAAAATTGGATTTGCAGTTAACTATGTAGTGGCAATGTTATCGCACCATAGAAGTGGTGGCCTTGGCAGAGAAATACTTAGCTCAACAAGTAACGAACGTATCCAATTTATGTGAGGGCCCCGTCAGTACAAGGGGATAGACAACAAATGGGGTTGAGTGGAAAGAAAGATGAGGAAAAATCCAAAGGTTTGGTGAAGAAAATAGTTGCGGGAGCTACGAAGTGCAGCTAGTCCAACATGTGGGTGACTAAGCACCTTGTACAAGGCTTGGCAGATATATCACAAATTGAGGTGCAGATGAGCACCTTGCCTCACGGTAGGCGAGCTAGATAAGTCACCCGCCATGAAGACGAGAATAAGGAGCTGAAGAGGTTGGTTGCTCTGATGAGAGCAAGAGTTACCTGCCCAAGGCATGCAATGGTCTAGAATAGACTGGAGCATAAATGAGAGCTTTCTAGAACAACACTGAAACTGCTCAAAAGAGTGGTAGTGTCGTACACTGAAGCTCAGACTCTACCTGAAGGGTCTCATCTGAAATGAGTTTGTAGAAGCGGTTACAACTCGATAGGTCATATCATCGGAACCCAGAGGTATGGCCCAACGACATATGGAAAACCCTCATTCAAGGAAGCATTAATGTGATGCCCCCAAGCTCAATTTGGGATTTGTCAGAACTTGAAACTTCGGGACATACAACACAATGTTACATACCCCAGTTCATGATAGTTAAAGATGCAATGCACCTAATATACATAGAACAATATGCAATAAATATTGTACTAGAATGTTAATCCCAAAACATTGTTATATGACATGAAAGTAACATGACTTGACATGAACATGAAAGTAACATGACTTTCATCCCAAATGCCCAGTTTCTGAAAACCTAACCCTTGTATGAAAAATCTCCTTGGCCAGTTTACTTAAAGGCCAAAATCCATGATTTTGTTGCTACTTGGGCATTTAACACACTCATATACTTAAACTGGAATTACTACCTCACCAAAATCACTTCCTTAGTTCTAAAATCATGCCAAGACACTAAATCATGAATTTTAAAAAAATCTAAACTCGCCACTTTAAAATATAACCTAAAACATCAACACTAGGTCAAACCAAACCTAATCTTGGTGCTCTTGGTCTAATATTTTCATGTTCTTGGTCCAAAACATAATGTTGCTTGTTTAACTTGCCATAAATAGGACTATTTGGGACTGAGCATGAGGTGTCAAGCCAACCATGTTATGGCCTTGTAAGAGGTGAGAAGTTTGTTGAAGAAGCTTGGTGAAAGAAGCTAGTCTCGGTGGGACTAAATGAAGGCTAACAGAATGGACTCCATTTGGGGTTTCAGTTAGGGTTTGGTTCAAATCTAATTTTTCTTGGTCAAATGCTTCTGCCAAGGTATAAAAGAGTGGATAAGGGTGTAAGAATGTCTACTTCAATGGTTGGTTGCTTGTGGAAGTGGCTTAACCAAGTAGGAAACACTTAGTTACAAACTGAGTGCATTTTAGGGTTAGGGAGATTTTAATGTTTCCGTTTCCACAAGGTGACAAGGGTTTGGGATTTCGGTTTTCCTACAAAGATTTGGGATTTCATTACGGTTTACCCTCTTTTGCTTAGCCAAAAAGTATTTGGTTGGATAGAATAGTGAATGGGTGAAAGAGGCATGTTGAGAAGGCTTATTTCAGACTCCCTCACTTACACACTTGTACTCCTCTTGACAAGTGTTAATTGCATTTCCAAATGGATGGCTAAGATTATGCCACATATCAAAAAAGGTTTTCTAGTTATCCTAGGCTGACTTGGACATCCTAAATAGCGATTTGACGATTGTTTGAACTAGATGCCACATGGCAACTCTGAAGGGTTATTATTCACCCAAAAAGCTCAAATTTTTTTACTACACCATAAAATCATAAATATTCATATGAGTTTAATGGTGCAATTAGTTTTGTAAAATTATACTCCTAGTTGCCTCAAAACATGAAAAGGTAATTCCATTTTCGTAACGGATTAGAATCCAAATACGTAACGGACTAAAACCTAATCGAGATTTATGTAATCCTTTCAAGATTTCATGATATTTATAAGGTCTAAAGAAATCTGTCTATCAAAAATCTTTTAGGATGCTACATTCTCCCCTCCTAAAAAGAGGATTTTGTGCTTGAAACCTAAGTGTGCATAAAAAATAACTAACTACTACAACCAAAAGAAAAAGATACTCACATCACTACTGCCCATTGCTGGTTGAAGAATTGTTGGGCCATGAGGGTGGAGGTACGTCGGAATCCACTGAAGTGGTATCCTAAGGTAGATAATATAGTGCGTCCTTGTTTGGTCATAGTACATGTTGGCGGAATGTGCAGGGTCAACCTCCAGCTTAACCTCGTCGATGCAGTAGCTGCTAGGCACATGGCTCTGCATGAGAAGACGACATCGATGATCCAGATGTCTCGTGTAACGCCCCGATCCCAAAGGTCCGGAGAGTTAGCTCTTAATACTTAATATCAACTTCAATAACACAACTATAAAATCCAAAAAACTCAAAAAATGTTAATCCATTTAATCAACCCAAATATATATGTTCCTTCATAGGGACAACAAAGAAATTCTCAATAACATAAATTAAAAAACTCTCCAAAAACTCAACAATATCCTTAACTCATCAAATCAAAATAACCGAAAATAAATCAGTTTACTAACTATGACTCTCAAATAAGCACTTGTACCCTCAGGCACTTATTCCATTACGATCATCACACCTTACTAAAACTTCCTACTCTTGTTCTCTAGCTGAACCATCAAAATTATCCAAAAAATATTTGGGGATAAGGGGTGGGTTATCAACTCAGTAAGCAGAGAACATATACTAGTGTGTAAACATGAGCAGAACAAAATATGTTTTTTCAGAATGCAGAATGCAGAATATTTGTTTTCAAAATAAAGCGTCAGAACATGTTATCAAAAATATCATAGCGAAAGTTCAAAAATATTCATAATCAAAATCCCTTTGGTATAGCATAAGCTGAAACATTACATCTTATCTTATCATATCAGAACAGATACTATGTTTAACCCCCGTGATAGGGTTGTGCAAATTCCGGTAGCTAACCGAGTAGAAACAGAATGTGAATTTTCTCCTTATTCATTCTCAAAGCCCTGAGTGTGCACATAGAAAAGACCACGCAGAAAACCACTTTGTTCCCAAAGTGGGTGCAACAGAAACAAAAAAGTTGGTACCAACCTGAACAGAGGCCACAGTTATACACCCGTGGTAAGGTCAAAATGAAACAGAAACAAAAACAGAATGTTATACCAGAGGTTTTCAAAAATCACATCATATCATATCTAAGTACAAAACATCTTCAGAATAGAACAAAATCAGACTACAAAATTGTAATTTATGCACAAAATTTCATATTCGCTCTCTTTTGCACAGTTCAGAGACAGAATGTCAAAAATAAGCTCATATCTACACCAGTCATGACAGAAAATACTTTCTTATTAAACAGAATCTCATGAGTAATGCAGAACAAATAACTGAGGTAGTTCAAATTCCTTTTCATAACCAAATATGCACATTTTCCAAAAAATCAGCATCATCTCATTTTATTTTAATACAAAGTCTAGCATAGGAACCCCGCTTACTTGGACTTCTTAGCCTTTTCAAAATTTTCCTCAAAAGTGTCGAACAATAATTAATCGTTACCTATAAAATAATCACATAATTCTCTTAAATTTCCAATTAATCGCGTATTTCGATATTTAATCCGAAAGCTTCTAAAATAACCTATTTAATTCCTCAAAACCTAAAATTTCATTACCTCAAATTATAAATCATCACTTTCTAAAATCATCAATATTGATTTAATAACTTCGACTAAAACATTTAAAAGTTTGACTTATTTATTATTGAAAACAAACTATAAAGTTTAATACTAGATAATATAATTATCCCAAAATATTTTAAAATAAACCATAACTATTTTTAAATAGACTAATGCAACTTGTAGCTCAAAGGGTAATAATGTCATTTTATTTAATTAAACAATGCATTACCCAAGTTATGTAAACTCATGTTAACAAAAACTACCTTAACAAAAACTCTTGTTACGTAAACGCAAAACAACAGTTTGTGAGGCAGAGGCTCACCGAGAGATTGAGAGCTCGACAGGCTGTGAGTTGGGTGGTTGTCTATGGTGGTGAGGGCAGTGGTTACGACAGAAAAAAGGGGCGGCTGAGCATGTGGGGCAGAAAGAGAGTGAGGGAAGGTGTGCGGCGCTGGGTTCGGTGATCGCGACGTAGCACTGAGAGAGAGAGAGAGAGAGAGAGAGAGAGAGCGAGAGGGCAACACGGTGAGGGAGACGAATAGTGAGGGAGAGATGGAGAAAGAGAGAATGGAAACTCACCATGAATGGAGGAGCTGCGTATGGTGCGGTGAAGAAGGTGGCTATCTCGACAGCATCGTACGTGCGGGAAGTTGTTGTGCAAAGAGCTGGGAGATGGACAGTGCAACATCGGCGGCTGGGTGGTAAAGCCACAACTCACGGTGGCTGAAACAAAGTGCTCTGGTTTGATGAGCAAAAATAGGGGTCTTCGATTCTCTATGCAGGTGGTTGCCGATCTCGCGTGGGCTAGGCACGGAGGTGAAGGGTGGAGGTTTAAACGGCTAATGGTTGAGTGGGTCACGGTGGCTTATGGAGGTGCAGACCAGGTTTGTTGAGAAGGTGGCTGCGATGGCTTCATGCAGCATGTAATGCGGTGCACGTTTCGCAGTGTAGGAAGGCAAAGGCTTCCTGTTAGGGGCTGTTTCTATGGTGGAAAGGAGTGTGAAGCAGGAGAGATAGGCCGCGACTTGTTGGGGAAAGAAAATTGTAAGCGGCAACCCTAGTTTATCAAATTGATGAACTGCTAAACTTGAGTATATATATGTATATCTATTACACAATTGTTGCCGTGAATGTGCGAGGATAGGGTCGTTCATGCCATGGAGAAACGGACGAGGAAAACGCACTAGATGAAGATGTGCACGACGAGAAATCTGTGGGGCTGTGCGATGAACTGTGAAGTTGCCATGTGAATAAATAGGTGTTTGAAACAAAACAAAAACAAAACCCTAAAGCTGAGGAGAATATAGAGGTGTACGTGCATGAGAGTGCAATCATGCAGTGCAGTGAAAAGCAAATCATAAACTCAATTGGTTTTAACTGTCTAAAAGACATGGGTGTGGGCTTGGGTCTTGGGCTTTTTCTTACGCATAAGCCCAAAAATATATAAAAATCGAGCTTGACTGGGTCCGGGTGTTACATCTCTGGCATTGGGACAATGGCGCGCTTCTCGACAAACACAACTCGACTAGGCCTTATCACGTGGCCTCCTCGATCAAAAACTATCTCTAGCTATCCAAGTAGAGGGGTGACGCGGTGGAAATCACTCCTCATGGGGTAGGGCCTTCCTGTCATTATCGATGTCCATCACGTGGATTCGGTGGTGCTCTCACTTCTCCATCTCTTGCAAGTCGGCAACAATCTACCTATCCAGCTCAATAAGATGCCTCCTACAATGCTCCTGTAATGCCCCGGTCTCGAATGGGATTGAAGAGTTACTATCTTTCACTTAAAATCATATATCATAGTACATATATAGACTATAATCTCTCAATTACACATAGACCTCAATGTTATAAACCAACTATTCCAAAATAATTAACTAATAACACCACAAAGTCTTAATATAAACGTCAACCTCTCAACATACCATGTAATCAAAGCACAAAATATTTACTAGATAAAATTCTCCAATAACCATGACATCCTTTTGTGCTTAATCCACTATACTCACATAGTCTTATCCATGCTTTCTATTCTTGATCCTTAGCCGAAACATCCAAAATATCTTAAAATATTGTGGAGATAAGGGGTGAGTTATCAACAACTCAACAAGCTGAAAACATATACAAGCATGTAAATATGAGCCTTTTCACAGAGTTCAGAATGCAGAACAAAACATTTTAGTTTCAGAATGCAGATCCAAAAACATGTTGTCAAAATATTAGAGCAACATTTCAAAATGTTCATATTCAAAAGGTCCTTTGGCATAACATGACTAAACATCAACATCTTTGCATTTTGCAGAAAGCCAAGCAAAACAAAAATCACCATGATACTAAAGCAATTGTACTCAGAACAGAGACCACTTTTATATCCCGTGGCGGGGCCAGGGGCCACCATTGTATCCCGTATAAAGCCTAGAGGTCACTATTATGTTCTGTGACAAGACCAGAGGTCACTATTGTGTCCCGTGACAGGGCCAAAAATCACTATTATCACCTATGGCAAGGCCATCTATCAGAGCAAAACATAATCATAATTATCGGATTGTGACAAGAAACAAAATCCGATACAGAATCAGAAAATCAGGCCAAAGGTTTTTCAAATGCCACATCATATCAAATAGAGTACGAAACAATTTCATATCATTTTCACATATTCAAAATAGATTCAGAGCATTTTCACATAACATGTACAAATTTTCAGATTTCATATTCACTCTTTTTGCATAGTCAGAAACATAGTGCTAAAAATTTGCTCATATCTACACCAATCATGACAAAAAAAAACTTTCATCTTTTATACACATTTCATGAGTAATGCAAAACCACTAACTGAGGTTGTTTCAAATTTCTTTTCATAACAAAACATGCATAGTCTTCCAAAATTAACCTCAGTTCATTCATTTTAAGCAAAGTCTAGAGTAGAAATCTCGCTTACCTTGACTTTTTAATTTTCAGAATTTCCTTACAACAGTGCCAAAGAGATATCAATCGTCACTTATAAAATAATCACGTAACTTATGTAAATTTTTAATAGTACGTAACTATCTAATTAAGCACGCACTTTCTAATTAAAAATCGAAATACATAAATAGCCTAGACTTCATTTAGTTGATAATCATAACCCAAAAAAAAACATCATCACTCTGAGTTTTTATATAATCACATGCAGAAGCCAGTCCATTTAAAACTATTAAGAAGGGCCACTTGACCAAAAAGGGCTTGAGGCCCACAGCCCATCTCCATTTTCGCTTGAATATTTCTAAGCAGACTCTCACGAAACTACCTTCATATAAGTTTTTTCCTTTGAGTCTAGTTCTCATTGGTGTATTTTCTGTGAATTTTCATGAGGTTTGATTAGTGAAAAGTTTGTTTAAGCATGTAAATGTCTTAATGGGCAACAGTCTGAATGTTGTGTGAAATTTTGATTAATTTGATGAAGTTTTTGGCAAAATCTTGGTCCGATCATTTAGGGTTTAGAGCTAACATGTTAACATGCAAGTTAGATCTGGATTTGTTACATGCTAAGAGTTTTTACTAAGAGTTTAACATGATTTTAAAAAGTTGGAAACTGGAGGTGTAAAAATAGTTTTTATTTTGACTAAGTGTTGATCTTTTGTTATGGAAGCATGATTCAATGGTCTTAATATTCACATATGTAGTTCTTAAGTCTTTGATCTATATGTTAGGAAAATTGTTTTGGAGAATATTGGTCTTGATCTTGATTAAATGAATTCTATGCATGCTTAGGTCTAGTTAGGACATAAACTTGAGGCTCACAGTGTTCCTTGTGTTTTAATGCAATTTTTGCCATGTGATCTTAGGCTTAATGCTTAAATCATGCTTAGAACTTGAATATGAGGTATATGATTTTATTTCTTAAAGGTTTATTTCATGAGAAACTCAGATCTAGCAGTTGTTGTTATCTAAAATCAAAATATGTGATACTCAGTTTTGAAGTTAGTATGCAAGCCGATTGTGTGGGCTGATGTTTTATTATTTTTGTGGTCTTTCACTTGTTTGTTCAAGCATGCTATTTATTAGGATTGACTTATGAACATGTGAAGATTATATTTATGGACGTTCGGAGTCCTTAGAGTTATTGGAAAATGAATGGTCTCAAATGATTCAAAGGGTTGTTCGAGATTTGGTGTTCAAACATTCTGTTCTCGTAAGGAGTTTATGATTTTTATTAAGTGTATGTTTTATGGTCTTAGCATGATTTTAGAACATAGGATGTGATCTTTAGATGTTGCACAAATTGGTTTGGTTTGAAGTTGAATAGAATTGTAACAAAAGTCAAGGTTTTTGGCCCTAATATGTTTCAGCTTAAAAGCATTGGCATTGGCTTCATCAAAAGCCTAGCAAAATGTAAAATATGATGAATTTCATCAAAACACAGCTACATTAGATTAGCTAAAGGGATAAGTGGGAAGTTTTGAGCTACAGTAAATGGATGGGTTCCTTCAAATTTGAAGGGCTACTGTTCACCAAGCAAATATATTATTTATTCACGTTTAATCTCCACGGACGTTTAATTTATACGAATATTCTTCAATTTAATGCATGCAGTATCCCATTATAGTGTAGAAAGGAATGATTTTGTCCAGTATCCCAAAAACAAAGACCGTCTTGTAATAATAATGTAAGAATCAAATTAAATTATTAATTAACATATGATTAGTGTAATTGTAAAATATGAAAAAAAATTAAAAATATTATTATTAAAAAAATAATATTATATTATTATTTTGATGAATTCAATGGCTAATCCAATGTGGGGTTATGGCTAGGGAGGTTTTGGATTTATGGAGAATATGTACTTTTCATCGTATTTTAGAGATGGCTTTGATAAAGCCAATGCTAATGCTCTCGGCATAGTTTTATTGTGTCTTAAATTTTTTTGATTAGATATTTAGATTTATGATAAAAGTTACATAAGGTATGTAGATTTTGATGAGTTTTGAAGTTAGGATGCAACATCCTTAATTTAGGGGTAAGATATTCATTTTTCTACAAGTAAAGGGATAAAATAGTAATTTTATCATAAGTCAATAATTTATGTTTCTAAATATGTTAGTGAGGAGTTTCTAACTCTTAGACATATCTCCTTTCGATTCACGTTATTTCGCACTACTTTACGTCATGCTACAATCATTGTAAGTTCGCATCTAACTTACTTTCATAATATTTGTGTATGTATGGTGGTAAGAAGTCATCATTCAGGTATGTTATGTATATACATACATGTCAAGTTATGTTAAGTCATGTTTTCTTTTCAAGTACATAATTATCTATTACATGATATGTCATGTCCCGTTATATTTAACTTTTACAAGCCATGTTATACCATGTTAATTAGTCATTCTTACATGTCACGTCATGCCATGTCGTTTCATGTGCCATTTGATTTCACGACACGTCTTGTCACGAGTATGAAGTTCGTCATGAAAAATAATATTTTCAAGTCAGTTGAGTTCTTTATGTTTATCATGACCCCGAGTGCTAGGATGAGGCAATATCCTAGTGAGACTTCATTATTCATGTTGGAGGGAAACTCCCTAGGTTGACAAAGTATCGTCAACAGGCTTCGAATGGGCCTTAAATAACTAGTCGCCAGAGCGAAGTTAGGCACCAACGCCAATGGTGCCAACCATAGTTCACGTTCATGTTTTATGTACTCAAGCAGGTGCAGATACCTGCTATGGGATACCTACATTATGTACTCACAGCAGGTGCAGATACCTATGGTGTGATGCATATTACACATACTCACAGCTAGTGTAGATACTTGTGATGTGATGCAGTATCAGCAAGGGCACGTGGCTCAAGGGGACCTCTGTAGCATCCACATGTCATGTTCAATTATCCAATTTATTTATTGAACAAGATTCCAAGTTCATGTTCAGTTCACATTCAAGTCATGTTTATTTCACATCAGTTTAGTTTCAAGTCAGTTAAGTTCAAGTTAGTTACCATTCATCTAAATTCACTTCATGTCAGTTTCCAAGTTATGTGAGTACATGTCATACTATTTTTCAAGTCATGTCACGCTCATTCATTTTAACGCCAGCATTCATGTCTTCTTACTATCATGCATGCATTTGTAAACTGTTAGTTTAAGTTGGTTATTAACTTGCTGAGATTTGTAATCAAATCTCACTTGATAGTCCCAACTATTATTTCTTCCGAATGGTAGACAATGTGTCAGGATCATGAGGACTAGCGGATGATCATCTGGAAGAGGCCGATTAGACCACAACGCAACTACGAGGAGCTCATCACATTAATGCTCCAATGTTTGGATAAGTTATGGCTATCCTGGCCGAGTTGTGCGAGCTACTCCTTAGGCTAGCCTAGTAGTTACTACGTTAGTTTTATTATGTACATGAGGAGCCCTATCTCTAGTGCTAATGACGTTACAGACATTTTGGACAAACACTATAACTTTTGGGCATCAGTTATTACATGTTATGAAGTATGCTTATATTAATTTGGAATATATTATATCTGGTACATATTATTGCTTAAGAAAAAAAAATTATTCGCTGCGAATATTGCATAATTCTATATGCATGCTAGTTGCATTGATCTTTATCTATCATGAACGGGGGCAGGTAACCTTGTATTGCATGTTCCGACGCTTCAGAGTCTCCGCCAAATCCCAAGTGGAATCTGGGAGCTTCACAGGAATAAATCTTGAAGCACAATAAAATACATTAAGGGAGGATCTAAGGAAATCATAATAGAAATGAAAGTAAAGCCTAAATTTAAACAACTTGTTTTCATAATTCCACAATAATACTTTTCATCATAAAATAAAATTATTAGTAAATATTTCTAAGAGAATAAATCCATCGAAATAAATAGAGTTTTAAACAAAATTTCAAATGGTGAGTTTTAATAAATATTTTTTAGGGGAAATAAAATCAATTACATGATATAGATTTACAAAACTTTATTATTTGCGGGGTTTCCAAAAGTTAAAGAGACTTACTTTAAAAATTAGACTTGGTTCAATAATAATTAAAAATACCTCATTTGAAAATACTTGGAAGATTTTAAAATAATTGGCTCAATTTAAAATCATCCACTATAATTAAAAATAACTATTTGATATTTAAAACATTTAGGTGAGGCTCATGGCCAATTCGAGGGGAATTTGGAGCGGGTTGGTCACAAAATGTACATGTCACTAAGCATCAAACAAAACCTATAAACATCCATATAGTTGTATAAGCATCTCTTTTTGTTAAAAAAAATATGAAATATGCATCATGCATCATGCAACATGCAACTAGGCCCAAAGGATGAACCGTGTATCTAAAACCTTCACAAGTCAACCCTAATTAGAGCACAATCCCCAAACCTAATTCCTTATAGATGCACTCTCCTTTTATTGACTCATGAAATCATACCATAAGACCTACAAAATATAACCAAATCAACCTCGTTTAACCTAGAGTTATCCACATATAATGATGAAACCCTATTGTCTGAAACTTGTCACTCCAGACCTACTACCCGAAACTTCAAGTATGTAAGATCCTTGGTTACAAAACCTCCTCTTTAAATTCATACATGACTCCATTATAGACCACTACCTCTAATTCGAGTATTTCCCTCACTTGCTCATGAAATCACTAAATCCTAAATTGCACCACCTAAAACCGAAGCATCTCCTTTTCACCAATTCAAACATGTCCACCGAAACTAGCCTACATCAAGGATCATGATCATAACACCACCACACTTCACAACCATCAAATAACCTACACAATTAGGGTTACACGCATACCACAATCAAACCACTCATGTACATATTCGGTTTCACCTTGGATTCATGCATACGTGAAGTATAAATACAATAAACTGTATGTTTATTACTGCTTCTATATTAAATGAATGAAAGATAAGAAAATGAAAGGCTTAATAAATAGAAAGGAAATAGACTTATGTCAATGATTGATTGATAAAGGTAAAATGATTAAAAAGAGCAATGACAGATGCATGATTCATCACTAGGTGTACCACGAGGTTAAGGGGAGGATTAAAATGCTGGATCGGCTCACTAGTGGAACACCTAGTGATGACCATCCTGAGGAGGACTGGATTCTTTCTCGACAATCCCAAGAAGAGCCAAGACGACAAGGGTCTCTAACCCTAACATAATGGGGTAAACTGTGTGTACTAGTCATGAGGTTAAAAGAGCAAAGACTCTACAAACATAAATGAAACTAAAATGTTAATATATGATTGAGACCTTGATAAATAAAGGGCAATGAATGTGTATATGTATTAATGAGACTAAATGTGACTGTGAATATTATCATATGAATGACAACATTTGTTCTTATATGTTTATAGTATGATATTGTTTTTACTGAGTATTTGGCTCTTTTTTTTATGTATGAATGGCCCAAGTAATGCTTCATATGAGGATGAAGCTGAGGATAGAAATTGTGCAGGAAGAAAAGGCGGAGGCATAGATCACTACATAGATTTGAAACTATGATTTTAATAACACAAGGTTTGAGTATTTTTTAATAAATTATGATAATTTTTATTGTAGGCAAACTCAACTAGGGTAAGTGGTTAACCCAGTTCCCTTTTAACCTTCGAGGGACACGCTCAAATCATATCATTCAATACCTAAATGGTATGATCTGACTGCTAATTTGTCTCAGGATGGTATGCACTACTAAAACTTAAGCTAGTCCATGAAACCAACTGCAAGCCCTTCCAAAATCTTGATGTGAACCGAGCATCTCTATCAAATATAATCACTATCAACACATCATGTAGGCTAACTATGTCTCAAATACAAAGTTAGACTAACTTCTCAATGGTATTAGTATTCTTGACAAAATAAAATGAGCAGACCTGTTTGACCAGTCTACAACTACTCACTTTGAATTCTAACCACTGGGTGATCTAGGCAATCCAACCATAAAATTCATGATTACCTTTTCCCATCTCCTCTCGAGTATTAGCAAAGCCTACAAAGTGTCTTCCAATCGTTGGTGCTCTGCTTTGACCATCTAACAAGTAGAGCATTTGCTAACATAATCGACCACATCTAGCTTCAAGCCTTCCCACCAAAACCTTCCCTTTAGATCTTGATACATTTTAGTCCAAGGTGTACTACATATGAGGCATGGTGTGCTTTGCACAAGATGTCGCTTATAGTTTCTTCACCTTTCGGCACTACCACTTAATGGTCATACATCAATATTCCATCCCTTGCCACCTAGAGATGGCCTAGATTCTGTCAACTCTACTGCCTTTGTTCAGTCTCTTGTAGCTCCATGATCTTTTTAAAATTGACTAGTTTTGTTTTGGGTACTATCTGCTAATCCTTCACCTGTTTTCAACTCTACCGCATTTGGTCAGGTCCCTTGTAGCTCCTTGATCTTTTTAAAATTGACTGGTTTTGTTGTGGTTATTGTTTGCTACACCTTTTCCCCCACCTTTAAGTTCATCATCCTCCTGAGTCAAGTTTTGGGTTGCTGTAATTAGATTCGCTATGGGACGAGGCACAATTGCCAACTCTGATCGAAACTTGCAGCCTAGAGCATCAGCCACTACGTTTGTTTTCCTTTCCGAGTGCTACTACATCTACAAAGAAATTACACAAAATAATCTCACAAACTGACGTGGTTTAATCTAATCTGTTAGATCTACTTTATAATAAAAGTAACTTTACAATCTGACAAACCACATCAAGCCACATCAGTTTGTGATATTATTTTTGTATAATCCCTTTTGCGGCTAAACTATTTCCCTTTCCTGAATGGTTGTGACGTCCCCAGATTTGCTTGGGAACAGACGAATATATGAAGCGTTGGAACATGCAACACAAGGTTACATGTCCTCGTTCATAACAATTAAAGATGCAATGTTCCTAACATGCATTTAGCATTATACAATATTCGCAGCAAATAATTTTTTTCTTTAGCAATATTATGCACCAAACTGAAAATATCTGAAATACTTAAAACATACTTCATACAAAAGGACATACTAAACAACTAAGATCATAACGCTAGTCCAAAATGGCTATGATCAGAAGAGTACTGGAGATGCAACTACATAGTACAAGCAGCAATTTAAGTTAACTACTATATTAACATTGACGCCGCACCGTCGCTCAATCAATCGTGTCCAATTGGTCGAATCTCGGTTCTCCTTCGGGTCTTGTAACAAGATCTACCATTCGGGAGAAATGGTAATTGAGACTACCACAGTGAGATTTGTAATGAAAACCTCAACACAAGTTAATGATGCATACATGGCAGTAAAAGCATAAATGCATAATCAAAGTCATAAGTAATCATAGCATAACTTTACATACAATATAACATAACTGACATAACTTAAACTGAAGTGTGAACTGAACTTCACTTGCATAAACTAAACTGGACTTAAGCTGAGACTTGACTTGACTTGACTTGACATGAAATTGATCTTAGATTTGACTTAACATGAACTTGATCTGAGACTTGACTTAACATGAACTTGAAGATTTGACTTAGCATGAACTTAATCTAAAACTTGACTTAGCATGCTGACTATAGTACTGCAGATTTTACTCCTTCACCATTGTACTCGGCAGCACATAACCTTGACTGCAGTACCAAGCAGCGCATATCATCTTTGATCGTAGTATAATTTAACTGATATATCCTTCTGTAGTACGGCAGATTATACTCTTTTACCATAGTACTTGGCAGTGCATAAGTCTTGACCGCAATACCAAGCAGCGCATATCATCCTTGACCATAGTACAACTTAACTGATAGCATGAACTTAACTTGATCATAACATGACTTTAAACATGACATGAATGTGAATTACATGAATAACTTGACATGAGTGTTCTTGAAATACACAAACTGTATTCAAGACGAAACATGACTGGAATACGAAAGGACAGAAGCCTTGATGTAACAAAACATGACTTGAACGTAACTCAAAAGATATGACTTACTTGAGATAGAAACATTTCATAACATGACATAACATGTAACAGACAACATTTCATAACATGACATAACATATAACAAACAACATACTTAACATGACATACTTGCAACAATAACTGTTACATGACATGACATGACATACATATAACAGATGGCATACTTAACATGACTTACTTGCAATGTATAGTAATGCGTGACAGAATAACTTGCATAATAGATGAACAATTCATGATAGAATAAATTATGTGCAACAGATGAATATGTAATTACTTGGCCTGACACATATGATAACATACATACATACACTGTAGTTACTTTACTTATCACATACACATTAAACTAATTGTAAGTAAAAAGCTAACTTACCTCGGTCTTCGCATTTCTAAGCAAAAACTCAAGCGTGAAAACGAGGAACTGAAAGTAATGATTTCTAAAAGTTAGAACTTAATCACTAACAATTAGAAATATGGAAAAATATTAAATTAGAGTAAAATTACCATTTTACCCTCTACATGTGGAAAAATGATCATTTTACCCCTAACTTAAGGATTTTGCATCATAACTCCAAAAATCACCAAACTTTACATACCTCATGTAAATCTTGTCCTAAACTCAAATATCAAATTAGAAAAATTTAAAACTAAACACAACCATGAAAACTCTATAGGGGCAGAAACATGCATAGGCTTTTTCCCTTGATTTTTGTTGTAATTTCTCCCAATTTCAAAACTCATGATCAAACCAACTTTTTGCAACAAAGATCTTCCTATCCTAAGTTTAAAAACATACTTAAACATCCATTAAAATAAATGGTAATCATCACCACCAAACTTTGTAGTAAAAAGGTCCAAAGTTTTTAACAAAAAACAAACCATTGAATCACAAATTTTGACCTTATTCCAAACATCTCCAAGAATTCGAAAAAATTCAAATCTTACAACTAACATATTCATAACATCATCCTAAGATCAATCATGTTTTAAATCACCAAACAAAAGTCACCAAAACTCACAAAACAACACTTAGAGTTTTCGGTTCTACTCATAGTCCAAAAATAGAAATTGTTCCTTAACTAGCTTTGGTCTATCTCTTAGTCCATGGATTAAAATGATGAGATCTTCAAACTAAAATATCACAAGGTTTAAAAATGTGTCCTAAATAAGATCCAACCATCAAACTTAAAATCACATGGCTAAAAATCAATAAAATATGGATCTAACCCAAAAACATCAAATCTTAGGTCTAACCGAAATCCTCTTGCATAAACAAAATCATATCTTTGAAACTAATACTAAATATTTTCAAACCAACATCCTAACATGAATGTAAGAGGCTTAGGATCATATCAAAGCCATTGAAGTAAGATTAAACCACGAAATATTCAAACTTTCTTAAAACAGAAACTGTTTTTCCACTTCCAGTTTCTAAGTTTCTATATCTAAGACAATCTTTCATCAAAAACTCTAGTCATACTACAAATCCTCAATTAACATTCATAAACACATGTTAACAATACTCCATAAAATGTTCGGACCAAGATATGTCCATTAGCGTCGTCAAAAACTCCAAAATATAACACACTCTTCAGTTTAACGCCCAGAATGACCTTTCCATGGTTAAAACAACTTTTAACCAACCAAATGACTACTAAATGAAACAAATAATATATCTACGGAAACTAGACTTAAAGACGAACAATTTTGATCAAGGAGTCATTGAGACAAAATACTTACAAAGGGTCTAAAAGTACCATGTAAAATGGCTCAAAAAACTTCCTGAGAGAGCTACTAAGTGCTTCTCTCTGAGAACGGGGTTGAGAAGTGATGAAATGAAGAAAGGGTGCCCTGCCCGCCTCTAGACTTCTGGAGGGTAAAGAATAGGCTTGAATGACGTTTGAGGGATGGTGCTTAGGTCACAAAAAGACAAAAATAGTGGAGGGGGAGTGGGCTGTTGCTGCCTTCTAGAAGGAGTGTGATGAGGTATCTTTCTCCCCTCACATCATGCACGACTTTGGGGTGTCATGAGTAGTGGATGATCAGCCATGGGTGAGTGGAAACTTCCTCAAGAAGTTTTGGCAAGGTGGACAAAATTCGTGGGCTTTAATGGGCCTTAAACAAGTGGGCTTCTTTTGGGGTTTAAAGAGGGTTTGGTTGGGGTTTGAGATGCTATCAGGCCCAAATCCAATTTTTCTTGGCCCAATCAAATTTCCAAGGTTTAAAAGATTGGATAATGATATCGTAATATGAATTTGAGGAATTAATAGCATGTGGAAGTAATTTAACCAAGTGATTAAATACAATACTAGAAATTGGATCAAATAGAGTTTGGAGGTCAACTTTAGGGTTTGGGGAAACCGTTTAGGATTTCAGTTTTCAACCAAACTTTTGGAGTTTCAATTGGATTCCAACCATTTAGGGTTTCACTAGGGTTGAAACCCTCTTTGGTCTGGTACAAAATGGTTGATCAGATGAAAAAGAATAGGGTTTCGCTTAGGTGGCATGATCTCACACTTTGATTCCCTCATAATCCAACTCATGGTTCCTCTTTGTGTCAAGTGTCCAATACTATTCACCAAGTGTTGCTAAGATCCTATCAGGTGTCCAAATAAAACTTCTCTAACCTAATTTGGACATTTCACACTATGATTTTAAAAACACTGCACTAGATGCTACTATAAGGGTTACTATTCAATCTGGGAAAGTGAAATATAAATTTTGCATTATAAAATCTTAAATATTCACACAAACCTAACTATGTAATTCGTTTATTGAAATTCAATCCCCAAGTGCCTTGAAATAAGCAAAATGTGTTTTCGAACAAGTGTTTCGTCCGAAAACTAAAATTGATATTAATGCCCCATAAAATCCTAAATAATCAACTGAGTCTAATGGCTCAGACCATATCTCAATATGATACTTCTAACTACATCAAATAAATAAAATTGCACTTCTGGCACCATAGTGAGTCATAACTCTTGTTATGCTGACAAACTAAAACCCGCATGATTGGTCGAATCGTGAAAATTTACGTTATTTTCACGAGATTCCTAAAGCCTATAGAAATTCTACTACTAAATTTCTAGCAGGCTGTTACAATGGTACTCTATTTCACTCTAGTAGTCCCCAATCTGCTTTACCTATATTCTTTGTCTCATATTTAGATCCTTTTGGTTGAATAGATATTGGGGGCTCCAATAGTCGACATAGATATCGCACGTATCTCCATACAAGCAGTGCCTCTATATGTTCAACATGGTAATTCATGACCATGGGCGGCATAACTCATTTCGTGGTCCTTCAGCTAACGAGATGGATAGGCATTGCCTACCCATCCTACATAAATACACACCCAGGCCCAATTTTGGATGGATAATTGTAGACAATATATTCCTTGCGAGGTTTTGGTAAGCCAAATCAATGTTGTAGTTAGTCTTTGTTTTAGGTCCTAGAAGCTCTTCTTACACTCCTTCAATAAAAGTCTACATGTAATTCCTTTTAGTCAACGCCATGAGTGTCCCGAATAGTTTGGGTTTCCACTAACCTCCTATAGCTCCTGGACGCATGATGGTTGAAGAGCAAATCCATTCCTAAGATGATATTGAATCTAATCAACTTGGAAACAATGAGGTCTGCCGGCAACGTCTCCCCGCCAAACTCAAAGACCTCTCCAAACTCTTCTAGAATACTGGCAGCAACTCACAGTGATAACGGCTCGCTTGCAAACATCATAACCGAGCAAAGGTAGCAAAAATAAATGATTGAGACGCGCCCAAAACAAATAATGTTTGGCAGAACAATTTAAACAATTTAGTGAAACTTGTTATGATATCAGCCTCCTCTGACTTTTTACATATACATTTTCCAGGGTTAGTGCACTCTCTAGTTTGGGTGGGAGGTTGCTTTCCTGGCCTATTCGTTGCCCCACTTGAAGACCCCCAGCTTGTGTTGCCCTAGGCCAATCCTTGGCAAAGTGGCCCTACTGGCCACATATGTAATAAGTACTTGTCCCAATGTGGCATTCACCATAGTGATTCCGTCCACACTAGCTATAGATGAGTTCCGTCTCTAGGACCTAGAGGGCATACTAGAACTGGCCCTTGCTGCTTTCGGCTATCAACTGGCCAATTTCTTAGTGGGACTCCCATTGTTAAGGATTTGAGAGAGGGACCCATCTCCTTTGGTTCATGGCTAGAGTGAAGGCATTCCTAACCTTTCGTTCAGACCACCTCCATAACCTCTAGAAACTCTCTATCTGCAAGCAGGCCACCCTATCTCAGATATGGAGTGTTGTCACCGAGATTTCTCCAAGAGAAATGTTTTGTCTTACAAAAAAAATTTCACAAAAATAAACTCACAAATTAAAATAGTTTGATGCAATACGTCAAAATATAAAATTATTTTTATTGTAAAACATATCTAATATATCACATAAAACCATGTCAGTTTGTAATTTTTTTTTTATAAAATCTCTTTATGAATATAGCACTTCTCTTTTTCCATACGACAAGTATGCCGTTAGAGATTTTAAGGGAAGCTGAGCGAAATAACCTGATTGCAAAATTTTAAAAATCTAAAAGACAAATTCCATGTTGAAAACTCAAAGGACTTTTCAGAATTGGGTGAAAACTCAAAGATTGATTTTGCATTTAACCCTTAAAAGTAATTAATCGCTTCATTTTCCGCGACAACAAAAGCGCAAAATTCAATTACCTTTCACAAAACTCAAGCACTCATTTCAAAATGATTTCTCTGTGATTTCCAAAAGAAAAGAATTGTTCAGCTGTTAGTCAACCATATTTTTGTTGCCCAAACTCTTCGTCCTCCCATTAACCATTAATTAATATCTTGTTGAATATCTTGCTTAGCTATTCACTTTTCGTAATTGAAGATATTCACTTCTTAGGATCCTGCTCAAGTCTATTAGAATTTTGGGTGGCCTTCATCTTTTGCAGAATATCAAGTCCACTTCATTCCAGGCTGATCTTTGTCGCTTCAATATCAAGTCCAAAGGGATAAAAGAAAATAAAACTGGAGACAAAACTGGAAACAGCATCAAATTATAGAAGAGGTTTGGAAAGACACGTCAAAATAATACTGAAGTTACCGGATAGTACTATAAATGTCAACAAGTGATAAATTGAGCAGACTGCAGCTTGGAGCAATGCACAGCACATTCTCAAACAACGGAGAATAAAATAATACGGTTCCAAATGCAAAGTCAATGTTATGATCCTGAGAGTCAAAAGTTTAACCAAATTAGTATCCAACAGTTCTAAAACTTTTTTTTTTTTTTGAAATAATAACTCATTTCCATTCAATCAACCCAATGGGATACAAGGAGGAAGATCCTCCAAAGTTACAATATGATCATGATTGGATAGAGCATCTTTTGCTAACAAGTGAGCTATAGAGTTGCCATTTCTCCTTACATGAGAAACCTCCCACTTAGCAAAATTTCCTAAGAGCTGTTTAGCTTCACTAATAAACATGCTTGTACTGTTAGAGCCTTCCTTGCCACTTCTAAGCTGGTTGATAACTTGGACGGAGTCTCCTTCAATGATCACTTGTGTAAGGCCAAGCTCCACGCCAAATTGTGCAGTTTTAAGTGCACCAAATGCCTCAGCTAACAAAGGGTCAGGGAATAGAGGCTTCTTAGTCCTCAAAGTTGCAATTATTGAGCCTGAGCTGTTCCTCACAGCCACTCCCACTCCAACAATTCCTCTAGCCTTATCCACTGCACTGTCCCAATTCATCTTGACCCAATTTGTTTGTGGAGCCTGCCAAACCTCTGCTGAGTTACATACCATACCAGCTCTACATCTCTCCTCAACCAGCTCATCCAAAATGAATCTAGCCTCTTGCACAATTACCTTCGGGTGAGCAAAAGCACCTTTAAAGATTAAAGTGTTCCTTCTCCACCATATTTTACTTGCCACCACAACAAACTCCTGGATGATCTTGCTTTCCATGGTTTGAAATAAGGCTTCGAGGAGTTGTTTCATAGACATGTATGGAAAATGGCATTTTTGTAACCTCTTTGAACATTGACTCCACACATCCTTGGCTGATTCACACCCCCATATAGCATGAAAAGAGTCTTCTTCCTCCACATTGCATATAGGGCAGAGAGTGTGTTTAACTACCTTCTTTTTGAAGAGATTAGACTGGGTTGGAAGTGCTTCTTGACATGCTCTCCAAAGGAAAACTTTAACACTAGGCTGCACTTTCAACTTCCATAGCCGCTGCCAAAAGTCTTTGTGAGATGAGCTACTGGATGCTTGACTAGAGACAGAGAGGCTTCTATCAATTTCTTTGTGGTATGCACTCCTAACTGAGAATTCGCCATCTTTTGTACCTTGCCAAACAAGTCTATCTCTACTGTTGAAGCAGCTTATGGGGGTTTTGATTATGGACTCAGCTTCTCTATGATTGAATATCTGTTGCACCAGTGCCAAATTCCATTGCTTTGTGATAGGGTCTATTAGAGAGGAGACTGTTGCATTGTTTTCCAGCACACTAACAGTACTCTGGGCCTTGCTAGGATTTGAGGAGGCTATCCATTTGTCTTTCCATACCTTGACTTGATAACCATTACCTATCCTCCAAAAGGAACCTGCCTTTACTAATGGCCTAGCTGCTAAGAAACTCCTCCAGATAAAAGAAGGTTTGGATCCTAATCTTGCCTCTTGAAAAGTTGAGCTTGGATAATATTTTGCTTTTAAGACCTGAGCAGCAAGGGACTCAGGTTGTTGGATCAACCTCCAACATTGTTTGGCCAGCAATGCTGTGTTAAAAGCTTCGAAGTCCCTCAAACCCGTACCCCCATCAGCTTTTGCCTTTCCCATATTTTTCCATGAGATCCAATGTATCTTGTGTTCCCTACCTTGCTGTCCCGACCAGAAGTTGTTGATGATCCTGTTGATTCCTTGGAGCAGTGAGTTGAGGAGCTTAAAAACCGACTTTGTGTAGGTTGGAAGTGCTTGGATGACAGCTTTGATAAATATCTCCTTACCTGCTTGGGATAGCATTTTAACTCTATGATTGCTGACTTTGGCTCTAATGTTATCCAATATCCCTTTAAAAGTCTTGGCTTTATTCTTTCCCACTACTGAAGGTAATCCCAGGTATTTTTCATATGGCATGCCATTCCTTACCCCAACAATAGAAAGGATGAACTGCTGTGTTGCCCTTCTTGTATTCTTGCTGAAAATAATAGAGGTTTTCTCCAAATTAAGCCTTTGTCCCGATGCTGATTCATAGACTCTTAGTAACCCAAAAAGTCTGCCCCACTCAATGGCATTAGCTTTGCAAAATAGAAGGCAATCGTCAGCAAAAAATAGATGAGAAATTCTAAGTCTATCTTTAGCAATAGGAACTCCATGAATCAGTCCCACTCCTTCAGCTTTACTGATCAGACTACTAAGTGCCTCAGCACACATGATAAAAATATAGGGGGAGAGGGGATCTCCTTGCCTAATCCCTCTAGATGGATGGAAGGACTCTTGAGGGGATCCATTAACCAAAATGGAGTAGGAAACTGACTCTATGCATCTCATCACCAATTCTATCCATTGATTGCAAAAACCCATCTTGGTGAACACAGCTCTGATGAAACTCCATTCTAGCCTATCATAGGCTTTGCTCATATCTAGTTTCAAAGCAATGTAACCCTCCTTCCCTGTCATTTTAGCCTTCATAGTATGCAGAGCTTCGAATGCCACTATCACATTATCAGAGATGAGTCTATTGGGAATAAAAGCAGACTGAGAATTAGAGATGATAAGAGGCAGTACATTCTTAAGTCTATTGGCCACTACTTTAGAGATGAGCTTGTACATGACATTGCATAGAGATATGGGTCTGAATTCTGTGACTTTAGTGGGGTTCTTTTTCTTGGGAATTAAGGCAATGAAGGTATCATTAATAGCAGTGAGATTACTATCTGAATTCAGTACCTGTAAAATGGATTCACTGACTTGATTACCAATGAGGGACCAATGCTTCTGGTAATAAGCTGCTGGGAATCCATCTGGGCCAGGAGAGCTGAGGCCCTCCATTTGAAACAAAGCCTCTTCAATCTCTTGTTGTGTGTATGGCCTTGTGAGAGTAGCATTTTGTGCCTCTGTTACTCGAGTTTCCATAGAGTTCAAACATACTGAGATGTTTTCTGGAGAGGAAGAGTTGAAGAGATCTTTGAAATATTTTTGAAAGAGTGAATTAATACCCTCTTTGGATTGCACCTCCTGCCCATCTTCATCAATCAGCATCTTGATCATATTATTTTTCCTTCTGAGAGATGCACATTGGTGGAAAAATTTAGTGTTTCTATCACCTTCTCTTAGCCATCTTGGCTTTGCTCTCTGCTGCCATCTCATATTATCTTCCTCTAGAAGTCTGTTTATAGCCATTTGAGTCTGCTTGACTTGTTCAGTCAGGTGTCCTTCGTTTTCTTTTTGCAAATCATTCAAAAGAGCCAGTTGTTCAATCATCTTGTTTGGGATTGCCTCCTGCTACTTTGTTCCATTGCATGAGTTTTTGTTTGCATATGTTGAGGCCCTCAGTAATAACCTGCAAGTTGTTTTCAGGTTCCCTTGTGCTAAGCCATGCCTCCTCCACCAATTCGAGATAATCCTCCCTTTGGAACCAGCTAGCTTCCCACCTAAAAATTTTGTTCCTCCTGGCACCATGAGTTTGGCTCACCTCCCAAGTTACTAGCAAAGGGCAGTGGTCTGAACTCAAAGCAGGAAGTGTGTAAACCCTCGAATTAGGGAAGGACTCATTCCAAAAAGAGTTACAAAATGCTCTATCAAGCCTTTCTTTGGTAAAGGCTCCCCCTTGCCTCCCATTAGTCCAAGTGAATTTGTTACCTATGAATCCCATATCACATAGTTCACAGGCCTCCACTGCAGTTCTAAAAGCCTCAATCTGAGCACCAGATCTCATAGCCCCTCCCCATTTCTCTCCAACACTGAGTATTTCATTAAAGTCTCCAACACATATCCACCCTTTTGGCCTCTCTGGTTTAATAGCTTGGATTAAATGCCAACTGTCCTTCCTCTTAGTAGTGATGGGGTGTCCATAGAACCCAGTCAACAGCCATTCCTTCCTCTTTTCATTCCCCTTAATCATTAGAGAAATATGATGTTTAGTAAAAGTGTGCACTGCTGCCTCAATGTCCTCTTTCCAAAGGAAAGCAATTCCCCCACTCCTTCCTTTGCAGTCAATAACAAAGCTGTTTTCAAAACCCAACCTAGTTTTGAGAGCTTCAATCTTTTCTCTTCTACTCTTTGTTTCCATCAAGAAAACAAATGATGGGATCTTTTTAACCACCATTTGGTGCAAATCATGAACTGTATGGGGGTTCCCAAGCCCCCGACAGTTCCAACTAAGGCAACTCATTGGATTTGGTGGGGCTGTTCATCAGCCTCCACCATATCAGATTGTGTGAGATTTGATCTATCATCTCCCTCAGTTTTGATTTTTTTGCTGGATATAAGCCTGTCATTGGCCAATGTATGGTTTCTTCCTCTCTTGTTACTAGTAGGTATGTTGGATCTACCTCCCAATCCCAAGGAGGAATTCTCATGACAGATATCTCGGGCCCTTCTTTTCCAACTGGTAGTTTTCTTGGCTTGTTCAAGAACTTTAACCTGGTTTGAGATAAACTGGTCAAAGGAATGAATCTGGTTCATTAGATCATTCGACTTCTCAGGCTCTTTTGGATTTCTGTTTTTCAAGCTAGGGTCAAAACTGTCATCTATGATAACAGTGTTTTTGTTACTATAAGTTGACTCCACCACTCCAACCATGTCGCATGTCTTCTCAACAGGAATAGCAGGAGCAGTTGCTGTCTCATTCATGCTTTCCATGCCTACTCCTTCTAACTTTGGTTTTGACTTTATCACCTCCCCTAGCTCCTGACCTTTTCCCATGCCAACAACTTTTGCTTTGGGAAAGTCAGTTTCTTTTCCAATCCTCTGACACCCCTCCCTGAAATCTGCTGTGCCAGCAGAAGTGTCTTCTTTGTCTTCTTCTGTCTTCCTCCATGGACGAGGTTCAGTCTGAGCCTCCTGGTAATGATCTTCACCATATCTTTTCTACTGCAGTTCACTCTCCTTTACATTAGGAGCTCTTAGCCAAGATCCATATTGGTCCTGCCCCTCTCCACTCCTGCCACTGGAGCACAAAGAAAATGAGTGTTTGATGATCCCACACTTAAAACAAATTGAAGGCAACCTCTCATATTTAAAATACACCCAAGATTTCTTCCCCTCTATTGTGATGAACATTCCTCTCAGCAAAGCTTTTGTGATATCGAGCTCCACTCTTATTCTAAGAAACTTTCCCCAGCCAATGCCTCTGTCATCTACATGAACTTTAATAAACTTTCCCAAGCTACTTCCAATCTAATAACCCACTTCCTGGTTCATACAATCAAAAGGTAGATTGTAAACTTGAATCCAAAATTCCTCTGTAGTGAACTGCACTTCATTAATAGATTTTGAGCCACTAAACGCTTGAAAACACAGTAGACATCTGTCGAAGAACCATGGTCTACCATTGATCACCCTCTCCAAGTCCTTTTTGTTGTGGAACTCAATGATGAATTTATTAGAACCAACTTCTGAGAATTGTAGCCAACTCTCACATTTCCAGACTTTTGACATAGTGCTCTTGAATGCTTCCATGTTGATCGTTTTTTCTGCCACAATCATTACAAGCTAACAAAGGTGTTTTGGTTTCACAGAAGTCCCTGATGTTGTCTGTTGAAGAGCTAGACCCTCCTTCTCCTTCTCTGTTAGACTTAGTTTCTCCCATTGTTTCGATAACTCCTCTTCCATGATCACCTTTCTCTCAGACCAGCACAGGCTAACCCGAAAGACTCACTCTACACTAGAGAGAAAACTCACTTGCAAGCAAGCAAGACCGAAGAAAACAGTCCTAAAACTTTTGGATCAGTGATTGGATCTTTAACAATTGATATCAAAGCAAAGACTACCTCACGGGTTCAAGTCACGGAGGGAACGACCTATAGGCTGGTTTAAAATGTCTTGATAATTTGTATGGGCATAATGTTAAGTCATTGAGTACTAATAGATGAGTGAAGCCGCCAAAAAGGAAAGGGCTACCACCGGGTCAGTGTCGATAGAGTGGGCCGCTATGAACATCGGATTTGAAAGCGTGGTGAAATGTTATGATCCAAAGGGTTAAAAATTTAACCAAATTAGTATCCAACAGTCCTAAATCTTTTAGATCAATGGTTGAGTATTTAACAACCAATTCTGGAGAACATACCATGGAGCCTAATCAAAAGACTCATATCCAAAACATTAATGGAAAAGCAAAATTATGCATAAAAAATGAATCTAACATATTTGTTTAGATGCCATCACACCGAAACGCGAAATCAGACGAGTGTAACTATAAAAAGAGCCGACACGCTTAAAACTATAAACAAAGTGTATAATACACTAGAAGAGAGGCACACTTGAACGCATGACATGCAAGTAATATTATTATTATTATTTTTTTACTGACACGGGATACTGAATATATCATTAAATAAACAAGGAGCCAGAACTGGAATCCTGACCTAATGGGATCTTTTCAGTTCTTTGTTTTTTTTTCTTCTTGTTACTTTCATGATCCCCAGCACTCAAGGACATATAATCTCGTAAAGGGTGATACTTGACTGCTAACAACTCCTCTTTTGCGATGTTGAGCCTTTGCTTTTCATCTTTCTGCCCCATCAAACATGCAAAAAACATCTCATTTACTGAAATAAAATAAATTTAACATGATAGTACCTAGTAAGTAATTAGCAAACTTACAAGGGCTTTCTCAAATCCCAAAATCTGTTGCTTGCAAAGCTTAAGTTCCATCTCGAGTGCATGGATCCGAGATTCAACAGGCACAACACATTGCTCAACTATTTGCTTTTGCCTACCTCGGATAACCTCAGGCTGCCATACTTTCAAAGCCACTGAAGCTTCTCTGCATTCACACCACAAGAGGAAACTATTATCCATTAAGAATTTCCAAGAATCAAACACATGCCAACCTTCTATTGGACTGTGCTTGATTGAAATAAACTATTTTTCAATATTTTTGCAAGAAATAATTACAGATATATGTTGCAACTATTTTCAATGTTTGGTTTTGTACCAAAAATCTCCAGTCACTACTTCACTAAAACAGACGCAAAACAGAAAACCAACCTAAATTCAGCCAAAAACCACTCATACCATAGCCAACAACGCTTGATTGAAAATTCCCAACACACACCTTCTGACAACCTTCCAAAAGAGCTTCACAGTACCGCCACAGAATCCACTCAAACACCTGCTGACAACATACCAAAACGGCCACAAGCTCAACATTACTGCCACAGCAACCACCCAACCCACCATCAACTGCCTGCACACCACAATCTAGAACATCTAAAACCCACTGCGGTCTTCAAGCAAAGCTATGTGATACCCCATGGGTCCCACATTACTTTGGAGGGAGAAGTTTATATTCTTTATAATGATTCCAGTAGGGTTCTAATTGTACCATTAATTAGTCTTTTTGGAATATGGGCCCAGATGTGACTTGGGCCTCCCTTAAAACATTACAAACGGTGTAGTGTGCAACACCCAGGCCCTAAATTTATTAGGGTTTAGCCTAAGAATTGGGTTTTTGGGCTCATGGCCTGTAATTGCTCAAGGCCTTACCATATATTAATTTTTAATTTTTATTTTACTGGACAGTATTTTATATTATTTTAAACCCATTAGAATTTTGAAGCCTTCAATATATGAAATTAGTAATATTTTTTAAAAAAAATATGTTTTACTTTCCTAAAATTTTCACAACTTCCGATTTTGAAATGTTATAATCTTTACGGATTTCCTGCAAGATTTATTTAAGTCATTAATCATCCGAATCAGGATTCAACCGGTCATTGTTCTGCCATATCATTACTCCTTCACAAATCTCCATCAGTTACACAAAGATTCAGCCATATAGGTATCGGTTACACGGTTCTCCCCCTTCTTCAGAAAATCTCACACGTCACCACCCACAATTACACACGCCAGCTCCTTCCTTCTCCCTCAGACTAGTTTCACATCCTCTCTAATTATTTCTGTTCTCTCACTCTCCTTCCTGCTCCCCTTGCCTCGGTTTCCTGCTTCATGGACTCAAACCCAAACTGCTCAACCACCAGCAAGCCTTGTTCCCCTCAGCCACCACATTGGCAGTCACGAAGGCAAACCAGATCACCAACAGAACCACGCAAACCCCTCTGTTTCCTACTCATCTATCAATTTCCCTCCATTTTGGTGCTGCCAATGTCAATTTCACCTACACCAAGACCCAGCCTGCAAGTCAACCATGCCAGACATTAAACCAAACTCAAGGCATGCAGCACCACCAACAGATCCAAAACTACTAGGTAAGCTTCTTCCCACAGCCTCCTCCTTCCTCATCTTCTCACTCAGTCTCGCTCTCTCCACTGTAGCTCAAGCTTTTCTCTCCTCTGCTCCCTCTCAAGCCCAGCCTCTCTCTTGATAACATAGTGCAGTTCCTCTCCTCTCTTCCACAACCAGGTGCTATGATGCCACGCACTGGAAACTCAGCCCTCCTCCATTGACAGAATTTGCCAAAGGTGAGACATCCTCCCTCCTTTCTCTCTCCTCTATTTCTCTCTCACTAGCCCAACCACTCTCTGTTTCAGTAATCTCTCTCTCTATTGCAGTCCGATGCTGCCAAAGCAGCCCATTTCATTCATCTTGTACAAAATTGCCACCCAGCAACACCCTCGCGCCTGAAGTCACCACTGCTGCACCCTTGGCCTTTTGGGATTTCACTTCCTTGATGAAAAGGAGACTGCCAGGGTTCTTTCAGATGAGGAGAAGGCAAGGAAGACTGTAGTTGCGGCTGATTTGGAAAAACGAGACCTCTTGGCAACAAAAGTCTCGGGCCCTTTGGTTGAAGGGGACAAGTGTACCAGATTTTTTAATAGAGTGGCTAATTCTCATAGAAGATTTAATGCCATAGAGGTGATGCATTTGGAAGGAAATGTTCTTTTGAACAGATCTGAAATTAAGGAACTTATTGTACAGTTTTTTATAAACTTCTTACGGAGCAATACCCTTGGAAAGCTAAGGTTGATGGGCTGGCTTTTGACACGATTGACCAGTCGAGTGCTGATTGTTGGAAAGGATGTTTGAAGAGGAAGAGGTCCATAATGTGTTAAGAGGAATGAACAGCAATAAAGCGCTGGGACCAGATGGATTTTCAATGACTTTTTTTCAGGTTTGTTGGGACATTATTAAGGAGGATGTTATGAAGGTTTTTGTTGAATTTCACTCGTATATGAAATTTGAGAAAAGCCTTAATGCAACCATCTCTCGCATTTTCCTCACAAATCTGCTCATCCCCTCCCTTTCCAACCTTCATGAGTCACAATAATACCCTTACTGGCACCATACTCAACCAATTTCACAAAACTTCTAAACGAATTGTGACATCGTTGGACCAAGAAGACTCTTTTACCTCCATTTTGGTCTGATATAATCCCATATTGTCAGTAGACCACAAACAATCCTCCACCACCATCGCCATCCAGTTTACCACCCCTCTACCTTAGTAGAGGGACTTCATTGACTTCCTGTTTTTCTCAGAAATACAGAAAAGATTACCACCTTTCCTGAGAAAAACAAACTGCTTCGCTTCGACCCAAAGCCTTCGTTCCATATCAAAACTTACTGAGAAAAAGCTCCAATCACCGAAAGAAAAAAAAAAAAAAAAAAAAAAGGGATAAAAAGGAGGAATAAACTGAAAAACTGGAAAAGATTATTCCCGGCAAGAAGCGTTGGGAATGGGAAGACAGAGTCATGAGAGAAGACAAAGAGTCATGACCAGCTTCCACTAATCCAAGAGAAGCCCAACTTGCTTCTTAATCATCCAATAAACTTCAATGGGCTTAAAATATATTCTTGGGCATATCAACAGTACCAATGAAACCAAAATTGGTCTTCTATAAAATATGTGCCCGTGGGCCCAATAACATATCCAATCCAAGTCTAGGCCAACCTATTCATGAATTTATCCTTTTTTTTATATATAAGTAAAGAATTTATCCTATGGGTTAGTTTTACATCTTCATAAAATTATTCCTCCACAATCCAAAGTTCCAATTCTCAACACCCAATATTATATAAACCTCAAGCAATTCGCACAGGCTCAAAGGCCGAATTTTAGATCTAATTCTAATTTACTTTGTAAAAAATTGAAATCCTAATTGAAAGGTAACCTTGGTTTTCCCTAAAATAAAAACCTCAAAAGTTCAGGGTGTAGGGTGTTATGAGTGTAGGTGGTGTACAAGATATCACATTTCTTAGGAAATGATTCCAATGGAGCTCCAATTGTACCATTGACTAGTCCATTTGGTGTAACAACCCAACCCAATGCTATTAGTAATTTGATAAGAATAATTTCATTGGGCCTAAATTATATTTAATGGGCCATATCGAATAAGCCCATGAGATATTATTTATTAAAGTCGGGGCAGAAATTTTAATCAGGCCCATAGGCCCAAAAAAATATTTAATAAGACCCATTAAGGTTTGGTGGATGTTTTTGGATGGTATTAATGGGCCAATATTTTTGGAAACCCCAATTGAGATTTATTGGATAATTTTGAATTGGTTACGGGCCCAAAAAGTATTATGGTGGATTTGGAATTTTATTGGGTTCAATAATTGAGTTAAAGCAAATTTAATATTTCTGGACCAAGTGGGCCCCACTTAAATTTTATAAGCCAAAAGTATTTATCAAACGAGTTGGACTCATTTTTGGAATTTAAGATCGGTCCACTAGGGTTGTTAAATGACTTAGCCCATGAAATTATAGGCAAGTTCTAGAATTTAGTGGGACCCATTAAGGGAATGTTTGGGGAATGAGATGAGATGAAAATTTTGTGAATAACAGTAAGATAGTTTGTGAGTAGTAGTGAGATAGTTTGAGTTAAGTATTTATTGAGTTTTGGGAAATGAGAGAAAGAATTGAATAAAAAATATTATAAAGTTAAAATATTGTTAAAATATCATTTTTAATATTATTTTTGTTTTGGGATTTGAAAAAGTTAGATTTTTTTTTTTTTTAAAGTTTGGGAAAGTTGTAATGATTAGTTTGAAAGTGTTTGTTTTTTAATGATGTTTGGGAAGGAAATAAGATGGGATGAGATGAGATGAGATGAGATGAGATGAGATGGAAACTGTTTCCAAACATCCCCTAAATGCATCAACCCATTTGCTAGAACCCAAATAAAGACCAACCCAAGGCCCGAAACTCACGGAAAAGCCCAAACCATGTACACCCAAACGCAAACCCGTGAGACCCAAGGTCTAGTTTATATATAAACTCCAAGCCATGCACGTCTCCATCTTCAAGCACACTAGGGTTCACACTTCACGACAACAATATATATATACATTACACACCTTCATGCACAGTCTGATCTCCTCTCATGCACATAGAAATCCCAATCCCTAGGGTTGTTGTCAACCCACCTCCTATCAAGCCCCACGTTGATGCCTACGGCAGTCCACACCCAGCACCCTCGCGGTCTACACACAATCACTGCCGCCAAGAAACAGCCCCTACCTTCATCCTTTATAAAAGTATTATGCATGTACGCCCTCCATTGGAAACCTCTTTTTATGTACTCAAGTCATGATAAATTTATAAATGCCAAAGTTATGCATCAAAATATTTATGAAAATCCAAGATCTTATGTGAAGATTTATGCATTAAAATATTTATGAAAATTCATGATTTTATGTGAGAGTTATGCATCAAAATACTTATGATAAGTCATATTTTATGTGAGAGTCATGTATTAAAATATTTATGAAAATCCATGATTTTATGTGAAGAGTTATGTATCAGAAGATTTATGAAAAATCATGATTTTATGTGAGGAGACATGTATCACGACATTTCATGAAAGGTTACGATTTCATTTGAAGTCTACGATATGATAAGGCACGATTTCACTTGAAATCTATGATATGATAAGACAAGATATGACAAAAAAGTATGCATGTATGATTATGATGAAGTATGAATGTTAAGAGGCGTAATGGTCTATGTCATGATATGAAGACAGTCCCATATGTTATGGGCATATTGCATTGTCAGGTTGTACATGTTGGTACTGCACCCAGTGTGTCTTTCTTATGTATGGATTCCACAACCCGCGGCAATGGCAGAATCAAAATCTACTTAAATTTGCTAACCCTAACTACAGGAGTCAATAGTGGGTATCGGCCTATGACAAGTGAAAGACAACTTAGGCCTCGTTTGTTTTCAGAAAACATATCATCTCACATCTCATCATTACAATTTTTCCAACTTTCAATACAAAATAAAATAAACAATTCAACTTTTTGAAATTCCAAAACAAAAATAATATTAAAAAATATATTCTAACAATACTTTATTTAACTTTTTAACTTTAATCTCAACTCTCATCTTATCTGTGAAAACAAACGAGCCCTTAATGCATTTCTTGCACAGATCATGTTCATGTTCATGTTATTTACATATGTAATTATGAGTATGCATGTTTTCAAAGAACCCTTATGTTTTTATTATGTTTACTGTATGATGTGTGCTTATTGAGTATTCGACTAATTTTTGTATATTTTTATGTTTTAATCTCCCCAGATGAGGGTCTTTATGAGGATGGAGTTGCAGGACAGGACTTGGCCCAAGGAAGCGAGGCAGAGGTCTAGATAATTTATGTCATGCTCAGTTTTATGATTTTCAATTTTAATAAATTATTTTATTAAGCACATGAGACTTTATTGATTTTAATAAGTGCTTCCGCAAACTCTCTTTTGAATTTCAGTATTTTAATAAAGAACGACTTTATTTATTATAGAGAATCTTTTCTACCTGGTGCATTCTTAAAAAGAAATATTTTTTAAAGTCAATGTCAGTAGCACATCGGTTCTCCGAGATTTCTAAAAAATTGCGTTCTTCTTAACCTTGGGGTTACATTTGGAGTATGGGTATAGATGTTGCTTGGGTCTCCCTTGGGACGTTACACGATCACCAACCTAAACAAGCAATGCTCACTCTGACTACCAATAAACACCAAAATCTCTACAAATCTTACACAAGGAAGTTTACACACTTGCACGGCTTAATGTAATACGTCAAATCTACTTCATAATAAAGGATCTCTGCAATCTAATGTATTACATTAAATCATATCATTGTGTAAACTTCCCTACGTAAGATTTCTGTGTAGACCAAGCATTTCTCAAAATTAATACATTCCACATCAAAACCAATCAAAGGAAAGGCTAATTGGTTGATAATTGTTGTGTTACCCTGTTAAACTCCTATTTCATCCAAACATTATTATTAAAAATCAAAATCCTCGAGCGGGGAGATTGATCTCTCAGCCTAGAAGGACCCTACTGGTCTTGAGATTAAGCTCCGAAAATGATTTGGGCCCACAGTAAGTTTGGAATCACCTATCTCTGCATTGAAGTATTTTGGCCTCATACATTATCTTAGGTATTACTTTTATTGGTAACTTTATTGCTTAGGTTCAAAAGAGTGATTATGGCCTGGATAAGGAAACTTGTTTGAACGTTAGAAGATTCCTGGTGATTCAAGGAAAGGAACCATAAGGGGGTTTGACAACGGTGCTAGGAGATAGGAAACGAATTAAGTTGTCTACTTGGAACAGGACTAGGATTTGTAGTTTGAAAATGAATAGGGTTCCCGCTTACAAAAGGATTAGGATTCATACATGAAGAAGACTACGGTCCCTACTTGGAAATGGACTAGGTTCATTCCAAAAAAGAACTAGGTAATCGTTCTTTATGACACTCTAGGGCTCATTTTTTTTATAGGTACTATTAGTTCATTCTTGAAAAGAACTAGGACTCCTTGAAAAAGAACTACAAATGCTTCTTTATGAAACCGACTTAAACCCCTCACTTCACCTCACACTTTTATCTTCTCTTCTTCTTTGCTCGATCACCATAGAGAATTTTTCCCACCATATACAGCCCCAAAATGATCTAACAAAATCACCATATTCAACCACCAACCGTCTCTCTCCAGGAAAAAGATAGAGAACTTAAAGCGCTTTCTCCCTAGGTTTTGGTCATATAAGTTGTAAGGTAAGAAACAGTAGTTATTTGGCTGATTTGATAGGTTTTCCTACTGCTTTTCATGGCACTTACGCATGTAATAGACATAGTAGGAGTTGCTGCAAAGAGCACGAGATTTGAAGGTCTGCCTACCCTAGTTTCAGCTACATATGGAATCATGGTCAGGGTTCTTGATCTTGATTCGCACTCGTTTTGGTGATGCTCACTTAGGTTGCCCTACGGTAGGAATCTTGTTAGGAATCTTAGCCAGGGCCCCTACCATGGCCGAATTGTTAGGAATCCTGTTGATAGTTGAAATTGGGGGAAACAAATGAATGTAGGAATGAATTGGGTGTCTAAAATACTCACCTTTAAGGTATTTAAATCATGAAAATGACAGGTGTATCTATTTGTTTTGAAAATTGGTTGGGAGCTACCTAATGTAAGAATGATTGATGACACTAATAGGGGCTCATATGCAATAATTAGTAACTGATTTGATTATGTATTCAAACTTCCTATGGCAAGTGAGGTAAAATGACAGACACAGTCCCATAACTTACTAAGAAAAGATATCCTTCAGGGTGAATTCACCAATCTAAAAAAAGGTAAAAAAAAAAAAAAAAACTGACATTGGATGACAAAGATGGGTTCCCCAATTACAAATGACCAATTGAAAGAAAAGGTTTCAATACTTCTGTCCTATATTCCTCGGTTTTTCCAAAAATCAAAGAGGCAAGCATAGGAAGGAATAACAAATAAATACTAATGATTACCTGACCTTTCGTAAATTTGATAATTCCGAAATAGTAGCCCTCATATTGTCGGTCTCCTCGACCAAGCGGGTCTCGAGCCCTCGAAGCTTTCTCGAATGTTCGGCAATCTGACTCTCCTTTCTCAGCACGGCCCTTTTATGAGCCGCAAACTTCCTCTCTCTGTCTCTCTCATACCTGCTTCTGTAAAGGGATTTAGACCTGTTCAACGAAAAAGAAGGAAAAGAGGAAGATGGAGGATCGCGGTGGTCCGACGGGAAATCGAAGAAGAGTAAGCGGGACCAGAGCCAGTCTTCGTCGGAGATTCTGCGGAGACGTCGACACGAGATGGAGATACAGCAGAGGTCCTTGTACGTAAAGCATCTGCTTCTGATTCCGAGTTCTAGTATTCGCCTCCACAGCTCGTCTGGTAAGATTGACATTTGCTGGAACACTGGCACGCGAACGAGAGAGAGAGAGAGAGAGAGAGAGAGAGAGGCAGAGCTGCCAGCGAGTCAACCACCACTTTTTTAAGAAAAATTATAGTCAGCAACGTTTTTATTGTTTATCTTTTTGTTTTCTTCTCAACAGTAGTCTGATATAAAATTAGAGAAATAATAGTTACAGTTGTAAGTGTATAATTACCGTGCAATCACTTTAAAAAAATGAATGAATATGAAACTCACATAAAAAAATTAATATTTTAATAATAAACTTAACTATTTTTCAAAACGACTATACGATATTTACAAACTATACAATTATATATAGCATTACTCATAAAATTAATGTGTAGAATAACTCTTTTTTAAAGCCCACATCATATTTTATTTTACATTTTAACGAAAACATGGTCGATGGGGGAGTAAAATGTATTTTGTAAAAACAACTATTATAGAAACTTATAAAAAGGTTGTATTTATATCTTTTTTGATAGTATATAACAGGTGGTCTTAACGACGTGTTTTGCACATAGGTCACGGGGCTTGATTCTCCTATAACACAAGAAATATGAGGGCTCGGGAGAAGTAAGATACTTTTGATGCCTAAGTCAATTTGCTAAACCAAAGAAAATTTTTGTATGTGGACCTAAGGTTGAGCTTTTATATTTCTTATTGAAGTGGGGCCCACTTCCTGTGCTAGGGGCGTCTGTCCCATATAGGATTCCATGCCCACATTTAATGCGGTGTGGCTCTCCCGGGTCATGTCCCTTGTGGCAGGTGGGTGAGTGCAGCCACTACCTGGGCTTTTTGCCAAGATCAATGCCTCCCCCCAGCTTTTCCTATCTACACCCCATATCTGTACATTTAATGCAGCGTGGTGTCCTTGCAGTCCGTCCGGACAAGGTTGTGTCAAAGCAAGTGTTGTCCCATCTTCCATACAGATCATTTTTCCCTCGTGGGCTTTGGGCCCTCTTCCTCCTTTATTGCTAGGTGGGCCGGTTACACCATGGCAGTTGGGCTTCCCATACTTGGTCCAGGCTAGGTCTAGTAGGAACTGAAAATATCACTTCCAGTTATCCTACAAATTTCTACCACACGTGCACGGTGGGAATTTTCTTTCTTCATTTTCTTCTTCCTTTTCTTTCCTTCTCTCTCCTTCTCTTCTTTTTTTTTACCTCACGACACTTTAGTAGTTCGTAATGCTCAACAGATTGGTTGCCCATTGTGTGTACCGGTTCAATTCCCCACGTCTGGGGTTGCATGTGGCAACTCGATCCCATGCTCCCTCATGCAGTGGGAATCACGAGATCTGCTCTCATCATTTTTCCTTCAGTGACACTTGTCACTTTTCCACTTGGGGCAGTCCAATCAGCGTAGCCTTCTATTTAAACATGCGTCCCATCCTCCTTCTTCTCCTTTCCTTCGCATTCTTCTCATCCCTTCTATTGTCTTCAAGAGTTCCCAACCCTTCATTCCTCCAACTTCCTCCATCCTTCGATAATCCAAAACCTTTCCTCTTCCTGTCTTCAATGGCACCTAAGAACACCTCCCATTTCTCATCTTTGAGTTTGCGTTCGTCCTGTTCTAAGGGGTCTTCCAGGGTCTCGGGGGTCCAGATCCTCCTGAAGTCCAGGACAATTCCCAGTTGTCTACAGAACTGAGGTTGGTGAAGACCTCTTTCGAGTGCCTGACTCCATCTATTTAGAGATCTCGAGGGCTCGCCAAGGGGTCGTCGACTCAGAGGGTTTTGCAACGAAGGTGGCATTGAACCCCTCTATGTTTTCTAATGGACTATGACTTCTTTTCTGCCTCCCTATCCAAGACGTCTTAGACTACCTCAGGTTAGCTTTGTCGCAGCTTCATCCCAACGCATGGAGGATTCTGATGTCGTATTGCGTTGTTTGGCGAATGGTCTGGGAGACCGTGGGCGAATATTACCCTGACCTGACCGCCATGGAGTTTCTTTTCACGCATGGAGTACTGTGGCTCGATGGTAACCGGTACAGTTTCCGCTCTCGAGGGAGATATAGGGTTGCCCGCCTGGAACCCTTCTTTTCCCGTGTCAAGGACTAGTTTAAACGTTCTTCTTTGTGTCGAGTCAAGGTTCAGAACTTCCCACTAGGGAGGAAGTAAGCAATCCGCCATGTGTTCCCCGTCCGTGCCGTTTGGGGGCACGTCCCATGGGATAGTGAGACTTCCCTGGTTTTGAGGAATCAAGAGCAAGCTCACCTGAAGGCGATCTACGCTTGGGTTCAGAAACACCAGGAAGAAGTTTGGACTGGGAACCGTCTCTGGTCTCTCCAAATCAATCTCATTTCGGGGGCCGTCTCATCTCGAAGGAGTCTTCTGCTCCCTGGGACCGGAAAAGGCCTCCCAGTCCTCCGGTGGAAGGGAAATGGAAGAATCCTTGTACCGAGGACAAGGTGACTTGTGAGCCATTGGGGTCTAGCAGCACAGCTCTGAATCTGCGGTAGTGCCTCCCCCGGGCTAGTCTTCGCCAGCCTTGTGGTTTGTGGAAACAACTCGGGGTGAACAGCCTACCACAAGCTGCTCGGATGCCCTATTGTCCAACCAACCTCCTATTTCATCCCAACCGATGCCCCCATCTTCTACCCCGCCCGGTGATCAGAAGCCAGCTGGGATTCTTAGCCATGAAGAAAAGAGCTCAAGATGGCCATCTTCTCAGCTTTCCTCGCCTGCTCTAAGGATGTCTTGTGCTACCCCAAATTCGGTTGGGATCGGACGAACATTTGAAGCGTCAGGACATGCAACACAAGGTTACCTGCCTCCGTTCATGATAGATAAAAATGCAATGTTCCTAACATACATGTATATTCGCAGCAGATAATTTTTTTTCAACAATACTATGCACCAACTAATAATATCCCAAATGATTCTTAAACATAATACATAAACATTAAAAGTAATAGACATTCTTGATTACAGCATGAGTCCAAAAGGTCTGTAATCATAAGAGTACTGGAGACCGAACTCCCTAAGTACAAGCAGAAACTAAAATAACTACTAGGCTAATTCATTGAGTAGCTCACGCAACTCAATCAAGGATGCCATAATACTAACGATAAAGCGGAGCATTGAGGCTATGAGCTCTGCGTCGTGCCATTGTCGTCAAACTGACCGTCTCCAGTCTGTCAGCCTTTGATGCGCCTCCTGATCCTGACACATGGTCTATCGTTCTGGGAGGGAATGATAATTGGGACTACCATAGTGAGATTTGATTACAAATCTCAACAAGTTAACAGATAACTTAATATATAGTATACAAATACATGCAAGGCAATAAAGGCATAAATGCATAATCATAATCATAAATAAGCATGGCATAACTTGACATGTAACATGGCATGAACTGACATGACTTAAACTGAACTTGACATGACATGAACTAGAACGTGAATTGAAACATGAATTGGAACATGAATTGAACGTGAACTTGAAACATGATTGAACATGGTTTATATGGACTTGAACTGAGCGTGAGTGAACTTGAAATATATGAACTTGGAACTGACTGAAATAGAGGGACATGAAATTGATTGTGAAATAACATGAATTGAAACTGAACGTGAAACTGGAATGAACTGAGCGTGGAAGTAAAATGAATTTTGACAATCAAAATGATTTCGCCAGTTGTTCCGTCAAAAAATAGTGAACAATCAGAATGATTCAACTCAACATATTCCGTCAGAGATACTCAGACAATCAAAATTATTACGACATGAGTATTTTAAATGAGATACCTTAACAATCAGAATAATTATGTCAGGACTACCTAGTAATATTTTGACAATCAAAATGATTATGTCAAGAGCATTTGAGTAGAGATATTCTAACAATCAAAACGATTATGCCAAAAGTACCTCACGTGAATTATAAATGGAGATGATCGAAAATCATAGTGATTACGTCACGAGTATCCCAAGCATGACTGATTGAGAAAATATTACTTTAGAGACACATTTTGTACTCGAGACATGTCGCGACGTGAAATAAAATGAAAAACGATATGAAATACGTAACGTGACATATATGTAAGATGCATGACTTGACATAACATGAAACAGATAAACAATACGAGTCATGGCATAATATGTAACAAATAATATTACGTAACATGACATAATATGTAACAGATATCATTCGTGACATGGCATAACGTGTAACAGATAATATTACGTGATATGGCATAACGTGTAACAGATAGCATTACGTGACATGACATAATGTATAACAAATAACTATTTCATGACAGAATATAATATGTGTAACAAATAAATATTTCATGACAGAATATAATATGTGAAACAGATAAACTTGTATTGACATGGCATGACATGGTATATATGATAACATAAGTACATAACTAATAATTCCCTTACCAACATACATACATATTAATCTAACAGTAAATTAGAACCTAACTACAGTACTCGTCGTGTTTTACGAGAAAAAAATACAAAATATGAAAAGCTGTAAGTAGAGGTTCTAAATGTTAGAAACTTTATTACTAATAACTTCGAAACATGAAAAATGCTAACTTAGATTAAAATTACCATTTCACCCTCTACATGTAGGAAGATGACCATTTTATTCCTAACTTAAGAATTTTACACCCTAACTCCAAAATTTACATTCATCATGTAAAACTTGTCCTAAACTCAAATATCAAATTAGAAAAATTTAAAAAACACAACTATGAAAAACACCATAAGGTCGAAACTTCCAAAGGCCATATCTCTTGATTGTTGTCGAAATTTCATCCAACTCCAATAGTTATGATCAAACCAAAATACTGCAACAAGGATCCTCATATCCTAATCTTAAAAACATGTTTAAAACTACACAAAACACAAAAATTTTTAAGCAAAAGATCCATACTTTTAACCAAAACACAAAACCTTGAATCTTAAGGTTTTGACCTTTATCAAAACATCTCCAAGAACTTCCAAAAATTCAAAACTTTCATCTAACATGTTCATAACACATTCCTACGAACTAACATGCTTTGACTCAACATATAAAAGTCACCAAAAATCACAAAATCGCACTTGAAGCACTTGGCTAACATAGTTTTTTCTCAACTTTGATTTGATAAAACACTTGATCCGAGACATGCCATGCAGAAATCTTCAAACCAACAACATCAATTGGTTTAAAAATGTGTCCTAAAGTAGATCCAAGCATTAAACTTAAAATCACATGGCTAAAAATAAACTAAAACATGGATCTAGCCAAAATCATCAAACTTTTGAACCAACCGAGTATTCTCTTGTATAAAAATTCATATATTTGAAACTGATACCAAAAATCTTCGAACTAACATTTTAATATATAGATAAAAGGTTTATGATTATCAAATAAAATTATCAAACCCAAAGAAGTAATATTAAGCCACAAAAGACTCAAACTTTCCTAAAACAGAACCTGTTTTTCTTCCTCCAGTTTCTAACCTTTTAGATCTAAGAAACTCTTCCATAAAAAGCTTTAATAATCCAACAAATCTTCAAAAAGAATTCATATAAACATGTTAACAAGACTCCATAAAAATTTCCGGACCAAGATCTGTCCATTAGCTTGGTCAAAAACTTCAAAATACAACATACTATCCAGTTTATCACCCAGATTGACCTTTTCATGGTTAAAATAATGTTTTACCAATCCAATAACCATGAAATCAAACAAAAAAGGTACCTACGAAAACTAGACTCAAATAGAAACAACTTTTATGAAGAAATATTAGTGAAATAACACTTACAAGGTCTTAGAAAATTGAAGGCAAGAAAGCTCATAAAACTACCAGAGAGAGGACTCTAAGTGTTGTCTCCAAGAACATAAATGAAAAAGGGTGAAATGAGTGAAAGGATAACCTGAATGCCTAATAAACTTCTGAAGAGTGAAGTATGGACTTGAGTGACACCTTAATGGATGGTGATTAGCCTTCACAAGCAGGTGCAAATAGTGAGTGGGAATGGCCTGCTGTTGTTGCAGTGTAGAAGGGAGGTGGTGAGGTGGATTTTCCTCTCATATCAAGTGACTGTTTGGGGCTGTCATGGGCAGTGGTTGGTCTGCCATTAGTGGGTGGAAACTTCCTCAAGAGGCTTTGCCAAGGTGGCCAAAATTTGTTGGCCTTAATGAGCTTTAAAAAGTGGACTTCATTTTGGGGTTTAAAGAGTGTTTGGTTAGGGTTTGAGATGCTATCAAGCCCAAATCTAGTTTTTCTTGGCCCAATCAAATTTTCAAGGTTTAAAGGGTTGAACAATGATGTTATAACATAAATTTGAGAGATTAATAGCATGTAGAAGGGATTTAATCGAGTAATTAAACACAATGCTAGAAATCGGATCCAATAGGGTTTTGAAATCAAGTTAGGGGTTTGGGCTAACCGTTTATGGTTTTGGTTTCTTCCAAAATTTTGGGATTTCAATTGGATGCTAAGTATCTAGGGTTTCACTAGGGTTGAAACCCTCTTTGGTTTGGCACAAAATAGATGATTGGATGGAATAGGATTTTGCATAGGTGGTATGATCTCACATCTTGATTTCCTTCACATCTCTATCTCATGGTTCTTCTTGGTGTCAAGTGTCCAATACTATTCACCAAGTGTGGCTAATATCTTGCCAAGTGTCTAAATAAAACTTCTCTAACCTAATTTGGACATTCTACACTGTGATTTTGAAAATGCTGTACTTGGTTCTACTATCGAGGTTACTATTCACTTCGGAAAAAGTGAAAATAAACTTTACACTATAAAATCCTAATTATACATACTAAACTAATTGAGCAATTCTTTTATCAAAATTCAACACTAAATTGCCTCGAAATAAACAAAACACATTTTCAAACAAGCGTGATAAAATTAGTTTATTGCGCTGCACCATAAAGTCTTAAATATTTCTTTGAATCTAATGGCGCGGTCGATTCGTGAAGACTTATGTTTCCTAAAGCCTATAGAAATTCCACCATTGAATTTCTAGTGGGTTGTTACATCCCGAAGATGCCCGCCTCCCCAAATGACGATGTTGGGGCACACATTGATGCTCCTAAGGCGACTGTTGACATTAAGGTGTCGAGGTCCCCTGGTGTCCATTCCTCACTCTTTGATCACCCCATGGGGTCGTCCCTGGGTCATTACTTAGTCATAGACATTAGCTGAAGGGAGGGTTTCCAAACCTTCCTGTCCCTTCAGCACACCATTCAAACCTAAGGTTGCTTCGTCGACAGTCTTAGAGGAACCTCCCACAGTGACCCCTCCTGTAGACGATATGTGCGTACTGGGCGAGCAACAAGCCATGGGTATCGTCGCGACAACTTAGGTCGAGCAGGCGGCAGATCTAGGTGCCTCAACGATGCCTGAATAGGAGCTGACACCTAACATAGGCGCTTCAAAGACACCCGAGCAGGAGACAGCGGCCAGCGGGGGTGCTAAGGGGACGTCCAAACTAGCAAGCAAGTGTCGGTCGTTGGGGCCATTGGTGGCACCAAGACCCAGTCCGAGTTGGCGCATGACGAGGATGCATAAACTTCTTCTTGGGCTCCCTTCTCGCCTCTCAGCAAACGGGAGGCTTGGACCTCCTGAGCTGAAGGGGTAGTGCTTCGACAACCGGGCCAGGTTCTGATGGAGCTCTGTCCGAGGCTATTAGTCAAGAAGTCGACAAACTTAAAGATTTATTCTCTTCGATAGGATTGTTTCCTTTGCCCTACTTTTTTCTTTGTTCTTTTGTTTTATTTCATCTAAATCGTTTTGGACTGCCAAGGATCAACTGGCTAGCCAACTTGATTGTGGATGAAAGGGGCAAGTTAGAAGAGGAGGTTTGGGCATTGCAGTCCCTTGCCATCCTAACCAGTATGGAGGTCTGCAAGGCGCACAAAGAGAGGGACGATTTCGTGGAGGCCTTCACCCATGTGCACTCGATGCTTTTTTAGACATAGCTCAGGGCCCTTAACTTGTAATAGCTATGATAGTTAGTTTTTTTATTGTAATGGAAATGGATTTATCTCATATGTGACTTCTACTAATTTTCGCCAGTTTAGGCCTTTCCTCCCTTTGTCATTTTGTTGTGTTCATTTTCTTTTTGTCGTTCTGTTGTGTTCGTTTTCTTTTTGTTTTTATGTTGTGTTCTTTTTCTTTGTGTCATTTTGTTGCATTTGCAGTGAGTCCAATGACTCAGTTTTCATTTATGCGAGGGCCGGGCAGTCAAGAGACTGTCACCGCCCATTGGTTTGCAAGTAGTCTAGTGACTCAGCTTTTGTTTGCACGAGGGCTAGACAGTCAAGGGATTGTAATTGCCCGTTGGTTCGCAGCGAGTCCAATGACTCGACTTTTATTTGCACGAGGGTCGGGCAATCAAGGAACTGTCATTGCCTACTAGTTGACGGCAAGCTAGTGACTCGACTTTTATTTGTGCTAGGGCTGGGCAGTCAAGGGACTTTCACCGCCCGCTAGTTCACAACGAGTGCAGTGACTAGTCTTTTATTTGCGCAAGGACCAGGCAGTCAAGAGATTGTCACCACCTATTGGTTCGCGGCGAGTCAAGTGACTCGAGTTTTATTTGCGTAAGGGTCGAGCAATCAAGGAATTGTCACCGCCTGTTGGTGGATACCCTGTATGACAAAACGCATAGTTTGGAAAGAAAGATAATTTTATTCATGGTTTGCTAGTGTTCACTGATACATTTTCTTGAAACATTCAAGCAAAATATTTCCTCAAGTGCTATACATTCCATGGGTGTGGTAGTTCATTTCCCTGGAGGTCCTTCAGGCAATAAGACCCTGGCCTATTGTAGGTGATGACAAATGGTCCTTCCCATTATGGCCCCAACTTCCCCTCTTCTGGCGTGGTTGTTCCTGTTTGTCTCAGAACTAGGTCGCCTACTTTGAAGGACATGGGCCTAACTCTCCTATTGAAGTAGTGTTCAAAACTTCTTTTCTTGATCACCATCTGTATCTCAGTTTCCTCTCTCTTGTCTTCCAATAGGTCTGTCTGTTCTTTCAGTTTCTCGTCACTGGCGCTTTGGTTGAAGTGTTGGACCTTGTAGGTAGGCATCCCTACTTCAACTGGTACTATTGCTTCACTTCCGTAGGTGAGAGCGAAAGGGGTTTCTCCCATCGGTGCTCTGATGGTAGTAGTCCAGTACACCCATAGGACCCCCGAGAGCTCCTCTGCTCAGCTCCCTTTCTTTTCAGTCACCTTCTTCTTTAGGATTCTGAGCAACGTCTTGTTGGTTGTCTCAACCTGTCTGTTGGCCTGTGGGTGACCCGGTGAAGAGTATTTGAACTTGATTCCCAACTCTATAAACCAGTCGCGATAGTGACTTGAGTCGAACTGTCGCTCGTTGTTTGAGATTATGTTGGGGGGAATGCTAAATCTGCAAACAATGGCCTTCCATAGGAACCGAGTAATGTTGTTTTCCATGATGGTTTGTTTCTAGGGCTTCCACCTCTACCCACTTGGTGAACTAGTCTACAGCGACGATCACAAACCTACGCCCCCTTACTCGAAGGCAAGGGGCCAACTAGATCGAATCCCCATTGTGTGAATGGTCAAGGCAACATGATTAACGTCAGTTCCTCTTGTGGGCAATGCAGTACAACTAGCATTTCACGCATTTCCTGATGAAATCTTCTGCATTTTTTAGGGAGTGCGGCTAGTAGTATTCCACTCTTACTACCTTTACGGCTAATGCTCTCCCATCAAAATGATTTCCTCATACCCCTTCGTGTATTTCAGCCAGTATGTCCTTGCCTCTTCCAGTGAGATGCACCTTAAGAGGAGGTGCCGAGAAGCCTCGCATGTTCAGAACTCCATCTATCAGAGTGAAGCGTTTCTCTCGATTTTTGACCTTTTGTGCCTCCCATTTTTCGTCAGGGAGCTCCCCAGCATCTAGGTAATTTATCACGTCTAACGCCCATTCCGATTTTCAGGCAGAATCCTCCTGTCCCAAGGTGGCTCACGCTAGCTTGTTGGCCTTTTGATTTTCTCCCCTTGGCACCTGTTGGATATAGAAATATTGAAAATGATTGCATTTTTCCCTTGCCAACTGCAGATATTTCTTCAGTTTCTCACCCTTTGCAGTGAACTCCCCTAAGACATAGTTGACGACTACTTGAGAGTCAACACTCACTTCCACTTCTGTGGCCCCCAGCGACTCAGCACTAAAAGCCTAGCCAGCAATGCTTCATATTCTACTTTGTTGTTGGTAGTTTTGAAAGCAAGTCTAATCATGTAGTTTTTTTCTTCCCCGAAGTCCCTAGTGATATGCATCCTAACTGCCCCTCCAAGATGGCAGGACCGTCAATGAAGACCTGTCAGGGCTTTCCTGCAAGTGCATCTCGGACTTCCCTTGGGAAGTCAATGAATTCGACTATGGAGCCTATCTGGATCTACCCTGGTTACGCCAAAAGAATAATGCGGTAGTTGTAACACAGCTTTGGGGTGTCGATTCCACAGAGAGACAAATTAAAAGAATTGTAAAAAGAACAAAGAAACTAAAGAAAGAGATTAAATTATTGATGGGAAACAAAGATTAATTTTAAATGCAAATTAAAGTGAAACAAAGTGACTAACAGAAAAAGTACTCAAGTTTGACAAATTGTAAAGCGTCGGGAATCCCTTGCACAAATATGGTATTTTAATTCTTCTTAATTCATTGAATAACTCAATTGGGAACTCAATTCCTAATATTCTCAATCGAAATGTATAGATTTATAAACCAAAATCAAACCAAATGTAACCCTTTGAAAAATCATTCACCACTTTTAAAATACGTGAATTATTATCACTATTTAGAAAATCCAACAACGACAATACTCAAGAAGTGATATTGCAGCAAAGAATTAAATCAATATAGAAAAATAATTTATCCAAACATAATCAAAGAGTCAATCCATTCAATAGAAAAAGCATGACTGAATCCATAACCAGAATAAATTCTATGATTATTTGGAGAAGAAAACATTAACGATAAATTGAGAATTAAAACAAAAGAGTTTTAGTAATTGAAAATCAAAAACATAAATCAAGAATAAATTAAAAATAACATCTAATGTGGAAGTTCATTCCTAGCCCTACTTGAGAATTTAGTTACCCATAAATATAATGGGCAACAAAAATCTCAAGAGAAAAATGAAGCAAACAATGGCCATGGAAGAAATTCTTCTTCAAACTGAGCCTTCTCCCCTCTTCTGCACTCCCAATTTTGTGCTAATGATGTGCTTAAATAGGGTAGGAAAGAAACCCTAATGTCTTCATATTCCTGCATACAAAATCGCCTAAATTTTAGGACTCAACTTGGCAGCCACGTTTGTACTTTAGGAGTTCGAATTTAGAAATCCTTATTAGAGACAACTTTGTAGCCCTTTAAGATAGCTTTCTAACACATCAACAATAGCATCAATCCGATATCTGAACAAAAAGTTATGATTAAAATAATAAAGTATGTTCATTCTATCTCCTAGCGCATTTTGGACTCTGATCCGAATTACTCTCAAACCCCATCATTATCCTTATTTGAAGAGTCCTACACTCGTTGAAAGTTCTTGGGTTATTCCAACATTTTGCCCACTTGAAAGTCCTTTGAATTTGAATGGGTTTGGACTTGCTCTTTTATAGACTCTGAAATTAAGCATAAAAATATGCTTAGGAGTATCCCAAAGTAAATAGAAACTCAATTCAAGAATACACATTAATTCCAATGATTTCTATTAACATTTTATCATTTTAGTCCAGTAATAGAATATTTAGAGTATACTTTCGTACACTCATCACACTCCCCAACTTGCTTATTGCTAGTCCCTAGCAATTTATATGCTAAAGAGATTAAAGAGATGAGAATCACTAAAATATGCCACTATTTCACATTTTCCAAATTCACATATCGAAAACAAACTAAGGAATCCAATAACCCTTCAAGATCAATCCACTTATAGCAATTCACAGAGTGTGTGTGTGTTTTCCAAGCTATAACCATCTTACCACTAACCTTGACACATGCAACATCAAGAACGTCTCAAGCAAAAGGTTCAACTCCATAACTCACAGGTATAATAGTATTTCGTGTAAAGGCTCTCTCTATGGAGTTGACAAATGATGTACACACAATCACATAGAGATTTAGGTAATTATGAACAAGCAACAAGCAAGCATTGATCTTATGATAGGAACACTAACAAATGAGAATTCAACCATTCTTTCCAAAAGCTTACTTAGGATCAGAACGGTCAACACAAAAGGTTGTAACGTGGCTTAGGTTCGGGGCTATATGAAAAAAAATGAAAAATGATTCAAAAACTTCCAAATACATACAAAGGGAGTCTTATTAAATATCTCAGTAGACCATATTTCTCACTTGATGTACTCTTCAACCTTTCAAATCATTAAATAATGCCTCTTTTTCTTTTCCCTTTTCTTTTCTTTTTTCTTTTTTTTTCATCATTTTCTTTCTATAATTTGGTGATCAATTACATGTCACCCTGGTATTTTACTATTTCTACCCAGCCTTGGTATTTTTGCCTTTGAACCTCACTCACTTGAACACCTTGTAACTCGTGTTCTTCCCTTTTTTCTCTTTTTTTTTTATTCATTTCAAAAAGAAGAATTCTACATCTAGTACACACTTGGAAGTAACAAGGATAGAAAAAAATAGTGTATAAGCTATACTCCAATGTAGAGAGGCATGCATGTGGGCATATGAAAAGAAAATGTTACATGTGTCTATTGGCTCAAAGTTGGCTACTAGGGGTCTATAATGGAAAGGGTTAGCTTGAAAGGCTCAAACGTTAATCCTAAGTTGACCTTCGTCATATCTCAAGTATATCCACCATCTTACCACAAACCATGTAATGATATTCTCAAAAGAAGTGTCCAATTCAACATATCAATGAACACTTATCACAATTTATTGCATTTATAGGCTCTCAATCCTCTCCAAAACTCACATTAATACTTAAGCAAAAAAGTTCTCTAGCTACATGTGTCAAACCACCATCTTACCACAAAACGTGGATGAGTGCATTAAAGATTCTATGAATGCCTCAGCAAAAAATGATTATGGTGGGTTTGATGAATTTACGAAGATGGCTATGAATGAGAATAAGTACACATGTGAAAAGGATGACATGTGATGCAAAATTAAAAAAAAAAATTGACACATAAAAATATGCCACAGAGTTCCAACAAGCATTTTCAATACTGAATTTGCACCACCACCCCCCAACTTAAATGAAACATTGTCCTCAATATTTAAGAATCAAATTTGAATGGGGAATAACTAAAAATGGTAGAATACACCTGATGAGTGACGTGGGTAGCTCGCTAAGAACCTAAGATGGTAACCTGAAATGACAAAATGAAACTAACCTGCAAACAAAAATAAAGAAAACAACATCAAACAAAAAGGAAAAGAAAGAAAATAAGAGAAAACAAAAATAAAACAAAACAAATAAAGAAAAACATACCTGCGTGGTGTTGTCAAGGTTGATAGACTGGATCCACAAGTGGAATGTCTTCCACTTTCGGAAGTTGTCTATCAATTAATACTTTAAGGCGTTGACCATTTACTTTAAATATCTGACCATCCTTAGGATCATCTATTTCTGCCACCCCATTTGCAAAAGCATTCTTCACAACAAAAGGGCCAGTCCACCTAGACCTAAGTTTTCCTGGGTGCTTATGGAGTCTAGAATCATATAAGAACACTCGATCATCAGGTTTAAATGTCTTCCTACCAATATTTTTATCATGAGACGCTTTCATTTTAGCCTTATAGATTCTAGAGTTCTCATAAGCATCATTTCTCAACTCCTCTAACTCGGTCAACTGAAATTTTCTAAACTTACCCTCATTTAATTTAGAAGAAATAATAATAGGGGAAGTGTCACCTTGGTCGAGAAATGCATGTTTAGGACCTGGGGGCAGTGGCTTCAATTCAACTTTGGGTGCTTCTACACTTGAAGGAATTTGTTTTTCACCTTTCTCTAGCAACTCCTCAAACTTCGGTTTTCATGCCTGAGTGTCGTAATCCTGAGTTCTATAAAAAATAGCACAAATATCAACTACATCAGATGGATCACTGATAGAATCAAACTCAGAATTAACAAGAAAATACTCAAGGGGATCAAAATCATGAGCTATAGAAACTCCCTTATCCACGAGTGAGTCAATCATGTATGTCTGGTGGCTCTCGTCATCATCTTCTGGCTCTTTTGCAATATGGAAGATATTCATCTTGAGAGTCATGTTTCCAAAAGATAGCTTCATGAGCTAATTCCTGCAATTAATAAGAGCATTAGCAGTTGCAATGAAAGGCCTACCTAAAATCAATGGGATTTTAGAAGTGGTATCAACAACAGAGCTAGTGTCAAGGATTAGGAAATCAACAAGATAAAAAAATTTGTCAATTTGAATTAGAACATCCTCTACCACACCCCGGGGTACTTTGACTGAACGGTCAGCCAATTGCAATACCACAGTGGTTGGTTTGATTTTTCCCAACCCCAACTATAAATAAATAGAATATAGCATTAGATTCACCCTAGCTCCTAAATCTAGCAAAACTTGCCCAAACTCATGATTTCCAATGTTGCATGCAATGGTTGGACAACCAAGATCCTTGTACTTGGGAGGAATCTACTGCTCAATTAGAGCACTAACTTGCTCTGTCAGGAACGCTGTCTTCTTCACATGGTGCTTTCTCTTAACTGTATACAAATCCTTGAGAACTTTTGCATAAGTAGAAACTTGTTTAATCACATGCAATGGAGGAAGATTGATTTTTACCTGCCTTAGATTCTCTAGGATTTCATTGTTAGGATCCAAAGTTCGCTTGCTTGATTTTAAAGCTTGAGGGAATGGTACCTTAACAGGACTTTTTCTCACCTCAAGTTCCTTGGTCAGCTCGGCATCACTACTATCTTAATCCTTTTCCACATCCTCTGATTTTTTCGTTGTTGGGATGTGTAATGACTTACCACTTCTCGTCACAATGGCATTCACACCCTTCAAATTCTCTTGTGCCATGTGTTGACCATGGGGTGTGGACTGAGCCTAAGAAGGGAACTTACCTCACTCATTCACACTCAAGGAGCTCATCAATTTATACACTTGGCTCTTTATCTCCTTATTTTCTTCAACAACCTGCGTAATCAAATATTCAAACTTTTGGTTAGTCTTACCCTATGCCTCAATAAAAGCATGCAAAGTGTCTTCTAAAGGATTCCTAGAAGATGAAGGTGCATGATATGGTGCAGGGTATAATCTAGGGGGTTGTGCAGGTGGCTGGTTTTCAGACTTCCAGCTAAAATTGGGGTGATTGTGCCACCCCGGATTATAGGTATCGGAATAAGGTGTAAAAGGCTTCTTGTACATACCTAAGGCATTATAATGTTCTTCATACATCCCTCTCATCTCAGCAAATGTGAGACACTCTTGGGCGAGGTGATCTACGCCGCCACACACAAAACATGGTCCAAAAGATTCTGCATGATTAGCCACTTGTGTTGGGTTTAAGTTCTTAGTCTTTAACACTTCTAGCTCCCTAGTGAGCATGTCAACCCTAGCCTTTAGGCTATCATCTTCCCTGAGATGGTAAATTCCACCACCATTTGGGTTTCCTGCAGGTCGTGACCTATTTGTGCCCTCAATAGCACTAGGTCCAGTCCAAGTGTGAGCTTTTTCAGCAAGCTCATTGAGGTATTCTATGGCCTCATCAGGATCTTTCTGTAAAAACTCACCATTACACATTATCTCCACAAATTGGCGCTCTCTAGGTATAAGTCCCTCATAAAAATAGCTCACTATGCACCAGTTCTCATACCCATGGTGAGGACACATACTCAACAACTCCTTAAATCTCTCCTAAGACTGATACAAAGTATCACTGTCCTTTTGTGCAAAGGTGGAGATTTGCCTTTTTAAAACATTGGTCTTATGTTGGAGAAAGTATTCATTAAAGAAGGCCTGAGTCATCTCACTCCATGACCTAATAGATCGTGGTCTCAGTGAGTATAGCCAACTCTTAGCTCTATCATTCAAAGAGAAAGGAAAGAACTTAAGTCTCACAACGTCATCAGTTGCATTTTGACTATGAAAAGTCGCAACCACTTCCTCAAACTCCCTAATATATACATATGGATTTTCATTTTCCAAGCCATGAAAAGTAGGAAGTAACTGTATCATCCCTGTTTTAAAATCTAGTTGGCGAGTATTAGCTTGAAACATGATGCATGACGGTGTGGTTGTGCGTGTAGGGTGGAGGTAATCATGAAGAGTTCTAATGGGTTGATCCTCGTGTTCACTCATTTCTTCAAGACTAGATGGATTGTCAAATAAAGGATTTACAAAGATTGATTATGACTCTTCCACAGGCCTACAAGCAAATCTACCCAAGGTGTCTCTATATCTGTGCATGCAAGGTAACAAAATACTAAAAACTAAAAATACTATGAAAGGAAAGAAAATAATAATAATAATAATAATGCAATAAGCTAAAAGAGGGAATGAAATTACCACTTTTACAAACTGTTGAAATAAAAACCTATCTAGCAATTTTTCTACCGTCCCCTGCCAACGATGCCAAAATTTGGTTATGCCCAAAGAATAATGCGGTAGTTGTAGCACAACTTTGGGGTGTTGATTCCACATAAAGACAAATTAAAAGAATTGTAGAAAGAACAAAGAAACTAAAGAAAGAGATTAAATTATAAATGGGAAACAAAGATTAATTTTAATGCAAATTAAAGTGAAACAAAGTGACTAACGGAAAAAGTACTCAAGTTTGACAAACAGTAAAGCGTCGGGAATCATTTGCACAAATATGGTATTTTAATTCTTATTAATTCATTGAATAACTCAATTGGGAACTCATTTCCTAATATTCTCAATCGGAAGATATAGATTTATAAACCAAGATCAAACCAAATGTAACCATTTGAAAAATCATTCACCACTTTTTATGTAGCAAGGAATTAAATCAATATAGAAAAATAATTTATCCAAACATAATCAAAGATTCAATCCATTCAATAGAAAAAGCATGACTGAATCCATAAACAGAATAAATTCTATGATTATTTAGAGAAGAAAACATTAACAATGAATTGAGAATGATAAAATAAAATAGTTTTAGTAATTGAAAATCAAAAACATAAATCAATAATAAATTAAAAATACCATCTGATGTACGAGTTCATCCCTAGCCCTACTTGAGAATTTAGTTACCCATAAATATAATGGGCAACAAAACTCTCAAGAGAAAAATGAAGCAAACAGTGGCCATGGAAGAAATTCTTCTTCAAACTGAGCCATCTCCCCTCTTCTCCACTCCCAATTTCGTGCTAATGATGTGCTTAAATAGGGTAGGAAAGAAACCCTAATGTCTTCATATTCCCACACACAAAATCGCCTAAATTTTAGGACTCAAATTGTCAGCCACGTACGTGCTTCAAGAGTTCGAATTTGGAAATCCTTATTAAGACAACTTTGTCTCCCTTTAAGATATCTTTCTAACACATCAAAAATCGCATCAATCCGATACCTAAGCAAAAAGTTATGATTAAAATAATAAAGTATGTTCATTCCGTCTCCTAACGCATTTTGGACTCTGATCTGAATTACTCTCAAACCCCATCATTATCCATATTTGAAGAGTCCTACACTCGTTGAAAGTTCTTAGGTTGTTCCAACGTCTTACTTACTTGAAATTCCTTTGAATTTGAATGGATTTGAACTTGCTCTTTTATAGACTCTGAAATTAAACATAAAAATCTGCTTAGGAGTATCCCAAAGTAAATAGAAACTCAATTCAAGAAACACATTAATTCCAATGATTTCTATTAACATTTTAGCATTTTAGTCCAGTAATAGGGTATTTAGAGTGCACTTTCGTACACTCATCATGCCCCTTTATAGCATTCTGGGGAAGGTAGTTAATGTCGAACTCACTCAACTCGATCACCCAATTCATTAAACGACCTGAGGCATATGGCCTTTGCAATACCTTTTTCAATGGTGCTTCTATCAGCACCTTGATCGGGTGGGCTTGAAAATACGAACTTAACTGTTGAGCTATTATTACTAGAGCAAAAACCAACATGTCCATCCGAGGGTATCTCGCCTCTGCTCTCAAGAAGGCATGGCTAGTGTAATACACCAGCTTTTAGACGCGTTTCGTCTCCCTCACTAAAGTCGTCGAGATGCATGTGGGGAAATGACTAGATATAGATTTAGAGCTTCTCCTGGTTCTGCTTGACTAAGTAACGGCGTGTTGGTCAGTTACTCCTTGAGCTTTCCAAATGCCTGGTCAAATTCCAGGTTTGTGCCTTCTGCAATACTTTGAAGGATGCTAAGCATTTGTCTGTTGACCTGGAAACGAGCCGTTTGAGGGTGGCTATCCTTCATGTCAGCCTCTGTACTTCGTTTACGTTCTGAGTCAGTGACATGTCCATTATGGCTTTGACCTTTTCTGGGTTTGCTTCTTTTCCTCTCTCTAAGACCATAAAGCCTAGAAACTTGCCCGAGTCACGCACTTCACTAGATTGAGTTTCATCTTGTGCAGGCGTATAACCACAAAGGCTTCTCGTAGGTTTGCCAGGTGGTGCTCGAGCTCCTTACTCTTTACAAGCAAATCATCTATCTAAACTCCAATTGCACCCTATCTAGTTTTTGAATATGCAATTGACCAACCTTTGGTAGGTGGCTCCCACATTGTTTTGTCTAAACGGCATGGCTCGATAGAAATATAGCCCACGGTCTGTTACGAATGACATTTTCTCCTCTTTGTCAAGGTTCATTCGAATCTGATTATATCCTGTATTCGTATGTATTGGGTTATTAACATATTAATTTCATTGTACTTGATACGATCAAAATGAAGCCCCGCTTAATGAGAACTTTGTACATTGTATGTAGGGGACTATTTCGAATGTTGTGTATTCTAAAACTTGTAGTTAAATTTCAAGTCAGAGTTGAGAATACTCATCTATGTTAAGTTAATGCTGAGATATATGTACCATGGGAATGTGCTTCAAGAAGCAAGATTATTTAAACATCAAGTAGTAATAAACATCAAGTAGTGATTATCACTATGATAAAGCACAAAATAAAAAATCCCCAATTGACATTTCCAACTAAACTTAACTTGACTAAAGTGATGGAAAGCTAGTGTCAAAGTGTAAACTTCCTCCAAATATTCATAAACATTAGTATCTGACTAACAAGATAATCATTTAGGAATTGAGCAATATTTTTTGGGGTATTCTTGTATTGCATCCTAGCAAAATACTCATGAAGGGCTCCAACACCACTTTTCCCAAGTCGAAGTTGATGTACCTTGTCAATATAATTACGTCAGTCTTTTTCTAAGAATGGCAAGTTCTCAAACCCACCCTCTTCTTGCACAAGAGAGGCGAAACTCTTATTCATTCAAATGCCAGCCTGATTATTTGTATCAACACTCTTTATATACTCGCTCACTTATCTATTGTAGCGAAAGAACCTTGATTTTTGTGGACTTAGGCCGTGATTGTGGGAATTGTGAACTATTAACACTTTCAACACCCCATCAATGAATGTAGCATTTATCTTTGCCTTACAGTTTGTGACGTGGCCTTGCGACATTTGACGTCCGGTTTCTTGCCTTTCCACCATGAGCACAACTTAGCGTGACAAATCTGAGACTCCCATCCTCATACCTCTTACTCATTTGCGTCATAACCTTGAAACCGCATTGTTTTTCATATATTTTATAATAAGAAGCTAACTCTTTGCAACGCCCCCAGCCCCCGCTTGGGATTTGACGATGACTGAATGTGTCAGGATATGTAACACAAGGCATACCCCTTGTACATGATAGTTAAGATGCAATACACCTAACATCTAGCAGTATGCAATAAAAATCATAGCGAAAAAACCTTTTTCTATCTAACTTATGCACAGTGGCAAAATAAAAGACACATGGTACCAATAAGTGCAAATATCCCAAAGCTTTCACATAACATAAGCACTTCAAAATAAGAGTTGTGTTTTCCAAAAGTACTCCCAAAAAACATGGGAACATAACCAAAATAAATCTTGTCCACAAAATAGATAATCATTGCCTTCGGAAGGAAAGAACTTAGGGTCCCATAGGGCCAGTCCTACTTGGCCCTTCCTTGACTCAAAATCCTCCTCATCTCCTCATACAACTTCATGATCTCGGCTAGAAACTAGTCAACTGCCTCCAACCTATCTAAAGCGGATAGGGCCTCCTTGACTATCCTGGGAGTCAGTCTCTTACGATTCCCCATTAGGGTTTTCTAAACCTGTTATAACTTCTACCATTCTGGGTGGGGAATGGTAGTGGAAACTATCACAGTGGGACTTCAAGAAATCTCAGCAAGTAAACAAACAACATACCACAGATATCATAAGCATATAAAAGTAAACACAAAAAAATGCATGGACATGTACGTATGACAGAAAACTTTGACTTACGCATCATGGACTTTTCTCATAAAAATAACTTTTTTCATCTTTTAAGCTCTTAACACATGTTCATGTCATTTGAGCTCGGGTTCTTATTCATATCATAACATATCATGCCAATACATATCATGTCATAATATATCATATTGAGAACAAGTCTCATCATTCCTTATCATTTCATTCATATCATAGCATATCATGGTATAACATATCATGTCATATCTTATCATAGCATATCATGTCATTTCATATCATGGAGTTCAAATGCCTTGTTCATATCATATCATTCACATATGTGGATACCTCACGGCTCTCCTAAGCACCGTGTGTTCCCCGCTAGTTACTGCATCAACCAAAGATCTACTTGATCGAGGTGACTACGCCATAAATATAAACATATTCTTTACGGCAGTTCTCATATTTCGCCTTCATCGTAATACGCACACACTAGCTTTAGGGGCAATCCTGCTCCAGTATCCTTCCATAGGAACCATTTGAGGTCCATCGACTGCACTTCATCAACCCGGGGGTTTAAAATTGACTTTAGACACTCTAGAGTGGACAAGGAGTTCCACTAGGGCATTTCTCCATCCTAATATTTGGGGTCGTTATAAAACATCTTTGACTCACTCTTTTTGACCCAAATGCATGAGACATGTCACATGGACTCATGACAAAACATAAATCTTGTTCGTGCAACATGTAAAGCCAAATAACATAGCTCATTCCATAGCATGCATTTCATATCATAGCTTGAAAACATTAGAACATGTAACAAGAATAATTTCATGCAAACATATTTGATTCTTTCATTAAAACATATTTATATAACCTAAAAGATGGTCTTGGCCGATTCATCTATGTATTTTCATCATTCCAACTCATAACATCATGCCTCCATTTGATCTTACATCCAACAAACATACAAACCAATATACATGGCCAAACCGAAACTAACATGTATCATATTTAAAAACTTTGCTTAATCATACATTACAAGAATTTGCATGTAACACCCTACTTCCCAAAAAGACATTTTAGAATTTTCGGTGAGCAGGTGTGCTACTACTAAACTTGAACTTAAAAACATTTCTTTTTAATAACGAGCCAGATGCGAAAAATTCCATAAATAAAATGAAATTTAATAAATACTTAAAATCCAAAATAGAGTCTGCGGAAGTATTTATTAAAGAAAATACGGAAGTCTCATGTGCTTATCAGAGTAATTTATTTAAACCATAAACCATAAAAATAGTCATAGCATAATCTGTCTAGGCCTCTGCCTCGCCTCCTGGGGTCAAGTCCTATCCCGCAGTCTCATCCTCATAAATTTTATCACCTGGGGTAGTTTAAAAACATAAAAACAAACTAAAATAAGTCGAATACTTAATAAGCAACACATCATACAGTAAACATAATAAACATAAAGTTTCTTGAAAAACGTGCATATTCATAAATACATACATAAATAACATGAACATGAACATGAACTTATCTTTCACTTGTCATAGGCCATTACCCATTGTTGACTCCCGTGAGTTGGGTTAGCGAATTTAAGTAGATTCCAATTCCGCCCGTGGCCGCGGGTTATGGAATCCATACATAAGGAAGACATACTAGGTACATTACCAGCATGCACGACCTGGAAATGCAATATGCCCATAACATAGGTATCGTCTTCATATCATAACATAGGCCGTTACATATCTTATCATAATCATACTTGCATACTTGTCATTTCATAGATTTCGAAAGAAATCGCATACATACTTGTCATATCATAGATTTCAAAAGAAATCACATACATACTTGTCATATCATATCAATTTCAAATGAAATCGCATTCTTTCATAAATGTCGTGATACTTTTCATAAATGATTTTATGACTTTTCATAAATAATTTTATAACTTTTCATAAATAATTTTATGCATAACTCTCACATAAAATCATGACTTTTCATAAATAATTTTATGCATAACTCTCACATAAAATCATGCATGACTTTCCATAACTATTTTAATGCATAAATTATCACATAAGATCATCAATTTTCATAAATCTTCACATAAAATCATGACTTTCATAAAATACTTTAATGCATAAATTTTCAAATAAAATAATGATTTAGGTACGTAAAAAGGGGTTTCCAATGGAGGGCGTACATGCATAATATTCTTATAAAAGACATGCCGTTTACCATACATACATGTAAGGATATGATCATGCTACTTACCTTGCAGCGCTAATCCACTATTTTCGGCGCATAATCGATCGCCTATAAAAATAAACATGTAATTTGCATAAATTTCTAATTAAACATGTGATTTTATTTAAAACCTAAACTACTAAAATAACCTATATTTCCTAAACCCAGGTTCTTCCTAATACTGAAATATTCTCACTTGTTAATCCTAATTAGGCATGGGTATTTTGGGAAAGTCTGATATAAAACACAAAATAAAAGGAAAGAAAACAGCTTACGGGAGAAGACCAGCTTGTGCGATGCTCACCGAGAGAAAGGCTGAGTGCGACAAAGGGTTGCGGTGGCTGGCCGGGTTTCATGGTGGCTAGGAGTGGTCAGCGTCGTGCTGGGCTTCTCTGGGCAGGCTGGTGCGACGCTGAGAGAAGGAGGGAGGGAGTTCTGTTAAGTAAAAAACAACCGAGAGAGAGAGAGGAGGGCAGCGACGGTCGTGGGCTTATCGGGATTGAGTGGGTGCTACGGGGTTAAGCTGGTCGGTAGTTTCTAGCACCATGGGTGGTACTCCGACGTCCCTTGAAGTGGTGTCGACATGGTCTGGCAAGGAGGTCGCCATGGATGGACTATGATTTTCTCTATTTTCTGTTGCTTGAAACAGAGGCTTGTCGTATGGGGTTGTCCGTGGTTTACGATGGACTAGGGCAGATCTAGGCGGTTCTTCGTGGTGTTGTGGCTGAGGGAGGAGACATGGAGGAGCTTCCTGCGGCACGAGTGCAAGTAGGGGTTAGACTTGTTACTGCGACGTGAAGTTTTCCTTCGGACTGGTTCTTGTGCTATGTTAAAGGGGTTGAGTGTGGGTTGGCAGTGGAGATATCGTGGGGTTTGCTGTGTGTGGAGAAAACGACGTAGACCAACTCGGCAAGTGAGGTTATTTTCTGTTCTGAAAACCCTACGATATATGAAAGGCAATGTGTGCAAGGCTGTGCATGAAGTGTATAAATGGACACAGTGACGTGCATGCAGTGGAAACGGATGAAGCCGTGCATGCATTGGTTTGATGCGTGAGAGGAAGACTCACGCTAGAGGACTTAGGGAGTACGGCTAGCAGTTTTGGTGAGTGTACCATATATATATATATAATTGAGAACCCAAATGAAAACCCCAGATAAAACGAGACGTGAATGTGCATGAGTGAATTGTTTGAAATTCATAGAAGAAAATCTGGTAAGGAGGAGTTTTATTATGAAAATGACTCGTGAGCTTGGAGAGAAAATAATAATAATAATAATAATAATAATAATAATAATAATAATAATAATAATAATGATATATTTATAGCTATATGAAAAAATTACATAAAACTTATATTATAGCCTAAATTTAGGATTGGGTTGTTACAAACTCTCCTCCTTATAAAAATTCTGTCCTCGGAATTTGCTAATACCTCAAGCAACCTACATACTTGTCCATCGCATTCTTTTCATGTTTCTATTTTAGATCTTCTATCATTTAGTTGAGCCTAACATTTCAAAATTTTAAACCTCATTTATTCATTCCTAAATCTCGCATATTCCCCTAATCCTTTTACCGGTGCAGTTACTATCAACGATCACATGCTTTAGAAATACAATACAAGCCTAAAGTGTATACCTTGACAACAAAATTGATCAAAAACCTACTAATAATATCACTCAAACTATTATCTTTCTCCAAATAATAGTGAGAAACTGTCTCCACATAAAATAATAAATAGATTTTCTACATAAAATGATAAATCTCCTCATATAACCTCAAATAAGAGCAATTTAAAATTCTCCAAAGTACGAAGTCTATAAAATATCTTGATTATAAAATTCATAAAAATTGAAATACCACAATGATCATGTGCCTATGGTTATGGGCCTACATCCTCAATTATAAGCATAGCAACATCAATTAAACTTCCAGATCAAACCTTGACATCTGGTGCTATTCTCTAATAATGTCGATCAAATCATTAAAACTTTAATCTGCATGTCTCAGGCATACGTATACTTAAATCATCTTCTACTCGTAAACCTTAAATTCTCGTACGTCAAAAATATATTGACTTCACAATTTTTTTTTTCAATAGCTCTTTTGGTAAAAATTACCGTGATACGACAATTTCCAAAGATCTTTTGTTTACCATTCATTCTAGGCGAGGGAATCGTATCACCTATAATATACCTTTCTTCAGACATTGCGAAATACCAAACACCATATGTAAATCTATGTCCTAACTCCAAAATCTACTAACAACATTCCCTAATTTTCTTAAATAAGACTTCATAAAATATAAGTCATCTCCATCCATTTTCATGAACAAGATACACTATCAATCTTAAAATAAAAGTTTCCCAACTTCACCTTCCTTCAATCAATTACATTGTCATACCCATATTGACACGTAACTCTAGTACACATAATTCTCATGAAATTTTAGATATCCATGCTACGTGAAATTCCTAGAGTCAGGTGCCATAATCTAAAGTAACCATTAACTAATATTTCGATATTGACATGAATAATAATAATGCCTACCATAACTACAATGTGCTAACAAGTAAGAGCTATAAAATGTCTTATCATAATAAAAAATATCTCAATAACTCTGAGCTATAAAATGTCTTATCATAATAAAAAATATCTCAATAACTCTCGAGCAGGCATTTGTAACGCTCCAATTGAAGACCCAAGCCACATGGCCTATACTTCAAAAAGACTAGTCAATGATACAATTGGATCCCCATTGGAACATTATAAAGAAAGAACTTTTCCTTTCAAAATAATGTGGGATCTCATTCACCACCTGCCCTTATCCTTATCATATGGGGTATCACAATCTACCTCCCCTAAATTTCTGACATCCTCGTTGGGCCTGTCCGTTGTAGGTGGCACGGCTCAAGTCCCACATTTCTGGTTGGGATAGTCTCTGATACCATTTCTCTATTTGCGCGTGTCATCCTTGCGCGGGGGCCATGCTAATCTTCTCTGTATCGTTCCAATTTTATCGAATAATAAGCATGGAATAATAGAAATAGTCAAACAAATAATCACACAAAAGTTCAAGCAAGTAATCAAACAAGAGTTCACATAATATATGCAAATAATATCAAAAATAGGTTGGAAGTTTACTTACAAAAATTCAACGATAATATTAGCAAAAATCTAAAAATATAATGTAACATATTAGAAATCAACTCACAAAAACCCTAGATTCTGAAAATGTGAGTGAATGTGAGTGTAGTGATATTTTCAAAATCATTTTCTCATGCAAAAAACCTTAAGGCCAAAACGTTTGAAGATTAAAAACCCTAGTTTTTCCTTCGAGTTAAAACCAGACCTTGCACTACCCTAGATCACGTGTTCATGTGTTCAAAGCACTAAGAACATTTCGGGTTCCATCTTCCATGAAGAGAAAACCCTAGTTTCTAGAGTGAAAATAGGTGGTTGTGTGAGAAAAACCCTAAATCCGAAAATAACTAGATGAATTCTTCCCTTGGCCGTGTGTGCGCATCAAGAAAAGAAGTGAAATGATTCTTACCTCCAAGTGTAGAGCTCTTACTTGAAAAATGGTGAGTGGTTTCTTTGTGATACACGAAAATGGTGGTGTTTGGCTAGAGAGAAAATGTGGGAAAGTGAAGACTAGAGAGAGAAAAGGTGGTGGCCGAAATGCACTAGGAGAAACAAGAAAATTTTTTGCAAAAAGGACTCTCCCATTTTCAGCTCTCTCCTTATATAGTGTGTCCCTCTAAGTTTTTCACCAACTAATACATGCAAGACAAGTGGCATCCCCCTTTTTCCCTCAAGATGGGACTTGCATGGGGAAGACCAAAGGGTGTTGTCGTGTGGCCCTCTCTCCCCAAAACCAAAACACTCACTTGCCTCCATTCTCCCTTCTACCCTTCCACTTATGTCTAGGTTCAATGCACCAAAAGGTTAAAAGGTAATTTCCTCAAAATCCTAATCTTCCAAAGCACTTTTCTAGTGTGCATGGTTGACAAGTGGCGTGAGTGTGTGTGCGCTCTTGGGCTGGCCGAAATCCCTATCTCACTTGAGGTGATTTTGTGTCATTCTTTAGGTGCTTTTTACTTTTTGCTTTTCTTCCTCCTCCCCTTTGTAGCCGTCAGTCACATGCTCTCATTTTTCCTCAAAAAGTCTTATAGAACATGCTTTTTGTCTTCCCTAGTATGACGCATCTCGGAACTCACAAAACTACTTTTTGTCCTAATTTGACATGTATCCATGGGAACTTGTGCTTGCAAAAAATGGTGCCTACACTCTCCAAACCGAAACCTTAGTTTCTCTTTTTGCTTCTTCTACTTTTCACCTAAAGATCCAATGCATGGTTGACAAGTGTCAACTTAGCCATTTCCAAAAGACAAAAAACTCCTTCTTGAAGCCAAGTGGCGCCTTTCTCCTTGTTCTATGGCCTAACTTGGGCCTTCTAAAGCAATCATGGGCTTATTCCCTTGGGCCAAGTACCTCTATTTCCTTTTGAGGACTAACAAGCCTTGTACTAAAAGATTCATATCCCATAAAAAAAAAAAAAAAAAAATTAGCCTAATGGGCACTTCCATACTTAACCAAAAATTCAAAGACAAATCATCATCCATACAAAATGTAAATATGATTCCTTACGAAAATTAGGGATGTCACACACTTTCTTCAGGTTTAAACACCATCCCTAACTTTGCTCCTCAATGCTATCGGCCCCCTCAGTATGCACTGCATTTTGTGTTCTGGACTCATCGTCATCTTTGGGTTCAAAGGGCATAGACAAAGTTTCAACCTCCCTGGAGTCAGGTGTGGCCTTTTGAATTTCTTCCATGTGGCTTGAGCTTGCAGAGTTTAGTCGGAGGACTAACTCATGAGTGAAATCCCGGTAGAAGATTTTCTTACAATTTACTACAATAAAAATCCATTTTTAAATCAATAGAAGCATGGTGAAAAATAAGCGCACTACTTAAAGACCGAACTCATCACCTAACTAGTCCATAGAGATGGGTTGTCATCAGGACAAGGAACAAAGGGTGGTAACCAAGTCCAGAGTCATTGGTGCATGGCCCCCATATATATAGTTTGAGAAATTTGGATAAAATGGTATCGGTATCACCTAACATATAAACCAATAAGGATAATGAACCAAAGATTTAGTAATAAATATAGACATTAATAGAACAGTTAACTGAACTTGAATTAATATTCAAAATACCTGGGTTGCTAGTTTGGTCGATGGATTTGTGATAGGAGGTGTTGAGAAATGTGGATAAAATGGTCTTGGTATCATCTAAGATGTAAACCAGTCATGATAATGAGCAAAAATTGAATTTTAAATAATATTCTGAATACCTGAGTTGATGGATTTGTTGATAGCTCTGTAGTAGGAGATAAGTGCTTTTTTCCATTCCCTCCCATCTAGAGAATATTTATCAATATTTTAGAACATTTAAAAATCATCTGAAATCAGAAAGGTTCAAATGATTTCTTCTTCTTTTTTTGAAAAAAAGAAAGAGAAATAGCACCTCGTCTGCTTTCTTCTTCTTCTTTTTTTAAACAAGTGCTGACTTCGTGTGTGAAAGTGCATGTACATAGCAGAGTTGTTTGTTGGGTGCTTAAAAGTAACGGAGAAACAAAAAACCATTGGAACTTCGAATAGTTATCTATGTTCTCTCTCCCACTTCACTTGGTCACCATATTTTTTATCTCAAGTCTATAACTTTCTCTTCTCTTCTCCATTATGAATAAATAACTAATAATTAGTATGAGAATAAAAAAATATATATAAGAAAAATAAAAATTAATATTTTAATAAAATAAAAATAAATTTAGAGAATTTGTTAATTGGTGTCAACGAAACGTGGCTAACTAATGTGAGAAAAGTGGATTCTTTAATCAAATTTTGACCACTTTACTACCAATGCTCTTAATGCAGTGGCTCTAATAAACTTTTGAACACTTCCCTATTTAATGTAAAAATATTCGAACATCCTTCTTTCTTGCAAAAATCATTGAATTCAAGGTTCTAAAACGAAGGCATTACACTACCAAAGACAGCTCAAGTTCCAATATTTAATCTTATATTTTCTAACACCTAGCAATATCAGGAGAGGGCCTCTGCTATCGCCATAGACCATCCTGTGGTGTACCAAGATCAAGCCACCGCTGGGTTTGACACTTGTATGCCACTTCGTAATGGCCCTGACTCTTGGCTATATTGAGGTGGTACTATAACAGCCAACCCGTATTGGCCTAGAACGGGCCACCATTGAATGGTGCTGCGAACCACCTTCATTCTCTATCGCTACAAAGTGGCTTACGAGTCTACGACGGCCAAATACCAAAATCAGCCCTCGCCAGGTGGCTAGCGGTATGGGAAGGGGAATGGCCTTCCTCCCCCGCTCATTATTTTTAATATTTTATTTTAATTTCTAATTTTTAAAAATTCTTGAATTTTTGAGGTTTTATGTTTTTATTATTATTATTTTAAGTGTCTTTCTTTATTTTGACATTTTAGATTTTTTTTTCCAACTTTTTATGTTTTTGTCTAATTGATTTGAGACTACAAAAAGTAGAAACTAAAAAGTTAATTGAAAAAACATAGGAAACAATTTAACTTTTAGAAAAACAATAGGGTCTAATTTAATATTTATCCCCTTAAGAATAGGTTTCTCTTTGTATTTTCCAATTGGAATTTTCACTCGTTGTAGTTGCGAGATTAATTAAATTAATTACCTCATTGAATCAAGTTGATCCTGATTTCATATATAATTGTATGGAAAATGAAAAACTTTACTTATTATCCCTTACACCACATACCAACATGTGATTTATCAGTTTTACCATTTTATTTAAACACACAAACATGTGATGTGTAATTATGTGTGTTTAAATATAAGAATAAGGGTTCATGTCCCTCAAGTTTGACATGAGCAAACCCTATGATAGGCTAGAATGAAATTATTTGGAGGAAGTGATGAAACAGATGGGATTTGCTAGTAAGTGGATTGATATGGTAATGTTTTGTGTTAAGTCAGTGAGTTTCTCTATACTCATAAATGGTGAGCCAAATGGACCAATTTATCTAACAAGAGGTGTGAAGCAGGGAGATCCTTTATCACCCTACTTATTTATGTTGTGTACTGAAGGCCTCATTACTCTTTTGAATAAGGCTACTGAAAGAAGACAAATTAGTGGGATTAAAGTGTTTCGAGGGTCCCCTTTAGTAAATCATCTTTTGTTTGCTGATGATAGTATTTTATTTTGTAAGCCTAACCTCAATGAAAATATGGCAATGCATGAGCTTTTACAAGTTTTTGAATTTGCTTGTGGGCAAAAAATAAATAGAGACAAAATAGCAGTGATTTTCAGTGGAAATGTGTCTAATGAAAGAAGGACAAATCTGTTACAATTTTGGGGGATACAAAGCTTTGAACAGTATGAAAGATATTTAGGACTCCCACAAATGATTGGAAGAGCTAAGTCTTCCACTTTTTCTAATTTAAGCATAAGGTTTGGCTCAAACTGCAGAATTGGAAGGATAAAATCTTGTCTCAAGGAGGAAAAGAAATACTAATCAAGGCAATGGCTTTATCAATACCATCCTATTCTATGAGTTGTTTTAAGCTGCCTTTTTCTTTGTGTAATGAGCTAAAGCAAATGATGGAAAATTTTTGGTGGGGTCAGAAAAAAGAAGAGAAAAGAATCCATTGGATCAGTTGGAAGAGGATGTGCGAACCAAAGAGCAAAGGGGGTATAGGTTTCAAGGATCTTAGAATTTTCAATGATGCCTTATTAGTTAAACAATGATGGAGACTTATGCATATTGAAGATAGTCTGTTTTACAAGGTTTATAAGGCTAAGTACTTTCCAAATAGCTGGTTCTTGGATTCAAAGAAGGGACATAACAGTTCCTATGCATGGCAAGGTATATGGTCAGTTAAGGACAAACTATCACATGGTTGCAAATGGAGGGTTGGCAATGGAAGAAGTATTGAAATTTGGAATGATTCTTGGATTCTAGGTTTTAAAGAATTAAGAAGTTTTGTGAATGAGAATGTCATTGAGGATGCTGGTGCAAAAGTGGTTTCACTGATTGATTCACAAACTAGATGGTGGGATGTCTCCAAAGTAAGAAGAAGTTTACTGCCACCTACTGCTGCAGATGCAGTCCTCAAAATGGTATTAAGTTCTGAACAACATGAAGATAGTTTGATTTGGACTATGGAGAGGAAAGGGAATTATTCTGTGAAGAGTGCATATAGACTATTTACATCAATGAAGAGGGGAGAAGACCAGGAAGAATCTTCAAATACAAACAGTCAAAATAAGCTATGGAAACTCATTCGGAGTTTGAGTATTCCAAATAAGGTGAAAGTCTTTTCATGGAGGGCTTGTGTGGAGGGATTACCAACCATGATGAATTTCAAACAAAGAAGATCAATAGAAGAGGATGTATGCAGATTATGTTTAAAAAAACCAGAGAATACTCTTCATGCCTTGTATCGATGTGATCAACAAGTTGTATGCTGGAAGAGGCACTTTCCTTGCTTGCAAGCTGCAGACTCACAGTTGTTGTTTGGGGAATTTCGGAGATTAAATCAAGAAGGCAAAACAAAAGTAGATTTGGAAATGATGTTGCTCATTGCTTGGAATTGCTGGTATAAGAGAAATCAATGGATTTATGAGGAAAAACAACTCAGTCCAGATTGGGTGATTACACAGGCACTTTCAATGCAAAAATTCTGCAACTCTGTTAAAACAGAACATCCAAACACAGTTAGCAGATTTACAAAATGGATGCCTCCACCTACTGATGTAGTTAAGTTGAGTGTTGATGAAGCTGTTTTTCATGAAGCAGGAATAGCAGGAGTGGGAGTAGTATTAAGCGATAGTAAGGTTGAAGTGCTTATGGCTTGCTCAAAGAGAGAATTGGCAGTGATTGATTCCTATGAGATTGAACTTATTGCAGTGTTTGAGGGGCCTCCAGCTTTGCATTCCATTGGGTTTACAAGAGTTACAAATTGAGAGTGATTCTCTAATGGTGGTAAAGGATATTCAAAATCAAACAGATTCCTCTACAATGATGGGTCATATTGTCAAAGATATTCAACACCTCATGAGCATGTTTCCAAGTTGTTCAATCATTCATGCTTTTAGAGAATCAAATGTAGTATCTCATAAACTTGTAAGGTTTGCTTGTAATGTTCAAGATATTAATGTTTTGTGGGATAGTTTTCCAACATGTATTCGGCAACCAGTTTGGGTTGACCACCAGTTGTAATGTTTTATTTCACTAATGAGAAGTTGATGCTTCATATAAAAAAATAAAAAATAAATAAAATGACAAAAATGGCAAATCACGTGTTGGTATACGATGTGGGGTTGATATGTAGCATGGAAAATACATATTAAACATGCTTAACATAATATATAAGCATAAAAAGATATAAACATTATGTTTGCTCTATGCTTGTATACCATTTACATACATTCTTCTTTTACATACATGACTTGAAAGACCAATTTGATCAGTCTAAAAGGATTGGATCGCTTAAAAATTGAACCCATCGTAGTGAATTTTTTAATTCGGCCGTAGTATCAATTCAGACTAATTCGTGCATACTCCAATTGATTCAAAACTGTCATTTTGAATTAGATTCATAGATTGTGTTTTCATTTAAGTTATTTAGATTCATATTTTAAACTAATGTGTACATGATTTTAAATGCTTAAACTACGTTGTATACCTTTTGTGTTCTTAATGATACACCTATAATTATTTTACAACTCATTTTAAATCAATCAATGTAATTGTAACCCTTCATTAAAAGATAATTTCAATTTTACTTAAGAAAAATTCTACTTATCATCCCCTACACTACACACCAACATATGATTTGTCGTTTTTACTCTTTTATTTAAACACACGCATTGATGTGTAAATATGTATATTTAAATAGAATGAAAAAAAAATGATAAATTACATATTAGTGTGTGGTGTGAGGATGATAAGTAGCATTTCTATTAGAGAATATTTCAAGCATTCTTATTAGCACTATGCGTGTAGCCACGAACCCAAAATTCTTCGTGCAACACTTCCCCATGAGAAAATCAACATATATATATATGTAGAAATTAACCATAATTCATACCAGCTGGATTAGTTGCAAAATAGATCATAGATTCATATCCATTCACCATAAAACCAAATGTTCCACACCCAAAAAATATATATAGCTAATTAAGATAAATAGTATTTATAGCTATTAGCCACCTTATTCTGTTTACCCTTTAACCCTCTAACACAAACTAATTGTCTGATCATTACTAATTTTCTTTAGTAACATTTACTAAATCCCAGCACCGGGAGATGAAAAACCCAATAGAAGATGATGGATTTCTTATAATGATTAATGCTCTTACAATATTTACATGTGACTAAGCATAAGACTCGTGATTATGAGCACTTACAGATAATTAAACTCATCAAGCACGTTTTGACACAACATGAATCCTTACATAGAATAAACTTGGCCTATAAATAGAACCGACCCTTGGCGTTTCCATATCACCTCTCTTTCTCAACTTGTCGAAACTTGGGGATGTTTTGCAAAACATGAGAATTTTCGAAATTCTCATATTTTCATTCTCCAAACATCACTTAAACACAAAATATTTTTCAATTTCAAATTTTAAACTTTTTCATCTAATCATTACATAATCATTATTTAAACACAAGAATTAATACAATTTTTACAAATTTCAAAACAAAACGCAAGAATCAATACAACTGTTACAAACCTCGAAACAAAAATAATATTAAAAACTATATTCAAACAATTTTTTAACTTTATAATATTTTAATTCAACTTGTTCTCTTTCATTTTTCAAAACACAATAAAGAATCTTCACCCAAACTATTTCACTACTATTCATAAAATTATGAGATACGACAAGCATTCAAACATGTCCTTAGTCTCTAAGAATATTGAGTGATCCTTGGAGCTTGTAAAAGCTACACTCAAGAAAGGAAATCTCGCGAAAGTATAATCGAGGGTAAGTAATCCTATGACAAACCCCTGGCCATTTGCTTTCCATCAGTACAAGTTAGAACACTATGATCTAGATAGAGTCCTCCTTAGGCAAGAACTCTAAGGACATGACCTAGGATATGAACAACAACACACTTGAATTTTAGTATGTCAAACCCCATTCCTATAGAGAAAACACACGTTCTCTCTAACAATACCAAGATCTACATAGAAACTTGGCGTTTCTACTTGTTTTTTACGATCAAGACCTAGGATATGACCAACAACACACTTGAATTTTTTACTCCAAAACATACCAATCATGCTTAGATGCAGAGTTTTGCCAAGTATTCTCATCCCATTTGACCGATGGGTGTTGCTATGTGTATAATCCCCTCTGAGCTAGATGACGGACAACTCAAGATTCTCGTTATCTCATATAATGCAAGGTTCAACAGATATCTAGATGACATTTTCATCTCAGTAAAATTATTCATGAACATATTGCATAGAAATAACAAGGAATTTATTCACATGTGAAAGCATTCACTTACACTCGAGCTATTTTTCTGAGCGTGTCTACATCAATTATTAATGAATATATAGTTATTAAGCATATCTACAAGTTTGTAACTTTAATAGTCCCTCTAAACATTACTCAAGGTATCTATGGTCTTTTTCTTCTCAAAACAGGGTTTTTGTTCATTCTTGAGTTAGCCCGTTCAAACAAGCTTCAAACATAGCTTTGTTTGGACTCTGCCTAATTTTCCATTGTGAGCGTCCATTCGAATGGACATCATGTGTCCGGATCAATTACTAGAGACAGAGGCTAAAACAACTTGTAGCGTTTAAATCTTGTGTCCAATTTCTCTTATACGTCTAAACAATTATGGTACAAGTCCATACTAGACACTATTTTGATTCTAACTTAAGTCTCACTTTTGGCATTTTTTTTTCCTCAAAATAACCCAACTCCACTTTTCTTCACTTTTGTCATAATCTAGTATACTACCCTGAACTCGCAACTCTCACCGCCATAATCCATGGAGCCACACATACAAGGTTATTGTCTAATCAGCAAAGGAGGCCCTAGCCGAAGGGCTGGTGCTAAGCAGCTAAGAAAAAGGGGAAAAAAAAAACAAATTCCTTTCTTGAAAATTTATCAAAGCTATACAATAGATTGATTACCACCCTCAAGTACACTTCCATACAAAAGAAACCTTAGTCAAAATCAAATTCTAATCCTTTAAAAAATAAAATTTCAACCGTCCAAAGTAACACAAATAAAAGGACTCAAAAAGACCCCTCCCCCTCAAAATAAAATTCACTGTCTCACCAGTTCTATCCATCAATCTATATATATCACAAATTCTTGTTAGGCAAATTATAGCCAGGGGAGAGGCCACCCTGAAACTCGGCCAGCAGTAATCTCTTCTTCCGTTCATTTTTTGGGCATTGTCTGAATACCAGGGCCACAACAAGTGGCAAGATACAAACCCGGCCTACATGTTATGCCATTGAAGTCATGCACCAAGTAATGACCCTCACAACCATCCAGAATTCCCGGAAGAGGTTTACATCAAGTATATATTTTCCCTCTGGTCGGGGTTAAGAAGTTGGTCATGAAAACAGATAATCATCAGCATCAATGATTAGCGTAGAGCATAAGACAGACATCAGGCTGGTACACTTCTACCAACAACACCAGCAAACACCAATATTCTTTCTTGGTGCAATAATATCAGAAGATAGTTATGTACTTGCTGTTGTAGATCTATTTAGTTTATTCAATTCAAAACAAAGAGGAATTACAATTACTAAACTCATGGATCCCTACATAATCATATGCTACCTTGTAGCAAATTCAGTGTGCTTAGAATGGTTAAAGGGTATAATTGTATGAAGTACAACCCACAAGAGTATAATTGTCAAATGCAACATAAAGTATAATATATACTACATACTAGGTGGGTAGGATTTGACTTTTGATCCACCGACCATTTTCAAATTTTTTATAGAACCCTAAACTCTATATGTTGAATCTTTTTCTTTCGCTTTGTAAAACCTGAGCCCCAAAATAGCTAGGGTTGAATTGAAATTTTTTAATTTTAGGCCCACAGGCCCTTGACTTCTTGCACAATTGGTTTGAGTCCAATATGCGGGTTGATCCTTGATCCAATCTTCATTATAGGCTGCTGGCCCAGGGGGCAAACCTAGAAGTTCTTGAGGATTTTAAGCCAAGAAAGCAATTGTGAGGATCTTCCCTTAGGAGGCTGTACATGCAAAGAAAGTAGTACTTCAAATCTTCTTCCGTGTTCATCCATAAGTGCCTAAACTTGGCTGATTTTAGGCCAGAATTTGGAATGGTCCACATTCAAGCCTGTGCAGTTTCCTATTTAGCCTAGGATCTTCCCTTATTTAAAAAGCAGCAATAAGAAGCTCTAGGAAAGATTAAAATCTGCCAAAGTTGTTAGAGGTCTAAGACTGCCATTCATGGCAGTTTCCCTTTTATAAACACTAGTTTGCAGCCAAATTTCAAAGCCCTAATCTCCTCTAAGCCAGCTGTCCCTCTCACCCACTTTGCCCTTAGACTTTCATCCATAATTTAAGCAAAAATCATAGAGCAACCGCCTCCAGATCTAATATAGTCATAGGTGAGCAAAACTCTCGACTTTTCAACACGTTTCTTCAAGAAATTCAAAGATTACCCTTATGATGCACCTCTTTCACAGCCCAACATCAACATCCTTCGATTCCTAGTGGCTGCAACTTTCTGTATGGCCACTAAACCAAAATCAGAGTAAGTTTACTGCTTACTGAGTATTTGAATCATTTTTGTTTTTATATCTTAAAATGTTCTAGTTGATGATGAAGATGAGTCCACAGGCCAAAACCAATCAAAGAGACCAAATTTAGCCAAGCTTTAATGAGTGTTAAACGCATTGTGTTCAGCCTTGATTTATGATGTCATGACTTCACTGAAGATTTTGGTTTAGTTTTTTTATACATAATTTTATACTTACTATGAATTTCAGTTATGTGTGAGGTTTTATAATTTATGGACACATACCCGGTGCTGTTTAATGTATGATCTGGCATTTTAGCCGTGGACTCCAATAGACATGAAATCTTCCCTATCTTAATAACAACTGAATTAAAAGTGAGGCATCTTAATACGAATAAATATGAAAAGAAAGGCTAACCCTGAAAAGGTTAAGACTAAGTAGAACTAGGCTCCACATCAAACACAGTCAATTTCAAATTATTTTGGCTTCTAAATGTTCTCTTCTGGGAGATTATTGCTCGTTGCATCACTACAAAAAGTGCTAAGGAATAATGCAATAACTCAGTAATTTTAAGAAGTGGGTTTGGTGGTTTGCCCCAGAGAGAGAGAGTCTATGGAGGGCATTCGAAGAAGTATGAAAGCTTGGAAGGTGGTTAGTGCTCCAAGTATGTACATGGGCCCTAGGGCTTAAGACTCTTTTTTGACAAGTTGTTATTAAGATAGAAAATATTTCGTGTCTATTGTGGAGTTTTGTGGAAACTTTCATGGAAGATGACCCCTTCTTGCTTATTATGGAGAATTTGGAGAGAGGGAAATGTGTGCAGCACTGAAGACCATGAAAATTCGATGGTGGGGCTCAAGTCATTTTTCTTTAATGCACTCTTTCAATGGGCAGTGTCCCAAAACTCTGAAGCTTTTTCTGATTATACTTCTCTAGACCTCCTAACTCTTGTTCCTTTTTTGGTCTTAATAAAATCATTACTTTACTTATCAACAAAAAAAGAAAATTAAAAAACCAGCCGCAAAGTTAAAATAAACGAACAAAAGACAAAAATGTCAAAATTTGCTTTACTCTTGTCAGTGAATATTTTTATACTAAAACAACGTAGCATGGCATTACCTACCAATCCTTATATACTAATCTCTAAGAAGTATGCATTTAATATAGGATTCAAGGACTCAAGTAAAATCAAGTATACATATCGATTCTATGCATAAATGTGTTGTCATAGCTTAGGTTCCCAGACCTATCAGTCGGAATAAAAGCTAAATGATATTTATCATTGACTACAGTATGACTAACTGCTCTAATATTTATGAAGACCAACTCTTAAACCCAGTCAATTTACATTTCAATTCATCACTATCAGGTCTTAAAAGTTGCTGCATTATTAAGTCCAGAGATTGGATAATGATAAAGTTACTAATCACAAATGGGAAAAAATTCAGGTACTTGTACCTTTCACCTTGTATACAAATCTCATGCCTATGAAAACATCAGTATTCCTCTAACATCCAATTGATCTCTCAAAACTCGAGAATCAAAACATCATCAAATTTGTTGCCGTCCCAACCACAAAAGGTTCCATTAATAACCGAGTCAAGAAGTAAAAAACAACACCCAATGTAATCGAAATTGGCAAGGCAGGAAGAGCTCGATGGCACAGCGACAACAAAATAAGAGTACAGCCAAGTCCCGAAATAATTGCAAGGTAACAAGCATATACTGTCATAAGATCATACATTGCAGCTCTGCCCACAAGAACACTATAGAAAACAAAGTCTCCAAGGCCAAGTTTAATACCTCTACTCGTCACCTCTGCATTATCCCTCCTAGTCCACTCTCTGTTGTTCCCCACCCCCATCATGTCAACCAGTGGAGACATCTCCTCATCAACAATCTCGGACTCTGGATCCCGAGCTCGATCAGAAGCAACAACCACAGTTGAATACTCTGAAGATCCACTGCTCGACGAATGCCTCTCCCGCGAATGACCTACCAACGGGGAACTCTCCCCTTGATCTCTGCCGCTGTCACCATCCTCATTTGGAAAACTCCCAACCTCAACAGAGGTATACTCAGAATTACTGCGACTGTCAACCACATTTATATTTCCGTTGTCACGCTCAACCGCCTGTAGCTCAACCGACCCAGAATCCGAAACCCCACCAACCAAAAGCCCTAAACTAGAACCCCTATTTCCTGTATTCCGTGATACGGTCGGCCGAGCCTCATAGATCAGAGCCGGTAATTCCTCATCCCTACTCGATGCCAATTCCACCAGCAGTTTCAGCGGCCCTCCAGGGGCCAAGACAGCCGCCAAATCATATAGAGCCAAAGCCACCAGCAAAACCCAAGTCGTCCATTCGGGCAATTTCGTGAACCATGTTGCCACAATTATTCCCAACGAGACCATATACGCTTGCCTCAAGAATATGGGTACCCCACCGGAGAACACGGACAGTACACCCACGACCGTAAAATTGAAAAGCAGCAAGAAGCAAGTGATAGAGTCGACGGGTATGGAGAAATGCTGAATTATGGAGAGGAAGATGGAGCCACCCATGGTAGCGAGCACGAAGAAGGCGGAGAAACGCATGTAGTTCTTTAAGAAATTGGTAAAGTTATAGTAGTAGAGGACGACGAGGAGGAAGGTGACGATGGCGATGAGGATGACGAAGACCAAGGCGTTTAAGAGAGCGCCTTCCAGCTTCTGTCCGGCAGAGTCAGAAGGGCTCTCGAGGTAGACGAGGTTGGCGGCGGTGCGGATGGAAGTAGAGGAAGAGGGAGAGGAGAAGGAATTGGAAGGAGAGAGAGAGTAGACGAGGAGGACCACCAAGAACATGCAGATTGAGACGGGGGACATGACACCGATGACCTCGCCGCCGATTGATTCTAGGATGCTCGACTCCATCACGTTTGGTTAGGGATTTCGTCGACCGCTTGTGGGTGAGAGCATCCGCTACTGCAGGCGCAGAATTGAACTGCTGGAGAACGAGACAGTCATGTATAAATTACGTTAGGGCTTTACTTCATTTTTTGCAGCGCGTGCTCTATTCCAACTTCATTTTCATTTTCTTTTTCTTTTTCTTTTTTTCTTTTATTTTTTGAGATTGCCTTCAAAACGGATTTGGGCCATCGAGGGGATTTAAAACATTTTCCCGTAACAATGAGCCCAATTCTTTAACAATAGACTGAAGTTGTGTTTAGATGTTGAGTTGAACTGAGTTGAGATAAGTTAAATTATTTATGAATAATAGTAAGATGAGATAGTTGAATGAGTTTTGTAGAGCCCACCTAAGATAAGTTTGGATGTTAAGATGTGTTGATGTCGTATTTCGCGGCCTGGGCAACTCCACACCGTTAGGGCTCGGGGTTGGTTCTTGCTAAGATGAGGAATGGTGAGCTTGGGATCCATTGTACCTCCGACGCTTAAGTCAGTTTCAGTGAGGGAGAATATCTTAAGGAGAATGATAATAAGAGTATATGTCAATGTCAACCCCCTCACTGGTCGTGGGAGGAGGTTATTTATACCTGGCAGGCTGGCTGGCTGACCTTCATGGTAAAGGGCGTGTCACTTTGTATGGGATCGGGTGTCCCTGATGTTCACCTGACGCGCCGCAGATCACTCAGGCCTGATGGCGGCTGTTCCTGACACCAGGATTCATGTTGTGGGGTACCGAGCCCCGGGACGCATTAAATGCGGTGTGGCTTCCCTTCATCCCTTTCTCCGTCTCATTAATGCATCATGGCCTCAGCCAGAAATCCCCACTTCTTTGACACGTCTAGGCGCTGAGGTTCAGGGTCAGGAGATGTCCCTGCTTGTCGGCCAGTGAGGGGTTCAGATTGTCCCTCCTATTACCCAGCCTAATCATTCCTTCTCTTGGGCTTCCTGGGCTGGGTTGTATCCTTGGGCCCGGGCCTACCCTCCGAACCCAACCCCGGGGAATTATTCACCTCACAGTACCCCGCGGAATTTTAAATGATTCATCCCGCCCTCAGCATTAATGCACACAAATTCTTATGTCATGCCATCTTCCCAGCTTCCCGACCGTTGGATCCCGAAGCATATTCTTCGTTTCGGGCCACGGGTTGGTTCGTGCTTGTCACACGCCTAATCATTACTCTCCTTTATTTATTGCCTTGCATTGTTTGCATTCCCTGAGGTTATCAACTGGTTTGTTTCCCAAAAATATCCCATCCCATCTCATTCATCTCACCTCATTATTACAACTTTCCCAAATCCTCACACAAAATAAAATAAACAATTCAACTTTTTCAAATTCCAAAACAACAATAATATTAAAAAATATATTCTAACAATATTTTATTCAACTTTTTAATTTTAATCTCAACTCATCTCATCTCATCTTATTTCATCTCTAAAAACGAACGACCCCTTAATTAAATGCTCAGGGGCTTTGAGGACATGTATTCACGTCATTATTGAACTGGTTGGTGTAGCTTACTGGGGATGTTTCGGGATACTTGGAACGACCCCGCGATGCCTCAGTTTCCATGCGTCCACCTGGCAGCTGCTAACGCCATCCTGTCAATCCGTTTGCTTTCCCAAGACTGTCACGTCCCTTTGTCTTCCAAGCCGCTGTCGCTTCATTGTCTGCCAAACACCAACCTTAGGTTGTCCTCCTATTTAAACCCTTCTTCCCCCTCTTTATTCTTCCCCTTTCTGCGTCCATACTCCTAAAATTCTCTCACTCCTTCTATTCCAAGCCTTCCTTGTGCTTCTGAGACCCTATGTCCTTCCTATTTCCTCCACGAACCCTCTTATGGCTACTTCCAGTGATCACGAAGGTCGACTCTTGTCTTTCATCGAGAGGAATTGGGAATCGTCCATTACCGGTGATGACCTACGAGCATGGTGGTGGTCTTACAATATCCCCTGGAGGTGGTCATGGAAATTCCCAGATGTCGTGTTCCTGTCGTGGATGCAGATGGGATGGCCACACGTGTGGCTCTATTTTCGTTGATGTTTTCCAACGGACTACAATTGCCATTCTATCGTCCGATCCGGGACATCCTCAATTATCTAAAGTTGGCTCTCGCGCAACTCCACCCCAACGCTTGGCGAATCATGGTGGCGAGCTGCATAATCTTCCGCCAAGTGCTGGACGACGGCTCCGAGGACTATCTTGATCTGATTGCCCTGGAATTCTTGTCAGTCTATCGAATCCTACGACTCGATAGGAGCTTGTGTAGTTTCCAAGCTTGATCTGCCGAGAAGCGTTTTGTCACATTGGAGAAGCGCCTCTCCTCTATTAAGGAATGACAAAGGTGTTTCTTTTTTGTTTCTGGTTTGAGATGGGAGTATCCTGAGGGTGAGGAAATTTATCATGAATTCCCTGTTCGGGCCATCTAGGCCAATGTGCCGAAGAGCTAGTCCCTTTCGATCAAGCTGTCCGAGAGGGAGAATTCTAGGTGGCTACTATTTTGTCCTGGGTGGCCGCCTAACCCAAGTTCTGTGAGATGGATATGTTGATTGCTGACACGACATTAGGCGTCATCTACTCCTTCCCGACCAATCATTTGTGCTTGGTCGGGAATTTTTGGCGGTTCCCCATCTTCTCCTACCAGGAAGCGCCGGGCTTCTCCTCCCCCGAGGGGTGACCTGGGCAAGCGGCATCGGGCCGAGGAAAGCGATGCTGGGGTCGTCCCCAGGTCAGGGTCTCAGGGCCCCCATTCCCACCCCAGCCCTTCACGCCAGGTTCTACCGCCCTCTTCGAGTGGGGCCTCTGCAAGCTCATCACAACAACCTCCACCTGGGTCTCTTTTCAACGAGTTCGACACTGCATCCCGCCCAGCTCCTTCGAGCCCTCCTCACGGTGCTTCTCCCGGCCCTTCTCGCCCACTTCCATCAGGGCCTGTACGCAATACCTTTGGCAATACCTCTCATCCGACTCCTACGAAGTCCTCCTGATGAGTGTACAAAAGTGCACTCTAAATACCCTATTATTGAACTAAAATGCTAAAATATGAATAGAAATCATAGGAATTAATGTGTATTCTTGAATTGAGTTTCTCTTTACTTTGGGATACTCCTAACCAGATTTTTATGTTTAATTTCAGAATCTTATCCAACTCCTAGAAAGTCCTCCCGACAAGACCAACCCAGCTCCTCTCGACTGATCCCGGCCCCTAGTACTACCAGAGCTTCCCCCTGCGGCCTGCAGTCCTGCCGCCTTTAGAGCAAGTGATGGTGAGGCAGACGAAATTGCTTTCTTCAACCCTGCTCCCTGGAGGGCCAACCCGTCAGTTGAGCCTCTGCTTTCCTTCAAGGCAGCTCTCGCTGCAGAGGAGGTTGTTGGCTCTATGCCCCCCATAAGGGAGATAGCTCCATATTCTGTTAGTCACGGGGAGCCAAAGCTGGATCCCCCCCCCCCCAAGTGCAAAGTGTTGTTGAAGATAGGGCTTCAAGCCCCTTGTCACGTTGGAAACCTTCCCTGAGATCGACGCTGACTCTCCTTCTTGGTCTCAGAAGACCAGATGTCATGCCCTGCTTCTCTTCCATCGAGGTCCCCCCAGGTTGATGCCAGTGATCCTCCTACGTCGGCGTCCCCCTAGGTTGATACGGGTGCTCCTCCTACGCCGGCGTCCCCCCAGGTTGATGCGGGTGCTCCTCCCTCGTCGACGTCCCCCCAGGTTGATGCGGGTGCTCCTCCCCCGCCGGCATCCCCCCAAATTGATATGGGTGCTCCTCCCCAGCTGATGTCCCCCGAGATTGATGCGGGAGCTCCTGCAGCAGATGAGGCACCCACGGTGGTTGAGTTATCTTCTCCCTCGACTTCCACCATTCGCGAGGATGTCTCATCTCCTAACGATGATATCCTGTTGCCAGATGTTGAGATGGAGACTTCCCCCTGGAGGTCAGCTTCCCCACTTGGAAACCCTTCTTTCTCTCGTGAAGCTCCAGACTTGGAGGGGTATGCCCTGGGTAGCAAGGCCCAACCGAGCCAGATCTTGGCTTCTCCCGAGGTCATCCACCGGGTGCTCTCCATCCTCTCGTTGCCACCCTGCACCGGGCCTTCTTCTCATCCTACTAGCGGGAGCGCCCAAGAGACTAGCCCGGGTTTTGAAAGGGCCCAGGCAGAAGCTCAAACCTTACTTTGCTCAGGTACCAACCATTGCCTTGTTTCATTTTTTATTTTTGTCATTTTCCTCTTACTTGTTTCATTCCAGGCTACCGACCAGCTAGCGGAAATGATCGCTGTCGAATGGGAGGCCATTGAAGAGCAGAACCGGGCACTCCGAGCCCTAAATACTCTAGCTCGCATGGAGGTTTGTAAGGCAAACAAACGGGTGGATGAGCTGCGCTTGGAGCGCAACAGCCTAGTCAAAGAGTTGGCAGAATCGGAGAAGCATGTTATACTCTTGTGCTTGGAAAACAAGGAGCTTTGCAAAGAGAAGAAAGAGCTTAGGAAGGATAAGGACCAGGAGATCTCACAGCTTAAGGGGGAGCTCGAACGCCTGGGAACAGAGAAGCAGCGGGCCATAGTGGAGATTCTGTGGTTGGAGAAAGACTTCGGAGGTCCTGGAGGAAAGGGGCCTCCGTTGCCGTGCAGCGCTCTCGGCTTCTCCTTTATTGCTTTGCTCTGTCGTGGCCTGCTCGCCGCTTGAGGATCGCCATGCTACGACGCCAAAGCCAAATTAGCTCCCTCCTTTGAAGATGATCTAACTCAGGCGTCAGACGTGGTCTCCGCCCGAGACATCACTATCTCGAGCTTGCAAGCTGCTGAGGCAGCTCTGGAGTCCTAAATTCAACACGCGCCAGCACTCCGAGACGAGGCCCGGGGCTATGGTTACAAGGAAGGCCTTGAGCGCTTCAGAGATTACCTTATAGAGAACCCTTTGACCGACCTCAATACTCTCCAGCTTTCATCTCTTGCTCTCGATCTCCTAGCTTACCAGTTTGTCAAGACTCTGGGGAGAAAGCAGATGCCACTAGCTTTCTGGGGCGCTCCTCATTCGCCATGATTTTGTTGAATTTATTTTGTTTTGTACCTTTCATGCTCGATCGAGCTTATTGATGTAATGGAACAACATATATATATATATATATATATATATATATGAGCATTCCATGTTTTTGGGTGCGATCTCCATTCATTTTTGTTACCTTCTTTCCTTATGCTTCGCGTTTGTTACTCTTTCGCTTATCTTTGCCAACTCGGGGACTCTATCCTTTTAACCAAGGGGCTGGGCTCATAGCATGAAGGTCGGCAAGTCGAGAGACTTGTGCCCTGACTAGTTGTTGTTTGGACAGAGCTTGGGGGCTCTGGCCCTTAGCCAATGATTGCAGCCAGCCAAGGGACTGGGGTTATACCCCGCAAAGGTCGGCAAGTCTAGAGACTTGTTTTCAACTGGCTGTTGTTTGGGCAGAGCTCTGGGACTCTGGCCTTTTAGCCAATGCATCGCAAACAGCCAAGGGCTAGGCTCGTAGCATGAAGGTCGACAAGTCAAGGGACTTGTGTTCCGACAGGCTACGGGAGGGGCAGAGCTCGACAGGCCCCGGCCTTTTGCCAATTCATTGTGGCCAACCAAGGGACTGGGCTTGTAACTTGCGAAGGTCGGCAAGTCAAGAGACTTGTGTTCTGACTGGCTATTGTTCAGGTAGAGCTCAGTAACTCTAGCCTTTAGCCAATGCATCACGGGCAGCCAAGGGGCTGAGCTTTTGGCAAGAAGGTCGGCAAGTCAAGGGACTTGTGTTCTGACTGGGTGTTGTTCGGGCAGAGCCTGGGGGCTTTGGCCCTTAACCAATGCATCGTGGCCAACCAAGTGGCTAGGCTTGTTTGATTGAAGCTTTTAGACATAGGAGAATGGAAATGAGCTCATAGGCACTTTTTATTGATAAGTTGTTAGCTACTTCGTCGGGTGGCATCACGGCCTTTATAAAAAATATTTTCTCAAGTGCTCGGCGTTCCATGGGTGGGGCAATGCACGACCTTCTTGATCTTTGAGTCAATAAGAACCAAGCCCTTCGCTTGCCGTCACCACGAATGGCCCTTTCCATCGGGGCCCAAGCTTTCCTTCTTCCTGGATGGTGATGCATGTTTGCTTCAGGACCATGTCTCCTACCTTGAAGGCTCAAGGTCGGACTCGTCTGTTGAAGTACCGTTCCACCTTTTGCTTGTTGGTGGCTATTCGGTTTGCCGCTTCTTCCCGTCTTTCTTCTAGGTAGTCCAGGTTTTCTTTTAGCCCTTCATCGTTGCTGTCCGGGCTGAAGTGTTGTATCTGGTACGTGGGCATTGCCACCTCTACTGGGATTATGGCTTCGGTCCCATAAACGAGGGCGAAGGGCTTTTCTCCCATGGGTATTTTGACTAACGTTCGGTACGCCCATAGTTCGCTGGGAAATTCTTTGGCCCATTTTCCCTTATGGTCTCCCAGCTTCTCTTTCAGAATGTTAAGTAGCGTCTTGTTGGTGGCTTCTACTTGTCCGTTTGCTTGAGGGTAGGGGTGGCAATATGTGACACGACCCGTTAACCCAATACGAACACGACACGATAAAAGAGAGTTAGGGTTGAGTGTTAACGGGTTCGGGTCAAAACGGGTTGACCTGCTAAGACACAATTACTTAACAGGCCACTAACGGGTCAACTCGTTATGGTCCGTTAAGAAAATAAAAAAATTACCCTTATACCCTTATGACCTAAAACTAAAAAAGGTGAAAAAACCCTAACTATAAGTCTCTAACCAGCCCCCCCCCCTTTCACACTTTCTATGTTTCTTCTTCAGAAACTCATCGCGACCACGCCACCCCCCTCTAGGCTCCACTCCTTTTCACGATGACGTCGTGTCGCTGCCACCCTCCAGTTTGCTTCAGTCTTCACGGTGACGCTGCCCCCCTCTAGTTTCACAGTGACGCCGAGTCGCCCACGCAAACTTAAAGTCACGGATTCGTACTGCCCGCCGCCAGTCCTCCGTCACCCACGCCCGTCGCCCACACCGCGCCGCCCACTGTAAGAATATTAGCTCGATTTGAAACAGAAACTCATTGCTAACTTGCTATATTTGTTGTGTTGTACTCGGTTAATAAATTTAATTCCAAATGAGACCAGAAGAAGGTCAGATAATTTGGAACTCCATGAAAATTTCTTACGTAAGATGAGTTAAGTATCTACAAGTGATTAGTCCTTTTCCTTTTATTTTGTATTGAGCTTATTGAGAGGATAAATTGTCAGAAGTTGGTGGAGCGATGTAACCTATGGACTATGGAGTGTGTCATTAAGCTTATCCCAAAAATAAATCTATAGATCTACATAAGAATTAAAATTCTTAGTGTAATTGGTCTTCTTGGTGTGAGAGCCATAGTTATGAGTCATGACACTCAAATTTTGTAATTGTCAAACCAATGAATATGTGCAAGAGAATGTCCCGTCCCTTAAAGGATTTTTTTAATTGTTGTTCTCTTTTTCTTGTTTGGATGCATCAATTGAGGACTAGGTTTGGTTTATTGATAAATTATAATAGGACGAGACTTAACAATTTGAGACTAATGGAGGACTAGAGGAGTCTCTCTCATACAAGAGACATAACCAATGAATATATGTCCATGAGGAGTAGGTTTGGTTTATTGATAATAGGATGGTAGTTAACAGTTTGAGAATAACAGAGGACTAGGGCAATCTTTCTCATGGAAGATACTTAGATACATAAAGCAATGATGTGATTTAAAACTAAAGAAATGACAATTTATTTGAATAGAGGGGAGAGGCAACAGAGGGAGGGAACTCGGGAGCTTCTCTTCATCCTCCTTTGCCATCTCCATGAGAGTGGTTACTGAGAACTAGAGAAAAATTGAGAGCTTGTTTTTAATCCTATTTCCAATGGATTTCAATTTACTTATCTTTTTGGTAGGTAGAAGCTTCATTCATATCTGGTATATATCAACTAGTAGTTGCTCGTATGGCTCGTGACATTTTGAGTGTTCTAGTTCTACAGTTGCATCTGAATCTACTTTTAGTATTGGTGGGCGTATCATTGATCAGTTTAGGAGTGCACTAAAAACATATATTGTTGAAGCATTAGTCTGCACGAAATATTGGTTATATGGCGAGGAGCAAGGTGATATTATTTTTATTTTATTGAATAAATGACTGTAATTTTTCAATAATATAAAACTTTACTGATGTCTTTTTTTTAATAGAAACACAACTATAAATTGGACGAGATAACCGAAGATGTAATGGAGTTGGAGAACAACAAGGGCAAGGACTTGGAGGACGCTCCACCTCATTCTTCAAGCTCTAAATTTGTTTAGATTTGTTTTTTATTATATTTGGGATTGTAACATTAATATATTTATTATGTGTGTTTTGTTTATTATATTTGGGATGTAATTTTAATATATTATTACAATGTGTGTGGATCATATTTGTTTGGATTGTAATTTTAGACTTGTAATTAATTTTTTTATAGATATTATTTATATTTAAATATTTATAATCAGGTCAAACGGGTCGTGTCGTGTCGTATCATGTATGTTCAACCCATTAACATAAACGGGTTGGAATGGGTCGTGTCGTGTCCTGTCAATTTATTTCTTATTCTAATTAACGTGTCATAATAGGTCGTGTCGCGTCAACCCGTTATCTTACCGTGTTGTGTTCATGTTTGAAATTTTGACACGAAACCCTTAACGGGACGTATTCGTGTTGACCCATTAACTGTAATGTACATACTCTGACACGACACGAACACCACCCGTTAACACGATTTGACACCCCTACTTGTGGGTGTCCCAGAGATGAATACTTGGTTTTGATATTGAGTTCTGAACACCACTCTCAATAATGGGAGCAATCGAACTGTCTCCCGTTATCTGATATGAAGCTTTGAGGGATCCCGAATCGACAAACTATGAACTTCCAGAGGAATCTTGTTATGGCTCAGGCTGTGATCGTTGTCAGGGCTTTTGATTCCACCCATTTTGTGAAGTAATTAACTACTACTACAACGAACTTCACTTCTCCTTTGCCTCCGGGAAACGGACCGATAAGGTCAAGTCCCCACTGTGCGAAGGGTTAGGGGGAGACAATGGAGGTTAGTTCTTCAGGTGGACAGTGGGGGATTGGCGCATGCTCTTGGCACTTAGAGCATTTCTTTGTGAAGTCCTCTACGTCCCTAAGAGAGTTGGGCTAATAGTACCATGCACGCATGACCCGTGCTGCCAGCACTCTTCCGCTAGAGTGGTTTTCGCAAACTCCCTCATGTATCTCTGCCATCACGTATTGGGCTTTGATGAGTGCACAAAAGTGTACTCTGAACATTGCTTTTACGAGTTTAATTGCTAGATTATATGTGTTATTTTGGCATTTTGATTATGTTTTTCCTATTTAAACTTTAATTCCATAGTGCCCATCTTTTGATTCAGTGCTAATGATTTTATTGCAGGAATGAATCTAAAAATGATCAAGTTGAAGTCTGGCTAAAAGGAAGAAAAGAATAATCAACGGAGAATTTCATAAGTCCAAAATTAAAGAGATTCGCGTCATAAACAAGGAAGGAAAGAGCAATTAATGAAAAATATTCGTAATCCGTTGCTTCTCTGAGTATCCATCAGTATTATAGTCATATCTTCTCCATCCGATTTTCGATTGAGGTGATTGAAGATGTGTTGGAAAGCAAACTCAATGGGTTACATTTGTTCCAGAAATAGTAATTTTTAATTCGGCCATTTACTAAGCAAAAAAGGGCCGCAATCTGCACGTGAAAATCTGGAGTATTACCTACCCGAGTTTGCACGCGATTTTCTTTCCTTATTGGGATGACTCGTGAAAAAGTGAGAAAAATAGAGAGCCAAGGGCAGAAAAGAAGAATCCCTTCTTGTTTTGGTAGAGAGTGTGCGAGGGTTTGGAGAAATTCATCTTCCAAAAAAAGAATCCTTATTTAGAATAGAGAGTTAATTCCTTGGTGAAGCTAGGTATGAACTTGCTTGAATGATGATGATTTTAATTCTATTGGATTCATGTATTAAAATTTCTTGCCGATACAATTCTTATTTATCATCTCTTATTAGTCTTTCTTGTATTTGCATAATTTTATAACCAATACTTTTCATAGATTCAGTCATGCTTTCTCTATGAGATTGTTGAGGTGTTTATGTTCCAGGTTTGGTTGTCAATCTTATTGGTGTGATTCTCTCCTGCAGTATTGCTATTGAGTATATTATTGTCTTCGAGTTTAATCCTAATAGAATAGCAATCCGTGCTTTCAAAAGAAGAGTGGCTTTCAAGAATTACATGTGAACAAATTCGTTATAAAGATATATTTTCTGATTAGAGAGTCTGGTGCTATGATCTGTAATTGAGTATCCAATGAATCTACTATGAATAGAATTATGAAGTTCAAGGCATTCCCGATGCTTCGCTGCTATTAATTTTTGTCAAACCTTTTCATTATTATGTTTTGGCTCTTCAATTTATTTCTTTTTAGAAAGGATTCATCTTACATTACTACTTTGATTTTTGTTCTCTTAAACTTTTAGTCTCTTTTAGTGTTTCTACTATCTCCCTGTGGAATTGACACCCCAATCTATATTGCGATAGCCACGTTATTCTTTGGGCATAATCAAATTTTGGCGTCATTGCTGGGAAAACAGTTCAAGAAGCGCATTCAAAGAATAGGTTTACTGAATTTGACACACCAAAGGCAGTAAACTTGTTCATTTCTTTTGCTTTCTTTTAATTTTAGATTTAGTTTTTTTTCCCTTTCTCTTCCAGTGTTTGCATGAATAAGATTCTTAGATCAAAACCATTATCCTTTTCAGTATTCGTAATCTCGTGGGATTGGATCCTTTCTCCCTTCACGCCTCAATCCTCTCGGTCTACGTTTCCTTATTGTCATCCATTTAGTTTCCTAGTTGCATAGTTTCTCAATTGGAAACAAACTCCCAACTCCAAACTCTATCCAACCTCCTATGATCCACGATACCTCCCTTCCCCCTGCCTATAAAACTACAACGAGATCCTCCAGTAAAAATCACAGTAACGAAGCCACGAACGAGCCCTCCACGTAAAACCCCCCACCGCGTTGCTGCCACTGCTACTTTTTTCAACTACCATCACCACGACCCTCATTCAGCAAGCCTCCTCACCTCCGCCCCTGTCACATGGAATACCTGCAAGCCGCAGCTTCCTCCCGTGCCAAAACTCTTTCACTTACAGAACCACCAGTCACTACAAACTGCTGCCACCTTGGAGAGCCAACAACCACCTTCCGAACCTTCTTCCTCGGCCGTAGAAAACTACAACCAGTCATGCCATTCCGTTGAGCACCACCACTCGACTGTACTCCTCCGCCTCTCACCACGGTTGCACTGCCTTAGTCAACCCACTTCACTTGTCTTGAGCTACTAACGAACCACCCAGAACCCATCGTAAGCCACGGACGTCCAAGCTCTGATCTTCCTCTGTAAGTGATCTCTCTCTACGTGATAAAGGTAGTACGTCCCCCTCCCTTGTGTGATCAACCTATTAGGTCCCATGCCTTTAAGTTATAGGTTGGAGTAATTACGTAAGTCGTAGTGTACTGTATAGGTTATATATAATTATTATAAATGGATGGACAGATTTATGTGTTGGGCTTATCGGGATATATATACATATATATATATATTTATTTATTTATTTATTTAAGAGAGTTGCGCACGAAAGGTTAGACTATTTTAGAAAAAATTTACCAAACGTCCGGAAATTTAAATGGGACATATAAACTCTAGATATACGGAACTAATTTGAATATTATGGAGTCAATATGATTTTAGAGTTATGAAGGACCAACGTTTATGGAAATATAGATTAAGTTGGAATTTCAAGTTTAATTAAGAGGTACGTGTTTAGATAGAAATTGACGTAAGCTACCTGCCTATCTTATAGGAAATCAGTCGCGCCTCGAAAATATTGGATTAGCGCTATGAGATAAGTAGCATTATCATATACTTACACGTATATACGGTAAACGACATGCCTTTTATAAAAATATTATGCATGTACATCCTCCATTGGAAGTCCCCTTTTAAGTACCCAAGACATGATAAAATTATGAAAATTCATGATTTTATGTGAAGAATTATGCATTAAGTTATTTATGAAAATTTATGATTTTATGAAAGGACTTATGCATCAAAAAATTTATGAAAAGTCATGATTTTATGTGAGCGTTATGCATTAAAATAATTTATGAAAAGCCATGTATGATTTTATGTGAAGATTTATGCATTAAAATATTTATGAAAAATCATGATTTTATGTAAGGAAACATGTATCACGGAAATTATGAAAAAATGGGATTTTATTTGAAATCTATAATATGATATGACAAGTATATATGTTATTTCTTTTGAAATCTATGATATGACAAGTATGCAAGTATGATTATGATGAAGTATGAATGATAAGATATGTAACGGCCTATGTTAAGATATGAAGACGGTACCTATTTTATGGGCATATTGTATTGCCAGGTCGTACATTCTGCTAGTGCACCCAGTATGTCTTCCTTATGTATGGATTTCACAACTCGCGGCCACTAGCGGAATCGGAATCTACTTAGATTCGCTAACCCTAACTCACGGGGTCAACAGTGGGTATCGGCCTATGATAAGTGAAAAGTTTATGTTCATATTCATGTTATTTACGTATGTATTTATGAGTATGCATGTTCTTAATGAAAACTTATGTTTATTATGTTTACTGTATGAAGTGTTGTTTATTGAGTATTCGACTCATTTTTGTATATTTTTATGTTTTTAAACCACCTCAGGTAATGAAATTTATGAGAATGAGACTACAGGACAGGACTTGACCTAGGGAGGCGAGTCAAGGGCCTAGATAATTTATATCATGTTCAGTTTATGATTTAAGGTTTAAATAAATTATTTTCATAAGCACATGAGACTTCAGTTTTTTTCTTAAAATAAGTGCTTCCGCAGACTCTATTTTTAGATTTTAAGTATTTAAAAAAGTTTGTTTTATTTGGAATCTTTCGCATCTAACGCGTCATTAAAAGAAAAGATTTTAGTTAAGTTTAGTAGCATATTGGCTCTCCAAAAATTCTAAAAATGTCTTTATTGGGGAGCGGAGTGTTACAACCTGGCACTGTAGATGCTGTTCAACTTAAGTAGGGGTGCTACCCACCCCTTCCCCGCACCCCGCCCTGCATGGGGGCGAGGGGTGGGGTTTTCACCCCATCCCCTGTCCCGGTGGGTGAGGTGCAGGGCGGATTCCCAATCTGCCCCGCCTCTTTCTACTTAAAAAAACACTACATTTTACTTAGTTTAAAAATTATTTCTAAGTCTAAAAGTAATTAAAAATACATTTTCAGACCCAAATTATAAATTTAAATTTTGTAAATATGAATATAATTTAAAAATTATGTAATTTTAAAATTTGCTAGTGCATATTTTATATAAATTATAGTGTATTAGTTTTTAAATTATGTAGTTTTTAAATTTACCAGTGCATATTTTGTGAACGAGTCTAACAAATTGTAATATATATTTATATCTACACAATTTTTAAAATATAAATATATATGTATGTTTATATATATAAATATATATATTTATGTTTACATATATAATATATATATATATAAATGTAAGCGGGGGAAATGCAGGGCTGGGTTGGGCCCTCCCTGCCACTCGCCACCCGCCCCCGCTAGGGGCTCTAGATGCAGGCCGCCCCACCATGTGGGGGCAGGACGGATAGGGGCGGGGCAGTGGGGTGCGGGGCCCCATTTGAGTGGACAGATGCTTGTCAAGATGCGTTTAAAATGTTAATTGACAGATAAACATCTACACCTGTTATGCAACCACCTAATTGGAGTCTTCTTTTTGAAATCATGTGTGACGCAAGTGACTATGCAGTGGGAGCGGTACTTGGACAGCGGAAGTAGGGAAAACCTTATGTTATTTACTATGCTAGTAGAACTCTAAACATCGCTCAAATGATTTGCTCTACCATTGAGAAAGAGTTGCTAGCTGTAGTATTTGCATTAGATAAATTATGTGCTTATTTGATTAGATCACCTATCACTGTATTTACAGATCATGCCGCTCTTAAGTACCTTCTCTCCAAGAAGGATGCTAAGGCAAGACTAATCTGGTGGATTTTGATTTTGCAGGAATTCAATCTCACAATTAAGGACAAGAAGGGTGTCAAGAATGTGGTGGCTAACCACCTTTCTAGGTTGATGTTCGAAGATACCAACACTACTCCCCACCTATTCAGGATGACTTTCCAGATGAACAGTTATTTGCTATCATTCGCCTACCATGGTTTGCGCATATTGTGAACTATTTGGCTGTAGGCGAGATTCCTTCTATTTGGAGTGCACATGACAAACGTAAGTTTTTGGTTGAGGTACGTAATTTTTATTGGGATGATCCTTACTTATTTAAATATTGCCCCGACCAAATTATGAGACGTTGTATTCCTGAAGATGAGATTGTAAGTGTTCTTAACTTCTGTCATTCACATGCATGTGGAGGCCACTTTTCTATCAAAAAGACTGCTGCAAAAATTTTGCAATGTAGATTTTATTGGCCTACCTTGTTTAGGGACACTAACAAGTTTTGTCATTCATGTGAGAGATGCCAAAAGCTAGGTGCCTTGTCCCGTCGTAATATGATGCCTCTAAACCCAATTTTGACTATTGAAGTATTTGGTTGTTGGGGTATATATTTTATGAGACCATTCCCTCCTTCTCTTGGCTACCTTTATATTCTTTTCGCTGTTGACTATATGTCTAAGTGGGTTGAAACTGTACCATGCAGGAGCAATGATCATGCTACTATGGTGAAATTTTTGAAAGAAAATATTTTATCTCGGCTTGGTACACCACATGTGATCATTAGTGATCAAGGCACCCACTTTTGTAACAGTTCTTTTGAGGCTTTGAAGTGTACGTACGGTGTGGTACACAAGGTTTCTACAGCATCCCACGCACAGACCAATGGACAAGCAGAGCTTGCAAACAGGGAAATCAAGCAAATTTTGGAGAAAACAGTTAACCTCGATCGCAAGGATTGGTCCTAACGCCTATCCGACGCACTTTGGGCATACCATACAGCTTTTAGCAAACATTTTCATTTACCTGTAGAACTAGAACATAAGGCTTATTGGGCTATCAAGGTCCTTAACTTTGATTTAAGTGTTGCAGGTAAGCAAAGAAAATTTCAATTGACAGAGTAAGAGTTGAGGAACGATGCCTATGACAACTCTAGAATCTATAAGGAGAAGATGAAAGCTTTCCATGATAGATGTATTGTGAGAAAATAGTTTGAGCCTCACCAGCGGGTCAACTTATATGATTCTAGGCTGCATCTCCATCCAAGTAAGCTACGGTCTAGATGGAACGGTCCCTTTATCGTGAAACATTTTTTTGAGAATGGAGTTGTAAAGGTTGAAGATCCAAAGGATGGGCGTGTATTTAAGGTTAATGGACAGCATTTGAAGCCACTTGTGGTGCATTTGAATCCTTCAGAGGAGAAGACTCTTCTTGCAGACCCTGTTTATGAGACTTAGTACCATTGCATGCACCTTTGTAGTTAGTGAGCTTCTCTATTTTTCTTTTTCTATTTTTTTTTGTTCTATTTTTTTCTTTCTTTATTCTTCCCTTTTCTTTTTTTCTTTTTTTTTTTTTTTTTTTTTGTAGTAATGAGCTCCTTGAGTTATTTCAAAATTGTCCTTAACTTCCTAGGTGATACCTTTCTCACTTCATCTCTATGCCCTTGTGTTTCCTATTTTGTCATCGAGAACAATGCCAGCTTTTGGCTGCGGGTGGAACATACCCCAAGTGCGTAATTTTTGCATGACAAAAGCTTTGACATCTGGACTAGATTTCAATGTATGTCTTTTGAGTCTATTCTTCTACCTTAGTTCTCTATTGAGATACTCTCATAATTCTCTTTGAGCACAAACTAAGCCTTCGTGGTAAGATGGATGTTAAACACGTACAATTAGCGGACACCCTTGAACATTAGTTGCAACTTCCACATGAGTGACTATGAGAGATATTCCTTGAGTGAAGTTCATTGACTTATAGCATGTTCTCCCTTTTGACTTGTTTAATTATTGAGAATGTCATTACATGGTTTGTGGCATGTTGGTTGATTATACTTAGGAGATGATTAAGGTCAATTTAGGATTAACGTTTGAGCCTTTTGAGCCCAAATAAAAATGAAAAATTAGCCTTTCTTTTATAAACTCATGTTTCTCTCACCCCCTCTACTTTGGAGTTGAGCCTAAATTATTATCTCTTTCATACCTTTACCTTTAAAGTATGTGCCAGGGAAGTTAAATGTTGATTGATGTACTGTGGTGGTTTCTTATTGGTGCTGGCAGGTTCGTTAAAAGGGATTCCATGATTCAAAAAAAAATAAGAAGAAGAAGAAGAAAAAACAAAAGAGAGAGTAAAAAAAAAGGTACAATAACTTAAGGGAGCTGTGCTTAATGTATTATCGTGTGAAGACCCCTAGCATGTATTTTTAAGCTCTTGTGAATTCTTTTATCTTCCTTTGTTTTCTTTAACCTGTCCTTAGCCTCATACAACCTTTGATTATTGACCTTTTTTTTTATCCTAAGTGGATTTGTGTAAGAGTTGTTGAATTCTCAATAATTAACATTTCGATTGTGGAGATCTATGTCAGTCTGTCAATTTGTCATTTTGCCTATATACACTATACCTTCTATAAACTTGAGTGAGTAGCCTTATTCTGTTGGCGAATATGAGAGAGGTGGAATTAATGCTTTTGTTGGGGTCTACTCGAAGTTATGTGTTTGGGTTGTTTGGGTTCTGTTGCCTTAGCACACACACGAATTTTGAGAGTTGTTTCGATAGACAAGCTTTGGTAGCACTACAAATCTCTTATGAATATGTTGCTTGATATGTCTAGATATTACGGCTTTTTTTATGTGGAAGTTTTACATTTCGGGTTGGGGATATTTTTCTTTCTGCTGCCATGACGCTTGAATTGCTAGAGACTAGCAATAAGCTGGTTGAGGGGTGTGATGAGTGCACAAAAGTATACTATGAACATTGCTTTTACGAGTTTAATTGCTAATTATATGTGTTATTTGGGCATTTTGATTAAGCTTTTCCAATTTAAACTTTAATTTCATAGTGCCCAAGTTTTGATTCAGTGTCTAATGATTTTATTGTAGGAATGAATCTAAAAATGATCAAGCTGAAGTCTGGCCAATAAGGAAGAAAAGAATAATCAATGGAGAATTTCATACGTCCAAAGTCAAAGAGATTCGAGTCATAAACAAGGAAGGAAAGAGCAATTAATGAAAAATATTCTTAATCCGCAACTTCTCTGAGTATCCATCAGTATTATGGTCATATCTTCCTCGTCCGATTTTTTATTGAGGCAATGGAAAATGCATTGGAAAGATAATTCAATGGGTTACATTTGTTCCAGAAATAGTAATTTTCTAATTCAGACGTTTACTAAGTGAAAAAAGGCCCGAAATCTATACGTGGAAATCTGGAGTATTACCTACCCGAGTTTGCACCCGATATGCATATTAGGAGGGGCTCAGTGAAGCCTCTCTATATAGGACTCCTTCCACCAACGTGAAGCCTGCCGCTCTATTTCTGATCTTCCGTGCCTCCTCCCGGTCATTCGGGACCATGCCCTCGTTAAGAAACTTTATGATGTCTATGGCCCACTCTGTGGACTACAATGACTAGATTGTGGATACTCCTATTTCGATAGCCGGCGTGTCGATCGTTCGGGCTATGGTATGGTTTGGAAGGGGGGCTTCTTCCTGGCCTGAGGCGGCCTTTGCCAAACGGTCTGCCTTGTTGTTTTCTCCCATCGAGATTTGCTGGATGAGGAAATATTTGAAGAGATCACGCTCCTCTCCTACCTGCTAGAGATACTTCTTCAGTTTCTCTCCTTTCGTGGCAATTTTTCCAGTTACTTGACCAACCACCACCTGCGAGTCGGCCCTTATCTCGACCTCGATAGCACCCAATGACCTGGCTACCGTCAATCCTTCCAGTAGCGCCTCGTACTCAGCCTCGTTTTTGGTGGCCTTCAAGTCGAGTTTGATCACATAGTTGAGTTCTTCTCCGAACTCAATGACTATGTGCACCCCTACTCCCCCCAGCCCGACAAGATGAGCCGTCGACGTAGACCTGCCAGGGCTTGCCGTGGGGTGCAACAGTTATCTCTTTAGGAAATTTTGAGAACTCGACCACAAAGTCTACCAGAACTTGCCCTTTAATCACAGTGCAGCGGAGGTACTCGATGTTGAACTCGCTCAACTCGATCGCCCAGTTTGTCATCTGGCCAGACATGTTGGGCTTGTACAATATTTTTCTAAGTGGAACATCTGTGATTACCTTCATCGAGTGAGCTTGGAAAAATGGCCTCAGTCGTTTGGCAACGATGACCAATGTGAATGCTAACATCTCTGTTCGGGGATACTTGGCCTCGGCTCCCTGAAAAGCTCAGCTCATGTAGTAGACGAGTCATTGGCCTCCCTCCTCGCTCCGAATCAGGACAGTGGACATGGTGTTCAGGGTCACTCCTAGGTATACGGTCAAGTCTTCCCTCGGGCTAGTCTTGCCGAGGAGTGGTGGGTGGGCCAAATACTCTTTCAATTCACCAAAGGCCAGGCTACACTCGTTGTCCCACTCCCGTGCCTTTCTGAGGACCTTGAAAAAGGGGAGGCAGCAATCGGTCGACCTCGCAATGAAGCAACTCAGGGCAGCCACTCTCCCTGCCAACCTTTGGACCTCATTGATTGTCTATGGCGGTGGCATATCCATGATCGCCTTGACCTTCTCAGGGTTGACCTTGATTCCATGCTCTATGACCATGAAGCCCAGGAACTTCCTCAACTCAACGCTGAAGGCACACTTCAGTGGGTTGAGCTTCATCTTGTACTTTATGAGCACTGCAAAGGCTTCCTTGAGGTCATCAAGGTGTTGTTCTGGCTTCCTGTTTTGACCAAGAGGTCGTCAACCTTCATATTTCGCCCCTTCATATTTTGCCTGATCTATTCTTTGAATATTTGGTTGACCAGCCTCTGGTATGTTGCACCTACATTCTTGAGACTAAATGGCATGGCTCTGTAGTAGTAGAGTCCCCAGTCGATGATGAAGGTCATCTTCTCTTCATCGTCTGGCTTCATCCTGATCTAGTTATATCCGGAGTATGCATCCATGAAGCTGACAGGGGATGTCTAACCATCGAATCTACTATCAGATCTATCCATGGTAGTGGGAAGGTGTCCTTTGGGCATGCCTTGTTTAGGTCGGTGAAGTCGACGCACATCCTCCACTCTCAGCTTTCTTTCTTCACCAAGACTACATTGGAAAGCCACTCGGGATAGTGGACTTCTCTGATGAACCCACTCGGGATAGTCCACTTCTTCAGCAATGATCGCATACTTCTCTACACTAAAGCTGTGGCACTTTTGCTTGATTCTCTTTGCCTTGGGGTCCATGCTGAGACGATGCTCAATGAAACACATGTCGATCTTGGGCAACTCTTCGTGACTCCAAGCGAACACGTCTCGGTGCTCAGTAAGAAGCTGCTTCATGGATTGGCTTAGCTCAGGGGTCATCTTAGTTCCTACCCAGACAGTGTATTCGAGTCTTCTTAGATCTACCGGCACTAGCTCCAGAGTTTCGTTGGGCTCTGCTTGCCATAGGGCCTCCTCGTCCCTTACTTCCTTGTCCGGCTTCGTCAAGGAGGAAGCCAGGGGCAGACTTGCTTCCTCCCGACCTCCTTCAAGAGTTCGGACTTCGATTGCCTCGGGCTTCATCTCCTAGGCGTAGCACTCTCTTCTAGCTTTTGCTCGCTGCGCATTTCGCCCACCCCTATGGGAGTTGGGAGCTTTACCTTCAAATGATAGGTGGACGTCACCGCCCTCAGGTGGTTTAGGGTTGGACATCCTAGAATCGCGTTGTAGGAGGAGGGGCCTTTACGACATGAAAGTCCACCATGGTAGACGTCGTTCTAGGGTCTGTTTCAGTCAAGATAGATAAGGTGATCACTTTGATTAGCTGGATCATATCTCCGGTGAAGCCTTTGAGGGGTGTCGGGGCCGGGCGCAGTCGATCGGGCGTGATCCCCATCCGAATGAACGCCTCCCAGAACAGGATGTTGGCAGAGCTGTCGTTGTCTATCAATACTATCCTAGTCAAGTAGTTGGCGATTTGCACAGTCACAACTAAGGCGTCATCATTGGGGCGCAGAACGCCTTCCTCATCCTTGTCGTTGAAGGTTATGAGATGCTCCCTTGAGTGGCTCCTGGCGCCCGAAGCTGCCTTATAAGTGGTGAATACTTTCTCATACCTGGCCCTTTTAGTGTGGGCCCTCCTTGCTGACGAGGTGGTTCCTCCTCTAGCATATTGTCCGGCTATCGTGTGTATCTCACCTATTGGGCCTTCTCCTCTGGGAGGGCTTGTTCTGTGGTGCTCTCTAGCCCTTCTCCTGGTGGGGCTTTGCTTCTCCGTGGCAGTGCACGGTCGTCGCATCGTTGACCATGCCTCTCATCGCCCTGTTGATCTATTAGGGCTTCCATTTCCTCCATCTTCCGCTTCCTAGTGAAGCAATCCTCCGTTCGATGGCTATTAGTCTTGCGATAGGTGCAGTACATGGGACGGGCCGAGTCTCGCCATCGTTCGCCTTACGGTTTTGGATCTTTTTCTGGCTCCATTACTAAGATGGAGTGGGTGCGCGGTCCGACCCTCCCGCATGTGGGCTGCTCCTCTTTGCACTTTGTTTCGTGTGCCTTCTTCTTAATGCCTTCCCGGCTCGCCCCGCTGCATTGGCTAGTTGCCTTCTTGTCTGCCTTTTCCAACTCAGTTTGTCGGGGGGCTGTCAGCGCCCAAAGTGTGTCTTTGGCATTTATAAAATTGTCAGTGCAGTCCAGGAACTCGCTTAACAAAGTCAAGGGCTTCACGCGATCTCCGTCATGAAGGGGTTGCGAGGCCATATCTCCCCCAGCAGTGCTGCCAGGGTGATTTTTTCATCCTGGTCATCTGTCGTCATGCGCTCTCTGTTGAACCGAGAGAGGTATGACTTCAGGCTTTCATATCTTTTTGCTTCACGGTTAGGAGGTAGGCAGTAGGTCGCCTCCTTTTTCGGCTCGCCATGAACTGCGTCTAGATAAGACGGGCTAGCTCGGTGAAGCTGATGATGGTCCCGGGCAGTAGGGACCCAAACCATGTTCTCGCCGCCCCCTTCAATGTGAGGGGGAATGCCCTGTATGTGACCTCGGTCGGGAACCCATGTAGAGTCATATGGGCCTTGAAGGTTTCCAGATGTTCTAAGGGACCCTTCAACCCACCGTACACGTCTATCTGTGGAACTTTGAATCTCGGAGGGAGAGGAACTGCCATAACTTCAGCGCTATATGGCAGCTCGATGCTGGCGAGCAGCTAATCTACTGTGGATGGTGGGCCTACCCGTTTGACCACCTCATCATACTTGTTCTCAAGTTTTTGAAACTTGAGGTCTACTCTGTGTCATTCTTCTTTAGCCGTTGTTGCCTCGGGGGGATGACAGGTCTCAGAGTTATGGCTTTGCTAGTCTCCCTCCAGTTCTCTGCTGGCCCTTCGCAAGGCGATATTTTCCTGGCAAAGAGCCGCCATTGCTTCCATGAGTTTCTATATTGTTGCAGCTTGCTCGTTGATTCTTCCTTCCATTGCTTCAGGTTGTTCTTCTTCATGTCACGAGGCTTGAGAGCGCGTTGTTGCCGACATACAAAAGACATGCTACTATAGGAGATAAGATCACACAGACAGCGCCACTGTTGATTTCATGTTTCGCGGCCTGGGCAACTCCACGCCGCTGGGGCTCGGGCTGGTTTCTACTAAGATGAAGAATGGTGAGCTTGGGGTCCGTTATACCTCCGACGCTCAAGTCAGTTTCGGTGAGGGAGAATATCTTAAGGAGAATGATAATAAGAGTGTATATCAGTGTCAACCCCTCACTGGTTGTGGGAGGAGGTTATTTATACCGCAGATCACTCAGGCCTAATGGCGACTGTTCCTAACACCAGGATTCATGTTGTGGCATACCGAGCCCCGCAATGCATTAAATGCAGTGTGGTTTCTTATAACAACCCGATCCTATATTATTAGTGATAAATTATGGATAATTTTATTAGGCTCAATAAATGAGTTAAAGCCGATAAGAGAGTTATCGGATAAGTTATATTTATTTTAACCTAGAGTTAAGCCTACATTATTTCTCTTTTTTTAAAAACCTCAAGCTCATGAGTTAGAGTCCAAACATTATTACCATTCTTCTTTCCTTTTCATAATAAAACTCCTAGCTATCGGATCTCCTTCTATGAATTTCAACCTCGCACGAAATGTAGTTCCACTCTTATGCACGTACGTCTTTCTTTTTATTCATCACTAGGGTTTTCCATTGGTCTATATATAGAGGCTTAGTACGTCCAACCCGATGCCCCTCTTCTCTCTCTTTGTCGTGAACCACCACAGAAACCAGATCCATGCACCTAGCCACTGCACACCACCCTTACCAAGAGGTCCTCCACATCGAGACCCACAGAAATGGCCATGCATCATGCTGCCATGCACATGCCCCTCCTGCACGAAGCCTTTCCCTTCACGGCAACACCACAGCATGTGTGCGACCGTAAGTCCAGATCGTACCCCATGTGCAACCTTCCACCACCCAAGACCTCTTCTGTGATGACCATCGAAAGCCACAATCAACCCTGATTCATGCCAACCCCATATGTTCAAGCCATCCAAACAACCAAAGATTGCACCTTTCAGCCATCTCCAGTGCCAACCCTACACCACCACCGTGATAGCCCACTGCTCAACCATCGCAACCAACTCTTAAGAGAGCCACCAGATCATCCTCAAGCAAACGGAAAATCGGAAACAGCCATCGTACCTCTGCTTCTATCCACCCAAAACATAGCATTTTACTCAACTAACTCACCGCCCGTTAGCCACCGCCCCAAACGTTGCCACAGCCACAAACAACACTACTGAAAGCAGACGACGCCAGAGGACAAGCCCCCACCACCTACCGCTGCCCAACCACCTTATTGCCACCGCGTTGCTGCCCTCTCAGTGAGTATCCTGTGTGGCCTCTCTCACTCTCACGGCTTACTCTCTTTCTCTCTCACTCATTCTCTCTCTTGTGCTGCACCACTGCCCATAGAAGCCCAACACAACTCTGACCACTCCTAGCCACCATGAAACTCGGCCATCCACCACAACCCTTTGTCACACTCAGCCTCTCTCTCGGTGCGCATCGCACAAGCTAGTCCTATCCCATAAGTTGCTTTTCTCTCTCTTTTTTTTTTTTTTTTTTTTGTGTTTTATATCAGACTTTCCCAAAAGGCCCCTCAAATAATTTTGTAATTACATTTATGCCCTTTTGACCCTTGTTGCGTAACCCCTAAATCTCTAATTCCTTGCCCCATTTTTTTAAACTATAATGGGCCTTTGGGCCTTAAGCCCATGCAAGAGATTCCTGAATGCGTGAAATGCGAATTTTATGTGGGTTTTACAAAAATGCCCCTACTTTTTAAAAGATTAATAGCTGAGAATAATTTAGTGTTTGGAAGATTTTAGGTTTAGAAAATATAGGATATTTTTGTAGTTTAGATTTTAAATAAAATCACATATCTAATTAGAAATTTATGCAAATTATGTGTTTATTTTTAGAGGCGACTGATTACATGCCAAAAATAGTGGATTAGCATTGCAAGATAAGTAGCATGATCATACCCTTACACGTATGTATGGTAAACTGCTTGTCTTTTATAAAAATATTATGCATGTACACCCTCCATTTGAAGCCCCTTTTTAAGTACCTAAGACATGATAAAATTATGAAAATCTATGATTTTATGTGAAGAATTATGCATTAAGTTATTTATGAAAATTCATGATTTTATGAAAGGAGTTATGCATCAAAATATTTACAAAAAATTATGATTTTATGTAAGAGTTATGCATTAAAATATTTTATGAAAAACCATGCAAGATTTTATGTGAATATGTATTAAAATATTTATAAAAAATCATGATTTTATATTAGGAAACATGTATCACAGAAATTATGAAGGAATGTGATTTCATTTAAAATCTATGATATGATATGACAAGATATAACAAGTATGCATGCGATTTTTTTTTAAAATCTATGATATGACAAGTATGCAAGTATGATTATGATAAGATATGTAATGGCCTATGTTCTGATATGAAGACGGTACCTATGTTATGGGCATATTGCATTGTCAGGTCGTACATGCTGGTAGTGCACCCAGTATGTCTTCCTTATGTATAGATTCCACAACCCGCGGCCACAGACGGAATCATAATCTACTTAGATTCGCTAACCCTAACTCACGGGGGTCAACAGTGGGTATCGGCCTAAGATAAGTGAAAGATAAGTTCATGTTCATGTTATTTACGTATATATTTATGAGTATGCACATTTTTCAAGAAACCTTATGTTTACTATGTTTACTGTATGATGTGTTGCTTATTGAGTATTCGACTCATTTTTGTATATTTTTATGTTTTTAAACCAATCCAGGTGATGACATTTATGAGGATGAGACTGCAGGATAGGACTTGATCCCGGGAGGGGAGGCAGAGGCCTGGATAGATTATGTTATGATTAGTTTTATAGTTTAAGGTTTAAATAAATTATTCTGATAAGCACATGTGACTTTCTTATTTTTTTAAATAAGTGCTTCCGCAAACTCTATTTGGGATTTGAAGTATTTATTAAATTTCGTTTTATTTATAGAATCTTTCGTATCTAGCGTGTTGTTAAAAAGAAAATTTTTTAAGTTCAAGTTTAGTAGCACATTGGCTCCTCGAAAATTCTAAAGTGTCTTTATTGGGAAGCAGGGTGTTATACTTCTCTTCATGGTTTTCTCCATCTCATTAATACAACGTGGCCTCAGCCAAACATCCCCACTTCTCTAACACGTCTGGGCGCCGAGGTTCTGGGTCAGGGGATGTCCCTACTTGTCGGCCAATAAGGGTGTCAGACTGTCCCTTCTGTTACCCTTATGTGAGTGTACCCTGCCTAATCATTCCTTCTCTTGGGCTTCCTGGGCTGGGCTGTATCCATGGGCCCAGACTTGGGCTCGACCCTGGACAATTATTTTAGTCACAAGATGAGTTTAAATGTATTTATGAGAAGTTTAAAAAGGTTGTGAGTCTCATGTGTAAAGAGGTATTGAGTTGAAAAATGTTGTGGGTCTCACGTGTAAAGAGATCTTGAGTTTAGTGATATTTAATAATTTGAGAGTTGTGTGTTTGGATATTGAGCAACGCTTAAATTTGAACTCAACTCAGATGAGTTCAATTGCTTCCATATTCCAAACGTAGCTTCAAGATTGTAGTAATGGGTCATAAAGAGCTTTGCTACTCATCATCTTCACACACAACACATCATACAAATTTTTATTTTTATTTCGTTTTATTATTCTTAGACTAAGGCTGCATTTGGATGTTAATCTGAACTGAGCTAAACTTAGTTTTTTATAAATAGTAGTGAGTTGAGATAATAGAGTGAGTTATGTGGGGCCCATCTAAGATGTGTTTAGATTTTAAGGTGAGTTTAGTACTATTTATGAAAAGTTGAAAAATGTATGGGGCCCACCAATGATTGTAAAGTTGTTGTAATGATTGAATAATTAATTTATTAAATCCTTTATTAATAAATAACATAAATCAAACATAAATTTCCTCAATGCAAGTAATAAAATTACAAAAAAAATAAAAACAAAATATTCCCAACTTTATAAACACAGAATTTTCATATTCTAAATTTAAAAAAAATAAAATAAAATAATTATTAATAAAATTACAATAGTATCATGCCCACATTTTATTCTATTATTTATTTATATATTATTTAATTAGCGGAAAAAAATACATGTAATGTAGAAGAAATTTTTTTTTTAGTCGGTAACAAATAGAGCCTTGCTCGATTTAGCGCTGGAGACATTTGTCTCCTGCTTGATCGAGCTCTTCGTCACTCGAGAATCGAGCTGAAATGCATTTTTGGGCTGCTAATTGGGGAAAGAGAAAAGAGACAGGAATTGAGAGAGCGAAAGTCAGTGGGTCCCATTACTTTTTGAGGGAAAAGAGAAATAAAAAAAAGAAAGTCAGACTTTTTTTTGTTCTTTTGTCAATGGGTCCTAGGAATTCTCAAATTGAAATGTTCTAACGAAGACTCATAATGTGTTTGGATGTTAGATGATAAGGCTGAGTTTGGATCCATCTCAACTCATCTCATCTCATAATTACAACTTTTTCAAATTCCAACACAAAATATAATAAACAATTCAACTTTTTCAAATCTCAAAATAATAATAATATTAAAAAATAATATTCTAATAATATTTTATCATCTCAACTCAACTCAACTCAGTTTAACATCCAAACGAACCCTAAAATTGAGCTTAATTGAGTTGCTTCTAATATCCAAATGAGCCCTAATTGATTTCTTTAACTTTTCATTCATGCACCATACATTTTGTAAGATAGAAAAAAAATATTATATGTGGTATGAGGATAATAAGTATAATTTTTCATAAATTATTCTAAGGCACAATTGATGGTGATGGTACAAGTTGGGCTTCGTTTGATTTTATTTAGGCTCAAGCATTTATTTAGAGGATATTGATGTTTAGTTTATAATTTGGGGTTCTAAGGATTTATAAGGCCCGGGCCTAGTCTCCTAAGGTCGGATGAGAGAATTGAATTCCATACAAAGCCCACTAGATAATGGTATTGGATAAGTGGATCCTAATTTTTTAAGGATTTGAGGAAGGGTTTTAATTGAGGATTGTATTAATGGGCCATAAATTATTCAAAGGCCCCATTGATGGTGATCCTAAAAGTTGGGCTTCGTCTGATATCATTTAGGGTCAAGAATTTTTTTTTAGAGTATATTGATGTTTAGTTTCTAATTTTTTTCTTATAAAATAAAAGTTATAATTTGGGGTTCTAGGGATTTATACGGCCCGGGCCCAATCTCCTATGGTTGGATGAGAGAATTGAATTCAAAACAAGCCCACTGGACAATTGGTGCCGCACCACAAAGTCAAGTTTTTTTTTAAAAAAAAAAAATGATGGTATCCCAATTTTATTAATAAATCTCACTCGTAGCAGAGGAAAATCGTGATTGCAACCGAACAACTGGGTGATACAATTTTAAAAAAAAAAAAAAAAACCAGGCATAAAAAAAACCATAACAACTCCAACCAAAATACAATATTCCCATCAAGTTCAGAACACAAAAACCGAAACCAGAAATAACACATGAACAGGAACTTGCAAGAAAAAGGGAAACAAAAAACCCAATGCAAGTAAAAATATCAATACCAGAAAAAACTAAAAGCATACCTGGGACAACTTAAGAGATGAGCAGATAAGGAAGACCAATTCTATCCATTCTAAGAAGACCAAGTAACTGATGAGGCAGATCACAGTCCTCAAACCAATCCATATTTAAACCCTCAGCACCCCTCTTGGAAAGAAAATCAACTACAACATTTTCTTTATGATAAACATGGCTAACTCGACACTCCATACAAGTGAAATAACAAAATAAATCGTCCCAATAATCCTCCAGGTATCAAATATTACAATTACCTTTAATAATCTAGTTAACAAGAATCTAAGAATCTGTCTCAATCTCAACCTTAAAAAAACCCATCTGATAGCACCTTCGGACCCCTCCAAAAGACTCTTGTGAAAGGAAAAAGGAAAATGGTTTGAAAGAAAAAGAAAGAACTGAAATAAAGAAGTTATGGTTTATCAAATGAATGTTTATTGATAAAGTTTATGAAATGAATGTGATTATAAATAAAGAATATGATAAAGTTTACAGTTGATTTACTGATCAATACTTATCATGACCATGCATGCTTTTTACGATCAATTTTGAAGTACTCTATTTACTTCTTAACATAAATGCATATTTTATTTATTTTTATATGTTTAAACTCAAAAGTGTAAAAATCCATGACAATCACATGACTAATTTATGAAATTTGAATATTGAGATGTAAATCTTACCATAATGGTCTACTTGTAGTTTTAGTATTTATCGGTAGGAAAATACTAGTCGTCCTGTTGGGATTTTTTTTATTTCGTAATTAAGGAAATAATTTTTTAATGATGTTGTGAGTTTTTTTATTTTTAAAAATATTTCGAAGTGTTAAAAATGTATGTAAAAAAAGTAAAAAAATAAGAATAATAAAATACTCTAGCGGGAACTCCCAGCGGTAGTTGTAGAGCCACCCTTATTGGTAATGCATCTGCAGATTTTATGGAGGAATAGTGAATCTCAAACTAAAGGAGGAGGCTGATAACAGGGATGACTAGAAAGTACAGAGTCTCTTATGTAATTAAGTAAAAAATGTTGTATAATAATGTAACAATGTTAGTTGTGCTCGTGTTAAAAACAATTATGTATTTATATTGGAAATTATGTGAACTTCACAGTGATAAAGGTAGTTTTGTAGATTAATGGGGTGAAGGTTTGTTGCACATATTTGATGGTTTCTAATATTTATCTTTGAGTACTGCTGTTCTAAGGCGACATTTATACCACACACTATTTACATAATATAATTTTATTTGAAAGTTAAATTTTAAAATTTGAAAATCTTACAAATCAAATCTTACCATTTTAGTAATCTGGATGCACATTCTACACACCAACTTGATAATAGAATAATTATTTATCTCTTATACATTTTTTCTAGTTAGGAGTAATTCTACATATAACCGTGAAGTGCATAAACGCTGTATAATCGTTTTGAAAATGAGTGGAGTCCACTATTAAAAATTTAATTTTTTTCATGTGAGTACCATATTTTATTCACTTTTTTTAAAACGATTACGCGGCGGTTGCATAATTTATGGTTGCAAATATATTTTCTCATTTTTTTTATTAGCACCGTATGTCTAAGAATAACATCTAAACTAAGGATGTGCATCCGGATCCGGCCACAACCGGATCCGGATCCGGATTCGGATTTTAAAAACCAGGCGGTTATCCGCCTGGATTATTCCAGATTTAATCCGGGCGGATAACCGGATTAAATCCGGATATCCGGTTATATATCCGGGTTAAATCCGGATATCCGGATTATAACCAGATTTATATCCGGGTTAAATCCAGATTTAATCCAGTTTTTTTTTTTTTTAAGACAAATTTATAGTAGGTTTTTTTAAAACAAATTCATCCAAATGCATTCATCCAAAGTGTGTATGTTGTTCTTGCCAAAGTACTGCATATATATTACAACTAATTAATATACACTATCATGCAAGTTCTTGCTAAGGCCCTAGCCATCGAAAATTGAAATGCTCTCCAATTTATTTCAGCTCCCAATCTTTTTCTTCCATCTTCCTTTCCAACTCATGTATGGCCTGTTCCCTTTCACGCAATTGCTCCTGCCCAAATAAACCCAAACTTAGAACACCATGAGAATTATTGGGCAGTAGATGCCCATTAAAAATAAAATTAATTTAGCATGAGGTTCAAAGAATCTCATGCAAAGTACCTTTTTGTGATTGTTTAATCTTTTAAAGATCCGACACCTAGCAGCTGAGAATGGCTCAAGCTCAGTAGTATCCGGATTTGGAGCCCTGTAATGAAGATGATACCATAAAGACAAAAGGCTAAAACTGTAGAGAGCACAGGAGTAATTGCTTTCAAGGTATGATAACAAGGCAATTCAAATCAATAATTCTAAGCACAAGTGATTGAGAAAAAAGAAAGATAAAAGGAGGGATATTTCAGACATGAGGATTCTATACCTGTGATAGGCGCAATAAGAAACCATCTTCGTGATCTGTCTACCATTTTTCTCCAAGCAGTGCAACTGAAATTTACAAGGGAGATATGTAACACTGTATTGACAGAATACTCATAAGTCTAATCCAAAAGAGAAGCACATTATTATATCTTTTTTCCTTTTACATGTTCTGGCAAATGTCTCCATCCATATTATATTTCCAAATTGCAACAAGAACAAAATACCTGAAACAGCTCCAAAATCCATATCTAATAGACCATCTATCTCTAATAGTACATATATAAATCCATAAAAAAACTAACTTCTTTAATATGAGACCCACCTTTTATTAACAATAATTTTCTTTACAACTGTGCCAATGCAACACTTTTTTCTTTTCCTGGATAAAAAAGGTACAATGGAAAGGAGAAAAAAAATCTGGGGGAGTTTGCCGAGTCATTTGGAGCAGGTGACAGCAGGTATAATTAGTGGTTCAAATGCAAAGATTGTAGATCGATGCATTATGCTTCTCCATTGGACTTCGAAAGCTAATTAATAAATAGTTTTGTGTATACGTGAAAGCACTTGATAATAATAATAATATAACATCTAAAAGTTACATACCAGTTGGGCATTACATCAAACATCTAAAAACAGAAGCCCATAGGAAGAGATTGAAATAAATAACTCTCAGTCCAGAATAAAAAAAGAAAAAGACACTACATAACATCTAAATAACAGAACCTATGAATTAAGAATCTAAATACTTCTTCCCTCTAGAAAGAACAAAAATAAAATAGAAAATGAATTAAGAATCTCTATCCTTGTTCTGAGACTAGAAGTTCATGCCCATTAACATATATAACATTTGAACAAATGCCAAACAATAGAAATAAATTAAAATTCTTGGTAGTGCCAGCGGCAGTTGAATATATGTAAACATCACTCAAGCTCTGTGGATTTGTAGTGGGTATGTGTTACGTGATTTTTGCACTTCTTTTGCTTTTCTGCCTTGTGTTGTTGATTTGCGCATGTGGAATTGAGCTGCAACTATCCTACTCATCTTTTACTTATTTTCTTTGGATAACCAGTGTGTGAGACCTCCATATGGAGTGTTGTACTTAGCCACAAAGAGGAATTATGCTGGCTTCAACAATGGAGCACGGCACCTGAGAAGTCTTGTAGATGAAGAAGGCATTTTTGGAGCACATTTAGTCAAAGAGATGGCTGATAGAGATATTTGGAAATTCTTTCTCAAGTGAACAAAACATTCAGAAGTGCAGAAAAGTAGCCAGTAAACTCAGTTAAAAATTTAGATGATAATTGCTAATTTGATATGATATAGATCACATTCATTCCTTTATTTTTTTTCTCTTATCTGGGAATTTTTGTGGGGTTGGGGGGGAGGAGGTGTCAGTAATATTTGATGGAATTGAAATGTTATTTGCTTGCTATGACTTCTGTAATTTTTGTTTTCCATCTTCTTCTCACAAAGAAGTGTTCCTTGTTGAAACTGTAAATCACAGTATTTATTTTGTTCTTCCATATTTTGTGTAATATTGTGTATTGGCTGAATTGGGAATTGAATATGTACAGGCAATTTTGAGTCTGATTTGGGATTGCAATATGTAAATGTGTTAATAATCTCAGTTTTGTTTGGTTTGAGTTTGAGAAATCTGATGAGTCTTGCTATTAGCGATATTTTTGTTGGTCTTAAAAGAGTATTAGTAGTGAAATTTAATCAAGATTTGGCTAGCTTGCTTAAAAACCATCCTCAATATATCTATAGTAATTTTAACTTTCACATTTTTATATATTTTTCTGCGTTCCCTTCTGCTTTACTTTTTATTTGCTATCATTGTGGCATTGCCCCTTTCCAGTATGTGGTTTTGGAGGTAGTTCTGTTCTTTACATGTGAAAGTGGAGATAAGCTCTAATAACATTAGAACAATTAATTCTGCTAAAATCCCCTATAATTATAAGCTGCTAGCTAGGATCAGATCATGAGATTGGCATTTAAAAAAACTAATATTATAGTATTCATGCACTAAGTCAATTATCTACAAAGACAAATTAGCTCTATATATATATATATATAGGCATTAGTTATCAAGATGCAATTTTTACACTCAACCATACAATCAAATTCAACACTCAACCCATACAAAAACCCAGTATTGGTACTCAATACAAAACTCAGAGTACTATAATAACACTCACGAAACACAAGGTGCTCATGATATAATCCAATGTACACAACCAAATATTGCCTTAAGCAACTCACAAGGTGCTCATGATAATAACACTCACGAAACACAAGGTGCTCATGATTAACACCAATGTACCCAATATCAAAAGGGTAGGTTTAGCACCAATGAAATTAATAAGCTTCAAAGAAAAAAATAATGAACTTTGAGAAGTGTTTTCCAATTCAAACCAGCTATCCCAAATCTTAGAATGGGAGTCAAGTCACTAAAAACTTGGACACCATGCAAAACATATATATTCAAATATTTGCTTCCTACAAATAGGCGTTCAATTCTACCCCTTTTTAAAAGGAAAATAAGAAATGGATGAGTTATTCTAACATCAAGTCTCCTTGGCCACACATGATCATTTTTGGCTGAGTGGGAGAACAGTGATTTTGACAATAAAAATCAATAAAAATGGAAGTTTTGTCCCTCTTATTCAAAAAAAAAAAAAAAATTTAAATTCTTCCAGAGTTTCCCCAAAACTCTCACAAAGTTTCACACATGATCCCTCTAATCTACAGTAACAATTTGTATAACAATAATTTCCATCAATCAAAGACTCGCCTTTTTGTCTGAATATACATGGTTTCTAATTCTAATAGGTCACATAATCTTCTGCTAAAACTTAGAAGAACAAGTGATTAAAACTTACATGTAAAAAACAGAGCAAATGAAAAAAAATACCTTAAGCACTTCGAAATTTCTATTTCCGTGTCTCGGTGAGGTCGAAAGACGAGACAACAAACCCTAACTATTCGAGAGAGACTGAGAGAGAAGGCGGATTCGAGACCGAGAGAGACGACGGATTGAAGACGAGGCAGATTCGAGACTGAGAGTAACGACGGATTCGAGAAGACGAGCATACCCTAACTATTCGAGACAGCAAAGCGAGACTGAAGACTCTCAAAGGGGCGGGTTTTTTTCGTTTTAAATGACCCGGTTACAGATAACCGGGTCACATGACCGGATCCGGAGTTTTTTAACCGCCCGGATGCACCCGAATTTCCAGGTTTCGGATCGGATCCAGAAAAAATCTGGTCCGGTTCAACACCCTTAATCTAAACTACTCTTGTAGTGCACAAATTTATAAAAATTATTTGTACTAAAAAAGATTTAAACTTTAGACTTGAGATAAGCATACCTCAAATCTAAGGGTCCGTTTGGATAACGATTTGAGATGAGATAAGTTGAGATACTTTATGAATAGTAGTAAGTTTATTAGTTGAAATTAGATAAGATGGTTTCATCTCACCTCTATATCTAAATGAGGCCTTAAGATTTTTACCAATACTCCCAGAAATTACTTACCTTACAAATATGAAATTTTGAGAGCAAACTCAGTAAAATACAAACAATTATCTGTTGCTCCACAAGGTCATCCTTTTATATATTGTTTGTGATACAACAAACATGACTTCCTTTCCTCTAAAAATATTCATTTAATATCTTTTCAACGTAGCAGCGGCCACAAGCAATATTGACTCCCAAAGCAAACCATACAATGATTTCCACATTTATCTTTGACTTAAGCAGATCAAATTTGGCAGCCAAAGCAGATTTCTTGGGCATCGTTATCCTAACAGTGCCTTTTTCATACTTAGTATTGATTGCATTTGCGTTGTAAATGTTCGAGAGTTTGACCTCTTTTCTAAATTTCTTCCATCTAGTACGGTATCCATCCAAAGGCCGTTCTCCAGTAATTGTTAAGATCCCGCCATTACTCTTGGTGCTGATCTTTACTTGGTCTTCTACAAAACCTGCATAGATTAACGGAAATAATTACTGATCAAAAGAACAAGGACGCCCTAAATAAGGAGTACTGATTTGGTTTTCAGAGTTTTACTATTACTAAAATTGTTTACGTAAATACTAATTTTTAAGGATATCACATCATGTGATAAGATCAGAATATCGCGTATTCATTTTCAAAATTTTCGAGCCATTATTATTTCAATATAAAGAAAAAGATATTTATAATCATAAATTATGTAATCACCGCGTAATCGCTTTAAAAAATGTGAATAAAATATAAGACTCACATGAAAAAAAAAATTAATTTTTTAATAGTAGACCCCACTCTTTTTCTTTTCAAAACGATTACATAACGTTTACGCATTTCACGATTGTACGTAGAATTACTCTAAAATAACAATGCATGTAAAATTTCCAAATGAAAAGAAATGTGAAAAGATCTTTCACGCTCTCCAATTAAGGGATACGAGAAAATACCGTGAAGATGGACCACAAGAATGTCACACTTTTCCCCATATTGCCACTTGCAATAGGGTTCGAGGTCTTGATCAAAACGCTTGGTTTCCATGGAAGATTGCTAACACTAAGGTTTTTGCTCAGGTTTTGAACAAGGTATGAGATTCATTGAGCATGCATGTTTGTCTCTTAATTTATAGAGATCTCTTTCGATTCCAAAAAAAAAAAAAAAAAAGCCTTTGAGTTTACTTTTGGAAAAGAATTATTCATGTTTGTTGTTTGTTTATGAAGGTTTTTACATTCTTCCTTTTTAGACAGTCATTCTTACCTTTCTTGAGAAACAGTACTTGCACTTGATTCAATGCTTTGTGGACTAAATATTCATTTATACCTAGCTTTATAAAATATATTTACTTTGACTCAAATCCACCGAGCTTTTATCAATAAGATATTATTAATTTTTTTTCTTAAAAAAAATAAAAGATATAGTTCTAATATTTAATATGATATCCGAGAGAAAACGAAAGTGTATGAGAAAAGATATTTATAATCGTGAATTGTGTAACTGCCGCGTAATCGCTTTGAAAAAAGTGAATAAAAAATAGGACCCACATGAAAAAAATTAATTTTTTAATAGTAGACCCCACTTTTTTTCAAAGCGATTACGCGGCGTTTACGCACTTTATAGTTGTATGTAAAATTACCCATTCACTAATGTGTAAAATCAAACAATAATAATAACACCACGATGACATAACTCTAGACGGCCACAAGCTGCTGCCATCTGGCAACTAAAAAAACGCAGCAAGGGAGCTTCACCAACCTACTTCTTACTAATTTCACTTCATCTAGGTCTATAGTCCCGAGAACGAAATTATAAATAGGTTGCGCAGTTATGATAAGACCGTTAATAAAAGATAATACTATTGGAGATAGAATGAAAACTCTTCATATAAATACTGGAAGAATATGTAGGTGTATGAGAGGTATCGCCCTCTCTCCTTGCAGCTATGAGTATTCTTCAAAACCTGACGAGGAATCACTCTCTCGATGAAAACACACACACACACACAGATAAGCATGGCGATAAATCACCCTCTCAGGACATAGCCCTCTCTTTATAAAAATTAGATGAAAACTTAATAGTACTATTATGGCAAGGGGTTACTCATCTCTATATAATAGAAAGCCTGTAAAAACTAGTATTGAGTCAAGTATCATTCTTCGTTGCTCATAGGCACACACATTTGCTCACACTTGCTTATAGGCACACACTGAAACTTGTTGCTTGCCTCGGGGATGCTACTTTACCCGATTGCAGCCAACTCAAAATCATCAGCACATGATACACTGGGATCCCACATCCTGACTATCAAGTGAGGCCAAATACGACATTTTTCCATCCCACTCCCCACGAGACATTCTCCTTCTCATGTGATGTACGTGGTAACACTTCGCGGGATGGTCCATGGGGAGTCTATGTCCCGTACTATGATTCTAAACTCTCACTGACTCCACAGACACTTACATGCACACACTTAAACACACTAGCATCCAGAGTTCTCATCTGTAATATCATATCAGAAGTAGAAAACAGTTAAAACATTAAAAACATTGTAAGCATAAAAAATCAGCTAGTAAATATAGTTAAAAACATAGTGTTAGAAATATTTATTTATGCTTGTAGAAAAATGGGAGAAGGTTACAAAAGTAATGCAATGTCTCTCACACACAACATTCATCCCACATTACCCAATACTGTCTTAGAAGCTAACATATCTTCCTATGTCGAAAGTCCTCTCTTTGCTTTCCTACTCCTTGATTTTCGCAACTATCGCCTTCTTGAACTCTTTAGCTAATAAAATCTCAAAAGTGAGTTCTTGTGCCACGCCTAGGTCCTTTAAATAGAGTGAGAATGTCAAATGTGTCCTTTAGAACGTATCACTAACTCCAAATATGCTTGGATATGAGTATTTCATCATTATCCTGTCATACCGCAAGATGACAAATACAGGTGACCGAGGCATGGTCCGCACACACTATGGTCTGCCAACTCCTCAGTTCTACTTTGAACAAGGATCCTCCACATGGCTTATACTTCTAGGTCCTGATGACACAACTTGTCGAGCATTCACCTTTAATAGCAGAGCAACTTCGAATGAGACCTCTCAAATGGAGTGTGGACTTCTACACGTGTTGCTGACACTTCTCCGAACTCTTCCGTGTTATCCCAAAAAATTTCCCTCGACTAATTGTGTCAGTCGTTGTCCATAGTTCCTCTTTGGTGAGTGATCCTTTCTCGCCTTGGACGAGTAGCTTGTAACTTGCCCGAGCTCATCAGTCCCTTCTACTCCTCGTTCTCGTTCTCACAAGAGATGACTTTTCTAGCTCGTCTTCTATGTTCAAGTTCTTCATCTCTAGCTCACTCTGGGACATGTCAGCCAGATTCTTACATGGTGCCTGCTTGCCCAGATGTTGGACTAGCTGCATTTGGTGTCTCCTACTGCTGGTTCATAAGACCATAGGAGTGCTCTTCGTCTTTGCATTTCCTTCAACTCCACGAATTGTCTATCTCCTTTCGCATTAGGTAGATGCCTTGCATCCCTTATACACAAACACATTATTTAAATTTCCGAATACAAATACCTAAAGCTCATTGCAAGAGAAGGTAGAAGGTATTGGGAGCCATTAATTTAGCAAATTTAAGTAATTTTTTTTTTCTAAACTCTTGATTAATATAAAAAGAGTAATGCTAGATACAATTATGAATTGTGCAAGCGTTGCATACTCCTTTTGAAAAAGAGTGTGGTTCACTATTAAAAAATTAATTTTTTCATCTGTGTCCCATGTTTACTCTTTTTTTTCAAAAGGAGTGCGCTACACTTGCGCACTTTATGATTGCTAATATCAATTCTCGTATAAAAATTGACATTTAAATTGCTTAATATTTGAGTTAATTAAGGTTATAAGTTGAGTTGATGATGAAATCTAGAGGCATTACCATACCAGATCCCTAGAATCAAGCCCTTAGAGCCAAGATCCCTATAATCAAGCCTTCAAGGCGTCACCATATCAAACCCCTGGAATCCAGCTCTCTGAGGGGAAATTCCATATTGAGTCCCTCATCATCTATAAATACATCGACAGGTACGCTTTGAAAACTCTCTGAGACCTGAATCATCCACAACAATATTATCTTTTCTAACTTAATCATCGAAAGTTTCCCTTTCGGGTCCCCAAGTCTTTGTTCTGTTTGCAAGCTATTGAGCACATGGAGGCATATGCAAAAATTTCACAACAAGAATAGTCCTCATCATGTTGTTCATTTGCTGCATCTGCTCTCTTAATTCCAATATGCTTTGGTCGTGATTAGCTAACATTTCTTGTTGTTATTTGCTGGATCTTGTGTTCTCTGTCATGAGGACCGTAGGCTTTAGATACCAATTGTAAGGGTTCTCTGAGTTTGTATATGGATTTCTGGTTTAATGGAAGGTATTTATGGGTTGAGTTGGAATTCTGTGGGATGAAAAAAAAGGACAAATCAACAGAATATTGCAATAAAAGAGACGAGAAAACAGGTGTTTGATAAAGAGCAACTGAGAAATTCAAGTTGCTACAAGGTTCTTCGAGGGCCCCTTAACCTCCAAATTCAATAGCCAATTCTTCAAGTTTCCAGATGATTCTCCTCTGCCATCTCTGGCGTACATATTGCAGCACTACTAACCAACTGCCGAAATGGCAGTGATACACGTGTAAGTACGTAATAGAATGTAAAACAGAAAGTGACTAAATTCAAGTACGTAAACGAGAAGGACTTAATAATAAACGAAAGTATAACAAGTAAAAACAACATGTAGTCGTTCATCGTCTGAGCCTCCCAACGCTGCGTTCCTTGCTTTATTAAAATGGTGCACTTTGATCTTCCTTCATACGGTGCATTTCGAGTTCCATGACATAACCCTAGTTCCCTTCTCTTTGACAGTTCATGTTCACTTCAGCTACTTCACTCTTGTCCCTTCAAACGACGGCGACTCTCTGGTACTCCTCTTGGTCATCCCATAGAACCGGTAACACCCAAGAGCTTGTAACATTTGTTGACACTAATTTTTAAGCAGAGAAAATAATGATGAATTAGAGTCTATGTAGTGAAGGGTGAAATGGGATTTAAAATGATTATAAGATGGGTAACTTTCTGTCATGGTTGGGTAATTGTAACCTGTCATGTGTTATTAGGTGAAAATGAGAGTGAAATGAAAGAAAAATGATAATAAAAAGTGTGCTACATTTGAATGTTGAGGTAATCTCAGCTGATTAGTAATCTGAGTTGAGCTATAAATAGTAGTATTTTGTGAGTCTCATTGAGATATGTTTGAATGTAAACATGTTGGGATATGTATTTGAATGTATGAAGTAGGTTGAGATTGGCTTAACTTTTTATGTGAAGTTGAAAAATTAGTAGATCCCATCAATAATTAGTTTGAGATGGGTTAAGATGATCTTGACATTCAAACATAGCCTAAATAGATAAGTTTCGTGCATTATAGGATTTAAAGGGTTAAAATGCTTTTTAAAAAAATTATAGGATTTAAAGGGTTAAAATGCTTTTAAATAAAAATAGACATAAAAATGGGTAAGAAACGGAAAAAAAAAAAAAAAAGTATTAAATGTTTTTAAATAAAAATGGTTGAAAACACGGTCAAAACATAACCTTATAAAGTATTGGGACTAAAAATGCAAATAACAAAACTTAAGGGAAATATTATAAACAATCATAAGTTAAAGGGCATAATCAGTAATTTATAAAAATAGTACGATTTAAGTAGAAGCTAACATTTGAACTCTAAACAAATGAAATTGAATCTAAGCAGAAAGCGAGGAACACACATTCCTGTAAGCGAAGATAATTGGCAAGTGTCTCTTGTGACTTGAATGAGCTTTTATGATAAACATTATTTATTTTTAGAGCGACCTTTTCATCATCTTACACCACACATTTTATATATTTTAAAATTATTTTTTTATTTTATTTTATTCTTATGAAATTAATTAAATTGTTCTACTTATCATCCATACATCACATACTTGTTATAAGAAAAAAAAATTAAAATAGATGTGATATGTAATGTGTAAGAATGATAAGTAGAATGATAAGTATAATTATTCTCGATGATTGAATCTTTTATAACTGTTATATAATGATGAGGATGATGAGGAGCAATGCTACTGTATAGTTTCAATTTAGAGATTGTTCATATAACAAGTCAATTTTACTTTTAAAATTATAATAATATCTTTTTAAAAATAATTTTTTTATTTTCATTTAATGAAAGATTTGCACCTACAATCCGAGTGAGAATTAACTATAAATGTATATTTTCTGCATGCCCCCAATTTTCACTTGTGGTTGGGTGGTAGCCGCGACATTAGAACGTGCACCACACGGGTCACATCCCTCGTTGTGTAGAGGTTTGTATGCTCAACATACGAGGGTATAAAAAGTTTTCACAGCAAAAAGAGAAGGATAAGGACCAAAATTATAAATGTGAGTGCCAAAAAATTTAAGAACATCAAACTTAAATAAATATCCATTAAAATCCATCATAAGTCTCCAAGTTATCTAAACTATTTCATGCCATAAATTGTTCATCAAATCTTTAGAACTTAAACAAATATATATCTAAAGAGTCTGACTAAAATGGGAACAAGCCCTCACCTCATTCCTCGGGTTGGCCTAATTCTTCATGCTCATAATCGTCCTGATTGCCTACACCTGTAACAAAGTCTATTGTTCTCAAGGGCGGAATCGTAGTGGTCCACCACGGTGAGATTTCAAGAAATCTTAATAAATAAGGATCATACTGATAGTTATAAAATAAGAGATGACTAAAATATGCTAGATAAATAACACTCAAGAGACCACCAAGTAACGAGCTCTAGTTATCGAGGAAAAGAGTTGAGCAACCAAAACTAGCATTGGGGAATGCAACACCCTGAGCAGCAAAAGGAAATCTCACATGTGCACTTTTAAAATTCGAGCAAGGCAAGGAAACCGAATAATAACATTCACAACTCATAAGCTTTAAGAATTTGAAAATCAAGCATCAAAGTTAATACCATCTTGAAAATCCTGAGCAAATGCAATAAAGCCATCCGAGCATCCCGAGTTCAATGATAAATCCAAAGTTTCATAAAATCTGAGAAACTCAGTTTCTTCATTTAACCATAATTCACTCTAAGGACCATAGATCCTTCAACTCATCCATCTTTAAAACACTCATTTTTAACATATGCGCCACGCTCTTCCTTATACTATTGTGCACACATCCTTGTTCTTTGCGTCACACTACGGGTAACAACAAGCGAGGGACTTTTTCCCAGGCAACGCATGGCTTCACGTCCAATTCCTTGATCATAGCGTTCTTTAGCCTCCACTAGCAAAGAGGCAACAACTACGGTATGAGAGCTTTACCTTCCCGTCCGAGCCCATCGACAGCTTGCGTCGACCCACGGGATATCACTCCGTCATTACATGTTCCTAAGTGACCAGGAGAGTTCTACCGAAATAATGCTCAATCTTGACTTGGGATCGTGAGAAACACGCATACACACACACACACCCACCCAGTAAAACAATCTACATCATTCTTGTAAAAATGTAATAGAAATCTCAGATATAATATTTTGAGGAAATCCAAGTAAAAATCTCTTTCATAGGAAAAGTTATGAAAAACGCTTAAACAAATCTTTGTATGAATGACACATGAGTAAGATTGCATTCTAATCAAAGATATGGTATGAGGAATTGCTAGGTAATGAAGACTATCATTAACAAACATGTAGGGCTCGTATGCGACACCATCATTGTGGCACCCTGTCCCTCGGAAAAAGACCTGGTGAGGATCCGTGGTGCCAAGGGTGTTAGCTAATCAGTAACACCCAAGGTTCAATCGGGTTAGGCATGCAATATTCACTAGGAAATGTACATGTAAGGAAGTAGATATATGATTTGCAGTAGAATAGTAAACCGTTTAGTCTAAAGGCTAAACGTTATAGTACCAAAAGTCTAAAACCATAAGTACATTCTCATAATATCCACAAGTCACTTCATTTCTTAAATAATTATACACATGTCTAGCAAATTGGTTCGAATGCCCAAAATGAGGCCGATTGAACACATATGGTCGCCTCCCTAGTAATTATAAGTACAACCCTTAAAATGGACAAGCTCTATAACAGGAAAGAAGTCTACACGCCTATTGCTCAGGCTGGGTTGCCTCTTCCTCCTTGGTTATCACTCTTAGGTCTATTTCAACATCAAAATCTATGGTTCTGATACAAAAACCATAAAAAGATTAGACAGCTATGACAAGACTGCTAATGAGAAACAATGCTCGTGAATATGCAATCAACAATTTCATGTTTAAAAATGAGAGAATGCATGTATTAGTGCGTGGCGAGGAATCAACCTCTCAAGCAAAAACACATGTATTATAAACATGGTGAGGAATCACCCTCTCACTAAAAAATTTCTAGATAAGCATGGCGAGATATCACTCTCTGGGAATTACCCTCTACACAAAACTCAATATATATATATATTATATATATATATATTATTGAACATGTCGTCGAGGCGAGGAATCACCCCATTCTCTAGCACGTAAAACTCGTAACACCAATCACGTAGCAGTTCACAATTATCTCCTTTGAAGTCATTTGCTTTCTTTGAAGAATCTGAAACTAATGGCTCTCATATTTTTTACATTCTCAAAAGTTACATTATGGATTTTATCTTAAGTCTTTTATAGCATGAGTTCGTAAGGTGTCCTTCTAACGTCCTACTAACTCTAGGCATGCTTGAATAGGTGTCATTTAGTCTCGATCATCCCATTGTAGGATGACAGAGACAGACTGGCAGGGCATGGTTCGCATATCCTTGCGGCTTGCCTTAAGTCCAATTCTCAATCTCTCTTCGAGTGAGAATCTTCCACGTGACATTGGACATACCTCTGACTTCAGAAGATATGTTATGCCAAGTTGTAATCCTTTTTGCATACACACTCCAGATATGACTCTTCAGATGGAATGTGGGCTTTTGCTTATGACACTTCCACCTTCAGAGTGTTTCTATGTAATCCCAGAAAGCTCGTACATCTGCACGGGTCTTGTCCTTGACCATTGCTCTCCTTAAGATCGTTCTTCGCCTTTGGCATTGGGCAACTTTTAGAACTTGAGCATCTTTAACTCCTCATTCTCACCTAGGTGCTTGCTCATCCTTCCATTGGATTAGCTGCACTCTGTAGACCACCACTACCTTGTTCTCCACCATGTCAAGGGAAGATCATCTTTGCCTTCCACTTGACAAGAAAATGCTTTTTGCTCCTGGATGGTGGTTGGCCCTCTTTCGCTGATGCAGTCCTCACATTCTCCCCTCCTTAGAAGGAATTTCAGTAAGGATTCTCCCTTGACCTCACCATCATGGACTAGCACTTTTGCTATTCGAGTTCTTGCCCTTCTATAACTCTCTTTGTCTCGGCGACGCTCCTCCTCTGCTTGTCAGTGTTCGGCCTCCAATCTCACTACTTCGCATCGTTCTTCCAAGAACTGTCACATTATTTTGGGAGGTACAACAACCTTTCATGCTGTCATTTTCTCTTACACCATGGTTACCGGCTTGAAGGCTTGAAGTGTTATGGTCCAAATGGGTAAACTACAGGTATACTTGTAGTTATTCAGACCCTCGATTTGACTGATTTACCCTAGTCTCGTGCCTATAACACACTCGTTATGGCTCGAATAAGTATGAGAATTGTTCTTGCATGACCCGCTTCTTTTCTGAGGTTTCCATCATCTCCCCATTGCACTTTCACCAAAGGTACAACTTTAGACTGCAATCCCTACTCCTTCCAGTTTACGACTCCTATTGGTCTTTCCAAATAAGTGAGATTCGGTTGCAGTGGAAGTAGATCCGAACTAATTACTTGGGTTGCTGATGCATGAAACTTTTTCCTAACGAGAAAACGTGGAATATGTTGTGATTCCCTTCGTGTTTTGTTGGTAGCACAACTCGATACTCTACTGGGCCTACTTTTTCCATCACTTGGTACAGTCCAACATACCATGGGTTTAATTTCCCTTTTAGCCCAAATCTTTTAACTCCCTTCATAGGCGATACCTTGAGGTACACCCAGTTACCTTCCTCAAAGGTGAACTTCCTCCTCCTCACGTCAGCATAGTTTTTCTACTTACTCTGAGCCGTAACCATCCTTGTTCATATGAGTTTGACCTATTCTGTCATCTCCAAGACAATCTCTAGTCCAATAACTATGGCTTCTCCTACTTCATCCCAACATATCCACGACCTCCATTTTCTCCCGTACAGTGCCTCCTAAGGGGCCATTTGGATAGCTGCTTGGTAACTATTATTATATGCAAGCTCGATGAATGGGATGTGGCTTTTCCAAGGTCCCTTAAAACCCAATACACATGCACTTAGCATATTCTCCAACGTTTGAATGACCCTTTTCGACTGTCTGTCGATTTGGGGATGGCAAACACTACTGGATTTTAGGTTAGTAGGCACTGCTAGTACATTCTTTAGAAAATGAGATGTAAATCTTGAGTCTCAATCTGATACTATAGTCATAGGCACTCCATGTAACCTGACTATTTCTCTTACATACAACCGAGTGAGTTTGCTCAGAGTGTCCATAGTATTGACCGGTAAAAGTGGGTACTCTTAGACAATCGATCTATAACTACCCATATGGGTATCCTTACCACTGGGGGTTCGAGGTAACCCGGCCACAAAATCCATGGCGACGTCTTATTATTTCCATACTGGAATAGACAGGGGCTGTATATTCCTAGCCAGTCTTTCATGCTCAACCTTCACTATACGACATGTATTGCATATTTCAATGAAGTGGGTGATGTCCCGAGAATCCTTTCTTAAGATCTCGGTACATCTTTGTACCTCTAAGGTGCATTGAGTATGGCGAGGAATGAGTTTTTGCTAGTATTCATTCTAACGTTTCTAAATTAGTCGGAACTACTTTCCATCATCCATACAATAAGGTTACATCCTTGCCTAAATTGAAATGCGTAGGTCCCCTACCTCTACGAACTCTTCGATGAATCTCTAGCAATTTTGGGTCCTTCCTCTGATGTTGCCGCAACTCATCGAATTCGCTGGTTCTCAACTGCTGCATGGTGGTGAGAATCTCCTCCTATGGTAAATCCTTTAGTAATAGGTGTCTCATTCCCTCCAAAAGTGACTCCACCTTCATGGAATCTTCCACACTCTTTGAGTTTGACTTGGAACTTAGTGTATCGAAGACTAGATCAATAGTCACTAATGGTTTCCAACCATCTCCGTTGCCTCATTTGAGATTCCTTTGGGTGAAGAGGTGTTTCAAACTATTTTGGTCTGTGTACACCTCGTACTCTTCACTATATAGGTAGTATCGCCAAATCTTCAGGGAAAACACTACAACTACTAGTTCCAAATCATGGGTAGGATAATTCTTCTTGTGGTCCTTCAATTGCCTAGATTAAGAAGCCACTACTATTCCTTCTTGCATTAGGACAAAACCTAATCCTTACTTTGATGTGTCGCTAAACCCCACAAATGGTTTCTGAGGTTTGAGCAAAGCAAAACAGGGTTTGTGGTTATGCTCCTTTTTAGTTCTTCAAACCTTCACTAACACTTGTCAGTCGAGGCGAATTTAACATTCTTCCTAGTTAACTCTATGAGAGGATTTGACAATCTAGAGAATCCTTCCATGAACCTCCGATGGTAACCAACTAAACCCAAGAAACTCCTTACCTCATGCACCGAGGTGGGTCATTTCCATCCCACTACCGCCTCAATCTTATTTGGGTCAACTGATAAGTGTTATTTTTATGTGATTTTTATTACTCTTTTATTTATGAAAAGTGTCATTTTTCCTTCAATACTATTAATTTTATTTTATTTTTACATATTTTTATTTATTTTCTTGAATTTGAAGGAATCAGAAGTTTTAGTGCAAAAGAAGAGCATCTTGGTACAAAAGAAGAGACTGCAGAAGGCGCGACCAGAAGGCGTAACCAAAAGGCGTGAAGACTTGGCGACAAGACTCTAGGCGCTTAGATTGAGCGACTAGTCTAAATGACCAACTTAAAATACCAACCTAAAAGATATCGTGGGCAACAACTAGAAAGCCAGGAGGAGTGTTTCATCCCGATGTCTTTCCACTCGATAGGCGAGGAGAGGGCCGTGTGGTCTTTGTGACCTCCATGCCTGCCAGTTATATTTAGCGCACACGACATCTACCCGGTATAACGCTTTCGAGTTCTGTAATCAATCTATTGGCAACCAAATCATCCTGAACTCCGCAATTCAAGCCATATATTACTGAATCTTACATTTTAGATAATTCTGATATTCTTGGGATAATTTCTTTTTATGTTAACATCTATTTTTAGAAACTATTTTCCAGATTTTTAGGCTAGATTGCAGCCAAATTTTATTTAGTTTCCAGATTTGAGTTTTGACATCTATTAAATCCTATCTGGTGGGATGAAAAATGTGGGATTATTAATTTTAGTTTTGAGTTTTAGTCTGAGTCTGAGTTTAGAGTTCCAGAATTTATTCCTGAAGTGTTCTTTCAAGGAGGTGGATCTGAAGAGCAGAGGCGAGAGCTGCATGTTTCCTCAACTGACTTCAACGAAGAATACCAGTTTTATTCTTTTAAATTCCATTATGAACTAATTCTATTGTCTAGAGCTTTGATGTAGCCTAGCATTGAACACACAGTTTATATTTTAACTTATTTTATTTTTAATATTTCCATGATTAAGTGTTTATTCTTTATTCTTAATGCTTACGATTTTCTAGCTAACTATTGTACGATCTTTTGGATTGCAATGAGACCGAGAGGTGATTTGTGATTAAAGCTCTAGGATTCAACACCATTAGTTGAGCAAAAGCAGAGATGTTTTACTGAGACTAGTGTGATTTTCAAGAAAAATCCAAAGAACTTAATGAATTTTCAATTAGTTAATGTGGCGCCCCCAGCCCCCGCTTGGGATTGGACAGTGATTAAGACATCGAGACATGTAACAGAAGGCTACACACTCCTCGTACATGACAGATAATATGCTATGCACCTAAGTATACTAGCAGTATGCAATAGCATAGCAACGGAAAATTAATCAAAGTCGGATAAACTAAGCAACGCGATAAGGAATTGCAAAGCACATGGCACCATAGACTAATATCATAACCCAAAACATTGTCCAAACGTAAACATGAGCCATAAATGCGTAATATCCCAAAAGAACATATAATAAAGTTTAGTCTCCCAAAACACGGGACTTCCTCTAAATATTGTTCCTCAAAAACTGAGATCCGAACCATAAGTTATTTCACAAAATAACTAAGTTCCCTTTTTCTTCATCGCTAATGTCCCCTCGGGAGCCAGACACCAAGAAACTCCAGAAAAGGTGTCGTTCTCTTCCTCTTGGTCATGGGTGTCTTCTTCTACACCTATAACAACTTCTACCATTCTGGTTGGGGAATGGTAGTGGAAACTACCACAATGAGATTTCAAGAAATCTCAGCAAGTAATCACACAACATACCACAGTTAAAACAAGCATGCAAAAGGTATATCATGATATGCGTGCATGGACATGTACTTGACTTATGCCTTAACCAGAACTTGACTTATGAACTTGACCATTTTCAAAAGACTTGTAACAGAGATTTAAGCTTTTCATAAAAACTTCTTAACTTTTCTTATTCATGTGAACTTATTCAAAACTTGCCTTATCAGAACATATCACAAGACCTACATCGAGTGATCCTTATCATATCATGAGATTTTCATAAAGTGATCCTTATCTTATCACAAGATTTTCATCAAGTGATCATTATCTTATGAGCTCTTATTCTTGTTCAGAGGGTGGACACAACACGGCTCCCCTCCTTGAGCTGTGTGTTCCTGCTAGTTACCACATCATCAACGATACGTACACCTTGATGAATACGTCATAAACAGAGAATTATATTAACTCGACCTTACTTCGTCGGGTTACATGTCTTATGCACCCACTAGCGTTAGGTGCTTCCTCGATCCGGTATCCTTTAAAAAGAATCCATTCGAGATTCGTTGACCCAGGGGTTACCACTCCATTCTTAAGCACTCCAGAGTGGACAAAGTAGTTTCACTAGGACATTCCCCCGCCCTAGCACTTGGGGTCGTGATAAAACTTTTTCTTTGAAAACACTTCTTCCCCAAATGCACGTGACATGAGATTTAAACATGCTTACTTATACTTGAAATATGACATATGAAACGTCGTGCATAAAACAACCAAGCATAACATATTCATTTCATAGCATGATAACATAAACCATAAGAAATATCAAAACATATTCACGAAACCATGGAAACTTGCTTAAGCCGAAACTAATGGGTACAAAAAACATAAAAATTTATCACATGAACATGTTCCAAACTTCAAACATATATTATAGAAGTCGAGACATAGTGAAACAAAACATGAAATCATAGATTTGTGACTAAGTCCGAAACTTCCAAAGCATATGCAAACCGAAACTTCATATTACATAAATCATCAACCTCAAACAAGTGAAAATCGAAACTCATAGGCATATTTCATGGCATTTTTATCATAAATCCAAGACATATAATTCCTTCCTTAGAGTTACTCAAGATCATACTAACATATTCAAACAAACAACCAAGAGATAACAAGCAAAGCAATCAAAATCAAGGAAGGATTTACACAATCATATACGAATATTAACCAAGAGTAAGTTGAGTTTATACTTACAAAATCCTCGTAAAGGAATACTAGCAAGCTGTAAATCCAAACACACTATATTAGAAAGAGCATCTAAAATCCTATTTCATGTTCTTGAGCGTGTGTGTGTTTCTAGGGCATCAGTTGGTCCTAAACCATTTGGCTTCTAGGGTTTTTAGGTTAAAACCCCATTTATTTCACTCATGAGGTAAAACAAAACCTAAGGTAGGCAAGAATACATGTGATGGTCGAAACATGGAGGATGAACTCCCCCTTCACTATTCGGCCTCAAGGGTTTCTCTTAGAAACCTTAGATTATTTCAAAGAAAATAGTAGAAAGTGTGTGTTTTCTATCATTTCTCAAAGTCTAATGAGATTTGAATCTCATTTTCGGATTGAGAAAAGACTTGTGTATGTGCAAGACTTAGGAGAAACCGATCCTTACCTTTCTAATCCTTGGGTAGTGCCGAAATCCTTCTCTTGCAAGGATCCTCCTTGTTTGGTTGTAGAGAAAACACAAGAAAATGAGAGAGCTTTCAAAGGAACATGGGAGAGTTGTGTGGAGAGAATGGAAACTCATGCAAAATCCAAAAAATGGGAAGGGAAAAGCCTCCTAGGTGTGAACCCTTCTCTTTATATATGAGACCCTTCACTTCCCTTCTTGTTTGAATCAAAACCCTTGCATGTATGAAAAGTGGCAAGGTTTCTTCTTCTCCGGTTTCTTCTTCTCCCTCTCTCAAAAACCGAAAAGCCTCTTGGAGTTCCCCACTTAGATTGAATTGGGAAGGGACATTCTTGGGAGGTGGCGTGTTGGACTTCTATCATTGCCCGAAAATCTATTTTTCCCTCTTATGCCCTTCCTTTCCTTAAACAAGTAAATATCTTTTCAATGGGTAACTTGGTAAAACCATGCATGTCTTTTCCTATTCCCAACAAGTAACTCTTGGCATGGAAGACGAGTGACATTGGGCATGTGCCATAGCCCTAGTCGTCCTCTCCATTTTTCCTTTCCCAATGTGTTGCTTCATCTTCCCAATATTCATTGCCTAGGTGACTTTTCACACACCATTGGTCCAAAATGCACTAAGTGACAAGTGACAAGTGAATGGAATGCTTGGGAGTATGCTAGCCGAAATCCTAAGGGCAAACTTGTCCTTGATACAAAAGTCTCATCACAAAAATCTTCTAAAAACTTAGTGCATGCTTGACACATGGCAAAAGCTAGCAAAATTCAAAATCCCAAAGGCCTCCCTTCAGTTTCCGATGCAAAATTTCTAGAAAAAATCCCATATCGCTTCCCTAGGCTCCCATTTCCAAGAAACCTACCTTGGAACTTGAATTGTGGACAAAAGAACAATGGGCTAGGCATGTAAGCCCATCTTGGTGCTTTCCTACACCTCTCTTTCCCCCTTAACCCACTTTCCAGACTAGGTTCAAGGTATAACATTATTAGGACACATAACACTAGCAACTTAGAATTGGATCATGGGCCTAAACCATTAGACCTAAGTTTCCAAATAAGGCCAAAATTTCAAAGTAAACTAAGGCCACTCTCCTCTTGGGCTCAAGTTACTACATTAAAGGTTCTAAGGCATTCCAAAGTAACTAAGGCTCCTAAAATGTCATGGCAACCAAGAACAAATTCTAAGGGCCAAGTCTAGACAAAACTTGGGTCATCACAGTTAAATTCACATAGAAATATGGAGTTATTAATTGGAGATATTTTTGGTATTGTTCGAGAGAAAATATTGAATAATTAAGGGATTTTTATCATCAACTTAGGATATTTGGCATTTTATAACAAGGAAGAATAAACTGTGTGGGATTTGCTAGGTGGAGTTAAATACTCTAGATCTATTCTTATTATTTTAAAAATCTTAATTTTAATGTTCTTTTCTCCAGTTTAATTTAGATAATCCACTCTTCAAATTTCATTTTTCTAAATAGTTATTAATTTAGTCAATTTCAATACTCAATAGCATCTGTGGGTTTGATATCCGTTTTCTTTAAAACACTTTACTACTTGTTATGATTCTGTGTACTTGCAAATAATATTTTTACGCGAACAAGTTTTTGGCACCGTTGTCGGGGATATAGTTATTTGTTATTGATATTGATATCAGCTAGATTTTTACTACTTTGGAGTTTATTTTATAAAAGAAAAAAAAAAGATTTAATTTGATCTCAGTTTGATCTTTTTCTTTTCAGGAATCGGAAGTGCATGCGCCGATATAAATTGTTAGAGCATACGCTTTTTGATCCCGAGATTAAAAGGACCTTACGTCGGATCAATAAAGAGAAAAAGAAAGAGGTCACCCCAGTAAAGTTAATATGGCCGACCAAGAGCATAAGGCGTTAAGAGACTATGCGATGCTCTCGGTCAATGGGGCGACGTCTAGTATAAGGCGATCAGCTATACAAGCCAACAACTTTGAGATCAAGTCAGCCATCATTCAAATGATCCAACAAACTGTCCAGTTGGGGGCTGTCACAAGAGGATCCTAAAGTCCATATTGCAAATGTTTTGAAAATTTGTAATACATTTAAACACAACGGAGTGACAGAATCCGATTGAGACTTTTTTCTTTTTCACTTAGGAAAAAAGTAAAAACTTGGTTGAATTCTTTGCTGCCCGGCATTATCACCACCTGGGAGGAGTTGGCACAAAAAGTTTTAGCAAAGTATTTCCCTCCGGCCAAGACAACAAAATTAAGGAATGATATTACTACTTTTACCCAATTTGAGGGTGAATTATTGTATGAGACGTGGAGAAATACAAAGACTTATTGCGCAAGTGTCCACATCACAACCTCCCATCCTGGCTTTAAGTACAAACATTCTACAATGGTTTGGGACCCACAAATCAGTCTATGGTTGATGCAGTCGCTGGAGGAGCATTAATGAGTAAGACTCATGAAGCCACCTCTGGACTTCTGGAAGAATTGGCATCCAACAATTATCAATGGTCTGTAGAGAGAGCAATGCCAAGAAAGGCGGCTCGAGTTTTTGAACTTGATTCTATTACCACACTAGCGGTGCAGATGGCAAATCTTTCACAACAAATAGGTAAGATGAACGCCAATGCTATTCAAACTAATGTTGTTTGTAATTACTACGCAGGAAATCATTCCAGTAGAGATTTCCAAGTGGGAAATCCTTTTGTCCAATCGAGTCAAGAACAAGCCCACTACGTGTCCAATTTCCAACGTCAAAACAATCCTTATTCAAACACATTCAATCCCGGATTGAGAAATCACCCTAACTTTTCATGGAGCAATAACCAAGGGTAGGTTAGACCATCTCAACAGTTTGCACAGCAAGAGAAGAAGCTGACACTTGAGGATATGTTCATGCAGTACTTGCAAAAGACTGATATGGTGATCCAAAACAACTCAACATCCATCCGCAACCTTGAGGCGCAAATCGATCAGCTCTCCAACATGCTTACCGAGAGGACAACAGGGACCTTACCGAGCAATATTGTGACCAATCCAAAGGAGCATGTCAAAGCCATAGCATTGTGAAATGGACGAACATATGACCAGCCATAAATAGTAAGTACCGAATGAGATGCAGAAGCTGAAAATATGGAAACCGAGAAGAAGGAAACCAAGGAAGAGGTGAAAGAAACCGATCGGGAGGCGACTGACCATCAAGCTGAGAAGACTAGAGAATAAAAGGGCTACAAAATCCAAGAAATCCAGGGAGTTTACTTCTGAAACTTATTCTCCTTCAATTTATGATCTACCAATTCATTTTCTACAAAGATTAAAGAAAAATAAAATTGATAATCAGTTCTCTAAATTTCTGAGTATATTTTAGCAATTGCATATTAATATTCCTATAAGTGAAGCCTTAGAGCAAATGCCTAAATATGCAAAATTTTTTTAAGGATATATTATCAAACAAGCGGAAGTTGAAGGAGCATGAGACTGTGATGCTAGCTGAGGAGAGCAGTGCAATTTTACAAAAGAAGCTGCCGCTTAAGTTGAAAGATCCAAGGAGTTTCACGATCCCTTGCACTATAGGAAATTCCTATTTTGATAAAGTTTTATGTGACTTAGGGGCAAGTATTTATCTAATGCCTCTCTCTATTTTTAGGAAACTGGGTCTTGGAGAAGTAAAGCCGACCATCATCTCTCTACAGTTGGCGAACAGATCTATTAAATACTCGAGAGGACTCATTGAGGATGTACTAGTGAAAGTTCATAAGTTCATCTTCCCCGTCGACTTCATTGTACTTAATATGGAGGAGGACGAGGAGATCCCTTTGATACTGGGCTGACCTTTCCTAGTGACGGGGAGAACTTTAATTGATGTCCAAAAAGGGAAACTCATTTTGAGAGTCGGCGATGAGCAAGTCACGTTTGACGTGTTTAAATCTATGGAATTCTCTTCCGAAGTAAGTTCCTATTTTCAAATAAGCGACCGAGACATGGTCAAGGCCAACGAGACTTATGGAGCTGAATTTTCAAAACTACCACTTGAGGTATGTCTTACTCACTCTACATCTATTGAATCCGAATATGAAAAAGTCAACGAGTGTGAGAGATATTTGGAAGCTACACATTCCCTTTCTCTCTCAATAAAATCGAAAGTGGAAGAGCTACACTCACCTCAGCCGACGTCACCCAAGCCTGAACTCAAGCCACTTCTATCAAATTTAAGGTACGTTTTCTTAGGCCATGACTCTACTTTTCCAGTTATTATTAACAGTTCATTGAGTAATGTAGAAGAAGAGAAGTTGTTAAGAGTCTTGTGAGAGCACAAAATGGCTTTGGGTTGGACCATCTCAAACATCAAAGGATTCAATTTGCATGCACAAGATTTTAATGGATGATAATTTCAAACCAGTCATCCAACCCCAGAGGAGATTGAATCCATCAATGTAAGAAGTGGTGCATAAAGTGGTATTGAAGCTTTTAGATGCCGAGATCATTTATCCAATTTCAGATAGTGCATGGGTAAGTCCAGTGCAAGTCGTCCTAAAGAAATGAGGGATAACCGTGATAAAAAACGACAACAATGAACTCATGCCGACGAGGACAGTCACAAGATGACGAGTATATATAGACTATCGAACACTAAATGATGCAACTCTGAAAGACCATTTTTCCTTACCGTTTATTGATCAAATGCTAGAAAGACTTGCTGACCACGCCCACTACTATTTTCTAGATGGATATTCTGGGTACAATCAAATAGTCATTGCACCCGAGGATCAAGAGAAAACCACTTTCACCTGTCTGTACGGCACTTTTGCATATAGGTGCATACCTTTTGGTCTTTGCAATGCGCCAGCCACTTTTCAAAAATGCATGATGTCCATCTTCTCGGACATGATGAAAAAATTTTTAGAAGTCTTCATGGATGACTTTTCGATTTTTGGTCACTATGTTGATAACTGCTTATATAATTTATTTTTGGTTTTGTAGAGATGCAAGGAGACAAATCTTGTTTTAAATTGAGAAAAATGTCACTCCATGGTTGAGGAGGGAATAGTGTTCAGCCACCGCATTTCTTTCAAGGGAATTGAGGTCAACTGAGTAAAGATAGAAATCATTGACAAACTCCCCCCACCGACCAATATGAAAGGCACAAGGAGCTTCTTGGGTCACGCAGGGTTCTATTGTCGGTTTATCAAGAATTTTTTCCAAATTACTAAACCTCTCTGCATTCTGTTGATTAAAGATACTTGATTTGAATTTTCTACTGAATGCTTGCATACTTTTGAAACATTGAAAAAGAAATTAATTTCAGCACCTATCATTGTGTCACCTAATTGGAATTTACCTTTTGAATTAATGTGTGATGCCAGTGATTATGCTATAGGGGTTGTTTTGGGACAGAGAAAATATAAAAATTTTCATGTTATTTATTATGCAAGTCGGACCTTAATACGAGCTCAACTTAATTATGCTACTACTGAAAAAGAATTATTAGCAGTTGTGTTTGCCTTTGACAAATTTTGTTCTTATTTCAGAGGTTCAAAGATGGTCGTCTACACCAATCACTCGGCTCTTAAATACTTATTGTCGAAGAGGGATGCCAAACCAAGACTGTTACGATGGATTATGCTACTCCAAGAGCTTGATTTGGAAATAAGAGATAAGAAAGGTATTGAGAATGTAGTGGCCAACCACTTATCTCGTCTTGAGCTTAAAGAGGCAGCTGGCGAGGAGAATTTTCCAATAAATGAGACCTTCCCGGACGAGCAATTAATGTTTAAACAATTTGTTCCATGGTATGCTGACATGGTAAATTATTTGGTGTCCAAAATTCTCCCGACCGAGATGACATATCAACAAAAGAAGAAGTTCTTCTCCGACTTGAAATATTATTTTTGGGTGGAACTTTTTCTATACCGGCACTTCGCAAACCAGATAATCAGGAGATGTGTGCCCAAGGAGGAGATGGCGAGCATTCAAAACACCGATTGAAATGTCACCTTATCGGCTTGTCTACGGAAAAGCTTGCCATCTACCTGTGAAGCTATAACACAGAGCCTATTGGGCGATAAGGACACTGAACTTTGATTTACAAGCAGCTGGCGAGAAGAGAATATCGCAGATCAACGAGATGGATGAGTTCCGAAATGACGCTTATGAGAATGCTCGGGTTTACAAAGATAAAACTAAAAGATAGCACGATAAGCATATTCTGATAAGGGAATTCGAAGTCGGGGAGAAAGTTCTATTATTTAACTCAAGACTTCGACTCTTCCCAGGAAAGTTGCACTCTCGGTGGTCAGGACCGTTTGTGTTCACTCGTGTTTTTCTCTATGGGGCGGTTGAAGTCCATCACAAAACAAAAGGCACATTTAAAGTAAATGGACAGAGATTAAAACCCTATATGGATGGCGACTTTAACTCAGAAAAATGTTCTCTCGATCTCACCAGTCATAAATGATGAGAGGACAATGTCTAGCTTTAAATAAAGCACTTTTGGGAGGCAACCCAAGGTTTTTTATTTTATTTTATTAATCTTTTATTTTTGCTTAATAATATTTCTTTTCTTTCATTTTGCAGGAACAAAGATAACATCATAGGTTTTCGTTCATGCATTCATCATTCATACATATTATATGTACATGCATACGTGCGTTCTTTTGAAAATATCACTGGGCGGAATTTTTCTTTTAAAAAGGGTTTTCTCTTCGTAAGCATATCTCCCGTCAGTGCCTTCATTTCTTAAAGAGTTCGTGTATTCATGCATTCATGCATTCATACATTCACACATTCTTTCTTATCGCTTTCATTGGCCGGTACACACTGTTACACCCCATGTGTTGGGGTTAGCGGTCTTCCTTTGGACCCGGACTTCGCTCGTGGCCATGAGTTGGGAATCCCTTTCATGGGGGGCAGCACTGGGTGCACTACCAGTACTACTTACCCGGCATTGCAATTTGCCCATTCATTGGTACCCTTTCCATTCATTCATATGGCCGTTATGTATTTTCATACATTAAACGTTCAGTCCTTTCCTTTCAGTTCAGTCATTTCCTTTTCAGTCATTTTCATTTAGTAGTTCATTCATGGAAAAACGTCATTTAAGAGTATGGGCTTAAACATCATCTTTCATGGCATCATTTAAAACATCAGTTCATGGCATCCTTAAAACATCAGTTCGTAAGGGCATTTTAACATCAGTTCGTATGGACCATTTTAAAACACTTTCTTCGTGTTAATCAAAGCATCAGTTTAAAGCTTGGGGCACAAGCCTCGATGTTTCTTTTCTTTTCTTGAAAAATTCCAAATACATACAATAGATACAGCATATAGTCATCCATTCATATGCGTACAATTAATACTTTGGGTGCGTAAAAGGGGGCTACCAAGGAGAGGCCTTTACATACTTATGCCTTTGAACACTTAACATGCTTTCGTAAAAATATCATTTCGTAAGGCATCGTAAAGGAAAAACGGTTCGTTTTTCATTTCTTGTATTTTAGAAAACTCTAAAAAAGTATGAACGCAATACTTATCTGGACTCCATGCTACTTTCATATCATGCAATTCATTCATGCGCGTGTCAAATGGCAACCTATATGCATACACATAACATTAACGTCATTCTCTATTTAATGCATAAGTAACTTAAACTATAAATAGAGCTACATTTCACTTGGAAACACTCTCCTTCTATCCCGTGCACTCACATGCCTTTTACTATGCTAAACCCTTCAGAATCTGCTTACGGTCACTACTCCTTCCAAACTCGACTTTCTACTTCAAGTGCTCATTCACTAAGGTGAACCCATGATTTACCTTAGGATTAAGACACTAAGACCTTCATCTTATTTTTCTTACTAACCACATTCCGACGCATGATTCCAACCGACGGAATCACGCATCTCAATCCTAGACAATACACCCGTCACTATCTTCGTGCATCTTATCCCATACTAAATCCTCATTCCCATCCATACAAGTCACATGGTTCTAAGCTAACTCTGAGGCTTAAGCACCGTGCAACTATGCTTAGGACATATTACCCATTACATATGGTGAATCCGTCCGGCACATGTGTCTCACCAGATTACACATGTACCTTACCCCTTATCACCTAAGATCAACATATAACATGTTGATCACCTGCTTGTATAAACAAGCACCATACTTCGATACCAACCTTCTCTTAACCTGGCTAGCATGACTCTTCATGCTACTCGTCCATTTTGACAGTTCATCCCAACACTTAGCACGACAAAACTATGTTCACAACTACGCCTTACATCACGTCATATAGCTCGAGACTACTCCCAAGCTATACCGTGACCTTGTCACGTCACCCAACATCCTGCTACGTCAACTCCTAACTCATCGTGAGTACGGCTCCTCACGTACTCCTGTCACATCATGACATCTCGTCACGTTCCCGTTACGCCATTCCTACACTAACTCTTCACCCATCGCAAGCACGACTACCAGTAACCATGTCACTTCGTGACATTCCTCAGTCATGCTTCCGCTACGCACTCTTACATTTGTTCTACTACTTCACTCATATTCTCAGCCATGAGTCAACTTCCCCGTGACACCCGTCACCTTAGACTACAGGCCACACCATAACAATTTCGGGACATTGTTCCACATTTCCCGACACTACTCACCACGCTCTACGCTCTACGCCCATCAACCACTCAACCATCCTTATCTCTGCGACACGCCACACAGTGTATCGCTGCACCTCATGGAGTACACTCCACGCATACTCTTTTCTCACATGCTATGCCACATCATCACTATGGTGTATACACCATATGGTGCATCACTCTACCACATGGAGTACACTTCGCGTGTACTCCCTTCACATTACTCTACGCCACACAGAGTACACTCAGTGTGTACTCTTCCCATTCCACAATACGCCAGGAGGGTATATTTTACATATATTCTCCTTATCCCACACTACGTCACGAGAGTACACACTTCCCAATCCACACAACGCCACATCACCCATACAGCACAGTTCACCACACTACACAACACAGTCCACAACATTGCACCACACTTCCCAACTACGCCTAACACTTCACAGTGCACTACACAGATACGCCCAACATGTCACATACATAGCACATCACAATACAGCGAACTCCACAATACTAAAAGCACAGTCCACAACCTAATCAACTAATTAACATCTAACATAAATAACGAGGGAGAGATGGTTATACCATCGACAGGATAACCCGTGCGTTGCTCGCTGATTGTCACAGCCGATGATGTCAGAAGGGTCGTACGTGGCGGCTAACCCATGTACAATGGCTGTTTGGGCGTTGGGCAAGGCTAGGGGAAACCCAAGGTGGCATCGTGGTGATCTCGGGGTGGCAATTTCGTGGTGGTTGAAGGCGGCTTACGATGGCGAGGGGTGAGGCCGTGGGTCTCAACTATGGAAATGGAGAGGGAGGGCTTGGTTGGTCGTGGGCTGGCCATGGGAGGCTTAGGGCGTTGCATGTGGAGCTGTGGTGAGGTAGGGGTGGAGCCACGGTGGCCTACAGAGGTGGATCTGGACACACGGTGGAGGAAAAGCCATGGGAGAGTGAGGGTGCGTGTGGAGGCTAGGGGGCTCGACTGGGCATGGGGAGGCTACGGGGAGGTCGCCAGTGAGAAAGAAAGCTAATGGTGGTGGTGCAGCGGCCTGGGTAGCTGCGCACGGCAGCACAAGGGTGCCAACCCGTGTGTGAGGGAGGGAGAAAGCCCGTGCCGTGGACAGAGGCTATGGGCCTCGAGTCAAGTGGAGGAGGAAGGGGGAGGGAAGGAGAAGCACATGGTGGTGCTCGGTGGCCATGGGTGGCCACGTACAGCGATGGAAAGGCAGCACAGGGTGAAACCATGCGTGAGAGGCTGTGTGCATGCGTGAGGGAGGACAGCTGCAAGGTGGGAGGTCGTCGGCGTGAGAGGAGGCCGTTGGTGGGGGCGGTGAAGTTGGGCGGCGCACGGCAGCGCCAGGCTGAGCAAGGAAGCATCGAGCGAGAGGGATAGAGACAGTGTGCAACATACGCTCGGGGAGAGGGAGGAGAGAGAGAGAGGGGAGGGAAAAGTGAGGAAGAAAGAGAGGGGGTCTGGATTTTAATCCTAATCCCTTCATCTTGGGATCTTCAAAACGATCTAACGGTGGGGGATTAAAACACTGATTTGAAAATACGTAAACATTAACTTAATTAAAAGTACTTAGAGAAATTAAGGTAGAATATTATTTAAGCTAACTTTAGTTTATAAAATAATATTCTTTCATCATTAATAAAATAATAAAGTCTTATTTAATATATTTAAAAGAATAAAACCATTTAATTATTAAACCTTTCAACATAATTTAAATCTTATAATATCTTAAATAGTTGAAATCATTTTAATAATGATATTAAAATGATTTCTGATAATTATAATATTTTTGGAGCTCCGTATTTAAAAATCAATCTTAATTCAATAACACTAAAAATATTCCTTATAAATATTTTCAGCACATTTAAAATACTGGGCGTGCCTTAGAAGTCACATAATATCTTTGAAAACACGCCATCGGGGTTCGACATGCCTAACGAGGCTCATAGTTGAATTTGCTTACGTCAGGAAGAAAGAACCTTACGTCAGAAGAAAGGAGCATACGTAAGAAGGAATGAACGGGGTGTTACAACCTTATAGCACACCTTGGTAGTCACAATGTGGCAACCCATGTGCTAGTCTCAAGGGTTACCCTGTCACAAGGGGGCCTGAGTGTTATATCTTAGGGTTGCTCCACCACGCGTCTTTTCTTTTGTAAGATGTTGAAGCTTGAGTGTTAGACTCGAGGGTTACCCCATTGCATGCTTTATATTCTATAAGAGAGGGGGCCCGAATGTTAGGCTCGATGGCCATCCTGCCACATGCTTAGGTAGAAGTTGTGCGAGGACTGGCGTGTTGGTCTTGAATGCATTGTGCTTCATCTTCTTGTTGAAGTACTCCACAGTTTCCCCATGATACATCACAAAACTCACCTTGGCCTTTTTCTTTTTTCTCCTAAAAAGGCATAGCTTCCTTCCAAGCCCTAGTCATTTGCCTCTTGGCTAAAATACTTCACATGATAGCTAGGGATGTTGATCTCAATGGGAATGACCACCTTGGTCCCGAATGCCAAGGTGAAAGGTGTCTCGGGTTTGATTAGTTGTCTTGTATGCCCACAGTACTCTAAGAGCTCATCTTTCAAGGATCCCTTATGATTTCCCATCTTCATAACAATGCAGAATATGGTCTTGTTGGCCACCTCTACTTGCCCATTTGCTTGTGAGTGAAAGGGAATGAATAACGAACCCTGATTCCCAACTTTGAGCAACAATCCATGTATGTGTCACAATCAAATTGCCAGCCATTGTTTGTGACAAGGGAATGGGGTATCTTGAATCAACACACAATGAATTTTCCAGAAGACCTTGACAATGTGGTTCTTGGTAATCGTTTCCAATGCCTCTTCCTTTGCCCACTTTGTGAAGTTATATATGGCTAAGACAATGAATTTCACTCCTTTCTCAAGCAGCATGAGTCCAATAATACCCACTCCCAATCTCACAAAGGACCAAGGTGTGGACATGGTTGTCAGCTCTTCTGTTGGGCTTCAAGGTAAATTAACATGCGCTTGACACTTCTTCACGAACTCCTTCGTATCCCTCTGTGCATTGGGCCAGTAATACCCTACTCATAACGGTTTTAGATCTAAGGCTCTTCCCCCATAGTGGTTTTCGTATATTCCCTCATAGATCTCCACCATCACGTACTGCGCTTCCTCCTTTGACACGCATCTTAGGAGTGGTAGTGCGAACCCCCTCCTATATATCATGCTATCTACCATCGTGAACACGGTTGCCTTGAACTTTACTTTTCTTGCCTCTTTTTGCTCCTCTAGCAAGTCCCTTGTGGTTAGGTACCTCAAAATTGATTGTGCCAACTCTAGGGTAGCTATCCTCACTTCCAAGGCTTCGATCTTAATTGACTTTGTCTCTAAGACATGCATTATGACGTTCCATGGGGGAGGGCATTCTTCCACCCCCACCAATGTGTGCTAGTTTGTCCATTCACCAATTCTCCTATCGAGGTATTTGTTGAATGCTAAAATATCTCGTCACTCCCATGCTCACTACAGGTACTACTTTAGCTTGTCGCCTTTTGCCACTTACCTTCCTGCCACTTGAGTCTCCACTAGTTGTGAGTCCGTATGTAGCTGAACTTCACTCGCCCCTAGACTTTGTGCCACAATGAGTCTTTCTAGTAGTGCCCCATATCCTACCTCATTGTTGGTTACTTCGAATGCCAATATGATGTAGCTAACTTCTTCCCCCTATGTTGTCATGAGCTGTCAACGTATACCCGTTATGGGTTCCTTCTTGGCACTTTGGGGAGCTCCTTTGGGAAGTTGTTGAGTTCAGAGATGAAGTTTTCAAAATTTATCCATTCATTGCATTCCTCAGCTGGTAGTCTAAGTTGAACTTATTAAGCTCAATTAACCAGTTGATGAGCTAGTCTGAGGTGTCGTGTTGGCACAAGGCTTTATCCAATGGTGCCTTAGTCAATACCTTTACGATGTGTGACTGGAAATATGGCCTCAGTTTGCAGGTAGCCACCACCAACACAAAGGTGAATAATTTGATTCGTGGATATCAAGTCTCTACTCCCTTCAACACTTTGCTCGCAGAGTACATAGGCTTTTGACTCTTGTCTTCTTCCCTCACAAATGTGGTATTGATTGCCTCTTGTGTGACTGATAGGTAAAGGTAGATTGTTTCGCTAGGTTTGGTTTGGCTAATGAGGGGTCGGCTTGACAAGTAAGTTTTCAATTGTTCGAATGACTACTTATATTCTTTGTCCCATTTTTGGGTCTTTCAAAGTATGTGAAACAAAGGAAGGCATTTATTGATCGACTTTGATACGAATATATTTAGCATCATTATCTTACCTGTAAGCTTTTGCACCTCATGCAGGCTATTTAGTTACTTCATTTCCATGATCACTCTAGTTTTCTTCGGGTTGGTCTCTATGCCTCTTTTGGAAACCATAAGCCTAAAAACATTCATAATTCAACACCAAAAGTGCATTTTGCCAAGTTGAGCTTCATGTTATACTTTCTCAACACAGTGAAGGCCTCCCTTGGATCCTAAAGGTGTTGACTACTTTAACTTATCTTGACCAGCAAGTCATACACCTCTATCTTATTCCCAATCTGCTTTTTGAACATGAGATTGACCAATTGTTGATACATCACCCCCCACATTCTTTAGACCAACGGTAGGACTCGATAATCATAGAGTCCTTTGTCTGTGATAAATGATATATTTTCTTGGTCACTCTTACAAAGCTTGATCTGGTTATATTCCGAGTAAGCATTCATAAAATAGAGCATCTAATGTCCTGCAATCGAGCCCAATATCAAATCTATATGTGGTAATGGGAAACTATCTTTGCATCAGCCTTTATTCAAGGCTGTGAAGTCTACGCCCATGTGTCACTTCCTATTTGATTTCTACACCAACACAACATTTGACAAACATTCAGGGTAATGTGATTCCCCTGTAAACCCATCTTCAAGCATTCGATCAACCTCTATATCCGTGGCTATGTATTTCTCAAGGTTGAAATTTCTTTTCTTCTGCCGAAACTTCTTTTCTTCTCTAAGGGGTCAATGTAGAGACAATGTTCAATTATAGTCGGGTCTATCCCGGGCATGTCTTCATGGCTCCATGCGAAGATTTTCATATATTCGATTAGGAGCTGCATCAATTACTCCCTGAGTTCTAGGGGCTTATGGGTTCATATCCTTGCTATCACCTTTGGTTAGATGGGATATAGGGTGACTAGCTCCAAATGTTCTATGGCCTTGCCTTGCTTAAATTCCTTCTTGTCCCGGGCTCAACCGATCTATCTGCGCTTCTCCCTTCTCTTTAACTCCTGCACGTAACATTTCCTCAACAATACATGTTCGCCCACACCTCTCCTAAGACTACTTCAGTTAGGAATTTCATTTTCAAATGGTAGGTTGACGTGATTGCCCTTATCTTGTTCAGCGTTAGGCGCCCAATAATGGTGTTGTACGATAAGGTGTCCCATACCACAAGAAAGTTTGTTATTACAGTAGTGGTGAGAAGTCTAGCCCCCGTGGTGACCAGTGAAGTTATTACACCTAAGGGTTTTACCATCTCATCTGTAAAGCTCTTCATAGGGTAGGAGCTAGCCACAATCGTTCTTCTTTGACTCCCATCCTTTTGAAGGCGTCCAATATAAGACCTTTGTCGAACTCTCGTTGTCGATGAAGATTCTGTGAGGGTTGTAGTTTTCCACAAGCAACATGATTACTAGAGCGTCATCACAAGGGTATTGCATATCTTTGTAGTCAGCGCTCCCAAAGGATATAGGTGTCTCCTTTACCTTTGCCAACTGCAACTTTCATCCCACTGTATACACCTCTTTGTACCTCGCCCATCGGGCATGCGCCTTCCTTGTAGTTGATATGGTGCCTCCGCCAACGAGGCCACTCATTATGGTGCGAATCTCTCATTAGGGCTCTTGCTATCTGGTCGGGCTACACTAGGGTGGGGAGCCTCCTCCCCTTGTTTCCTTATCTCTCCTCAAGCTTCCACCCCATCTCACATGTGCTCCTTGTGATCTCTCCCTTTCCTTGTAGTCCTTCATTTTGGCAGCATTTGGTGTTCGGCGACAAGTATTATAGTTCCTCACTTCTCCGCATCTCTTTAATTATGTTCTTGAGGGTACAATAGTCCTTTGTGTTGTGGCTCTGTGTTTTGTGGTAGACGCAGCAATCTCTTGATCTTTGTGCATATGTCCTTCTGTCCTCACCTACCCTCTTCTGGGGCTTTTCCTCGGTTTCTACATTGTACATTCATACTTGTGTGTACAGTTCTCACATTTCGAGTGAAAGTGTGTGAAGCCGTCTCTCACCCCCAATCACCTCGCACATCGTTTCTCCTCCTATCCTCCTTTGGCCACTAGTCGTTTTCTCACATTGCTGCCTTCCTTCCTTTCTTCTCTACCTTTCTGACCTCCTCCCTCTACCTTCAGTTTATCTCGGTATTGATGAAGTCATTGGCCCCCCCATGAATTTCGCAAGGTCATCGGTGTTTCATAGGTTAGCTCTGACATGAAAGAACTCCTGGACCATACCCTCCCTCGTCAAGTACATCGACCAATATGATTTTTTCGTCTTGAGTATTGGTTGTTAGACACTCTTTGTTAAATCAAGCCATGTACTCCTCAAGGTCTCATCCTCTTGTTGCTTCACGATAATAAGGTAGGCAGCTAGCCTCCTCCTTCTGCTGGTCATGAACTACATGAGTAATTGTGAGCTTATTTTGTTGAAACTCATGATCGACTTTATTTCTCAAGCTTTCAAACCACCTTTTGGCGGTCCCCTTGATGGTTAAGGGAAAGGCTCGACATGCTATCTCTCCTGAGAACCCATGTAACATCATGTGAGCCTTGAAAGTCTCTAGATGTTCAATTGGGACTTTGGACTGATTATAGAGGTTCATCTAAGGTACCTTGAATTTTTTAGTGGGAGGGAGACTATCATTATCTCTCTACTATACGGCAGATCTGTGTTATTGAGTATGATGTCTACCGACGATGGCGTCCTTACCAATTTTACCATCTCTTCATATTTCTCCATTACATCTTTGATGCTATTTTGTATCTTCTTCTTTTTGCACTCGTTTTGGTCTAGTCTCCATGCACTTTGGGATTCTTCGTCATGCTGTTGGTCATGTCCGTGTTCTTTGCTTCCCTTTTACTTCGGCTTTTTTATGTTCCAAATCTTGCTTTAACTCCTCGTTCTCCCTCTGGAGCGCTTCCATGGCTAGGGTCATTTGACGTGGTTTTTCCTCTATTTTTGAGAACCTATATTCTGCTCTGTTGGCCATTTGTGCTTCTACTGCAATTGTGTTCGAATCGTAGTAGGTATGGGAAACAAGTCATTCCTATAGACAATGCCAATTGTTGAGGCAATTTCCAGTTGGTTTGGCAATGTAAAAAACTTCAGTAGTGTCCACCTGCAATAATGCAATAATTTCCAATAGGTATGTGACCCTAGTGGAAAAACCTCTAATGCCTAAGTTATATAGTAGGAAGATAGAATCCTTAAGGAAAATCTCTCAAAGTCAGGTAACATTTACTTGGGGGATATTTATAGGATACAAACGATGTCGCATGGAGATGTCCCATTGGTATGCACTTCTATGTGGAGTGTTCTCAAGGCAAAATTCTCTTGGTGAGACCTAGTTCCTTGTGATAACCCAAACCTAGTTAGGTTTCGTCCGTATTTATTTTTCGTTGCCTTAATATTATTTTAGGGTCATGAGATTAAGTCTAGTTGGATAGAGGCCTTGGACTTGTGGTTTAGCATCCAAAGCCTAAGAGAAAGAGCCACTCGAACCCCTAGAATTCGGCCAACTATGTGGGCTTGTGCCCAAAAAACCTAGAAGAGCCATAAGGACACGCCTAAGCCATGAGGCTTGTGCCATTTGTCATGCATGCAAGGTCCACAAATATGGATGTGTAAGTGGGCTAAGGGGGAGAGGGAAGAGTGTTTGGGAAGGCAAGGGAGGCTTGCATGCCAACTCTAGTGACAAGCCCTTTGGTTTGCTACTTATCTTTCATGTAAGAAGGCTTTTAGAAGAATAAATGATGGGATGACCTATAGAAGGCCAAAGGCCACTCGGCCAACTCACTCACATGCACACCCCATGCCATTTGGCAATTGTTTGAGTTTCAAGAAGATTTTCATGAGAAGTGGCACCTAGAGAAGACAAAAAAGGATTCTTTCAAGAGACTTGCATAGGGAAGCCCAACGGACAAAAGGGATTTTTGGATTTCCCTCACCCACATGCTCACTCAAGTGATTTTTCTGACATTTTACCACTTGTCAACCATGCACTAGTAGATGAATGTTTCTAGAAGGAAGAGGAAGAGACTTGTGCATAAAATAACTATCCTAACCCTAGACTTTCGGCCACTACACTCAAGGACACGCACTCATGCGCCACTTGTCACTTTAGGGTTACAAAAGAGGGCCTTAGGTATTCGAAAAGGTCACCTAGGGAAGGAGCACTAGAAGATGAAATATCTTCATGGGAAATTGAGAGGAAATGGATGGCAAGGAGGCACACACACACGCCTATGCCATGTCCAGCATATGCAAGCATCACTTTTTGGAAAATGAAGAGACTTTGTGTTTGTTTTACTCTTTTGCCCTAAGATACATTGCACCTAGACAAGAGAAGAAAAGGTTTGGAAGACCAAGAGGTTCGGCTAAGGGAGGTTACACGCCACATCCATGTGCCTTTTAGCCTTTCCAAAGCAATCCAATGATGAAGAAGATGAAGGGACATTCGGTCAAGGGGAAAAGTCACACGTCACTTGTCCTTCATGCAGTGGATCACTAGCAACCAATAAGATTTTGTATATAGGGGGAGGAGCCACATGCCCAAGGGCTTTTTCTCTTTTGCCATTTTCGGATTTCACATGCTCTCATCCTCTCCACACTCTCTTACACAACTGCTTGGAGATTTCTTCACTTTCTCATGTTTTATTTCCAAACAAACACGAAAACTATTTTTCTCTACATACAAGGAAGGGCCACGACACCAAGCACCAAGAAGTCCAAGGTGAGGACCTCGTTTTCTTATTTTTTTCTTCACACTACTCACACCTCACTCAAGGAGATGATATAATCTCCAAAGAGATTGAGATTTTTGAAGTGTCACAGATGATTTCAAGGTTATTTCGTCTTGGAATAACCTAGGGTTTTCCAAAGGGGAGAAGCCGAAATTTTGAGGACCTACATCCTCTAGACAATCGACCAAACACACACGCACACACACACACACATACACTACTCATATGCCCATAACCTAGTCATAGTTATGTGAACTGAAGGGTTTTCATGTTCAAAAACCCTAGAGCTGAAAGGTTGAGGTATTTTCAACAACAGGTGATGAATCTTAGAAACCTCACACACTCACACACATGGATTAGGGTTCAAATTTCAAAACTCTTGTTCTAACTGTTTTGGTTTTACATGAGGTTATGTTGATATTTCATGTGTCATGAAGATTCGGTTATTTCAAGGTTAAGTGTTTCGAATTCATGTTATATTGTCATGATTTTATGCTTTGACTCATCTTTGGCATGATTTTTATCTACTATGCTTCAAGTTTGGAATATGTTAAAGTGAAATTTATCTATGTTAAAATGCCTTCGATGTTTCGACCAAGTCATGTTCTTTTATGTTCGTGAAGTTGTTTTGATATTTCATGTGCCCTATGTTATCATGCCATGATTTGAATATGTTACACTTGATTATTTCATACATGGTATTTCATGTGTCACATGTCAAGTGTAAGAAGGAGTATGTATTAAATCTCAAGTCACATGCATTTGGATAAATGGTCTTTAAAAAAAAGCATTTGGAAAATGTTTTATCACCACCCCAAATGCTAGGACAGGGGAATGTCCTAATGGAACTCCTTTGTCCATTCTAGAGTGCTTGAGAATGGAGTGGTAACACTTGGGTCGACAAAGAACCGTCGGCATGCCTCGAATGGATCTTTTTGGAAAGGATTCTGGAACGAGGTAATACCTAATGCTAGTGGGTGTCATGATTAAGGTAAATAATTCGACGAAGTACTGTCGTGTTATAATGATTATGAATAAAACGCATTCACCATGGTGTACGGATCGTCGGTGGTGCAGTAACTAGCAGAAACACACGGTGCTTAGTGGAGTCGTGTTGTGTCCAACATGTATTATAAGAACAAGGCAATGAGCTCACATGATACAAACCACATGATATGATATGATGCGATACGATACAATATGATACGATATGAATCATGTGATAAGATAAGATATGAAATGATTAACACGAAAATGATATAAAAAATATTTTCTGACAAGTCTAAAGATTCTATTACATGTATTTTAAAAAATATCAAGTGCATAAGTTAAGTTTTGGTCACGTCATGTGTCAAGTACATGTTCATGCATACATTCCACGTTTTGCCACTTGTATGCTTATGTTAATTATTATATGTTGTATGTTTACTTGTTGAGATTTCTGGAGATCTCATTGTGGTAGTTTCTACTATTATTTGTCACCCGGAATGGTAGAATTTGTGACAGGTTTAGAAGATTACCCCATGGTGAAACGCAAGAGAACTACGGTACCCTCAACCAGCGAGGAGGTATCGAAAAACAATGAGAGCTTGTCAGAGCCCTCCTTGTTGGATAGGATACAGAATGCCGACTGACTCATTTTTGAGTCACTGCAGCTCATTGACGAGCTGAAGAGATTAAGTAATCAGGACAATGATCGATTTTTGGAGAAAATGAAGAAGCTCGACTAGTTGTGATTAAAAAAAAAAGAGACGACGGACCGTTTTCCTGTGACAGGAAATATGTTTTGGATTTCTAATGAATTAAGCCCTTTTGCGATCGGTCCATTTGTTTTGGGAAAAAATGTTTTGTTGGATACCCATGTTTTGGGAGACAATGAACATATATTTCATTGGTACCTTTGTTATGAATATTATGTTAAAGGCAATGTTTGGGTTATGCTTAGTCTTACGATACCATGTGCTAAGGTAATTGTTTTAGATATTGCCTAATTTCATACGAGCTTTACATTTTTTGTTGCATTATTTATTGCATACTGCTAATATACATAGGTGCATTGCATCTTATATGTCATGTACAATGGGTATATAGCCTTGTGTTGCATGTCTCGGTGTTGCAGTCACCGTCCAATTCCAAGCAAGGGCTGGGAGCGCCACATTCCTTAATGCAAATCTTATGGAATGTGTCCTACTAGGAGGAAAGTAGAAGTCGAGTAGGATTCTTACTAACGACATTTACTCCATATACAATTCATCTTGTTAGACAATGCTTTCCGTTCTTTACCATAAATCCTTGCCTTCCCTCAAGTATACCTCTTGCCTATATTCTTTTAGTCGCCTCATTGGCCTTTCCTCACCTGTGATAGTTATCTCTATACCAATAGATAGTGTCCAAGCATCTTGATTGTTGAGTAAGTTTTATAGGACCCACTTAAAATAAATTTAAAGTGAATTTAGATGTTAAAATGAGTTTAAATATATTTATGAGAAATTATAAAATAATTGGGTCCCACCATTAAATAGTATTGTTCATCTGACACATTTGTCCCACTTACGGAGCCAAACCTACAAGCAAAAGAAAAAAAAATCAAAGGCAAATAACGGAAGGTACACTTGCAGCCAAAGTAGGTTCACTTCACGTGGGTTTGTCATGTGGGGTCCATTAATAATTTGAAATCTAAATTTTGTCAAGTGTGGGGCCAGCCAATAATCTCACATTTGAACTACATTTAGAAGATGATGAAATATGTGTTTATTGGGTTTGGGTAGTGAGAATACTTGAAAAGTATTTAGAATGTTTGTGAATAGTAGTGAAAAAGTAATAATAGAATATTGAATAGTAGTAAAAAGTATGTGAAAAGTAATGAATAGTAAAAAAGTAGGTGAAAAGTAATAATAGAGTAAAAAATAGCAGTGAGAATACTTGAGGTACTCTTAGTAGCCAAACTATAAATGTTCAAAGTAGTTTAAAAATAGAGTAATTCTACTCATCATCTATTTTTTTATCATCCATTTATTATCCCATGATATGCCAATAGATAATTGGAGAATATTTATTATATTTCACTTGTGAACCTATCATCTAATGCCACATCATGGGATGATGAGAAAATGGATGATAAATAGATTTTTTCTTAAAAATAAAGTGTACTCAGCTAAGTTGTGCATCCAAACTAGGCCTAAACAATTTTATTTAGAAAAATGATATTATGCTTAACGATTTTGTCCTCTTATTTTGGTCGTTCGTGTATTTATTTGTTTTTAAATTTTTGGGTTAATTAAATTTTGCCCCCTCGAACTGTCATTTAATTTACAATGTGTCTTCGAAACTAATAATTGTATCAAAGTGGACTCTCGAACTTTCAAAACTTCTCAATCTCCCCCTTTAGTCTACCAGCAGTGTCAAATTTAACAGAAATTCACAATAAATCATTAATCATTAATAATATATAAAATTCTTTTATACATAAGTTGTAAACAAGTATGAATGATCTATGTATACAATGAAATTATTTGATATTCATTAATCATATATAAATTAATAAAAAAATTATTTAATGATTTATGATTTATTATTAATTGATAGTATATATTATTTTATATTTTATATGGTCATTGATGATAAATTAGATAAAAATTATATTTTTATAGTGAATGTTATACACATGACCAGCACGTGCAGTAAATTTTTATTAGATTTAACACTGATGGAAGACAGAAGGGGGATTAGAAAGTTTTGAAAGTTTGAGAGTTTACTTTGATGCAATTATTAATTTTAAAAACACTTTATAAATTGAGCGAAAGTTTAAGGAAATAAAGTGTAATTAACACCAAATTTTTTTTGCTTAATAGATAAGGAAGGCCCCCAAAATCCAAAATGGCTCTCGCTCTCCTCTCTCTCTCGCGCCTAAACCCTAGCGCCGGTCCCTCTCTGCGATCTCGACTCTCGAGTCTACGCCGCCGTTTCTCTCTCACTGGTTTCCATCATCAGCTTCCCCTGAACCCGGATCCCCCCCCTCCCCGACGCCTGTGCTGCGGAGAACCCTGGCCTGTCTCTCTCCCTCTCCGAAGGACCGAAACCCTTGCCTCTCTGAAATCTCGAGCCTCCGCCACCGTTTCTCTCTCACCGGACGCTTCGGTAACTTTCTCTCTCCAGTTTATCCCTCGTCGGCACAGAATATTTGAATAGGGATCTTCCTTTACCATTTTGGTTGAATGAAATGAGACTAACTTTAGGGGTGGACCTACTTGAATGAAACCACGTAGATGTGTGCATCGATAAATATTTTGTTCTTGTTTCTCCTTTTTTGGTCTGTCACGCGTATTTCCTGAATGAAATCATGTAACTTTTTGTCTGAAGGAACTCAGATAGTCTAACTTTGAACATACCGAATGATGCTCATTGAGCACTTCTTTTAAGTTTTAGGAGACACCAGTAGGCTTAAATATGCGGCTGTTCAGTCATTTTCATGAAAATATGCTTTCAGCTGTCAAATTGTTTTTTTTTTTTTGTACTTATAAAAAAAAAATTTCATTTGAATTACCCATTTACTTATAAAAAAAATAAATTGAATTAGCTATTCAAATGGAACCCACTCTCTGTTAGATGTTGAAAATAATTCACAAATCAGTAGATAAACATGCGGGTTTGTGATTTTCATGAACCCCTTCCCCACTTCAGTTTTCCTTTTCAATGAGTGAATTCGGGCGATAAATATGCTACAGTAATTGAGATTGATCAAAATGGTATATATATGTTTCCTGCTCAAACATTCAATGAGATTTGTTTGAGATTTCAGAATTTCATAGAACTTAGTTTATTTATTTATTTTTTGATAAGAAATAGGCATAAGCCCAAGTACACAGGACGTATACAAAGGAAACACCTACAACTTCCAGAAACGAAAAGAAACTAACACCAGAAAACTAAAACAGATGCAGAAAATTATCCTCCATTACAAAAGCTTTAACCCAAGAACTCAAAAGTATTCAAGAAAAAAATCCCTAAGATCTCCCAATGAGCGTTCTTTATCTTTGAAGCATCTCCCATTTCTTTCAAGCCAAATGCACCACATAAGACAAGGAGGAATCATCTTCCAAACTCTCGCCGCCTTCATACAGCCCTTCAAACCCTTCCACCCTACCACACTTCTCTAGGCATTAAATTTGTTTGTTTACCCTCTATGTTTTTTGCCTTCTCTCCTACCAAGAAATTTTATCAGATTAACATTAACACTTAGAAAGGCCTTTCCCATAGTCGTGGATGATGAGTGTCTGACTTGCTATTTTTGTGGATGCATCTGGGTGTTATTCTTTTTTTAAATCTCAGAGCTGTTCATGTGAAAATAGACTAATAGTCTCATCCTCATTAAGACTTGGGGCCTATGAGAAGGGAACTGTGATTAGAAACCTAGAAGAAGCAGAACGTGTTAGTTCATGTGTTATGATATTCCATGCAGGAACAACGCAAGACTCGGAGGGTAACTTCATTGTGGTTGGGGGATGCATTCTTGGAGTCGCTGCAAAAGGAAGAGATCTTGAAGAGGCACGGGATCTAGCTTTCCAGGCTGTTGATGAAATTAACTGGTCAGGAGGATTTTGCAGGCAGGATATTGGTTGGAGAGCACTTCCCCAGAAACAATTTGCTATAAAAGGGTGAATCAAATGCTTTGTGATTATTTTAATTGCTCATTACATGAATTAACATCATCTTTCAAAGAGAGGAGAGAAACGGTGAGTTCTCTTGTGGGCCTCGACCGTATTAGCTACTTACTGATCTTCCAGGTCATGAGACCTCCATCTGCTTTGTATCCATGGATTGAATGACATTTAAGTTCTGGATTTCTCTTGTCCAAAATGAAAGAGACGTGTAAGCCAAAAACAAGGAAAAAAAAGGATGCAGCATGTTTGATTGTTTGTTGTGATTTTAGTCTTTTTAATTGTTCGACGTGGTTGGTAGTATAGGTGTGATGGTATGAATGGTGATTGTTAGTTTCGAAAGAAAAGAAAGTCATGTGAAGAGGAACGATGATATAATGAAGTTTAACGTACGTATGTTTCCGTTGCATGATGGTTGAAGGAAAATATATATGAGGAAGAATAGAGAAGTGAATCCTATAAAAAAAGCTTTTACAAAATTCAGGTACAACCTGGGTATCCAGATTCCGGGTTTCAAAAATACAGATTATTCCGAGTACTAGCCTGAGTCATAACCTGGGTTAACTGGGGCTGGTACTTGGATTCGGGTCCGAGTATACCCGAGTTCCTGGACCTGGATCTGGATGAACAATCCTAGTCTTTTTTTTCATGTTTTTAATTAATCTATGTGGTTAGGTGTGTTAAAATTGAAGGCTGTGTGGATGAACTGATAAACAAATAGGAGAGAGATGTACAAGTCAAGGCTGCAAGAGCTCTGCCACAAACGATCGTGGAGTGTACCGGTGTACAAGACCATAAAGGATGGCCCCGACCACAACCCTCACTTCAAGGCCACTGTGACCGTCAATGGTGGATCTTTCCACACGCAGAACCCTTGTAGATCATCTAAGGAGGCTCAAAACGATGCCGCTTCCGTTGCCTTCAACCACCTCACTAACCCTAATCCTCCCCCGGCTGAGGCTTCCATTGTCTCATATTTCGGTCCTTTCCCACAGCCTTCACTTCCCTCTGAACCAGGTAAAAGTCTTTATAAAAATTGCTATTTTTTTGTTTCTATAGGTTCCATAAAATTTGTAATTTGTCTGTTTGGATGCTGAGTAAATGAGGAAATTGATTATATGATTGGATTTTCAATTTTGTTTTTGTTTTACTTTTTTTCAATGGTACTTAAGCTTGATTCAGCTCAGGTTTTTTACTTCATTATGTTCATGGTGTCAAATTCATACGCGGTGTTGTATTAACGTACATAAATATGGTTATCATGATATGACATCCATTTATGACAATTAATAATCATAACATACGTGAGTGATTTTCATGACATGGCATCCATTCCATAGAATAGGTAAACAACACTTTTTTTATGCAAAATAAACTAATTACAGCACACATAGGTTAAATAATGTCTCTTACCTCATCCCTCAGCCTTGAGAATCAACTAAGCACGTCAATAAAGCACCAATTAAGTTACATACATATTCCACATCAATCTCTACTCAGAACTCATACTTTTTGACTAAGGTATGAACCTACTATACTCCATAGTGTTGCTTGCTGTCTACCTAGTGACAGTGAGTTGAGTAAAAGCTAACTTTAGGTCATGTATTCACTATATGCTGTGTATGTATGTGTAGACATGCTGTTTGGCCCACTTCAGCAACCTATTTTTGATGTATTATAAGAGATTCATGAACTTTTGGTAAAAGCAGAGGCTAATATTCTCAAATTTGACTCCTAGGGTCATTTGGGGTTGTTAACAGCAACCCCTTTTAAAACTATAGAGATTTCAAAGAATTATGCATGTCACATGTCGAGTATGCCATAGGGTTTCAAAACCTCTATTTTCTGGTCTCTTCATGCTGTGTATATCATACAACAGCTGCTAAATCAAATATTAACATGTCAAATATGCAGGAAATTTTGGTTTGAGGAATTTTTGTTCAGTCTTATGCTCCATATGCTAAATTTCTACCTTTCAGAAAATCTGTTTTTTTAGTTATGAATATACACTTAAAAACATGGTGCATGCTGAGTGTGGGTGATATACATGTGATTTAGGTGTGCCCCTTAGATCTAGACACGTCAAGCATGAGAAATCATGGTTTAATGGCATGCTGCTGTGATGCTCCTGACAGCATGTGTTTTGCGTGTGTCCTGCTTTAGGTGGTATGGTAGCATGTGTAGTGATCTCCTGTGCATGCTTTTGACTCGGGCTATGTCTCATAGAAGCGAGTTTAGATTCCTTGGACTTACATGGATTTGTAACTACACGACTCACTAAGGGTGGTAGTTCAACATGGATTTTTTCAGCAATCAACTACGACGCTAAGGGTGGTAGTTCAACTAGAGGGAAGTCTAAAGGGAGGGCATTGTGAAGACGAATCAAGGTGTTGGGGTTGGTGTTCGGGTAGAGTTTTAAGTTTACAGGAAACAAGGGATTGGGGTCGGGTCTAATGTACTTTGGGTTGGTTTTTTTATGGACTTTTTGGGTCTCTAAGGGCTTGTTGGGTCATTTTGGGCAATGTGTTTTCTTGTATACATTCAGTGTACTTGGTTTCTCCCTTTTGATATATACAATATTTTTACTTATAAAAAAAAAACTACACGACTCACTGCATATAGGAATTTAGTAGTATTATGACATGAACCATGCAAGAAAGTTCATGAGATTGAGAGCACACTCACCTAGGGCTTTCAGCCACACTTAGGGCAGCAATCAAGCACCTTAAATTCAGTCCCTTGATACTGTAAAACATAGAGAGCGGTATTCCTTAAGTGGCATAATCAAATAGCTCGTAATTCACCCAAGGAGTGCATAAGTTTCTGAGAATTACTTACTTTAGAGTTGCTGTAATATAGGGTGAATCACAGAAGATTGAACTCTTCTATTCTCAACCTGGACAGCTGAACTATAGGCAGATTTAGTGCATTAATCCGACATATAACACAAAGAATAGGAAGGAAACGTTTATCTAGTTTATTCCTCACCTTGGTTTCAGTAGTGGTTTAGGAGAATCCTTCCAATCTCTTAGGAATTAAACTCAAGAGTTTGGCTTGAATGGGGCGGTACAGAGGAGGATTAGTGGCAGCCAGAAAACTTGGGTGAATAGAGGGGAGTGGCTGCTGAATTCTTTTGGCTTCCCTTGGTTGTGTAGATGGGTTAAGAACAGAAGTAGGGATATCGAGGAATTTCTTGAAGGCTGGTGGCACAAGCAGAAACTAGTGTTTTATTGCTGAACGTTTTTTGCTTTGTGTGTTTCCCGTTTTTAGGAAATGGCAGCAGCTTTTATCTAAGGTTAAATCTAATTGGGAGGGGCGGCACATGTGCATGTGGCTGCTTTTGTTTTGCTGGCAGCCCCTTTTTGGTTTCTGAAAATCTGGTTAGGGTCTCATTCCATCAAAGCGGCGACGATGGTGCTGGATTTCCTGTCTTGATCGATTTCCGCTAGGCTTTCCTTGGGTGTTGTCTTCCTTGTACAATTAGGTTTCCCAAAATTCCAGAGAGTCGGCAGCTACTTATTCAGGGCTTTTCTTGGACTTGGAAGCCCAGCTTCTTGGGGGGTTTCTTGCTTAAAATTAAAGGAAACTCTCTTAAATTAGTTCTATGGTGCAGCAAGGTCAAAATATGGGCAGATATCTCTTCTAGTATTCTTCCCGTTGGCATGAATGGCAATTAAGTCTGGGCACTAAGCTGGCACCAGAAGGGAACTTTTGGGACTGGCAGTAGGTTTCAGACGGGCGACGTTAGGGGCTGACTGGCTTTTAATGCTGGCTGTACAGCTCTGTGCCTAGAAGATTTCTAGAGTCAATCTCTTTCCTAATTAATCCGAATATCTTGGCAGCCTCTTAATGGGGAATTTCCTGGCTGTGCGAGCTTGCTGTCAAGTCAACTTCTGCTATAAAGAAAAAGAAAATTTCCTTATGTATTACTATGTGCTAATGAGTGAAAAACTTGCCTAATATGCTCAGAAATTTCATTGTTCTGCTGCCCAACAGATTGCAAAACTTCCTATCTGTCCCAAGTCCTATTCCCGGTAATCAAACCACCTAATACCTTCCTTATTTAATTAAGGGAAGTCTTTGAAACTTATGGCTGTCAGCAGCCCTATGAAATATTCGCAAAAACTTGGCTTTTGTGTGGGGAAAACATTCAATTTATATAAGTCAACGATTTTAAACTACTTGGCACCAAGCTAGCACCACAAGCTTTCCAGTTGGCTGGACAGCAAGCCCACTATCATAAACCACTTACTACCATGTGAAATAAAAGCCCAAAACCCACTCCATCAAACAATAACAAAATATAAAAATTACATATAAAAAAAATATATATAAAAATTAAATCATAGAATTTTAATCCAATCCAATAAGACAAATCTGGCCCATGGGCCCTAGTTGAAGTTCGCCCAAACTCAGAATCCAATGCTTAGGGATGACATTTATGGTTCTTAAACGTCAATATAATTTTCAGCACGTCTGCCTTTACACACTCTAAGGTTGTGTTTGGTTGGCAAGCCTGCCTCAATCCATCTCAAATCAATCATTGATGGGACCCACTACTTTTTTAACTTCCTATTAAAAAGCTAAACTTATCTCAACCTACTTCATATATTTAAACACAAATCTTAACATATTTACATTCAATCACATCTCAATGGGACCCACAAAATGCTACTATTCATAGATTAACTTAGATCGTTTGAGATCACCTCAACATCCAAACACAGCCTAAATCTTCTCAATGTGAGTATCAAATTTATTTTTCAAGTTCTTTATATTATCACCAAGGATGAGTCATTTTTGTTGTCTTCGAAGTCCTAGAGTTTTCTTAACAAATTGTGTATATCAATAATATTTGCTACTTTTCATATAGTTAATTTATGTCTGACCCTCAGTTGATTCATTCTTTTGGCTAACGTTTCATTCTTGCACTCTACTGCAATGTGGTTTGCTAGTTTACTTGCCAATTATCTAGGATTTCTTTTTCTTTCTTTTTTTTCCTTCGTAGGAATTAGTTTGTTATGATATATTTATGTCGAAGTTCCAAATTTTGCAATCTATATGCGTGAGCAATTTACATACATTAATATTGGGTTCTCAAAAAAAAAAAAAATTTCCTGCAGGTTCTTTAAATGAAAGTACTGATTTGGATGTTGAACTCACTACCGAGCACACATTGCAACCAAAGATAGAAGAAATATGCCAAACTCCTCAAGTCAATGGCACTGCCTTACATGTCAATGATGATAATAGATCTAGAGGTAAGAAAAATTTTAGTGGTTGAGAAATCTGAGCCTGAGGTACCTTAGTTGCAGAAATAAAATTCCTTGTGTATCATATGCAAAGGTTATAAGGAGTCAGTAGATCTTCTATTGCATAATCTTGTTCCTTGTATACTCCTTGACGCTCATTTAGGCCCCATTTGGATATAGAAACAGTCTTAACTCATCTCATCTCATCATTACAACTTTCCCAAATTTCCGTACAAAAAATAATAAACAACTCAACTTTTTCAAATTCCAAAATAATATTCAATTTATAAGAAATTACTTGGCTGGTGCCCCCCGTTCGTTTGGAAAAATATTATTTTGGTTTTCTAATAAAAAAATCATCTACTACTGTATCTTGGGTTCTGGTTACTGATATTTCTTAAATTGGTTTGTCTCACTTAAGGACTGAACTTATATTTTAAACATACTATTCTTTGTTTCATGATGATTTATTGTATAAACTTACAGCTTTCAATTTCTTTCTTGGGTCATAGATATGCAACATTTGTACAAGAACCAGCTACAAAACTATGCTCAAAAGAGAAATCTAAGTCTACCTGTCTACTCTTGTGAATGTGAGGGCCCTCCTCATGCTAGACGCTTCAAGTGTAAGGTCACAATTGATGGACAGACCTATGAAAGTCCAGAGTTCTTTTCCAGTATTAAGGATGCTGAGCATGCAGCTGCAAAATTTGCCTTAACATCTTTGTCGCCAGATGGAGTTAGAAAGGCTAGTCTTTACTTTATCTGCCCTTTTATATTACTTCTTTTTGTATTGTGTTTTTGTTAGGTCACTTCTTTTTGTATGTTTATTAAATCAGTATTGCACTGCATCTGCAATCTCTCTCTTGGGGGGTGGGGTTATATTACTTTTTCCTTTTTTTGTTTTAAATTTTTCTGTCAATATTTCAGGATGATTCTGGACTCTACAAGAACCTTCTACAAGAGTTTGTTCAGAAAGAAGGGTTGGGTTTACCTGTTTATGATACAATCAAATCCGGTGAACCTCATGCACCAATTTTTGTTTCGACAGTGGAGATAGATGGAAAGGTTTTTAAAGGACAAGAAACAAGGAACAAAAAGCAGGCAGAGATGAGTGCGGCAAAGGTTGCTTTCACTACTATGAAAGAATGTAAGTGTATTTTTCTTCCAACGCTATTATCTACAAAGATTGATGTTAACATTTTTCCTTTTATTGCTTATATATGTATATATATATATATAACATATATCATACCAGCCAAGCCTGGCAAGTGGTTACTAGTTTTAGGAAGTATTAGATTGCATATAGATTTTTCAAGTAATATTCGTAATGCTAAATTCCAATACCTAGTCTTATGAAATCGAGTGAGAATTATATTCATATGGATGGTTTGAGAATTAGATTTTTGTGCTTTTTGCACGACCAAATGAACAAGTTAGATATAATTAATGCAGATGCTGATATTTTCAGGTTTTATATGCTGAAGTTCAAAATAAAGCCTTTCCTTGAATAGGGGATCTTTTTTCTATTTATATATTTATTTTTATGATAAAAACAGAAATATGTTGCCTTGGTGTTGTCTGATGCACATAATAGACTAACACATGCACCGTTGTTCTTTTTACACTCAGAAATTCCAGTAACAGTTGTCTTCATCTTTTCCAAATATATACTGATCCCGTCATCTAAACTTCTCAGGATTTTGAAATATAGTGATGCTGGACCGAATTAGAATTATTTTGGCAGCTAGTTTTTTAATCAATAGAAACTGTAAGATTGAGGTTGAAAACAGACGTAGAAACAGATTGGAAACTCTGAAAGAGGTTCTGTTCATCAAATTCAAAAATCAAGTTCTAAAGCCCTTAAGCCAGGCTCAAATTGCTATAGAAATCCGAAATTTTGAGAATGTTTGCAGAAAAGGCAAAATTCTAATTATTGCTAAAAATTAAATGCATAACAAAATAAGAATTCTGAAACTGGAATCAAAATCACTTCTAAAAGCCAAAAAGAAATGTTTCCTTAAATGGCAGAAAGCAATGTAAATCGATGATTTGAAGGGGAAAACAAGTAATTTTGGGGTCAAAGCATGGACCACCAGGCTTAGCACGGTGAACACGACATGCATACCGAAAAAAGATTTCCAAGTTGGGGTTTTATGCGCAAATTCTACATTGATAGCGCTCGACTACCTTATGTGGGCAGATCATTGCAAATATGGCAAGATATAGTGAAGATTCCTATATTGGGGAATTATTGCGCATGTATAAGTATTTTGGCCATAACTTTGTCTACAAGGACAAAAATCGCTCATAAGACCACAATTCGGAAGTTCTTTTCGAATTGGCCATAGGCTCTTTTCAAATGCATCTCTAGGCTGTATTTTGCCAAAAATTGGCTAAAATCAGAATCAAAATCACCTCTAAAAGTCAAATGAAATGTTTCTTTAAAAGGGAAAAAAAACAACATAAATTGATAATTTGAAGGGGAATTAGTTGATCTTGGGGTCAAAATGTGAAATACTAGGTGTAGCATGGTGACCATGGCGTGCGTGTTGAAAAGAGTTTTCCGAAATTGGGTCTTATGCATGATTTTGATACTTGTCACCAAAGTTATGGCTAAAATACTGACATGTGCAATAATACCCCAATTTGAGGAATCATCACCCTTTTTTCCCATATTTGTGTTGATCTACCTTCTCAAGGTAGTCCAGCGCTGTCAATGTATAATCTAACAATTCTGCATCACCAGAACCGAATCCCCTTGCATCACATAGTTTCTTTTCCACTCTTGAATTTTGAAACTATTGAGGCGGTCGGTTTATGTTGCACAATCTTAGAAAGTGTATAAAAAATCATGTCTTCAAAGAAGTGTTAATTGTGCTACTACAATGTCCATGCTAAACTACAAAATTTCTTAACAGTCTAATTTAAGATTTACTTGCAATGTACAATTCATGGTCCAAATTGTGTTCAAACTAACAAGTTTATGGGTTAGGATGGAGGGATATTTCAAATTTGTTCCCACTAATATGTTCATTTTTTTGTAAGTAAGAAATATATTGAAACCATGTAATTAGGCACAGCCCAAGTACACATGAAGTATACAAGAGAAAAAACACCTAATTACATGCTATAGCTGAAAAACAGTACAAAAGTCATTAGGGCTAATCCCATCCATTACAATAACCAAAGCCTAAAGCAACAGAGTATGCAAAAAGAAAGTTGTAATCCCATCCACCGAGCATTTCCTATTATCGAAACAGCGACCATTCCTCTCATTCCAAATACACCACATAAGATAAATTGGAACCATCTTCCAAACAAGCCGCTATTTGACAATTTCCTTGAATCCCTCTCCAACAGGCCAAAAGATTCACCACACTATTGGGCATCACCCAAGCAAGACCAAGCTTGGTAAAAACCTCATCCCACAAAGTGTTCGACACATCACAATGAAGAAGAAGGTGATCTGCTGATTCTCCACACTTTTTGCACATAAAGCACCTATCTATTGCAACAATACCACTCTTTCTCAGCTTATCAATAGTGAGGATTTTCCTGTGAGAAGCCAACCTCCCAAAGAAAGCCACCTTGAGAGGCACTTTGCATCTCCAAATATATTTCCAAGGGAAACAATCAGTTGAAGAATGTGACACCAAGACCTTGTACAAAGATCTAACCAAGAATTTCTTATTACCATGCTGATTCCAGATTAATCTATCCCCCTCCAGAATTTTTATTTTTATTTTTTATAAGTAATAAGTAAGTTTCATTGATATGAATGAAAATAGGCATAACCCATGTACACAGGAGTATACAGAAGAAAACGCCTAAATACATTCTAAAAGCGCTAAATTAAAGATAATAAATCATGCACATTGTTTCCATTAAGGACAATGGCTGAAAACCACAGGAGTAAAGTGTGTAGAAAAAAATTCTGAAGCTCCGCCATTGTTCTTACCCTATCTTTGAAGCACCGTGCATTCCTTTCCATCCAAGTACACTACCTAATGTACAACAGGATCATCTTCCATGCTGCTGCCACCTGGGGACAGCCTTGGATACCCTTCCAGCAAGCAAGCGGGTCAACCACCTTTGACAGCATAACCCAAGCGACATCCACTCTACTACTAAATATCTCATTCCACAACTCTCTTGTCACCTCTCAATGCAATAATAGATGGTCCACTGATTCTCCATTTTTTTGCACAGATAACACCAATTCATCACAATGAGATCCCTTTTCCTTAAGTTATCCGTGGTTAGAATACTCCCAAGAGCCGCAGTCCACACAAAGAAAGCCACTTTGGAAGGTACGCGAGACCTCCAGATGCTTTTCCACGGGAAAGAAACATTACCTTGTGAAGCTAGTATTTTATAATATGCCTTAATTGTGAACTTCTTGATGCCACTGGACCTCCATTGTATCCTATCACCTTGTGCCGTTATACTTCCTGAGGAGTATATCAAGTTGAAAAATTCTGAAACGGTAGACAATTCCCAGTCATGGTTATCCTGAGTGAATAGGATATTCCACTGATGAGAACCATGGGCGTTTCAAGTAAATCCGCCATCGAAGCCTCCCTATTAGCTGCAATACTATAGAGAGCTGGGAAGGCCCTCTCCAAAGAGCGTTCTCCACACCAAACATCCTGCCAAAACCTAATTCTAGTGCCCTGTCCAACCACAAAATGGATATTGTTTTCGAAACACTGCCAGCCCCCCCTAATATATCTCCACAAACCCACACCATACCCCCCCCCCCCAACTACATTGATACACCAACCACCCCAAGCACCTCCGTGTCTAGAGTCAACAACTTCCTTTCACAATGACTCCCCCTCCAAGTGATACCTCCATAGCCATTTCCCCAATATCGCTTTATTGAAGGTCCCCTCCAGAATTTAAATTTAAAGCATAGAGTAAGCTGTAAAAATCAGTGATGTCCCCACCTCCCAATTGTGGGCATATCTAATAAATCTTACTGATCACTGAATAAAACCAGCAGTGTTGTCCATGTAATCAGTCACGAAAGCGCCTTTATCCAAAGCAATTCTAAAGTGGGATGGAAATGCAAAATCTTCAAGGCCACGTCTCCACACCATAAATCATGCCAAAAACTGACTGGTTATCCCTACCCACTTCAAATCTGAAATTTCTGGAGAACTCACCCCATCTATTACGAATGAATTTCCACACTCCCACTCCGTAAGGCCCTCTAACTTCGTTTGAGCACCAACCACCCCAAATTCTCCCATATTTGGCATCAATAACAATCCTCCAAAAAGCATCCCCTTCTTCATGATACCACCACAACCATTTTCTCAAGAGTGCCTTGTTGAAAGTTCTCAGCTTTCTAATCTCCAAACCTCCCAAATATCAAAGAGAGCAAATCTTATCCCACTTAAGCAAGTGGAATTTCTTCTTATCCTCCAATCCGCCCCACAAGAAAGAGCGGAATATCCTTTCCATTCTATTAGCCACTATACAGGCAAAGAAATAGAGATAGAAAATAGGTTGGGATATTAGATAAGGTGCTCTTGATTAAGGTGATTCTACCACCTTTGGACAAATAGATCCTTTTCCAGCCAGCCAATCTACATTCAATCTTCTCTAAAACCCCGTCCCAAATTGCCTTCGATTTAAAAGGTGCCCCTAAGGGAAGGCCCAGATACTTCATAGGCAAAGTAGAAACCTTACAGCCCAATATATCAGTTAAATATCCTAAATTATTGACCAAACCCATGGGAACCATTTCAGATTTAGACAAATTGACTTTTAAACCAGATACAGCTTCAAAACATAGCAAAAGTGCCCATAATGGGCGGATCTGATCAGAATTTGGCTCACAAAGGATCAAAGTGTCATTCGCGAAGAGTAAATGAGAAATATTAATGCTGCCATGTGAGGAACTGCCCACTGAGAAGCCCGAGACAAAACCCCTATCCACCACTACCTTCAGCATTCTACTCAGCACATCTATGACTAAAACAAAGATAAAAGGGGACAAATGATCCCCTTGTCTCAGTCCCCGGGAGCTGTTAAAAAAAACAGCTGGAGTGCCATTAACCAAGACAGAAAATCTAGCTGAAGATATGCAATGCTTCATCCACTTACACCATTTCTCCCCAAAACCATGCCTACCAAGGATATATACCAAAAAATTCCAATTGACGTGGTCAAAAGCCTTCTCCATATCCAATTTGCAAAGGATGCCTGGAACACCGCCTCTAATTCTACTCTCCAAGCATTCATTAGCAATTGAGAATGCTGTCAAGTATTTGTCTTCCCTTGACAAAGGCATTTGAGACTTTGTGATGATCTTCTCCATAACCACACTCAAACGGTTGGCAAGCACCTTCGAGATGATCTTGTACACACCACTAACAAGACTGATGGGTCGAAAATCCTTCACCTCCACGGCCTAGATCATGCCCTCCTATTCAACCAAGTGCAATCTCCCCCTGCCAATGGTAAATCAACCAAGCTATACAAAAGATTAAATCAGAAAAAATCAACCATGGCCGGACCGATACGAGAATCTCCCGACATTTCACTCGGAAACCGAGTAATGTTAAAATCCCCACCAATACACCACAGGCCCTCCCACCAACTGCACAAACTAGTAATCTCATCCCAAATGAATCTTCTATCACTGTCAACATTGGGTCCAACTGTACTACCTTGATAAATTATAAGAATCTATATTTATCGGGCATGTTTGGACTTCCTCTCTTCCAAATTATTTTTAATGCCTGTGTTCTGGTTTTGAATCTCTTTTAAAGCTGCTGGTTATAGTAATAATTTAGATCTTGAAGTAGTCACTGCTTACTGTTTTATAATTTTCATAACAAACATCCTACGCAAAATTAATCAATCAATGATGATTTGATGTCAACTTAACCACATCAGAGAAAAAGGAGAAGGAAAAACAATTTAAAATGGGGATTACGTACGATCATGCACCCCTGCCTTTCCTTTGGAATACAGTTCTTCATAATATTTTGTAAGATATTATGCCTTCCTCTTAGGTAAGTCAGGTCAGAGCCCTTTGAAATTTTTGCCTGCTCAGCAACGGTGGAAAACACTTTTAAGAGTTTTCATCTTCTAGCCTACAACCAAATGTTTCTTGGACCCAAAGCCCCTTAGAGTATCAATCTATGCACTATTAATGAGGGACAAGCCAAGGAACATAGAGGTAAATATTTCCCTAACCCCGAGATTTGGGGTATGCTCCCCCTACGTCTTAGGTTCAAACCCTTGAGTGCAAACAATATCTAGAGGCCACGTCCTAGCAGTGAAAAGCAGATGATTTACCTGGTTCATATGATGTGGGCGCATTACACAGATCTGGTATTGAACGGGCAAAAGACAAGTCGAGTTTGCACTTTTTCGAAATTCCTTGTCAAGAAGTCATTCTTTGTATCAGATTTGGTTTACATTTTAATAAATTTTCCTTCTATCCAGTTGATGGGCTCATGCTATTTTCAGGAATTGCATTTGAGATGAATGTAATTGCCTACTGTGGGACGTGGCAAACCTCATGAGCAAAACTACCAGATCCAAATGAACATAAATTGGGGTCTTGAAGTTAAAATTAATGTCTATAACCTAATTTATATAAAATAAATAAAAATTTACAAACAAAATAATTCTACCTCTTGAAATGCTGCCACTAATTAATGCTAGTATGGTTTTGGCAAAGCACATGTTTGTTCACATGCGAGATTCATTAGATTTGCATCTCACTCATCTGTTGGTAAAATGGCATCCATATTGGTACACTAACATCAATGATGTTTGTTAATGGAATTTATGTCTCTAAAGCCTTCTCATCTGATTGATAACAGATAGTGCTGAAGTCAACTGTTATCCGTCCATTGTATCTTCTGGACCCGATTCCGTTACATTGAGTGACAGAGCTTCATTGTCATCTGACTCTTTACATGGCTGTGCACCGGATACATCATTTTCTGCCCCATTCATGCCTAAAACTGGCCTACCTTCACATTCTTCTTCATCTTCAAACTGCTCAACTGATTTTGATATGGAAAGTCTCGTGACACCAGTGGGAATGAGGTCCTCATCCTGTAAAACGATATATGTTTTCCCACGGATGCCAAACATGACAACTCCTAAAGGCTGCACCGTGTTGCCCATGAGTGATGATAAATGGGTTGCTTTCTCCCGAGTAGCTAAGTTGGTTGGTTGATTGACTATCCTTTATAGAAGTCTGTCACATAGATACTATTAATGAACTGTCCAATTGTGTATTGCACATATATAAATATGTGAATACTGGATCTATACAAGAAAGCTATATTTATAGTCACAGGATGGATTTGATGATAACCTGCTGTTCCGTATGAATCTTTCGGCTAGAGATTAAACATGTTGGAAACTGGAATATATACCTTTCAAATTACTCAATATTATCAAACTTCATCGTCATCTCCCTCCCCATCATCATGCTCTTCATCTTCTAACTGCTACCCTGATTTGGTTATAGAAGGTCTCTTGTCGCTAGCTGGAATGAGTGGCCCATGCTGTAAAAGGGTAAATGTTCTAGCTCGTGGTTTGTGTATGGGTTAAATTCTTCTCTGCTAGTTAGCTTTCTAAATTTGTCCCATCTTTATGTTCTTCATCTTCTAATTATACACTGAATTATTATGCTGCTAGCTGGAATGAGTTCCTAACGTTGTAAAAAGGGTTACGCATCCTAGAATTCTTCTCTGCCCTTTGCATGTGTGAAATTGTCCTATCTTCACTTTCTTCAACTGACACACATGAAAAGTCTTGTGCCGCTGGCTGGAATGAGTACGCCATGTTGTAAATGAGGATCCCGTCATTCTCAGGATGTTATAGCATGTGGATTTAAGTTTTTTTTTTTTTTTACCAAATATTTGGGATTTTGTCACTTCCGCATTGACCACCTTTAAAATGTGCTAACTATACATCACATTTCAATGAAATCTGTGGGGGAAGATTAGCAATAGGCCCACTGAACTTGTATGAAGCCCAAGAAGACCATTTTGGAGACTTGGGTGTTATGCCATCAGGTCATAGCCTTTGGCAAGAGAGAATATATGTTTACTTTACTCTTCTTAAATTGCAAGAACTTTTTCATCGGTACATGATGACAAATTGGGTCGTTGAGACTTTGGATGCATAACCTGTATTTATGGTCATCGTGTACTATTAAATCTTATGAAAGGTGTGAACTATGCTTTAATGAATATAAGTTGCAGAAGAAGCATTGAGTTAACTAGAGAAAAGTAAACTAATAACCTTCAGATAGTACAACAATCATCCACAACTAATAAAATTTTAATAAAATCTATGTCCAACTTGAGCCAACATAGGCTCATTACTATCCAATACATATAATATATCCTACACTCCATTTGTAAAAGCCTAAAATGTACAGTGATAAAAAAATATTTACAATACAACATTGTTTAAACGGAAGATTTAAGCAACGGTATGAATTTTATAAGAAAAATTATTCTTATCAGTCACTATTCAGTACTCCACACCTCACATTCTATGGAAAAAAAAAAAAAAACTGTAGGTATGAAATGTGAGTAAATAGTAGCTGATGCATAGAATTTCTCATTTTATAAACACTTACATTTTTGCAACTACAAGGCTTTAGTCCTTACAGTCGGCTTTATTTTCGTTGAAAAATAATAGGGTTACTACTCTCCTATTACTCATTTAGTACATTTTTTGTATATGATTTTTTTAATTTTTATTTTACTTAATGGTTAAGGAAGTGATTATTAGAAAAATTATATATTTTTTTAATTTTTTTCTCAATGATTAAGGATGTTAAAAAAATATTTAAAAGAAAATGATAAAAAAATAAATACACTATAAGTAGTAAATGATTTGTAACTCTATCACTACCCATTTTCGTTACCCTCTTCCACGGTTGGGTCAATCGTACCGGCATTAATATCTATGATTTCGTTTACTAGAACCACAGATTAACTTCTACAATGATATTTACATTTTACGTTTGAATTGAGTTTTGTAGTTGCCAAGATTTCAAACATAAACATTAAATTAAATAAGATAAAAAGTTCACTGAGAAAAACATAAACTTATCAAAATGAACGAACATGAAGTAATCATTAACTCACAAAACAGCATATTCTTTCATTTTCAAACCTCACTATTATAAACTTCATTTCTTTCTTCCCTTTTTTCCTCTTTTGTACTTTTGTATTAACCCACATTGCCATGACTCTCATACGATTTAAATGTCTTGGTTCTATGTATTAATCCTCACCGAAAATCATTTTACTTTGGTTCTCGACCTCAAGTCTGTATACCCCAAGAACACAATGGCTACCACCAACAAGAGGGTAAGCCCGAGCCATCAACTCGAGATATATACCACTTTATTTTTACTCACTCTAAAATAATTAGGAGAATTGTACTAAAATTTCCTCTTATTGGCACGCAGGGTTATGATAGAACTTCATTATTTCATTTTTGCAATTAGTCATACATTTACTTAAGGAAAATACTTTAAATACAAAAGTAAACCCACAAGCTGATGTAATTTGATATGGTACGTTTGATTATAAAATTATTTTTATTGTAAAGTAAATCTGACAAATACCATAAAACCACATCAGTTTGTGAATTTATTTTTTATGTAATTTCTTTGTGTATGTAGCATTTCTCTTTATTCAAATATATCACACATGCTTCAAATACATCATTTTATATCTCATTAGAATATTAAATTTCAAAAGCAATCAACCACTTCTATCAAAAGCATGCAAGTTTAGTTTAGAGATTTGTATTTATAGTGTCTTTAGATTTCCAGTTATCCTTCGGCCTCCTTGTTTTCTGTGTAGTCGATATAAAAACTATTAGTTTACAAATTTAACTTTGCAAAACTTTTCTAAACTTTACAAGTTATGAAATTTCAAATTTTCCCTTAACTTTCTATCTATTTCTGGTTTTGCCATTAATTTATAATTTGCATTTTGGCCCCAAAACTTTACTAAACTAGCATTTTAACCCCTATTTTCATCACTTTTCTTACTAATTCTCTTTATATTTCTTACTTATTCTTATACTTTTTTTTTATCACAAATTAATGCTAAGACCTTAAAAACCAAAGGGACCGCATCCTATACTACATGAGAAATGCTACTACCACAGCTCCTCCCTCCCGCTTAACATGGAATGCCCACGTGGCATGATTTTTAAATAATAAAAAAACAAAATCTGAATGCATAGTATTCTTCTCTCCTCTCATCAATTTTTCTTTTTCTCTTCCAAACTCACGTCCGCAAGCTCCCCCAAACTCATGTCCTTTCCTCAAAAACTCTCTCCTGTTATTGTTTTTTCACTAATATTTTCTTGCTTCTTTCCCCCTTCCTGTAAGCAAATATTCCACCCAATAAACCATTTGCATAAAACCTAATATCTCTCTCTTTTTCGGAGTCGGTCTAAAGTTTGCAGCTTTGCAAGTTCTGGGTACAGAAGTTCTTTATTCAATATTAATTTTCCTTTCATGTCCGCAAGCCAAATCCATCAATTTTTCTTCAAATCCCATCCTCCAAATGCAAAGCCCATAGATTTATCTTCAGATCCCATCATCCATAAGCCAACCCATCGATTTTTCTTCGCATCCCATCTTCCGCAAGCCAAACCGCACGTATTTGTCTGAAACTTGTTATTTTCCTTGAAAATTATTATCTGCTAAAATCTATGTTTGCTGTTTGGCTACGAGAAAACTGAGATGAGCGTAACAAAAGCAAAAGAAGATAATGTTTGTATTGTTTTCTCATAAAACCCATAATTCTTACTTTAATTTTGGAATTTAAAGTGGAGGTTTCCTTTCTTCTTCAAAGACATATTTCATTGGATCATTTTTGTGAATTTTTGTTCTTGAATTGGTAACTTCATTTACAAAGGATACCGGAGGCGATGTCCCTAGAAAATTCACATGAGAAAAATGCAATTAAAAGTGACGTTTTTGTTGAGGCTGATTGCGAAGAAGTCACCCAAAAATGAGTTGAAAAGTCTCATTTACGTTTTCTTTTCTTTTCTTTTTTCTTTTTTTGTTTTGTTTAATATAATGACACATGGCATGATAGAGGCGTGACACATCAAGCAGGAGGGACGAGCGGGAGGGCCGAGCGGTGACTGTAGAAGAACTCATACTATATTTTTAAATTTACATTATTTTCACTTAAATTTTTGTTGCACTTTGAGTTTCCTAAATTTAATACTTTAATTTAAGTTAAGCCCCACTATGGTATTAAATTTAATTATCATTTCAATTTGCAAAACTTAAGCAAAACCCTAAATTCTAATCCCCAACTAAAAATCCGAATCTTTTTGGTGTCTCCAATTTCATCCCAAATCATATTTTATGTTCACAATTAATAACCTCTAATCCTATAATTTATTCACTTAATTGCATAATTTATTAACTGAAAGTTACAAACACTAAATTCTACATCTTAGCCAAAAACCTAAGTATTTGATCCTCCTCCATACATTTACCTAATGGAAAATGTTGTAGTTATATCAACAGACATACGCCAGCAGTGTGTCATGAGAGCCAGAGACAACAGAAAATGTTATTTAATATATAGAATAATTCGGTAGGTAAAAGTTGATGTGCAGAATTTCATAGACGTTGGTAATTGTTTTTGTCTAGAATTAAGGTTGCTTCTTGGGGATATAGGATTATTTAATGGCTATGGAAAAAAATATTATTTTTCTTGTTTTTAAATCACGGCTGGTTCTAAAAGTAATTTAATCATGAAAAATGTTACTGTCACCGATATTTAGGTTTCGATAATTTATTTTTACTTAATAATTAAGAATATATTTTTTAATGATATTATAATTTTTTTAAAAAAATATTTCAAAATATGAAAAAAGGAATTAAAAAAATTTAAAAAAAATTGTTATTCTCAAAACCGATCTGGTGCACTACTCTTAAATCATTTATATTTATCTAAATATTTTTTTGTTCAAATATGGACCTAGACCATATTCTCTGTTAATAAATGAGTTCAATACGTAAAATATTTAATTAAATAAGAGAGAATGTAGAATTAAGTTCGAACTCAAGATCTTTGTTATAATATTATGTGAAATCATTAATTTTACTAGAATTTAAATTAATAAAAAGAGATAGATTTAATTATTTATATATATCTTAAGATTTCATAAAAATTATATTCACAATGTTTAAAATCAAGGCGACTTGGCTAAAAAGATTTGAGTGATAGACATTTTTATATAATTTAAGAAGGGGTCAAGAATTGAGAAAACAGTGAGAATATCCTTCAATCTCTCTCTCTCTCTCTCTCTATATATATATATATATAATATATATATATAGATTCATTGACTTCTTTCTTACCTGATATTCAAACACAAAGCAACGAAATTAGTCGATACCACTTGCCAGTCAAAGTTCCGACATTTGTACGAACACTTCATCTTAGGGTAAAGAAGGTAAGAATCATGGTCAGCCAATTAATAATACGTGGCACTGCCGTTGGCTACGTGTCTTCTGCATGAACAGTCGTAAGATAGACCTAACAATGAAGAACGACGTTGGACGTATGGACACGAGACATTACTGAGTCCCCAATAAATGTCTTTTAATTCAGTACTAAATTAAATAATATATATATATAAAAAAAAAAAAAGAGAGAGACAGAGAAAGAAATTAAGTAGTGACTGGGGTCCATTATTATTTATTAATTCTAAAAGCAAACAAAGTCCATTGTCATAAGAGAATTAAAAGCATTTCAATTCTGACCACTTTAATTATAATAATAATACATTTATTATTCGTTGATGGATCCTATCCTGGCCCGTTCTTCCATTTTCTGTTTATTATTATATTTATTTTTTTTTAAGTCTTTTTTAATATTCTTAATTATTAAAAAAAATTTAAAAATATATACAATTTCATTAATAGTCATTTCTTTAATTATTAAATAAATAAATAATAAGAAATATTAAAATAAAAAGCCTACCATTATCTTTTAAAATAAAACACAGGCACAATTTTTTAAACATCTTTGCTCCCCAGCAAATTAGAAAGAATAATACTATTCTAATCAATAGTTTCTACCGTTGTGATTTTTTTATTTTTTGTTTTATAATAAGTACTTTTTAATAATATTATGAATTTTTTTATTTTTTAAAATATATTTAAATATGTAAAAAAAAAAAAAAATCTCAAAACCAGTAACGGTAGGTCCCAAGCCACGCGGTCGCTGGAGTGCCATTCAATTAAAAATTCTGATAGGCCAACAGTTAAAGATATTATAGACCTAGACTCTAGTTGTTTATTCTAGCAATTGGAAAATGGCTTCAGTGAGCTGAACCGATCTCATATATACATGTCAAGAGTTGGTTACCAATATAATGATTTTTTGAAAATTATTTTAAATTTTATAAAAATATATTTATAAATTAATATAATTTATTATGACAATTAAATTTAATTTACAGTAAAATAAGTTTTTAGAATAAATTAAGATGGCCGGAGAGAGGACGGAGGGCGCTGGATACCATGGGGATTCCCGCGCTCTGTGGTAGCTGCGCTCTCGTTGTATTTTGGAGAAGTGTGAGAGGCCTAGGGGTAGGTGCGCTCTGTGTATTTTGTTTATAAATATTTATTTTTAAAAAAAATCATAATATTATTAAAAAAATACTTTCTTAATTATTAAATAAAAAATAAATTCGAGATACTATTTAAATCCCGAATTCGGGTCCCAGGCATTTCTGTTGGTTAGAATTAAGACTGCGACATGCAGCTACTCGTCTTGCAGTAATTATTATTTATATTTTTATTTAGAAATACTATCTCCTTTTTCGTAAAATAATTTATGAAATAAAAAAAGGAAATAATGGATGTTTCTCTTTGTTGTCGATTATCTCAAATTCACAATGACCACCATATCACAATTATGATCACCGTTTGTCAAGACCACTTTTTTTTTTTTTTTCTTTTCTCTAAACAAGCATATTATATAATATTTAACATTTATAGGATACAAGACTCTAAAAGATGGAAGGCTCAAATATTCATTTAATCCTTTTAAAAATATATGATATGTACTTCTTTCATTTTAAATGAATTAATTAATCAAACAATTCATGTAACGAGTACTCAATTCATTCATAAAATTAGGAGTATAATTGATTCGGTTCGGTTTAGTTTTGGATATATTTTAGATTTGAATCGGTATATACCGATCTTGAGATTTGAAAAACTGATTACGGACTAGTTACACTCCTAAATCGGTATTTACAGTTTTATCGATTTTGATCCGATTTTTCCGATATATTATATATATAGTATATATATTGTATATAATAATATAGTGATATATTATAGTATATTATAATATATAGTGATATTGTATTAGTATAACTACTAATACTATATACTATAGTAATAATATATAGTTATTTATATAAGATTTTAAAATTTAATGTTATCTTAATTAGTAATTTAACATATAATACAATATTATTTTATATATAATTATATATATTATATATGAAAATTATATAAAAAATATTTTATATAATATAAAAAATTAAAATATATATTTATATAAACTGTTATGGGTCCGGTATTAAAAAAAGAAAAATCGAAATCAAATCTATTTCGACCGCTTTTAAAAAAAAATAGAACCGGTATAAGATAAAACCGATTTAGAATCAGACTGAACTCCCCTGTTCAAATCCATAACTCCTTTTGTGTTGGAGTACTAGTGAAATATAAAGAGAAGTTTAAACATTTAAAATATATAATATTCAATTTGACTTGACTCAGACTATCTCAGACAGATTAGGGGAATGGAATTAAAGCAAACTAAATAATAAAAAAGAGAAATAATACTTACAGTTGTAACTTATAAATGTGTAAATGTCGTGCAGTTAATTTAAAAAAAATAAATAAATATGAGATTTATATAAAAAAATTAATTTCTTAATAATAGACTATACTCTATAATTATATAATATTTACACATTTCACAATTTTACTTAGCATTACATAATAAAAAACAGCATTCGGCCGAAAGCGTGCCCTACTCCTGGCCACTATTTGATTGAGAAGTCAAACACGCACGCAAACGCACTGTACTCTCTCACGAGAACGCATATATATCTATCTTTCAATTATCCTCTCTACGTTGCTAGCATATATATACCGAAAGGTTTTCCTCCAGCGACCTCATGTTTATAAATATAACCAAGTATTACTATCATTCCTCTCTCTCTCTCTCTCTCTCTCTCTCTCTGCGTCCGTCTCCAAGGAGCGTTTACAGGACGGGCTCCTGATACGAAAGTCGGTTCATTCAGAGAAGCATATACAAGGGCTAGCTACTCAAGGTAAGTATATATATCTATATATATATATATATATTGATTTCCTTTTCATGTAAAACAATAGCTGTTGCTATCTATCTATCTTTAGTTCAGTTCAGATTAATGTTGCAGTTCTTGTTTGTGTTTCTTGAGTTTTAAGTGCATATACGAACACTCATGAGTAAACCAGGGAACCCTGCTAGCTAGATCTCATAACCAGATATATATATATATATATAGAGAGAGAGAGAGAGAGAGAGAGCCAAAGCTACGAAAGTTACTCTAAATTATATCGATGAACGTGCCTTGTCTCAAAAACTTGAAAAAAAAAAAAAAAAGACGAGTTCTTGGGTTTAAGAGGAACTGTAGCTCTTGGTTTTATTCCACATCTTGATAACCGGCCTGTTTAAACCTCCGATCATAATACGGGTCTGCACAATATGAATAAACAAAGAAGTAGACCGGCCAAGACGACGTTCATGTTGATCACTTTGCAACTACTAGTTTGTTTGTCTGCACTCGCTCAACGAATGGTAGCTGCAAGTTTTTATTTTTTATTTTATTTTAATTATTTGTTATTTGGTCATGATCACTTTTTTTGGGTAGGTATTCAAAAGAATGGGATAAGCAAGTTTGCCACGTTTCTAGCATAAAAAATTAATTAAGAAATGGAAAGAAATATGAAACGAACCAGGATAGCAGGCCGGGGAAAAAAATAAAAGAAATTAAATATAAAATAAAATAAAAAATTCTTCTCATCAGTTACTATTTATCATCTTATACTCCACATTTTATAAAAAAACATCCTCATATTTTATAAAAAAAAACAACTTTAATAAAAATATCTGAAAGAAAAAGAAAGTAAAAGGATATTTAAGGAAGAGAAAAAAAATGTGCATTAAATTGACTATTTTATAGACTGTAAGGCGCGCTTAAATTTCCAATTCCGGCCAATAAAAATGTCGGTAGTTCACCTTTTTAAATACTTAACGAGTGCACTAATTAAGGGCACCCACCAGTTAACAAACCACATTAATTTTGTCAAAAAAGAAACCATTATTTAAGAACTCATGATTATATTTAATTATGAGATAATATTTTAAGAAAAATTCTTATTATATGTTACGAAAACGACAGCTTTGTTCATGACTCAATCGGGACGAGCAAGCATTTTTTTTGCTACAAGTTTTTTGAGATGATGTCATTTCCTTGAGACCTTAAAAACCCAAGCCTAGATATGTAAGACTTGATTTCCATGGTCTTTTGCAGAAGAATGGTTAATACAGGGGAGGAGAGGCTTCTTGGGTTAGAAGCACAAGAGCAAGTTGGTCTGAAAACAAGGATTTGGGTGGAATCAAAGCTTATATGGAGGATAGCATTTCCTTCTATGTTGGCTAGAGTGACTTCTTTTGGAATGTATGTGGTGACACAGCTTTTTGTTGGCCATGTTAATGAACTGGATCTGGCTGCATACGCAATTGTACAAAGTATTCTTGCACGTTTCGTGAATGGGATATTGGTAAGCTGTTTCTTATCTATTTTATTTTATTTTCTGTCAACCTTTTCAGTGTCAAGAAATATCAATAGTTCTTCAAATGAAAATTTCTTATTTTTCTGTCAACCTTATCTGTTTCTTGAATAATAATTTCCACCCAAAAAAGTGTTTACACTTTTCTGCTTCTTGGGTTAGAAGCACAGGAGCAACCGTGAATTGTGCAACCGTCGTGTAATCGTTTTGAAAAAAGTGAATAAAACATGAAACTCAAATGAAAAAAAAAATTTAATTTTTTTAATAGTAGACCTCACTCTTTTTCAAAGCGATTAGCGACATTTACACACTTCACGGTTGTATGTATAATTACTCTAATTAATATTACCAATGTTAAATGAATTCACACATTTTATCTAACTTTTTTATTTATTTATTATTTATAATTTGAAGTTGGGCATGTCAAGTGCAACAGAGACATTATGTGGTCAAGCATTTGGAGCGGGACAGTACCACATGATGGGCATTTACTTGCAACGATCATGGATCGTTGATGCTGTTACAGCAACAATACTGCTCCCGCTATTCATCTTTGCTACTCCCATCTTTAAACTACTACAAGAGGAAGACGCGATAGCAGATGCATCAGAAGCCATCTCTTTATGGTTCATTCCTATATTATACTCGTTTGTTTTTGGCTTAACCATCCAAATGTTCCTTCAAGCACAACTCAAAAACATGGTTATTGGATGGCTCTCTGCGGGGTCGTTTGTAATCCATGTGCTTTTGTCTTGGCTCTTCGTGAACATACTCAACTGGGGGGTTTCTGGTGCCATGGGTGCCTTCAACATCGCTAGTTGGTTAGTTGTCATTGGAGAGTTCATCTACGTCTTTGGAGGTTGGTGCCCAAATTCATGGAAAGGATTCTCCACAGCTGCCTTCAAAGATATCTGGCCTGTTGTTAAGCTGTCTGTTTCCTCTGGTGTGATGCTTTGGTAATTCCAGCTTCTTTTCTTTTATTTTTTTCTGAGCCTTTTTTCATATTTCTTTCCCTATACTATATGGTTTGTCTTGGTTACTAGAAAGAGACTCTCTTAGGCATAGAAGTCTCACATACTAAACTCTGTTACAATCTACTCTGCTTCTCCATTCTTTAAGATATAATCTACAAAGCATACCTTTGAAATATAAGTACAGTAGCTAAATATTGCTCCTAGTGATTGACTCTCCAAGAATTACATGTCTTCTTGAATCTTCCCCCAAATTTTAATTTGACCAACTCTTGTTACCCTAAAACATAGAATAGTGATTTGGTTGGAGCTAGAGAGTACAGACTACAAGGAGCTTCTACTGGCATGGAACATGCCTACAGATCATAACAAAACAGTACATTTTTATACAAATCAACAATAAGAAAGCACAGAGCAATAAAAATAAAAGAAAAATGACTTTTCCTTCATCCCATTTGCATCCTTGTGAGAGAATTGAACTTGATGCACAACTCGATTGGTAGTAGGAAACGACTCTTTATAATATATGTTCAAATCCATCTGATGCTGCTCAATTTTGGTCAAAACCTCCTAATTACTTTTCTTTGTTAGTAAGTTATGTTGGGACCATAAAGAGAGTTGATTTTTGGTTTTCTACTTGACAGTTTAGAGCTGTGGTACAATGCTATCCTAGTTTTGTTAGCTGGATATATGAAAAATGCAACGGTTTCCATCTCTGCCTTCTCCATCTGGTATGAGTTTTACCTATTTTCCATATTGATTTCTTCTTTTTACCATTTCAATTTACTTGAGGAATACTCCAACTTTTAACTTCTTTTTGCAGCCTCAATATCTGTGCATGGGAATTTATGATATGCCTTGGATTCCTAGCTGCTGCATGGTAAGGCTTTTGTCAATAACGACTTCTCTCCTTTACACACAAAATTGTGAAATCTCCACTTGTTTTTGTCGAAACTCATTCCCCTTGTAATTTAATTTGTACAGTGTGCGTGTATCCAATGAGATCGGGAAAGGAGATTCTAAAGCTGCAATATTTTCCATTAAAGTTATCCTCAGTACTTCAGTTGGTCTTGGTGTGATTTTCTCCATCTTGTGTTTTGCTTTTGGGAATAAAATTTCCTACTTGTTTACAAGTGATGAAGAGGTTGCGGAAGCTGTTTCAAGTATCTCTGCTCTTCTCTCTGTCTCAATCTTGCTAAATAGTGTTCAACCAGTTCTTACTGGTGAGTTATCATCTTCTGTTATATATTTACATAGCTGAATTGCTTATCAATGTAGCTAATCTTTAGTTTTCTTGTAATTAGGTGTGGCCATAGGTTCTGGTTTACAGGGCATTGTGGCAATTATTAACATTGGCTGCTATTATGTGATTGGCATCCCCATAGGACTTGTGCTTTGTTATGTGGTCGATCTTGAAGTGAAGGTAAGAGCTCACATTAACATATTACATTCACACTACACTAACATTAGTTCACATCATAAACATACAGTAATCCGCGGTCCGAATTAACCATAAATTTTATTATATTTTGAATTCAAACCCATCAAAAGCCAAACAAAATTCAAGTAAATTAGACAAATAATAATATTTTAGGATGATATGTAAAAGTTGTATCTATATATAATTCTTGTTTTCATATATGCTCAAGTTCTTTAATTTACATGTATGTATAGGGTTTGTGGATTGGAATGTTAATTGGAGTGTTGATGCAAACATTAGTGCTTTCTTTCCTGATATGGAGACTGAATTGGAAAGACCAAGTAAGTACAGCAGGAAATAGCTAAATGATACCTTCAGTTACCATTTTTGTACACATTTTCACCATCATCAGCATTTGCCATTATTCCTTTCTATTGCAGGTTGAAAAGGCTTCTGAGCGTCTCCACCGATGGCTTCTAGATCCCTCACAAGAGTCTAAATAGATCGAGCTCCTCCTACATTCTCCATATAAATTAGTTGTATCAACCAACTTCTAATTCATTTTTTTTTTTGGCACATTGGTGCCTCTTTTGAGTCAACATCACTCAGCCCAATTCAAGATTTTGCTGTGTTTTGAAAACTATGTCCTTCGTCTTCAATGAATCGATTCAAGAGACAAATGACGGCCTATGATATTAGTTATTTTAGCTTTAATATAAATAAAGTTAAACGCCTCCCCTTAAATGACTAAAACCTAGGCATGTTGTGAAAATTATATAAATTGCAAGACATGATAGAGATATTAAAAATATTTCAAATTAATGGACTTATATAGATAATAAATTATTCATAATTTTTTGTATAATTATAGATTTGGATAATGTTTGTAAGGCTTAATAAGTGTGATCGATAAAATGACATAACGAGACTATTGACACATCTCTAGATGTCCATAGTTTTGGTCAAATAATGAGTATTAAAGTGGTCCGAGCCTAATTGCTATGTAGAGACCAATTAACGACTCGTGTGCTTCCATTATTTTATAATGGACAAAATTAGAATTTGGGTATTATATATAGGTTATGATCCCCACTCTAAATTCGTTTTTAACGCTACGCATCCCATCTCTGTAAGATTTTTTAGAGATGTTGGACGTGAAAGACCGAACTGCTGCGCTTTTCTCTCTAATGACTATATGTACACTATTTAATAAATTTTTACAATAGTTTAATAATAAATTTTGGCATTTTCAGATTTTCCAAATATAACAAGTGGTATAGAGACTCATTGTTAGATTGTTGCAGAAATACGGTTTCGTATTTGTAAAAAAGCTTCTATTATTTGTAACTAATTCGTATTTGTCTTATTTTTCCACCACTCCAAACTATTTTTCATTCGTTTTTGAGTGATTGGGGAGACTGGAAATTTTTTTTCAGTCTGCTGTGGTCGTCGCCGATGTACATCGTCGGATTTCTCCAAAACTGCCACTTATGGTCGGCAAAATTATTTTTTCGATTTTATATTTAAAAAAAAAAAAAAAAAAAAACAGCCAGAGGCACGGGAAGACGTCCTCATCGATTTCCACCCGTCGATTTTCACCAAAAAAGTGGCAGCAACTGGTCTATGCTATAAATAATTATATTTATCATTTCCACATTACATACACCTATTTTTATTTTATTTTCATTTTTCCTTTAACAAATATGTGGTATATAGAAGATGATAAGTAGAACAACTCAATTAGTTTAACGGAAAAAATATATTTGTAACCGTAAAATGTGTAGAATAGTAGACTCTACTCTTTTTCAAACGATTACGTGGCGTTTACGCACTTCACGGTTGAATGTAGAATTACTTTCAACAAGAATAAAAAATAATAAAAAATAATATTAAAATATGTAAAGTGTGTGGTGTGAGATGATGAGACATTCTTATAATAAATTGGATTGCACTTTATATTTTTCGGGTTGTGTGTCTTTTAATTCAGGTAGGATTTCTTTTTAAGCATTGCTATTCATAAGCCCATACACTATATACCAAAATTTTTTTATTTTTTAAAAATTTTTTGAAGTTTTTTTTTTGTTTTATTATTTTTAAAATAATTGAATTATTCTACTCATAATCTATATACTACACATTTGGTAAGAGAATAAAATTAAAAAAATCATAAAAATGATGGTGTGTGGTGTATGAGACTTATGAATAGAATTTCTCTTTCATTTTATTTGAATTGGTCTTGTAAGGCCTGGACTTGTTGCATTAGTGGACCCAATTCTGGGTTAAGCATTAATAAGGATTTAAGATGAATTGGGTTTATATAAGAATTGGGCTTGAAGTAATGGGTTGGGTCCAACCTTTGAAACCCTTGGATTTAAGTTCATTAGGCTAAATCATATCACGACCCATATCCATGGGTTGACCCGGAACGGTTGGACCATTGACCTTGACTTGCTTGACCAGTTGACCCGACCCGTTTGACTGACTTGGTTGATAGGGTCGCTAAATCTGACTTGTATCTAGGGATGTAAATTCAAACCGGAAAACCGGTCCGGATCGGACCGATTTTACCAGTTTTGAAACGGTCCGGTCCAGGACCGGTTCTTAGAATGTAAAAACCGGTCAATTCCAGTCCGGTTCCAGTTTAGAGATTTTTTGGACCGGACCGGACCGAATCGGACCGGTTGATAAAAAAATATATAAAAAAAATATTTTTATATATAAGTTTTATACAAAATATTATATATATATATATTAAATATTAATATATATAAGTTTTATATATAATGTATAATTATAAATTTATACATTAAATGTTAATTTATAATTTCATATACATATATATATATATTCATATATGAAATAGTTTCATATTATAATTTATAAATTATTACATTAAATGTTAATACAATATATAAGTTTATAAATAATACTAATAGTCTAATATAGACTATAGACTATAGTTATACTTATAATTAATACTAAAAGTTTATAACTAATACTAATATTAAATATATAATTTATAACTAATACTAATATATAACTTATAACTATACCAATAGTCTTAAAAAAATCAAAAAAGGGGACCGGAGTGGACCGGAAACCGGTAAAACTGGAAATACCGGTTTAGGAGGGTAACCGGTGCGTAATCGGTTTTGGAAAATACAAAACCGGTACATACCGGTTCGGTCTTAGATTTTATCCAAAACCGGACCGGACCGGTTACACCCCTACTTGTATCAGATCGGGATCTGATAAAATAAAATAATAATAATAATAAAAAATTTATTTCTCTTAATATCTCTATAATAGATGTCATTTTATATACATAATTATTTTTTTAGATATTCAATTTCAATTCATACATATGACTTAGAGAAATTAATGTGATACGTCGCTTAAGTAACTTCTATCATGGAAATTTTCTGCGGCACCCCCAGCTCTTATTTGGGATTGGACGGTAACTGAGACGTCGGGACATGTAACACAAGGCTACACACCCCACGTACATGACAGATAATATGTTATGCATCTAAGTACACTAGCAGTATGCAATGGTGCAGCAACGGAAAATTAATAAAAGTCGGATAAACTAAGGCAATTGCAAAACACATGACACCATACTAATATCATAACTCAAAACATTATCCAAACGTAAACACGAGCCATAATGCGTAATATCCCAAAAATCATAAAGTATACGGTTCTTCTACGTACAGGAAAGTTCGTGCAAGGAACGTGCACGAAAGAAGTTGCATTTCCATGTCAATTCTAATAATAATAAAAAAAAAAAGGAAGAAGAAGAAGAAAAAGACAAAATGCATTTCGGCATTTCCTTGCCATTACCTTGCCATTCACGTAGAAGGCTGCCCGTTTTATACACTGCAACCCATTTCGGCATTTCCTTGCCAATCACTACCTCCCTCATTTCCAAAACATAGTGAGCACGTTGGGTCGCAACCCATTTCCGAAACCCAGTCATCGGTAAGTGAGTTCATTTTTCACAAATAATTTTGTTTTCATGAGGTGGCATTGGTGAGCACATATTTGTCATGGCTTACAATTTTTTCTCTAAAACTCTTGGTGCCAGTGGGGTGTTTCCACTTTTTCAATCTGTTTCTATTTTGTCTTCTACCCACTCAGATTTCATCACAAATGTGTTAGAAACGATGGCCTAAGATTAGTTTTTGGGGCATTTTTTTTTCTAAAAATAATATTATTCTAATTTTATTAATGGATTCATTCATGCGTTATGGCAAACGAATATGGGGTCTATCAAAGTTGTTTGACATAACATTATACTGAAATTAGCAACCCAAAGCTGTAGTTCTACTAGGGAAAATATAAGATACCTGTCTTTGATGCTAGCAGTGGGGGCATCATTTCTTACTTGACAATTAACCCGTATTTTGTGGGTGTAAATTGCAGAAAAATATAATGTCCCAATTTCACCCATCAGTTAACCCGCCAATTGGCTTACACTTCGCAAGTTCAAGCAATGTTGAAGAGATACTAAGTGCCACACCTCACTCTAGGGAAGTTGAAAATTTGTCTATGTCTATTGTTCCTGATACTATTGAATCCAAAGATGACGATGAGTCCGGGACACAGAATATAGTGCATACTGAGGTGAGCGATAGAATTGAAGAGCCGAAGCTAGGGATGATGTTTAAATCCGAAGAAGAATTACTTTTGTATTATAAGCAATATGGAAAACAATGCGGTTTCGGGGTAAGTACGGAGAGTAGTAAGAGGTTCAAGGATGGGACTCTCAGATATATCACACTTGGTTGTGCTCATGAAGGGAAGGCACGAAATCGGACGTCAAATGTCGCTAGGCCACGTCCGACATCAAAAAAGAATGTAAGGCAAAGATAAATGCTACGTTTGTTGATGAGATGTTGAAAGTGTTGAGTGTACACAATGAGCACAACCATGGTCTAAGTCCACAGAAATCAAGATTCTTTCGTTGCAATAGAGAAGTGAGCGAGTTTGTAAAGAGAGTCTTAGATACAAATGATCAGGCGGGGATCTGAATGAATAAAAGTTTTGCCTCTCTTGTGCAAGGAGCGGGTGGGTATGAAAACTTATCATTCTTAGAGAAAGACTGTCATAATTACATTGACAAAGCACGTCATATTCGAGTTGGGAAAGGTGACGCTGGAGCTCTCCGTGAGTATTTTGCTAGGATGCAGTACAAGCATGATACATTTTTTGCACTAATGGATTTGGATGATGACGGCAGGTTGAGGAATATTTTTTGGGCAAACGCATGGAGTAGGGCAGCCTACAAATATTTTGGCGATGTCGTCACATTCGACACCACATATTTGACAAACAAGTATGGGATGCCCTTTGCACCGTTTGTGGGTATAAACCATCATGGCCAATCAATCCTTTTGGGGGCAGGATTGATTTATAGTGAGGATACTGAAACGTTTACATGGTTGTTTGAGACTTGGTTGAATTGTATGGATAGTAATGCCCCGAAAGCTATTATCACAGATCAAGATAGAGCAATGAAAAATGTCATTGCTACTGTCTTTCCAAATAGCCGACATAGATTTTACTTGTGGCACATACTAAAAAAAGTACCTGAAAAGTTAGGTTCCCATAGTGCTTATTAAAACCGGGTTGAACAGTCAATTGCTCAAATGTGTGTATGACTTACAGACCATTAAGGAGTTTGAAAAATGTTGGGACATGTTACTTACGACTTACAATTTGCAAGAGAATGCCTTGTTGTAATCTTTATACATTGAGCGTACCTATTGGGCACCAGTATTCCTAAAAGATTTTTTATGGGCTGGAATGAGTACAACCCAATGAAGCGAGAGCACGAATGCTTTCTTCGATGGATATGTTCATGCTAGGACAAAGAAAAGAGTTTTTTTATCAGTTTGATAATGCTTTGAGAAAGAAGATTGAGAATGAGAATAGGGCGAACTTCCAGTCATTCAACTTCAGAATCCCAGTCGTAACTGTCTCTCCATTCGAGAAGATATTTCAAGAATTATACACAAATTCTAAATTTAGAGAAGTGCAACAAAAAGTAATGGGGATTGTTGGTTGTCTTCCAGTTCTACAACAAAAGAATGGTGTAATTGCAACGTACCATATAGAAGATGAAATCCATGTTGATGGTTTCATCAAAGAGGTTACACATTCTGTGTACTTTAATGAGGCCGAGTGCGAGGTGAAATGTTCATGCAGATTGTTTGAGATGAGAGGTATATTGTGTAGACATATATTTGCCACTCTGAAGATTAATCGAGTTCGTACGCTGCCCGAGAAGTATATATTGGACCGATGGAGAAATGACATAAAAAGAAAGTACACCCTAATAAGTAGTAGTTTTGACGTAGCTGATGCGAGGCCAGATGTGAGTAGATATTCATGTATAATGAAGCTCTTCATCTATTCTCATCCTTCATGCTTTTTGCCTTTTTACAAACCAAGCACAGAGAACCAAATCATTCAACTGCCAAAAAATGAAAAACCAATAGAATGAAGAAGGTGAAATTAAGCCACTAAAATCAATAAAAAATATGGAGTCTACATGCATAAAAAAGCTATTGGCTTAGAAAAGATCTCATGGCTTAGAAAAGATCATCTACAGTTAAAGCTATTGGCTTTCATGATAGACCTCTTCACACCATCACATTACACACACACACACACAAAGGGAATTTCATTTTTAAAAGGGCACTGATGCTTTTAAAGCATTGAGCCCAATATAACTTTTATCAGTTATAAAAATAAGGAGTCTACATGCATTTACAATATTTGGTGAAAAAGCAACGCCCTCAGATCTCATAGCTTAGAAAATATCATCTACAGTTAAAGCTATTGGCTTTCATGATAGACCTCTTCACACCATCACATTACACACACACACATAAAGGGAATTTCAAAGCATTGAGCCCAATATAACTTTTTTAGTTATAAAATTATTGGAGTATATATTTCAAGAATTGCCATTATTTTTTTTTCCCAGTATTTCTAATTGGAAATGATCCCAACAGAATCTAGAAGAAGCAAATAAGTTGGATAAATTTCAAGAATTGCCATTGTTTCTTTTTCCCAATATTTCTAACTGGAAATGATCCCATCGAAATCTGGAAGAAGCAAATAAGTTGGACAAATATGCATCAGAATCTTTGAATTCAGTCATGAAACCTCTATCTCCTTAGCAAACCAAATCACCATTCCTCAAGTAGATAAAAAGATAGATTGTGTTTCTTCCCTTTTCTGTTATACAGAACATACTACCTCCCTTTCTCCTAAAAACAAAAACCTTGGATTCTATATGCAGGCTCCTAGCCATAGCTTGAAAAGCTACTAAGAAGCAACAGAATACACCCAATCTAAAGAAGAAATTGCACAACAGGAAGATTAGACATCATAACTAAGATATTCTATTAAAATCAAAGTTCCCACAGAGAGAGAGAGAGTACACGAATGCTGTCAAAAACAATTTTCCAAAATGACAAGCCACAGAGCTCCAACAATTGTCCACATAATTCTGAACAAACAGAACAGAAAAGACCAAGATACCTTGCTATATTACAATGAATAAAAATATGGTCTATTATTTCCACACTAACTTTGCATGGGCAACATGGATACACCACAACAATCCTTCTCTTTCTAAGATTGCCCACTGTTAAATTTTCCCGATGCAGCAGTACATGTACAGGGAAGCAGAGCTTTATCCTCCAAATGCTTTTTTGAAAGACAAAGGCACTATGAAACTGAAACTATTATTTGACAGAAATCGAAACTATGAAACCAAAACTTTCTCAAAGCCAAAACTAAAGCATATTCAAAGCATATTTGAAGCCAAAACTATGATAGAAACCGAAATAGGCAAACAAGGCAGCTTATAATTTAGGACAAATTGCTCATAATCCAGACCCAATGTGAATTAACCTGACCTCTTCGGTCAAGAACAAGACAGAATCAACCTGAGAGAGAGAGAGAGAGAGAGTACCTTCGCGGGATCGATGAAAAGCCTTGTTTATGGCTGTCGAACGTTTCTAAAATCTTAAGAAACCCATATCGGGTCGCGACACGGAGGAGGAAGTGAGATGGTGGAGGTTAGGGTTTCTGGGTTTAGAAATTATCTCGGGTCTCTTCGGAGATGGAGGAGAGTGAGAAAGGAGGAGGGAGATGGGAGGTCTGTCGGGTCTGGGAAAGCTTGAAAAATAGAAAATAGAGATGGAGGGGAGGAGATGGAGGAGGGAATCAGAATGTTGGGTTCGTGCAAAACGCACCGTATTATTTTCCCCGTAGACGTTCGTGCACAATCCCTGCACCAAATCTCTTGCCTCCATCATATTCGTAAAGTATATAGTTTAAGACTCCCAAAACATGGGATTTCCTCAAAAGCAACATAAATCCACAAAAGTTGGCCATAAGTACTATTGCCTTCTTCTCTCTCTCTCTCTCTTTTTTTTTTCTTTTCAAAATACTTAAACTCACGTACTCTTCATTACCATTGTCCCATCGGGAGATAGACACCAAAAGACCCCATGGGATTGTTGAGGTTCAGGCGGTATCAGACCTAATTCCTTTGCTACTGCCTTTGCGTCAACCAAGGCATTAGAGGCTCACTCTAGGTACGTAGACAACTGGTCCATATTCCACCAAAACTTATAATTCTTAGAGGATTGATAGGTCGTAGCATCGATCTTGGTCTCACTAATACTATGTAAGATCTCCCTGAGAAGCTTAGCCGTATGAATTAATACATCAGCAGTGTAGTCTTGACGAGCCTGAACAGTGTACTAGTCCTCTATCAGGGAACCATCCGGATTCATGTTTCCTTAATATTTGAAGTACATGTTACAACTTCTACCATTCCGGTTGGGGAATGGTAGTGGAAACTACCACAATGAGATTTCAAGAAAATTCAGCAAGTAATCACACAACATACCACAGTTAACATAAGCATACAAAAGGTATATCATGATATGCGTGTATAGACATGTATTTGACTTATGCCTTTGACCAGAACTTGACTTATGTACTTGACCATTATCAAAAGACTTGTAACAGAGACTTGAGCTTTTCATAAAAACCTTTTAACTTTTTCTTATTCACGTGAACTTATTCAGAACTTGTCTTATCAGAACATATCACAAGATTTGCATTGAGTGATCCTTAGCACTTATGCTCATATTCTTATTCAGAGAGTGGATACAACACGGTTACCCTTAGCACCGCGTGTTCCTGCTAGTTGCCGCACCATCAACGGTCCGTGTACCATGATGAATACGTCATAAATAAATATTCATATTAACTCGACCTTACTTCGTCGGGTTACATGCCTTATGCACCCCACTAGCGTTAGGCGCTTATTCGCTCCAGTATCTTTTAAAAAAAATCCATTCGAGGCTCGTCGACAATACTTTGTCGACCTAGGGGTTACCACTCAATTCTTAAGCACTCCAGAGTGGACAAAGGAGTTCCACTAGGATATTCTCCCCGCCTTAGCACTTAGGGTCATGATAAAAAATTTTCTTTGAAAATAATTTTTGAAAACACTTCCCCAAATGCATGTGACATGAGACTTAAACATGCTTACTTATACTTGACATATGATATATGAAATGTCGTGCATGAAGCAACTAGCATAACACATTCATTTCATAGCATGATAACATAAACTATAAGAGATATCAAAACATATACACGAAACCATGAAAACTTGCTTAAGCCGAAACTCATGGGTACATAAACATGAAGATTCATCTCATAAACATGTTCCAATCCTCAAGCATATATCATAGAAATCAAAACATAATAAGCTAAGACATGAAATCATAGATTTTTAACAAAGTCCGAAACTTCCAAAGCATGTTCAAGCCGAAACATCATGCATAAACCATCAACCTTAATTAAATGAAAATCGAAACTCATAGGCATATTTCATGGCATTTTCATCACAAATCCAAAACATGTACTTCCTTCCTTAAAGTTACTCAAGATCATATTATTATATTCAAACAAACAACCAAGTGATATAGCAAACAAAGCAATCAAAAACCATGGAAGGATTTGCACAATCATATACGAATATTAACCAAGAGTAAGTTGAGTGTATACTTACAATATCCTTGTAAAGGAATACTAGCAAGCTGTAAATCTGAACATACTATATTAGAAAGAGCATCTAAAACCCTATCTCATGTTCTTTGAGTGTGTGTGTGGATTTCTAGGGCATCACTTAGTCTTAAACCATTCGGCTTCTAGGAAGTTAAAACCCATTCATTTCACTCATAAGGTAAAACAAAACCTAAAGTAGGCAAAAATACATGTGATGGTCGAAACATGGAGGATGAACTCCCCCTTCACTAATCGGCCTCAAGGGTTTCTCTTGAAAACCTTAGGTTATTTTCAAGAAAATGGTAGAAAGTGTGTGTGTTCTATCTTTCTCAAAGTCTAATGAGATTTGAATCTTATTTTCGGATTGAGAAAAGACTTGTGTGTGTGCAAGACTTAGAGGAAACCGATCATTACCTTGCTAATCCTTGGAAGTGCCGAAATCCCTTCTCTTTCAAAGATCCTCATTGTTTGGTTGGAAAGAAAATACAAGAAAATGAGGAAACTTTCAAATGAATATGGGAGAATTGTGTAGAGAGAGTGGGAGCTCATGCAAATCCGAAAAATGGCAAGGGAAAAGCCCCCTAGGCGTGAACCCTTCTCTTTATATATTTCACTTCCCTCCTTAGTTACATCCAAAGTTCTTGCATAGATGACAAGTGGCAAGGTTTCTTCTTCTCCCTTTCCCTATTGCCGAAATGCCTCTTGGAGTTTCCCACTTGGATTGCATTGGGAATGGACATTTTTGGGGGGTGGCGTGTGGGACTTCTTCTCCTTGGCCGAAATTCCTTTTCTCTCATTTATGCCCTTATTTTCCTTCAACAAATAAATATCTCTTCAAGGGTAGCTTGGTAAAACCATACATGCCTTTTTCTATTCCCAACAAGTAACTCTTCGCATGGAAGACAAGTGGCATTGGGCGTGTGCCATAGCCCTAGCTGTCCTCTCCATTTTTCTTTTCCAAGATGTTGCTTCATCTTCCAAGTATTCCTTCCCTAGGTGACCTTTCATATACCATTGGTCTAAAATGCACTAGGTAACAAGTGGTAAGTGAATGGAAATGCTTGGGAGCGTGCTAGCCGAAACCCTAAGGGCAAAGTTGTCCTTGATACAAAAGTCTCTTCACAAAATCTTCTAAAAACTTGGTGCATGCTTGACACATGGCAAAAGCTAGCTAAATTCGAAATCTCATAGGCCTCCCTTTAGTTTTCTATGCAAAACTTCTAGAAAAACTCCATTTCACTTCCCTAAACTTCCCTTTCCAAGAAATCCACCTTCGAACTTGAATTCTGGACAAAAGCAATGGGCTAGGCGTGCAAGCCCATCTTGGTGCCTTCCTACACCTCTCTTTCCCCCTTAACCCACTATCAAGACTAGGTTTAAGGTGTAACATTCTCCTGACACATGGCACTAGTAACTTAGAATAGGATCATGGGCCTAAACTATTGGACCTAAGTTTCTAAATATGGCCGAAATTCCAAAGTAAACTAGGGTTACTCTCCTCTTGGGCTCAAGTTAACTACATCAAAGGTTCTAAGGCCTTCCAAAGTAACTAAGTCTCCTAAAATGCCATGGCAACTTAGAACAAATTCTAAGGGCCAAGCCTAGACAAAACTCGGGTCATCACATTTTTTCCTTGGCCTAAAAAGGTAAAATTTAGTGAATTACATCTAATTACATCTAAATCCATATGAATAACAATCAGCCCAAAGGAAGATTGTTATTTGGTCGGGTTATAGATGATATAAGGTAGTTAACTGTAAATTGTATATTTTTTGGGATTATCTTGTTCAAAAACTTGATTGCAATGATGCACTAGGTATCTCATAAGGGCTCATTTTTAAAAAATCATAAAATTTTCTTTTAATTTTATGTCATGTTGTCTGATTGATTTTGTTGTTCAATTAGACTAAAGCTTGCATGATGATAATTATGGGTCAATACATTAAAATCGTGGGATATTTATTTATTGTGAGTTTATGTTGTTTCACTTCTAGTGAATGTATATATGATATCTACCAATTTGAATAGCATTCAATTTTTTAGCGGATCTAATTTGGCCAAATAGAAAGAGCATGTTACTATTGTTCTTGAGTGTATGGATCTGGACTATGCACTCTGGGTTATGAGCATCTCAAACCTACTGATCAGAGTTCTACTGATTAGAGGACAGCTTGTGAGAAATGGGAGTGCTATAATCGCATGAATCTTATGATAATAAAACATTCTATTTCTGATTCTATTTGAGGTGCAATGCCTGAAAAAGAAAAATGCCAAAAAGTACCTAAGCCAAATAGCAGACTAATTCGTTACATTGGAAAAGGTAGAGACAAGTACGCTTCTTAGCAAACTTGTCTCAATGCAGTATAGTGGCAAAGGGAATATAAGGGAGTATATTATGAAATGTCAAATCTTGTTACTAGATTGAGAGCACTAAAGTTAGAGTTTTCTTATCAAATTCTTGTACATCTCATTCTAATTTCCCTTCATGTACATTTTGATCCCTTTAAGATTAATTATAATACTCAAAGGGAGAAATTGACTCTTAATGAGCTCATTATTCATTGTGCCAAGAGGAAGAGAGGTTGAAACAAGAAATGTTTGGTGCCTTGTCCCTCAGTAAAAGACCTAGCGAGGATCCGTGGTGCTATGGGTGTGAGCCATATGACAACACCCAAGATTTGAATCGGGTTAGGCGTGCAACGTTCACTAGGAAGTGAACGTGGAAGGAAAAGATATATGGTTTGTAGCGGAAAATTGAAGGTTTAGTCTAAAAGCTAAATATTATAGTACCAGAAATTTAATAAAACTCATAAATGTATTTCAACAATATCCGCATGATACTTCATTCCTTAAATAATTATACACATATCTGGTTGCTTGATTTGTAAACCCTAAATAAGGCCGATCAAATGCACTTGGTCGTCTGACTACTATTTACAATTACAATTTCCATAAGCAGACAAGTCCTACAACCAAAAACAGGCCTACTAGCCTATTGCTCGGGTTGGGCTGGACATGGCTCAAGGAAAATAGATCGAAATCTAGGCATGTTTTTAATGTAACATATGAACTTATGTATTGTAAAAGGACTTTGTAATTTTATTTAAATGATTAAAACTGCAAACACTCTTTTAATTTTCAAAATATGTTTAAGTTTTAATTAGGGGTGTAAGACTATTGGTTTCGGACCAATAGTCTTATTGGTCGGTTTTGGGGTGTTGTTTTTTTTTTTTACCAGACCAGATCGAAACTGATCGAATGCATATATATTTTTTAATATTATATATATAATAGATTATTTTATATAGTATTTGTATAAGTTAATTATTTAATATTCATTAACCATATATAAATGTTAAAGAGATCACTTAACATGATGAGAGGAAGAAGAAGAGGATGAGGAGGGATAGAGAGTAGCGTGGGTTAGAGCATCCGCATCGGCTTCTTCAAAGTCTATTTCATCTTCAAATTTAAATAATTTTATAGATAGTTGACCCACATTGAATTAGCCAAACCCATTTCATATGAAATTTGATCTACAGTAATTTCATCTTTCTTTCCAAAGATGAAAAGAACTGTACCAAGTCTAAACGAATTGTTTATTGTTTTCGGCTCCCTCTCCCGCGATTTCTTTTTTTCTTCTTCTTCCCTCTTTCTCTCCCGCATTTCTTCTTTCTTTTCTTCTTCTTCCCTCTCTCGCGTCTCTGCTTTCTTCTTCCCTCTTTCTCTCCCGCGATTTCTTTCTCTCTTTTTTTCTCTCTTTTTTTCTCTCTCTTCTCTCTCTTCTTCTTCCCACTCTCACGTCTCTACCTTCCTCTTCCTTATTTCTCTTCTTCTAGTTTTTTTTTTCTCTTCTTTCTCTTCTTCTTCCCTCTTTCTCTCCCGCGGCTAAAAAAGCTTCCATCTTGTCTCCAGCACGGCACCACAGTAGCTTCTCTCCAGCACGACAAGCAATACGGTAAAATTCGAAACCCTAGCCTTGATTTTACTCTTGATTTTATTGTTTGGGTTTGATTTTGTTTATGTTGTTTGGGTTTGATTTTGTTTTCAACAAGAGTTTTTCAATTTCTAGTTTTGATTTGAACACGATAGGGCTCAATTTCATTTTTGTTTTCTAGTTATGCTGCTGTTAGTGTTGGTTTAAACTCGTGTGTTAGTGTTTGAACTAGTTATGCTGCATGTCTCAATTTCATTTATGTTTCCTAGTCATGTGTTAGTTTGAACTCGGAATGCTCTATAAATTGGAGATGGTGCATGTAAATTGGGTCATATGCCAACCATACCATAATGGTTTTGCTATGGTAAAGTTTTTTGATTGACTGGGGGTGATGTAATCCAGAAGAAAAGAAAAAAGTAGGAAAAAAAAGATTAGGGAGATGGAGAAGAAACTTTGACAAAAAAAGAAAAAAAAAATTGGACTGGGCATTTTTGTATCTTTCTTAGAAAGAAAGGCTTATTTCCAGATATTGCATATTTATATATGGCTGCTGTTTGTATGTGGCTGCTGTTTCAGTAGCACTGTATTTGTAGGTTCTTAATTTCATTTGTTGGGTTATCATAGATATTGTATATTTGTATGTGGCTACTGTTTCAGTAGGATTGTATTTGTAGGTTCTTAATTTCATTTGTTGGGTTATCATAGATATTGCATATTTGTATGTGGTTGTTGCTCGAGGCTTCTATTGTAGGTTCTTAATTTCACTTAAGATTGTGGCTGCTGTTTCAGTAGCACTGTTTATGAGTCTAGTCCTGATTTTGGGATATTATACTTGAATCAAGGATATATACCACATTTGATCTCCGCGATTTTCATCTCCATCTCTATCTTCATCTTTTGAAGATGTGTAGCCTTTTGTTGGTGTAATGTTTTGGGACTGTTTTGTATCTTGTGGTTGTATTTGTTTTGGGGTTGTAGCCTATGCTATTTTGTGGTTTTTTTTTTTTATTTTGGATCACAAATATGGGTGTTTGAGAATGTGGGCAGCAACTATATAGGAATGTTGTATTGTGGACAGTGATGAAACTTTTATATTTTGATATTGATATGGTATAAATTGTTTATTGGATGCAACTTTGTTTATTGTTTTTGGATATTGATATCGTGTGATGAAACTTTGTTTATTGGATTGTGAAAATGAAAATGAATATGATTATTGGAGATTATAGGAGATTATGAAAAAGAATTAATTAAAAAATAAAAATTAATTATAAAAATATAAAATAATAATATTTTATTATTATAGATAGTGTGATGACTAATTTAATGTAGACTTTAAGTTTTGAATAATTAGCTAAAAGTGAAAAAGTTACATAGTAGTCAAAATTTGAAGAATAAGATGGTCAATCCAATGCCAATGCTCTTAGGCAGCTTTCGTTGTTTTTCATCTTGTTTGCTTTTCCTCCTCTTTTGTATGTTTTTTGCTAGGATATCCTTGCTTTATTCTACGTTATTGTATCATTGAAAAGAGTTTAGAGAAATACAAAATGGAATCCGAAAGAGGAAGGAGCCTCGGCCCTGCAACAGAGAGGATGATTTCTCGGACCCTAGTTGTTGTAATATGCATAGGTTCAAACTGTTCTGGGTAATTCTGCTATAATGGCTTTTTGTTTTTTTTTCCTTTTCCATTGTGGCTTCGCACCAAATTAGAAAAGAGGGAAGAGATCTAAACGAAATCAGTTATTTTTTTTCGTTTAGTGAGAAATGGGTCTTAACCTAATGCACCATCCCTCCCTGGAATCAGTGTAGTCAGACCATTCCATAAGTCATCATTGAAGTTTATCAGAGTATAATATTAAATTTGACACACAAGATTCAATTGGGTGGCAACTGTAGAGCTCACTCAACATATGAGAATGAGCATAAGCATCTTTGAGAGTGGAGTAAATACAAAAAAATTTATATACCATGCAACCAAAGAAAAAGGAAAGAAAACCATCTGCATAATACTCCTATCCTTCTAAATAATTCAACTTTCGTACACAAAAAGGTCGGTATATTCCAAAATTTGGTGTGGTGATAAAATTAGAATGTAGTACACTTTTAACCTACAAAATTGGTAAGGTGAGAATGAAGACTCACATGAGGATTCCTTCAGCATTATTAAGGGCTCTCTTTACAACCCTAAATTTTTCTGTGATGGCTTTATTGGTTTTCACAACGTACTCCTTGATGAAAAACTCAATGCCATGTCTAAGACTTTCGAGGTCGGGGGTGACAGCCACACGGGTGAATATGTTCCATATGAGCTTATCAGGATACTCAAAAAGGGCCTCAAATAGCATTCGGAAGTGCATAATCCGTCTTGGGGTGAGCTGCCTGATATCACCCAATTCTACAGACTTCAAAACTGCTAGGGAAAGGGTGAAAGAAGCAAGCATCTCTGCTGCAAATTTTGCCAGGTGCAATGACCTAGTATGCTGCATCGACTCCAGCTCTTTGAAGTGGTCCCAAAGGCAAAACTGAGAAATTACAGCAGGTAAAAGCAAGATTAAAAAAATTATTTTAGGAAAAAGAATATAGAAAGGGCACTACATTTTCAAAATGATAAAGAAATAAACAAACCACAGGACCAAAAAAAAAAAAAAAGAAGAAGAAGTTATGGAACTTTTAAAACAGCTCAATACAAATCAATGCAAGTTATCAAAAAAATCATATGTCAGACTTCAAAAATAAAAATTGAGGTCATAGCAAAACATTCCTCATTTTTTCTTTTTATATACATTGTGCAGGTAAAAGAGAGAACATTGTAATCGAAGCCAAAGGTATAGAGCTTCCATTGGAGTGGGCAATGTTGGCCCACATGAACATCAATCATTACCAGAAATTTGGCATCGTATGGAAATCTAAATGCTCTCATTTTATTTGTGGTTATCTTAGATTGTGGGAATTTCTTCCAGCCAATAGATAAAATATGAATCTATAGAAGGGTATGAGATTCTAGGTGTATGAGATGAGTGACTGAAAATATTCGATGGTTCTTTAAGTAATAACAAGGAAGAAATAACAGTATCAAATATAAGAGCAAAATGATGGCCTCAAGAGGGGTCTACACCCTTGGCACTGCAAGGGGTGAGGGAGATAGCAGTGGGGGAGATCCCCCTGGCATGCAAGGCAGAGCACCCTGCAAGCGAGGTGGGAATGTCCCCCACCACCACAAGATGGAGTGCCCCCCACAAACCCACCCCCTCCTGCCCCTTGGTAATGACGGGAAGTAGCAACATCGCAAGGAGTGGCTTGAGCAATCCCTTGCAAGGGGCTTATCTCTTAAAGGTTTCACCTCCCTCTCCCTCTACAAATTTCCTTCCACCTTGGGAACTGTGGAAGACCCACCCCCAATACCCTATCACCCAGCCAAAAGGGTGGTGCAAGAAGGCTCCACCCCACTCTTGGTGAGGGGGCTGCCACAGGGAAGGGGCAACCCTCCCTCTGCATTTTTCTTTCTTTTTCAATTTCAATCACTTATTATTTTTAATTTTTTTTAATCGGTAATCATTATTTTTAAATTTTAGTTTTAAGAAGTTTAATTTTGATTGTTTTAAATTTTTCTTGCGTGAATACTAAGCAATGTTCTTAGAATGTATTTAGGGGTCTTTCTGTATACTTCCTGTGTATAAGGGCTACGCCTACTTCATTCATATCAATATCTATCTCTTACTTATCAAAAAAAAAAAAATACTAAGCAATGTTCTTTTCCCAACGGAAAGGAATATCTATTGCTTCTAGTTTGTTGTTATTCCAAGTGAATACCTATTTGCTTCTAGGCTCTACTCCGCAGGCCAAATGTGCCCTAGGTTATAAGTAATATTCCTCACCCCTTAAACTTGTCCTTCTCCCCAGGAGAAATAAGGAAACCTTAGTCGATGTTCCTCCAAAGTCCTCTAAGAAAAGAATCAACTTAGTGTCCAGTTTGCTGTATCCCACATATCAACACTAAAAGGAAGGCCAATAACATCACTCTTTTAAAATGCAAGGTTTTCTTGTGATTTAGAAATGACAATTCCAGCTACATCATTTACTTCGATGATGTATGCAATAAATCAGAGTAATGTAGAAGTCCTAATGGAAGAAAATGGTATTGAACTATCTACTCGTTATTCAGCTAAAACTAACAAATTAAATGAAATTCAAACAAATAATATCCAAATATCCACTAAGCTACTCTCCATTTGTGTGTTTTTGTGTGTGATAAAAATTGAAGCCAGATTCAGATGCAATAAAACCAAATTGACTCATAATACTTGCCCTGCCCTGTCTTAGAAAGCCCCTCCTGCACTGCCATGTAAATTCAAGCTGACGATTTAATTATCTACTACCATTAAAAAATTTCAGCATCCTCTTTGACAATAACACTCAATCCTTCATCTAAGGCATAAGAAATATACAAGGACTATCACCAACATTTCTCCATAGATATCTATGCGGTGTGTAAATGTGGTTGACCATAGGCATGAGCTTCCAGTAACAACCTACTTCAGTCCTAGGAAGCATTTTTCAACCTCAGTTGCATTGCTCAGAAACATATATACCAAAATAATGTAAGTATTCATTGTACTTTCGCAATTGCATTGCACATAATAACCCTTGAGTCTATAAGATGATTGTCACTTAAAGCAAGGACCAAAAATCACTTAGACATGCTATAACCCCAACCAAAAATTCTGCAGTATCTCATCATCTCTACAAGTAGACAGAAGCTATTTTTGTCACACATAAAGGCCAGCAATCTCCAATTCAAACCTAGTTCAAACTCAAATTCCAGGGTTGATGCCACAACCAGGCAAAGTCTCCCAAGAAATATTACTCAAATAAAATCACTGAATAAAAACAATGGTAGTCTTTAGAAGATCGCAAAGTTTATAACAAACTGCGATTTAACAATGAAACAAAAATAAGAAAAAACAAAAGGTCAAATGAATGGCCCCTGATATTTTCACAAGATTATGTAATTGTCAAAATCAGGTGATATAATATTTTTCAATTAATTATCAAAAAATCCAAAAGAAAGCATAGCTAAGGTATGGAACATGTGAATTTACATGACAAACCATGTGTCTGAATTTAAAAAACAAAATTTCTGGCCATGCTTTACCGAAAATTGCATTCTAAAGTCACCAAAATAATAAAAAATGAAAAAAAGGAGAGAGAACACCTGTAAAGTGAACTTGTGGTTTTTGTCATGCTCACACAACTTGGAAGCGAGAACAGTGTAATACTTATTAAATACTTTCTCCTGTAAACAGCATTCTACAAGAACACGCATGATCTCTCTGTCCTGTGAATATAAGTGAAAATTAACAATCAGAAAATTAAATACAGTTGCCAAAATAAGGAGAAGACCACAAGGCACCCACCTGCTTTCCATGTAAATCCAACCTTAGAAGCTTCTCAAATGTATCAATGTAGTCCTCCCCACTCATTACTATACAAAAGATTGCCCGTCTGGCATCTGTATTCATCCTCTGTGCAGCAGCAAGCTGCAGCATCTTTTGGGCTTCAAGAACCTCTTTGTCTATATTGCTGGCAACTTCTTTAACATTGTCCATTGTGGAAGCCATGTCACCAGACAACCACCATTGGCCCTTCTTCTCAGGATCGACAAGCTTGCTCCATTTGAGCCCTCTAATCAAAACATCTTCTACCCTTAACTGAAAATAAAGAATAACCAAGGACTCAATGTCATACAAAAAGATAATGGAAAATTGAATTGTCTTCCTAAATCAAATCTGACACTCATTATTTCGAAAAGCAAAATGTTAAAATAAATTTAGATTATCTTGAGTTTGCATGAGTTATCCCTATTCCTAGGCATTTGGGAACAAAGTCCCAACTAATCCCAGGGGTGCACAGGCTCTTGATGAGGAGTTTACTGCAAGTGCACCTCGGGGAATTAGAATTCTATTCGATGGCCCCTAGAAATTGTTTGAACCCAAGGGTTCAAACCTTAGACCTAGAGGAAGCATATCACCAAGACCAAGGCTCTTACCACTTGAGCTAACCCCTAAGGGTTGAGTAACGATACACTAACAACCCATTTACAACTAATTTTTACAACTTTGATTTTTTTTTTTACTGGCACCGGGCGTCTGAGAACAAAACGTCACCAGAAAGAAAAATTATCACTTTTCATTGAAAAGTTTTGGGTGCCCTGTGCACCCCCGAAATTAGTCAAGACGCTGTTCCTGGACACCCGGTGCCAAATAAAAAAAAAAAAGTTTTGGGTCTATGGAGAGAAGTTCTTTTGTGTCAGGAAGAGGTAAACCTTGAGACCATATAACTCACAATTTTACATTGGCGTGCAAAAACGAAGTTTCAAAGAGAGAGCAACCTCATGGATTTTAAGGAGAGAATGATCATGGCGAAGGGGCAAAAACATTTTTTATGTACCAAGTAAAACATGGCAGCAATGACTAATGTAATGACAAAGTGGTCAATGTTAAATATTAATCAGAAGCAAAAAAAAAGAAGAAAAGTACAAGAAACAAAAAAAAAGAGAATTATAAATTAAAATCCCTAGCTAAACTGAGACAGAATGACACTTTTAGTGCAAAGAAATTTGATGATAAGATGTGTATTTAAGTAGAGGAAAAACAAAAAACAAAACATTTGAAAATACCCAACGCATACAAACTCCCATCTTACCATATAGCATTCCATGAATCAAAAGGAGAACCCGCCACAATTTCTTTGGTAGATCCCAAAACATTTTTTTTCCAAATTATGTACACAATGAAGTTCATAATCATTCATAAGGTTTCGGTATCAAGCTATTCTAGTCAATGTATGAACCAAAACATGTTCACTGTCGTATTGAAACTACAATGTATATTACTTGGTGCTTCTCTTAAAAACAATGTCTAAAAATGAGTAATAAATAGGATGCACCCCTTATTGCGCATTAGAGACAATCTCCCACCACAGCACCAGTGGTAGCCCCTTAAAAGTCAAGCCTCCTCAAACCAAAACCAATCCTCCCAAGTCCCATTACAAAACTAACAGTGTAATAAAACATTCTAAAAAATATGCTGAACTAAATGTTAAAAGAATGAAACTATTAACTAGAAAGACCTTTTGTAGCCATTTCTTTATCCGGGTGTGATGAGCGGGATCCTCTTTAGGCCTTTTCTTGTTGTTCTTGATGTCACATATGGTTTCAAGCATGAATTCCATCTGCAAGCATCACCATTTATTTATAATCTTTGTAATTATGAAACAGAAAAAAAAGGTGAAGAATTCATAATAATGTTAAAACATTTAATAAACTTACTCTCCTGCTATTTATATTTTGTTGGCCATCTCCAGAAGAAGCTTTCAACTCATTCACCCTATTCTGAATACTGAGAATAAAATTTTTCATTGCAGAAGGATCATCACTCCTTATTTTCATTCCACAGCCTGTGCAGTTAATAGTAGTTCAAATCAGACGAGTTGCTGATGCCATCACGCAATTACAAAAGATAGAACAATAATTTCATGCTATCAAAAAATATAGAATGCAAACACTATAGCATGCAAACAAAAATACCTGGTTATTGGATATATATCATGATGTATTTTAAGCACAAAAACGATATATATATAAAATGTGTGACATGCAAGCACTTGCCAAAAAATGGATCCCATTTGCAAACAATAACTGGTTTGGAAATATACGTGATGCTGATTTTAAGCACAAAAACACAAAATAAAGTGCTTGATATGCAAGACTTACTAAAAATGGACCCCCTTGAAGCTTAAAGTTGATAGAATTCTGATAACAAGGTATAAAAGCCAAAAATTCCACATATGCAAAGACCAAATATCAAAAGTTTAAAGAGGCTTACATTGCAAAGTTGTCAAGATGGTTGAGACATCTATCTCTGTTAATCGCTTGCTCAACATTATCAAAAAGTCATATATCAACTCACTGAGACGAATCATCAGAAATAAAGCTATTAGAAAGGATTGTTACATACTGTAAAAAAATTTATGGCACACTAACTGAAACAGACAGTGAAACTTCTGCCCAAGGACACATCACTCATCAAGCAACTACTACAATTTAGATAGCTCAAGTTAGGGATTCAATCACTCATGTTGTTCCTTGTAACGCCCCAATGGAAGGCCCAAACCACATGGCCTATACTCCAAAAGGACTAGTCAATGATACAATTAGAGCCCCATTGAAATATTATAAAGAGCAAGAACTTCTCATTCCCATGCAATGTAGGATCCCATACACCACCTACCCTTATCCTTCTCGTATGGCGTATCACACTCCTGATGTCGGATATATGCCCAAACCATGGACAAATCACGCCATAATATCATAAAGAAAACTGCTTTCATTTCAACAAAAACACAATGTCCCAATACACTCTTTTCTTTTGAAGGGAGTTGAAGCAATTTCAGAGCTGTCATAGAATACATAGCCTCATCCCTTATAACAAATTAGTAATTTAATGAATGTAAAGGAACTGATGTTTACAGTATGTACATCACATCTGTGCATGTGTTCATCACAGGATTAACTCTGCCTTCAAATTGAAGCATGTATCTTCACATGTACTAGAGCTTGATGAGCAGAAATTTGACCATGCCAAAAGATATTGTCATCCAGCAACCTAAATCAATGTGTCATGACATATGCTTTTGAAGTCCTTGATTTTTTTTCACCTCTGCCGTGATAATTTTACAGAGTAAGAGTCCAGGTTAACAGAAGTTATATTATTTACCTTGAGCAAACTCCAAATATGTACAAATAGGATAGCAGAAGAGAGAGATTTCGCAAAGAAAGAGTGTCTTCTTTGTGGTATTCATCCTGGGTCAAAAAAACATAATTTTTCTCAGTACATGTTTCTAATTTTTTTTATAAGTAGTCAAAGAATTTTGTAGGGAACAACTAGCAATAATAACGGTGTGATCACCTCAAAACATAGAGCAAGAGAAGCCATAAGCTTTGCACTGAAGTCAATTCCAACCAAACATGCCATCCCTGCAACAAAAGCACCAAAAACAGCAGCATACCTACACAAAGAGAAGAGCAGAGAGGGAATTATTAAGAAAATTAAAAAAAAAAAAAAAAGATGGGGGTAAATAATATAGGGTCCAGTTTATATATATATACTTATGGAATAAACTATTGTTCAAATAAAAAAAGCTCAATCTTGTGACATTCAACAAGTTCTATGGATTCACATTTTTTTTTTTTTTTGATAAGTTACGGATTCACATAATCCACAGACCCCAAAAAAGAAAAGAAAAAAAACAATTTTTGATAAGAAAATAATCATTATCCATCAAAACTCCCTTGTATATGTAATTTTGGTCCTTGGATCAACAAAGCTGACAAAGTATATAAATGGAATAATGAGCCAACATTGATTAATTAAAATTTCCGAAATAAAATTTAGAAGCAAAGCCATCTATAGAGTAAGGAACAGAAAAGTTTTGATTTTTCTTTTCAACACTACTACCAAATCTAACGAAAACAATTCAACTCTCGAAGTTCTATTTGCAAAAGAAAAAAGAGGTGTTTGGGGACTCTTTCATAGATACGAAAGATCTATAACAAAACAAATAACGGTAAATAAATAAATTGTACAAAAAATATATTCGAAGATTTCTTTAGATAGATAACATATTCACTACATATAAAATGCAGTTTTCAAAATGAAATTGTTCACCACCTAAATTGGACTCATGTTCTTAGAGCTCTTATGCTTCATTCAAAAGGATATATTTTTTGCTTGTTTTGATGAGTTAAACTTCATTAATCACACAAGATATCTTGAAAGTTTATCAAACATGAAATATTTTCACCAATGGAACCTTTTCATCTTTTCCAATTATTTTTTTTTATCAGTAAATAAGAATTTTATTAAAATAGGCAAAGCCAAGTACAAGGGACATATAAAAGAGCGACATATTTTCCAAAATTAAATTGTTCACCATAGGAAATGGACTCAACATTCTTAGAGCTTCCATTTTTCAGTCATAAGGGCTTTTCTCTTGATAAGTTATACTTTATTAATTCCGCAAGATATCTTGAAATTTTTATCAAATTCAACCTAAAACAAAATGATCTTCTCCAATACTCAGAATGACGGAACATGAGATGATATTGAGTTGAAACACTAAGCGCACCCCCCCCCCCCTTTGGGCCCCCTCTCTTTCTTGATTCGTACGGATAAATTAATGAGGGGCACATTTGCACACAAAGCAGAGCCTTTGCAATGCTGTTCAATGGATTTGTTCCCAAAACAGGACGTTTAAAAAATAATAGAAAAAGAAGAGTTACATTTTCATGTGGAGGAAGTTGGCTAAGGAAGCCACAGCTAAGAAACAGAAATGAAGGAGAAGAAATGAATAACCTCCATGAAGAGATTTGTACGCAATAATTGTCATATTGTATAGGACATAGGCTTTTATAAGAGGAAGGGAAAAGAGACTGAGATGAAATAAACAAATACACACTTAACTGTTCATTGCCACGAGGACCGCCAGAACAAGATGCCAAAACCTCCTCACTGATTATCTGGGAAGCAGTACCACGAGCAATAGACTGCAGATGGATTGAATAAAAAATGTAAAAGACAATTCTGGACCAGCAACTTCATAATATTCTCCTCGACAAAACTATGATAGAAACAGGCGAGAACTAAAACATTTGAGAAAATGAAGACTCGACTCCCAAGGACACTGTTGCACCAGGACAGGTCTCCTGGATAAAAAAGAAAATGTATAAAATCTAAATCTGTTTTAGTCAGATATGTATCTTATCATTTTTGTTGGTGAAACTAGAACCTAATTCCACCCCCCACCCATTACCAACTGTGTCAGATACATCCCACATCAAAAGGTGCGCGGGTGGTATCCGTGGGCTGGGAATATCCAGATTCCAGGAATATACAGCATATGACCATCTCAAAAGAATCTATAGAAGCATTAAGATATATGAAAGTCACATAACTTATAAAAAAAATAGATATATGAAAGTCACATACAAGAAGGACTCTAGAGATCTCCCCCGTAATTGATTCCACGTTAGATTCGGACAATCTATTCAGAAGACCTGTGGCAAGTTAAGGATTTGAAACTTAGAAAGCAAGTAGCAGTTCAGCATAAAGGGCAGGGCACAAAAGGCCTTGTTATACTTAAAAGCACAAATTTCACACCTCGTATATGTCTGCGTATTTGGAGATACTGTTCTGATTCCTTTTGTGAACAAGCTCTTGAATGAGGAGCAACATATTTTCCATCTCCCTTAACCGCAGGTGCCTTTCCAGGAACTTCTTCCGACACCACTTCTGCAGCACAAGACACAACTGGCTTGGATGCACTAACATTTGTATCACCCACCACATCACCATTTTTTCCTTGCTCTAACAACTTTCTTTTCCGATGCTTCTTCCTCAAAGGCGCATCAGCAGGAACATCTTCCGACATTAATGCATCACATGTTTCAATGGATGTAGAAGATCTAACACTAGGGTCACCTAAAATGTCACTTTCTGGCCCTTCTTCCAACAACTTTTTCTTCTTAAGTTTCTTACTTTTAGAGCTCTTGTCAGGAAATTCCTCAGCAACTGGGAGTTCTTCCTCTAAAGAATCAATAATAGATGGGAACCCTTCAAATAACAAATTGACATCATCATCCTCTCCTCTCAATTTTCCACTCTTCACCTTTAGTTTCTTTGCAAGTTTCCTTTCCAGTTCCAAATCCTCCTCTGCAGATGCAGCAGCACTCTGCATCCCCATCTCAAGATACTCTTCAAACTTTGTCTTTTTCAAATTTCCTTTAGAACCCTTCTTTCTTTCCACCACCTTTGATGAACTAGAACCATTAAGTCCCACAGACAGTGGCTTGTTAGAAGTCTCTGAATTCTGATGTCTCTCAGGCTTACCCTTTGATTGTAAAATTTCTTTCTCCTGTACATATTGTTCTAACAAATTATTCAATTTGCTCACCTTTTTTGAGTTTAAATTCCCAGGTTTTTTCCGAAGATTTCGATATTCCTGTTAGCATGAAATTCACATTATACAAAAGAATAACCAAAAAAAAATTTTCCCGAGTCCAAAAGAAAAAATAAAAAATACAACTTGCTTAAAAGAAAATAACAAAAACTTAAAATTTATTTTACCTGATGTTGGAGCCAAGCTTGATGCTTTTGGGCTTTCTTTCCAAATTGTGCTTCTTTTCGCTTTTCTCGGCGTGATTTCTCTTCTGAATTTTTTTCTTTAACTGATTAAACCAAAAAAATAAAAGATTTAAGATGTCTTTGTATCTAAAACCAAAGGAAGGTTGAAATTCAAATCAAACTTAATGATCTGAACTATAAGCTTAAAAAAATAAAATAAAATAAAAGATGCTCACCCATGCCTCCTGATTAAGCTTCCCAAACTTAATGAACTGCCAAGAAAAATACAAACATGTTACATGAACATCCCAAACCCAAGATAGATAGAGTCCCTACTAAAACTTTTGACTTTTCCCCCATTTACAAAACTTCAAATGCAAGATATCCAAAATAATTTTCAACACCTGAAAGTCCCATTAGTTCAACCAGAATTCAGAGCATATATCAAGTAGAATAACAGAATAACCAAATGATGCAAACACAACTAACCAAATGGTGCAAACACAACTAAAACTTCACAATGCCCTCCCTTTGGACTTCCCTCTAGTTGAGCTACCACCCTTAGTGTCGTAGTATTGCCCAATGAAAACGTTGCAACTCCCTTGTAACAACCCGATCTTAAGTTTAGGCCATATTATTATTATTATTATTATTATTATTATTATGATAAGATTTTAGAGTTTTGGTTGAATTTAAATTTATTGTTCTTCTTATCCTCACCCGTAACCCTCATCCCTATCTTTCAAATTTGAAATCCTAACCTCATACTCATTCTCATCCCTAAATTGATAAATCCGAGTCCTATTAGGAGACAAACTCACATCAGAAAAATCCTATCGTATTTCCTCCCCATCGTCTATAAAATCCCACAGAAATATCTGATTCAAACACACGAAAAATACAAAGAAAACTCACTTGTATCTGAGTTCTCTTCTTTGACCCGCAGCCACCACAGCAGGACCACCCTCTCCGGCGACACAGAAGCTGCCGACACACAGCCCCCGTCAAGCTACTCCCTTCCGGTAAGCCCACGACCGTCGCTAGCCTCCACTCTCTCTCGGTTGTTTTCGGTTTAGCAGAATTCTCTCTCTCTAAACTCTCTCTCTCTTTCTCTCACTTGATGTCGCACCACCGTAGGGACCCCCCAGTCGCGTCGCCGGCCACTCCCAGCCACCCAGAGCAGTCGTCGAGTCAACTCCTCCCTCGGTGAGCCTCCATCGCAGACCTCTCTCTCTCCCTCAAACTCTTTTGTTTTCTTTCTTTCGGATTTGCCGTGTTTTCGGATTCTTGAAAGAATCCGTAAGTTTTGATGGGCCTTGGGCCCTAGGCTCTTATGTGCGTACGTGTGATGGGCTTGTTCTTTTGATTGGGCTCATGTAGTAATATTTTTATGGGCTAGAATTTGCAACTATTTTAGATTATAATAATATTTAAATGGACTTGTATTTTTTAAATTGGATTTGACTTAGCTGTGGGCTGGGCTTGAGGTTAATTAGGTTTGTATCATGGTGATAGAGTTGTATTTTTAAGTGGGACATATAAACTCTAGATATACATAATTGATGTCAATATTATGGAGTCAATGTGATTTTAGAGTTTGAAAGACCAAAGTTAATGAAAAATATAGATTTAGTTGGAACTTCTAGTTTAATTAAGAGGTATGTCTTTAAGTAGAAATTTACGTAAGCTACGTGTCTATCTTATAGGAAATCAATCGCGCTCCGGAAATATTGGATTAGCGCTACAAGGTAAGTAGCATGATCATATCTTTACACGTATGTACGGTGAACTACTTGTCTTTTTATAAAAGATATTATGCATGTATTCCCTTCATTGGAAGCCCCTTTTTACGTACCCAAGACATGATAAAATTATGAAAAATCTATGATTTTATGTGAAGAATTATGCATTTAGTTATTTATGACAAATCATAATTTTATAAAATGAGTTATGTATCAACAGATTTATTAAATGCATGATTTTATGTGAAAGATTATTCATGAAATTATTTATGAAATGCATGATTTTATGTGAGAGTTATTTCGTAAAATATTTATAAAAAATCATGATTTTATGCGATGAAACATGTAGCACGACGTTTATGAAAGAATGCGATTTCGTTTGAAATCTATGATATGATATGACAAGTACATATGTGATTTCTTTTGAAATCTATGAAATGACACAGTATGCAAGTATGATTTGATAAAATATGTAACGGCCTATGTTATGATATGAAAACGGTACCTATGTTATGGGCATATTGCATTGCCAGGTCGTGCATGCTGATAGTGCACCCAGTATTGTCTTCCTTATGTATGGATTCCACAACCCGCGGCCACGGGCAGAATCGGAATCTATTTAGATTTGCTAACCCTAACTCACGGAGGCCAACAGTGGGTAACGGCCTATGACAAGTGAAAGATAAATTAATGTTCATGTTCATGTTATTTATGAATGTATTTATGAATATGCACGCTTTTTAAAAAACCTTATGTTTATTATGTTTACTGTATGATGTGTTGCTTATTGAGTATTCGACTCATTTTAGTTTGTTTTTATGTTTTTAAAACACCCCAGGTGATGACATTTATGAAGACGAGACTGCAGGACAGAACTTGACCCAGGGAGGCGAGTCAGAGGCCTAGACAGATTATGCTATGGTTTTAAGTTTTAAATAAATTATTTTGATAAGCACATGAGACTTCCGTATTTTTAATAAGTGCTTCCGCAGACTTTATTTTGGATTTTTAGTATTGATTGAAGTTTGTTATTTTTATGGAAATCTTTTGCATCTGGCGCGTTGTTTAAGAGAAAAAGTTTTAAAGTTCAAGTTTAGTAGTAGCACACTGGCTCATCGAAAATTCTAAAATGTCTTTTCGGGAACGGGGTGTTACATCCCTGCTTTTCTTGAAACTTGATTTGGTTTCAAGCGCATGGCTTGCCTCAATCGCAGTGATTAATTCTTTAAATTTGGAGCTTTCTTAACTGCTGCTTTTTGTATGGAGCTGGGATTTGACAAAGAGATTTTTGAGGGAGATGCCAAGAATGTTGTGAATTTTATTAAAGCTTCTACTGGTTTATATTCCCCTCTTGTGGTCATCTTATACAAGATGTTCTTGCTTTGCTGTATGCCTTCTCGGGTTGGGACTTCTATTATGTTCCAAGAGATGCTAACCATATGGCTCATCTCTTAGCTAAATCTGCTATTTATTTACCCAGTGAATCTATATTTCTGGATAAGGTTCCAGATTGTATTAAACATCTTGTAATGTCCTATGCAAATTTATAAAAGCATAGTATGACTTTTTCTCTCAAAAACGAAAAAAAAAAAACCCGTTTTGGGAAAACATCATAAATGGGCATGGGCATTTTGGGAAGGCTGAAAACAAGACAATAAAAAGCACAAAGGCTTACGGAAGAGGAGCATCGTGTGACGGGGATTTGGGACTCACCGAGAGGGAAGGAGAGGTGCGGCGGAGGAGGTGAGTTGAGTTCGACGGCGGCAACTGGAGGATCCCTCTGAACATGGTGGTGCGACACAGAGAGAGAGAGAGAGAGTTTAGATATAGAAACTGTCAAACCGAAAGCAACAGAGAGAAAAGAAGAAGATTCCGGCATGGGCTTACCGGAATGGCGCGAGGTGGCAGGGGGTTCCTGGTCGGCGAGTTCTGAGCAGCCTGGGTGGTGTTCCGACGTTCCCTGTGGTCGACGGTGGGCTGGGCAAAAACACACGGGCTGTTTGGTTATTGACAGCTGAGAGAGAACGACGGAGAGGGGTTTAGGGGTCGACGCACGTCGTGGAGGAAGGAGGGCTTACCGTCGGCGTTCTCTGTGGTGGTTTCCGGCGAAGTAGGTGCTTGGTTGCTGTGGGAAAGGCTACGTGGGTTTGTTGAGGGAGTAGTTCTGTTGTGTAGAAGAAGAATTTTGGTTTCACGTGGGTGAGAAGGTTTCCGGCCGTGAGAATTCAGTTTGATGGAAGGACTGTTGTGGGAAGAGGATTGATACTAGGGTTTTTGTGAATTCGTTACCAATTAGAAAATTATTCAAATTTGGAAATGAAATAGAGGGACTGTACGTAGTGGAAGAAACCTAATTTAAATAAAATCAATATCTCAAAATAGATCTTAAAAATAATAAAAATATTAATAATAACAATTATAAAAATAATAATTCTAAACTCTAATTTACAATCCGTATGTTACACTTATTCGTGTAATTTTATAAGGACAATTCTTTTAGCATGGTTTTCAAGATATTTTCGTTTGTTTTCATAAGGAAGATTAAATAAAATAAGATAACATAAAAATTAAAAATTAAATAAAATATTATTAGAATATATTTTTTACTATTATTTTTATTTTTTAATTTAAAAAATTAGATTATTTATTTTATTTTATATAAAAATTTAAAAAATTTATAATGATTTAATTAAATGAGATGAGATGAATTAAGAAATTTTATAAAAACAAACTAGAGAAACAAAGGGAGCGAGAGCTAGAAGGCTTGAGAGACGGAGGGGAGGGAGTGACCAAGAAGAGGGTGGCTTGTGTAGGAACAACATATAATCCAAATGGTGCGAGAACCGAGCATTGCTATTCATAAGTCCATACATCACACACTATAATTTTTTTATTTTTTTAATATTTTTTTGTTTTATTATTCTTAAAATAATTGAATTATTCTATTTATAATCCATATATCACACATTTGATAAGAGAATAAAATTAATAGAATTTTTCAACAAAGCCTAGGCCACAAGTATCACTAATGTATTAATAATTTACACCAACATATAACAAACTTAAATAACATAACTTTATGATTCGGACCACAGCTCCATAAGAAATAAGTCACGAGCCAATATACGATCTATTCAATATTTAGGCCCATTCGGGTGTTGAGATGGTATCAATATATCTCATTCCATCTCTTCTCATCTCAACGTCCAAATATCACTCAAACATAAACACTTTTCAACTTTAAAATTTCAATCTTTCAACTTTTACATTTAATCATTACCTAATCATTATAAAATTTTCAAATTTAAACAAAACATAAAAAATAATTCAAAATTTTTAAATTACAAAACAAAAATACTATTAAAAAATTATACTATAATAATATTTTAACTTTATAATATTTTTATTTAATTTTTTTTTCTCTTTTCCCAAAATCTCATAAAACATCTTAATTCAAACAATTTCACTACTATTCATAAATTATTTCACTATTATTCATTAATTTCTCATCTTATCTTATATTATCTCATCTCTACATCTAAACTAGGCCTTAGTCCGCTTGGTGCCTCAGGTTTGTAATAGCCCAAGTACAATATGTCCCAAAGATACCACTCCAATAGTCTACCCAACCTCCTTGAATTTCGCTTAAACTCCATTACAATCTGAAATCATGATTTGCATTCACAATCCCAGCATTTCATAACGTCAACCCCCAAATTATAACTCGTTGCCTCCTCGGACCATGACATTACAATCAACTTTCAATAACTTATCATATGCATAAGAAAATCCATGAAATCACCTCATTCCAAATCAAGCACACAATCATAAATCATCCTGATTTCTAGTAGAGCATCAACCATTTGAGCCACGAAATTATAGGATAATTTTATGGGTAGAGCAAGAGAGTATCTTACCCAACTCGAAGTGGTGGTCGTCCAGATTCAGGGGTGAAGTGGCGCTGCAAGAGATGTTTAGTGGAACTCTGTGACAATGAAACAATGATAATCTAAGTTTAAGAAAGAGAAGAGCACATAGAGAGAGAGTTAGACCGTAGAGATGAGAGAGAGAGAGCTGAGGTGGGAGAGAGGGACTTATCGGTGCCGATGCGAGCATCTGGCCAGAACGAAGTGTGTGGCATGTCATAAGGCTTGAGGCGTGAGGAAGGAAAGAGGTATGGGGAGCTGGGAGAATAAAAGAGGAAGAATAGGTTTTGACAAAACGTTGTGTATTGTATCTAAGGGTATAAGGACTTCGATCTGGATCGAAAAAATCGACGGGACCGAATGGTCCCCGGGTTTTTCACATTGGACTAGACTAAACAGGACCGAATTCACATATACATATTTTTAAATATTTTATGTATATTATTTTATATAATAATTACATAAATTATGTAATTTTCATCTAACTTATAATCATTGACAATATAAAATATTAAATATACAATAATACAATTACTACTATGCTATCAATTAACTAATGTATTATATCAGTTAACTAACACATTACCATTAACTAATTACTATCTAGTATCTATATCTAATTAAAGTAATTAGGTAAATTTTTTTTGTAAAACATCTAAGTTGCAAATAAGTATGAAATATATATATATATATGTTCAATGACAATTATTAATTAATCATATACAAAATGTTACAATTTTCATATAGCCAGCTATGCATTAACTATCATAATACATTTACATACACTACATTAGTAACAAATTAAAAATTAATATCATAAATATTATTAGAATTAATTATTTTTTAATGAATTAGTTATATAATCCACAATTCACTGTAAGGACTCATTTAATTTTAATTTTAGTACTTTAAATAATTTTTTTATTAATTTTAATGACAAAAAAAGATGTTCTCATCTGAAATGAAAATGGCGCCATTTAAAATGAAATTGGATCTAGACGACACCGTTTAGATCCAAGATATGGTAAAACATCTAAAGCAAAAAGGCTCAATTGCCATCCATCATACATGCATATGGTAATAAGGTAATTTAAACAAATGGTGAACTTACTAGCTAATGGAAGCACAACAAATTACAGCTGTAACACCTTCAAATAGACGAATCCATTTCCTTCTCTCATTTCTCTGGCCTCCAACATCAGAGTCTATATACTTCACCACTTTTCTTATTTTCTTCAACAGGGCTGCCAAAATCATTACCAGCATCAAGTCATTGGTTGAATTGTTAAACAAGATAGTCGAGCAAATTGAGCTCTGGATGTTCCTGCTTAGCTGAAAGTCAGTTTACAAACTGTAATATGTAGCATGTGCAAAGGTACTCATCTAGAAATTTAACTTAATTTTTCTTTCACACAACTGTGAGTGCATCCATCCATATCACTGGATTTGAATTTGTATATGCAAATCATAAAATTGTTTCGTTGTGGCCACACAAGAAATATTAAGAGATATGAAAAATAATAATTGCAGTCGTGAGTGCATAAGCGCTGTGCAATCACTTTGAAAAAAGTGAATAAATACGAGACCCACGAAAAGAAATTAATTTTTTAATAATGGATCTCATTCTTTTTCAAAAATACTACATAGCGCTTGTGCACTCCATGACTGTATGTAGCATTACTTGTATAAACAAATATTATTTGGTGATTATAAACAGTGTCCCTCCAAACATATGTTATTTTTAGCGGGTAGTGTGTAGGGAGTCATGTTATATAGTCTGTAAACTAGTTCAATGCGTATCAATAGTGTAATAACATATGTTATTGACATTAAGAAACCCGAAATTTGGTTATACCTAGATTAAGATTACAACAACCTGTCTGGCAGCAGCAAACATCATTCACAAATAATAAACGTACCAAAACCAAACCTTAAAACAAATAAATCAGATAAAGATGCATGGTAATTATTTGGGGATGCTACTATATAAATAAATATATGCAGCATTCATCGTGTTTTGTTGGAATCCTTTACTTTTCTTACAAATTTGTTCATAATTCTGTGTGTTATCTGTCTCCGTGCATCCCATGCACTCTCCAAGTCCACTTCTCTTGCATATTGAACTAACAAATAGTTTTCTCAATTTTCTCATTTTCTTCTTTGCTTTATATTTAATCTAATTTTTGTTTTATTATTTCCTTTTATATCTTTTCACGATTCATTGATTTATACGTTATGTCAATTTTTATAATTTGTTTTGTCTTATCTTTCATGTATAGAACTTGTTAGAGAGGTTGAAAATTCTATAGAAGTATCAAATACAATGTCTACATCCAATGCAGATGATTGAGATGAGAAGAATATATTACTATACTAGTTATTTTGGTTAGTATGAAAATTAAATTAAACTAAGATATTTATTATTTGTTTGCTATGTTTTTGCAGTAAAATCGTTGGTATGAGTTGTGGAGACTTGGAGTTGTGGACTTGGAGATTTAGAGTTTGTGTTGTGGCATCATTGTCATTTAGTTATTTCTTCTTTTTTTTCTTTTTTATTACCATTTAGACGTTTGTAATATTTATAATTTGAAATATCTTATAAGTAGGTGGGTTGTGACTAGATGCATAGATTGTAAAATTGTAATAATTCTTATGTGTTAGTTCCATTTACTTTTTTTTTTTTTCGTTTTATTCAGAGTTTGGAATATGGATGATTAGAGATTTTTTTTTTTAATTTTTTTTTTATCTCTATTCTTTTAATCTTATTAGTATGATTGATAGCCTTGTTAGTTGTTCAACTTGTTTGCCTGGATATTGACAATTTTTATTTTTTTTTCTTTTTTATATATTTTCCTTTTATTTTGAGTTTGGATGTTATTGACATATTATATATTTTTCAAGTTCTTTATTGGTATTTTTTGCTGAAAATGGGATAAAATGTAAGTGGGCTGAAAACTAACTAAAATTTTAAGTTTGGTAACTTGGGCCGAAAAGTTGTAGAATTGGTCTATCTAGTACTGGGCCGAACCGATTGGACCAGACCGAAAGCTACTAGTCCGGTCTGATCCCTATATGTGCTCAGTTCGGTCTGAAGGGGTTCTGTCCGGTTCCAAAAATCCTTTATGGACCGATTGGACCGGACATAATTCACCCCTAGTTGTATCTATGTTTTTTTTAACCTAGCGGGTTGGGTTTTATTATCTTCGGGTCTTGGGCTTGGGCTGTAAATGGTCCGGGAATGTCAGTAAATAAAATCAAATTGCCTCTACATTCAACTATACAGTAATAATTATGAAAATTCAGTTCCTATTTAGAAGATTTCAAATTTTCAAGACAATGAGGTTGTTCATGATTGGTCGATAGGATAATGAAAACTGCTTATTTGCTTTTGCTCATTATGCTAGACTAGTAGAAGATACAGTTCAATGTTTAGATTTTATCATGTATAGAGTATTATTAGATGCTGCATTGAAATTGAACTACTTTGTATGTGTTTCATTTTATATTCTTATATATATATATATATATAATAATTTTATTTTTAGGAAAATGTTAAGAATAGATCAATTTTTTTTTACAAGCTAATCTAAAATAATGCAACAAAATTTTGAATTTTTCTTAAAAATTTAAAGTTTTGGCTCTAAAAATTGTTGAAAAGTAAAATACTACATATAAAAAAATCATGGCATGTATTCTTTTTGAAGTCCTCTTCAAAAGATGTTCTTTATTGTTATATTTTATCTTTTACCCATGATTTTTCTTCATTTGTTTCTTAAATGTTTCTCAACAATCTTCTAATTTGTAATTAACGTCAACCATATGCATATTAATTTTGTTAAAATCGGAAAAGCTTTATCTTTGGTTATTATAAATATGTTTCATATATCTTTATATCAATAAATAAGTTTTTTTTTGCTTCTATTTTGCATCTTGAATCATTTTATAATGCCTTTGTATTATAATAATACAATATATACTATGGAAAATAAATTAATTATTTCTTTTGATCCGCCATTGCTGCAATCTTCTGAAATTAAAGTCTTAAATTGTGACTAAGGGTGTAAATTGGTCGGTTCGGTGATACATTTTTGGTCCATCATTTTACCGGACCGGACCGAACACCTATAGGAATCGGACCGGACTGATAGCTATCTCTTCGGTCCGGTTCGATCAGTCTGTTCAGTCCGGCCTAATTATTTTACTATTTTTTTTAAATCAATTAATAAAAAAAATTTATTTAAAATACTAAATTGAAATTAAGTGACTTATTAATGTAGATTATGTAACTAACTCAATAAAAAAAATATTTTATATGGTTAATGATAATAAATTAGATGAAAATTACATTATAAATTTATATAATTACTATATAATTAGCTAATTGATATTATATATCAGTTAATTGATAAAATATTAACAAGTGTTAATAACTTATTTAAAATTTTATATTTTTAATGGTGATAAGTTAGATGAAAATTATATAATAAATTGTACAATTATTATATAAATAATATATATAAAATATATTTTTTATTTTTATTTTTCATTCGGTCCGATCCGGTTTAATATATTTCGTGTTTATGTATTTTAGTTCTTAGCAATATTTTAATTTACAATTTCCTATTTAATATTATAAAATGTATTTTTGTCTGGATATTTAAATTTTTAAATTTAAATTCCAATTTACAAACAATCAAACCTTAAGCATATACGTTCAAAAATTAGGACATATCATTTGCACGAGAAGACATCACGTTCGAACTATATAGCAATATCATTCGCATCTCTATATTAACATTCGATGTAATTCATCCAGACAATATAAATTTAATTTTAAAACAATAAGTTCGCACGTAAATATTTTAACATTCGAATAAACTACAAAATTCTTCGTAGGTATAACTATATGGTCGAATGTATTGTCTATGTTTGCATGTATAATAATGATATACGTTCGAATGTACTAATCTAAAAAATGACAGCGTATTTTTAAAGTTTGGACGTATAACCCTTAATGTTCGAATGTTGGTCAATTTGTCTTCCAACTTTAGTGACGATTGGAAGAAACCGTCACTAAAAGTTATATTTGGTGACAGTTTATTGACTATCACAAACTTTAAAGCGACACAAAAACTCAAAGTTGTTGTAGTGCATATTTATGCATATTCTATGTTCAAGATTAAGAAGCTAGCATATATGTTCCAACCACAATCATGAGAGCCATAGCAAAATAATGTGTTTAGATCTTTTAAATACATACCATGAAACAAAACCATTCCACAACTTCTAGTAAAGTGTAGCATTTAACATTTAAGATACAAGCTACAAAAACAAATATATGCAGCAACTTCATATAATAAGTTTACAATTAAGATCATAGAAGTCACAAACATCATGTCCAGATTTATTAAAAAAAAGAAAGGCCTAAAATGAGAAGAAAAATGCATAATCAAGATGCAACACCAAATGAGTACATATCCTATTTCCAACAAAAAAGGAGAAAAATGTAAAATAAGTAAACACAAAACTTGTTAATTAATTAGTGCTCTTCCATAAGCAAGATCCAATCTAACACTTGTCTAATATGAGAAATTCTTAGTTTTTTCAAAAATTTGACATTTGCAATAATGTGGAGGAACATATGTGCTTTGGGCAGGAGCCGACGTGATACCTACGCCCCGCATAGTAAGCATATAAAGACTCATGAGTAGCTGCATTCTTAATAAGTGAATAGCAAAGTTTGCAGTGACTTCCCATTATTTTATGTATTGGTAACCAAGAAGTTCAATTCATAAAAATAGGTAAAGTTCAAGTACATATAAAAAGTACCTAACTAGAATTTATAACTGACAATAAAAAGTCATGGACATTTAGTCCATTACAAACAATGGCCCCCACCCATAAGAACAATGTTTTAAAGAAGAAAACTTGAAGCTCCTCCATTGTTCTCTCATGGTTTTCGAAACTTCTATCATTTCGCTCTTGCCAAATACACCAGCCCATACATATATGAACCATTTTTTAGATTGTTGCAACTTGTGAATTATCTCGGAGGCTTCTCCATCTTGCTAGCAAATACACCAATCTAAGAGGCATGACCCATGATAATCCAATTCATGCAAAAAAATCATCTCACATGATCTTGACCACCTTGCAATGTAGAAGCAGATCATCTATTAATTCACCATTCTTCTTACACATGTAACACCAGTCCAATACTATTACCCGACGTTTCCTTCAATTATCTGTGGTGAGAACTGAGAATTTTGTCCAATGATGTTCTCCAAACAAAAAAACTGCTTTTGAAGGAGATTTCGTTTGCCAAATACTCTTCCATGGGAATGTGGGCATGCCTAGCTCGTTAAAACTTTGTGAAATGATTTGACCATGCATTTACCTTTCTTGGAACGATTCCAGGTCATCTTATCTATGGTACCCTTAGTTATACTTACAAAATACAGTACTACATAGAACTCTGTGATAGCCTCCAACTCCCAGTCTTGGGTTGTCCTAGTGAAATCAACATTCCACTGAGAGGAGCCACTAGAAAAGGCCAAGAGGTCCATTAGAAAAGGCCAAGAGGCCAAAAGCTTGTGCGAGTTCAAATATGACAGGAAAAATGTCTTGGAGGCTTTGTTCACCACACCATTTATCATACCAAAATCTAACACCAGAGCCATCCTACACTTACTTTGGCCTAGGCATGTGTAGCTGTGATGTTCTAGGACTCGGAGTCCGTTTGGTAAAGTGATGCCTTTGAGACCAATCAACTCAACCCATGGAAACACAGGATCGCAAGGAAAGCAACTAATTTGGGCAAGGCATATAAAGGACCAGTAGGACAGCAAAATGGAACTGTGGGTAATCAAGACAGAGAGGGAAATCTATGAGGCTGGAACCAATATGGACAAAAGAAATATGGGAATCGACAAATAATGTAGTAATACTCTTTGCAAAAGGGCAAACCTCTTTGAAGAACCGATCGAGAACTCTCTAGAGAAGAGGGAAAATAAAGGATGATGGCTTATCATGCAAATAACATTCACAAGTAACGTACGTATGAGGTAGATGGAAAAATTGGTATAATGTGCGAAATGACCGAAAGGGCAAGCTTAAACCCATCAGCAAAACCACACATCCAACGGTAGGGCTGTAATCGAGTCGAGCCGAGTCGGTATTTGGCTTGCCGAGTTCGACTCGACTCAAAATACTCAAGCTCGAGTTCGAGATTTTTATTTATTTTTTGTTCGAGCTTGATTCAGTAAACTAAATTCCCAACTTGAACTCAAGCTCAAGGTCGGCTCAAATTTTTTATTTTTTTATTTTTTAAATAAGATTTAATAATTAATAAATTAGATAAATAAATAAAATAAAAAATATTATATTGAATTTGTACAACTAACAAGTAGAACCTCTATTACATAATAAGATTTTAAAAATTTTAAATAATTAATATTTAACTAGTTGATATTTATCCATAATAACAATATATTATCTGTCTACAAAAATTAGTAATACATACATATAATATGATAGCATATATCTATTTCATATATTGTTCCCACATACTAGTATATGAAATTATTAAATCTTATCAACTAATTATTATACAAATTATAAAATATAGTTATGAAGTATATTCAATATATAGACATTAATAATTAGGTTAAATATTATATATTTAATTATAAAAGTGTATGTATATATTTATCAATATATGAATGAGCTTTTATTGTGCATATACAAGTGGGCCTTAACAAGACTTAGCCGAGTCAAGTAGAGTTTTGTCGGGTATGTGTCATTTACTACTCGAGCGAGTATCTGCTTTCACGGGCAAACTGTTTTTTTCACGAATTGAGTTCAATTCGAGTTTAACCAGATGAGTACCGAGCAGGTTATCAAACATACTAGTTCATTTATAGCCCTATCCAATGTCAAAGAAAATATCTTAACTCCCTCTTTTCTCATAAGAGAGTAGATGATCAAGACAAGTATATTTAAGTGCAAATACAGAAGAGTAATGTTAGATACAGTTATAAATTGTGTAAGCGTCGCACATTCTTTTTGAAAAAAAAGTAAGACCCATCATTAAAAAAATTAATTTTTTCATGTGAGTCTCATATTTACTTACTTTTTAAAAAAGAATTTATATACGATGTTTGAACATTCTATGATTGCAAATGTCATTTCTCAACAAAAACATTCAAAACAAAGTATTGATATGTTCTTTGGGGAAATTGGCTTCGCGGTGAGTGAGGGAGAGACAATGTTAACTTTAATTAGCAAAACCTCACGTAAATATCAAATATTTTTGGTAGGAGACACTTGGATTGTAATTAATTAGTTTAGAGAAAATTTTGTTAATTATGAATGACAAATGGTTTGTAAAATGTGGCCAATAGCACTCTCATTGGATTAGCTAAAGTTAAAGTACAATTTTGATGAATGTAAGATGAATTTAGCATTTAGCTATTTACATTCACATAAGTTTCTACATTGGAATAGCCATTTTTTCATTATATGACAATAAAATAATATAAGATGAATTTAACTTTGACTATTCATATCAAATCTCCACATTAGATTATCCATTTATTCATTATATAGTAATGAGTAATTAATAATTTTGAAAATTTTTTAATTTTTTTAATTATGAATTTATTTTATTTTATCATATTTTACTATTCATAATCTTATATATTAATTAGTAATTGTATTCTAATTATATTTTTTCAATTGTCATTTAAAATGGAGAGAGAAATAATTGATATTAAAGGGAGAGAGAAAGAAATAATATAAAAAGGATTTGATGAATGAATAGTGTGTTCTAAATTTGGAAATTAGTTTGGATATTACTGTTGCTATATTCCAAATATTTGGAATATAGCTAATTCAATGTGAGCAATTTTATGACCTAATAGTTAAATTCTCATTGGATTTAGCTTTTAGCTAATCTAATGAGAATGCTCTAAGAGCACCAATGCCAGTGCATTTTCAAAGTTTGGCTAAATATAAATAAAATTGTCTGTATTAGAATAGTCAAAATGAGGAAGCTCATATCACCAAAATTTCCTTCAAATTTAGAGATATGTTGTTCATATCCGAAAGAATTATTTTATTCTAAAAATATACACTAACTGCACCAACAGAATTATTTCATTTTTTGTATATGAAAAACTAAAATGTTCCACAAGCAGGAAACTACTAAAATTAATATATAAGCAGGAGGTAAGGTTCCTATTCATGTGCAGGAGGAACATTTACATTTTTGTGCTGAGGTTAAATAGGAACCTCCTGTTTTCATGTACATATAAATTTTTTGTATATTAGTTTTGTGCAAACTAATATACAAGCAGGAGGTAAGGTTCCTGTACATTTTTTGTAGATGAAAAATAATAGGTTGAGGAAAAATAATAGTTAGGAAACAAATAATTTAAGTAAAAATTAAATTATTAATTAACATATAGTTAGTGTAGTTATACAATATGAAAAAAAATAAAAATATTATTATTAAACAATAATATTATATTTTTATTTTAGCTAATTCAATATGAGATTATATTTTGATGAAATCAATATCAATACTGTTATAAGTTAAAACATTTGAACATAATAAAAGTTAAATTACTTACTAAAACAAATCAAATTTGATTAACATACGAAATTATTATTATTAATCAAAATTATAGATGACGAAAAATGCTTAAGACAGTCGCCTGCCTCAAGCGCCGTGTAAAAGGTTGCTGAGTTTGGGTTTTGTTTTTTGCCAACTTTTCGTTTGTCCCGCTACAAGACCCCTCCCTCTCCTCCATCCCAAATCACGTTGCAAGCTCTTCCCTCTCTCTCCTCAGACCCACGCTGCAAGATGGCAAGACCCTTCTCGTGGTGGGGGCAAGGCACGACGGGGCTGGGCTGGATGAACCGTGGTGGCACGGCTGAAGTTGGCTAAGGGCGTACTGCTGGACACTGGTTAAGAGAGAAAGATAGGGTGATGAGCGATAGAGTGAGTAGAGAAAAGAAGTAAGCCGAGAGAGGGAGAGAGTAACCGTGAGAGGGACTCACCGAGCGGAGTAGCGACGGGCTAGGGTGGCTTGGGATGTTCGGCGATGATCTCTGTGCAGGTGGTAGTGGCGTGGAGGAGCTGGCTGTTTGCGGAGGAGTCGTGCCAAACGGAAGAGCTGGGCTCTGCTTTCGGGGGTCAAAATAGAGATGTTTCGATGATGTGGTTCTTCGTGGGGTGGGGTGGAGGTGTAGTGGCGCGGGTCATGCACGATGGTGGTTAGCTATGGGGGTGGCAGTGGTTCATGGTTGGGCAGCTTGCGAAGGGTAGAGCCGTGCTCTGTTTTGGGTGTAGGAAAACAGAGTATTCCAGGGCCTGGGGATGAAGACGAGCCAAGGTTCTTCATTGATTGCAGATCTAGAGAGGAACAAGGAACTAGGGGAATGACGATGCGGCAACAAAAGAAATCGAAAGGAGATAATCACATTAACATCGCACTTAATTTGCTCCCCTTCCCATTCCCAATCTCTGTTTTTGGAATAGCTTCAAAGAGTTTTGAACAAGTAAATTTGATGGAAGATCTTAAATCATATTTCTTAAAGATAGATTCAAGGTCTTAAGAAAGTAACGAAAATATTGATGGTAAAAATGGAGCCAGAGAATAAAAATTGAAGCAGTAATGATTCAAAGAAGAAAATCACAATATATTGAGTATTACTAAAAGAAAAACACTAAAATTTTCCATTCCAACCCAGAGCTCAGAATATTTTGAAAGAAAAAAATTGAAGAAGAAGTAAACAGCAACATCTTTTCTGTATTTTATTTTTTAATAAGGGTAATTCGACATCCCCCGCTGCCCGTCCCGCTATCTCTGTCCCGCTTGACATGGATGCCTACGTGGCATCTCTTTTTAATTAAAAAAAAAGCATGTAAAGCTCGAATTGTTTCTGAAGACTCTGGAAGTGGAAAACAAATCAAAAACTCTCCCTCTCTCTCAGAACGCTCCATTTCCTCCCGTCGCCTTCCTCCGTCGCCTCCTCCGGCACCAGAGTCGGCATCGGCATCGAGTCTGCACGGCGAGGTAGCGCCCCTCATCCCCGTCAATAGCCACATACATACATTTTGGTCGTAGCGTAGAGGGACGGAAACCCAAACGCAACACCTCAACCACTGCCCCTCCTTCTCTTCTGTCGCCTCCTCCAGCACCGGCATCGACTCATCCCCCTCGACAGCCCCTCCCCTCATTTCCGTCGCAGCCCTCGCTGAAGAAATCAAGTCCCAACCGAAGCACCTGCTGACCCTCCTTTTCCAGAAAAGCTTCCTCCGTCACCTCCTCCAGTACCTGAATTTATTTTGTTGTTTAGATGGTATCATGTTGGTTTTTTTTTTTTTTTTTTTTTTTTTTTTTTTTTTTTTTCTGAATTTATTTTGTTGTTGTTTAGATCGCATCATGTTGGATTTTTTTTTTCTGGATTTGTTTTGTTGTTTAGATGGCTTATTCTGGATTTGTTTTGTTGTTGTTTAGATGACTTCATGTTGTATTTGGCTGATGAGCTATTAGCTGAATCTTGATTGTAACAAGTCCAAATATTTGATAGCTTGTTTAATTTTCCAAAATTTAAAATGAAAATTTATCTCTGTTTGCTATATCATAAACTATAGTTGGCTTGAGTTGTGATGCTAATTTTTTGGATGAGTTGCTATTAGCTGAATCTTGGTTGTTATATGCTAATTTTTTATATAATTAGCTTATATGATATTTTGAGATAGTTAAGTTGACTTGAGTTGTGTTGTGCGTGTTTTTTTTATTTCCATTGTAAATTTCACATATGCATAGATATGAAGAGAGTAGTTGTGTCTGTCTTAATTGTTTTCTTCCAAATGGAGCTGTTAACAATCCTATGTTAAGGGCATAGTAACATAGAGAATTCTGCATATTAATAGTCCTAAGTATTGTGTGGCCTATTAACATAGAGAAATTTGTTTGTCTTATTAAAAATTATGCTCAATTTATCTATTTCTTCTATTTAAGTAGAGAATTTCCCTTGTATTCAAACGTGTTGTATCTTTGTAGATAATTTCAACGTTGGATGGAGACAATGGTTGGCGACATGCTTCATTCAGATAATGAGTGTGATGGGGTTGAAATTGATAAGGAGATTGAATGTGATGAAAGTATTGAAGAACCTACGGTTGAAATGAAATTTTCATCTGTAGAAGAAGTGAGATCTTACTATTTGAAATATGGTCAGTTGAAGGGATTTGGAGTGTGTAAAAGGAATTCTAGACAAGATGACGATGAGAATATCATATGGTTATGCTTGGCATGTGTGCGAGGAGGCAGTTCACGCAATAAGGTTGCTAATGTTATGAAACCAAGGCAGACAGAGAAGATATGGTGTATGGCTAGAATTAACGCAATATTGAATAATGAAGGTGGATATACCTTATCTAAAGTGACCTTGGATCACATACATGTTTGTAGTCTAGGAAAGTCTAGACATATCAGATACTTTAAGAAAGTTGATGCTCGTGTGGTTAAGAGGCTTGAAATAAATGACGAGGTAGGAATAAAGTTGTCCAAAAATTTCAAAACTGTGGTTGTTGAGGCAGGGAGTTACGAGAATGTGCCATTTGGAGAGAAGGAGTGTCGAAACTACATTGACAAAGCACGACAACTTCGCCTCAGGGTTGGAGGTGCTACAGCTTTATGTAACTATTTCCAAAACATGCAAAAAAGAAATCCATATTTTTATTATAAGATAGACGTTGACCATGAGATGCTGTTAAAGAATGTGTTTTGTTCAGACGCTCGAAGTAGAGCTACGTATGAATCATTCGGGGATGTGATTACTTTTGACACGACATATCTGACTAATGCGTATAAGATGCCTTTTGCACCATTTGTGGGAGTGAACCACCATGGACAATCAATCCTATTCGGGTGCGGATTGATATCCAATGAGAACGCAAATACATTCGAATGGTTGTTTGAGTCATGGTTGAAGTGTATGAATGATCAACCGCCAAGTGCAATCATCACAGACCAAGATAAGGCCATGAAAATTGCAATTTCAAGGGTGTTTCCAAATTCTAGGCATCGCTTCTCCCTGTGGCATATACTAAAAAAGCTTCATGAGAAGTTTGAATCACATTATCGATATGAGAAAATCAAGAGTACTTTACATAGATGCGTTTATGACTCTTTTAGTGAGCAGGAATTCGAGGAACGTTGGCGCGATATGCTCGATACGTATAATCTACATGAGAATGCATGGTTGATATCACTATATAGTGATCGACATTTTTGGGTGCCGGCATACGTTAGAGACACATTTTGGGCAGGAATGTCAACTACACAGCGAAGTGAAAGCATGAATGTATTTTTCGATGACTATATTAATTCTAGAACAACCCTGAAACAATTTGTTGACCAGTATGATTCAGCTCTTAGGAGAAAGGTAGAAAATAAAGCAATTGCGAACTTTAATTCATTTAACACCGAAATTCCTTGCATCAGTCGCTATCCTCTTGAAAAGCAATTTCAAAAAGCATATATAATTGCTAAATTCAAAGAAGTACAAAAGGAATTGTGAGGTTTCCTATATTTGACTACCGCATTATTGGGATGTGAGGGTGGTAGAACTACGTTTGTAGTTGCTGATGAGGTTCAAGTTGGTGATGACTTGTTAAAACATGTGAACTTCACTGTCATAGTTGATGAAGAACCCCTTGATATCAAATGCAGTTGCAAGTTGTTTGAGTTTAGGGGCATATTATGCAGGCACGCTCTTCGTATCTTGACTCAGTTAGGCAAGCATACACTACCATCAAAATACATTTTAGATCGGTGGAGAAATGATGTGAAGCGAAAATACACATTTGTGAAAGTAGTTATGACACTAGTAGTATCAATGATGCCCGAAGGTACGATAGGATCCAAAATTGCTTCTATGAACTGTGTTTCAATGCATCAAAGGCTGAGAGTAATTGTGTGAAATTGATTAACCAGATAGAACAGTTGAAGATACAGTACCCTGGTATTATTGATCCAGCTACTTCCATGGGGGACACGACAGTTGATCCAGTTACTTCCATGGGAGGCATCTAGTACGAGAAGACGATTACCCGTCGACTCAGCTGAGGTTTTTATTTTTTTATGTTGTATATAAAATATTATATTTCTTATAACGATAAATTATTAAATTCATTCAAATGAATAGCGGAGTAGTCACGCTCCCGATGACTGCACTGTCAGCGGCACACATCATGAGGCTCCTCAAACCCAAGATCAACAAAGTCAAGTTTGGACACATGCACCATATTTCTTTGCTACTCCTCCGATTGGTACGGATTATTCTGGTATTGGAGAGACTGCTCCTTCCTCACAGGTAATTCAAAGAACATTAGCATGCATAAATTGTTAACATAGTTCATTTAACAATTTTATGCCACTCACAGTACACGTCTCACCAAATATACACTACGGATTTTTTCGTATTGGACAGATTGCTCCTCCCTCACAGGTAATTCACACTACGGATTATATTATTTTGGTATTATTTTTTTAAAAGTGTGTTGCCATTTTTAACATTTTTTTATGCCCTCTTAGGACACAACTGATCAAGTATACACTACAGAGGCTCTGAATATCAGATCGAGTGCTCCTATAATGCAGGTAGTCTCTTTCGTGAAATCTTATATTTAGTTGCGAGCACATTTTTTTCTCCCTTGATAGTAGTGATTTTTTGTTCATTTAGGCGCAATAGAGAGGATTGAATTTCTCGGACCAGGATAATTATCCGAGAAATTAATGATACATTATGCAGATATGGTGATTGGGAGACGCCATGCTTCTGGAAGATAGACTAGTTGCTTTTGTATATTTTGTAATGAAACTACTGTTGTTTGGTTTCTCTATTCTCATTGGTATATTTTGTATATTTTTGGAGGGACCAATGGAAATATTTTGTATATTTTTGGAGGGACTAATAGTATATTTTGTATATTTTTATGGTATATTTTGTACATCTTTAGAGGGACCAATGGTGTATTTTGGGAGCCTCCAATGGTAATATTGTCTTTGGCTTTCAGTGTTGTCAGGTGTATTTTGGGAGCCTCCAATGGTAATATTTGCTAGTGTGGTGAAATGTATTTTAATTGTTTGAGTTGGTAATATTGCAGTAAGGTACTTGCAATAAAGTAACTCACACGATAATACTGCAATAAGGTGCAATTGCATCTTGCACCTTTATTTTGCATACGTCTCCTTTAATTCAAAACCACCTTAGCCTATACAATTGCATCTTGTTCCAAAATTCATATGTTAACATAGATTATACATCTTTTACTTTCTACTATTACAAAATGTAACCAACCAAATTTATACATTATTTAACCAACCAAACATCTGCTCCAACAAGTTTATACATCCTTCATCACTTTTTACTATTACAAAAAGTAACCAACCAACCAACCAACCAAACATATATTACATATACAAAGCAACCAACATCTTCTTCTTTTTAGAATTTTCCAAAAAGCATGCCTAAGCAAGAATGCCCAACCTGCAAAACCAACTAACACATATTAGCAAACAAAGATTACTCATATGATTTTCCAACCATATTTCAGTATGAATAAGCATCATATTGCTTTTGAAAAAATGGCTAAGCCCAAAGCAACAAGAAAGGCTAAAGAAAACCAACTTTTTTTTTCTTTCCCATGGATTATTCAGAATTGCAGAAAAATATACCCAACAATGTCATCTAGCCTATTCTCTCTTTGCAACTTCTTGATCTGTTATAAGATCTACAAACTATATAATCAGAGTTCAAAAGACATTAAGGTACAAGCATCTCATTTCTTGGGCAATAACACTATGAGATTCATTGGATCCACATACAATCTGGATTTCTAATAACAAATGGAGACTGTTGGCTAGTAACCGCATTGCAAATATAGTTTGAACAAATATGGGCTATCAATAATTTGGAACTTACAAAGCCATACAAATGCAAACACAAATCAGCTATAGTATAAACAAAATATAGAATATGTGTAAAAAAAAATTACATATACGCACAAAATAAATTGCATATATACACAAAATATAGAATATGTGCCAATAAAATATTTGGACCTGTTACAATCAAGATTCAGCTAATAGCTCATCAGCCAAATACAACATGAAGCCATCTAAACAACAACAAAACAAATCCAGAAAAAAAATCAACATGATGCGATCTAAACAACAACAAAATAAATTCAGAAAAAAACCTACATGATACCATCTAAACAACAAAATAAATTTAGAAAAAATCCAACAGGATGCTACGCGGAAAGGAGGGGCTGTGACGGAAATGAGGGCTTTCGAAGGGGATGAGGGTTTCTTTGCCGCGCGGACTCGATGCGGGTACCAGAGGAGGCAACGAAGAGGCGACAGAGGAAGCTTTTCTAGAAAAGGAGGGGCAGCAGGTGCTTCAGATGGGACTCGATTTCTTCAGCGGGGGCTGCGACAGAAATGAGGGGAGGGGCTGTCGAGGGGGATGAGTAGATGCCGGTGTTGGAGGAGGTGATGGAAGAGAAGGAGGGGCAGCGGTTGAGGTGCTGCGTTTGGGTTTCCGTCCCTCTGTGCTGTGACCGAAATGTATGTATGTGGCTGTCGACGGGGATGAGGGGTGCTACCTCGCCGTGCGGACTCGATGCCGATGCTGATGCCGGTGCCGGAGGAGGCGACGGAAGGTAGGTGATGGGAGGAAATGGAGCGTTCTGAGAGAGAGGGAGAGTTTTTTATTTGTTTTCCACTTCCAGAGTCTTTGGAAACAATTCGTGTTTTACACGCTTTTTTTTTTTTTTTGTAAATTAAAAATAGATGTCACGTAGGCATCCATGTCAAGCGTGACAGAGATAGCGGGACGGGCAGCAGGGATGTAATGTCAAGCATGACAGAGATAGCGGGACGGGCAGCGGCGATGTAGAATTACCCTTTGAATAATATCAGCTGAGGTGCCTGACTCTACGTATAAGCACTGATGGATGACAGACGGATAAAGTCATGGCTTAAAATTAAAGTAGCTATGGCAAGTTGGCAACGAATGGCTGATCGACTGGACCAAAAGCAGTGAGAGTCTGTCAATGGGCGCAATTTTTTTGCATGCCATGATAAAAAAGGGTCAAGCTACGTGGCCACAACTGGCAATCATGGTCAGTACGTTACGTGCATGATTGTGATACGTAATAATTAAGAATCGATTTAAAATTGAGTAATGATAAATATATATATAATATTTTATATAATACTTTTTACAATATATGTTATAAAATAAAAATATTTTTATAAAATGATGTTAATTTTATAAAGTATTTTATAAAATACTCCTAATTTTAAAATATTGTTGTATAAAATGTTGTATAAAGTGTTGTGTGTTTATCATTTTTTTTCAAAATTTATCTCATCTTTTTATTATAATTTTATTAAATTTTCATACAAAATATAATAAACAATTCAACTTTTTCAAATCTCAAAATAATAATAATATTAAAAATAATATTTTAACAAGATTTTATTCAACTCATCTAAAACCATTTTAACTCATCTCTGAATCCAAACAAAACCTTAGAGTAAAGTATTTTCAGAGCTTTACTAATATTTATTATTTTATCATTATTTTTATTTACTTTTTATTATTTATTATTATTTATTATTTTATCATTATATTTTTTTTTATTATTCACAAAATATTTAAAATCACTTCACTGCTTAAATTCAACATTCATCTAGCTAGCTTTAAAAGAGTTTGGTGATTTAGGTAAGGGTATTGCTACTATGCTGACATGCCGTAATTTTTTTTAATAATTTTATAAAGTTAAAACAAAAATATCAGTATATTAATAATTATTTTTTAATTATTAAAAAAAATTAAAAAATAAAATATATGAACTGTCAAATTGAAGGAACAAATTAAAACAATATAATCTCATTTTCCTTTTAGGTAAACGTGATTTTTATATATTTATTTATTTTATGATTTATTTATTTATTTTTATAACCTGATAGTGAGTTGAGATGAGATAAGTTGAGATGAAAGTTAAAAATTGAATAAAATATTATTATAATATTATTTTTTATTATTTTAAGATTTAAAAAAGTTGAATTATTTATTATATTTTGTGTAAAAATTTAAAAAAATTATAATAATAAGATGAAATTCTCTCCATCCAAACCGAGTTTAAAGGTTGAATTCAAGTTTCAACCAATGAAATATATATATAATAAAGAAGAAAAAAGCTATTTACAACCGGTTGGGGAACCGGCGTGTAACTGAGGCCTACGTGGCATGGTTTCGAAACGTCGTCGTCCCAATTTGAAATGAAGACGCGCAAATCGCTTATTTCCCTCATTTCTTTCAGAGCAAAAATTTCATTTCCCCCCGCTTCAATCCATTGTTCCCATCATCTTCACCCAACCAGGAAGACGATCGAACCCAACCACGGAACCTGGTCTTCTACTGCGAACCACGAACCACCACAAACCAGGGGAGCCCTGTCGTCTTCACGGAACCACTTGGTCTTCTGGGGCGAAGCACGAACCACGGAGCCCTCTCGTCTTCATCGAACCATGGAGGTCTTCTACAACGAACCACAAACGGCGGAGCCCTCTCGTCTTCACCGAACCACGGAACCCAAGGAGCCCTGTTGTCTTCAAACACGAAGCCCTGTCAAATGTGAAGCCCTAGCCTGAAACTCGAACCCTAACCCAAACCCGAACCCGAACTCTAACCCTAACCCTAACCCTAACCCTAACCCGAACCCTAACCCTAACGCTAACCCTAACCCCAACATAAAAAATTTTCCCTAATTCAAAATCGGACCGAGTTTGAAAATCAGGTTAGTTCTCTGATTGTTATATTTTCTTATATATTGTTGAGCTCTGATTAATAACTTGGCTTTGAATCCCTGCATGGAATCATAAGAAAATTGTAAATGTTAGTGGACTGAATTTCTATTTGATGAGCAATGGATTCTGAGGAATGTGTATCGAAATTGTAGAATTCACAGAAAAATCAATTTATATTGTCAAACTTTGTATTTGTCAAACAATTATAATTATTTGAAAAATCATTGATTTGTCCCTTGAGTTAAGATTAATGATATATACAAAGTGTTGCGATTATGCTTATGGCTGATATTTTATTTGTTTTGGCTCTAAAGCATATTGGCTAATAATCATACTTGATTACAATAGCAGTACTTATTTAATTACTCTTGATTTTATTTATTACTAGAAAAAACTTGAGGAAACCATTGAATGCCATCTGCAATATCCAAGTACTGAGGTGTGACTTTTTTTATTTTTATTTATTTTTATCAATTTTTCTTTCCACTTATGCTGAGATCTCTAATTCTTTTCTCCATTATAGTTTATTAGTTTACATTGACCAATATCTCCAATTATCCAAGAATAAATTCTCATTAGTTTTATATATATAATAGTCTGTCCAAGTTTCTGAAGGGGATCTATGAGCTTGCTTGTTTCATATCCATTCTAAGAGCAATGACAAATATGTGAATAAACCCTTCCTCTTTCTTCTCCATGCATTGATAATTACTTCTTCTTCTAAATATGTTTTTTACATGACAGAGTGCAATGTTAGAAATCTGTTCAAGTTTTATATTGAACTGATTATCTGATATTATTGTTAATCAATGTGCCTATTTTAGAAATATGCTAGAGATCATGCATTTTGTTGGCTTAAATGGGTAATAGCACGAAAAATTTAACAAACTCATTAATAAAGTATTGATTAGTGGGCTTTCTATTAATACTGAAAGTTAATAGTGTGAGGGTGGGAATATATGAAGCTTTATACAGCAGTTGCCATTGCTTATCTCAGCAGCTTGATTTGGATAGTATTGATTCATTGTGGTTAGTATCAACAATTATAAAATCACTTCAATTTATCTCTTATTAATTCAAGGATAACAATAATATGTGATGTTTTTGACATTAATTATGCAAATTTTAGCCAACCTTCTCATTTGGCCAAGCTAATTAGGATGCTTTAAGGAGATATTGTAATATTTACAGATTATTATTTAGAGATCTTGTATTTATTTATAGGAGATCTTGTATTTATTTATTTCATTGACAGATTATTATTCAATCATAGAACTCTCGTTTCAAATTATATTATACTTATTTCTGTACTATATATAGAAATCATATTATTTAGAGATGAAGTTTGCCATGGGGTACCCTTGGGGCCATGGGGTTGGCCTAACCAGTATACTCCTAATGGCATCATGGATCGAGTGGCCTTGCCACCCTAGCTGCCCGCGGCTGAGGAGAGAGTGGTGCATGCGCAAGCCACACGGTGGTGCACGTCCCGAGGGGGTATTGGTCCAAATTAAATTCCGGAGGAGGCGGCGCCCCACCAACATTTTTTTTTTTTTTTTTTATGTTAACTGCCTTAAGAACCTACTACAATGTCCTAGTGCTGACCAATTTGGATCCCAAGGTCTTGGCGCATTGAAAACATTTGATGTTTTTCTCCTCTAATTCATTATCTTTTTTTATTTTCTGGTTTTTGAAAAGAAAAATCTTGTTTCTTCCTCCTACATTTCTATAATCTCTAATAACACCTATCTCATATCAACTAATATAATTAGTTGGATTAAATATGAAATGAAAAACATTACGCACAAATATCGTAGTATACATTTCTTTGCAAAATCAGAGTGTTTGGGTCACTTTATTATATTAGAGTATCTTACTAATTGGTTGAGAAGCTTTATTTTTTTTCTTCTTTTTCCTTGACTTAGCTTACCAATTTTAAATATGCATGGTTTGACTAATACAAGGGATCCATGGCTTGGTTTTTCAGAATCACACATGGCATCATCTCAATCATCAGATTTAGTTAATGATGATGTCATAGAATCACCAACTTGTTGGTGTGGTTTGAAAACACCAATAAAGACGTCCTACACTAAGAAAAATCCTGGAAGGAGATTCTTTGCCTGCCCAAAATATAATACGGTAAATAAACTTTATAGTTGTTAGATTTGCATATCGATTTGTTGGTGGCGGGGTGTACATGGATCCATGTTAATTGGGAGTTTTTACTGTGTGTAGGGAGATGCGATGTGTGAATTCTTTGTATGGGTGGATATATTTAAGTTGATAGAGGAGAACATTTTATCAAGAGAGAATAAGGCTCGGAAGATGTTGGATGATGTATTAAAGTGCGAGTATGCCGTTCGCAAAAGGGAAGATAAAGTGAGAGAGATGACGAAGAAGTTGAAAAAGGAAAAGCGAAAGTTATTGTGTTTGTATTGGATTGTCGCCTTTGTAATATTGTTAGCTTGGTTCAGATAATTTTTATGTAAAAAGTCCTTTTGTGCAATTTTATCCTGTTTTGCTTTCACTTTATTGTGAAAAATCAGAACTTGTTTTGTAAATCATTCGTGAAACTTGTGTAAAAATGGGACGTTGCTTTTATGTTTTGTAATAAACTAGTGTACTGCTTTTATGAATTGACATACTCAACAGCGGCTTTTATTATCACTTGACTGCTTTATAAAAAGGTTGATAGCATTTTAATGCACATTTTAGTGCGGCTTCAGGATGACATTTTAATGCACATTTACAACTTGTTTTTTCACAAACTCTTGACTATCTTTTCACTCTCACCAGCTACTACATTTATACCAGCTATGATCTAATATATATATATATATATATATATATATATATATATATATTGTTTTTAGCAAAGGACATGCATTAAGTACCCAATCTGCACGACAAGTATATTGCGCATTACTTAGTCCAAAAACGGGAGGCTCAATTTATCATCTTGACACAATCTGCACCTAATTATAGCATGAAGCCAAGTTTACAAAAACAGCTCCTGTTACATCCTCAATACCCAGAAGCAAAATACACAATAAATTGAGCAGAATACACAATCACATCCACTGCCCCGTGCATACAGCACCACTCATGAACCCACCAAAACATTGAACTAAAATCTGGAATAGCAACCAACTTATACATATGCATGGTTTCCGAGATACACTAAATCAATCTAGCTCATCAAGTACTCAAAACTGCTTCCATTCTGCAGGCCTAGACTTCTGTCAATATACAATGAATAAAATCAATGTCAATGAATAAGTTGTATTTGAACTTCCCTGAATTTAGCATTTGTGTACAGCTGTTGATATCTCTTTTCAATTGGAGATCTCGAGATGCAGGGAATTGTGACGTTAAATGACTGGAAGTCCGCGCAATTTTCGTTCTCAATCTTCTTTTTCAAGGCATTATCATATTGATCGAAAAACTCTTTCAAATTTGTCTTAGCATGAATATAACCATCAAATAAGGCATTCATGCTCTCGCTCTTCTGTATTGTACTCATTCCAGCCCAAAAAACATTTTTCAAGAAGGCCGGTATCCAATGCTCAAGCTCAGTGTATAAACTCTGTAACCAGACATTATCATGCAACCTGTACGTGCTAATCATCTCATCCAAACATTTTTCAAACTCTTCGGGCGTTTGTGTGTCATACACACATTTCATCAGTGTAGTTTTCATTCCACCTTTGTAAGAACCATAGCAGCCAAGCTTTTCAGGGACTTTCTTAAGGATATGCCACAGGAAAAATCTATGTCGACTTTCTGGGAAAACAATTGCAATTGCATTCTTCATGGCTCTGTCTTGGTCAGTGATAATAGCCTTCGGTGCTATACCATTCATACACTGCAACAACCAAGTTTGGAATAACCACACGAAGGTCTCAGTATCCTCAGAGGAAATCAATCCAGCTCCCAACAAAATTGACTGCCCATGGTGGTTTACACCAACAAATGGCGCAAAGGGCATCCCATATCGGTTCGTCAAGTAGGTGGTGTCAAAGGTTACGACATCCCCGAAATATTGGTAGGCTGCTCTACTACGGTCTACCCAAAAAATATTTTTTAACCTCTCTTCATCATCCAAATCCATTAGTGCAAAGAACCCCGAATTTTTGTACTGCATTTGTAGAAAGTAGTCTCGAAGCGCTCCAGCACCACCTGCGCCCAATCGTAGATGTCGTGCCTTGTCGATGTAGTTACGACAATCATTTTCCAAAAAATGGGAGGTTCTCAAAACCACCCTCACCAACAACAAGAGATCCAAAACTCTTATTCATTCGGATGCCGACCAAATCATTTGTATCTAGGACCCTATTAACAGATTCACTCACTTCTCAATTACATCGAAAGAAGCGAGATTTCTTTGGACTGAGGCCGTTGTTGTGGAGATTGTGAACTGTAGTCAGCCGAAACTTTCCGTCAGCAACTTCTAAGGCATTAATTTTTGCCTTACATTCCGTCTTTCCTGTCGGACGTGGGTTGGCGACATTTATAGTCCTATTCCGGGCCTTCCCTCCACGGGCACAGGCAACAGTGACATATCTCACAGTCTCATCCTCTCCCCTCTCACTCCTTTTTGTCATCACCCCAAACCCGCATTTTTTGCCATATTTCTTATAATAACTCATTAAATCTTCTAATGAATTAAATTCCATCCCCGAAACGGGCTCATCATCACCATCCATTTCCACTTTCTCAGATGTTTCGGCACTACCACACTCGATTTCTTGTGCATCTCGTCTATCAAGATGAATTTCTTCAACTCTAGAAGATGTAGCTGCCGATTGAGTTTCCCCAACTGAGGGTCTAGTATCCTCCGTACCCAGAAATCTGCTTGTAACAGAGGTATTGCTGAGAGACAACTAGTTTTCCATGCCATGTTGAAATGGGTAACTAGTATTCTGTTAAAAAGAAAAAAAAATGCAATTAAACTCTTCAAAATAACCAACTGCAATTCAACTATTCAAAAAAAAAAAAAAAAACCAATAAGATTAACATATAAGGGAGAACATGACAGAACCACCTGTATATTGCTTGGATATTGGTTGACTGCAGGAAATGGGAGAAAACCCGGTGACCACACAGGCACCATTGGGATGTTTGGAGAAGTTGATGGTATATCCTGAAATGTTATTAGAACAAATATTGATATGATATCCACACAGAAAATCAACTAATCTCGAATCTATTGATATATTAAATTAAATAACATACCGCGGATGGGGGTCGATAGTAACCGTGCATTGGGATGTTTGGAGAAGTTAATGGTATGTCCTTAAATGTTATTGGATAAATTATTGATGTGTTTAGAAAATAAAAATCAACTAATCTTGAATTTAATGTTATTGATATATTGCACCATATAATAACATACCACAGATGGGGGATTTGAGGTAGATGGTCTTATGGTAGATGAATGTTCTTTTCCTTTTTCCATGCTGAGAGGTAGACAAATGCATATTGTATAACTCCAATCACAATGGATCTCATTTCAAATAAATGAGATTCCTATTTATTTCATTTATGAGCATGTGGCACTACAAGGAATGTGGCATTTTCCACGGCGTTTATTTTAGCGCCGCAATTAAAATCGAGGGAATTGTGTTTTAATTATGACGACATTAATGTGCGCTGCAGAATTAAGGCGCGACTTGGGTAGATTGGCGGCAGTGAATAGTGTGAAATTCTATTGCAGCGGATTTTTATTTTTTGGGACGAATTTTGGCATTGCAAAAGGGTCCTAGCAATGCGTCGGTCGAATAACGTCGATAATAATTTTTATTGCGGCGATTTTGTAATAAACCGCTGTAAAAGATCATGTATTTCCATTTCGTGCCTCATGCTTTCCCCTTTCGTAATTCCCGCCGTACATGTTTAGGGTGGATTCTCATTCACCTTCCCGTCTCCATTGACCATTCCTGAAATAGAACACTGCTATAGATTGCAGTTTCGTTTCCTTCTTTGGGCGCCTCCAGCCTCGCCGCTTCCTTCCAAGGCGACCACCATCATCTTCCTCGCGGAAACCACGATAAAGAGTGAGGTAATTTGCACCCTATAATTTCGCGTGTTAGGGTTTCTGCAATTATAAATCCTAATTGCTTACTATTTTTTTTGCTGCCCTACATCTAGTTTTGAAGCCATTTATACGATTTTGTTTGATTTGGGGCAGGCATGTTGTTTGCTGCGAATTAAGATGGAAACCACATAATCTATTCCATCGATTTCCATCGCTCATCTACCACGATGGCCACTGGGTTCGTAAATCTTAGAGGTATTGCCAGTTCCCTTACCTAAACTGTTGAAACAATCAGTTTTCCATTTTTCGTGCATATATTTGATGCATTTTTACCTGTATTCACCAATTTTGGAAATGAATGTCAATACTCAGAACCGGGCCAATCTTGGAAAGAAATGAAACCTTAGCCCAGTAATAGTTTACTCCTGGCTCATTTTTCTTGCATGGAAATTCATGAATGATCAAATATATCATTATATTTGCTATTCCTAAAATTAGCTAATCCGCATGCTGCAAAAGGACAATGAATTATCCATCACCCTCGTGCGTGGATGCTTCATGCTAAAACTTTGTACTAGATACTAATACCATAGAGAAAAGATACCTTACAGGTTGCCAATAAAATAAAAAAGTTTGAAGAAAAAAAGGTTACAAGAGAAGCAGTCATCTAGATTCCCAAAAAAAAAAAAGAAAAATTAAAGTGAGGCAGAGTAAGCATTAGCTAGGTACAAGTTGTAGTAATATTGGGCAAACTTGCATACCATGTATATAAAGAGGAGAACCTAATTATCCTTCCTCTACTTAACTTGCACTTACTTCTTAATTTTCTACTAATTTTGTTCTTGTCTGCTTGTTAGGCACTCAGTAGTTCTTCTACTTAGCTGTCATACACCACAGATACTAATTTTGTTCTTGTCTGCTTGTTAGGCACTCAGTAGTTCTTCTACTTAGTTGTCATACACCACAGTATGTTCTGTGGTGTATGACAGCTGATGTATACATTCGCTAAGCTTTCTCAGTTAAATTACTTGTGTGGTGTAAGGTTGTTGAGTAGAACTTTTCTTCACTTAGATCTCAATATTGTACTACGTTAAATATGACTTTTCTAAAAAATAGTAGTTAAACATCCGGCTATAACTGAGAGACCTCTATCCAAAGAAAATGAAGTTGAGTTCTCTAGAGCAACAAGCTCTCCATGAGAATCTCATGCAATAGCATATTGATTGTTTAATATGGTAGGCGATGATATATATGTGATTTGGAGCTCAATAATTAGGAACTTTTGCTACCAATTTTCAAACCAATTTGTTATGAAAGGGGTAGATCATAGATAAGCCAAAATATAATGATGCTAGACTGAGATTAGGTGAAAGGCTCAAGGAGGAAAGGCTAAAATAATATTATTGGCTAGCTAGCTTTTATAATGATATATGTACTTGTTGTACTGTAGAAGGTTAAAAGTCATTCATTGAGCAGTAGTATGATGGCAATATAGTTGAGAAATCAACATCCAATCATTTATATGCTCACCTTTAAGCAAACATTGCATGCATGTTTGTTGTCTTCTTTGTTAATAGTGCACACAATGCACATCCTTACAATATTTTGGTACCGGGTACAGCTCTTATATATAAATATATATTTATATTTATGTGTGCATATATATAACAAGTGTTAAAAGTCACATAGAGATTTTATAAAACTGTGCATATGTTTCGACATGTCACATCAAACTAAGTCATTTTGTGAGTTTATTTTTATAACATGTTTTTGTTTGTTAATCAGTTAGATATGTGTGTATATTCCATTTCCCTGGTACTATATATTATTCATGATCTCCAACTCAGTACATAATAGAGAATTATTGATATTTTCAGTCTAATTAAAGGCCCTCATGTACAACTCTTGCTTACTCCAGCCTGAAAAAATGGAGTAAATCTAAAACAGAAACTTTATGAAAAGTTGAATTTGCCAATTCTTTATGTAATATATCCTATATATTTAGGGAGTTGTCAACTGGCCAGATAGCTTATGTTTCAACTTTTTGGCCGTTATTCGTCCATTTTTAAATTTTATTGTTCTGCTCTGTTCAGGCTAGTGGCTGTTTTTGGTTCTAATTATATAGTTACAAAACAACCCAGAAGGATAGGATTACAAAACACATACCCCTTGCAATACTGAAAGTGGAAAACCTAGTTAGACAGTAAGTCCTGCACCTTAAATATTAATTCCCACCAGATTCCATTAAGTTATTTGAACCTTGGGATGTCAGAATGACTCAACGGATTCACTGAGCCAGAAAACAGAATTTCCCCCCCTCCCCCCCCCAAAACTATTATCCTTCAACCATAGATATACCTAACTAGAATCACTTACATTCCTTCTCTTGTATACTACGTGTGTACAAGGGATTTTTTATTAATAAAATGACTACGATTACATATAAAAAAAGAGAAAGCAAATAGCTACGCTTCGAATATAGGACTTGCTCATCGAACCAGACATAATATGACTAAAACATGTCTACATGGTTATTGTATCCCAAAACATCAATATTGGCTATATAGTGATTTGATTAAATTTGCATTTTTCATGGGGACATGAGGAAATCCTACTTCTCACAACATTTCATCCTCACCCAACAACTAGCTATATTCAATATCAGATATTTTGTACAGTTCGATATGGACAAGTCTATAGCTTATCCATATCGGTGTTTTTAATTGCTGATTTGTTGGTATTTTTGCTGACGTGATTGTTTTTATCACGACAACTAACGACGCTTGCATCCCTGCCTTGCTTTGTTTTGGTCATGTGAAAATCACTGCTTTGCCTCTTTCAATGATTCGTGCTTATAACCCCATCTTGAGGAAGAATTTCACACCATCGCCCTCGTCATCTGAAGATACTCTAATTATCTTTATGTTTTGTTGCTAGATGGACAGAAGTTGGATGCAGTTGAGAAATAGACTTATGTCAACCCAGTACGCTGAAGGGGTTGAACAGTTCCTCACAGTAGCACGAGCACACGCAACGGGAACTAACCGCATCCGTTGTCCTTGTCGTTCGTGCTATAATAATATCTTCCTCCATATACCCGAGGTGGAAACACACTTGTTCCTAAATGGGATTAATCCAAATTACAACCCCTGGATATTTCATGGAGAAGATGAGATTTTGGATGTTAGTGATAACAATCTGCCAGCTTCACCTAGTGATGAAGGTGAATATATTGATGACATGGAGCAGATGTTAGATGACATTAGGGAAGGCACGTTCATGGGTGAGGTGGTTGATGATGCCGAACCTAGAGTCCCCCCACCTATAGGTGAGGCAACCCCTTCCTTCTCATTTGACAAATTATTAGATGATGCACGACGTCCACTTTACCAGGGGTGTAAACAGTTTTCAAAGCTCTCCTTCATTGTTAAGTTGCTTCACATTAAAGCCATTGGGGGTTGGTCGATAAAGTCATTCGATCTTCTCCTGAAGTTGTTGAGGACTGCATTTCTGGACGCTCATTTCCCACATTCTTACGAAGCGGCACGGTCACTGGAGCGGGATTTAGGATTCAAATACCACAAAATACATGCTTGCCCTAATGATTGCGTGTTATTTTGGAAGGACAATGCAGATATGAATGAGTGTCCAAAATGCAATGCCCCTCGGTGGTTGCCAAATACACATAGCAACCATTTAATCCCGCAGAAGGTTTTGCGTCATTTCCCTTTGAAGCCGAGGTTGCAACGACTATATATGTCACCTAACATTTCAGCTAATATGAGATGGCATAAAGAGCATAGCCTCAGTGAAGGTGGTACTATGAGGCATCCGGCCGATGCACAAGTTTGGACTACTTTCGACAGTGATCATATTTGGTTTGCTGCAGATGCTCGCAATATCAGGCTTGGTTTAGCGAGTGATGGTTTCAATCCTTTCAACAACCTTGCAAAGCCATATAGTATATGGCCCGTTATCCTCGTGCCGTATAACTTGCCTCCGTGGTTCTGCATGAAAGAGCAATTCTTCATCACGTCTCTCATTATTCCTGGTCCAAAATCACCTGGAAATGATATTGATGTATACCTGCAGCCCTTGGTAGATGAATTGAAGGAGCTTTGGGAGAATGGGGTCCATACATATGATGCGTACAAGAAGGAAACTTTCAAATTGCACGCCGCGTTACTGTGGACAATAAACGACTTCCCTGCATATGGGAACCTGTCGGGTTGGTCAACTAAAGGGAAATACACATAGCAACCGTTTAATCCCTCGGTGGTTGCCAAATACACATAGAAATGGTTTTGCATTTCTGAATGGAAGGATAATTTTCGTGTTACCTATTGTTTGTAAACAATTAGAACAGATTCTCCAAAGTAGGTACTGATGCATTTTAGTAATTCATATATGAGGGACTCGCTGTAATAGAGACAATATTTGCAGCGATTTTGGGAACATGCTGGGATTGTCAATACAGAAGGCACGTTACGCCAGCCATCTGAAATTTGCAGCGATTCTGATCATCCGCTGATAATGGGCGTTGCAATTCCAGAACAGCCAATTTGCAGCGAATTAAGACGCCGCTGCAAATACCTTCAATTTTTTTTCCCAGCGGCATATGGTCCAAAATGATCGCCGGAAGTGAAAAGCGACAATGACTAACTCGCTGCAAAGATGATCTTTTGCTGCGAATTCCTAAAACTGCTGCGAATGATGGAGCAGTCATTTTCGTCGCAAATAAAGATATTCGGCGGACATATTTGACGAAATAAACTTGAATTGCCAGCGAGATGCGTAAATCGACGATACTATTAGCGGCGATCCAACGAGCAATTGCAGCGTGTCAAAAGCGCCAGTAATAACTATTTCCTACATTTTGTGTGCAGGTTTGAAAACTTTTTTAGCGGCGTGTGAAATGGTCTATTCCAGCGAAGATGAGTTCGCTGCAAATAGTAACTGTAGCGGCGATTACTGGAAGAACGATGGAATTTGATTGTTCAGTCCGTTTTTTGGCAACCACTCTGCAGCGAAGAAGAAATCGCCGAGAAAAGCTTTTTTGCGACGTTTTAATGGCTTATTGCGGCGAATATGGAACGCCGGAAAAGGCCACATTCCTTGTAGTGTGGCAATGGAAATATGGTTGCCAAATGGGGGGCCAAATGCACTTACTTGTGACTTCACCTTTTGTATAAGTTCAGTTTTTTTCTTCTCCAACTGCCTGCCGTAGCTATTGAGTTTCACTATCTTTTCGTTCAAATCTTGTATTTCTGAATCTTTCTCTCTGCAAGCAACTACTTTATCTCGTACCAAGCACCTTGGAAAGGAAGGGACAGAAAAAGCTTAGCTAAAATAAGGAGTTTTATTGTTAAAAAAAAACCAACCTTAAACTCCAACTAAGAAATTGAAAGCTTTTGACTCCAACTTATCATTCACAACCCAAATTGGCTTCATGCTATAATTAGGTGCAGACTTGAACTCCTTCAGTGCAAACAGGGGATAAATATGAATTTATTTAGTACCAATATTTAACTACATAAATCTACGTGCTTCACATTAGAATTATGATGAATTTTAATCATTTAGCTTAAACAGGAGATAAAATGTAATCGAAGTTTGAACTTATGGCCACCTGATTTGATTCCATGTTCAATTACTACTTATCCTAAACTTCTAATCTAAAGGGAAATAGTGAATTGATACACTGGTTTCTGAACTCAAATAGAAGTTTAGAGCTTTCTTTCTGTTAAAAGTTGTCTTAAAAAAGGCTAAAGTCATAACAGAGTGGTAAAACCAAACCAAGTAAACATCAATCTGTACCTTCCATTTCCATGATCCTGTGAAAGCAACATAATTTGGGATACTAACATCACCAAGGTATAATGAATCATTAGCACTTCCAGAAGTCCCATAGTGAGCAATTGCTTTAATATCAAACGTGTCAAGAAGGATTTGCACAGTTATACAAGTGAACAATTCTTTAGATTCTTCTCTAATTTGTTCATACAAGAAGCTTGTTGGGTTATCTCTACAATTTTCACATTCCCATTTGCTCTTGCTTCAGTGTTTGTTGTTAATATTTCTTTCACGCATTTTATCAAATAGGTAAAATGCAACAGCTTGAGTAAACAGCTAAAATGCAACAGCTCAGGTACAAGCTCCACCATCACAACAAGCAAGTATACAAGGGGATTCGAAATCAGGTTGGATGAGATTTGGACCCGAGATTCAGTCCAAATCGCAGCAAAACCGTGGCCGAATTCGAAATGCATTTGCGAAGTATAGGAAGCGGAGGAGAGAGTAATCCACAAAAACGAAGCTCACCTCCTCACTCAGTGACCAGTGTGCTTTCGGACCCGTAAAGAAGGCGACGGCGGCGACGGCGGCGACCACAGACCAAGATACAATCAGAGGAAACGAATCGGGGGTTCTTCGAAGCTTGTTTTTACTTTCCCTCCATTTCTCCCGCATATTTCACTCACTCGGTTTGAGTTTGAGTTTTTTTTTTTTTTTATTTATAGGCTGACGTGGCACTGAATAAAGAATTGTTTTTTTTAATTTTTATTTTCCAGCCGGTTTCGCGCTGGTTCCGCACCGGCGGTTGCATGCAGAAGAACTGAATAAAGAATTATGTTGGGATCACGCATTCACAAAATAAAACAATAAATTAAAAATAATATTTGATATTGACAAAAATCTAGAAAGATACTAAAGATAGTATTATATATATATATATATATATAGAGAGAGAGAAAGAGTTGTCCTAGGCTGCCACTGCTTTGACTGCTAGACGTGCCGCCTAACATAAAATTTTCTTTTTATTTTTATATTTTTAAAAAAATATATCAGTATATTAAAAATTACTTTCTTAATTATTAAGTAAAAAATATAATTAAAAAAAATTTAAATACACAGACAATCAAAATAATGAGTCTTTGGACTCTGAACTCACACACACCACACAGTACTCACACATCTGATCTCTCTCTCTCTCTCTTTCTCTCTCGACGTGCTCTCTGCTGTAGTGCCCGAAGTTGGGAAGCCATTTTTAGATCACAAAGACATCTGAGTCGTCGGCGATCCATTGATGATCTAAAGAAAACTGTAAAACCAAGTAAGTAAAGTTCAGATCATCCATATTCAAGTACTACTTCTCATCCTTATCTATATTTGATGGATGTTGTGTGTGCGTTCATCTACTGCCGTTTCATCTAATTGCCAGCACATGGCAGTACTGTGAAATTAAAGCTACCTGATCTATTGATCATTCTATGGCATACATACATACATATATTTGATTTGATATTAATTTACTGGTTATTATATATTTGATCTTTGGTCTGTTTAGTGAGCTCGTTTATGTTTCGGAATACTGCGAGCTCCTGCAGCTCGCATTATTCGTTTCGATCGGTTTTCCATCCTAGAGCTAGGGTAGTGTTTCCTGCTGGTAATTAAACGCGCGTAGCTAGCTAATTCTCTGTAGACACAACAGTAATATGATTATGCATACGTACTGTTTGGCTAGAAAATATATGGAAAAGAATGAGTAAAATGATGTTAGGTGATGTAGAAACCTGTTACGTATATCTGCATATGGCCAGTTTGGGTTTTTATCATTGTTTGTCCTCATGTGCTGTATATAATATTCAATATTATGATAAGCTCATTCTATCAACCATTCTCTTACGCTCTAGAAGGTATAATATCACGTGACATGGTATTTAAGTTTTAGAATGTAAAAATCTTGTGTATTTTGTTTTTAAAAAAAGGGATAAATCTTAGATCTATTTAAAAAATTTATTTTTTAATCATAGATCATATTTTTTTCAAATGAAATATGCAGAGTTTACACGTCCTAAGGTTGCGTTTGGTTCCTTGACCGAACTCATCAGCTCAGTTGAGTTTGGTTTAAATTTAGACCTCTTCTAATATCCAAACACCTAACTCTCAAATCACTAAAATCATCTTAACTCAAAACCTCTTTACATGTGGGACCCACAATATTTTTTAACTCAACACATTTTTACACGTGAGACTCACAATATTTTTCAACTTATCATAAATACATATAAACTCATTTTAACATCCAAACACATCTAAACTCATATTAGGTGAGCCCTACAGAACTCACTCCACTATCTCAACTCACTTCTATTCATAGATAACTCAACTTAGCTTAATATACAAATGCAGCCTAAAACTCATGTATCTAGGATTATTCTAACTAAGGAGATGTTTGGAAACAATTTCCATCCCATCAGATAAATACTTTCAAACTAATCATTACAATTTTTTCAAACTAGTTATTACAAATTTTCCAAACTTCCAAACAAAAATAAAAAAAAAAATTAATTTTTTCAAATTTAAAAATAAAAATTATATTAAAGAATTATATTATAAAAATATTTAAACTTTATAATATTTTTATTTAAAATTTTCTCTCTTATTTCCCAAAACTTAATAAATAGTTAATTCGAATTAACTTACTACTATTTAAAAATTATTTTACTATTATTCCAATGCGGAATGACTAGTACTAACGTCATGTCATTAATCTCTCTATTCCATTTGTTTATAGGAAAATGCTAGATGCCCCACTGGGGCTCCCGCTAGGAGCTCCCGTTAGGCTCTATTGGTTTTTTATATGCGTTTTTTTTTTAATTTTTTTATATAGATATTTTTAATAATTTTAAATATTTAAAAAAATTAAAATAAAAACTACAATATTATTAAAAAATACTTTTTTAATCACGAAGTAGAATAAAAATTATTTTCTATTCTACTTAGTGATTAAAGAAGTATTTTTTGATATTTTTTCTTACTTTCTGATTAAGGAAATATTTTTTAATAATATTCTAAATTTATTTTATTTTTTAAAAATATCTAAAAGTATAAAAAAATCTATATAAAAAATAAATTAAAAAAATATACATAGAAAAGTATATACTAAGCCCAACTGGAGCTCCCTTGAACAAATTATCTTCTTCGTCTCTCGAATCCCAAAACATCAATCATTGCTCTCTCATTGGGATGCATGCCACATTTCGTCCTCTTCTTCTTCTGTTCTCTATTCTATTAAATGATATTTCTCTATTATTTCTTTAATTATTATTTTTTTCTCTCACTTCCATTTACAAACTTAACTATTTAATATTTTTTCTTATGTTTTGAACTATTACTCTAGTGAATATTTTAAACAAAAATTTAAATTATTTTTTTACAGGTATGATCATAATATTTTTAAAATTAATTTATTTATATTTTAGTAATTATTTAATTTATTTTTAAAATTATTATTTAAAACTATAATAAATATGAATATGAGAGAAAATATAGATGATTAGAAGAATAATTATTTTATTTATTAGAATAAAATATTAATAAAAAGATTATTTAGGGGATGAATAGTAATTTTCTATATTTAGGGAACCACTGTTTATCCCCGAAACATTTTCTCTAAAATAGAGATTCAGATGTAGGAGAGATTTTATGGGATTTTAACTAAAACTGTAAAATAAATCTCAAATTATAGGAAAAACAGTGTTATGGGACACCGGCTGCGAATGCTCTTACTCGCTCCTCCTATATGCCCCTCATTATATTATTGTTTATACTTAGACTTTCCTTATTTTTCAATTTTACTCTCACCTAGGTACAAGTGGCGGACCTATTAAGGGGCAGGTGGTCATGGTCCTCTAAAGTTTGAAAAAATATATATATATTAATTTTTTTATTAAATAGGATTAACCCTTTTATAAAATTATTTTGATCCCTTTTATAAAATTATTTTGATCCCTTTTATAAAATTATTTTGATCTTATAAATTATTTTGACTAAAAAATAGAATAAAAAATATTTTATTATAATTTTAATTTTGTTAGGCACCCTACATGCCGTACGTTTTACGCGGTATAAGTAGCGCGTGAAGTCTACGTGCATGTGAGGCCCACATGCCGTACTATAAGTAGCGGACGAGTTTTACGCGGTACACAAGGCTACATTTTCACACCTTTTCAGCATGCATGGACATGTATACAACTTGCGTAAATTCTGTGGTACCAAAGACGTACGTTTTCAGATTTGACCCACCCCTTTTGCAGTAGTACTCTCGCTAGCATGCATGATGTGTGGTTTTCATGAGGATGTACGTGTAGTGATTGGGTCATCTAATTCTAACTATCATGAGGCCAATTTTGTCCCCTCTTTCTAGATCTAACTCATCAGGATTTAAACGAGAAGGAAATTATAACTAAACCCTTCCATGCATGCATCAAACACCAGTAATACTACCAATTGCAGTGCTTGTTTCACGAATGCACTCTCAAACTGCAGCTGATCAACATGTCCACGAGTTAGACAAGAAGCTAGCTAGCAAACATGCGCTTCGTTGGACAATTTCCTCAGCTTGGCTCAGCCAAAAAATATTGACCCAAAACCAACTCTTTTTACCCTGCACCGCCTAGCTCTAGCTCTTCTTTAAAGAAATTCTTATTCGGACAACTGGACAAGGATGTCCTCCTAAATAGTACTGAAGATTGTATAATGCATTAGATTCCGCATACAAGAATAAGTGTACGTTTGGATGTTAAATTGAGTTTAGTTGAATTGAATTGAGTTAAGATGATAAAATATTTTTAATATATTATTATTTATTATTATTATTTTAAAATTTAAAAAAGTTAAATTATTTATTATATTTTATGTTATGATTTTAAAAAATTATGATAATGAATTGAGATGAATTTAGTTTTGTAAGATAAAAAAATATTCTTTTACAATGAATAGTACACTTAATGTCGGCCACAACCTACCCTTCACATCTCCATTCCCAATAGTAGTAGCTTTAATTTATCCAAATACTAAACACGTGCGCACACATGCACAGTACCGATCTCTTTTTCCACAAGATCATGAGTCGACCGGTCTTCGTTTCCCTAGTAAATCATTAAACCACTCATGCACTACTACATGACAGTACTAAGTAAAAGCATGCATTAATTAACGCACAGTCGCAAGAGACATCGATCATCTGCTGCTTGTTCCCAAACGAAAGTGCAGTTGCATAACTTGAAAAATATCAGTTCTTCAAACCCAAAACCAGAAAAAAAATGGTACCATAAGTTTATAACATGATTCGGGAACCAACAAGATGGTTTCCAGCGATGTTTCCGCATGTCTCTAACTGTTAGTCAAAACCGACCGTACTCTTGAGTCTATCTGATGATCTCCACGTCGTTGCAGACAGTAATTATTGCAGATTGATACTTAATTTTTGTCTCGATGTAGACGGCCAATTGCGTCTCTTTCTTGGAGTTGGAATCTTTGAATGGTCACGGCCATCGGGAGGACCACGTATATAATAATGAAATGGCCGGAAAGCTAATCTTCTTACTTTTAGATCGATTGCTTTTCTTTCAGCGTTAAGACGTGGTGTTGAATTGAATTGAATTTTTTATAAATAATTATAAATTGAGATATTAGAGTAAATTTTATAGAGTTTATTAAGAAGAGTTTATATGTGTTTAAATATTAAGATAAGTTTGAATATATTTATGAAAAGTTAAAAAAAGTTATAGATCCTGTATATAAAGAAATGTTGAATTAAAAATTATTGTGAATCTCATGTATAAAGATGTTTTGAATTATGATGAGTTTAATAATTTGATTATTTGAGAGTTAAGTATTTGGATATTAAACTGAATTTAAAATTAGACTGAACTGAATTAATTTTAACTGAATCTATCAACCAAACGGGGACCTTAAATTTTGGTAGTTGAGAATTATTTGGAGGTGGGGGCTAACTTATATGCATGAGATTTCTTCCGTATATCTTGTCTCTGGATTTATTAATCTAATCTTGATTTTGAAGGTGAAATAAGGCTATATATTTTATATTGGGTGGGTGGTAAAGATGGATGCTAGCTATCATGGAGGGTTTAAATTTACTAATCTGAACAAAAGAAATGGAAAGGGAAAGACCCATCAAATTAGTAGACTTCTTGGTTTACTCTAAGATTTGATGAGTACTCTAGAACTATATATATATATATATATATATATATATATATATATGCTTAGTACGTAAGTGCTAGTTAGGAATACTAAATGCTTCAATTTATCTTATGTAAATTTTTATAAAATTGAATTTATTTTTTATTAAATTACATGATTATATTGGTTGATTGAAATTATTTTCTTCTACACTATGCAAGAAAATCACGTCCTAAGATTTTTAATCCATATTCAAAGAGCAAAGAGAAAACAAATAGCTGGATAATAAAACAACAGTAAAAGATGTGTAAAGATATCATTATCCTAAAATATAATGTTTGGGTTCGACATTAACCTAATTTCAAGTCAATATCTCTTGATTTTTTTGATCAAATTAGTTCAATATTTCTAGCTAACTTATCGTTTTCCCCCCCTTTTTTTGTTTTCAAGGATTATATATATAGACCAACATGATGGATGAGAGATTGCTTAGGTCAGAAGTACCAAAAGAAACTAGCAATCTTCCAAAGAGGATTTGGGTGGAAAGCAGAAAAATATGGAAGGTAGCATTTCCTTCCATGATTTCTAGGGTAACTCAATTTGGAGTGTTTGTGGTGACACAAGCATTTATAGGACATTTTGGTGAAGTGGATCTTGCGGCTTATGCACTCGTACAAATCATTGCTATACGATTTGTAAATGGAATATTGGTAAGATCATTTTTTTATTTTTATTTTTTATTGAGTAACGTTAGGTAGAAGTTTCAAATAGACAAGTTACGTGCAAGCTCTTTATAAAAAAAATGGGTCCTATTAATAAATAATAAATTTTTTTACATTTTTTTAAGGTGGAGTCTACTCTTTTACAAAGATTTGTGCGACGTTTGTCTATTTGAGACTTGTACAAATAATTTTTCTTCTTTATTATCCTTTATTTAGATCCTACCTTTATGATGTCATGAATTATTTGAACTAGAAAGATTAGAAATCACATAGTAGCTACACATTTAATCTTATAAATAATAGGACAACAAAAAGCAAAGAAAATGGATTATTATGCACTAACATAATGACATGAGCTGAGGTGGAGTTTTTGCGAGGGAAAGTCTGGTGCGAGGCAATTACGGAACTGCCTGAAAAGGAAATTTCCTGGTGGATGATGGCTGCGAAGGGTGGAGGTATGGAAGAGATTGAGGATCTATGGGAGAACCTCCGTCTGACGGAGGAGGAGAGCTCTCTGATAGAGCTAGGAGGACGGAGGAAAGGATGTGCGAAAAAGGAGGGAAAAGCTTGGTTGGGAAAATTTGGCTCGATCGGCGGATTGGGAAGGAGTTTGTACAGAGCACAATGGCCAAGGTTTGGAGGGTGAGCAATCCGGCAGAGTTTCAGGAGATCGGGATTAACACATTCATCATCTCTTCTCAACTCTCGTATATAAGCTACGGGTAATGGAGGGTCGCCCATGGTTATTTGATAACCATCTTTTCACACTGAAGTTGTTCGATGGATTAGCTCAAACACAGTCCCTTGTGTTTGATACAGAGGTTTTTTGGATGCAAATGCTTAATCTGCCATTAGGAAGTATGAGTGAAGAATGTGGGAAGAAGATCGGAAGCTCGGTGGGAAGGGTACTGGAGGTCGATGTTCCTGAGGATGGTATTGGCTGGAGAAGTTCATTGAGGGTGAGGGTTGAGATCCCACTAAATCAAGCTATCACAAGAGGCCGTATGATTGCTATGGAAGGTAAGAAAATTTGGGTTAATTTCAAATATGAAAAACTGCCCCGGTTGTGTTTTGATTGTGGTTTTATGGTTCATGGTAATGCTGAGAGATGTAAAAAAGAGGTGGGAATAGAGAAAGGGCCTCAATATAGGGCTTGGTTGCGCGCTGAGAAAAGTAATAAGTGAAGTTTCTGGAGAAATGATCTTCCCGAGGTTTTAGATTGGGGCCACAACAAAACAAAAATGAAAGTGTTGGGGCTAAGAGCAGATGGGGGAAAGGGGGAGGAAGGTATAAGGGAGGAGGAGGGGGAAACACATCTACCATGTGAGGGAGGAGGGATCGAGAAGGGTGGGGAGGTAAATGAGGAAATTAGTCTTGAAAAATCTAGAGAAGAGGTGATAGTAAGGGAGGCCTTGAGTTCTGAACCAGCTAAAAAAGGGGAGGGAGTAGGAGACGAAAAGGTATTGCCGAATGGTGGAGAGGAATGGGAGAGTGAGAGGGAAGGGGAGGTAAGAAGGATGGTAATGGTTTTGCAGAGTGATGGAGGTGAGGGGGAGAGGGAGAGGGAGAAGGAAGGGAAGGATGATGTAGGGATGAGCCTTACTCAGATTAGTGAGCCTGAAAAATTCAATGAGATGAGTTGGTATGGGGTAGATGGAAGAGGAGGGCTAGGAAAAAAAGTGAAACTATAATCACTAGTATGGATAAAACCACAAAAAGGAAGCTGTCAGCTGAAGGTCCAAAGGGGATTGTGAAAAAAATAATTAAAGCTGAGAAAGGAAGGATTAATGAGGAAGCATCTAATGTATTGGCGGAGTTCATACATTAAAGGAGACTAAGCCAGACATTATTTTCTTAATAGAGACTAGAATGAAAGTTAGTAAAGGGGCAATGGTATTGAAGAAATTGGGGTTTGAAGGGTGTGTGGGGGTGGACCCGAGGGGTCATAGTGGGGGTCTTCTTCTCTTATGGAGGACAATGGAGATGGTGGAATTGATCAATTTCTCCAATAGGCATATAAATAGTTGGATTGATGAAGGGGATGGGGGTAACAAGTGGCTGCTAACAACCTTCTATGGGAATCCAGAGGCTAACAAAAGACAAGGTTCTTGGGACCTTTTATCTTCTTTTGATCCGGGAAGATATAAGGGGTGGCTGGTGGTGGGAGATTTCAATGAAATTGTAAGTAATAGTAAAAAACAAGGAGGGAGGGATATGAGAGAGGATCAAAATGGATGCTTTTGGAAGGGTTCTTGAGGATGACTGCTTAACTGACCTGGGATGGAGGGGGAGTAAATTCACATGGTGCAATGGGCATGTCAATGAGTCTGTTATTAGAGAAAGGCTAGACCGTACTGTAACTAACCATGTTTGGAGGTATAAATATGGTGAGACTAGAGTGGACATCTTGGCAGCTGTATGCTCAGATCATTGTCCTTTGTTGGTGTCCTGTACCAGAGCAGAAAGTAGAGGAGTGATTCGAAGGGGCCATTCCTTTAAGTATGAAATAAGCTGGGATTTGGGGGAAGGATGCAGGGATGTGATTAAAGATGTATGAGAGAGGGATAGAAGACAATTGAGTCCACAAGAAAAAATGAAAAATAAGTTGTCATGGTGTAGGGGTGCTTTGAGTTTCTGGAGTAGAAGGAGGTTAAGAGAAGGGGATCAATTATTAAAGGAGAACATGGGAGAACTAAAGAAGCTGCAGGAGGATGATAGTAATGCGCAGATGCCTCTTATAAAAGTTAAAAGTAAGGAAGTAGAGGAGTTGTTGGAGAAAGAAAACTTGAAATGGAAAGTTAGAGCAAAGAAACACTGGTTACAACATGGTGATAGGAATACCAGGTATTTTCATACCTGTGCTTCTCAAAGAAGGAGAAAAAATACAATTGTGCAGATCAGAGATGAGGAAGGGAGAAGTGTCCGGGGGGGGGGGGGGGAGGAGCAGATTGAGCAGGTTTTCAGTGAGTATTTTAGAGGGATTTACACATCCTCAAACCCTTCACTGGAGCAAGTGGAACACTGTTTGAATGGACTAGAGTAGAAAATTGATGGTGAAAAAAGGAGGAAGATGGAAAGAAGTTTTACAACAGATGAAGTAGAGAGGGCTTTAAAGCAGATGTCAGTTTTAAAGTCCTCGGGACCCGATGGTTTTGGGGTGGGATTTTATAAAAACCATTGGGAGGTTGTGGGGAAGGAGACTAGTGAAGCTGTCCTAGAGTTCCTGAATGGTGGGGAAATGAGTGAGGGCATTAACCATACACTTGTACCTCTAGTCCCAAAGGTGAAGACACCAAGCTCAGTAAGGGATTTTAGACCAATTAGCCTCTGTAACGTCTTCTATAAACTTATTTCAAAGGTGATAGCAAATAGAATGAAAAATGTGCTGCATGATTGTATTTCCTTTAATCAGAGTGCCTTTATCCCTGGAAGGTTAATCTCTGACAATATAATGATAGCCTATGAGTTATTGCACTCAATGAAGACACAGAGTTGAATGGGTCTTTCTAAAAGGAATGCTATTGAAGTTGGGGTTTGGAGAGAAGTTGACAAAGCTGTTAATGGGTTGTGTAAGCACTGTTACCTACTCAGTCCTAGTGAATGGTAAACATGGTCAGTTGATAAAGCCCTCTCGAGGACTGAGGCAAGGGGACCCTTTGTCCCCTTTCATGTTTCTGATCTGTGCAGAGGGTTTAAGCCACTTGTTGAATAAAGCTGCTCATGAGGGGCAAATCAGAGGGGTCTCGGTGACTAGAGGGGGAACAAAGGTAAACCATCTCATGTTTGCAGATGATTATGTTGTGTTCTATAGGGCTTTAACAGAAGAATGGGGAAGAGTGGTCAGCATCTTGGGCAACTATGAATTGGCTTTAGGTCAGACTCTCAATAAACAAAAAACAACTATCATGTTCAACTCAAATACAAAGAAGGCAGTGCAAAAAGAGGTAGTAAATGAGCTAGATGCTAATGGATGTGACAATTATGAAACTTACCTTGGACTTCCAGCTATGGTGGGGAGGGCTAAGTATAAAACATTCCAAGGTATTAAGGAAAGAATTTGGCAGAAAATTCAGAACTGAAAAAATATTTTCCTATCAAAAGCTGGGAAGGAGATAATGATCAAAGCAGTTCTACAAGCTGTCCCAACATACTCAATGAGTGTATTCAGATTGCCTAAGAAATTGTGTAATGATCTTGAGGCTATTATGGCAAGATTCTGGTGGAAACAAGGTAAGAATGAGTCAGATATCCACTGGAAGAGATGAGAGTTTTTGGGGGAGTCAAAAGCTGTGGGAGGTCTTGGCTTTAGGGATATGAAAAATTTTAACAAAGCCATGTTGGCAAAACAGGGATGGAGACTTATGAAAATGGAGGATTCCCTAGTTGCAAAAATCTTTAAAGAGAAATATTTCAAGAATGAAAATTTTACTGAAGCTAAACTGGGCATGATGCCTTCTTACATCTGGAGAAGCCTGTGGTTAGTACAAGAGGTTGTGAAAAATGGAGAGAGATGGAGAGTAGGTGATGGGAAGGAAATTAGGATCTGGGATCAGAAATGGTTGCCTGTGAAAACCTCTTTCTCAGTTCAATCCCCAGTTAAGATCCTAAGTCCTGATGCAAGAGTCTGTGAATTGATTGATGAGGAAAAAAAGGATTGGAAAACTGACTTGATCAGAGACATCTTCATTAAGGAAGATGAAACTATAATCTGTAATATCCCTCTTAGTCAAAGGAGAGGAGCAGATAAACAAATTTGGGGTTTGACTAAGGATGGGAAATACTCTGTCAGGAGTGCCTACTATGCTGAGAACAAATGGTGTAAAGAAATGAAAGGGCAAGCCTCGAATCCAGAAAGGGAAAAGGGGATTTGGAAGAACTTGTGGCAGATGCAAGTACTAGGGGGATGGAAGCATATGGTATGGAAAGCTTTGCACAACATTTTACCTAATAAGCTGAGTCTGTTCAGAAAGAAGGTGCTGGGAGATCCTAGATGCTCGATATGCTTACAAAGTGAGGAGTCAGTAGTCCATGTCTTATGGTCCTGTCCAGCCTCTACAGATGTGTGGGAAGAAAGGGGTAGTCCAGTGCAGAAATTGAACTCAGATGGAGGGGGATTTGAGATGCTGTGGTTGGAAATGGTGAGAAAACTGTCTCAATCAGACTTAGAAAGAGTGGTGGCTATAATGCACTCGATATGGTACAGAAGAAATGCATGGGTATTTGAAAGTAGTTTCTCTAGTCCAAAAAGTGTCATTAAAAAAGCCCTAGTAAGGTTGAGTGATTATCAGGAAGCACTGAGGGATGGCAGAACTGAAGTAAGGAAGATTGAGCAGGTAAAGCAAAGAAGAGCATGGCAGAAACCTGAGGATCCGAGTGTCAAAGTCAACTTTGATGCAGCAGTGAATCAGAAAGAAAAAAGAATGGGTGCATGGGTGGTAATAAGAGACTCTATGGGGGAGGTGCTAGTGTCTTTGAGTACACAAATCTAGTGGGTAAATTCCCCATTCATGGCAGAATGCAAAGCTATGAGTAAGGCTTTAGAATTATACAAAGATTTGGGTTTCTACAATGTATGGTTGGAAGGAGATGCAAAAGGGGTTGTGGATAGAGTGAATAAGGAGGAGAAGGATGACTCTTGGGAGGGTCAGGTGGTGGGGGATTTCCAGAAGGAGCTCCGAAGCTGTAGAGGATGGAAACTTAGCTTTGTTCACAGAGAATGTAATGAGGTTGCTCACAGCCTTGCCAAGTTAGGAGTGACTATAGATACAGAAAGGTGTGGATGGAATGTGTCCCACCTGATAGTGTTCATAAAGTTATTTTTGATAAGCATTGTAATTACACAATTTCTTGAATGAAAAGGATACATACAGAGGTTATTTCAAAAAAAAAAAAACATAATGATAATATCATAAACAGAGTTCACAATTAATGTTCGTGGCAATGCGAGTAATTACTAATCAAAGTAGATACAAAATCTTATACTTATCCATTAGCATTTTCAAATACGTGTAAATAACCAATAATATCATATAATCACATAACCAATACAAATGTCATATATACATTTTATAGAGAGAGAGAGAGTATATAACAATTGCTCATGTCTATATCAGGATGTAACCGGTCTGGTTTGGTCCGGTTTTGAAGAATATTTAGGACCAAACCGGTATGCACCGGTTTTATATTTTCGAAAACCGATTACGCAACGGTTACCCTCTTAAACCGGTACCTCCGGTTTTCCAATTTTAATAGTATTAGTAATAGGGCATAAAATATAATTAATATACTAATATATATGCATACTAATGTATACTAATTAATTAAAGTAAAATGTAATTAATATACTAAATGTATATTAGCATTACTAATGTATTATGTATTTATCAAAATGAATATTTTGAAATTTTATTAGGCCATAAAATGTTATTAATATATATATTTTATGTTTAAAGTATATAATCAAATAAATTTTCATGTTTAATATTAAAATTTCATGTTATAAATTATAAAAATATTATCTTATATATAATTATAATTTATATTATTATATATAAAAACTATATATATTATATATATAAACTATATATATTATATATAAAAATTATATATAATATAAAAAAAATTATATATAATATTAAAAAAATTAATTTAAAATTTATAATATAGTGAACCGGTCCGGTCCTAAAAAGTATAGAACTGGAACCGGACTGATACCTTCTGGTTTTGAAACTAAGAGAACGGGTCATGACCGATTCAGACCAGTTTTCCAGTTTTCCGATTAACTTTTATACCCCTATTAGTCATGACAAATGTTCATTCCAATATCAATATACAAATAATGGTGCAGGAAATAACCGACATGATTTTCATGACAAAAACACATTTTTTTAAACATCAGTAGTTAAGTGTCTCGAAAAGTCTAGTCTAGGACTACTGCTTTTGGCAATGAACTACCTAGACTTTGTAACCGAATGATAACAGTGTCACAACCTAGAGGATGAATTATAACTAACTAGGGGTGGACAGCCCTCCGTTGCCCCGCCCTCGTGTGGCGGGGTGGATCACCTCTTATGCCTGATGCTGGGGGCTGGTGGCCGCCCCCGCTGTGGGTACCCCCAGCATCTGGCACCCACAGCGGGGGCAGGGGGCGGGATGGGGTTCACCCACGCCCCACCCCCCCGCCTTTATAATACATATAAATATATAGAAATAGTTGTATATTACAAATTGTATATATATAAATATATATTACAATTTATTAGACTTGTTCATAACAATGTTAAACTTGTTCACAAAATTGTACATGTATTGCATTGGCCACCTAGGCCAACCTTTATATAGAGGCCAAGGCAATACAAGAGTCTCACATTGCTCAAGTAAGACTCTTGTATTGCCTTGACCTTCTATATAAAGGTTGGTCTAGGAGGCCAATCCACAATACAATCTTGTGAACAAATCTAATACTCTTGTGATCAAGTCTAATAAATTTAAAAATTGATAACATAGTTTTATGTTATCAGTTTTTAAATTATTATTATATATTTTAATTTTAATTTACAATTTAAATTATATAATAATTTTAGTTTTTTTTTATCCAGAAATAATTTTTAGACTGAATGGGGCATCAATACTCTTAAAGTGGCAGGAGGAGGGGCGGATGGGATGTCCGCCCCCTCGGGGGGCGGGGTGCGGGGAAGGGGTGACACTACCCCCCATCTGCGGGTATCACCCCTATAACTAATATATTAATATTATACAAAAATATTTAATATTTTTATTTTTACAGATGAAGAATCTCATTTGTTTTTACATATGAGATGAGAAGAAAGTTAAAAATTAAAAATAATATTGTTAGGACATATTTTTTTAATATTATCTTTGTTTTGAGATTTGAAAAAGTTGAATTGTTTATTTTATTTTGTATGAGAATTTGAAAAAGTTATAATGATTAGATGAGATGAGATGAGTTGAGTTGTGAAGTTTTATGAAAACGAAAGAGGTACTTAACAAACAGAAATCTCCATAGTCAATATAATAGCTTAGAATTGAGGACTAAACCCACATGCACGTTCTTTAATAATCCCCTACCATGCCATTTACTCATAAAACATATCAATTTATTCAGCCAAACTTCCACAACCTGAGAGGCAGATTCGTCAATCATTCAAACTAGTTTTCACACTTTGGCAATAATATGTCCAAACCAGATTTTCAAGACTATGCTTTTATACAAATCAAATCCACAAGCATTCCTATCAAACACTAGAATCTATTCAGACCAGAGCATAAACGTGGGGCTAGGATGTATACCCATTGCTCGTTAATAGCTCACGTTGAAACGAACGGTGATGTTGGAACAGCACGGTGGTGCGGCTTTGTCTTTGGGCGTTGTAATAGAGTAGAGAAATTGGCCACCATCAGTAACGGGAAGAAAAATAGAGCGAGAGAGAGATTGGAACCTAGATATATATACAGAGCAGAGGGAAAGTAGCGTGTCTTACCGAAATGGGAAACCGAGCAGAGATGAGGGAAGAGAGAGCTTGCGGTGCGACGTGTGACTGGGTTCGGCACGGCAGAATAGCACAAGGTCACGATGGTCGAGTGTGGTTGCGGCATAAGAGAGAAAATAGAGTGCGAGAGAGAGAGAGAGAGAGAGAGAGGGAAAAAAAAAAAAAAAAAAACAGAGGGCAAATAAAAGAGACCGAGAGAGAGAGGGCAGGGCTTACCGGCGACGTGTTCATGCTGCAGGGTTTGGGTGATCACGACGGCTCAGACGGGTGAAGAAAGGGCAAACCGAGGGCTTGAGATACAGAATGATGAAGACATCCTTAAAAAATATAGAATGCCCATTAATGAAAATGAATCGTCTTTCTATTTCCAAGTAATAAAAATAACAGAAAATATAAAAAAATATGTTACTGTACATAACATCCTTAATATACCATGTGTTGAATGAAAAAAAAAATATATATATATATTTGCTGGGATGGTGCGGCTTCCGGCTGCTCCCAGCAGAACTCTAAAAATAAAATGGGACAAAAGTTTTGAATGTAATGTTAATTTTTTGTTCGTAGTTGGGCATGTCAAGTGCCACTGAGACTCTATGCGGGCAAGCGTTTGGAGCGGGGCAATACCACATGTTGGGAATCTACCTGCAAAGGTCATGGATCATCAATATTGCTACTGCAACCATCTTGGCCCCTGTTTTTATCTTCTCAACACCCATCTTTAAGCTACTTGGTGAGGAGGAAGACGTAGCAGAAGTAGCTGGATATATCTCACTTTGGTTTATTCCAGTTCTCTACTATTTTCCCTTTACCTTCAGCATTCAAAAGTATTTACAAGCACAGCTCAAAAACAACGTTGTCGGATTTCTTTCTACCGGGGCATTTGTTCTTCATATTCTCTTGTCTTGGCTTTTTGTGATCAAACTCGACTTTGGAATCCCTGGTGCAATGGCTTCGATGGCTATCTCATTTTGGTCAGTGGTGATTGGAATGTTCGTATATGTGTTTGGAGGTTGGTGTTCCAACACATGGAGAGGTTTCACAGTAGCTGCTTTTCATGATTTATTACCAATCGTCAAGCTCTCAATCTCTTCAGGTGTAATGCTTTGGTAAGTCCAACTGCTGTTAGAGTAATGCTACATAAATCGTGGAGTGCGCAATGCCGTGCAATAACTTTAAAAAAGAGTATGATCCACTGAAAAAAAATAATTTTTTTTCTTTTACTGTTATAGCCAGCTCTCTCATGTTACTCTGGTAGGCAATTCCACAACCTTTTAGACACAATTTATTACGTTGTAGCTTGCATGGGGATTCTTCGGTATTTTCATATTCATAATTCTATCCAAATTCTTCTATGATTTTGTCTAAATATTCATTTATGGTTTGTTTTGTCACTCTATTCTAATCATCTCCTTATTGTTTTCACACAATATTCCTCATAGCTTAGAGTTATGGTACAATGCTGTTTTAGTATTACTGGCGGGATATGCGAAGAACTCCACGGTTGCAGTATCCGCCTTTTCCATTTGGTAATTAAGTAATTATTTGCATCGTTTCTCTCTTTTTATTTTTGTTTGATGATCTTATTCGATTTTACTCTAAATACGGCCAAAAACATCCTGAGTTGAACTAATCATGCACCTCGCAGCCTCAATATAGTGGCTTGGGAATTTATGATCTTCTTTGGCTTCTTATCAGCTTCAAGGTATTTGCTTTTATTATGATCTATATTTTTAGTACTTGTTTAATGATTGCTTGCATGGTATATTTAAAACTAACAGATGTTCATTATCATCTCCTTTCTATAGTGTCCGGGTTTCAAACGAACTAGGGAGAGGAGATGCTGAAGCTGCAAAATTTTCCATTAAAGTCATTACTAGTACTTCCATATGTCTTGGAGTGCTTGCCTGGATTTTGTTTCTTGTGTTTGAAAGAAAACTCGCTTATTTATTTACAAGTGATGAGGAAGTTGCAGAATCTGTGTTAGATCTATCTGCCCTGCTTGGTATATCTGTGTTTCTCAACAGCATCCAGCCAGTATTGTCAGGCATGTACTGATTTTTGAATATGACGTTGCCAATGGAAGTTCAGCCTAGCTACTTAATTGCTTATATAATATATGCTATGAGTTATGTTTCGCAGGCGTGGCAATAGGTGCTGGTCGGCAAGGTCTGGTTGCGTATGTTAACATTGGTAGCTATTTTCTGATTGGCGTGCCAGTAGGAGTTCTTCTTGCATATGTAGCCGATCTAGAAATAAAAGTAAGAAGTTTTCTTCTCTTTTTTTCCTTCCCCATTTAGTGTTTGATCTAGACATTATAATGAGTAACTAATTATTAAGCAACAATTTCATTGAGATGTTTTTTCTTGTTGAAAAGTAAGCTGCCTTTATCGGATGGGACTTTGCCAATGTTGCCTCCATCTTAGCTATGACATGATCATTATGCTTTAGAAGTTTGGATTATGCCAAAACTCTTCCATGAGAAGATATATAGATGCCATGTGTGTGGGAAGAAATTCATGGGTCTAACTCATCTCATAAAACCGATTCTACAAGAAATGATTGTTCATTCTTTATAAACATACCCAAAACCTTGTCCACAGGTAATGTGAGATTATTCCTCAACACCCTCTATTACGTACAGGGCAGTATTTTTTTTCTGGTCTTTGTCACTGGGTAAGTAGGGTGGGCTCCCATTCATCTTGTGGTAGGCTCTGATACCATGTAGAAATTCATGGGCCTAACTCATCTCATAAAACCGGTTCTACAAGAGATGATTGCTCATTCTTTATAAACATGCCCAAGACTTTGTCCACAGGTAATGTGAGATTATTTCTCAACAGCGTGGACATTGAACCCAAAACTTGCAAGGGAACCTATTTTGATGTCAGTTAAAACTTGGCCATGTCCTTAATTTTCCTGAATATAATTTTCAGGGTCTGTGGATTGGAATGATCATTGGCATCGTGGTCCAATGCCTCCTGCTTGGCTACATTACTTTTAGAACCGATTGGAATGAACAGGTAAATCAAAATGATCATGAATCACATATATATACCATTAGTATCTGCTGCACCAATGTTTTCCAAATAGTAATATGAATTTCATTAGAATGATTACACTATTCATGTTGGTTTTAATTGATGCATTTTTCTATAGGTCAAGAAAGCATCGGAACGCCTGAATAGGTGGTTTTTGAATTCTCCCGAAGAATCTAACTGAAATTCTGCTTAGTAAATACTGATTTCTTTTTTCTTAAAGTTCATGCGTTTGATGGATACTACCGTATTAATTAGTGATAACCAGACAAGATTGAACCTATTTGAAGTTGTATGCTTCTTTGGAATAGAGATGGATTTGATAAAAATCTTCAGATTTCATCGATCCCAGCTATTATTTAGAGAGAAATGAAAACCCTTTTGATCTTAGTTAAAACAATTATTTTCTAAAGCCAAATTAATTCGACTTTTGGCCTCCTACAAAAGCAAAGTGGGAAAAAACACGCAAATTAGGCCTCGTTTGGTTACACAGTTCAGATGAGATTATATGAGATGATATGATATGTTTTATTGAAAGTTGAATAAAATATTATTATAATATTATTTTTTAATATCATTTTATTTTGAGATTTGAAAAAGTTGAATTGTTTACTATATTTTGTGTGGAAGTTTGGGAAAGTTGTAATAATTATGCCCCGTTTTGGATTGGAAACTATACCTCAACTCATTTCATCTCATCATTATAACTTTTTCAAATTCTCACACAAAATATAATAAACAATTCAACTTTTTCAACTCTAAAAATAATAATAATATTAAAAAATAATATTTTAATAATATTTTATTCAATTCATTTAAAACCATCTTAACTCATATCTGAATTCAAACCGTTCTATATGAGATTAGAGAAGATGATATATTTTGATTTTGTGTAACCAAACCAGTCCCAGACCTTTTTGGAAGATATTGTCACTATTATTTTGTTATGTACTGTCATTTCAGAGCAATGAAGTATCGAATCATATTGCACAATGATCTTTCAAGATATTTTCCATTAATAATTTGGTTGGAAGAGAGGGATGTAGGAAAACTTCTTGATCATGATCACTTCAAATTAAGGAAAATAAATAAGTAATCAGAACTAAAGATAGGTTAATTAAAGCAAAGATCATCCGAACAAAGAAAATGCCACTCTGTATGATATGAGGCTTTTAGATCGAGATCTTTTATGCTATTGCATCATCATCTCAAGTGGCTGTGTGCTGGTAATTAATCTCACTCTGGAGACATGCTCAAGTGCAAGATCAGACTGGAACTAAGTTCTTATAGAGTTTGGAAAGTCCTGTAAATTAAAAAAAATAAAAAACCTAAAATATAATTAAAATACAGCCAAGGCACCCCGACTAATCTGATTAAAGGAGAAAATAACACATTTCATCTTGTGTTAAATCAATATATAAGATACGACTTTATTAAAATGATTTACATTGAATCCCATATTAGATGCTACACAATAGAGTTTATCAAATACCATTTCATCTTCCCAAAGCAAGTCTAGAAAGAGAATTCCCGCAAAAGAATCAACTCATCTAAAAATTTCTTATAATTTCCTTCACAATCATCACTCATACACAAAATTAATTTTTTAACTTTTAATTTTTAACTTTTTCATCTAATCATTACTTAATCATTAAAATTTTTCCAAACTTTCAAACAAAATACAAAAAATAATAAAATTTTTTCAAAATTCAAAACAAAAATAATATTCAAAACAATATTCAAACAATTTTTTAATATTTTAATTCAACATTTTTTATCTCTCATTTTTCAAAACTCAATAAAAATATCTTAACTCAAACTATTTCTCTATTATTTACAGAATTCTCATTTCATTTCATTACTTTAAAAATGTCCTAAATCTGTGCATGTTGCAATCCAAAAGCATACACCAATGACAAATTTAATGATTCCATCTACCATCATCCAAATGGACTATCAGTTAGGTTATAGCCGCAAAAAAGAATCTCAAAGACCTAAAAAAGGGTACTATTATAAATTCAAGAAATCAATAAAGAATACTCATTAATTGTGGCGCCCCAATCCCCGCTTAGGATTTTACAGAAACTGAAACGCCGGGATATGCAACAGTAGGGTTACCCGCCCCTCGTACACGATAGATAAAATGCAATGCACCTATTGATAGCTAACAATATGCAGTATATTATAGCGAAAAGTCAACTTAAGTAAATTATAAGGAAATATTAATCATGGTACCAAAATATAAGATCCCAATACTTTTGCATAAAACCAAAAGAGTCAACAGTGTTGATATGTGTTTTTAAAGAACTCCCAAAACACGGGATCAAACATTTGAAAACTTAAATAGACGATCCTTGCCCAAAAGTGGTCTCATAATATTATCTTGATCTTCAGTGAGAGTCGGGCCTCACTCGCTTTTCTAAAGCCCGGTCCTTATCCCTATTGTTGGACCTTCTAAACTTTTCTATGTTTTCAATTATCTCAGTAATTGCTTTATCAATTGACTTGAGATGGTCCAAAATGGAAGGCTCAGGCGAGCCTATAACCATCTTAGGCATAATCCTCTCTGGAGGAAGCATTGTCCTCTTGCATTTCGTCATTTGCGTTGGCTAAACCTGTCACAGCTTCTATCATTCCGAATGAGGAATAATAGTGGGTGAATACAACAGTGAGATTTCAATAAATCTCAGTAAGTAAACAAATAACGTGCAACAGATATCATAAGCATATGCAGCAAACTTAACAATGAATGCATGGACATGGACTTGTGCATATGCCCTTGGCCTTTCAAAGACTTTGTATAAAAACATGACTTTCATAACCTTGACTTTTGAAAACATGCTTTCTTCATTTCATACTTATGAGCTCGTAGCGTTTCTTGACTTATAACATATCATATCATAACATAACTTTGGATACCTTACGATTCCCCTATGCACTGTGTGTTCTCCACTAGTTACCGCATCAACCATTAGCTACTTTGACCAAGGTGATTACGTATTGACTTTCATATACGACAGTTCGCATTTCGCCTTCACCGTAGGTGCACCAACTGGTTTTAGGTGCGATCCCGCTCTGGTATCCTTTTCTTTTAGGTACCAGTCGAGATCCGCTGACAGTACTTCATCGACCTAAGGGTATCCCTCCATTTTATACACTCCTAAAAAGACAGTGGAGTTCCACTAGAACATTCTCCCGTCCCAGCAATTGGGGTCGTAATAAAAACTTTACTTTTTAAAAAGGTTTTTTTTCCCTTTCAAAAAGGGTTTTTACAATCCTAATGCATGTGACATGATAATGGACCTTAGAACTTTCATAAGACACATGAAATACCACAATGCTTCATCATTGCCGAAATGTTCATCATAAAATAAAGCATCCATACATGTAATGCATATGCTGTTACAGCTTGAAAATATTAGAACATGCGAACATAGGGCTGATACCCGCATGGTGCGGGGCGGGGGGTGCCCTCCCCCGCACCAAGCGGGGGTTAGGGATTTTCCCCCCGCCCCCGGGAGGCGGGGGTGGGGTCCCCCGGCCCAGTGCTGGGGGGCGGGGGAAAAAATTCAATCCGCCCCGCCCCCTGCCTAGGCACCATATTGTGTTTAAAAAAAAAAATTTGGTCTATTTTTTTAGACCCAAATTATAATATAATTTAAATAATAAATTAAAATTTATAAATATAAAAAAAACTTAAACTCATTAGAGTTAGATTTAAGTCCCACATTGCTTAAGGATGATTATTGTATTGCCTTGGCCTCCTATATAATGGTTGGCCTAGGAGGCCAAAGCAATCCAATGACTTGAATATAATTTTTAAGTCTTTAATAAATTGTATATATCTATATACAATATATTTATATATATATATATATATTTATATATATATAATTTTTATATGTGGAGCGGGGGCGGGGCCCCGCTGCCCACCCCTATGCGAACATGTTCCCTTATAACAATTCAAGGCATATCAACCAATCAAAGGCATACATTCCCATCATCATTATGTAAGGTTGAAACACATAGAACTCTAACCTAACCAAACGTCATTCGTAACACTTCAATCTTAAGACTCCAATGATCATTCTTTATTCAAGGGGTTAGCCGAAACCTCTTATCTTAGTAAACATGCATTTCAATCAATTTTCATGAATATAGAATCTTCTAATGTATTAAACATAAATTAATAAAGAATTTCTCATAGGTGACCGAAACCCTTCCTTGTGGTTATGGACAATATTTTCTTGAGTTTAGTCCCATACTAAAACATTTGAGTGACAACCATTCATGAATAGACAAACATGGTAGAAACCGAACCCTAACATGGCATTCTTACTCCCTTTTTCAAATCATACAAATCTCTCTTAAACCATTTCCATCATGTTTTAAAATAATCATAACAAAGAAGTTCATAACACATGGAAGAACATCAAGTTCCAAACAATCATACAAAAACCGAATCAACAAACAAGTTCAGAAACCATATGCATAAAATATCCAAGTACAAGTCAGATGTATACTTATAAAATCCGAAATGTATTTTTGTAATAGCAAGCTGAAAAATCATATACAATACTAGTTAGAATCATTGATCAAGAAAAACCCTAACCAAGTGTTCATGTGTAGTATTTCTTACACATTTGTCTTTCCAAGAAAACCAAGTTTTCGAACCCTTCACTCTTTGAATTTGAAACTTGCCTTCAATATAAACCCTAGCTACTGCTTACTAGTGCCGTGACCCACTTTTCTCAAACATGATCTTTCTTGTTCTAGCTCAAGTATGCGTGTGTGAGAGCATAAGTTCTAGATGAACTTGACTCAAAACTGAAACCTCTCTTCCTTGATGCCGTGCGTGTGTGTGTGTGGGTAACAAAAGAGAAATTGGTTTTATACCTTCTAGGTCTTCTTCTTGCAAGTGTCCCTTCACTTTGCTTACTCTCAATGGGTTATTTGGATGGTGAGAAAGTGATGGATACTTAGAAGAAAAGGGGGTGACCAAAACTTATAAGAGCAAACACAAAGATGGCCAAAAGGGTCCTAGGGTTTTCGACTCTTCCATTTTTATAGACACTCAAGGGCTTTCTTGCATGAAGAGAGCTCATGCATGATTTCCAAGTGGCATGTAGCCCTACTACCTTCTTCCTCTAGCTCATCATTAGCTCGAGTTGGAAGCCCTAAAATATCTCCTAGCATGTGGCGTCCTCCTTTCCCCAACCGAACCTCACTTCCTCTTTTGCCCTTCTTTTCTTGTCTTGATTCAATGTATCTTATAGCTAAAGGGTCTTTTACTAAACTCAAATTTCCCTCCATCTCTTACAATTGTGCATGTGTGCCAAGTGGCATGTGGAGTGTGTGTGCATTGCATGGGCTGTCGAAACCCAACACTTCTTTAGAAGATTTGCTTTTCACCATACTTTTGGAAAAACAAGTGATTGGTCCTTTTTGGCACAAGGACCCTTGCCCTAGCCGTCCACTTCAAGGGATTTCTTACACAAAACATCCTTCTAGAAGCCTTGGGCGTGTAGCCTCCCTCCAAGCTTGATCTTGCTCTTTTCTAAGAAAACCTTTTTACCTACCATCATGCATGGAAGACACTTGACAAAAAGTAACCTTTTTTGCTCCCCCATTGTTGCCGTCCATGGCCTCTTGGTCTTTCGTTGTTTCATTTTCCCATATTCCTAATCATTTCCTTCTAGGTTCCTTCTCCATAGTGACATGTGTCAAAGGCTTCATTCCACAAGCAAATATCTACATGCATGCGTGACACATGGCAAAAAGGAGCTAGCTTTTCCTATGGTAGGCGTGTAAGCCAAAACCTAGCTCCTTCTCACATCTCTTCCCTTATTTCCATCTAGATTCATGAAGTCCTATACATAATCCTCATTGGATGTCAAGTACCATGCATAAACCTCAAGTTGGGCATGAGCTAGTTGCATTGGGCTTCAAGACCCTAATTTCCTACAAGGGCTGAAACTCTCATTCTCACCTTTGTGGCGCCCCCAGCCACCGCTTGGGATTGTATAGTGACTCTAATGCTGGGTCATGCAACCCAATGGGTATGTCGTACATGACAGATAAGATGCAATGCACCTATGTATACTAGCAGTATGCAATAAATCACAGCGGAATAAGTAATTTAAATGTTTTACCAGAATAAACTAATATCTCAACTTCTTCATTCATAGCTATAAATCACACTTCTTAGCAATAGAGTATTAAGCTCTTTGTTTACACTTAACATAACAAGTATTGTCTAAAAAGGCCTTAACAAAGAAATCATTAAAGCATATTTCTAATCTCAGCTATCTCCAAGTAGGTCATGACTAGATTCGTTCTTTTTCCAAGTTGAGCACATCCTTAACCTTCATCATTATCCTGACTCGCTACTCCTAGTCCTGCTAAAGGTTCTACCATTTTGGGCTAGGAATGGTAGTAGAAACTACCACGATGAAATCTCAGCAAGTAAACACACAACATACAATAGTTAACATAAGCATACAAGAGGTATATCATGAAATGCGTGCAAGGAAATGTACTTGACTTATGCACTTGACCAGAACTTGACTTATGCATTTGACCATTTTTCAGAAAACTTCTTTGGCTTTCTTTTTCATGTTGATCTTAATCAGAACTTATTTTATTAGAAAATATCACAAGATTTTCATCGAGTGATCCTTATCATATCACGCGATTTTCATCAAGTGATCCTTATCTTATCATGAAATTTTCATCGAGTGATCCTTATAAGCTATTATCCTTGTTCAGAGGGTGGATACAACATGGTTCCCCTTTGCACCGCGTGTTCCTGCTAGTTACCTCACCATCTACGGTCCGTGCACTGTGATGAATACGTCATAAACGGAGATTTATATTAACTTGATCTTACTTCATCGGGTTACATGCCTTATGCTACCACTAGCATTAGGCACTTTCTCACTCCGGCATTTTTTGAAAAGAATCCATTCGAGACTTGTCAATGGTACTTTGTCGACTCAGGGGTTATCACTCTATTCTTAAGCACTCTAGAGTGGACAGAGGAATTCCACTAGGATATTCTCCCGTCTTAGCACTTGGGGTCGTGAAAACACTTTTTGGAAACACTTTCTCCAAATATATGTGACATGAGACTTAAGACATGTGTACTTACACTTGACATATGACACATGAAATGCCGTATATGAAATAACCAAGCATAACATATTCAATTCATGCCCTGATAATATAGATCTATAAGATATCAAAACACATACATCGAATTATAAGAAAGGCCTTGGCTGAAACATATAGATGCAAAAACATGAAGAATCATCACTTGAACATGCTTCTTCTTCAAACATATTTGCTTAGAAATCAAAACATAACGAAATGAAACATTAAATCATGATATTTGGCCAAGATCTGAAGCTTCTAAGACATGGTATAGCCGAATTATCAAGTAACATAAATCCACCACAATGTTTTCCTTAGAACCGAAACATGCTAAGAACATTCTTGCCATTTTCATCTTAAATCGAAGCATACCATTCATTTAATATTTATATTCCAAGATCACATAAGCATATTCAAACAAACAAGAGATAACAAACAAAGTAAACATATCAATGAAATGACTTACACAAATATATACAAGTATTAACCAAGAGTAAGTTGGTGTATACTTACAAGCTTTTCCTTACTTACAAAGAGTATAATCTTCATGGGCAAGTCGAAAATCTTGAAGAGAAGGCTCAGTTTGCACTGTTCTAACCAACAACTCTTGCTTTTCACCATCGTAGTGTGTTAGGCTCTTGATTCGAATGTGGTGTAGCTAGAGTTTTGGGTGTATACGTGAATAGAGAGGAAAAGATGAAAATAAGGTGAAAATTTCGTGTGAAGCCTCCAATTAGAAGATGAAGGGATGTTTTTATACTAAAAATAACAAACTCTCTTTCTTTTTTCTTCAGCTTTATTGCCAAGTAGATCACCTAAGATTTTTGGCTATTGCATGTTGTACAAGTGGTGTATGAAGGGTCTGCATGTTGGACAAGTGGCGTAGCTGATGCATGTGAGACAAATGGAGCATTTTTTTATGCATTTAGGACAAGAGGCGCATTTTCTGATGCATGTAGGACAAGTAACGCATTTTCTAATGCATGTCGGACAAGTGGCGTATTTGCTAGGCTATAGGAAACACAAAGGTATTCTTGAAAAGAATAATCTTGCCAAGTGGCTTGGCTCCTTGAAAATTTGAAATCTTCTTCGCTTTCTTGGAAAATCTAAGAATATCCTTGCATGGGCGCTGTGTCAAAGCCCCTCCATTGTCTCTCTTTGGGAAATCCAAAAGATTCTCCACATGAGTGACATGTGACTTGGTATCTGGTCAAAATTTGAAATCCTAAGAGGCTCCTTGGGCATGCTCCCCCATATGGTCCAAATTCAATGAATCTCTAGGGCAAAATTGTCATTTGATATATCCTAACCCTAGGCTTGAACCTTGTAGACTTATGCATGCTTGCCAAGTGGCAAAAGGTATGTAGGATGTGGGTGCGTGTTCCCCATGCGTCTTTCTCTTTCCCCATGCACCTCTTCCATTTTACATGTGTCTTTTCATTTTTCTCATGCATCTCTTCCTTTTCCCATGTATTTTTTCCTTTTTCCCATTTGCCTCTTCCTTTTCCCATGTGTTCTTTTTTTCTTTTCTCATGCGTGTTTTCCTTTTATTATGTGTCTTTTACTTTTTCTCATGCACCTCTTCCTTTTTCCTTGTGTCTTTTCTTTTTCCCATGCATGTCCCTTACTCTTCCTTAAGCAAGAAGCTTCTTCTTCCTATGTATGTTCCCTAGGTGGCTCTCCCACTTCCTTATACTTCTCAAGAACTCAAAACATGACATGTGGCAATGTGGTGGCCAAAACCCTAGGGGTACAAGGGTAATTTTCGTGCATTGTCTCTTCCACTCACTTCTAGAACATTTCCTCTACTTATGCATGAATGACAAATGGCAAAATGTCAGAAAATAACTTGGGTGGGCGTGTGGCTTAGGGCTTCAAAAGTCTCTTTAGTGTTTCAATGTAAATCCTTTAAAATATCTCACATTTGTCTTCCCTATGCAAAATCTTCTTGGAACTCTTCACTAAGAACAAGTGGCGTGAGGTGGAGGTGCTTCGGAGGGTGAGTGGCATGCACAACTCCTTGGAACTCACAAAAAATCATTTGCAAGTTCCAGATTGGTCAATTATAAGATCAAAAGCTAAGAAAATCAAGGAAGCAATGCAAAGATTGATGAAATTTACTTGGGATGAAGCTAGCAAAAGCCCAACACAGAAGATGGGCTTTAAAGAAGAATAACTAATTTTGATCCACTTGATACAAGTTAAGGAAGACATGACTGGTTCATGTTGGTGCCCATCATTCCCCCTCTCCTCAAAAGTGTTCGACCTTGAATCTTCACCTACATCAAAAGGAGAAAGGTCAGAAATATTGAAAGTAACATACACATTGTACTCACCTGGAAGATCGACTTTATATGCATTGTCATTAATTTTCTCAAGAATTTAGAACGGTCCATCTCCTCAAGGATGCAACTTAGTCCGTCTATGGGTTGTGAATCTTTCTTTGCGTATGTGAAGCCAAACCCAATCTTCTGGTTCAAAAATGACACGCCTTCGCCCTTTATTGGCTTGGGAAGCAAACTTCTCATTCTTTTGGGCAATTTGAAGTCGTACCCTCTCATGAAGTGACTTCACTAACTCTACATTCTTTTGTCCATCTAAGCTACTCCTGCCATTAACAAGTAAAGACATCAAATCTAAATGAGTAAGTGAATTAAAATCATAAAGAATTTTAAAATGAGAATATGAAGTAGTTGTATGCATGGTGTTATTATATACAAACTCTATAAATGGCAAACAATCCTCCCAATGTTTTAAATTCTTATGAACAACAGTGTGTAAAAGCTGAGTTAAAGTCCTATTAACTATTCCATTCTGACCGTCAATCTGTGGATGACAAGTAGTGAAAAATAAGAGCTTAGTACTCAATTTCCCCCACAACACATTCCAAAAGTAGCTAAGGAATTTAACATCCCGAAACAATACTCTTAGGCACACCATGGAGTCGAATTATCTCCCTGAAAAACAAGTCAGATGTGTTTGTAGCATCATCTATTTTATGGCATGGAATGAAATGTGTCATCTTACTAAATTTATTCACAACTACAAAAATAGAATCTCTACCTCTTTTTTTCCTAGGCAGCCCTAAAACAAAGTCTATAAATATGTCTATCTATGACTCACTAGGAACGGGTAAGGGTGTATACAACCCATGTGGCAAAACCTTAGATTTGGCCTTTCTACATGTAATGCATATGCCACAAATTCGATTAATGTCTCTTTTCATTTTAGGCCAAAAGAAATGTTCATGCAAAATATCTAAAATTTTCTTGACACTAAAATGTCCCATTAATCCCCCACCATGTGCCTCACGCACCAATAATTCATGCATAGAACAACTTAGCACACAAAGTTTGTTTTTTTAAACAAATAATCATCATGCTTGTAAAACTTAACAATTGACGCCTTATCACATGTCATGTATACATCAGAAAAGTCAGTGTCATTGGCATACATGTCTTTCACATATTCAAACTCAAGTATTTTGGCAATCAAAGAAGTAAGAAGGACATACATCTAAGTTAACGCATCAGCAACAATGTTCTCCTTACCTTGCTTGTAACGGATGGCATATAGAAATGTCTCAATATATTCCATCCATCTAGCATGTCTTTTATTCAACTTACCTTGACCCTTGAGATGCTTCAATGATTCATAAAACTCAATGCCTCTAATGGGTGACAACTCATTTGGCATCTACTTTGGGAATACATCCTCAAACTCCTGCAACAAATAAATAACGAAACTAGGAAGAGACTGGTTAGTTTCATTAATATTAATATAAGACTCTTTATAGAAAAGAAAAATTATAGTGCGATCTACTAAGAAAGCCCTCTTAACCTCAATCTCTTTTGCATAAAAACTCACTTTTGATGAGATAAGTTGATATAAAAATTAAAAATTGAATAAAATATTATTAGAATATTATTATTATTTTAAGATTTAAAAAAATTGAATTATTTATTATATTTTATGTGAAAATTTAAAAACATTATAATGATATGATAAGATGAAATGAGTTGAAATTCTCCCCATCCAAACTGAGTTTAAAGCTGAATTCAACCAATGAAATATATATAATAAAGAATAATGTTCGGATCACGCAGTCACAAAATAAAATAATAAATTAAAAATAATATTTGATATTGACAAAAATCTAGAAAGATATTCAGATAGTATTATATATATATATATATATAGAGAGAGTTGTGATAAGCTGTCGCCACCACTAGGCAATACAAATTTTTATTTTTTTTTATTTTTATTTTTTTAATATATTTAAATATTTTTAAAAAATTAAAAAAATATATTAATATATTAAAAATTGCTTTTTTAATCATTAAGTAAAATATATAAATAAAAAATTTAAATACACAAACAATCATTTTTCTTATATAGATAGAAGTTACTATTAAGAGTATCCATTTTATACATATGATGTGGCATCATCTAGACCACACATATCCCCAAGTGAGTATTGTGAACAACTAACTAGAAGTAATCACATGAATGGAAAAGCGTTCACGTGGGAAATGAGTCCAAAGACTCTCACACACACCCACACATTCTCACATCTGATCTCTCTCTCTCTCTCTCGACGTGCTCTCTGCTGTAGTGCCTGAAGTTGGTGGAAGCCATTGTTAGATCACAAAGACATCTGAGCCGGCGATCCATTGATGATCTAAAGAAAACTGTAAATTAAACCAAGTAAGTAAAGGTCAGATCATCCATACTCAAGTACTACTTCTCATCCTTACAATTATCTATATTTGATGGATGTTGCGTGTACGTTCATCTACTGCCGTTTCATCTAATTCCCAGCACAGTTTCTGTGTTTTCATGGCAGTACAGTGAAATTAAAGCTGCCTGATCTATTGATCATTCTAATGGCATACATACATACATATATTTGATTTCATATTAATTTACTGGTTATTATATATTTGATCTTTGGTCTGTTTAGTCAGCTCGTTTATAATTTACAGTAATATGATTATGCATACGTACTGTTTGGCTAGAAAATTTATATATGGAAAAAAATCATGAGTAAAATGATGTTAGGTGATGTAGAAACCTGTTACGTATATCTGCATATGGCCAGTTTGGGTTTTTATCATTGTTTGTTCTCAGGTGCTATATATAATATTCAATATTACGATAAGCTCGTTCTATCAACCATTCTCCGATATACGCTAGCTCTAGAATGTATAATATCACGTGACATGGTATTTAAGTTTTAGAATGTAAACTTTTTGTGTATTTTTTTTAAAAAAATAGGTAAATCTGAAATCTATATAAAAAAATTATTTTTTAATAATAAACTACACTTTTTTTCAAATGAAATATGCAGAGTTTACACATTCTAAGGCTGCATTTGGTTCCTTGACCGAACTTAGTTCAGTTGAGTTCGGTTGATATTTAGACTTCTTATATTTAGACTTCTTAATTCCCATCTCATTTTCAGTAAAATTTCTTATAATTTAGCTAAAAATCATATTTTTTAAAATTTTTCATTAAATTTTATTCATCTTTTAAAAACTTCTTATATCTCATTCTCTATCATTTCTCTATTCTATTAAAATAATATTTCTCAATTATTTCTTTATTACTTTTTTCTCCCACTTCCATTTGCAAACTTAATTATTCAATACTTTTTTATGATTTGAACTATTACTCTAGTGAATATTTTAAACAAAAATTTAAATTATTTTTTTGCGGGTATGATAATTTTTTAAAATTAATTTTTTTATATTTTAGTAATTATTTAATTTATTTTAAAATTTATTATTTAAAATTATAATAAATATGAGTATGAAAGAAAGTGTTGATGATTGGAACTTGGAAGAATAATTTATTTTATTTATTAGAATAAAATATTAATAAAAGATGATTTAGAGAATGAATAGTAATTCTTATATTTAAGGAATTACTATTCATCTCCTAAATATTTTCTCTAAAATAGATATTCAGATGTAGGAAAGATTTTAACTAAAACTATAAAATAAGTCTCAAATTATAGAAAAAACAGTGTTATGAGAGCTCGAATGCGAATGCTTTTACTCGCTCCTCCCATATGCCCCTCATTATATCTTTATTTATTATATTGGGTCGTTTGTTTTCAGAGATGAGATGAGATGAATTGAGATTAAAGTTAAAAAATTGAATAAAATATTGTTAGAATATATTTTTTAATATTATTGTTGTTTTGAGATTTAAAAAAGTTAAATTGTTTATTTTATTTTATGTGAGGATTTGAGAAAGTTGTAATGATGAGGTGAGATAAGATGAGATATTTTTCTAGGTAGGCATTATTGGTTCATGATTTCTTTCAGTTTTCTGACACAACAGTAAAATCTACTGTATTTAATGTTAAGGTGATCTACAATATTGTCCATACGTAGCATTAATGAGCTAAATGTCCTATCTCTTCTTTAAAAAGACATTCTTATTCGGACAACGGGACAAGGATGTCCTCCTAAATGGTACTGAAGATTGTATACGGCGTTAGGTCCCTTTTACAATGAATAGTACATTAATGTCGGCCACAACCTACCCTTCACATCTCCATTCCCAATAGTAGTAGCTTTAATTTATCCAACTACCAAACACGTGCGCACACATGCACAGTACCGATCTCTTTTTCCACAAGATCATGAGTCGACCGGTCTTCCTTTCCCTAATAAATCATTAAACCACTCATGCACTACTACATGACAGTACTAAGTAAAAGCATCACAGCATTAATTAACGCACAGTATTTTGTCTCTGGATTTATCGACCTAATCTTGATTTTGAAGGTGAAATAAGGCTATATATTTTATATTGGGTGGGTGGTAAAGATGGATGCTAGCTATCATGGAGGGTTTAAATTTACTATTGAACAAAAGAAAGGGAAAAGACCCATCAAATTAGTAGACTTCTTGGTTTACTCTAAGATTTGATGGGTACTCTAGAACTATATATATATATATATATATATATATATATATATATATATGCTTAGTACGTAAGTGCTAGTTAGGAATACTAAATGCTTCAATTTATTTTATGTAAATTTTTATAAAATTGAATTTATTTTTAATTAAATTACACGATTACATTAGCTGATTGAAATTATTTTCTTCTACACCATGCAAAAAAGTCACGTTCTGAAATTTTTAATCCATATTTAAAGAGCAAAAAGAAAAAAAAAATAGCTGGATAATAAAACAACAGTAAATGATGTGTAAATATATCATTATCCTACATTATGGTTCGGTATTAACCTAATTTCAAGTCAATATCTCTTTAGTTTTTTGATCAAATTAGTTTAATATTTCTAGCTAACTTATCGTCCCCCCTCCCGCCTTTTTTGTTTTAAAGGATTATATATATAGACCAACAAGATGGCTGAGAGATTGCTTAGATCAGAAGTACCAAAAGAAACTAGCAATCTTCCAAAGAGGATTTGGGTGGAAAGCAGAAAAATATGGAAAGTAGCGTTTCCTTCCATGATATCTAGGGTTACTCAATTTGGAGTGTTTGTGGTGACACAAGCATTTATAGGACATTTTGGTGAAGTGGATCTTGCGGCTTATGCACTCGTACAAATCATTGCTGTACGATTTCTAAATGGAATATTGGTAAGATCATTTTTTTTTTTTATTTTTTTATTGAGTAACGTTAGGTAGAAGTTTCAAATAGACAAGTTACGTGCAAGCTCTTTATAAAAAAATGGGTCCTATTAATAAATAATAATTTTTTTTACATTTTTTTAAGGTGGAGGCTACTCTTTTACAAAGATTTGTGCGACGTTTGTCTATTTGAGACTTGTATAAATAATTTTTCTTCTTTATTATCCTTTATTTAGATCCTACCTTTATGATGTCATGAATTATTTGAACTAGAAAGATTAGAAATCACATAGTAGCTACACATTTAATCTTATAAATAATAGGACAACAAAAAGCAAAGAAAATGGATTATTATGCACTAACATAATGACATGAGCTGAGGTGGAGTTTTTGCGAGGGAAAGTCTGGTGCGAGGCAATTACAGAACTGCCTGAAAAGGAAATTTCCTAGTGGATGATGGCTGCGAAGGGTGGAGGTATGGAAGAGATTGAGGATCTATGGGAGAACCTCCGTCTGACAGAGGAGGAGAGCTCTCCGATAAAGCTAGGAGGATGGAGGAAGGATGTGCGAAAAAGGAGGGAAAAGCTTGGTTGGGAAAATTTGGCTCGATCGGCGGATTGGGAAGGAGTTTGTACAAAGCACGATGGCCAAGGTTTGGAGGGTGAGCAATCCGGTAGAGTTTCAGGAGATTGAGATTAACACATTCATCATCTCTTTCTCAACTCTCGTATATAAGCTACGGGTAATGGAGGGTCGCCCATGGTTATTTGATAACCATCTTTTCACACTGAAGTTGTTCGATGGATTAGCTCAAACACAGTCCCTTGTGTTTGATACAGAGGTTTTTTGGATGCAAATGCTGAATCTGCCATTAGGAAGTATGTGTGAAGAATGTGGGAAGAAGATCGGAAGCTCGGTGGGAAGGGTACTGGAGGTCGATGTTCCTGAGGATGGTATTGGCTGGGGAAGTTCTTTGAGGGTGAGGGTTGAGATCCCACTAAATCAAGCTATCACAAGAGGCCGTATGATTGCTATGGAAGGTAAGAAAATTTGGGTTAATTTCAAATATGAAAAACTGCACCGGTTGTGTTTTGATTGTGGTTTTATGGTTCATGGTAACGCTGGGAGGTGTAAAAAAGAGGTGGGAATAGAGAAGGGGCCTCAATATAGGGCTTGGTTGCGCGCTGAGAAAAGTAATAAGGGAAGTTTATGGAGAAATGATCTTCCCCGAGGTTTTAGATCGGGGCCACAGCAAAACAAAAATGAAAGTGTTGGGGCTAAGAGCAGATGGGGGAAAGGGGGAGGAAGGTATAAGGGAGGAGGAGGGGGAAACACATCTACCATCTGAGGGGGGAGGGATCGAGAAGGGTGGGGAGGTAAATGAGGAAATTAGTCTTAAAAAATCTAGAGAAGAGGTGATAGTAAGGGAGGCCTTGAGTTCTGAACCAGCTAAAAAATGGGAGGGAGTAGGAGACGAAAAGGTATTGCCGAATGGTGGAGAGGAATGGGAGAGTGAGAGGGAAGGGGAGGTAAGAAGGATGGTAATGGTTTTGCAGAGGGATGGAGGTGAGGGGGAGAGGGAGAGGGAGAAGGAAGGGAAGGATGATGTAGGGATGAGCCTTACTCAGATTAGTGAGCCTGAAAAATTCAATGAGATGAGTGGGTATGGGGGTAGATGGAAGAGGAGGGCTAGGGAAAAAAGTGAAACTATAATCACTGGTATGGAAAAAACCACAAAAAGGAAGCTGTCAGCTGAAGGTCCAAAGGGGATTGTGAAAAAAATAATTAAAGCTGAGAAAGAAAGGATTAATGAGGAAGCATGTAATGTATTGGCGGAGTTCATACATTGAAGGAGACTAAGCCAGACATTATTTTCTTAATAGAGACTAAAATGAAAGTTAGTAAAGGGGCAATGGTATTGAAGAAATTGGGGTTTGAAGGGTGTGTGGGGGTGGACCCGAGGGGTCATAGTGGGGGTCTTCTTCTCTTATGGAGGACAATGGAGATGGTGGAATTGATCAATTTCTCCAATAGGTATATAAATAGTTGGATTGATGAAGGGGATGGGGGTAACAAGTGGCTGCTAACAACCTTCTATGGGAATCCAGAGGCTAACAAAAGACAAGGTTCTTGGGACCTTTTATCTTCTTTTGATCCGGGAAGATATAAGGGGTGGCTGGTGGTGGGAGATTTCAATGAAATTGTAAGTAATAGTAAAAAACAAGGAGGGAGGGATAGGAGAGAGGATCAAAATGGATGCTTTTGGAAGGGTTCTTGAGGATGACTGCTTAACTGACCTGGGATGGAGGGGGAGTAAATTCACATGGTGCAATGGGCATGTCAATGAGTCTGTTATTAGAGAAAGGCTAGACCGTATTGTAACTAACCATGTTTGGAGGTATAAATATGGAGAGAGTAGAGTGGACATCTTGGCAGCTGTATGCTCAGATCATTGTCCTTTGTTGGTGTCCTGTACCAGAGCAGAAAGTAGAGGAGTGATTCGAAGGGGCCATTCCTTTAAGTATAAAATAAGCTGGGATTTGGGGGAGGGATGCAGGGATGTGATTAAAGATGTATGAGAGAGGGATAGAAGACAATTGAGTCCACAAGAAAAAATGAAAAATAAGTTGTCAGGGTGTAGGGGTGCTTTGAGTTTCTGGAGTAGAAGGAGGATAAGAGAAGGGGATCAATTTTTAAAGGAGAACATGGGAGAACTAAAGAAGCTGCAGGAGGATGATAGTAATGCACAGATGCCTCTTATAAAAGTTAAAAGTAAGGAAGTAAAGGAGTTGTTGGAGAAAGAAAACTTGAAATAGAAAGTTAGAGCAAAGAAACACTGGTTACAACATGGTGATAGGAATACCAGGTATTTTCATACCTGTGCTTCTCAAAGAAGGAGAAAAAATACAATTGTGCAGATCAGAGATGAGGAAGGGAGAAGTGTCGAGGGGGGGGGGAGGAGCAGATTGAGCAGGTTTTCAGTGAGTATTTTAGAGGGATTTACACATCCTCAAACCCTTCACTGGAGCAAGTGGAACACTGTTTGAATGGACTAGAGTAGAAAATTGATGGTGAAAAAAGAAGGAAGATGGAAAGAAGTTTTACAACAGATGAAGTAGAGAGGGCTTTGAAGCAGATGTCAGTTTTAAAGTCCTCAGGACCCGATGGTTTTGGGGTGGGATTTTATAAAAACCATTGGGAGGTTGTGGGGAAGGAGACTAGTGAAGCTGTCCTAGAGTTCCTAAATGGTGGGGAAATGAGTGAGGGCATTAACCATACACTTGTACCTCTAGTCCCAAAGGTGAAGACACCAAGCTCAGTAAGGGATTTTAGACCAATTAGCCTCTGTAACGTCTTCTATAAACTTATTTCAAAGGTGATAGCAAATAGAATGAAAAAGGTGTTGCATGATTGTATTTCCTTTAATTAGAGTGCCTTTATCCCTGGAAGGTTAATCTCTGACAATATAATGATAGCCTATGAGTTATTGCACTCAATGAAGACAAGGAAGAAATGGAGAGTTGGATGTATGGCAGTGAAACTAGATATGGCTAAGGCCTATGACATAGTTGAATGGGTCTTTCTAAAAGGAATGCTATTGAAGTTGGGGTTTGGAGAGAAGTTGACAAAGCTGTTAATGGGTTGTGTAAGCACTGTTACCTACTCAGTCCTAGTGAATGGTAAACATGGTCAGTTGATAAAGCCCTCTCGGGGACTGAGGCAAGGGGACCCTTTGTCCCCTTTCATGTTTCTGATCTGTGCAGAGGGTTTAAGCCACTTGTTGAATAAAGCTTCTCATGAGGGGCAAATCAGAGGGGTCTCGGTGACTAGAGGGGGAACAAAGGTAAACCATCTCATGTTTGCAGATGATTATGTTGTGTTCTATAGGGCTTTAACAGAAGAATGGGGAAGAGTGGTCAGCATCTTGGGCAACTATGAATTGGCTTTAGGTCAGACTCTCAATAAACAAAAAACAACTATCATGTTCAGCTCAAATACAAAGAAGGCAGTGCAAAAAGAGGTAGTAAATGAGCTAGATGCTAATGGATGTGACAATTATGAAAGTTACCTTGGACTTCCAGCTATGGTGGGGAGGGCTAAGTATAAAACATTCCAAGGTATTAAGGAAAGAATTTGGCAGAAAATTCAGAACTGAAAAAATATTTTCCTATCAAAAGCTGGGAAGGAGATAATGATCAAAGTAGTTCTACAAGCTGTCCCAACATATCAATGAGTGTATTCAGATTACCTAAGAAATTGTGTAATGATCTTGAGGCTATTATGGCAAGATTCTGGTGGAAACAAGGTAAGAATGAGTCAGATATCCACTGGAAGAGATGAGAGTTTTTAGGGGAGTCAAAAGCTGTGGGAGGTCTTGGCTTTAGGGATATGGAAAATTTTAACAAAGCCATGTTGGCAAAACAGGGATGGAGACTTATGAAAATGGAGGATTCCCTAGTTGCAAAAATCTTTAAAGAGAAATATTTCAAGAATGAAAATTTTACTGAAGCTAAACTGGGCATGATGACTTCTTACATCTGGAGAAGCCTGTGGTCAGTACAAGAGGTTGTGAAAAATGGAAAGAGATGGAGAGTAGGTGATGGGAAGGAAATTAGGATCTGGGATCAGAAATTGTTGCCTGTGGAAACCTCTTTCTCAGTTCAATCCCCAGTTAAGATCCTAAGTCCTGATGCAAGAGTCTGTGAATTGATTGATGAGGAAAAAAAGGATTGGAAAACTGACTTGATCAGAGACATCTTCAGTAAGGAAGAGGAAACTATAATCTGTAATATCCATCTTAGTCAAAGGGGAGGAGCAGATAAACAAATTTGGGGTTTGACTAAGGATGAGAAATACTCTGTCAGGAGTGCCTACTATGCTGAGAACAAATGGTGTAAAGAAATGAAAGCGCAAGCCTCGAATCCAGAAAGGGAAAAGGGGATTTGGAAGAACTTATGGCAGATGCAAGTACTAGGGGGATGGAAGCATATGGTATGGAAAGCTTTGCACAACATTTTACCTACTAAGCTGAGTCTGTTCAGAAAGAAGGTGCTGGGAGATCCTAGATGCTCGATATGCTTACAAAGTGAGGAGTCAGTAGTCCATGTCTTATGGTCCTGTCTAGCCTCTACAGATGTGTGGGTAGAAAGGGGTAGTCCAGTGCAGAAATGGAACTCAGATGGAGGGGGATTTGAGATGCTGTGGTTGGAAATGGTGAGAAAACTGTCTCAATCAGACTTAGAAAGAGTGGTGGCTATAATGCACTCGATATGGTACAGAAGAAATGCATGGGTATTTGAAAGTAGTTTCTCTAGTCCAAAAAGTGTCATTAAAAAAGCCCTAGTAAGGTTGAGTGATTATCAGGAAGTACTGAGGGATGGCAGAACTGAAGTAAGGAAGATTGAGTAGGTAAAGCAAGGAAGAGCATGGCAGAAACCTGAGGATCCGAGTGTCAAAGTCAACTTTGATGCAACAGTGAATCAGAAAGAAAAAAGAATGGGTGCAGGGGTGGTAATAAGAGACTCTATGGGGGAGGTGCTAGTGTCTTTGAGTACACAAATCCAGTGGGTAAATTCCCCATTCATGGCAGAATGCAAAGCTCTGAGTAAGGCTTTAGAATTATATAAAGATTTGGGTTTCTACAATATATGGTTGGAAGGCGATGCAAAAGGGGTTGTGGATAGAGTGAATAAGGAGGAGAAGGATGACTCTTGGGAGGGTCAGGTGGTGGGGGATTTCCAGAAGGAGCTCCGAAGCTGTAGAGGATGGAAACTTAGCTTTGTTCACAGAGAATGTAATGAGGTTGCTCACAGCCTTGCCAAGTTAGGAGTGACTATAGATACATAAAGGGTGTGGATGGAATGTGTCCCACCTGATAGTGTTCAGAAAGTTATTTTTGATAAGCATTGTAATTACACAATTTCTTGAATGAAAAGGATACATACAGAGGTTATTTAAAAAAAAAAAAAAAAAAACACATAATGATAATATCATAAACAAAGTTCACAATTAATGTTCGTGGCAAGGCGAGTAATTACTAATCAAAGTAGATACAAAATCTTATACTTATCCATTAGCATTTTCAAATACGTGTAAATAACCAATAATATCATATAATCACATAACCAATACAAATGTCATATATACATTTTATATATAGAGAGAGAGTATATAACAATTGCTCATGTCTATATCTGGATGTAACCGGTCTGGTTTGGTCCGGTTTTGAACAAAATTTAGGACCAAACCGGTATGCACCGGTTTTATATTTTCGAAAACCGATTACGCAACGGTTACCCTTTTAAACCGGTACCTCCGGTTTTCCAATTTTAATAGTATTAGTAATAGGGCATAAAATATAATTAATATACTAATATATATGCATACTAATGTATACTAATTAATTAAAGTAAAATGTAATTAATATACTAAATGTATATTAGCATTACTAATGTATTATGTATTTATCAAAATGAATATTTTGAAACTTTATTAGGCCATAAAATGTTATTAATATATATATTTTATGTTTAAAGTATATAATCAAATAAATTTTCATGTTTAATATTAAAATTTCATGTTATAAATTATAAAAATATTATCTTATATATAATTATAATTTATATTATTATATATAAAAACTATATATATTATATATATAAACTATATATATTATATATAAAAATTATATATAATATAAAAAAATTATTTTAAAATTTATAATATAGTGAACGGGTCCGGTCCTAAAAAGTATAGAACTGGAACCGGACTGATACCGGCTGGTTTTGAAACTAAGAGAACGGGTCCTAACCGGTTCGGACCAGTTTTCCAGTTTTCCGATTAACTTTTATACCCCTATTAGTCATGACAAACGTTCATTCCAATATCAATATACAAATAATGGTGCAGGAAATAACCGACATGATTTTCATGACAAAAACACATTTTTTTAAACATCAGTAGTTAAGTGTCTTGAAAAGTCTAGTCTAGGACTACTGCTTTGGGCAATGAACTATCTAGACTTTGTAACCGAATGATAACAGTGTCACAACCTAGAGGAAGAATTATAACTAACTAGGGGTGGGCAGCCCTCCGCTGCCCCGCCCTCGTGTGGCGGGGTGGATCACCTCTTATGCCAGATGCTTGGGGCTGGTGGCCGCCCCCGCTGTGGGTGCCCCCAGCATCTGGCACCCACAGCGGGGGCGGGGGGCAGGATGGGGTTCACCCACGCCCCACCCCCGCCTTTATAATACATATAAATATATAGAAATAGTTGTATATTACAAATTGTATATATATAAATATATATTACAATTTATTAGACTTGTTCATAAGAGTGTTAAACTTGTTCACAAAATTGTACATGTATTGCATTGACCACCTAGGCCAACCTTTATATAGAAGGCCAAGGCAATACAAGAGTCTTACTTGAAGGTTGGTCTAGGAGGCCAATCCACAATACATTCTTGTGAACAAATATAATACTCTTGTGATCAAGTCTAATAAATTTAAAAATTGATAACATAGTTTTATGTTATCAGTTTTTAAATTATTATTATATATTTTAATTTTAATTTACAATTTAAATTATATAATAATTTTAGTTTTTTTTTTTATCCAGAAATAATTTTTAGACTGAATGGGGCATCAATACTCTTAAAGTGGGCAGGAGGAGGGGCGGATGGGATGTCCGCCCCCTCCAGGGGCCGGGTGTGGGGAAGGGGTGACACTACCCCCCATCTGCGGGTATCACCCCTATAACTAATATATTAATATTATACAAAAATATTTAATATTTTTATTTTTACAGATGAAGAATCTCATTTGTTTTTACATATGAGATGAGAAGAAAGTTAAAAATTAAAAATAATATTGTTAGGACATATTTTTTTAATATTATCTTTGTTTTGAGATTTGAAAAAGTTGAATTGTTTATTTTATTTTGTATGAGAATTTGAAAAAGTTATAATGATTAGATGAGATGAGATGAGTTGAGTTGTGAAGTTTTATGAAAACGAAAGAGGTACTTAACAAACAGAAATCTCCATAGTCAATATAATAGCTTAGAATTGAGGACTAAACCCACATGCACGTTCTTTAATAATCCCCTACCATGCCATTTACTCATAAAACATATCAATTTATTCAGCCAAACTTCCACAACCTGAGAGGCAGATTCGTCAATCATTCAAACTAGTTTTCACACTTTGGCAATAATATGTCCAAACCAGATTTTCAAGACTATGCTTTTATACAAATCAAATCCACAAGCATTCCTATCAAACACTAGAATCTATTCAGACCAGAGCATAAACGTGGGGCTAGGATGTATACCCATTGCTCGTTAATAGCTCACGTTGAAACGAACGGTGATGTTGGAACAGCACGGTGGTGCGGCTTTGTCTTTGGGCGTTGTAATGGAGTAGAGAAATTGGCCACCATCAGTAACGGGAAGAAAAATAGAGCGAGAGAGAGATTGGAACCTAGATATATATACAGAGCAGAGGGAAAGTAGCGTGTCTTACCGAAATGGGAAACCAAGCAGAGATGAGGGAAGAGAGAGCTTGCGGTGCGACGTGTGACTGGGTTCGGCACGGCAGAATAGCACAAGGTCACGATGGTCGAGTGTGGTTGCGGCATAAGAGAGAAAATAGAGTGCGAGAGAGAGAGAGAGAGAGAGGGAAAAAAAAAAAAAAAACAGAGGGCAAATAAAAGAGACCGAGAGAGAGAGGGCAGGGCTTACCGGCGACGTGTTCATGCTGCAGGGTTTGGGTGATCACGACGGCTCAGACGGGTGAAGAAAGGGCAAACCGAGGGCTTGAGATACAGAATGATGAAGACATCCTTAAAAAATATAGAATGCCCATTAATGAAAATGAATCGTCTTTCTATTTCCAAGTAATAAAAATAACAGAAAATATAAAAAATATCTTACTGTGCATAACATCCTTAACACACCAGGTGCGGGTTCCGGCTGCTCCCAGCAGAACTCTAAAAATAAAATGGGACAAAAGTTTTGAATGTAATGTTAATTTTTTGTTCGTAGTTGGGCATGTCAAGTGCCACTGAGACTCTATGCGGGCAAGCGTTTGGAGCGGGGCAATACCACATGTTGGGAATCTACCTGCAAAGGTCATGGATCATCAATATTGCTACTGCAACCATCTTGGCCCCTGTTTTTATCTTCTCAACACCCATCTTTAAGCTACTTGGTGAGGAGGAAGACGTAGCAGAAGTTGCTGGATATATCTCACTTTGGTTTATTCCAGTTCTCTACTATTTTCCCTTTACCTTCAGCATTCAAAAGTATTTACAAGCACAGCTCAAAAACAACGTTGTCGGATTTCTTTCTACCGGGGCATTTGTTCTTCATATTCTCTTGTCTTGGCTTTTTGTGATCAAACTCGACTTTGGAATCCCTGGTGCAATGGCTTCGATGGCTATCTCATTTTGGTCAGTGGTGATTGGAATGTTCGTATATGTGTTTGGAGGTTGGTGTTCCAACACATGGAGAGGTTTCACAGTAGCTGCTTTTCATGATTTATTACCAATCGTCAAGCTCTCAATCTCTTCAGGTGTAATGCTTTGGTAAGTCCAACTGCTGTTAGAGTAATGCTACATAAATCGTGGAGTGTGCAATGCCGTGCAATAACTTTAAAAAAGAGTATGATCCAATGAAAAAAAATAATTTTTTTTCTTTTACTGTTATAGCCAGCTCTCTCATGTTACTCTGGTAGGCAATTCCACAACCTTTTAGACACAATTTATTACGTTGTAGCTTGCATGGGGATTCTTCGGTATTTTCATATTCATAATTCTATCCAAATTCTTCTATGATTTTGTCTAAATATTCATTTATGGTTTGTTTTGTCACTCTATTCTAATCATCTCCTTATTGTTTTCACACAATATTCCTCATAGCTTAGAGTTATGGTACAATGCTGTTTTAGTATTACTGGCGGGATATGCGAAGAACTCCACGGTTGCAGTATCCGCGTTTTCCATTTGGTAATTAAGTAATTACTTGCATCGTTTCTCTCTTTTTATTTTTGTTTGATGATCTTATTCGATTTTACTCTACGTACGGCCAAAAACATCCTGAGTTGAACTAATCATGCACCTCGCAGCCTCAATATAGTGGCTTGGGAATTTATGATCTTCTTTGGCTTCTTATCAGCTTCAAGGTATTTGCTTTTATTATGATCTATATTTTTAGTACATGTTTAATGATTGCTTGCATGGTATATTTAAAACTAACAGATGTTCATTATCATCTCCTTTCTATAGTGTCCGGGTTTCAAACGAACTAGGGAGAGGAGATGCTGAAGCTGCAAAATTTTCTATTAAAGTCATTACTAGTACTTCCATATGTCTTGGAGTGCTTGCCTGGATTTTGTTTCTTGTGTTTGAAAGAAAACTCGCTTATTTATTTACAAGTGATGAGGAAGTTGCAGAATCTGTGTTAGATCTATCTGCCCTGCTTGGTATATCTGTGTTTCTCAACAGCATCCAGCCAGTATTGTCAGGCATGTACTGATTTTTGAATATGACGTTGCCAATGGAAGTTCAGCCTAGCTACTTAATTGCTTATATAATATATGCTATGAGTTATGTTTCGCAGGCGTGGCAATAGGTGCTGGTCGGCAAGGTCTGGTTGCGTATGTTAACATTGGTAGCTATTTTCTGATTGGCGTGCCAGTAGGAGTTCTTCTTGCATATGTAGCCGATCTAGAAATAAAAGTAAGAAGTTTTCTTCTCTTTTTTTCCTTCCCCATTTAGTGTTTGATCTAGACATTATAATGAGTAACTAATTATTAAGCAACAATTTCATTGAGATGTTTTTTCTTGTTGAAAAGTAAGCTGCCTTTATCGGATGGGACTTTGCCAATGTTGCCTCCATCTTAGCTATGACATGATCATTATGCTTTAGAAGTTTGGATTATGCCAAAACTCTTCCATGAGAAGATATATAGATGCCATGTGTGTAGGAAGAAATTCATGGGTCTAACTCATCTCATAAAACCGATTCTACAAGAAATGATTGTTCATTCTTTATAAACATGCCCAAAACCTTGTCCACAGGTAATGTGAGATTATTCCTCAACACCCTCTATTACGTACAGGGCAGTATTTTTTTTCTGGTCTTTGTCACTGGGTAAGTAGGGTGGGCTCCCATTCATCTTGTGGTAGGCTCTGATACCATGTAGAAATTCATGGGCCTAACTCATCTCATAAAACCGGTTCTACAAGAGATGATTGCTCATTCTTTATAAACATGCCCAAGACTTTGTCCACAGGTAATGTGAGATTATTTCTCAACAGCGTGGACATTGAACCCAAAACTTGCAAGGGAACCTATTTTGATGTCAGTTAAAACTTGGCCATGTCCTTAATTTTCCTGAATATAATTTTCAGGGTCTGTGGATTGGAATGATCATTGGCATCGTGGTCCAATGCCTCCTGCTTGGCTACATTACTTTTAGAACCGATTGGAATGAACAGGTAAATCAAAATGATCATGAATCACATATATATACCATTAGTATCTGCTGCACCAATGTTTTCCAAATAGTAATATGAATTTCATTAGAATGATTACACTATTCATGTTGGTTTTAATTGATGCATTTTTCTATAGGTCAAGAAAGCATCGGAACGCCTGAATAGGTGGTTTTTGAATTCTCCCGAAGAATCTAACTGAAATTCTGCTTAGTAAATACTGATTTCTTTTTTCTTAAAGTTCATGCGTTTGATGGATACTACCGTATTAATTAGTGATAACCAGACAAGATTGAACCTATTTGAAGTTGTATGCTTCTTTGGAATAGAGATGGATTTGATAAAAATCTTCAGATTTCATCGATCCCAGCTATTATTTAGAGAGAAATGAAAACCCTTTTGATCTTAGTTAAAACAATTATTTTCTAAAGCCAAATTAATTCGACTCCTGGCCTCCTACAAAAGCAAAGTGGGAAAAAACACGCAAATTAGGCCTCGTTTGGTTACACAGTTCAGATGAGATTATATGAGATGATATGATATGTTTTATTGAAAGTTGAATAAAATATTATTATAATATTATTTTTTAATATCATTTTATTTTGAGATTTGAAAAAGTTGAATTGTTTACTATATTTTGTGTGGAAGTTTGGGAAAGTTGTAATAATTATGCCCCGTTTTGGATTGGAAACTATACCTCAACTCATTTCATCTCATCATTATAACTTTTTCAAATTCTCACACAAAATATAATAAACAATTCAACTTTTTCAACTCTAAAAATAATAATAATATTAAAAAATAATATTTTATTCAACTCATTTAAAACCATCTTAACTCATACTGAATTCAAACCGTACTATATGAGATTAGAGAAGATGATATATTTTGATTTTGTGTAACCAAACCAGTCCCAGACCTTTTTGGAAGATATTGTCACTATTATTTTGTTATGTACTGTCATTTCATATCAATGAAGTATCGAATCATATTGCACAATGATCTTTCAAGATATTTTCCATTAATAATTTGGTTGGAAGAGAGGGATGTAGGAAAACTTCTTGATCATGATCACTTCAAATTAAGGAAAATAAATAAGTAATCAGAACTAAAGATAGGTTAATTAAAGCAAAGATCATCCGAACAAAGAAAATGCCACTCTGTATGATATGAGGCTTTTAGATCGAGATCTTTTATGCTATTGCATCATCATCTCAAGTGGCTGTGTGCTGGTAATTAATCTCACTCTAGAGACATGCTCAAGTGCAAGATCAGACTGGAACTAAGTTCTTATAGAGTTTGGAAAGTCCTGTAAATTAAAAAAAAATAAAAAACCTAAAATATAATTAAAATACAGCCAAGGCACCCCGACTAATCTGATTAAAGGAGAAAATAACACATTTCATCTTGTGTTAAATCAATATATAAGATACGACTTTATTAAAATGATTTACATTGAATCCCATATTAGATGCTACACAGTAGAGTTTATCAAATACCATTTCATCTTCCCAAAGCAAGTCTAGAAAGCGAATTCCCGCCAAAGAATCAACTCATCTAAAAATTTCTTATAATTTCCTTCTCAATCATTATTCATACACAAAAATATTTTTTAATTTTTAATTTTCAACTTTTTCATCTAATCATTACTTAATCATTAAAATGTTTCCAAACTTTCAAACAAAATATAAAAAATAATACAATTTTTTCAAAATTCAAAACAAAAATAATATTCAAAACTATATTCAAACAATTTTTTAATTTTTTAATATTTTAATTCAACATTTTATATCTCATTTTCCAAAACTCAATAAAAATATCTTAACTCAAATCATTTCACTGCTATTTACAGAATTCTCATTTCATTTCATTACTTGAAAAATGTCCTAAATTTGTGCATGTGGCAATCCAAAAGCATACACCAAGTATAAATTTAATGATTCCAACTACCATAATCCAAATGGCCTCCACTATCACTTGGGTTATAGCCGCAAAAAAGAATCTCAAAGACCTAAAAAGGGTACCATCATAAATTCAAGAAATCAATAAAGAATACTCATTAACTGTGGTGCCCCAATCCCTGCTTAGGATTTTACAGAAACTGAAACGCCGGGATATGCAACAATAGAGTTACCTGCCCCTCGTACATGATAGATAAAATGCAATACACCTATTGATAGCTAACAATATGAAGTATATCACAGCGAAAAGTCAACTTAAGTCAATTATAAGGAAATATTAATCATGGAACCGAAACATAAGATCCCAACACTTTTGCAAAAAACCAAAAGAGTCAACAGTGTTGATTTGAGTTTTCAAAGAACTCCCAAAACACGGGACCAAACATTTAAAAACTTAAACAGACGATCCTTGCCCAAAAGTGGTCTCATAATATTATCTTGATCTTCAGTGAGACTCGGGCCTTACTTGCTTTTCTAAAGCCCGGTCCTTATCCCTATTGTTGGACCTTCTAAACTTTTCTATGTTTCAATTATCTCAGTGATTGCTTTATCAATTGATTTGAGATGATCCAAAATGGAAGGCTAAGGCGAGCCTATAACCATCTTAGGCATAATCCTCTCTGGAGGAAGCATTGTCCTCTTGCATTTCGTCATTTGCGTTGGCTAAACCTGTCACAGCTTCTATCATTCCAAATGAGGAATGATAGTGGGTGAATACAACAGTGAGATTTCAAGAAATCTCAATAGGTAAACAAATAATGTGCAACAAATATCATAAGCATATGCAGCAAACTTAACAATGAATGCATGGACGTGGACTTGTGCATATGCTCTTGGCCTTTTAAAGACTTTTTATAAAAACATGACTTTCATAACCTTGACTTTTGAAAACATGCTTTCTTCATTTCATACTTATGAGCTCGTAATGTTTCTTGACTTATAACATATCAGATCATAACATAACATTGGATACCTTACGGCTCCCCTATGCACCGTGTGTTTCCCACTAGTTACCGCATCAGCCATTAGCCACTTTGACCAAGGTGACTACGTCTTAACTTTCATATACGACAGCTCGCATTTCGCCTTCACCGTAGGTGCACCCATTAGTTTTAGGTGCGATCCCACTCCAGTATAATTTTTTTTTAGGTACTAGTTGAGATCCGCTGATAGTACTTTATCGACTCAGGGGTATCCCTCCATTTTAAACACTCTTGAAAAGACAGAGGAGTTCTACTAAGACATTCCCCCGTCCCAGCATTGGGGTCATGATAAAAACTTTACTTTTAAAAAGACTTTTCTTTTTCCTTTCAAAAATGGTTTTTACAATCCCAATGTATGTGACATGATAATGAACCTTAGACTTTCATGAGACACATGAAATAGCACAATGCTTCATCATAACCATGAGTGCCGAAATGTTCATCATAAAATAAAGCATCCATACATGCAATGCATATGCCGTTACAGCTTGAAAATATTAGAACATGCTAACATGTTCCCTTATAACAATTCAAGGCATATGAACCAATCAAAGGCATACATTCCAATCATCATTATGTAAGGTTGAAACACATAGAACCCTAACCTAACCAAATGTCATTCGTAACACCTCAATCTTAAGACTCCAATGATCATGTTTCATTCAAGGGGTTAGCCAAAACCTCTTATCTTAGTAAACATGCATGTCAATCAATTTTCATGAATACAAAATCTTCTAATGTATTGAACATAAATTAATAAAGAATTTCTCATAGGTGACCGAAACCCTTCCTTGTGGTTATGGACAATATTTTCTTGAGTTTAGTCCTATACTAAAACATTTGAGTGACAACCATTCATATATAGACAAACATGGTAGAAACCGAACCCTAACATGGCATTCTTACTCCCTTTTTCATATCATACGCATCTCCCTTAAACCATTTCCATCATGTTTTAAAATAATCATAACAAAGAAGTTCATAACACATGGAAGAACATCAAGTTCCAAACAATCATACAAAAACCGAATCAACAAACAAGTTCAGAAACCATATGCATAAAATATCCAAGTACAAGTCAGAGTTATACTTACAAAAATTCGAAATGTATTTTTGTAATAGCAAGCTGAAAAATCATATAAAATACTAGTTAGAATCATTGCTCAAGAAAAACCCTAACCAAGTCTTCATGTTTAGTATTTCTTACACATTTTTCTTTCCAAGAAAACCAAGTTTTCGAACCATTCTCTCTTTGAATTCAAAACTTGCCTTCAATATAAACCCTAGCTACTGCTCACTAGTGCCGTGACCCACTTTTCTCAAACATGATCTTTCTTGTTCTAGCTCAAGTATGCGTGTGTGAGAGCATAAGTTCTAGATGAACTTGACTAAAAATCGAAACCTCTCATCCTTGATGCCATGTGTGTGTGTGTGGGTAACAAAAGAGAAGTTGGTTTCATACCTTCTAGGTCTTCTTCTTGCAAGTGTCCCTCCACTTTGCTTATTCTCAATGGGTTGTTTGGATGGTGAGAAAGTGATGGATATACTTAGAAGAAAAGGGGGTGACCGAAACTTACAAGAGCAAACACAAAGATGGCCAAAAGGTTCCTAGGGTTTTCGACTCTTCCATTTTTATAGACACTCAAGGGCTCTTGCATGAAGTGGGCTCATGCATGATTTCCAAGTGGCATGTAGCCCTACTACCTTCTTCCTCTAGCTCATCATTAGCTCAAGTTGGAAACCCTAAAATATCTCCTAGCATGTGGCGTCCTCCTTTCCCCAACCGAACCTCACTTCCTCTTTTCCCCTTTTTTTTCTTGTCTTGATTCAATATATCTTATGGCTAAATGGTCTTTTACTAAACTCAAATTTGCCTCCATCTCTTACAATTGTGCATGTGTGCCAAGTGGCATGTGGAGTGTGTGTGCATTGCATGGGCTGTCGAAACCCTACACTTCCTTAGAAGATTTGCTTTTCACCATACTTTTGGAAAAACAAGTGATTGGTCCTTTTTGGCACAAGGACCCTTGCCCTAGCCGTCCACTTCAAGGGATTTCTTACACAAAACATCCTTCTAGAAGCCTTGGGCATGTAGCCTCCCTCCAAGCTTGATCTTGCTCTTTTCTAAGAAAATCTTTTTACCTACCATCATGCATGGAAGACACATGACAAAAAGCAACTTTTTTTGCTCCCCCATTGTTGCCGTTCATGGCCTCTTGGCCTTTCCTTGTTTCATTTCCTTCTAAGTTCCTTCCCCATAGTGACATGTGTCAAAGGCTTCTTTCCACAAGCAAACATCTACATGCATGCGTGACACATGGCAAAAATGTGCTAGCTTTTTCTATGATAGGCTTGTAAGCCAAAACCTAGCTCCTTCTCACATCTCTTCCCTTATTTCCATCTAGATTCATCAAGTCCTATACATAATCCTCATTGCATGTCAAGTACCATGCATAAACCTCAAGTTGGGCTTGAGCCCTAGTTGCATTGGACTTCAAGACCCTAATTTCCTACAAGGGCCGAAACTCTCATTCTCACCTTTGTGGCATCCCCAGCCCCCACTTGGGATTGGACAGTGACTATAACGCTAGTACATGCAACCCAATGGGTATGTCGTACATGACAAACAAGATGCAATGCACCTATGTATACTAGCAATATGCAATAAATCGCAGCGGAATAAGTCATTTAAATGTTTTACCAGAATAAACTAATATCTCAACTTCTTCATTCATAGCTATAAATCACATTTCTTAGCAATAGAGTATCACGCTCTTTGTTTACACTTAACATAACAAGTATTGTCTAAAAAGGCCTTAACAAAGAAATCATTAAAGCATATTTCTAATCTCAACTATCTCCAAATAGGTCATGACTAGATTTGTTCTTTCTCCGAGTTGGGCACATCCTTAGCCTTCATCATTATCCTGACTCGCTACTCCTAGTCCTGCTAAAGGTTTTACCATTACGAGTTGGGAATGGTAGTAGAAACTACCACGATGAGATTTCAAGAAATCTCAGCAAATAAACACGCAACAACACAAGCATACAAGAGGTATATCATGAAATGCGTGCTTGGACATGTACTTGACTTATGCACTTGACCAGAACTTGACTTATGCATTTGAGCATTTTTTAGAAAACTTCTTTGAATTTCTTTTTCATGTTGATTTTAATCAGAACTTGCCTTATCAAAAAATATCACAAGATTTTCATCGAGTGATTCTTATCATATTATGCAATTTTCATCAAGTGATCCTTATCTTATCATGAAATTTTCATCTAGTGATCATTATCTTATGATCTCTTATCCTTGTTCAGATGGTGGATACAACACGGTTCTCCTTTGCACTGCGTGCTCCTACTAGTTACCTCACCATCTACGGTCAGTGCACCGTCATGAATACGTCATAAACAGATATTCATATTAACTTGATCTTACTTCATCGGGTTACATGCCTTATGCTCCCACTAGTATTAGGCACTTCCTCGCTCCAGCATTGTTTGAAAAGAATTCATTCGAGACTTGTCGATGGTACTTTGTCGACTCAGGGGTTACCACTCTATTCTTAAGCACTCCAGAGTGGACAAAGGAGTTCCACTAGGATATTCCCTCGTCTTAGCACTTGGGGTCATAATAAAAATTTTAAACCATTTTCTTTGAAAACACTTTTTGGAAACATTTTCTCCAAATGTATGTGACATGAGACTTAAGACATGCGTACTTACACTTGACATATGACACATGAAAAGCCGTGCATGAAATAACCAAGCATAACATATTCAATTCATGGCATGATGACATAGATCCATAAGATATCAAAACACATACATCAAATCATGAGAAAGGGCCTTGGCTGAAACATATAGATGCAAAAACATAAAGAATCATCACTTGAACATGCTTCTTCTTCAAACATATTTGCTTAGAAATCAAAACATAACGAAATGAATCATTAAATCATGATATTTGGCCAAGATCCGAAGCTTTTTGGACATGGTATAACCGAATTATCAAGTAACATAAATCAACAACAATGTTTTCCTTAGAACCAAAACATGCTAAGAACATTCTTGCCATTTTCATCTTAAATCGAAGCATACCATTCATTGAATATTCATATTCCAAGATCACATAAACATATTCAAACAAACAAGAGATAGCAAACAAAGTAAACATATCAATGAAATGATTTACACAAATATATACAAGTATTAACCAAGAGTAAGTTGAGTGTATACTTACAAGATTTTCTTTGCTTACAAAGAGTATAATCTTCATGAGCAAGTCGAAAATCTTGAAGAGAAGGCTCGGTTTGCACTGTTCTATCCATGAACTCTCGATTTTCACCATCTTAGTGTGTCTGTTGATTCGAATGTGGTGTAGCTAGAGTTTTGGGTGTGTACGTGAATAGAGAGGAAAAGATGAAAATAAGGTGAAAATTTCGTGTAAAGCCTCCAATTAGAAGATGAAGGGGGTGTTTTTATACTAAAAATAGCCCAAACTCTCTTTCTTTTTTCTTCAGCTTTATTGACAAGTGGATCGCCTTAGATTTTTGGCTATTGCATGTTGTACAAGTGGCGTAGTTGATGCATGTGAGACAAGTGGAGCCTTTTTTTATGCATGTAGGACAAGAGGCACATTTTCTGATGCATGTAGGACAATGAATGCATTTTCTGATGCATGTCGGACAAGTGGCGCCTTTGCTAGGCTATAGGAAACACAAAGGTATTCTTGAAAAGAATAATCTTGCCAAGTGGCGTGGCTCCTTGAAAATTCAGAATCCTCTTCACCTTATTGGAAAATCTAAGAATATCCTTGCATAGGCACTATGTGTTAAAGCCCCTCCATTGTCTCTCTTTGGGAAATCCAAAAGATTCTCTGCATGAATGACATGTGGCGTGTTATCTAGTCAAGATTTGAAATCCTAAAAGGCTCCTTGGGCATGCTCCCCCATATGGTCCAGATTCAATAAATCTCTAGGGCAAAATTGACATTTGAGAGATCCTAACCCTACGCTTGAACCTTGTAGACTTATGCATGCTTGTCAAGTGGCAAAAGGCATGTAGGATGTGGGTGTATGTTCCCCATGCATCCTTCTCTTTCCCCATGCACCTCTTCCATTTTCCATGTGTCTTTTCATTTTTCTCACGCGTCTCTTCCTTTTCCCATGTGTCTTTTCCTTTTCCCATGTGTCTTTTCCTTTTTCCCATTCCCTATTCCTTTTCCCATGTGTCTTTTTCTTTTCTCATGCGTCTTTTCCTTTTTCCATGTGTCTTTTACTTTTTCTCATGCGCCTCTTCCTTTACCCATTTGTCTTTTCCTTTTCCCATGCATGTCCCTTACTCTTCCCTAAGCAAGAAGCTTCTTCTTCTTATGTATGTTCCCTAGGTGGCTCTCCCACTTCCTTATACTTCTCAAGAACTCAAAACATGACATGTGGCAATGTGGTGGCCGAAACCCTAGGGGTGAAAGGGTAATTTTTGTGCATTGTCTCTTCCACTCACTTCTAGAACATTTCCTCTGCTTATGCATGAATAACAAATGGCAAAATGTCAAAAAATAATTTGGGTGGGCGTGTGGCTTAGGGATCCGAAAGTCTCTTAGTATCCAATGTAAATCATTTAGAAAATCTCACATTTATCTTCTCTATGCAAAATCTTTTTGGAACTCTTCACTAAGAACAAGTGGTGTGAGGTGGAGATGCTTGGGAGGGTGAGTGGCATGCACAACTCCTTGGAACTTACAAAAATCTTGTTGGTGCTTGTGTAGTCCATTGGGGTTCCGGAAACGATGTCCCTTCAATTTTTTCATCCACTTTTACATCCAGGTTCAATGTATCTAGATGTGAGATGTGCATACGAAACATATGGCATGTGGGAAGGTGAAATGGGCGTGTGCCCTAGTGATGGGCACCGATATAGACCTAGTCTTAAAAATTATTTTCAAGTTCCAAATAGGTTAATTACAAGATCAAGAACTAAGAAGATCAAGGAAGCAATGCAAGGATTGATGAAATTCACTTGGGATGAAGCTAGCAAGAGCCCAACACAGAATATGGGTTTTAAAGAGGAAGAACTAGTTTTTATCCACTTGATAAAAATTATGGAAGACATGATTGGTCCATGATGGTGCCCATCATTCCCCCTCTCCTCAAAAGGATTCGACCTTGAATCTTCACCTACATCAAAAGGAGAAAGGCCAGAAATATTGAAAGTAACAGACACATTGTACTCACCTGGAAGATCCACTTTATATGCATTGTCATTAATTTTCTCAAGAATTTGAAACGGTCCATCTCCTTGAGGATGCAACTTAGTCCGTGTATGGTTGGGAATCTTTCCTTGCGTATGTGAACCCAAACCCAATCTTCTGGTTAAAAAATGACACACTTTCTCCCTTTATTGGCTTGGGAAGCAAACTTCTCATTCTTTTAGGCAATTTGAAGTCATACCCTCTCATGAAGTGACTTCACTAACTCCGCATTCTTTTGTCCATCCAAGCTACTTCTGCCATCAACAAGTAAAGACATCAAATCTAAAGGAGTAAGTGGATTAAAACTATAAACAATATTAAAATGAGAATATGAAGTAGTTGTATGCATGGTGCTATTATATCCAAATTCTATAAATGACAAACAATCCTCCCAAGTTTTTAAATTCTTATGAACAACAGTGCATAAAAGTTGAGTTAAAGTCCTATTAACTACTCCAGATTGATGGTCAATCTATGGATGACAAGTAGTGAAAAATAAGAGTTTAGTACCCAAAATCCCCCACAACACCTTCCAAAAGTAGTTAAGGAACTTAACATCCCGAAAAAATACTCCTAGGCACACCATGGAGTCGCACTATCTCCCTAAAAAATAAGTCAGATATGTTTTGGCATCATCTATTTTTTTGGCATGGAATGAAATGTATCATCTTACTAAATCTTTCTACAACTACAAAAATAGAATCTCTACCTCTTTTTGTTCTAAGCAGCCCTAAAACAAAGTCTATAAATATGTCTACCCATGACTCACTAAGAACGGGTAAGGGTGTATACAACCCATGTAACAAAACCTTAGATTGATCTTTCTACATGTAATGCATATGCCACAAATGCGATTGATGTTTCTCTTCATCTTAGGCCAAAAGAAATGTTCAAGTAAAATATCTAAACTTTTCTTGACACTAAAGTGTCCCATTAATCCCCCACCATGAATGCAGAAGTATTTTATTATATAAAAAAAAAATCCCCCACCATGTGCCTCACGCACCAATAACTCATGCATAGAATAATTTGGCACAGAAAGTTTGTTTTCTTTAAATAAATAACCATCATGCTTGTAAAACTTACCAATTGACGCCTTACCACATGTCATATATACATAAAAAAAAAAAAGTCAGCGTCTTTGGCATACATGTCTTTCACATATTCAAACCCAAGCATTTTGACAATCAAAGAAGTAAGAAGGACATACCTCTGGGATAACGCATCAGCAACAATGTTCTCCTTACCTTGTTTGTAACAGATGACATATAGAAATGTCTCAATGTATTCCATCGACCATCTAGCATGTCTTTTATTCAACTTACCTTGACCCTTGAGATGCTTCAATGATTCATGATACTTAATGTCTCTAATGGGTGGCAACTCATTTGGCATCTCCTTTGGGAATACATCCTCAAACTGCTGCAACAAAGAAACAATGAAACTAGGAAGAGAATGGTTAGTTTCATCAAGATTAAGATAAGACTCTTTATAGAAAAGAAAAATCATAGTGTGATCTGCTAAGAAAGCCCTCTTAACCTCACTCTCTTTTGCATAGAAACTCGCTTTTGTCTTTCTTTTTCTCTCCGCAGGCGCTCTTCTTTTTTCTCTTGTGACTGCACTCTTTTTATAGACAAAAAAAATCATAGTGCGATCTGCTAAGAAAGCCCTCTTAACCTCACTCTCTTTTGCATAGAAACTCACTTTTGTCTTTCATTTTCTCTTCACAGACTCTCTTTCTTTTTTCTCTCGTGGCTCCACTTTTTTTTCTTTACTCTTAGCCACCTCTCTATTTTTTCTTTCACTCTATTTTTTTTGCTCATTTTCACTCTCACTCTTTATTTTTTGCTCAATCTCTTTTTTCACTCTTTCTTTTTTTATCACTCTCACTTCCACTCTTTATTTTTTGATCACTCTCATTTTCACTATTTCTTTTTTGAGCAACCTCACTTTTCAGTTTCAGTTGGTCCTCATGGACTTGTCTTGGAGTTAAAGGAGCAAGCTTGATAGTTTTATCCTCATTTACAAAGCTTTACATGTTCAGCATGCCTGGCAACAAGAGACTCACCTGTCACGGCGTATTCCACTCCATTTTTATCACTAGCATCAACTAACTTGGACATCTCATCACTATCATCCTCACTCTCAGTCATCACCTCCTTATTATCATGCATAATCATCACCCACTTGTTTAGACATTGAGAAGCGATGTGCCCTGAACCCAAACACTTAAAACATTTAATATCTCTATTCCGTAAAGGTTGGATTTTTACCTTGAGTTTGTTCTTGTTAGTTCCCTCATCTTTTCTCTTAGGTGGTTTGATATTTCTTTTTGCTACAGCTTGATCATTCTTATCCTACTTTGGTTTCCAAGGAGTGTTAGAAACCAAAGTGTACTTTGTTGTCCAATTTCTTTTTAATTGTCTCTCTATCTTCATAGCCATGTGCATCATATCCTCTATCTCCACATAATGCTACAATTCAACTACATTGACTATTTTCCTATTCAAACCACTAAAAAATATAGTCATGGTGGCCTCTCGGTCCTACTCTACATTAGCCCAAATCATCGCCACCTCCATCTCTTTATAGTAATCCTCCACACTCCTAGACCCATGTGAAAGATTTTGTAATTTCTGGTAAAGGTCTCTATAGTAATGGCTAGGTACAAATCTCTGCCTCATGAGAGCTTTCAACTCTCCTCATGTCTCTAAATGCCTCTCATAATTCATCCTCCTATTGATCACTAATTGATCCCACCAAATAATAACATAATCAGTGAACTCAATTACTGCCAACTTCACTTTCTTCTCCTATGAATAATTATGACAATCAAAAATCAAACTCTATCTTTTTCTCCTACTATAAATAAGCTTTAGGGTCAGTTTTACCCTGGAAAGATGGTATTTTCATTTTGATGCTCCCAAGGTTCATATCTACTCCATCCCGACCCCTTGGGTTCCCCCTAAGTCCTTTTTCACGCCTAAGTCCTCTATATATGCCCATTTCACCCATCCCAACTTTCGATGTTACATCTTCCTTATCATCACCATATTCGTCATTCTTATACCCATTTTTAATATTAGACTCACGTCGCCTTCTATCTCTCATGCCCTGTAGATTTCTAATTACCGCTTCTTGATGATCCATCATATCCCTCACTTCACCAAACATCAAGTTTAACCGCTCAAACTGTTGTTGTATGGCTTGCAACACAAATGATGAGTTATCTGCCATCCCCTTTGGTGATGAGTTATTCCTATGAGACATCGTAATGTGCTGCACAAAAATAATATGATATGAACCTGCGATAATGGAATCCCTTGATCTCACAATCAATTTGAAAACTCCAAGAAAGCCAAAATCAAGTCAATGAATGGAGAACCTAAACTTGATGAGAATTCGTTTCAAGAATCTAAATTATATTAAAATCTAGACCCGTTGAAGAATCCGTCTCAAGAACCCATATTACAAAAGATGAATACCACAAAGATTGTGATTTACCTTTGATAAGTTCAAAAGTTCAATTAAGAACAAGAGGAGTAAAACTCAACTCACAATGAATAAATTCATCAAATTTTATAAAACTTCTTAACATGAGGCAACAAAGAGTATTTAAAAAAAAAACCTAATCAAACCCTAGTCAAAATAAATCTCCATCTTCCAAAAATGCCCTTGAGTGAATAGTGTCGTGGCTATAGTACCTCTTTAAATCCTATAAAAGTAATTTTCCAAATAAGCCATTGATCAAAATACAAGGCTTTCCTAAAAATTCCTAGTTCATAAGAAATAAGACATATGTGGGTCAAGCATCCTCAAATCTAATTATTCTAGACTAATTTCTATAACTAATAAAATAAGCCTCTTTAATGAAATAAACAAGTCCATGGCCTTCAATCACATAATCATAATAATAGACCCTAATTTATGTTGCACTCTTCCATAACTTGTATCACGTGGATGATCACTGGATCTCCTTCTCTCAAACCCATATTGAACATTCGGCTCTTGCTAGATTCGTCACAAGTGGGTTTGTACCAATCCTTGCATTGCTTCCTTCATATTCTTAGCTCTTGATCTTGTAATTGGTTTATTTGGAACTTGCAAAGGATCTTTAAGTCTAGGCCCACTTTGGTTCCCATCATTCCCCCTCTCCTCCTAAGCATTCGACCTCGAATCTCCACCTGGATCAAAGGGAAAAATGTTAGTAACATTGAAAATAGTAGAAACATGATACTTACATGGAAGATCTACTTTGTATGCATTTTCTTTAATTTTCTCTACTATTTGAAAAGGTTCATCCAAGCTATTCCTATCATCAACAAGCAAAAGTTTCAAATCTAAAAGAGTAAGTGGATTAAAACTAAAAATAATGTCAAACAGAGAATAATAAATAGTAGTATGCAATGTTTTATTATATGCACACTCTAATAAGGGCAAACGATACTCTCGCAAACATTCATGTAACAGTTTAATGAATGGCAAATAATACTTCCACAAATGTTCGTGAAACACACCTAAAGCTTTCGTTACTCCCATAAACAATCATGCAACACGTTAATCAATGACAAATGATACTTTCACAAACGTTCAAGCAACACGTCAATGAATGGCAAATGATACTTCCACAAACGTTCAATGAATGACAAATGATACTTTCACAAACGTTCATGCAACACGTCATTGAATGACAAATGATATTCCCACAAATGTTCATGCAACACAACAAAAGTCTTCCTTACATCAAGGTTACCCAACAAACCCCCATGTCTATCACACACAAGCAACTTACACATAAAACTAGTAGGCATACCAAATCTATTCTCTCTAAACAAGTACCAATCTAGTTTATAGAACTTACTAAACGATACTTTCTTATATGTTCTATACACACTAGCAAAGTCATCATCATTAGCATGCAATTCCTTATCATATTCAAGTCTCAACAATTTTGCTTCTAAAATGAAGACAAGGACATACCTTCTTGCTAAAGAATCAACCACAAAATGTTCCATACCTTGTGTGTATTTGAATACAGGAGGAAATGTATCAATGAATTCCTCCCACTTGGCATGTTTTCTATTCAACTTACCTTGTCCCTTAGAGTACTTCAAGGACTCATGTTCATCAAAGAAATGTCGAGTAGGAATTGTCGCATCCGACACACAATCAATGTAATGGTCTATCTCTCTAATAGGTGGCAATCCACTAAACACACCATTAGTAATTATGACCTCATATCCTTTCAATAAAGAAATAAGAACACTAGACAAAGAATCGTTAAATTCGTTAGCATAAAAGTTTACCTTAGTATAAGAACTCACTTTTGTCTTTCTGTTCCTCTTTGCAATGTCTTTTTCTTTTTCCTCTCGTAGCTCCACTCTTTTTTCTTGATTCTCAGCCACCTCTCTATTTTCTTTTTCACTGTCTCTTTCTCTTGATGTTTCAGCCTCATTCTCTTTTTTCCTCTTACTCTATTTTTCCTTTCCACTCTCTTTTTTTCTTTCACTCTCTTCTTTTTTTGAACTCTCGACCTCACAATTATTTTTCAACTCATTCTCTCTTTTTCTTGAGCTTTCAGCCTCACCCTCATCTTTTCCCTTAGGTGGTTCGGTCTTCTCATTTGTTACAGCTTGATTAGTTTTGTCCCACTTGGGTTTCCAAGGAGTACTAGAAACCAAAGTATACCTTGATGTACCCTTTCTTTTCAACTGCCTCTCCACCTTCATAGCCATGTGTACAATGTCCTATACCTCCACATAATGTTGCAACTCAACTACATTGGCTATCTCCCTATTCAACCCACTAAAAAATCTAGCAATCGTGGCCTCCCAATTATCCACTACATTAGCCTGAATCATAGCCACCTTCATTTCCTTATGGTAATCCTCTATACTCCTAGACCCTTGTGTAAGATTTTATAGTTTTTGGTAGCGGTCTCTATAGTAGTGGTTAGGTACAAATCTCCACCTCATGATAGCTTTCAACTCTCTCCAGGTTTCTACAGGCCTCTCAAGATTCCTCCTCCTATTGGTCACTAATTGGTCTCACCAAATACTAGCATAATCAGTGAACTCAATTACCGCCAACTTCACATTCTTCTTCTCAGAGTAATTATAACTATCAAACACCAACTCTATTCTTTTCTCCCACTCTAAATAAACTTCAGGGTCAGTTCTACCTTGGAAGGATGGTATTTTCATTTTGATGCTCTCAAGGTTCTTATCTACTCCATCTCGACCCCCTGGCCTTGCCCTAAGTCCTCTTCCACTCCTAACTCCTCTATGTCTATCCAATCCAACTTTAAATGTTAGGTCTTCATCATCCTCACCATACTCTCCATTCTCAATACTAGGCTCACGTCGCCTCCTATCTCTCCCACATTGTAGATTTATAATCATTGCTTCTTGATGATCCATACTATCCCTCACTTCACCTAACACCAAGTTCAACTGCTCAAACTGTTATTGTATGACTTGTAACACAAAGGATGAGTTATCTGACATCCACTTTGGTGAAGAGCCACTTCGATGAAATATTGTAAAGTGCTGCACAAAAGAATGTTAGTGGAAAACCTCAAACACTCACTTACGTGTTTACACTCGAATAATGGCATTCCACTTGTGTTTCACTCTTAATTGACTTTTTCTCGATAATAATATCATACTCTCTTGCATTTTACCTCAATAGTTTTCCCGCTCAAATTCTTTAAGAACTAGTTGAACTAAATCAAGACAATACAACATTGTATTATTCCAACCAGTAATATAAATCCAAGAAATAAGAAACAATGAAGGAATAAAATAACACAAGATTCAAGAAATTTATACGAGGAAAAGATTAATTATAAAACAAGATACTAACAAGAAAGATGTATTCAGCCCATTTGATGATAAAACTCAATCAACAAATGTTTTTCTTTCTCATTGTTGTAACTATGTAGCAACCTTTGAATATACTACATTTTCTTTTCTTCTTCTTTTTCTTCTTTTTTCTTTTTTCTTTTAAAATTTTTTTCTTTTCCTTTTTCTTCTCTAATTCAATCACAAACATCAATACTCAATTGTGAAAATCAAGCAATTGAATTCAAGCACACAAGAATTGACAACGAAATAGAAGAGAATCCAATGGAACGGCACTCCAAGCAATTGACAAACTTAAAGATGCATTAAACCCTAGAATTTTGAAATCCTAGGTGATACAAATTTTAGCCAAACCCAAAACCCTAAGAATTTCGGCAGCCTACTTTTTGTTTCTACATTTTTTTTTTCAACTCTAGAACAATATAGCTCTTGTAACAGCCCGCTAGAAATTCATTGGTGGAATTTCTATCGACTTTAGGAATCTCGTGAAAACCCCATAAGTTTTTACGAATCGACCAATCGCATAGGTTTTAGTCTGTCAACATAGTAGTGTTATCACTCACTATGGTGCTAGAAATATAAGTTTTATTTATTTGAGGTAGTTAGAAGTGTCAGAATGCATTATGGTCCACGCCATTAGACTCAGTGGATTATTTAGAATTTTATGGCGCAATATCCTATTTTCATAATTCCGGACGAAACGTCTGTTGGAAATTGTGAAATTATTTTTAGGAGCACTTCGAGGTTGAATTTTGGTATAATATTTTCACTGTAGGTTAATATGAATATTTAGAAATTTTTAGTGTTAAGTTTATGATTCACTTTTTCAGAGTGAATAGTAACCTCGATAAGCGCACCAATTGCAGTATTTCAAAATCATAGTGTGAAATGTCCAAATTAGATTAGAGAAGTTTTATTTGGACACTTGGCAAGATCTTAGCCACACTTAGTGAATAATATTAGACACTTGGCACCATGAGGAATGTTTGTTGGATTTGAAGGAATCAAGGTGTGAGATCATGCCACTTAAGCAAAACCTTGTTTCATCTGCTCAACCAAATTGTGCCAGACCAAAGAGGTTTTCAATCCTAGTGAAACCCTAAATGGTGGGAATCCAATTGAAATTCCAAAAGCTTTGTTGAAATAGAAACCCTAAACGGTTTCTCCAAAACCCTAAAGTTGGCCTCTAAACCCTTTCTAATCCGATTTATAGCATTGTGTTTAATCACTTGATTAAATCACTTCCACATGCTATTAATCCTTCAAATTTGTGTTAGAACATCATTATCCAACCTTGTTAACCTTGAGAAATTGATTGGACCAAGTGATATTGGATTTGGGCTTGATAGCAACCCAAACCCTCTTTAAACCCCAAAATTTAGGCCCATTCGGTTTAGGCCCATTAAGGCCCACGAATTTGGTCACCATAGGATTGCTTCATGGCTAAGTTTTGTACCCCCACTTGGCTGGCCAGATCTTTACAAGAAGGTCCTAGAAGGTTCTAGAAAGACAAAGCTAAAGGGTCACCTCACTCTTTCACTCTCACACTCCACTTTGAGAAAAGATCTTGGTCTGATTTTTATGAGAAGAAAAGGCCAACACTCAACCATTCATTCAGTCCTATCACTTTACATAGCTTGTGTAAGAAGCTCTCCAGTCCACTTCCCACGAAAAGCAACTCTCCTTTACACTTTTCCTTCATAAAACACAAAAGACACTCTCGGACAGTTTTTCTTACCTCTTTTGAACGCCCGTTTCGAAGCTTTTTTAAGTGTTTTCTCGCAACGTTTTCTTCATGAAAGTTGTTTCTTGTGGAGTCTAGTTTACGTGGATATCTTATTAGTTCCATTTGGAGATCATTGGTTTGGTGAAAAGTTGTTTAGACCCCAGAATGGTCATTCTGGGCGATAAACTGGAGAGTGTGTTATATTTTGGAGTTTTTGACCAAGCTAATGAATAGATCTTGGTCCGAAATTTTTATGGAGTACTGTTAACATGTGTATATGATTATTGGTTGAGGATTTGTTGCATGATTAAAAGTTTTGGTGAAATATTTTCTTAGGTCTAGAAACTTAGAAACTGGAAGAGGCAAAACAGTTTCTGTTTTGAGAAAGTTTAAATCTTTTATGGTTTAATCTTATTCCAATGGCTTTGATATTTTTATTGGAAGATCCTAAGCCTCTTATATACATGTTAAAATATTATTTTGTAGATATTTGATGTTAGTTTCGAAGATATGAAATTTTATGCAATAAGGTATTCAGTTAGGCCAAAGTGATGGTGTTCTTGGCTAAATTTATGTTTTGGTTGTTGTTTAACCATGTGATCTTGAGTTTGATACTTGGATCTGTTTTAGAACATCTTTTTAAACCATGTGATGTTTTGGTTTGAAGATCACATCTTTATAAGTCATGGATCAAGAGGTTGATCAAAACAAGTTAGAAACAAAATTCTGTTTTGAACTTAGAAGAAAAACCAAAAAGTTCAAGTATGGTTTTAGTGATTTTGATGACATTTGTTCATGATTCAAAACATGATTATTCTTAAGAATATGTTATGAGTGTAGTAGAAGAAAAAGTTTGGTTTAATCATGAGTTTTGAAATTTGAAAGAATTACAACAAAATCAAGGGAAATAGCCTTGTAAGTTTCGGACCTATAGAGTTTTAATGGTTGTGTTTAGTTTTAAATTTTTTTGAATTGATATTTGAGATTAGGACAAATTTACATAAGGTATGTAAATTTTGGTGATCTTTGGAGTTAGGATGCAAAATCCTTAAGTTAGGGGTAAAATGGTCATTTTCCCACATGTAGAGGGTAAAATAGTAATTTTACTCGAAGTTGATATTTCTCCATATTCCTAATTGTTAGTGATTAAGTTCTAATTTTTAGAAATCGCTACTTTCAGTTTCTCGTGATCGCACTTGAGTTTTGTCTCGAAGCGCGAAGATCGAGGTAAGTTAGCTTTTAACTTACTATCAATTTAATGTGTATGTGTGATAAGTAAGAGAACTAAATTGTATGTATGCATGTTATCATATGTGCCATGCCAAGTCATTACATATTTATCTGTTACACAGAATTTATTCTGTCATGAATTATTCATTTGTTACACAATATATTATGTCACGTATTGCTATATATTGCAAGTATGTCATGTTAAGTATGCCATCTATTACATGTATTTCATGTCACATAATATTTACTGTCACATGTTACGCCATGTTAAGAAATGTTGTCTATTATATGGTATGTCATGTTACGAAATGTTGCATGTTACAAGTATGCCATGTTATGAAATGTTCTCTGTTACATTTATGTCTTGAGGTATGTCATGTCTGTCGTCTTAGTTCATGTCACGTTATGCTACGTCAGGACTTCTGTCTTTTATGTCACGTTCATGTTACATCACGTTACGATATGTCATGTATGCCAGTTAAGTTTCATGTCAATCACGACCCTAAGCGCTAGGGTGGGGTAATATCCTAGTGTAACTCCTTTGTTCACGCTGGAGTGTCTAAATAGGTGTGAAATTCCCTGGGTTGACGAAGTACAGTCAACAGGTTGCGAATGGGGCCTAATTAGCTGGTCACCGGAGCGCGCCAGGCACTAACGCCGATGGTGCCACACATTATGTTACGTGTGTCTACAGCAAGTGTGGCACAAACAGATAAGTCATGGGGCCACAACAACTGTGGAGCATGAAGTATGGGGCCACAACAACTGTGGAGCATACACTACGTGAGACACAGCAATTGTGACACGTAGAATACGTGGGGCCACAACAACTGTGGAGTACGTATTAACGCACTCACAGCTGGTATAGAAACCTGTGATGTGATGCGGTAATCGGCAGGGACACACGGCTCAAGGGGACCTGTGTAGCACCCATATGGTCACGTTAATAATTAAGTCTATTGAATAAGATTCCAAGTTCAAGTCATGTTTCACGTTATGTTATGTTCAAGTTTACGTTCACGCAATCATGGTAATCCCATGACATAAGAATATGTTTCAAGTTCATGTTATGTTATGTTCACGTTTACGTTATGTTCCAAGTTCACATTTATGTTATGTCATGCTTAGGTTCATGTTATGTTTCAAGTCCATGTTATGTTTCAAGTCACGTTCATGCTAAGCTTCAGTTTCAGTTTAAGTTATGCCAGTTATGTTATGTTGTATGTCAAGTTATGCTATGATTACTTATGATTTGATTATGCATTCATGCTTTTACTGCCATGCATGCATCATTAACTTGTGTGGAAGTTTTTTGTTAACTTACTGAGATTTGTAATCAAATCTCACTGTGGTAGTCCCAACTACCATTCCCCCCGAATGGTAGATCTTGTTACAGGATCAGAAGGAGAACCGGGAGTTGACCAACTAGAAACGGTCGACTAAGCAACGAGGCGACGTAGAAGTAGTTACCTCAGATTACTACTTGTATTTTGTGGAGTTCAATCTCCAGCACTCTTTTGTTCACAACCATTTTGGACTAGTGTTGTGATCTCAGTTGTTTAGTATGTCTTTATGTATAAAATATGTTTTAAGTAATTGAGATATTTTAGTTTGGTGTATAGTATTGCTAAAAAAAAAAATTATTATCCGCTGCGAATATTGCATAATGCTAGATGCATGTTAGGAATATTGCATATTATATGTCATAAACGGGGGCAGGTAACCTTGTGTTGCATGTCTCGACGCTTCAAATGTCCGTCCGATCCCAAGCGGAATTTGGGGGCGTCACAGCTCTAGAATTAAATTTAAAGATGCAAGAAATTAAAAGATAGAATCAGACCTGAATGTAAACTTTGCTTTGAATACCAAATGATATGAACCGACGAGAATGAAATCCCTTGAACCCACAATCAATTTGAAAACTCTCCAAGAAAGCCAAAATCAAGTCAATGGATGGAGAATCTAAACCCGATGAGAACTCGTTTTAAGAACCTAGACTATATTAAAATCTAGACTCGTTGAATAACCCGTCTCAAGAGTCCAGATTACAAAAGAGGAACGCCACAAAGGTAGTGATTTACCTTTGATAAGTTCAAAAATTCAATTAAGAACAAGAGGAGTAAAACTTAATTCACAATGAATAAATTCATCAAATTTCATAAAACTTCTTAACATGAGGCTACAAAGAGTATGTAAAGCAAAACCTAATCAAACCCTAACCAAAATATATCTCCATCTTCCAAAAATGCCCCTGAGTGAATAGTATCACGGCTACAGTACCTCTTTAAACCCTATTTCCTTAAAAGTAACTTTCCAAATAAGCCATTGGCCAAAATACAAGGCTTAGTTCATAAGAAATAAGACATATGTGAGCCAAGCATCCTCAAATCCAATTATTCTATACTAATTCCTATAACTAATAAAATAAGCTCATTTAATGAAATAAACAAGTCGATGGCCTTCAATCACATAATCATAATAATAGGTCATAATTTATGTTGCACTCTTCCATAGCTTGTATCACGTAGATGATCACTGAATCTCCTTTTCTCAAGCCCATATTGAATATTTGGCTCTTGCTAGACTCGTCCCAAGTGGGTTGCATCAATCCTTACAATGCTTTCTTGATCTTCTTACCTCTTGATCTTGTAATTGACTTATCTGGAACTTGCAAATGATCTTTAAGTCTAGACCCACTTTGGTTCACATCAGAATGTTAGTAGAAAACCTCACACACTTCCTTGCATGTTTACACTCAAATAATGACACTCCACTCGTGGTTCACTCTTAATTGGATTTTTCCAGATAATAATCTCACATTCTCTTGATTTTTACCTCAATAGTTTTTCCGCTCAAGTTCTTTAAGAACTAGTTGAATTAAATCAAGACAATACAACCTTCTATTATTCCAACTAGCAATAGGTTTAAGAAACAAGAACATGAAACAAGGAAGACATAAAATGATACAAGACTTAAAGAATTTATACGAGAGAGAGAGTAATTATAAAATAAGATACCAACTAGAAATATGTATTCAACCCCTTTGATAATTATGCTCAATCAACAAATGTGTTTCTTTTTATTTGTCGTAACTATGTAGCAACGTTTGAATATGCTACATTTTCTTTCTTTTTCTTCTTTTTTTGAATTTTTTTTCCTTTCCTTTATTTTATTTTATTCTTTTTTTTTTCATTTCTTTGCTTTTCTCTTATTTTCTCTAATTCAGTCACAAGCAGTAATATTCAATTGTGAAAATCAAACAATTGAATTCAAACACACAAGAAATGACAATGAAGTAGAAGAGAATGGAACGACATTCCAAGCAATTGACAAACTTAGAGATGCAAAAAAATCCTAGAATTTTGAAACCCTAGGTGATGCAAATTTCAGCCAAATAAAAAATCCTAAGAATTTCGGTAGCCTACTTTTTTTTTTTTTTTTTGCAACCTAAAATAATGAAGCTCTAGAATTAAATTTAAAGATGCAAGAATTAAAAGATAGAATCAGACCTGATTGAAAACCTGTCTCTGAATACCAAATGATATAAACCCGTGGGAATGGAATCCTTTGAACCCACAATCAATTTGAAAACTCACCCAAGAAAGCCAAAATCAAGCTAATGGAAAATTTAGACCCGTTGAGAAACTCGTTTCAAGAACCTAGATTATATGAAAATCTAGACCCGTTGAAGAACTTGTCTCAGTAACCTAAATTATAAGGAAGAACGCCACAAAAGTTATTATTTGTTTTTGATAAATTCAAAAGTTCATTCAAGAACAAGATGAGATAAACTCAACTCACAATGAATAAATTCATCAAATTTCATAAAAAAAAAACTCATGAACAGTGTCGTGGCTACATTAACTTTATATTACTTCCCCTAAACAAAATAAACCCTAGGCCAAAATAAGGCCAGCTTGTTCCCAAAATATCCTTAGGCGAAATCTAAGGCCTTCCCAAAAGAAACCCTAGTTGAAAATTAAAACAATCCCTAAACTACTCTTAAAACTTCTCTTGAAACCCTAGTTCATAAAACATAAAACATATGTGGGCAAACATCCTCAAGCCCAATTATTCTAAACTAATAAAATAAGTTTTTTAAATGATTTAAATAAATTGAAAGTCTTCAATAACAATAGGTCCAAACAATAACTCTAAATTATCTCTTCCACAACTTGTATCAAATAGACCAAAATTGGTTCTTCTTTTTTAAAGCCCATATTGTGTGTTGGGCTCTTTCTAACTTCATCCCAAGTGGATTGTACCAATCCTTGCATTGCTTCCTTGATCTTCTTAGCTCTTAATCTTGTAATTGGCCCATCTGAAACTTGCAAAGAATTTTTAAGACTAGGTCAATGTTGATGCCAACCACCTAGGTGTGTGCCGAACCCTACATCCTCCTCCATCTCCTTAACTTCTTCTAGAAACCTTCAAGCATGTTTGTCATGGCTCCAATGTGCTAACCTAGGTGCTTCTTCCCTAGGTTCCACTTCACTACACAATCTATCTTGGAACTTCAAACTCACACCAAGTGGCATGGTTTAGGCATATGAGCGGGTTGGCTGAAGAGCTCATCTCTTCCCAAGCAAGATTTTGCCCTTTTCCCAAGACAAAACTCTTCACCTTTCAATTGCATGCATGACACTTGGCCAACTCTTCTAGAAACCGAATCCTCCCTTGCTTCTTCCACTTTTTCTTCTAGAAATCCAATGCATGCTTGACAAGTGTGATCCTTGCCTTTTCCAAAGTTCCAAATGAGAAGTGCTTTTCCTAAAATGACCAAAAAGTAATTCTTGAAGCCAAGTGGCGCCATCTCCTTGCATAAAGAGTAGACTTGGGCCTTCCAAAGCCGAAGTCCTTAATGGGCTGAATTCCTATGGGCATTTTCTTATATTTCTCTCTTGTGGGCTTTTTAACTTAGAACTCCAAGATCCAATCCAACAAAAATGGAAAGTGGCCTAAAGAATTCTTCCAACACTTAGCCAATAACCCAAATAAATAAATAATATCTACAAGAATTATGGATAGAATCTTAGCGAAAATCCGGGGTGTTATAACATTTTTACCTACCTTCATGCATGGAAGACACTTGGCAAAAAGCAACCTTTTTTGCTCTCCCATTGTTGCTGTCCATGGCCTCTTGGTCTTTCCTTGTTTCATTTCCTCATATTCCTAATCATTTCCTTCTAGATTCCTTCCCCATAGTGACATGTGCCAAAGGCTTCCTTCTACAAGTAAAGATCTACATGCATGCGTGACACATGGTAAAAAGGTGTTAGCTTTTCCTATGATAGGCATCTAAGTCAAAACTTAGCTCTTTCTCACCTCTCTTCCCTTGTTGTCATCTAGATTCATCAAGTCCTATACATAATCCTCATTGGATGTCAAGTACCATGCATAAACCTCAAGTTGGGCGTGAACCCTAGTTGCATTAGGCTTCAATACCCTAGTTTCATATAAGGGTCGAAACTCTATTGTCTTCTTTTTTCTTTTTCTTTTTTATATATTTATAAAAGTCTAGAAAGTCTTGGTCATCACATTAATACCTCTGGAAATTCAACAACACCATTCATATGAATCTTTTCAAAAATAACAAAATAAAGGATAAATAACATCGCATACCTTTATTCTAGCTAACTCTTCTAGCTATGATGACGACTATGAATGGAAGATTGGAAGCCAAAGTTTTACAAATAAATACCATCGAATGCATGCACACTCCTATTAAAGATCAAACCATTGATTCAAAAATCCTAGAACTGTTGAATACTAATTTGGTTAAGCCTTTAACTCTCAGGATCATAACCTTCCACCACCCTTCTAAATCCGACGTTCACGGCGGCTTACTCTATCAACAATGACCGGTAGCTCTTTCCTTTTTTGTGGCTTCACTCATCTATTAGTATTTAATGACTTAATACCATACTCATAGATAGTACCAATGCATTTTAATCCAGTTTATAGGTCGCCCCCTCCGTGACATGAATTCATGACATGATCTCTACTCTGATACCAATTGTTAAAAACCAAACTATTGATCCAAAAATCCTAGGACTATTTGATATTAATTTGATTAAACCTTTAACCCTTATGATCATAACAACTTCAGACCATACACACCGTGAAATCAAGAGAAAGATGAGAATGATGATGGTTTAGATATGAAGTAGCTAGGGGTGTAACCAGTTAGGTCCGGTCCCGTTTTGAACAAAATCTAGGACCAAACTGGTATGTATCGGTTTTGTATTTTTCAAAACCGATTACGCCTAGTTACCCTCCTAAACTAGTACCTCCGATTTTACCCGTTTCCGGTCCAGTTTTTCGATTTTAAAAATATAAAAAACATATAATTAAGTGTTACTTTTTATGATAAAATGTTATTAATAATTTAATATATATATTATGTTTAAAGCATATGATCAATTAAATTTTCATCTTTAATATTAAACTTTTATTTTATAAATTATAATATGAAATTATTTCATATATGATATATAATTATATATAAAAATTTAATATATAATTAAAACTTATATATATAAATATTTTGTATAATATATAAAATTAATTTATATATATATATATTTTCCAACCAGTCCGGTTTGATCCAGTCAGGTCCCGAAAACTACAGAACCGAAACTGGAACGGATCCGGCCAGTTTTCATAATATAGGAATCGGTTTCGGACCAGACCGGTTCAAAACTGGACAAACCGGTTCAGACCGGTTTTCCAGTTTTTCGATTTAAATTTACACCCTTAGAACTAGCTCAAGTCAAGGTGTTGTATAAATACAATATGAGAAGAATGTCTAGAAGAGAAATAGATCAGCTTGGCTAGGGCGCAAAAGAAATGAGAGAGTTTTTGAAAAGCAATAGGGTATTTTTGGAAGTACACGGGGGAAATTGTGTTGGAGAAGAAAACCACATAAATCGGATTGGTGGGAGACTATTCAATGGAGGAGGTGTCGGACTGAGAGAGGCGATGTAGGCCAAATCTGACTAAGAGACTTCTCAGTAAATGAAGGAAATGCCAAGCTGATGGGAGACTTCTAGAAGAAGGCGTCGAGCTTATGGGAGTTATTTGGAGGAGGAGGTGTCATGCTTAGGGGTGTAAACTCAAACTGGAAAACCGGTCCGGACCGGACCGGACCGGTTTTACCGGTTTAGAACCGGTCCGGTCTGGAACCGGTTTTTAAAATCTAAAAACCGGCCGGTTCCAGTCCGGTTCCGGTTCCGAGATTTTTTGGACCAGACCGGACCGGTTGATTAAAAAAAATAAAAAATAAAATTTTTATATATAAGTTTTATACATATTTTATTTATATATATTAAATATTAATATATATAAGTTTTATATATAATGTATAATTATAAATTTTTATGTGAAAATTTTTATATATAATTATATATATTCATATATGAAATAATTTCTTATTATAATTTATAAATTATTACATAAAATGTTAATACTAAATCACTAAAAGTTTATAACTAATACTAATATATATCTTATAACTATATCAATAGTCTAATATTAATACTATTATATAGTCTAATATATTAATAAAAGTATAAAACAGTTTTTTTTAAATTAGTTTTTTTTTTTTAAATTTTTATAAACAAATTTTTAATGACAAATTGTGAAACTTACATTTAAAAAAAACCAGAAAACCGGACCGGACCGGAAACTGGAAGTACCGGTTTAGAAGAATAACCGGTGCGTAATCGGTTTTGAAAAATACAAAACCGGTACATACTGGTTCGGTCCTAGATTTTTTTCAAAATCGGACCGAACTGGACCGGTTACACCCCTAGTCGTGCTTGTTAATTTCCATGGAGTAAATGAAAAGATAAAAGACAATTTGTAATTATTTGAAACTTATAAAGGGTTTTTGCTCATTGATATCCTTCTTTTAAATTGGATCTACGTTTCGCACTTTCTAAAATCTCATGTTTGAAAAATGACATCAAAATAATGTTTTTTCGTAAACATACATTAACAACCAAATAAATAAATTTTTATCATTAAAGAGATTTTAAAGCTATTTAAACCCCTAGCCAAAACTCAAACATGCTCTTAGAATTTGTTACAAAATTAAAGTTGGTTACTACTTACTTGGGTTGTTGGCTTTGCTATATTTGATAGTATAATTTTTCAAACAAAATTTGATTTTACTCAATATTTTTTCGTCAAAACTACTTGTACAGTCAAATTTTAAATATAGCAGAATTTTGATATTAATCAAATAAGAGATATGCTTAGGGGGCGTAAATCGGTTCCGTCCGGTTTTCCCCGAACCGGACCGGTAGCTATCATTCCGGTCTGGTCTGGTCGGTCCGGCTTAATTATTTTATTATTTTTTTGAATTTTTTTGAAATAAATTAATAAAAAAAATTTATTTAAATTATTAAATTTAAATTAAGTAAATTATTAATATGAATTATGTAACTAACTCATTAAAAAAGTATTTTACTATAATTATATTTATGATGTTGATAGTTACTACTTACTTAGACTTTACTCTTTAATATGCATAATTATTAATTAGTATTGCTATTCATAAGCCTCACACACAACACACCATAATTGTTTTTATTTATTTTTTATTCTGCTTAAAATAATTGAATTTTTCTACTCATCATCTATATACCACACATTTGATAAGAAAAAAAATTAAAAAAATAATAAAAAATGTGGTGTGTGAGGCTTATGAATAGAATTTTTCATTATTAATTGTTGGGGGTAGAGAGTGGTTTTGGAGATGAAAAATGGAGAAACAGTGAGTTCGCTTGACTATCACTCGATCTAACGCTTGAGCAAAACTCTAACTGTGAGTTCGCTTGAGGTGCGCTCGACAGTAGGCTCGAACAAAGCTCTACCTGTGAGTTCACTCAAATCTCGCGCGATAGTGGGCTTGAGCGAGATACAAACCCTAGTGTTCGCTCGAGCCACGCTCGACATCCCGCTCGAGTCAATGTTAATGACTATCTAATAATTTTATTGTACATATATTATTCATGCTTACTTGTAACTTAGGTATTTTAAAAAAAATTACCAAATTATTTTAATTAAATGTAAATAGTAGAGTATTTATGATGATGTATTAGCTATTAACTATTTACATATAATGACATAAATTATTATATGATTTATGATTTATTATTAATTGATAACATATATTATTTTATATTTTATATGATCAAGGATAATAAATTAGATAAAAATTATATTATTAACTTATATAATTACTATACAAAAATAATTATTAAATTATTAAAAATATTTTTAAAAATATATATATATAGAGATTTGGTTGAATTCGGTTCGGTCCAAAATTTGTAGACCCCGGGATTGGACTAAATGTCATCAGTCTACATATTTTGGGATCGAGACCGACCAGTCCATAATTCGATCTGGTTCGATCAGTTTTTGTCGGTTCGGACCGTATTACTTACAGCCCTAGATATGTTACATCAGCCACTGTTCACCCCACACCTGAAGTAGCTTTTCTTTTTTTAATGTTAGACCCAGCACTTTGATTTCAATCTCTCTACTCAAATTCTTTCACTCTCTGACCTCTCTCTCTCTCTCTCTCAATCTCTCTCTCTCATCAAGCTCTCTCTTCTCAAGTTCTCTTTCAACGAACCCCACCCATCTCTCTCTATAGAGTTCTCTCTCCTCAAGCCCTGTCTCTCTCTCTCTCCTCAATCTCAATTTTGGGTTAGTTTGATTTTCACTAAAGCCAGTTCTGTTTTAGTGGATGACTTTGTGCACGGGAAGATGAATCATGAATATAGGGAGATGGAAATTCACATAGAAGAGGGGAGGAGAGGAGTCTTCGGGCGAGAGAGATGATTGAGGATAGAATCGGTTTATTTTTTATTTGTTAGTAAACCGGAATGCCACGTAAGGTGTATGGTGTAAAACATTTAAATTAGTTGACGAGAAGATTTTCTCATAAAATAATAAGAAGACTACTGGAGAGCAGCCGCAAGCCGCACCATTCCAGGCAAATTTTTTTTTTTTTCACTCAATGCACTGAGTGTGGTGGGAATGTTGTGTACAGTAGAGTGATATTTATATTTTCTGAAATAATAATAGTTATTGCCATACTTTTTAACAAATAAATTAATTTTGGACGATATAAAAGAGAGAACACGGCCAAGAAGAAGAAAACAAAGAGACTTCCGGTTTCATGCACGATAGAATTTATGTTAAAATCCAAACTACCACTTTAAATATACTGTTCTCTCTTTCATATTTCTTCCACAATATAAGTATTAGATTCTGTAATTTCTCAGCAACCAAACGGCTCTTAAGTTTTCCAAATTTCGAAGTCAAACCCAAATTACGAGAGGGATAACATCCCCTCCACCTCATATTCTCTACCCTTTCTGGTCGCTAAAATGGCTACTAGTGCTCACCTTCTAAATCACGTTCAGATCAAAGGTATTTATTCAGCATTCAGTGTTTTCTGTCTTTTTTTTTTTTTTTTTTTTTGTGGAAAATTCTGGACTCTTTGCGTTGGTTTCATCTCTCTTATTTTTGGGTTGTGTTCTCAATTTTTGGTAGAAAGGCCGGCACAGTTACACAATGAAGGGAATTCCCAACTTTCTGTAAGTACCTAGATCTTTTTTCCCCTTTGATACTTGCCATAATTTTATGAGAAATCCATGCCGAGATAGAGGTAACAGAGATAAGATTGCTTCATAGTCAACGCAAAGTAAACCTAAGGTTATGAGGATACAAGTATAGTTCTGCGTGTTAGACTCTAATATGATTCTCCTAACACTGCTCATGAAAACTGAAACATAAGTATCGAATGCAGAAAAGGGTATACATTGCCTTCAGTTTTTTCCAGAGAAATGATGAATTATGTTGCTCAGTTTCTCCATAGCCTCTTTTTAAGTTGCGGTGAGTATGCTTTTCCTTTATAGTCAATAGCATGAAAACGGAGTGTTTGAGATAAACGAATTCATGCAAAACAAGGAAGAGAAGTAAAGATAGTTGTTTATCCTGAATTTCGAATATGTAAATAAAGTAGCACATGTTTGAGGAAGAGGGAGAGAGAGGAGAGGGTGGGGGAGGGGGTGGGGACTGAATCAAGATGAACAAGATATATGAACCAAATTCTTCTCTATGCAACGCTAAGCCCATAAACTGTAAGTTAAAATATATATCCTATATTCTAATTCTGGATCTTTATGGCTTTTAGCTGAAAGCTTAGAGTCGCAATGTTGGACCTACAGAACTTGTAAAATTTCCAGGAAATTACAAATTTTCATTGCAACCTAATTGTAATTTTCAGTTCCGGACTCTTTTGCTGCAAATGCATTTCCTGCTTTTGCTTGTAGAAATATTGCTCAGTCAGTTTGACATTAGTTTCTATTGCTGCTAAATGTCAATTATCAAATTCTGAAATGAAGTTATGTGAAGAGAGCAACTATCCCTCTGATCCTATTGCAAATAAAAAAATACAATAAAGCTTCAAGAAGAACTCAAGAGAAACTGTGAGTGGGAAAATTCCTTGTACTATTCTCTTATCCAACTATTATCCTACTTCCCTTTTATATAGATGTTATTTTCTCCTTTAGATGCTGAACTATTGCAAGTGGTGAAGACCTTGGTTTGGGGTATCACTCCCTTCAAGATCTAAGGTTCAACACCTCATGGGTGCAAACAATCCTTTGGGACCACACCCCCTTGTGAAAAGCCAGCGATTTAACTAGTTCCGTTTAGGGAAACTTATGAGGGTGCGGTGCACGGGACTGGGGTTTACTCTGCAGGGGTTGGGTCCGAAGGGCCCTGCCTTGGAGAGGTTCCCCGACGTAAAAAAAAAAAATTATACTAGGAGAACATGTTACATAATTAGACAGTGATCTAGGACTTTCTCGATCTACTAGGAAGAATATAATATAAGACAAATTAAACGTTGAAGACTTGCTCATTCTACCAGGAAGTAAGGCAATCACTCTTTAAAGCACATGGCCCTCCAGGATTGAATTCTGGCTCTTATCTGTTGATATCTTACTATTGTCAAAGCTGCATTACTTCTGAGTCCTAGTGGGTGTGCCACTGATGTGATTAATTCACTTATCCATACAAACACACATATATCTTAGTATATTCTTTTGTCTGTGGGCATATGTTTCAGGATTGCAACATATTATATGTACACTGGCAAAATACTAATTGGGCAAGTTCATATGTCCTCAAAATTCCATGAGCCACATGCAGGTGGCCACTGGCATCATTAATTGTGCAATCTGTTGAATACTTTAAGCCTCAGTCAACTCGAATATAGCAATCTGTTGACATGGTCTTAACAACTAAATTTTGCTGTTGTCCTCTGAGCATTTCTTAGATAGTGTGCTTTTGCATTAGTATTTTAGGAGGATGTATGAAACAAGTCATCCAGAGACATCACAAGTGATCTCATGTTTAGACTTTGTAGTTCTTTGTCCCCTTTTTTAAATGATATTTATATAACTTGTGATGATAAAAGTTGTACAAGAGAGTGACAAAGTGCCTGGAAAATAAAATCTCTGTGGAACTATTATTAGATCTGATTTGCATCTCCTATTTCTCTTAAATCTGATCTTACAATATCCCAAAGCTCCAATCCATTCGTTAGCACTCCTTTTTTTTTTTTGATAAGTAATAACTTTATTAATAACAAAGTAATAGGCATAGCCCGAGTACACATGGAGTATACACAAGAAACACCTAATACATTCTAGAACTTAGAAAAACGAAGACAAGAACGCGTTTACATCCCCTCCCTTCAGTACAATAGCAGAGAACCAGCTAATTAGAGTGCTTATAAAAAACTTCCAAAATGCATCTCTATTGCGTTCCCGATCATTAAAGCACTGCTCATTTCTCTCCCACCAAATACACCACATAATACACAAAGGCAGCATTTTCCAAGCAGCTGCCACTTGGGGACAAGTATGCATTTGAAAATTAGTCCAGCATGTTAGGAAATCGACCACTGCTGCTGGCATAACCCAGCACAGCCCAACCTTTCCAAACACACCATCCCATAGCACTTTAGCCATTTCACAATGAAGTAGTAGGTGGTTTGCTGATTCCGCTTCTTTCTTGCACATAAAGCACCAATCCACAACAATCATTCCACGCTTCCTCAGGTTGTCAATAGTCTGAATATTCCCTATTGCTGCTGTCCATACAAAAAAAGCCACCCTTGACGGAGCATGAGCCTTCCAAATCCTCTTCCAAATCCTCCTAAACAACCCAAGTCCAATAAAGTTTGATTACCTTTCACACAACCAAGGAACATAAACCCAAGTCCAAACCTGTCCCCTTTGTTTGATTGTTGTACCATACCTCTTCCCTTACACCATTAGAAACTGTATATTCCCTACTATTTATAATCCTTTTTTCACCAGGATCCTAGCTCATCCGAACTCCTATAAAAGGCTGTGGCCCAGAAACTCCTATATCAGATTTGGTATTGCCACCCTTTGTCCTACACTAATTTTGGTATGAAAGCCCTTTTCCTGCATCACCGTTCCCTAGCAATGAAATAAATGCAATCAGAGATGCTCCAGATTTCCCATTCCTCTTGCACTTATAACACCATATCACAAAAAGATTATACAGCTTGAGTGAGCTAGTGTGTTTATAGGCGCATAATCAATTGCAGTGTAATTATGGCTTTTTCATCCTTATTTATGAATTTTTATTAGAATTTCTAAAACTCTTTAATCGCCTTGATTGCTCATGTTGTGAATGTTTTTAGTGCAGTGTTGGTAAAAGAGTGCTTAAGCACAAAAGGAAGCGCTTTTACAAAAGTTTGCTTTAAGTGCACTTTTTGAGTGAGCTTAAAGCACAAAAAAGAGTGCTTTTGTCTTTTTTGAAAAATAATATATATAATATCAGTTGAGAACCCAGAAAATGATTTTTTTTAGTTCTCAAGTATTGAGTTGATATTGAAGATTATTTACATATCATGGGGCCACATGTTTTCGTATGTGATGTATATGCTTTGAACCGGATATAATAGTCCAAGTTGGCTTTCTAGATGGATTGATATATGATTGCTTATGTTATCATAGAGGGCAATACCTACAATTCGTGAGCTTTTTTTATCATTGCCTTTATTTATGGTATATTTCAACTCAACCATGTATTTTAGTTTGACTATGGCTGTCAAATATCAAGATGCGTATACTTAGGTCCTGTTTGGATGTTGAGTCGAGTTGAGATAAGTTGAGTTCTTTATGAATAGTAGTAAGTTGAGATGGTGGAGTGAGTTTTGTTGGGCCCACTTAACATGAGTTTAGATGTGGGATGTTAAGATGAGTTTAGATGTATTTATGGAAAGTTGAAAAAGGTTGTGGGTCCCGTGTGTAAAGTGGTGTTGAGTTTGAAAAGGTTGGGGGTCCCACGTGTAAAGAGGTTTTAAATTGAGATGAGTTTAGTAATTTGAGAGTTGAGTGTTTGGATGTTAGAATTAGTTTAAAATTAGACTGATAGTCCAAGTTCCAAGCGGGCCCTTCGTAAGGCATGAGAGAATTATATAAAATGCTATGTTTGGATTTTATGCAATTAGATGATTACTTGATTGTCATGTTGCATAATACTCCAATAAATTGAGTTAATAAGGTATACATATTTCCATCTTCCTTGTGTTTTAATTAAATGTTTACCTATAAAAAAAAAAAACATATTTCCATCTTCCTTTATAATACTTCTTATTGTATGTTATGATTTTTTTTTTTGTTATTATACATAATTTTTCAAAAAATGTGCGCTTTGGGCCTATGCTCTACAAAGCATTTGTGCTTAAGTGCGCCTAGTGGTTTCACCAACATTGGGTTAGTGGGGCACAATGAATTGCTGCATGCATATAACTTTGATGATATAGTTTGTGCATTGTTAGTAGAGGCTTGAAATATTGTTGCTAATGAGAAAGTCTTATAATAGGAGCATTTAATTACAACAATCAGTGAGGATCATGAGGAAACATGCTGGGGCTGTGGATTACGCCTTCTTCTGTCATCTAATGCACCTATTTTCAAGTGTGGCTGGTGTGGGGCCATAACAAAGCAGAACCCACGGAAACGTGAAAGCAAGTGCTCTTGGTGGAGACGCTTGCGAGACCGGTGCTTTGTTTGTATCCTTCTTGTGTTTATGCTATTTGTGATATGTAAGTCAATATAACTCTCTTCTCCCTCCTTCTCTCCCTCTCTTTCTCTCTCTTATACATGATTTAGATCATTCACCTGCTTTTGTTTTTGATAGTTCATAACTAGTTCTAGTATCAGTTGCACTCTTGTAAACACCCCCTTCTCATAGGGTTAGGATTGCTACGTATTAACTTAGCACCAACAAATACCTCAAACATACTTCCTTTATAATAAGATAACCAAGTGAAACGTGGCAAGATTAAGTAACTGGAAATAAACAATGTTTTATTGACCCAACATTATAATAATTCCAAATTAATTCTGTGTTTGGCACTTCTTAGGACTTGACTAAGACAAGGTTTAATCGATTAATTATGTCCCACTTGCTCATCCTCAACCTCTTTATCTGGGACTTTGAAAACACAAAAACAACAACAAATGAGTCAGATGCTCACTATATAGCACATTACACTATAGAAAAAGGATTTTGAATTAGGATTTAGCTTTGAAAACATTCTTAAACACATTAAACAATCGCATAAGTATTAAACAACACATTTTCATATTATTCTATACTACAGATTGAGTTTAGGAACGTGGTGAATGAGTTCCCAAATTGCTTGGAAGCGAGAATTTTTACCCTTTATAATGATTCCAAGAGGCTCCATGTGATACCCCATATGATATGAGTAAGGGTAGGTGGTGTATGGGATCTCACATTACTTGGGAAGGAGAAGTTCTTGCTCTTTATAAGGTTCCAATAGGGCTCCAATTATATCATTGACTAGTCCTTTTGAAGTATAGGCCATGTGGTTTGGACCTTCCATTGGGGCGATACAAATGGTATCAGAGCCTATCCCAACCAGAAATGTGGGACTTGAGCCGTGCCACCTATAATAGACAGGCCCGACGAGGACATCGGGAATTTAAGGGGGTAGATTGTGATACCCCATATGATATGAGTAAGGGTAGGTGGTGTATGGGGATCTCACATTGCTTGAGAAGGAGAAGTTTTTGCTCTTTATAAGGTTCCAATGGGGCTCCAATTGTATCATTGACTAGTCCTTTTGGAGTATAGGCCATGTGGTTTGGGCCTTCCATTGGGGCGTTACACTCCAATATTGAGTTGTGACCTTGACTAGTCCTTCTGGAGTATACCTTCAAATGTGCCTCAAGATTTCCTTGGGTAGTTACATCTTAGGTAGACCACATCTTCTAAACCTCCTTTAGTGTGGGTGCATCTTCGCATAATTTTGTATCGGTACATAACATCATCATATGGCCATCATATAAACATTCATAATATGAATTCATTCATCCTTTCTTTTTACATGTATTTCATGTCATAACGTTTTCATAACATTCATATTAATCATAAAATTAATGTTTTTCATATCAAAACATTGGAATAGTTTTCATAACATAAATATAATCACGATATAGCCCATCGTAATTCTACACTCCTTAAGCAACCTAAGAAAAAGCACCCATTATCTTTACTACCACTGTTGTCCCTGCTTTATGCCATTGGGTAGACCTGGTTTTCTAACAAAAATGATAGGAACATGGAGGAAAATTACGGACGTTTCAGGAAAATTACGATATAGTAGCCCATCGTAACTCTACGTTCCGGTAATGAACGGTAACAAACATTCGCCTTAGTCCGTGAAACATCCATAAATTCTGTCCTATAACTGTAGCATGCCTCTTTTTTAAAGCTTCTGTTTAGTTTGAGAAAACAAAACTTTTTCATGGATGATCACATGTGGTTGATTTGCTTGTCATGCAAGAAATAATATGGTCTGTTTTTATGCTCTTTCATTTGTCAATGCAACCCTACCCGCCCTCTATTCTTTGTATGGTCATTGAGTCCTGATATATGGCTTTCAAGTTTCAGTCATGGGCCTAAAGACTTGCTGAAACCAGTCTATTGCTCAATCCTTAACCTGAAAAATGATGGCACTTAGCCTAGAAAATTCTAGCCCAAGCTTATTTGGGGTTTGTGTGCCTTTAGGTCCCTACAATGTCATCTCTCAAAAGGTTTTCTAATTTGGCATGATGGTCACTATATAGCCTGGATGGCTGGTCTGGTTTTGGGAACCTAGTGTGAGTTTTAGAGCCTACAAAATGGTGCAAGTGTAGTGTATGCAAGCTGTCAACCCACTGCATATCATGAAAATTTCAGCGACTGCACAAATTTGAGTCATTGGAAGAATGACTACCATGGCCTTAAATTCTCATCACAGCCCCAAAAAAGAGTCCAAACAGAAATCCCTTTGAGGTCATGGTGCAGCAGATTTTTCTCAATGGCCAGCTCTTACCCTTAACTATATGTATGGATACCACATATAAAATGCATCACTCATGAATATCTTTCAACATGTATATTTCTCGACATGCAGACTCATGAATACCTAGAGCTTCCAGCTGTGTTCTGAAGAAAAAAGTCATGTGGCAGGACCTTTCCACTTGGTTTTCTTCGCCCAAAGTTGATCTCTTCACTTCCTTGGCTTGGTTTCTATCTGCTGACATGATGAAACAGAAAGGAATATGTTAGGTTCACAAAAGATGGTGAATTTCAAATTTAGGGATAATGCTTGATGATATTTACCTTGGATTGACCCTAGAGTTGTACAAAGAGTTGCATCCTCTAGGAATTTTTTAGGACTTGAAAAAAGGTGACATAGGAATGTTAAAAAAAAAAGCAGAAAACTTAGGGTTATCAGACTGATTTAGTTGCTGGAAGGTAGGCAGCGACTTCCACCCAAAAAATTGATGAAGAAACTCACTATGGAGGCCAACAGATAAGATTTTTGCTGAGGGAGGAGAAGGGCTGCGATTTTACGAAATTCTTCCTTTTTATAAGAAAACGTTGGGGTTTTCTCAGGCTGCATTAAGTCCGATGAAAATATAGGAAGATTCCTTTGCTTTGGTTTCAATTTAAGCAGATATGGCATAATTCTCATTTTGTTCTTAAATTTTGGTGTACAGTTCACCACATGGTGAAATCAGTTACATGATACCATATTCTGCTTTTCTTTTGCATCTCATCTTTATATATTTTCTTGAAATGCAGGTGGTGGGCTGTGGGCCATATACCCCATTATCTTTTCTATTAGCTCTTTCTGTGGGATATTCCACTCCATTGTAACAATGATCTTGTCCATAGCTACCATATCTTCGTTCAGCCTTGCGGCATTTCAATGTGCTGGCATGCCTCCAAACATACAGTGGGGTAGCTACCCAGTTGTGCAAAAGGGTGAACTTGAGAACTATACCTTCTGTCACTATTGCTCAAAACCAAAGTCACCTAGGACTCATCATTGCCGTTCATGTGGAATCTGCATATTGGATATGGATCATCACTGCCCATTTGTAAGTGTTTCTTACCTTTTCAGCTTATTAATCTCTCTTGTCATACATTAATTACATGTTATAGCCATTTGAATAATTGTTTTGGTAAGTGATAAAACTTCATTAAGGCCCCATTTGGATGGTGAAAGTGTTTCATCTCATCTCATCTCATCATTACAACTTTCACAGATTCTTACACAAAATATAATAAACAATTCAATTTTTTCAAATCCAAAAACAATAATAATATTAAAAAAATAATATTTCTAACAATATTTTATTCAACTTTCAACTTACATCTCAACTCACTATCCAAACAACACCTAAATTATGCAAAAGGCACATCTAGGTATCCGAGGGGCATACAAGAGAGTCATCTATCTAGAAGTAGAAAAAGATACAAAAAAAAAAAAAAAAATTATTAAAAGTTAGCCCATTAATGTCTATAGAGGCTGTACAAGGGAAGAGAGTATTAAAAAAGCATTTTGAGCTCCTTCAACCTCTGTTCACAATCCTCAAAATTCTTGTCCTTTTGTCCTTCAAAATATACTATACAATGCAAGTAGGAATACCATCTTCCACAATGTCCAAGTGTAAAAAAGGCCCACAACTCTTCTGGGCATGATCCAAACTGAAACAATGTGTGTGAAGAAATTACTCCACAAAGCACTAGCTATCTTGCAAAAGAGTAAAAGATGGTCATTGAATGCGCCGCTCCCCTTGGACATGCAACACCAATCAGTCACAATGTGTCTTTTCCTTAAAATATCCATGATGAGGACTTTCCTAAAGAGGCTGTCCATGCAAAAAACACAGCTCTCAAAAGGGGCCTCATTCTGTCAAAATCTTTTCCATGGAAAGAGATTGTGATCATGGTAGGATAACGTTGCAGAAAGAATGAGTCCTGGACATCATTTTCTTGGAAGGGTCCCAAAGAAGCTTATCTTCACTTCCCTGTCCCAAACTAGTCGAATACAACTGATTAAAGAATGCAGTGAATGCATCTATCTTCCAGTAGTGAAATACAGTTGATTGATGAATGCAGAGAAGTCGTCTATCTCCCAGTCTTGAGCCACTTTGATATAAAGTCTATTCTAGACCAGGGGAGTTCCAATTTTTAGACCGTGTGATAGTTCCTTCGAATAGGGAAGATCCAAAAGCCTATACAAATATAAATTCAGAGAAAGCCTCCATAGTTGGACAAGAATGTGCTTCATCTTACCTTTCACTTGGAAAGCAGATAATATTGAAATTATTTCTGATACACCACAACACTTGCCACCAACTACTCAAACCAGCCAAATTCTTCTACATAAACCTTCTTTTGTGATGCAATTAGGCCCATAAATGCCCCCAAAGGCTGAAGAGAAACCATCGCTGACAATCCTAAAGAAACAAGCCACTATATAGTCCCTCACACATTCCAATTTTTCCACCTCACTTGTATTCCACATGACCAAGATTCCACCCGATGCTAAGTAACTTCAATCGCAAGTGGCATCCCCACAAGATTTGAACACAAGACATAGAAACAAATTCCAGCTTAGTCTCCCATAGAGAGATGATATATGCCTTCCATCTTCGAAGAAGACTTTTTATTCTAAGGTGATTGTCTACGCCGCTCAGACCTCTTACATTCCAAGTCATAATTGGTAGTCCCCATAATTTTTTTTTATTCTCTTTTCTATTTGACTTTACCCAGAACCTATTCACTATGTGAGGGAGAAAATAAGTCAAAGGGATCTATCTCTCACATTTGCCCACTAGAAAGCATTCGTGGCAAAGTAGGGGGCAAATCGATAGTCATAGCCTTAGAATTGTTGGTAATCCTCATTTCCCCCGGGTTTGACCCCCTATATGACGAATCTGATGTTGTCCCAACTCTAGGGAAGCCCAAGCAGTGGTCTAATGGCACAAACAAAGCTCCATTAATACCAAAATGTGCAATAACCTGACCACTAAGTTTCCCTAGCTCAAAATTACCCATTGGTCATTCCTCCACAGCATGGTGTAAATTGGATGGATGAACTACAGCTGGGAGGTGGCTATCTGATGCTGTTGATTGAGCTTCCCAGGGGGTGGTACTCTCGGATCTGGCCCAACTATAGGTGGCATTTTTTTCACAGCTACTGCCGAGGGCCCACATTCCGATGAGGACAAGCTATGAGGAGATGCATTGAGGGAGTTCTTGGCATTCTTGTTAAGCTGGACATGGAAGAGGCTTTTGATCAATGTTAATTGGGAGTTTCTTTTGTATTTATTTGGGAGATATGGATTTGGAGCGAAGTGGTGATCGTGGATTAGTTATTGCATTTCGACGGTCAGACTTTCGATTTTGGTGAATGGTTCTTGAGATTTGAGGCAAGGAGATCCCTTGTCTCCTTTCCTTTTCATTCTTGTCATGGATGCTTTGAGTAAAATGATTGAAGCGGCAGTGGATGGGAGTTTCATGTCGGGTTTTTTGGTGGGCGGTGATTCTCTTGCTAGCCTAAAGGTCTCACATCTTTTTGCTGATGATTCAGTAATTTTCAGTCAGAATGCCCAACTTCGACCTCAGACTCCGACCAAAGTCAAAGGTCAAGTTGAGCTCTGCCTCGTCTTCAAATTGGAGTGGATTCCGACTCTAATCGTAGTTTCTAGAGTTGGCGTCGGAGCCATTTAGGGGGGGGGGGGGGAGAGATTATCATCGACTTTGAACTTGTTTTTCTCAACCCAGTGGCTGTAGCTCTCGGAGGGGTACAAGAACCACCCATCTCTTCCGCCAACGTAAAATTTGTTGGCTTTGTATAAATATAGAAAACAAGCAAAGAGAACAATAAAGAGGGAGATATGTCTCTGAAACTCCATGAGCGAATTATGGAAATTAAACAACGAAGATGATCCTTCAAAAATCTAAGAGAAGTATATTTAGATATATACACTAGCCAAGCTATTGATTCACAAGGCTTCAAGCCAAGCGATAACCTTCAGAGGGACAGAAATATAGCAGGAACCATGTAAAATTGGGTAGGGTATGATCAATCTACTGCCGTTGATTTTTCAAAGAATCAACTGGATTGGTACCTCGAAGCTAACAAAGAACCAATTTTTTTTTTTTTTTAAAAAGCAAACACAATGGTGATTTGAACCCAAAGCACGTAAAAAGCTTGTATCAATAAAGTTGGGGCTAACCTGTAGACACACAGATTGACAGATGGACAGACACAGAGACAAACACGAGAAAAAGAGGTAATAGAAAATACAGAATTTTCTTTCTTTGTTCGGAGAAGCAATAGAAAATGGTAAAGTTTAAGGCAACGGGGAGGGGGAGACAGCGAACAAATAGCAGAGATAAACAGCAGAGATTTGCTCGGAAATTTTTGTTTAGTCGGAGTTCGGAGTTCTGAAGTCGGAGCCAATCCGACTCCAACAATATTTTTTAGAGTAACTCCGACTCCGAATTTAGATTTTTTCGATTCCCCCGGAATCGGAGTTAGAGTGGGCGTCGGCCAGAGTCAGAGCCGGCAGTGGTTTTGCCCAGCCCTACTAATCAAGATCATCTTCAATCTTTGAGAGTCCTCTTTTGTTATGTTTTGAAGTTGTTTACGGTCTTAGAGTCAATTTATCTAAGTTAGAGCATTCTCATTGGATTAGCTAAAAGCTAAATCCAATGAGAATTTAGCTATTAGGTCATAAAATCCCTCACATTGAATTAGCTATATTCCAAATATTTGGAATATAGCTACAGTAAAGTCTAAACTAATTTTCAAATATGGAACATACTATTCATTCATCAAATCTCTTTTATATTATTTCTTTCTCTCTCCTTTTAATATCAATTATTTCTCTCTCCATTTTAAATGACAATTGAAAAAATATAATTAGAATACAATTACTAATTAATATATAATATTATGAATAGTAAAATATGATAAAATAAAATAAATTCATAATTAAAAAAATTAAAAAATTTTCAAAATTATTAATTACTCATTACTATATAATAAATAAATGAATAATCCAATTTGGAGATTTGATGTGAATAGTCAAAATTAAATTCATCTTATATTATTTTATTGTCATATAATAAAAAAATGGCTATTCCAATGTAGAAATTTATGTGAATGTAATAGCTAAATGCTAAATTCATCTTGCATTCATAAAAAATGTACTTTAATTTAGCTAATCCAATGAGAGTGCTCTTAGAAATAGTTCCAGTGGACCCTATTTTGAACACTATGGATTTGGCCAACATATTGGGTTGCAAGATCTCATCCCCTCCCTATAAGATATCTTGGCCGTCCCTTGGGAGTCCCTATAAATTTTTGTTGATTTGGGACGGATTGATCGAGAAAACTGAGAGGAGATTGACTGGATGGAAAAGGATTTATTTGTCTAAAGGGGGAAGAATTACGCTGATTAAAAGTACGTTGTCTAATCTTCCAACATATTTTGTATCCCTCTTTCCTTTGCCCGCTAGGGTGGCTTGTCGAATTTAGAGGATCTTCCGCATTTTTTTGTAGGGCGGTCATGGGGAAGAAAGAAAGTTCCATTTGCTAAGTTGGGATAAATTTTGTTCATTGGTTTCTTGTGGAGGTTTTGGGATTCGCAATTTGAGGCTTTTCAACAAAGCTCTTCTTGGGAAATGAATTTGGAGATATCATTTAGAAAGGGATGCATTATGGTGGAATATTATTGATGCTAAACGTGGGAGGGCTTGGGGGAGTTGGTGTTCTAACGAAGTTGAAGGTGTGTATGGTGTGGGTTTGGGAAATCTATTCGGAATGGTTGGGCGGATTTCTCAACCATATTTTTTTTAAAGCTGGGTGGAGGAGATAGGATTCGATTTTGTTCTTGTATTGAATGGGGATAATCTTCATGTTTTCTTCTACCTATTTCTAGCTCCTAGCCTTGTATTTAGGTGTTTCCGTTTGTATACTTCCTGTGTACTTGGGCTATACCTATTTACTTGTCTTAATAAAACTTCTTATTACTTATAAAAAAAATTGTGGAAGAATTCTAATACCCTTTCTCAGGTCCTCTTCGATAACTTTGCATTCATGGTGGCCTCTTTTCAGCTGAAATGATGACCTGCTGGCCTCCACTTTTGTGTTATGCTAAGGCCAAAAACCTACCTTGACTAATGGACAGACATTGAGCTTTGTCTACTACTCTGTTAGCCACCCTCAAAAACCTAGTAAGATCTACTAAATCTTCTGTTTGGAGAAGGGTTACCACAACTGAAATGAACTGAATGATGCTCACCTTCCCAGTGACATTAAATCGATCACTCCTCTGTTCCTTTCATTTATACGCACTATTGGGACTCCATCCTTTTGTAGAAACTCAAACAAATTCGATTCTATTGGAAATCAACTCAAGTGACCCATAATCAGCTATCTTGTGAGAACAAAGTTATCTCCCGCAAACCAAAAGAGTAACTAAACTAAGCCCACTTGTGAGAACTGATTATCCGTGAGGAAGAAAGGAAAAAAGAGTTATCTCCTGTGTGAACAGCAAAAATAATATTTTTATAAAAACAATTACCAAAAATACTAATCAATAGGGGAGAGAGAGAGAGAGAGAGAGAGAGAGAGAGAGAGAACTATTGTTCTAGTAGAACTTGTGATAGTTGATAGCAATTAAGGAAGAGGCTTATTAGTGTATCTCCCCCGCATGAATTACCGAAAATACCCACCAAGAGAAGAAGAGGGGGGGGGGGGGGGGGGGGGAAGAGAGACAGCTATTGTTCTAGTTGAACTTGAAATCTAGTGATAGAAATACTGAAAACTAGGGACAGAAAATATATATATATACAAACACACACACACACACACACGTAAGTATAATCAGCCACCCAAAGATAAGGGTTTTTGGAGAAGACAAACCCTCTTAAGCCCTCCCACTGGTTTCTCACAATTGGCCTCGTTTGTTTTCATAGATGAGATGAGATGAGATGAGTTGAGATAAAAGTTAAAAGTTGAATAAAATATTGTTAGAATATATATTTTTAATATTATTTTTATTTTGGGATTTGAAAAAATTGAATTGTTTATTTTATTTTATATGAGAATTTGAGAAAATTGTAATGATTAGATGAGATGAGATGAGTTGAAAAGTTTCCTGAAAACAAACGAGGGAACCTCCAATCATTTCTCTCTCCATAGATATAGCCGATTTACTAGCAATCTTATAGAATTTCACCAACTTAAAAGGTATTCTATCACCGCACAATGTTTTTAATGTTCTTCAAGTCATTTACCTGGCTCGAATCGTTTGGGCCACATTGTCATCCCAGCTTTGCACACTGGTTTCTCACAACTTCAAATCTCTGATAAATTCTCTCTCCAAATACACCACATCAAGCAAGGAGGAAACAATTTCCAGAAAACTTCAATATGATGGCTACCAATTCGTCCTTTTCAAACATCACACCAGGAGATCTAGCACTTTTCGAGGTATGACCCAATCTACTCCAAATAGGGTACAGATAAAAATTCCACAAGCACTAGTTAACTCAAAATGAAGCAGCAGATAGACTCTCCACCCTTCTAAAGTGGTTGGTTTGCATTAAGAAGGGGAATGAAAAAGGTGCGACAAATGTGGGAAAAGTGATTGTGAGGGAGTGAGAGTGGGAGAACAATAGCAAGCAGCAACGGAATCTGGAGTGGTAATTGGCTAAGAACTCTACACCATCAATTGGTGTTGTTTGCATCCACTCTTTATTTCCGGAATTTCCCTTTCTTTAACATATTGGTGAAGAGGGAAGTAGCAGGGAGTGTACAATGAGCTGAGTAGATAGAAGGGAAGGGAAGGGAGAGAAGGGAAGCATTGAGGTAGCTAAAGTGGGAGTAGAAGAAAAGGATTGTGTGGTGGTGGTGAGGAAGGATGTTTTTCTTTGTTTGTTAGCCTTTTTCCCTTCTTTTATTCACTTTCTTTCTGGTAGAGAAGTACATGTGATGTGGTACATGGGCCCGTAAAACATGATTTTTAATTGCCCGTTAAAGAGTGATGAAAGGGGCCTATTTGTTAGCATGGGGGTGTCAATAGAAAATTGAAGGATGTCAATAGAAGCGTGTTTAAGCAGGTCTTCGGCATATTTAGCTTAAATAAAAGCTTTCATTGAAGTGTTCCATTCATGAATGGGATACAGCAAAGAATTTCCTTATACCAGACTACTCTTTTTACAGTAGACGCTGTAAATAGTTGGAGACTCCCCATACCAGGGAACGAAGTCTTGAACTTGTACATCCTCTGATGCTTTGCCTTCTTTAGAAGAAATCTCTCTTTGCACAATGAATTGGGCGAAACCTTCAATCTGCTTTAAATCTTAAATCATACTGTTCACTGGTTGATCAAGGGCTGTGTTCTGAGATGGTTAAGTGACTAATCCATGAGAATGATTATTTCTCCTTGGTATCTGCAAACCTGAGTAAATATTCCAAATCCGCTGTTCAATTGCACCATTTCAGAATTTGCTCCAATGCCAATTGATGCAATCCTTGTATGATCTGAGGAATAAAATAATTTTCAGAAGTCAAAAAAACTATTTATCCACGCACAATCACCAAGAGATAGGGGTAGAAAAATGCCATTAAAGACGGGTTGAAAGCTGCTGTTACAACTTTAGCTAAACCCTCTTTAAACAAGCTTAGCATAAAAAACCATAGAACTAAATTCAGTTTTTAGAATCAAAACACTGCAGCCTACAATTAAAACAAATATTAAAAAAAATTATGTTTTTTTCCTCAAAAAATAGATAACTGTTGAAATAATTAAAAGTTGCCTCAATAGGGCTTTGGCTTTCGGTGTTAGAGGGTAAGCTAGGTCTAAGATCTGTTTTTCTTCCTACAAATTCCTTTTCTTTTTGTTTGTTTTGAGAATCTGTTAACAATATGACATATTTTTCTACTTGTGCGTGATGGGCTAAAACTTCTTTGTAAATCTGCCTTATAGTCTGACTATTGTTAATATCTTATCTGTTGCTTTGGATTGTATTGCCCGAAGTATTAAATTAGATTTTACATCTGCATATAAAATGAAACTGGATTGTGTCTTGACAATAGGGTTATGGGATTTTGCTGTGAAAATTCGAGCTCACAACAGATTGATCACTGATCTAATTTGAGTACCTCTACACCGAATAACTTGTTCTGGAAATACTGCATGTTTGATTCCTTTCATAACTCTATTTTCTTCCCTATGATTTTTATATTTGGATAGACGAATGAGGAATTTTATTATTAGTTATGTGGCAAATTAAAAACTCGGAGGATCCAATCTATTCTATAGCTGGCTAACCATTATAATTGTCTTGCAGATTGGGAACTGTGTTGGCGCAGCAAATCACCGGTATTTCATTCTCTTCCTCATTTCAGCTGTCATTAGTACAATCTATGTGTCAATCATGTCTGCATATGCAGGGCTGCGCATATGGCCTCCACTAACATATAGGTTGGGCCATTTCAGTGGGTTTAACATGGATTTGGCCTTGAGAGCTATGATGGAAATTTTTCCTGCTTTTCTAAGGTCTACAGTGCTACTATCCGCAAGAGGGCTTGTTCTAGTATATCTTTTTGTTTCTAGTGTTTCAGTGCAGATAGGGTTGAGCGTTCTTCTGTGGCAGCAGCTTTGTTTTATATATGAAGGGAAAACATATTTAAGTCACTCAAGTACACGGGGAAATGAAGAAATTATTGGGAGAAAAGATTGCCAAAATCTATTTCGTTTTTTTGAATGCCCATATTCTATATCAAGATATTTGCCAACTTTTGTGAGATCTCAGAAGAGACACGAGATGAAAGGGAGCTAGCTGTATATGTATTTATGGTGATCTGCTTCTTGCGGTGACTGCTTTTTTTTGTATAATTGAGTTTTTTGGGCATGTGAATTCACCCGTGAAACGAACTGCAGCCACAACCCACTTGTTTGGATGAAGACATTTGTAGCCATCTTTCCATGAGGTTAGTCATTCATGTAATGCTAGCAAACTGTTTGTACGTCGGAGTCCGCCCCTGTAGTTGTTCATATTACAGCTACATAAATGATTGTTGATTGAATTATAACAAGGATAAATGAATTCAGAAGAGGATACATACATCTATGTGATAGTTTATGAGAGAAAAAAAGAAAGATTTATCATGTTCAGCCTCCTCTATCCCGAAGCTTCAATCAAACCCAATCCAGGATGCAATAAAACAGCAGAGATAAGTAGCTGCCATCACAGTTATGAAAACAAGAAGGAATGCTAGTTTTTTTTATGGAGAATAGAAGTATTCCATCTCTGTTAAAAAGACTGTCTACTCTATATATTAGCATGTTATAACTGTTTATGTTGGTATAATGGTGTATTTACATATAGGACTCTAGAATTATGCTTGAAGCCTCTGAGTTAGATATAATTCCTAAAACTAGTTCTAAACAAAAATCTCTAAAAAACTATTGTTATGGACTGTTCATCCGAAACAAAGTTTGTCTCGGGCGGTTTTTTTTTTTTATTGTTATGGACTGTTTCTAATGCTTCTATCTGTTGTACATGTTTGTTTAAAACTGTTTTAATTAGTTAAGAGGTGACAATTCTTAGATGTTAAAATTAAGGGTTGATTGCAGGACTAGTACTTTGGTTTTGACCTTTTTGCAATTTGAGGCTTCAGTTTTCAACTTTTGCAAAATTGATACTTGAATTTGAGAGACTTGCAATTAGGTACCTCTGTAGAAAATTAACGGCAATATTAACATTGATGCCATGTGTCAACATTCGATTGGCTGAAGTGCATATTGATGTCATGTGTCAGCCAATGATAGATTGCACGTGGCCTTTCGTTCGTTTTCTAATGGAAGATTGATTTGAGGTAACTAATTGCCAATTTTTTAAAGTTCAGTTATCAATTTTAAATTAAAAAATGAGGTCTCAAATTGCAAAAATGTGAAAATTCATATACTAATTTTACAATTAACCCTAAAATTAACATTTGATTAATGTCACCTTTCTCATTTTATTTTTTTTGAAAAAAAATCCACAAATATTTTTAATGAATATTTCATCTGTTATGACATCTATTATTACCTATGATTTTTGAAGTGCCCTTTTTGGAATTTGTTGAGCTACCCAAACATTTTCTAATTACTTAAATTTTTATAATTTCGTTACAATCTCTTTAATTTTACCATTTGCTTAATTATAACGTATATGAATTGTTGTAACCATTCACTTGGCTCATGTTGCACTTTCCACTAAAATGAAGGTGTTTTTGTAAAAGATATTACTTTTATAAGTTAATTCTATAAAATGATTTAGGTGCAACCAGTGGGACTAGTATACAAAATATCTATATCATAATTACTATATATTAACTTAACTTATAGTAGTGATAGTAGTCACTGATGAGTTGGGCATTTCATCAAATAGGCTATAACATATGTAATTACCATGATAATTTATCTTGATCAAGAGGTAATGGGTTGGACCACATGATTAAAAACAAGTAATTCTACAAAGTTACTTTTCAGTTCGACTTGATATTCACATTCACTAATGGCAAGTGGCTCTTAAACCTATTAAATTAATCACATGAACCCATATATATCAATCACATGTAGGTATAGTACCACATATATCAATCACATGTAGGTCAAAAAATAATAATTTGACAAGGGGTAGCCTGCATGACTGCCACCTAAGCAGCTAGCACGCTCCACTATTTACATAGTGGAAATGATCTTGGAAAAGACTTGGATGAGTGAAAACCTTAATTGCTAGGGTTGAAGAATTGAAAACTTGAACTGGAAACATCTACACATTCTCGGCCGGCATGGTCATGTGTAGGTTTTTGGAGTTGCATGCACTTGCACTTGTGTTGAGTTCTAAAACATAAGCCTCAACAATGCAATGAATGCAATGTCATTTTTTAAGAAATGGACAAAGAATTATGAAAAGAAATTCCAAAAGGATTCAAGCAAAACCATATAAATAAGTAATATTTGAGGCTTTGAGCAATTTTAGGCCCTAGTTAGTTTGGAAACATGAAGACATGTTGTCTCTAGTACGTTGTAACTTGTGACTACTTACCATTGCAACATAGAATTTGATAACTTGCTAAGCATATATTGTACAATGCATGTTAAATTAAAATACAATGCATGCAAGGTGACATGATCGATCCAGTTTCATGTACCTATGTGCCAGTGACCTGCAGGATGATAATCTCTTGCCAGCTTGGGGCTTGGGCTGTCATAGGTGGTATCAGAGCATTTGTAGCTTTGAACCAGAGAATTGCATGCATGGTTTGTAATTTTCTAGTAATAGTAGGTTTGAAATTGTGATTGGATGCATGTTATCTTGAAGAATTAGTGTGCATGCAGTATCGGGAATTGTGGCAGGATATTGGAAGATCACCAAGAGGTAGATGAAGAGGCAGACGGCTTTGCCTTGGTTACCACGAGATGCCTCCGCCTAAGAATAGCCCAACGAGAGGTAGTAGCAAGTACTTGACCTTAGCGGAGACAATAGTGTATATAATTCACTACAACATATTCTCCCTTTTGCCACTAGTTTAATTTCCAAGACCATCGCTAGTGGAAAACAACGTGATTTTGCCACCCAACATAGGGGTCAAAATAACATTCAGCTTTTACAACCAAATCTCGTGCGGCAAGTAGCGGTGTAAATTTAAATCGGGAAACTAAAAAATCGGTCTGGACCGGACCGAATTAGACCGGTTGGTCCGATTTTGAACCGGTCCGGTCCGGAACCGGTTCTTATTTTATGAAAACCGGCCGGATCCGGTTCCGGTTCCGTAGTTTTTGGGACTGAACCGGACCGGTTGGAAAAAAAAATATAAAAATTAATTTTATATATTATACAAAATATTTATATATATAATATATAATTATAGGTTAAATTTTATATATAATATATATAATTATATATGAAAAAATTTCATATTATAATTAATAAATAATAACATAAAATGTTAATCTTAAATATGAACATTTGTAATTTATTTGATAATATGTTATTAATATAATTATATATAAGATAATGTTGTTATAATTTATAAAATAAAAGTTTAATATTAAAGATGAAAATTTAATTGATCATATGTTTTAAGCATAATATATATATTAAATTATTAATAACATTTTATAATAAGAAATAACACTTTATTATATATTTTTTACATTTAAAAAAATCGAAAAACCAGACTGGACCGGAAACCAGTAAAACCGGAGGTACCGGTTTAGGAGGGTAATCGGTTTTGAAAAATACAAAATCAGTACATACTGGTTCGGTCCTAGATTTTGTCCAAAATCGGACCGGACCGGACCGGTTACACCCCTAGCGGCAAGTGAAACATGGTTGGGAAAAATGTGTATTACGACGAGAAAATTGTTGTGGCAAAAGGGTTCCCTATTTTATACTCTAAGCTTTACCAACATCATTTTGGGACGAAAGTGGAGTACGGTGGCTTCATCTAAATATAACATTACGGACGAGCCCTCGAAATCGAAAACCACTAAGCCAAGATAAATCTCTTAGTCATAGATGGTGAGAAACTAACTCCGTACTCCCCTACTGTACAAACATTGTCTCAATTTCTCCAACAATCCCCTGAATTTTCCTCCTCTCACGGTTATTGGGGTTTTCTATTTCCAGTGAAGAATCGCTCAATTTTTTGCCATCCTTCGAGTTCTACATGACAAGGCTGCCAGTGACAGTTAGGCTAGGGAGAGGTGGCGGCGGCAACATGGTTAAGAGGCAGATGGGAGCTTTCGACAAGATGGCTTCTGAGTTTGAGTTAAGTCGAAGGAACCCTAGGTTCACGTGGGGATCAAAGTGAAGTCCGAACTAAAGTGTTTTGTCTGAAGACTTGACGCATTTGACTAAGGGAGAAAGGCTGGGCCCGGCGTGTGCGGGATTTATCCCGGGGCCATTTATCTATTTACTTGCTTTCTTTTATTATCATATTGTATTTCAATTATGGGCTGTAAGTTAGGAGGCCCAGTTCAGGCCTATGGCCTTTTATAATTTGTAGGGTTTCTGTTTATACGGGTGCCGAAATAGACTCTTGGTTTATGCAAAATTTGAATGAAAGTTTGAATTTTTCTCCCCTATCTTTCTCTTCTCTACCTGCTCTGAAAAAGCATCTCTCAGGTAAGCTTTTTCCAGTGTGTGTTTATCCAGTGTGTTACAAGTGGTATCAAGAGACACTGTTACCTATGCAAAATAGAACCCTATGGGTGAAGGTACTAGGCTAAATCAATTGCAAGATGGCCTCAATGCCCTAAAAAATCCACAGAATCCCAATATTAGGAGCTAAAAAAATCAACAGAGACAAAAATGACTACACTCAAATAGCAAAATGAAGCTATTGTACATCAACTAGCTATCATTACAACTGAGCTAAAAAAGGGAAACCCTAGTCCTAACTCTGGGGAGTCTTCTTCGGGAGTGCCAGGAGGAAATGACTAGGAACCATTGCAGTTACAGCAGCAGCAGCATCAGTACTTTCAACAGCAGCAACAGTTTCAGCAACAATATTTTCATCAACAACAACAGTTCCATCAACAACATCCATCAACAATAGCAAGGTGAGGTCCAAGCACGCACAGTGAGGTTGAATTTCCCTGTATTCAATGGAGAAAATCCTGCAGGTTGGATCTATAAAGTAAATCAGTTTTTTCAGTTTCATAACACTAACCCCCAAAGCCGAGTGAAATTGGCCTCTTTTCACCTAGAGGGAAAATCACTAATTTGGTTCCAAGATTTGGAACAAAGTGTTCAAATCCCGGATTGGGATATGTTCACCTGAGCACTACTTGTTCGATTTGGACCTAATGCCTACGATGACCCCATGGAGGCCCTCATTAGGTTAAGGCAAACTAATACTGTTGAGGATTACCAAGCCAACTTTGAAACATTACCAAATAGGTTGAGTCAAATGCATGCAACTTAAGCTATTTTTTTTAAGTGGATTAAAGGATGAAATCAGACTACCAGTAAGAATGTTCAGCCCTACCAGTTTAATCACAGCCTACAGCCTAGCCAAGATACAAGAGGAAAACATCAACCTAACCAAAATAAATCCAAAATCCAGCTCACATTATTCCTCTGAACCGAGTATCTTAAGGAACCTAAACCATTCTTTTTCGCACCAATATGAAAATACCAAGCCAACCCTAAAGCCATCCTTGACCATACACAAAATCAACTAAAACCAAATGAAAGAGAGAAGAAAAAATGGATTATGTTATTATTGTGATGCAAAGTGGGTCCCAGGGCATAAGTGCCAAAATCCCAAACTGTTTTTGCTTGAAGAAGTGTTGATGGAAGACGAGAGTAGTGTGGTGATTGAAGAAATAGAATGGGATGTGGGAGAAGACATTCCAGCAACCATAGACACCTGTACAACCCAAAATAACTCAGAAATATCTTTTCATGCCATAACGGGACCCCTTAACCCAAAAACCATGAGAGTGAAGGGGAGGATTGGGAAGCAATGGATTACCATCTTGATTGACACGAGTTCTACACATAATTTTTTAGACCCAGCAATATTAAAGAAAACTGACCTACCCTTAGATGAAAAGGAGAAGGTTAAAGTGAAGGTTGCAAATGATGAGATTGTCCCTAGTGCAGGAAAATGCAGTGAGGTGAAAGTCTTGATTCAAGGCACAACTTTTGTGGTGGAAGTACATGTGATTGTATTAGCGGGATGTGATATGGTGTTGGGAGTTAAATGGCTGCATGAGTTGGGAGAAATTTTGTGGGATGTTGATAAGTTAAATATGCAGTTTTGTTATCAAGATAAAAAGGTTAACATGCAAGGGTTAATAGTTGCCAAAATGATTGAGGAAGGGTCTCTTAACATGCTGAACAAGTTAGAGATGAAAGGGGTCATTTTGCAATTAATTGAAGGGGAAACTCCTTCTATTACAAAGCTAGTGCTGAAATTCCAGCAGCCTTACAGCCCATACTACTACACTTTGAAGATGTATTTTCAGAACCTAAGGGACTCCCACCACCTAGAACCCATGACCACTCCATAAACCTCGTACCCAAACCCATTTCTATAAAACCCTACCGTTACCCCTATTACCAAAAAGATGAGATTGAAAAAATAGTGTAGGAGTTGTTAGCTACAGGAGTGATCCAACCTAGCCAAAGTCCCTACTCTTCTCCCGTCTTGTTGGTAAGAAAAACTGATGGAACGTGGCAGTTGTGTTGACTATAAGGGGCTGAATAGTGTCACCATCAAAGATAAATTTTCCCTTCCCATGGTCGAGGAGCTAATGGATGAGCTACATGGGTCAACAATATTCTCTAAGCTGGATTTGAGATCGGGGTACTATCAAATACGGGTTAAGCCTAATGACGTATCCAAAACAACCTTTTGGACTCATGAGGGACACTATGAGTTCCTAGTGATGCCTTTTGGACTCACTAACGCTCCCTCAACCTTCCAAAGTCTCATGAATGAGGTATTTCGACCATTCTTAAGAAAATTTATACTTGTTTTCTTTGATGACTGATGAGTGAGCGAAAATGCACTCTAAATACCCTACTATTGGATTAAAATGCTAAAATGTGAATATAAATAATTAGATATAATTTATATTATTGAATTTAATATCTATTCACACTGAGATATATGTGAGTATGATTTTATAATATTTTAAATCTCAAATATTGCATTATTGGTTGGTGAGAGATAATTTGTAATTGGGCTTTACACTTAACATTTTTGGAACTTTACTATTTTAATTTTTACATTTGGTTTTATTTTGATGGCAACCGCATGGAGGAAAATGCATGGCAACATATATATAGGTGAAAAGAATTGGAGCAACCGTATATCACTTTGGGTTACAATTACATGGGCTCAACTTTAATTGAGCCCATGTAAATTTGGATCAGATACATGATGACTATGGCGGCCTCCTGAGATAGATTGGATCAAGATAAATTGGGATATTGCAATAAGGGAAAGAAGCCAAAGAATTGGAGTTGGGATTGCTGTTAGAGATTCTGAGGGAGATCTATTGGTTTCATGCATGCAACCACTAAATTTCTGCACACAAGCTACTATGGCAGATGCAAGAGGTTTAATATCAGCTGTGAAGCTTTGCAAAGAACTCGGTTTACATAAAGTTGTATTTGAAGGAGATTCACTTCAAGTTGTTAATGCAGTAAGGCATCATCAACAAGAGAATGGTTTGCTACAATGCCTAGTGCAAGATGTTCACTCCATGTTGACAGATATAAAATGGGAGATTAGACATGTAAGAAGGAAGGCCAACCAAGTTGCTCATCAGCTAGCCTAGCAAGCAGTCCACCAAAGTTCTGAGGTTATAGATATTGAGTTTGTCAACCCTTGTATCCGTGAGATAGTGATGGCTGATGAAAGTAGATCTGGTTTTTGTCCAAGTTTAGTAGATGTAGAACAACTTTCTGTAAATGGTGAAAGTGTTGTAATGTTTGATCATGTCATGAACAATGTAATAGTTGAATGCCACAGTGATGGCTTTTGAATGAAGGTTGAGGTTTTTAAAAAAAAAAAAAAACTTTAATTGAGCCATGCGTGTGGCAAGTGGGCTCTTTTCTCTTGGACGTGGGATTCTCACATTTTGGAGATGAGTCTTTGGGTAGTTGACCAATGGAAGGGTCTTGGAAGGAATAGAAGACATGCAACACGTTGGGCCATTTTGAGTTTTAGGTTTCATGGAATATGTTTTGTTTTTGAAAAATTATTCTTCACACTCTACTGTGTGAAGAAGCCCCAGCAAACCTAACGTGCTGGGTTGAAAAAGAAAAAAAAAAAAAAATCTTCTGGGGATGGTGCGGCTTCCGGCTGTTCCCTAGAATATCTCTTTGTTTTTTTATGGTTTTACATGTGGAGGCACGACACAAGAGGTGGGCCCACACAATTGAAGCCATACCTTCATGTATCACACGGTAACTCATATATATTCGGAAGAAAAAGAACCAGAGCGCCGTAGAGAGAACCAGACGGAAGAAAGAGGAGAAGACGGACTGAAGAACAGATCGGAATAAAATTCCAATGACAGTTGTTTGCTCTATTTTTCTCTTAAGATTTTTATTGTCTATTATATTTATGGGTAACTAAATTCTCAAGTAGGGCTAGGGATGAACTTGCATAGCAAATGATATTTTTAATTTATATATTTGATTTTCAATTACTAAAACTCTTTTGTTTTATTATTCTCAATTCATTGTTGATGTTTTCTTCTCCAAATAATCATAGAATTTTTCCTGTCTATGGATCTTTTTCTATTGAATGGATTGGTTCTTTGATTATGTTTGGATCAATTATTTATCTATATTGATTTAATTCTTTGCTGCAATATCGCTCCCTGAGTATATTGTCGTCGTTGGATTTTCTCAATAGGGATAATAATTTACGTAATTTAAAAGTGGTAAATGATTTTTCAAAGGGTTACATTTGATTTAATTTTGGTTTATAAATCTATATCTTCCGATTGGTAATTCTGAAAATTGAGTTCTCAATTGAGTTATTCAATAAATTAAGAATAATTAAAATATCTGATTTGTGCAAGCGATTCCTGATGCTTTATTGTTTGTCAAATTTGAATAATTTTTCCGTTAGTCATTTTGCTTCACTTTAATTTACATTTAAAATTAATCTTTATTCTCCATTAATCATTTAATATTTTTCTTTAGTTTCTTTGTTCCTTCTACTATTCTTTTAATTTATCTCTCTATGGAATCGACACCCCAAAACTGTGCTACAACTACCGCGTTATTCTTTGAGCGTAATCAATGACATTTTGGTGTACAACAAAACAGAAGGGGAACATGCACAACACTTACGGGTCACTTTGGAGACACTAAGATAGCACAAGTTGTTTGCCAAACAATCCAAGTGCCGATTTGTTGTGAGGAGGTAGCTTACCTTGGCCATTTGATTTTAGCCAATGGAGTACAAGCGGACCTAGAAAAATTAAATACTATGGTAAAGTGGCCCCTTCCTAAGTCCCTTAAAGCTTTGAGAAAATTTTTGGGTTTGGCGGGCTACTACTGTAGATTCATAAAAATGTATGGTGAGATTGTAGCCCCTCTTACAATGTTGCTTAAAAAGGAGGGTTTTCACTAGAATAAGGAGGCCAAGATTGCTTTTTAGAATTTAAAAGAAGCTATAACTCAACCCCCAGTTTTAGCCCTTCTAGATTTTTCACTACCATTTATAATTGAATATGATGCCTTGGGGACAACAATAGTGGCGGTTTTAATGCAGCGGGGAAGACCAATTGCTTTTTTCAGCAAGGCTCTTAAAGACAAATCCCTCTCTTTGTCCACATATGAGAAATAATTATTTGCTTTGGTTTCAACAATGTTAAAGTGGAGACCTTATATATTGGGAAGGACCTTTGTGGTTAGAACTGATCAGCAGAGTCTCAAACACTTGTTAGATCAGAAGGTTGGGACCCCCTATGCAGTAAAAATGGGTCTCGAAGCTACTTGGCTATGATTTTATGGTTGAGTATAAGAAGGGGTCCAAGAATAGAGTGGTTGAAGCTCTATCCTGAAAAGACAATGAGCTAAAAGGTACTTTAACGCTCCTTACTTTTCCAAGTGTGGAATGGGTGGAAGATCTGAAGAAAGCATATGACTTGGATGAACACTTAAAGGAGCTGCTCAGAAGGAAAGCTAAGCCCTAACTATACCTTGAGGGAAGGTTTATTGTTGTACAAAAATAGATTGTGCATTCCTCAACATGACGAATTTAAAAATAGGCTAATGGAGCTAACCCACAGAAGCCCATGGGGGGACACTCAGGTTACAATAATTCTATGCATAGAATGAGGAGGGATTTTTATTGGTTGGGTATGAAGAAAGATTTGAAAAGATTTATCCGAGCATGTGATATTTGCCAAAGAGTGATGGTAGATAACACTCTACCAAGTGGCTTGTTACAACCATTACCCATTCCATCTCAACTATGGACCCACATCACCATGGATTTCATTGACTGGCTTTCCATTTCACAAGGATTTGATTGTTTATGGGTTGTGGTTGATCGATTGACAAAGTACAATCACTTTGTGCCCCTTAAACATCCCTACACAACCAAGACAGTGGCTGACTTGTTCCTAAAAAATATCCTCAAGCTACATGGTTTTCCCCAATCGATAGTTTCTGGCAGAGATACTACATTCACAAGCCAATTTTGGCAAGAATTGTTCCATCTACAGGGGTTCAAATGTCTATGAGTACAACATTCCACCCTTAAATTGACGGGCAAATAGAAGCGGTGAACAAAATGGTGGAAAACTACGTACAGTGTTTCACAGGGGATAGACCTAAAGACTGGGCAGTTTGGGTTCCCCTTGTTGAGTGGTGGTACAATTCCACTCAATACACCTCCACGAGGATATCCTCCCTTTGAGGCCCTCTACGGTTACCCCCCACCCCAAATGTTAGACTATGTCCCAGGAATAGCCCGTGTGGACACTGTGGACCTAACCCTACGTTGCAGAGATCAAATATCCAAATTACTCAAGCAGAACTTACAGCAAGCACATAGCCGTATGAAAAAATACTCTGATTTAAAAAGGAAAGAGCAAGTATTCACTATGAACAAGGCCTGGGAAACAGCCCAAGGAGGTCCTTAGCCGATGCATGGTTAAGGCTGGAGGCTAGGGCGGAGCTCCTCATTCGATGGCATGGACAAGAGGTGCCAGACACCACTTGGAAGGGATATTCGAACTTGAAAGAAACCTTCCCCCACCTTGCGGGCAAGGTGTTTTGATGGGAGGGGGTATGTGACAAGGTTGCTGGTCACAACTAGGCCAGGGAAAGGTTGCGACGGTAGCATGATCAAGAGGCAGATGGGAGCTTTCGGCAATATGGCTTCTGAGTTTGAGTTAAGTCGAAGGAACCCTAGGTTCACGTGGGGATCAAAGTGAAGTTTGAACTAAAGTGTTTTGTTTGAAGACTTGAGGCATTTGACTAAGGGAGACAGGCTGGGCCCGGCGTGTGCGGGCTTAAGGGATTTATCCCTGGGCCATTTATCTATTTACTTGCTTTCTTTTATTATCATCTTGTATTTCAGTTATGGGCTGTAAGTTAGGAGGCCTAGTTCAGGCCCATGGCCTTTTATAATTTGTAGGGTTTCTGCTTATAGGGGCGCCGAAATAGACTCTAGGGTTTATGCAAAATTTGAATGAAAGCTTGAATTTTTCTCCTCTATCTTTTTCTTCTCAACCTGCTTTGAAAAAGCATCCCTTAGAAAGCTTTTTTCAGTGTGTGTTTATCCAGTGTGTTACATTCTAGTAGTCGATATTGCTGCCAAGTGTCGCCACGTTCAATTTCATCACACTGCTGACCACGTTCAACGCTAGGGAAGGTAAATCTCTATCTCAAATCTCTGTTTTTAGTGTTACAGGGATACTGGATTCTCAACTCTCTCTCTCTCTCTCTCTCTCTCTCTCGCTCTCTCTCTCCCCGTTGGTTTTCGGAATGAGGGGGATGGGCTTGAGTGAGTCTTTTGTGAACAAAAATCGGTGGCAGTGAGGCGCCAAATTTATGTACTCATTATTGGTCATCCGAAGAGTAGGGTATATCTCTCGACATTGCTACTGATTATTGTATCCATCCTACCAAACTGATTTTGCATGTGGGAGTCTATACATGATTGGGAGTTTTCTTTTAGCTACGAATCCTGGGGATGGGGACGTGAAGGGTATTTGGATAAAATACTAGAATTCTAAGTGACATCTTTCTTAATTAATTACTAGACTCTGGATGTGAGCAAACGTATACATATTTGTTAATGATATTTTGAATTTGTTACAAAGAATATGATAAGTATATGAGAATTAGGGTCCTGAAATCTATAAAGTCTTTTTTCCATGACAAGAAATTAATGAATGTTATGTTTCAGTATCACTAATAGGCGAGATTATGAAAAGGGAAAATAAAGAGAGGCTTTAGATTCAAGGGATGGGCAGAATAAGTTTTCCACTGGGATGTTCAAAAGAGGATAAGCCAAAACCAAACTTGATGTTAAAAATGTGCTTGAGCTAGAATCGAAACCTGATCGAGACCTTTCTTGCAGATAGATTTTGATATGATATGCTATGATTTCGCATTTATCCAAATTATTAATCTTTTTGTCATAGATCATATTTGGGTATATATGCCTTCATTTATTTTGTACTTTTTTGTGTACTAATAATCAGTAAATGTCTAAGAATGTGCTATTTTATATAGCTTAATACGCCAATTGGTAGAGAATCAGCAGCAACTACAACGAAACCTGCAAGCTATATATGCAGCATGCGTGCAATTACAAGAGGTTTTTGAAGGCCTACCCATACGCCAACTTCATGTCTACCGACAGACCCACGATGCAAATAAACGGATGGTCAATCTTGAGCAGATCTTCAAGATTTGTAGGTGCACGCCGAACAAAAAGTCCTCTACTTTTTTTCTAGAGGTTGACATATGGTGCGACACAAGTAGAGAATTACTGTGATAGAACCATCCTTAAGTCAAGGGAATTAGGGTTTTGAAACCCCAAAATTGTTGGCTTCCCCATCCATGTTACGTCTCGAATTGCCCTTAGGTAAATACACACTCCACTAGATGCACTAAAACTCTAAAATGCTGAGTCAAAAGGAAAGAAAGAGAATCCCATGAACTCTAAACTGAGCATGGCTAAACACTAAACCAAACAGATTATGAAATCCTAAAACTAATTATGGTCTAAGCCCTAAAACCGAGTGTGAAGGAAGAAAATCCCTTACGTTGGGCTAAGAGCAAGACCTAGGTTACAACCTAGATATAAGGTCTGGGTGGAACTAGGTCGAAGACATGGGCCAGATTAGAGCTTAGGTGCACAATAGTACTTGGGTCAGGGCTTGGGTATGATGCCCGGGTCAGATCCTGATCATAACAGGAAGTACAAGCAAGGCTTAAGAGGGAAGAAACCTAGCATTTGGTGTCAGACGAAAAGGCTTGCGACGGTTTACATCCAGCATTAATGAAAGACATGCCGCAGTCAATGTGGTCCAATGCAGAGGCATGCTGCATTCAATGCGGCCCAGAGCAGAAGGCGTGTTGCATTCAATGTGGCCCAAGGCCCGAGCAATACCCAGGCACTTTATAGACTCGGCGAGGTGACTCCACAGGGGTAGCTCGACGAATCGACAACGCAATATCTTATCTCCTGCTATGCAACACCCCACTATTGTGGAGACCAGGTCGGTAACTATAAATAAGGCGCTACCAGCAGTAAGCAAGGTAATCAATCACTATCACCTTACATTCTCGTCTCCATTACTGTTATTATCTCCATCACCATTACTGACTTAAGCATCGGAGGATCAATGGACCTCGAGGTCTCCCCTTAGCTATTGCACAGGTGATCACTCGAATACTGCCGGCATGAAGTTGCTTAGGCCCGCGAAACACGACATCAACACCGAGCATGATAGAGGCCCTAAACTTAGCATGATAGAAGCCCTAAAACTAAATATGATAGAAGCCAAACCAAGCATGATTCAAGCCTATAACCAAGCATGTCATGAGCCTATAACCCAAGCATGTCATGAGCTTTTAACCCGAGTATGTCATGAGCCCTAGTCCTATGTATGTCACAAGCACAAAGTCAAGTATGTCACATGGTTAGAAGCCCTAAGCCGAGTATAGTATGAGCATGAAAACAAGCATGCCATAGCATAATATCAAGTAGGTATAGTGATAGGTAAGAAATAGAGACAAACAAAAGATCCATGCACGAATTCGAAGTATACCATGTGATACCCCATATGATAAGGATAAGAGTAGGTGGTAAATAGGATTCTACATTGTTTGGGAAGGAGAAGTTCTTGCTCTTAATAAGGTTCCAATGTGGCTCTAATTGTATTATTGACTAGTCCTTTTGGAGTATAGACCATGTGGTTTAGGCCTTCTATTTGGGCATTACATACCATGTATAATGCGTAAGGATTTAGAAGATTTACATGATTGCTTAAATTGTTATAGGACTCAATTGAAAGGTTTGGAGAAATGAACAAATAGTTTTGTTTGCATAAAGATCGAGGTAAGTGACTATGATCATATTCTTCTACACATCACTTTATAATAAGCTATAAAAGTTCTTTTGAAAAAGTACATATGAGTGTGTAGTACGTCTTCAAAAGTATATATGTATGTATAAGCACATTTTTTCAGAACCCTTTTTTACGAACGTAATGTATGATGATAGATGCTTTAGGACGTTAGAGTTTTGCATGACATATTATATGATTGAATATTATATTTCATGAGTGTTTATTTTAAAGAATGAAAAATAAGACAAAAGTTAAAGTAAAGAAGAGAGAAAGAAAGTATGAATGCATGCTGCATGAGGTTAATGAATTGATTATATGAGGTTAAGGACGGTACCATAAGGTTGGAATGGATGGCGACATTAGAATGCATCAATGGCGTTGCACCTAATGATGACCCATTTATTAGGTTTCAGTTTTTAAGCCGGTCGTTCCGAAAGAACCATCGATCGCGAGTCGCCAAACCTAACACACGGGGTCAACAATGTGCAACGACCATAATGATAAGGTTAAGGTAACAAATGATTAATAATGTTAAAGAAAATGAATGCTTATGCTTGATGATAAGGTAAAAATATGTTTATTAATGCTTTAAAGTTAATGTTTTATTTATGATGATGTTTTGTTTATACTTGAAGTAAGTTTTCAAAATAACGATGTTTTAAATGAAAATCCTATGGACGTAATGATTATGGAAAATGCCGCACTGGCATGAGTTTCCTAATATAGATGTGGCCAACAGAATCACTTGGCTAAGGATTGCGCCAGAGCAAAACAAGCAAGAAGGTCCTTGAGTGGGGTAACCAATATACTAGGGCAATGGCCTCCTAGCCGAGTAAGAGTGTTGTGGAAATTAATTAAGAAGGAGACAGTCGGAGCCAACGTTACAAGATAATTACCTTGCCAATACAATATTTGATTTGATTGATCTTTGTGGACGGGATTTTTTTTCTCTCTCTCTAGGAAAAAATCTCTCCCTTCTCTCTAGACATTCACTACAGATTCGACTAGAGGGTGTGGGAGCTTCGGCTTCCTTCCCCCTTCCTCCCTCTCTACCACCTCTCTCCCCCTTTGTGCAGTGTTCCTTTTAGTATGTTTTGTGTTTTTTTAGGGCCAAATAAGGGAGAATCGCAGATTTGGAACAACCGGCATCCATAGACCCGCATGCGCCCCTCCACGGTGTTGCTCAGCCACCGATCTTCAGGTCCACCGAATGCGGCGCCAAACGTAGCGATGAGTAGCCTGCACACACGGGATGAAAATCTAGGAGACGTTTGGCGTGTGGCTCTGACACGCCACCGGGAAGCGCTCTGCCGACGACAAGTGAGGCATTTCTGGGGTGTGTGAGTCCGGGACTTCCAAGATTGACTGTCAGTTTTCCTCCTAGAGTGGCGCGTGTACTGCACGTGCCACAACAACCTCTTGGAGTACTGTTTTTCCATTTTCGTAGTGTTTCCCCATTGTATTTTATTTCGTGTTCTGTTTTTACTTTTTAGAAAAATAAAAATCCAAAAAAATAGTGCTTTCGGACCTTAGTCCGAATGGAGTGGTCCCCCCCCTCCGCTTAGGCGGTGCTTATGGTGGGGTTGGTGCACTCTACTCCGCTTAGTCAGGGTATGAGATTTTGTTACCCGGTTACTGGTAATTCTATCGTGGATAAAATTATGCTATCTCTTAAATTTAGGTCTTTAGAGATCTACTGTCTAGACTAAACCTTATCAGTCACGGAAGTGTACTGGAAAGCTATTAACGTTTGTAACTGACTTTTTTTAAGTCAATTTTATATGTCCTCTTTCATGAATTAAATTTGATCTGTTATTATAATATATATATATATATATATATATATATATATATATATATATATATATATATATAGTATTTGATTTGAGCGAGTCCCAATCATTTAGATATAATACTACTTTCGCTCAATTGTGTTGTTTGCAAATGAAATCGCGATTCCGGCGAGTCACAGTCACTGCTCGCACTGTACAGGTCGTGGAATAACAAAGGACTGCCTTTACATTCTGCATTCCCTTAACATTCATTGCTACTTTGCATGCATCCAGCCGTGTAGCTTATCATTCTCATAAATATTCTCTTTTCTAGGCAAGGGGAAACGTCTTTATTTCTTTTATAGAAATGTTACTTATCATTTTTAGACATCACGCATGAATATATGATGTTTAAATATACATATTTATACATCAATATATGTACGTTTAAATAGAATAATAAAATTAAAATCACATATTGATGTTAGATATAAAAAACGATGAGTATAATTTTTTTTGTTCTTTTCTATCGTTATCTCGCATTTCATTTGGTGAGATCGCACTTTCAAGCATACAAAAGAATGGGTTTTGAACCTTTAGGGACCTTTGCTACCTATTTATCCGAGACTTTTAATCGAATTTATACGAAAAATTAGTTAATGTTTTCAAACTTTTTTTTTTTTTTTTTAGAATGGTATAATTAGGTTGAGTTCTGAAGTGATCGATTGTGTTTATGATTATTGTGCATATTCACATTTATATTTATTACATAACATATATCTATAACCATAAGTAATAAAATAACTTAACTTCCTCATTTCTTATCTTATAAAAGTAATATTAGAAATTAATAAACTTTGATAAAGCAAACAAACATAACAACTTTTTAAAGTTAAATTCCATAAAATATAACTTTTAACTTTATAGGGTTGTAATTTCAGATTTTACAACTTAGTCTGTAGAAAGGATTGAGTTGTAAAAATGATTTACTGTTTATCATTTTTCAAATGGGAGAATGTTTGTAAAATGATGATAATCTTATAATATTATTTCCTTAATAAAAGTATTTTTTTTTATTAGAAATTATGTTTGTAGTCATAGAATGTGCAAATGTCGCGCATTCATTTTCGAAAAGGAAAAGTCTTTTTGCAAGCGAGTTTGCGTGCCAAATTGCGCACTAATGCTGACATGTAAGGTATTTGTTTAATGAAACGGAGCGAATTGAAGATAAAAATGATTTTTGTGAGACATATGACATTTTTCTTCTCTTAAAAATTTTCTTCTTTTATTTTTCTTTTCAATAAAAAAAGTCATGTCAGCATTGATACGCGATTTGATGCGACAAACTGCTTGTACCTAGCAAGGTTCTTTTGCAAAAAAATGAATAAATATGAAATCTACATGAAAAATTTAATTTTTTAATCATGTATTATACTATATTTCAAAAAGAGTATGCGATGTTCACACAATTCATAACTGTATGTAACATTACTTTTTTTTTTATTAACAACAGAATTTTAAGAAAGAATAATTCTACTTATCATTCTCACACACCACACATTACACTTATTTTATTTTTTATTTTTTCTATAACAAATATGTGGTGTATGAATGATAAGTAAAACAACCCAATTAATTTAACAAGAATAAAATAAAATAAAAAATAATAATAAATTATTTTAAAATATGTAAAGTGTATGGTGTGAGATGATAAGTAGCATCTCTCATAAAGAAAATGTGTTTATATTGTTTGAGGAATTCTATGCATTAATTACTATTTACTTTCACCCCACACTTCTAGTTTTTTTTTTTTTTTTTGTAGGATATGAGAGTGTTTTTCATATAAAATAGGAAGTATGGAACAATGAATAATAACTGATTTTTTCTTATTGTTTGTGTGCTCTGTTTCGTATATCTTCTTCTTCTATGCTTATCAAACGGATTTAACTCATTTAAGTTGTCTTTACTCTTTAAAGCTCAACCCGCTTCATACCCAAACCCGCTCGAATACCATACTGGGGTACTTACCAACTTAAGAGAGATAACGTCCCCTCCACCCCTCGCACTCGAACTCTTTCTGTTCGCTAAAATGGCGACTTCTGCTCACCTTTTCAATCACGTTCAAATCAAAGGTATTTATCCGTTGTTTTATCACATTTTGCCTTTCCGTTCTGGGAATTCTGCCTTATTATGTTCCTAACATTTTAGTGGCTTCAATTAGCATGCACTGTTGTTTTTCATGTCTTTTATTTTTGAGTTGTGTCATCAATTTTTCCTAGGATGGCCGGCACTGTTATCTAATCGAGGAAATTTCCATATTTCTGTAAGTGCGAGGATTTTTTTTCCTTCTTTTATTTCCCTTCTCATACTTTGTATAAATTTGTGAGGAGTCTTCTAGAAATGGATATAAGAGAATAGGTAACAAGATAGAGCTATTATGCAGAGTTTCAGTCTTTCCTTATTTATTTCCAGCTTCCGCGAATGGATCCTGTCCTTAGTAATTTGTTTACAACTTATCTGATTGAACTCAAAATTCAAATGGCCAAATGGGCATGCTTTTTTGTTTCTAGTTTCACTGAGGATACATTACACTAGCTGTAGCTCGAGTTTTCATCCCTAGGCTTTGTGCTAAAGCAAATTTGGTATCAAAACGCAGCTTTTGCCAATAAAATTATATAAAACTAGCGAATATAGATAATTGTTGAACTGCCAATTTTGTGAATTGCATGTTGTTCTTGATTCTGCCTTTGCATGGTTTATAAGTTGTTTCATTCTGCTAAGCAGATGTGGTGAAATTTTCTATGAACTTCTTAATTTGCATCAATGTCACTGATAAAAAAAATTGCATCGTGGGGAGTGATTACTACTTTATTTCCAATTCCACAAGTCAAGTTTTTATGGATGTCTAGTAATATGAATATACGTATATATTTATCCACTCCTTTTGTCCTCTAGTTTTTTAGGGTCTTCCATATTTATATTTGTGAACCGTAGGCCCCGTTTGGATGTTGGGATTTCTCATCTCATCTCATCTCAACATCCAAACATCACTCAAATACAAATATTTTTTAATTTCAGATCTTAAAATTTTTCATCTAATCATTATAACTTTCCCAAACTTTCACACAAAACACACACAAAAAAAAAAAAAAATTCAACTTTTTCAAATCCCCAAACAAAAATAATATTCTAACAAGATTTTAACTTCATAATATTTTTATTCAACTTTTTTTCTCTCTTTTCCCAAAACCCCATAAAATATCTTAACTCAAACCATTTCACTACTATTCACAAACCATTTCACTACCATTCACAGATTTTTCATCTCATCTCAACACCTACACAAATTGCTAAATTTCACCTTCCACTATAATTTTCATTTTATTGGCATTGGGTGTCGGAAACAAAGTCCTGACTAATCCCAGGGGTGTACAGGCTCTCTGCAAGGAGTTTCCCCCAAATGCATCTAGGGTAATTTAGGGGGAATTTCCCCCAATCCGATGGTCCCTATAAATTGTTTACACCCAAGTGGTCAAACCCCTGTGGGTTACTTTCCGTTATAATTCTGTCAGGCTTTCTTTGTTTCTTCTTGTTTTACCTCATGTGTTCCCCAACATAGTATTATTCATTTGGAAAATTGTAATGGAAAATTATGGTTGCTTCATAGTCAGCTCAATGTAAACCTAGGGGTTTGACTTATGAGGACAAAAATATACGTCCTGATGTAAGACTCTAAAATGATGCTTCCAATACTACTACTGAAAACTGAAAGCTAAACCATAAGGATCAAATGCAGAACATCGTGCCCAATATTTGCAATTTTTTCTAGAGAAATGATGACTTATGTTGTTCAATTTCTCAATAGCGTATTCTTAAGTTGTGTCTCGTAACGTTTTTCCTTAATAGATGAAAGATTATTTCGTGATAAATGAGTTTGAGCTAGACATCACATAAAATTCTCTTTAAAAAAAAAAGAAAAGAGTTTTGCTATGTAAAAATAGTGCCGAAGGAAGCTCAAAACTTGTGTAAAATTAAGCTTATATAGGTAGGGCATAAGGATAAAATAGGATTAAGAAATCTTATAAAATACACAATCAAGCAAATTAACTCAACCACAGGTCCTACCACATCTGGTGAAATCCTCTAAAAATGTCCCTCAACAAAGGATTCTACGTGTTTAGTGAATTCTATATTGCAAGTGTTGGCCAGCTGAAGGGTGCATGGAAGGTCTAGCGTAATCAATTTGATATCCGACTAAATTTCTGCCCAAACTCGATCAACAGGTGTCTCATGGGAGGTGAAATGTTTTTACATTAGCAATATCCCCTTTTGGGATTGAGAACAAACATATATAGAAATGCCCATATACCAGCAAAAATCAAAATATCAATCTAAAAAGGATATCATGATGTCAATAAATACATCAGATCAAATTAGTTTTTTTTTTTTTTTAGGCACCGAGTGTCCGGGAATAGCATCCCGACTAATCCCGGGGATGCACAAGCCCTCGGTAAGGAGTTTCCTGCAAGTGCACCTCATATAATTCAAGGGAAAAATCTCCTAGTCCGATGGCCCGTAGAGATTGTTTGCACCCAAAAGGATTTGAACCTCAGACCCAAGGGGGAGCATACCCCTAAGCCCAAGGCCTTTACCACTTGAGCCAACCCCTTGGGGTTTCAGATCAAATTATACATGAAGAAATATTAGAACAAAAAATATACATTGGTACACCAATTGTCAGCTCTCAGCTCTCCTCTATTTTACTCCTCTGTACAAATCATGGTTCCCCCTTTTGGTCACAAAATGACAGGGTACAATCCAACAATATTAATCATCAGCATCAGCAAAATCAACGTCAATAGTATTTCCATTAGCCTCCTACTGGTCACAAATGTTATGAACATCTTGGTTTAGTCGAACAAGTGACTGCTCCATATTATACTAGCTGCTTCAAACTAATTAGCTTCTGGTCCATACAAGCCAAAACATCCATTTGAGAGTCATTGATGCAGGTCTCGTAGAAGAAGATGAGCCAGTAGAACTTGATGGAGGCATCTTAGGTGTAGGATCAAGTGTGATCTCCTTGTCCTGTGTTGTAGCCTTGGGAGGTACTTGCTCCAAAGATATAAAAGACTCAGCTCAAGGGTGATATACCTAATAGCTGGTGGATGTCTATCTTGGCGATTGCCATGAGGAAGAGGGACCTGATGTGCTGGAGCTATCTGGATGTAAGATATTGAAATGGAAGGCAACTGTATGTAATGTTTCTAAGAAAATCTTCTAGAATGACCATGACCTTATAGAAATCTGTTCCAAAATTGATAGAAACATCTATCAGCAAGGCATAAAGGAATCTAGCGCTAGGCAGCCCGATGTCACTGATGTATCAAATGGAGTATGGGTTATAAAACATTACATGGCATGTTGCAAAAGTATTGTCTGAAAATTTGGAAGTAAAAATAATATGAGTGCATGGAGAACCAAGATGTGTCACAACGACAAATGAGTAACCATGATGGGTTTGGTAGGATGGCTTGGATCATGCAGCTTACTCTATGCATAATCAACCCTGGGAACCCTGGGGAGAAATAGATACCTGATTGGATGTGACCCCGATTGCTTTAATCATCTTCACTTTTCTTTCCCGATTGAGTTACTATGGATTCAAATTATAGTTCAAGTTCATTCAAAGTTTTGATTTCCATCACAAGTTTCATTCAATCTTCATGAAGTGATTTCTACATCTTAGGTGTTTGGTACTCTAGAGATTCTAATGTTGACCTTGGTGGCTATTCTAATGTGGATTAGGCTGTTAATGCTGGTAATAAATAGGCAGAAATCTTGTGGCTTGGATGAATAAGAAACAAAACTCAATATCCTTGCCTATGGTCGAGGCATAATACATACCAGTGGGAAGCTGCTACACTCAATTGCTTTGGAGGAAGTAAATGTTGAGTAACTATGGGATTTAACAAGGCACTATGTCTGTGTGTTGTAACAACACACGTGGCATAAATATTTTTAAAAATCCCATTTGACACTCTAGGATTAAGCACATAGATGTACAGCATCAGTTGATTAGTGAACTGGTGGAGACGCAAGACTTCTCTTTTGATCATGTCCACACTCATTGTCATATATATTTAGATGCACAATTCACAGTAATTTAGGCATTGACTGGTTTTCAGGAAAAAAGCAATGGACACTAACTCATTAAGGGACCAGTTAGTGGATCAATTTGAAACCAAATTGACAGCGTCAATGTGTTTAACTGCATCAAATCTTGTTTATGTCGATGCAATAATTATACATATTCAACTTGGAAGTTAAAATGAGAAACCAAAAGTGCAATATATGATTTTTAAAGTAAACCTTGTTAGATGGATTAGTAGATGAAAAGGGAAGAGAAAACTGTTTTAGTTGATCATTAGTTACTTTTGTTTTCACTAATGATCAACTAAAGCAGTTTTCTTTTGTCTTCACTAATGATCATTAGTTACTTTTTGTCTTCATAACCCCTAGGGGTTGGCTCAAATGGTGAAGACCTTGGGCTTGGGGGGTATGCTCCCCCTAGGTCTAAGGTTCAAATCCCCTTGGGTGCAAACAATCTCTAGGGGCCATCAGACTGGGTGATTTTCCCATTGAATTACCTGAAGTGCACTTGCGAGAAACTCCTTATTGAGGGCCTGTGCACCCCCGAGATTAATCGGGACACTGTTCCCGGACACCCGGTACCAATAAAAAAAAAAGTTACTTTTGTCTTCACGGGACCTTATAATAGATTTATGTAGAAAAACAACACACATAGATTACTTGACTTTTTTGAGCTGTTATCCGAAGCTTGTGGGGAGTCTGGGACCATATTGTTTCACCTTGTATCAATAATTTAAGATCGTGCAAAATTAGCTACTTTATTAGTTCCTTGGTTGCTTATGGAAGCAAACTGTAATTGATTTCAAATCTAGCGTCCATTTGATTTCATGAAAAGTCTCGAGGGTTTTATTATTAGGATGGCCTTTGGTTTCATGATGACTTTATCTCAATTTATTGACCATTGTCTCATACTGTAACTTTATTTTAAGACACAGAAATGCTGGGATTTTTGCAGTCCCCTAGTCTACCTTCACATTACAAAGAAATTGCAGAAGTATGTCTGCTTGTTTTTCCCTCAAACAAAACTTGTAGTTTCAATGATTTATGGCTATTTGATCCTGGATGCTCCTTGACTTTGCTACCTGTGAAAAGAATAAGAAAAAAGAAAAAGAGGCAAGGATCCCATCCTGCTTGCTTGGCAGTTTCTAGCACTGTTAACTGAACTTTTGTGAGGCATATAAAGTGTTTTCTTTCACCAGATATATACCCATTGTGGTTGTTACGAACCACAAGGGCAAGATACCCATGGTGGGACATTGAAGGTTGATACATCCCCAACTGTTAAAAAAAGATCACTGTCCTTTTCATGCTGCTTGTAATCAATTTCCTATCCATATTGGCTATAACTTCTCTTGTGGCAGGAACACTTCAGGAGCCTAACCAAAAGAAAGTCAAATCGGGTTTCACAACTTGCTCGATGTAGCTCGTGTTTTATGAAAGTTGTGGCTTTCCCCAGCAATCAATTGTCACAAATAGATGCATCACTTTCAGGAGAGCCATCCGATGTACGCACAGTTGCAGCACTTCTCAAGATCAGCATACCAGAGACGTCGTCATCGAATGCTGCTATAGATTTTACGCAGAGATTGATATTAGCTGACTTGGACCCCGCTTCAGCAAAACTCGCCATCGCATTTCTAGGCCCCTTTCTTCCAGCATTTGGCTTTCTGTTCATTTTGAGAATAGTGATGTCCTGGTATCCAAAGCTTCCTGTTGGAAAGTTCCCTTATGTAATAGCCTATGCTCCCACTGAGCCACTTCTCATCCCTACCCGAAAGCTGATACCACCCCTTGGCGGAGTTGATGTAACTCCTGTGGTCTGGTTCGGATTGATCAGTTTTCTTAATGAAATATTGGTGGGCCCACAAGGGCTTCTTGTCCTTCTTTCTCAACAAGTTAGCTGACATTTTCGAAAGATGTAGGAATGAAGAATGCTTATATATTGAAGTACTTTTCTCTGCTGTGAAATGAGGGAGTTTTTCACCTTTTGGAGTACAGTACTAGGAAGTGTTTTTGGTTTCTTATCCATTTATACGTGCTCTAGTGGTTTCCAATGTTGGGTTTAAATTGTACTTTAATAAACCATTTTGGAAATCAAATACTTTATACTTTTTAATTAGATTTCGTGAAGAGAAATAATATTTACAGTCGTGGAGTGTGCAAATGCTGTGTAATCGATTTGAAAAAGTAAGTAAATACGGAATTTACATGGAAAAAAATTAAAATTTTTAATAGTAGACTCTACTTTTTTTCAAAGTGATTGTTGTCTGGTGTTTGCGCATTCTACAACTGTATATAACATTACTCGTGAAGAAAAATGTCTTCAATTATTCTCAAGTGAAATTCAAAAATTCAATGAACATTCGTATTTATCCCTGATTATCAATTCTTACTGAAAAGATTTGCTTGGCACTCCACATTAAATTCTATATTTTAGTAAATTCTATATGTTGCATACTTCATTTTCATTCTATCTCATTATGATAAGGTGATATTGTCCATTGACATTGGAATTTTTTTTTAATAAGAGATGATCAAAGATAATGGAAGTGTCACATTTATATAGTGAGATGAGAATATAATAGGAGTGTGGTATATAGTATGTGTCCATAATTGGTAATTTACGTTTAAAAATAATTTGAAAGGTTATGTCAATAAATTTGGAATTAAATATTAAAATAGTTTGTGGTTTTCCTCCAAGACAGGTTAAATTCCCCGAGTTTTTATTTTGAACTTTTCACTTCATGTACGTTCAAAGTTTCTTAGACACTTTAATAAGATGTGTGTCTACGTGTCTTTTTTACTTAAAATGAATAGTATGTTAGTTTTTCTAACATGTCTTTTTTATTTTCTGAACTTATGCAATTGAAGTTTTATAACCCATGGATTCATAAATGTTATTGAAGTTTAAAACAAATTGAAGAATATAGGGTATATCTATCGAGTAATATTAGATATGAGTAATGTTACATACAGTCGTGGAATGCGCAAACGTCGTGCAGTCGCTTTAAAAAAGAGTGAGGTCTACTATTAAAAAATTAATTTTTTTTCATGTGGGTCCCATATTTATTCACTTTTTTCAAAGAGACTGCACGGTACTTGCACACTCACGACTGCAAGTATCATTTCTCACTCCATTAGATATATCGTGAAGTGCGCAAGTATCGCACAATCATTTTGAAAAAGAGTGGGTACATTATTAAAAAATTAGGTCATTTTCATGTAGATTTTGTATTTACTCAATTTTTTCAAAGAAATTACGTGATGATTGTACACTTCACGACTGTAAATATAATTTCTCATTTCTATTTAAGTTTTTTTAAGTGATGATCAAAGTTACTGTAGTATTTCTCCTATACAGGTAGCTGGCGGTCCCTCTCTTCACTCAAATAAAATTTTTGAGATTTGTAGTTACAATCATAAAAATAAAAGAAAAATAGGAATAAAATTCTCTACAATTATCATGTCTTAATTATTCTCTATAATTAGAAGAAAAAGATATATAATATGTGGATATGATTTGTCTCAACTGTGAGACAAATAAATCCTTTACGTTGCTCAAATATCCTTTCAATCTATCCTTCCAAAGAGCCAATCAGCCAACCATTGGAGCCAGTTAAGAAGAAAAGAACCCCATTTTGGAAAGAGAATAGCTTTGGTCCGATTAAATAAGAAGATAAGGTTATAAGCAAACGTCTAGTTTTGAGAGAGAGAGATGGCAGAAGCTTGCCGTCTGGTATCGGCAAGAAACATCAACCCAGGTCCCAGTCACTACCCAGCTGCTAAGGCTAACTCCCTCAAGTCCCCCCGGCCACCATCTCAGTTTTCCATAACCAGAGCTACTTCAAAAAGAAATGACATCTCCTTGGTATTCTGAAAACTTTATAAATTCAGTTACGTGTTAATGATACTTTTTTTTATATATGAATTCGCTCACTGCAATCTGTTAAGAACTTGCAAAGTCTTCCCAGAAGCATCTTCCTTCTGTGTGAGTGCGTGTTTCTGTTGCAACTCCAGATCCAACATCAAACCATCATGCATACACACATACATACATACATACATATATAGCTTGATAACTAAAACTGTTGTCTGTTTTTCTATTTGAGCAGTACTGTTTCTCTTCTTCCTTTCTTCTTCCCTTTCATTCTCTGTTTTTCTAGTATCTATCATAAAGCAATGGTTTTGCTCCACTCACCTGACCACTTTGTACTGGACAATTCTCAACAAATTAAGAAAAACAGTAGCAGGGGTCCACGCCGTCTGATCAAAATATCAACTTCAGATGGGAGATGGCAAGGCAAATGGAACTGCGACTACCTTCTCTCTCTCCGGGACTTGCGGTTGCAAGATTTGGTGGAAGATGATGAACATAAAGATGCACAGGTTTTCATCAACCTCTGCATCCAGAAGGTGATTCTCTTCCCAATCCTTTCATCTTTCTTTCTTTTATTTGTTTTAGTTGTATGTTCATCCTAAATTTAACTCCAAACACGAAAGCAATGTCAAATGAAGTAGCTTAGGGTGTATGCGTTTGGGTTCTTCCTTTGGGCAGATCAGTTAGGAAAATTTGAGGGCTCTGCAATGGTTTTATCCTTTTTTTTTTCACCAATTCCAGTGTGTTGGCGTTCTTCTATCCACCATTGTGGTAATTGTTGTTATTGGAAAAGGTAAAAGTAGGGTTGTTCAACCGGATCTGGATCTGGATATCCGGCCATAACCGGATCCAGATCTGGATGCTAAAATCCGGGCTGTTATCTGCCCGGATTAATCCGGATTTAATCCTGGCAGATAAACAGATTCAATCCAAATATCACATTGTATGGATTCTAAGCCCTCAAGACCGACAAATTAGCTGACTCAACGATTAGACTGTCTCAAATACTCCTTGATCCTCAATGCTACATGTTGGAAAATTCTATTTGCAAGCCTATTTATTGATACATCAAACACTCTAGTGACATGGAAACCTGCAACATCAGCTGGCATAAAAATATTTATGTTTTGAGTGGGTTCTTTTTTTTTTTATTTTAATTTTTATGATTGATGCAATCTCATAGTAAGCAGCATGTTTATGCACCAACTTGAAATGGTAGGACTCTTAAAAGGCTTTATTCAATTTTCTTGAGAACCCAAAATGCTATATCATGGTAGTCAAGGAATCTATCTAATGATTTCCCCTTTGGATTTACCAGCACGCCGGCTTTGGTCTTTCAGTCGATGGAAGGATTCTTACATCCTTCAGTAGAAAATGTAGTATTTGCTCTTCACCATACTGCAGAGAGGTACGTATTCACTCTGTTAAGAAAAGAAGATGTGAAATTTATTTGGAGAGGAAAGATTATGCCGCGCTTGCATGACACTAACCTGCTGCTGTACATGCTGTAATAGATTGACACAACCTTCAACGTATGGGTTCTACCATCAAGCAGGGATAATAGTGATAGTCAACTACCTGAAATCGGGGGAGATGATCCATCATTAAGTCTCTAATCTATTCTCTCTCTCTAATACAATTTAGTGTAAAATATGAGGTATTTAAGTGATTTTTCTTATCAACAAGAGGTGAAATGATCAAAATATTTCATATTCTGCACTAAATAGATACAATCAATTTCACTCAAAATGGAAATGATCCTTTTCCCTCCATATTTTTCTCGTTTTGACTTTTGAATATGTGATTTAACACGGCTTTCCTTAGCAGGTGATCTACGTTAAACCCGGAAATGAAGTGGACCTGGATTCACTAGTACAAGACTCAATCCGTCTTACCACATCAGTTAAAGTATGATTTGCATACGGAGTATTTTTTTATTATCCGACAAGTTGCATTGAATTCCAAGTCATTTGGGAAAAGATTCTTAAAATCTATGCTGCAGGATACTTGTTCGGAGTTATGCGAGAGATCAGAACCTACATTGCATTGTAAGTAATGTAATCTTGTTTCGTTTTGACAACTATTGAACTATAGGCAATGCAATGCAAGGAAGGCAGTCATTTGATGAACTCTTTGCAGGTATTGATGGACAAAATGTGGGTTCTACCGATAAGAGGTGGTCTAGACTCTTGGAGCTGAGGAATTCATATCCCAATTTAAAGAAGTAGATGCTTAATTTAGGCATTCTGATCATGTTTCTGAACTACATGCTTTGAAGAATATTCGAGTAAGAAGCAGCAGTCCTAATCAGTGTAAACAGCCACCATAATCAGTGCAAAGAATTGGCGCCAACAGTCTGTTCGTGATTAAGGCTATTACCCCTTGTTTTCTACTATAGTTGATATATTTTGACTGTTAGCTTGATTGATATTTTGTTGTAATTATAATTTTTGATTGAGTGTAAACTACCCTATAAATAAAGATCAAAGGTGGTATGAAACGCAAGAGAGAGATGCCGACCTTTATTCACTCTTGGCTCTCATTCTCCTCTTTTATGGTCCCAGAGCCACCAAATACCTATCAAAACTCGATTTCTGAGAAAAGTTCTAGCAAGCACTAACCACCTAAACCTATGTTTTGCTCTCCAACCGACGGCCAATGGAAGCATTGCTTTCTTTCTCTAACCGGCTTCTAAGCCGACTGCCACCTAAATTTTTGGTTCTGTTCTCCAGCAGACTGCCCATCAAAATTCTGTTCTAATCTTTCTCAAGTACGATGTGATCTTTCTCCGTTTGTCTTTGTCAAAGACAACCAGTATGTGGCAAACCAACCTCCATTTTTCTACATCTTCCTCTTCATTTACACTCCCAACCTCTCAGTCCCAAAGCAAACCAATAGACTTACCAATTTTCTACATAGCAACATCGACTCCAAAATGTCAGCATCTTTATCCTCAACTCAAACACCTCTTCCTATTACCAACATGGTAATCTGTCTTAATAAAACTCATCGGCTCCAATTATCCTGTGTGCACATATCTGACTAGCCATGTCCATGGATCAAATTTTCAGCTTTCTAAAACCATCAAAACTGCCGAAAACACTACCAAACAAAGTAATCTTTGATCCCCAAATTTGCCTATCGTTAGCGAAGGTTTTCTAGTCCAATATCTTGGTCAGTCGGGTATAAATTAGTAAATGCGGGTCAAGCCTATAACTCAATTAATCAATGAGTTAGTCTTTAATCAGATAGGAATATGTAACTGCATCTTTCAAGAGTTCTCTAGTGCAATCTTTGATTCTGTATTCGATTCCTTTTGTTGGACTGTACCAAATAATACCTTTCTAGATGCCGGATATTTTAGACGTGGGTTGGTCAATCTATTTTTGCCATTGGAAAGGCACTTTAGCAGCCAAATATGAGCACCATGGCCTTTTCTTTTACTTTGGAAATCTCAATGGCCACTTCAAAAATTATTTTTAGGGTAATGGATTCGAGAAATTTTTTCAATGTCCATAAATATTTAGTGGATGAGTTGGGTTTATTACGATTCAAGAACTAAATATTGGAATTTATTAGATGACATGGCCCATGAAAATACAGACGAAGCACAAGAATTTTGTTAGGCCTATTGATGAGAACCAAAGTGAGCCTAGTCTTAAAAATCTTTTGCAAGTTCCAAATGGGTCAATCACAAGATCAAGAGCCAAGAAGATCAATGAGGCGATATAATCTACTTGGGACGAGTATAGCAAGAGCCCAACTTGTTTAATTCATTTAAATGACTTATTTTGTTAGTTTAGAATAATTAGATTTATTATGAGAATGACTTAAGGGGGACACCTATTCAAGGGAAAATTGGGAAAGTTATTATTTCTTATGAACTAGGATTTTTGGGAAGGCCTTGTATTTTGGCCAATGGCTTATTTGGAAAGTTACTTTTTAGGAACTAGGATTTCAAGAGGTTACTGTAGCCGAGTTACTGTAGTGTCGTACTATACCCGCGGCATTGTTCACTCAGTGGTATTTTTAGGAACATGAAAGCGTTGGTTCGTAGGATCCATAAAAGCAACCGTTGTCATGCCTTTCATGCATTTTCATCAGTTTATGGATTTTCTTAGAAAATACATACAATAGATACAGCGTATTGTCATCCATTCACATGCGTACAATTAATACTTTGGTTGCATAAAAAGAGGCTGCCAAGGAGGGGCCGTACATACTTATACATTTGAACATTTAGCATTTTCTTTCGTAAAGCGTCTTTCGTTTCTTTTCGTAAGCATCTTAAAGGAAAAACGTTTCTTGTATCTTGGAAAAACTCTAGAAGAGTATGAACGTAACACTTACCTAGACTCCATGCTACTTGCATATCATGCAGTCCATTCATGTGCGTGTCAGATGAAAAGCTACATGCATACACATACTTTAGCGTCATTTTCTATCTAATGCATAAGCAACTTAAACTAGAAGTAGAGCTACATATCACTTAGAACACTCCTTCTATCCCATGCACTTACGTGCCCTTTACTATGTTAAACCCTTCGGGGACCACTTATGGTCACCACATCTTCCAACTCAAAGTCTTGCCTCGAGTGCTCATCCACTAAAGTGAACTCATGATTCACCTTAGGATTAAGACACTAAGACATTCGTCTTACTCTTCTTATTGACCACATTCCGACGCATGATTCTGACCGATGGACTCACGCATCCCAATCCTAACAATACGCCCGTCACTAGCTTCATGCATCTTAGCCCACAGTAAATACTCATTTCCATCCATACAAGCCACACAGCTCTAAGCCAACTCTGAGGCTTAAGCACCGTGTAACTGTGCTAATGACAGATTACCCATTACATATGGTGAATCCATCCGGCACATGTGTCTAACCAGATTACACATGTACCTTACCCCTTTATCACCTAAGATCAATATATGACATGTTGATCACCTGCTTGTGTAAACAAGCACCATACTCCGATATCAACCTTCTCTTAACCCGGCTAGCATGACTTTTCACGCTACCCATCCCTTTTGACTATTCATCCCAACACTTAACATGAAAAGACTCCATTCACAACTACGCCTTATGTCACGTCACATAGCCCGAGATTGCTCTAGAGCTAAACTGTGACCTTGTCGCGTTACCCAACACTCTGCTACGTCAACTCCTAACTCATCACGAGTACGGTTCCTCACGTAGTCCCGTCACATCTTGACATCTGGTCACGTTCCCATTACGCCATTTCTACACTCTAACATTTCACCCGTCATAAGCATGACTGCCAATAACCACGTCACTTCGTGATGTTGCCCAGTCATGCTTCTGCTGCGTACTCTTACACTTGATCCGCTACTTTGCCCATCACAAGCACGACTGTCAATAGTTATGTCACTTCGTGACATTCCTCAATCATGCTTCCGCTGCGCACTCTTACACTTGTTCTGCTACTTCACGCCTATTCTCAGCCATAAGTCAAGTATGGTGACACCCGTCACCTTAGACTACAGGCCTCACCATAGCTACCTCGTGTTCTAAATTTATAAAAGTGAATTCTCTAACCTGATTTTGGTCAAATTTTGTTGAGTCCACTACTAATACTCTAAGACTCTACCTATGGCATTGTAAAAAGGAAGACAAATTTATAACTTGGGACAATTAAAAGACACATTAAAATAAAATATTCTGAAAATTATTTATTTTGAATGATTGTTTTAATGGAGAATTATAAGATTATTAGACTTTTAAAATTAATCCAATACAAAATGTTGATAAATAATTCTTTTATTTAACAAGGTTTGAATAATTAATTTTAAATATTTTAAAATATTTTTATTAAATTTAAAATATAATAATAAAAAAAAGGTTTATGAAATTTTCACCTAAGCACTGGCATTGGATTACCCAAATGTCTGTGAAATGCATAATTTGACTTATCCAAATGCAAAAATGAGTTTTAGCTACAGTAACAACCATCTCCTGGTCATATTTGACTGTTCACTGTTCAAAAGTCAAAATAATAATTTAATCAATAAAACGTCCCATCGAATGTTGTTTTATTTCCCTCAAAATTTTCTCTTTCCTAACCTGCTGGTGGGAAATCCATCTTCACCATTTTCGCTCTTTCCCTCTTCCCTCGTCACTTTCCCTCTTCTCTCCGTCTAGATTTCTAGTTTCAAATCACCATTTTTGCTTCGATCTATATCCAAAAATGAAGTGTGAAAATTTCTCTCATATCTGATTATTTCAAGAAATCATTCCAAGTGTGTGATTATTGCTCAGATTTTGCTTCTGGTTTCTGACTCTCTCTTAGTTTTGTGGGCTGACTCTTTCTAGTTTCCGTGGTCCATCGCACATATTCTAACTCTCACAGATTCGACAACAACGGAATCTCAACTCACGCTTGTTAAGTCATGATGTTCCATGGAAGATTCGCTTCAGCTAAGCCGTTGGGAAGCACTCTCACTCATCACTCTTCTCTTGATGTATCATTTTTCCTTTTATGCTTTTGCATTAGGAAAAAAGAGAAAAAAATGTCTTGTAAGTTTGACATATTTAAACGTATACAAGTTTTGTTTGCTGGTGCTTTTGTGGGGAACGATTGAGAGGTGCTATTGTTTTTTAATCTGAGAGAGGATACTAGAATTGTAACTTCCCAATGGATGACTCAAACCACATGACCTATACTCCAAAAGGACTAGTCAATGATACAATTGGAGCACCACTAGAACCTTATAAAGAGCAAGAACTTCTCCTTCCCAAGCAATGTGGGATCATATACACCACCTACCCTTATCCATATCATATGGGGTATCACAATCTACCCCCCTTAAATTCCTGACGTCCTCGTCGGGCCTATCCATTGTAGGTGGCACGGCTCAAGTCCCACATTTCTAGTTGGGATAGGCTCTGATACCATTTGTAACGTCCCAATGGATGACCCAAACCACATGGCCTATGCTCCAAAAGGACTAATTAATTATACAATTGGAGCCCCACTAGAACCTAATAAAGAGCAAGAACTTCTCATTCCCAAGCAATGTGGGATCTCATACACCACCTACCCTTATCCATATCATATGGGGTATCACAAGAATGCTTTGGGTAGAAAAATGAGTTAATGCACTTCATTATTACTAATCATGGGATGATTGTAGGCATTACTTTCAATTAGGACTGTTAATCTGGGCCAAGTTTTTTTTCAGCCCGGTCCGGAACCTGGAAAACTGGATTTCGGTACCCGTTTTTTTTTTTTTTTTTGGTCAGTTTGAATGTATGTTTCAGTTTCAAAACATTCAAAAATCAAAACAACAGTAAATGGATCTAGTAGCTGAGAAAGAAAGTTAGCGAAAAAGTGCAAGAAATGGAAGAAAGAACCACAGGAGAAACTTTTTTTTCTGTCAATAATTTTCTAGGTCGAATACTCGAATTCCTTTATCAGCTTTTTGGAGACTTTGTGCGGTTTTCTTGGGTTTGGTGAAACAATTTATAGTTCCAGACTCTAGTGATTAGCAGAGGTGGCAATTGCAATGGTACAATATTTCAGTCTACAATTTCAGTCAGTTAATCTCTATCTTTTCCAAATGTCATTTTTATTTGTTTTAGTTTCAAAACATTCAAAAAAAAAAAAAAAGAAAAAAACCGGTTTCTAAGTTGTAAACTCATGTTCCGGATTTACAACCCAGATTCATCTGGATCTGACCCAGGCTAACCCGGCCCGAAACCCGGATAAGTAGTCCTACTTTCAACAACATCATCTTATTGCAAGTTCAATAAATCTCTCATTTCAAAAATCTCAAAAGTTTGTTCTCTACCAAAGCATGACTCTCATATTTGGAGGAAGTGGCAAGAATCAAAGAGCAATAAAAAATTCTGAAGAAGGTAGATATTCGCTTGTTCGCAATGAGTGCTGTCTATTTTGGACTATCATAACTTAAAGAATGGGACAGTGGTTCATTTTGTGTATGGTGCTCACGTGCATGAATTGTTTGGTAACATTGTCATTTTGAGACTGGGCAGTGTTTTTCTTATGCATTCTTATGTGTTTTGAACAGCTGGAATGATAGTTATGTGTTTTGAACAGCTGGAATGACCTGCTGCTGATGGTTAGCTGCCGCTGTTTCAATTGTGGAATTACCTGTTGCTGATGGAATTGATGTTATGGAATTGTGGAATTAGTTACTTGTTGCTGCTGTTGTGTTTTAATTGTGGAGTGTTGTTGTGGAATTAGTTATCTTGTTGATGTGTTTTAAATGATTCTGGTTGTTTATTAATCACTTTGAGTGGTTGTTGGATTATGTAATTATTACTAGTGTGAAGTTGATATAATTCAATGGCCTGGAATTAAATGAACCTTGAGTCCTAAATGGTCATCAAACATAGCAACATAGATAATATTTTATTATTATTTTGACTAATAGATGAATAATCTAATATGAATATAAATTTTGAGTGGAATAACCAAATACAAAATCATGTGATATTATGCAAATTTTACATTTATATATACATAATCTAATGAGGATGCTCTAAGGCCGCCTAAACCATCCCAAACTGATTGCATTGAGAAGCTCACAACCCACGTCCTAGACACATCCAAATTGCGTGACGAATCCCTCCAAGTCGCCACCCTCTATTGGAAGCAAACCGTAGCCCACCGTGGAGCACAGCCTCTTTCCACCGCAGCCTAGTCACCAAACCTGTTATACCGTCCTAGCACCATTGCAATTAAACAGATCGTGTTCGAATTAACTCATATAATCTAATATTCATAATTTGACACGATACTCGAATTGCCACTCTTAAAAATAAGTTAGAGATGTTTTTACAGCACTTGAAACTTGAATAAGCAAAGATTAGAATCTCCAAGTATTGAATTATCACGCTTGGAGCCTTGGACAGACACAGAATTTAACATGCTTAATTGCCTGAATTCGTGATTTATCGGGTTCCGCATTAGTTTTGAAGTAGAGTAGTTATTGCAAATGATGGCATACAAATATAAAACATAGCAGAGCATTCACAATAAATTTTGTAAAATACAATTTTCTGTAGACTATAAAAAAAGATGACAAAAAGTCCCCTCCAATATATCATCTATTCTATTTCTATTTTCCATTTAACTATAGTAAACCCGTTATATGTAGTGGTTACTGTTCATTCTTCTAAACAATTTTTTATTATTTATCTCTCATTTCATCCTCTTTTCTTTTTATCTTATTTTCATTTTAGCCCTTTATCACTTTCACACAAGCCCCTCTTGTCTCATTACTTTCTAGCACTATGTTTATAGTCTTTAACTTTTTTTTTATTATTATTTTTTATTTTTTCATGGTAAGCATAACATAGATTAACTTAGTAATTACAAAGATACAAGATTCAATGGGTGAGAGTCTCCAATAATCATCACAGAACAAGCAAAAGCAACACCAAAAAAATTTAAAAAGCGAGATCTGGAGCTAAAAGTTTGACTCACAGTCTTTTTGACTTTTATGCATTAGAAGTTTTGATGTTAATAATAAGGCTACCCTTTCAATCAAGTGTGGGGCATCAGGATCAAATAGATGCATTGAACAGATACTAGAAACTAAAAATTAATTTTCTCTGAACAAATCAGGTTTGTTTGGTTTAAGCTAAATTTACTTCCAGTGAAAATGATCAAGACATCATGCATTATTTCAAAGTTAAAAAAAATAAAAAAATAAAAAAAAAAAATATAAAAACCCCTCTAGCCAAAGTCGTTGGAAGGTATTTTTTTTATATATAGTTTTACTCTTAATTTTTTCTCTATTTTTTAAAGCAATTTAAATATGACATTATATATAGGGAGATATTGTAAATATCAAAATATATGAGGATATCATTAATAGTTAAAGGAAATATTTGAAATGAATAAAAAAAAAATATTAAAAAAGAATATTTAAATAATATAGAGAAAAAATAGATAAGTTGATATATGATGTATTGTAAAAGTCAGTATGTAAAATAAATAAATAAAGTAGATTTTGGTTGTGTATTTTGAAGAATAGGATAAAGAAGTGCTAAGATGTTGGCCTCTCTTTTATTTTCTTTTTATATGTAAAATAAAATTTTATTAATAGAGGTAAATAGACGTAATCCAGGGACACAAGAAGTACACACAGAACACCTAGTACAGTTAGGGACTAGAAATGGATACAAGAAATCAGGAAAACTAGCCCCGTTGAGAACAACTACAGATGCACAGAAAAATGTGTTGCAAGGAAGCAAGAATCTCTTAAAGCTCATCCAAGAAAGGTTCCCGATCTTCAAAGCTCTTGCCATTTCTCTCCATTTAAAGGCAGCACATGAGACATTTGGGGATCATAACGATTACTGATGACAAAATTGTTTCTATAGAGAACACTATTCAGCATAGGAAAGCACCACTTCTTTTCGTGCAAGTCCTAAATTCTTGTGATATGAACCATAAGAAAAGAAAACCCAAGAAGATGTCAGGAGTTAACCAATGAAATTAAATACAGGTTCTTCAGCGCCAAACAGGTGTTTAGGGAAACAATCAAGAGATACTACTACATCCAGGCCAAACACATACTCGAGACAAAAGAATTCAGGGAGATGCAACTTACCAAAATCGATATTTTTCACGGGGGAGTTATTAGCAACTAGTCGTCTTGGGTGGTCCATTGTTTGAGGCAACCTTCCTGAGGTCCACGAAGGATATCATCTGACTCATTAGAGAGACGAAGACCACTTGCCATAGATTAGATGTCAATCATCACATGGTTAAATTCGACTAACCCTTAATGCAAGTATCACTTTCACTACCTCCAGTGAACTTCTTCAAATTAATAATTGATTTCGCCTGCACTATCGTAAGGATTTCCTTTGTCAAAGACTCTCCACAATTGGAATAACCCAGTCTCCATCTCTCTCACCTTCACCATCAGTTCTACAGTCGACTAAAGAATCACTAGCCTCCTTGACTTCCTTCTCAGCGACAAATTCTCCAGTACTTCGACACCCTTGCAAGACAAGGTCCAACATCTTCCTTCGAACAACATATATTGGGTTGGGCTCAATCAGATATCCTTTGCAATATGCTTCTCTAAGAAAGACCATTTGTAGATTCCCTTTCGTCGATATGTAAAAAATTCCAGGATGCTCAAGAAGTAGTTCCCGCACATTAACTTCCATGGCAAAGTCCCTTCGGAAATGAGCTAAACGATCAACTTCAACCATTTTCTCCACTGTCAAGCTCAATAACTCATGAAGAATTCCGACTGCTCTCTTCTTAAACCGCTCCATCCCTCCACAAGTTCGAACCCGAACTACCTCTTTCCTCTCATACGGCTTCAAATACGGTAGCCTTTGCCAATTCTTCAACTTGTCTCTAACACCTGCCTCGATCTTAAACCCAGTCGGGAAATTAATAGGAAATGCGTGTTTGGTCTCGAACTCACTCAACCAGTTCTCTATATACTCTTTCTCCCTCCACGTCTCAACTTGGGCAACTCCCAAATTCTCATCCCTACAAACCAATCCCACCACCTCCAAACCGATTAATCTAAAATCACCAGAATACTTTGCAAGAATCGAGTCACGAAAATCCCGGGGCAAACCCAATTCCGTTCTTATCAACCTCAAAGCATGAAGACGAACAGTGCCACTGACCGACATCATTAACAACTTCTTCACGCGGCATACAGCTTCCAACTCACATTCTTTAACAGCATTCTCTTCCTCCCTCATCAAAACTCTTACCTTCTGCCTAATCCTGCAGCATAAATTCCTCCTAATTGGATGCGTAAACAGCTCAAACACGTGTGGGTACTTTTTAATAAAACCGCCGATAGCGATGTTTAGTCCAACGATGTTCCTCCACCGGGACATCAACTGTACGGAAACGAAGGGACCGCGTTTTCTTTGCAACATTAGCTCAAGCAGGTTGAAGATGGTTCTGAGTTTTTTTATGGAGGTGACGATCTTGTCAAGCTTGGGGTCCCTGACTCGGTCTTCCAAGCGAGTTCGGGCAGAGATTACTGGTTTCTTGAACCTCTTCTGAGTGAAAAAATTGAATGGACCAAATTTGAACTTTTGCGGCCTCGTGAAAGGCAGAGAAAATGGCGTAGATTGCAAGATAGTGAGCCTGTACCTATCTAATACCCTCATGATATTCGATTCGGAGAAGAGAACTCTGAATACGAGTATACTTTCGCAGTCAGAACGGAGAATCAACGGGGGAGAGTGAAACTAAGCTGAGGAATCACTGATCACTATTCCATTCATTCATTCATTCCCCGTTTGGGTTTCTAGCCAAGAAACTCTTTTCAGAACGAAATTGGTTTATTATCACCCTCCATCCTGCAGTACGAAATGACCAAAAAGGGCATGAATTAGCATTAGGAAGGAATTGGCACCCCGTGAACCCCTTCTTCAACCAACGAAGACAGTTGGGGGTGTAATATTTTCGGTCCTGGCGCCTGTGAACCCCTTCTTCAAACTAAGTTGGGTGTGTAATATGGATTGTTTGTTTTGATAGATGAGATGAAATGAGATGAGTTGATATTAAAGTTAAAAAGTTAAATAAAATATTGTTAGAATATATTTTTTAATATTATTTTTGTTTTGAGATTTGAAAAAGTTGAATTGGGATTTAAAAAAGTTGAATTATTTATTTTATTTTTGTTTTGGGATTTAAAAAAGTTGAATTATTTATTTTATTTTGTGTGGAGATTTGGAAAAGTTATAATGATGATGTGAGATGAGATGAGATGAGGTGCTTCATGAAAACAAATGAGGCCTAAAAGACCAGATTGGACTTGATCGAAAACTTGTTTGGTCGGTTTCGTTTCCTTATTTACGGGATCCTATGTGTTTCGGTTCAGTCTTGGGATGAGATTTTTTCACCCCGGTTCAGATTGACCGAACTGTAAATATATATTTTTAAATATTTTTTTTATAAATTATATATATTATTTTATATATTAATTATATAAGTGAATTATGTAATTTTTATCTAACCTATGACTTTTGACAATATAAAATGTTAAATATATAATTATTAATTAACTAATATATAATTATCAATTTTGATAATTTAAACAACTTTTTAAAACTATTTTTAAGTAAAAAATGGGCAAAGAAAGTTAAATGGTTGTATTATTTAAAATTATAAGTAGTTTTTTGACTTTTTTCTTTTTACGATCTTTTTGACTGTCGAGACTTTTCGTGTTGTTCATGGCCCCCTTTAGAGGATCAAGTGATGCAGTAAATATAACGGCCACAACTCTTTTGAGGATCTCTATAATAATAATTAAAAAAAAAGGACTAAAGAATAGAATCTTTGTTCATAAAAATGGGGATGCTGGGAACTTGGAAGCAAATTTTTCTGATGGTGGTGGAAGCTGTGATGCAAATGGAAACTATGGCGTCAAATGCATGTCTAAAGAAGGGGTCCTGAGGAGTAGGGAATTCTATAAATCCTGAAGCATGCAACTGACGACCAAGGGCAGCTAGTCCATACGCATATTGGACAACGTTTGTACGATTTAAGCAGTCCATGTTGCTCATTTACCAGAGAACTTAATGACAGTTTATAAGGCTATGGGTGACACACTCGCACTACAATATGGTGGTTCCCAAGCACACAATAAGGTAATCCTTCAAAAATTTTGTTTGTGTTCGAAATATTAAAAATGATTACATGTCAATGGAAATGAAATTTTTTGTGTTTGCTAGCCGAAATGATAACATGTTATTAAGAATGATACTGGAGCAAGAGGATGCAGAAGCAAGGAAGAAGATGATGCAACTGACTCGTACACATGCAGACGGAATGCAAATAATAGAATGCATAGGCACACAACAGAGACACACTAAGTGGTTGAAGGAAAATGATTCCGTGTATGGATCTGTCATATACAATGTCTATTTATAGTTACATAAAATTAGTAAATAAAATATTAACTAGACAATGTGTATTTACAACTCATCAAATAATTTTAATTTCTTCATGACTCATCAATCTGGTGGTCTTGTATGTGTTTGACAATATTCTTCTTGTAAGTTCAATAGCCCCTCGCAAGATGGAGAGTAAATATTGAGGACTCCCATCTTGAGCAACAATCGATTGAATGTAGGAGAGTGTAATGGCTTGGTAAGCAAATCTGCTAACTGGAAGGAGGAGAAAACATGACCAGTTTTTACTTGACCTTTGGAGATTTTATCACGAACTACATGGCAGTCAAGTTCGATGTGCTTCGTGCGTTCATGAAAGACGGGGTTTGCGGCAATATGCAGAGCATTTTTATTGTCACAGTAGAGTGTAGATGGAGTGTCAATGGTGAGGCGCAGATCACTGAGTAAGTAGTGAATCCAAATGAGTTCACATACGACTGCAGCTATTGCTCTATATTCTGATTCGACGGAGGACCTGGAAATGGTGTTCTGTTTTTTTTTTTTTTTTTTTTTTTTTTTTTTTTTATTTCCATGAAACCAGAGGGGTCCCAATGAATACACAAAATCTGGTGGTTGACTGTCGCGTGTTTGGGCAATTTGCCCAATTGGCATCAGCATATGCTACAAGTTCCATATTCGAACTAGCAGGAAGAAAAATACCCCTGGCCAGGGGTTCCTTTAACGTATTTAAGAACTTTGATCACAGCATCATAATGCGGAACACGTGGATTTTCCATGAATTGACTTAGCAAGTTGACGCTATAACTCAAATTCGGTCGTGTGTTGGTTAAATAAAGCAGTTTACCAACTAATTTCTGATAGAGTGTAGGATCATGGAAAAGATTACCTTCATTTTTCCTGAGTTTGCTATTCGGTTCCATTGGCAATGGGGAGGGTTTTGCTACAAGGAGGCCTGTCTCCGAGAGTACATCCAGTGCATATTTGCGCTGGCAGATTTGAATCCTGCTTTGGAACGTCCAATCTCCATTCCAAGAAAGTAACGTATTGTGCCCAACTGTTTGATGCGTAATTTAGTTTCCAAGAAGTGTATGAAAGCAAGGCTTGAGCTTGAATTGGAACTCATGAGAATGATATCATCAACGTACACGAGGAGGGCGAGAAAAGAATTATTTGTGCATTTGGTAAATAAGCTGTAATCCGCCTTTGATTGGGTGAAGCCGAACTCAGCTAATGTGGAGGTCAGCTTTGTATTCCATTGGCGAGAAGCTTGGCGAAGACCATACAAACTTTTCTGTAAACGGCAGACTTGTTTGGATTTGGCTGCATAGTGACCAGGAGGTGGTCGCATATAAATTTCCTCATCGAGATCGCCATAGAGGAAGGCGTTGTTGACATTGAGTTGTTGGAGATCCCAACCTTTGATGGCAGCAACTGCTAGGAGACAACGAATTGAAACTAGTTTAGCAACAGAGGAGAATGTATCGTGAAAGTCAATACCTTCACATTCGGTGAATCCCTTTGCAACTAGGCGAGCCTTAGCCCGCTTGATTTTGCCATCAGCTTGGAATTTGTACTTATAAATCCACTTGCAATCGATCGGTGTCTTGCTTGGAGGGAGATCAATGATGGTCCAAGTCTCATTTAGCTCAAGTGCAGTGAGCTCTTGGTTCATTGCCTCACGCCAAATGGGTTGTTGGATGGCTTGGCTGTATGAGGTGGGCTCTGAATGAATGGAAACAGAGGTGGTAAATGCACGAAATGAAGGTGAGAGGGAGGTATAAGATAAAACAGACGAGATGGGAAAAAGAACATTACCTGAGAGAGCATGTGATTCAGGATGCGTCATCATGGATGCCGAATGGTGTACAGCAGGTGTGGAGGCTTGTTGGCAATGATAGTTAAGGAGGTAAGCAGGGGCTTTGCGAGTGTGTGTTATTCGGCGTGATGGAGGGAGTGTTGAGGTTGGATTATCTATACGTTGGCTAGACGTGATTGGAGTGGGAGGTAACGAGAGTGAATTGTTGGTGGGGTTGGATTCGTCAATGTGGGTACTGGGAAAGGAGACCACGTTTTCGTTATGCTGGGTAGTGGGAGAGGAGGCCACGTTTTCATTATTCTGGGTAGTGGGAAAGGAGGCCACGTGCTCATTGGTATGAGTAGGTGAACTGAGAAAATTGATAGGAATAAAAGGAGTGTCGGTGGAGGAAGCATTGGTGGGTGTTGATGAAATGGTTTCGGTGGGAAAAGGTGTTTGAGTTTTTAGTGGAAAAGTTTCTTCATGGAAGATGATCTCTCGAGAGATGAAAATTTGTTTGGTGGTGAGGTCAAGCAATTTATATCCTTTGACACTATATGGGTATCCAAGGAAGAGGCATTTTTTTTACGCGAGGGTCGAATTTAGTTCGGGAATGTGATAGGGTAGAGGCAAAGCACAAGCACCCGAAAACTTTAAGGTGTGAGTAAGAAGGCTTCGTTTGATAGAGGACTTCAAATGGGGTTTTATTATGAAGGATTGGTGTTGGTGTTCTATTGATTAGGTAGACCGCGGTTGTGATAAAATCAGACCAATATTGTAAGGGTAAACTGGATTGAAATTTGAGTGCACGTGCCACATTGAGGGTGTTGGTGCTTGCGTTCGGCAAGAGCATTTTGTTGAGGTGTGGCAACACATATTAATTGGTGGATGACGCCTTTGGAATTGTAGAAATGTGGCATGTAAAATTCGGCGCCATTATCGGATAGAAGAATTTTAATATGGCTACTGAATTGGGTCTCAGTGAGGGCAAAAAAATTGATTAGAGAGGTTCGAGCTTCAGCTTTGTTTTTAAGAAGGTAAATCCAAGTGCATCTTGTGAATTTATCGACAATAGTAAGAAAATATTTTGCACCATTGTAAGCTTGTGTTGAGTTAGGCCCCCAAATGTCAACCGAAACAATATCAAATGGTCTGGTGGCTTTGGATTCTGATTCGGGAAAAGAAATTTTGTGTTGTTTTGCTAGTGGACAAACAGCACAGGGAAGTAGAGAATGATCTAAGCATTTGAAATTAGGATTAAGATCATGTAGGATATGCTTAGTCATGGAACTATGTCCAAGCCTATAATGCCATAACATAAACTGAGTAAATTTTGAAGTGGAGGTATGATTGACAGATATTGAAGGAAATAAATTGTGGCAAAAAGATTGCAAGCGAGAAGGCTCTGGTCTGGACAATATCAAGTGATACAAGCCGTTACACACCGTCCCCACTCCAATCGTCATCCAAGATGAAAGACCCTAAATATAGCAAGAATTGGAGAAAATAATTAGACAGCAATTAGAATGTTCTGTTAAGGATTTGGCAAAGATCAAATTGAAGGTAAAAGCAGGAATACATAAAACATGACAAAGGATTAAATGAGGCGTTAAATGGACATCACCAACATGAGAAGCAGTTGCAGTGGATCCGTTTGGCAGCTTGATGATGCGAGATGTTGGAGTGATATTGTGTGTGAAGAATTTGGGGCTACAGATCATGTGGTCTGTAGCGCCGATGTCTATGATCCAAGCTGTTTGAGTGGTTGTGGTGCAAGTTAGTGTGTGTGTGTGTATAAAGGGAGGGAGAAATAACAGACACGGGAAGGGAGTTGGCATTGACGTTGTTCGCAACAGGAGTGTTTGTGTTGCTGCGAGTAGGATTTAGCAAAGTAATGAGTTGCGAGTACTGCTCTAGAGTGAGAGATGAACCATGGTTAATTTCTTCCTGCACAAGAGAGGATTGATTAGCTGTGGATTTGTATTTTGAACTGTTCTTGTGTCCTAGAGGAAACCCATTCAACTTGTAGTATTTTTCCCGCGTGTGTCCAGGTATGTGACAATGGGAGCAGACTGGTAAGTTTGGATTTGCCTTGAAACAACGCTCCAACGAATGTCCATGAATATTGCAGTGAGAGCAGAAAAGTCGTTCACGGCGTGGGTTCCGAATTTCAGAGGTCTTGGTGGCCATGGCAAGTGGAGTTGGGACAGAGTGCAGTTGTCGTCGCCTCTCCTCTTGTTGGACAAGTGATAGAACCCGATTGAGCGGTGGAAGAGGATCCTGAAGTAAAATTTGTGCACGAACAGAGTCGTAAGAATCATCTAAACCAATAAGAAATTGCATCACCTTATGAGTGTGGGTATAATCCAGCAAGGTTTTGATTGCACCACAAGTGCAGGTGGGCATGGGCTCATAAATTTCAAGCTCATCCCAAAAGGTCTTGAGTTTGTTGTGGTATTGGCTGATGGAATCAGAGTCTTGCGTGGAGGAGGAAATAGATTTAGCAAGTTGAAAGATCCGAGGGGCATTTTGTATGGAGAAACGCTCCTTAAGATCATTCCAAACACTTTCTGCTGTATCGGCATGCGCAATGCTCGATCTAAGGTCTGAGCTAACCGAATGTTGTATCCATGCGATAATCATGTCATTGCAGCGCTCCCATGGCGCATAGAGAGGATCAAAAGTGTTTGGTGGCTTGGTGATGGTTCCATCGATGAATCCAAGCTTGTTTTTTATGTTGAGAGCTCGATGCATTGTTTTTGCCCATGTGACATAGCTTTCAGTGGTCAGCAGATCAGGGACCAAGGAAGAAGAGGCACCTTCGCCTGGTTGAATAAAGAATGGGCTAGCAGGATTTTGGGGGTTATTTTGAGCTCGGGAGGTCATGTTGGCGTCAGAATCTTCGGTCATTTCTCTGATACCATATTAAGAATGATACAGGAGCAAGAGGAGGATGCAGAAGCAAGGAAGAAGATGATGCAACTGACTTGTACACATGCAGACGGAATGCAAATAATAGAATGCATAGGCGCACAACAGAGACACACTGAGTGGTTGAAGGAAAATGATTCCGTGTATGGATCTGCCATATACAGTGTCTATTTATAGTTACATAAAATTAGTAAATGAAATATTAACTAAACAATGTGTATTTACAACTCATCAAATAATTTTAATTTCTTCATGACTCATCAATCTGGTGGTCTTGTATGTGTTTGACAATATTCTTCTTGTAACTTCAATACATGTGAATGGTCAAATTTAAAAGAAAAAAGAAACAAAACCAGAGGGAAGATAGAGTTCTTCAACTCAAAAATCAGGGAGGACCTAGAAAGGCAAAGACATGTACCTTTTAACAATCTTAGCAGAAACTCCACAAAGATTTTGAAATGTAAAGTAGAGAACCTGAAAAAATCCCAAAATCAAATCAACAAGAAAAAAATCGACATGCAAATGCAAGAGTCATGGTGTCATTGAAGAACTCTACTTTCGTGGGTTGAATCTTCACTTATAGGCGATGAGGATGCAATGCAACACTATAGAACACTGCTTCGAGATCGAGCAGATGGAGAAAACTTGTGGCTGCTCCTTAGGGCTTTTTTTACTCTTTTGAAAGATAGAAGAGGTCGACCAAATGGGACATTTGTTGTTAGTTTCTTTTTTTTTTTCACTTAAGGCAACTCAGTGTACATGTTGGCCAGTGTGGCCAGAGTGTTAAAAACTAAGGCTGAAGCATAGTAGAACTTGTAGAAAGTGTAGGTGAGAGGATCACATTTTCCTTATCATTGATTCAACATTCATGGTTGACTAACATGTTCACGATAGAAATAGGGGCTCTCTCCGTTTAAGTCTCTCACGTTTAATTCCAGCAAATAGAACTTAGTTAAGGAAGCCACTTCCTACCTTACAACTCAGGAAAAAAGAATTGTACACGTTAGAAATAAAATGTATTAATCAAATTAAAAATAAAAATCGTAAGGCTCTTTAATATCATCTCGTGCAATGGTAATTGTTGATGCATATTCCCGTGACACCTTCATGTACTCTACCAACCTGCAACCAAAATAAGACTCTCGAGAAACCCTGTGGAGAATGCCTTCAATAATTAAGTTAGAGAGGAAAATACTTCTCTCATTAATCATCTGAATACCTTTAGAACGTACCTGGTAGGGTATTTATAAGGGTTGAGGTATTCTGTTATGGAATTACTCTTTCGGGAGCATGATTCTTGGTGCTTAGTTAGGAATATTACCTTCCCGAGCTCAATTCTACCATTGTAGCACTCTTTTGGTAAAGTTATTAGCTTAGAGTTATTCTGCGGATTTCGATCTTACAAAGATACAATTGGTTAAGATTTTCTATGGTAAACATGACATCCTTCTAGGCTTTATCTATGGGCTCCTATAGTGAGTTTGTATAACTCCATCCTTTGCTCGTCCTTAGTCACGTGAACCCCCCGTGACTTAACCATTCTTCACCAGCTAACCTTTCCTCCCCAACAAAATATTTATTCACACACAACAGTTACCCCGCAAATTCTTACCATAGACGTGTAGGTGTGAATTTTTCTTTTTGATACTTACCCTTTTCGAATCTGCTAGGCACTCCCATGGACACGTGGCCCTTTTCATATTGTTCTTTGTTCGTCTTTCTAGATGTTGCTCCTGCTGGACATCTCTTTTGACACCTTTCTACCTATTTCGTTGTGAAGCATGAAATCCGACGGTTCGTCTGACAGAAGACTTACCCGTCCGTTCGTTCAACGCAAAAGTGAGATTTTGTTTGCCTTGACCAACACTTGGCGCCCTCTTCTTTGCTTAGCACCTGTGCTCTCTTGCTACTTCATCTTCCCATAATCTCTACGTTCATTTTCTACTTTCCTTTTGCTCTAAGTCTTTCTTTTTGCTCTTGTTCACTTTTTGCATTCTACCACCTCATCTCATTTCCTATATGAAATTACTTAAGTACCCCTAATTACACGTTCATAATCAACAGAAATTGTTAGCACGGATTAGTAACCAAAATATAATATTAAGAGTATTAACAAGATAATTTGGTTATGAAGAAAAACCCTTTAAAGAACTCTTCAAAGGTAAAATCTTACGAGGCAACCAAACCCAGGAAAGCCAATTTTATTGATTGAGAGTTTTACAAGTAAAATGTTTACAAAATCTTTGTAACTCGACACATTTATCCAAGACACGCAACCCACTTGTCTTCTACCGCAGTAGGTAGTTAGAACCTCTGGCACTCTCCAATCTTTGTCTTTCCTACTGAAACCTCCAGTGGTTGAACTTGAACACAAAAACTCCCCCTTGGAATATGCTCTCACTCAATCTCACAAATTGAGTCTTTTCGGAAAAATCCTACTCTTGAGTTTTTTTCCTTGCACGATCTCTTGAAGTTCTATCCAGATCTTCAATCTCTCAAATGCCTGTGAATACGTGCAGTTCAAGTAGTTGTAAACCGTTAGCCGACTCCTTTTAAACATCAATGCAGTCATTGATTTGGAGAAGGATTTTGCTAGCAGTTTTATCCAGAATCCCAATCAGATACGTTGCTAACTATTTGTGAACATCTCGGACTGGATCACTTCTTCTGTTTCAAGTCTGTTAAAGCTTGCATACGTATCTCTTCAACTGACTCTTTAGATTCAAAGGACACAAATGACTCTTGTTGACTCTTATCTTATAATATAGAAAAGATTTGAAAAGAGCTATAATTTAAATACTTATCCTTATTGGATCACTATAGTCCTAGAGTCCAATTAGATTACATTTATTCCTAACAGCATACGCAACTAATTCTAGCCAAGAATAAATTACATTTACAATCTCCACCTTTGGCTGATTGATGATGCCAACCTATATTGGATGAATGTAATCTAACCTGCAAAAATAATTAACCAACCACCAGCAAAGATTTCATATAGACAGTCATACTTCATATCAAGTTTTACCATAGCAAAATATGTGAAGTAATAATACGTCTAAACCTAACCACACATATTTTAGTTTAACGTAGTATGCAAAATAAAAACACACAAATCATTGTTTAATATACAAACCAAAATGAGATAAAACAAAATAACACATGGTGGTGGTGGTGGTTGCATTTTGTCAGGAGCTCCCTTAGCTCTCTCTGCCTGCTCTTATTCCCTTCTCCCCCTATGTTTACCAGCATCAGTCAGAATCAGATTTGTCCTCATCCTCAGGTGGAGTGACAGTTTTTAGAATTTGATCCACATCCAATACAATTTACTGCAGCCTATCATTCATCTTTTTTGATTCATCCTACTGGTCCGCAAGCATTTGGTCAATCTTCCCCATCTTTGCTTCCCATTTGTCCAAAAACGAGTCAAATTTTGATTGCAAAATTTGAAGTTGTTCAACTACTTCAGTGGATTGTTTTGGGGGAGGATGAGAGGATGTGGATGCCTCAAAATGGCTCCGTTTCTTTCCAGCAACTACTGCTTCTGACTTGGTGACAATTTTGGAAGCGATCATCCCATACATTTTGACTGTGGCCTCAGTGCTTCTTAAAGGAACTTTAGCTATTCTGGCCAACTTTGTGATAAGACCTCCAAATGATAGACTTTCCTTGTCTGTCTTGTCAGTCCTGGCCTTTGAAATCACATCAACAATGTGGGAGGGGAGATCTATAGGTACACCTTTCACTAGAGCATACATAAATTGGGCTTTCTCAACTGTCAGCTCAGTATGCCTAGAAATGGGCCAAAGATTTGTCAAAACTACTTTTGCAAGGAACCTATATTCGGGGAGCATTGATTTCATAGAGAGCCTATGAATTTTTGGGGGCCATGCTGGTGCACTGGGCCCATCAAACAGATCTTTCATTTGGGCTTTTGATGGGGTCCCCATGCCATTATATGGAAAACCCGGGTTTTCCACACTCAGGAGTTCATAGAACTCTCTAATGATCTCGGGAGTGATAATCATGTCAACTCCCCTAACAACAGATGTAATGAAATTGTTATCAACACTTAATAAAGCATTGGCATAAAACTCCCTAACAATTTCAATATAGGGAGCAGGAGCTCCCTTAGTGATCTTCTCCCATCCTCTGTCAGCAAAAATATGAGCAATAAATTCAAACTCAGGGTCATTTAGATCATTTAAAGTTACCTCTCTTTCTCCAAGTACATTCCTCTTGGAGAACATGGTTTTATATGCAGTCTCAGCTTCCTCATTAATAAACTTTGGTGGTTTTGAGCCTTTGGAGGAAGGATTTGAGGTACTCCGTACTCCCTTATTAGGAGCTGACCCTTTGTCTGTCACCTTAGATTTCTTTGGTGTTTTCTCAAGTGACTCAGATTCCTCCTTACTAGAAGAATTTTCTGGAGGTGCTTTGCGGTCAAATTTAGCTTTCTTTGCAATTGTTTTGAATTTCATCTACAAAAAGAAAACTTTTCTGAGTATGGTAAATACATAGTGTATTAAGATACCCAAATTCACTCTTCCCCACACTTATTAACGTAACCAGAGCTCAAGATGAAATAATACCTCCTAAAAAATCAATCCAATCATATACATAGTTTTAGTAAATTTTCAGAGATCACATATATGGCCAGCAAATTTTTATTAGATGAGAAAAACATCTAACCTTTGCCACATGATCATTTTAGTACAGAGTGGAGAATACCAGTATTGATATTAACCGAACATACTCACATGCAAAAAAAAAAATTCTAAGCATCATCTTCAACCAAAGATCACCATGCATGTTTTTCAAAGCAGTATCTAGCCCCTTCCAACAGATTTTCAAATCCTAAACCAACTAGATTTCCAAAAAACTTCACGCATTTTAGAGAACTTTGAAGGATTCAAAGACAACAAAACCCTAAGCAGAGTTTTTTAGATAACATCAAACAAATTTCAGAGAATGTATTTGGAAGGGAAAACTTACCTTGAGGTTGTGTAAAAAATCAACACACCTTTATTTGAGATGCACGTAATGATTTTGGGGTTTTTCTTTCTCAAAGAGTAGCGGAGAAGACAACAGAGTGATTGAGAATGAGAAACAGGACTTAATGATGGATTAGTGGTGATGGCATGCAGTTAATGCTGCAGAGCAGCTTTATTTCTTATTTCCCGCCCAAGGCCTGGAACGTGCTATGCACGCAGGTCCCTTTTTTTTTTCAACACGTAGAGTATGCCTTAGAGGCAACTCTCTATATTCATTTCAGTTATTCATGCTCCACATTTATTTTAAAAAAAAATGCTTTTAAAGAACCCAGATTAAAAAAATATATATATTCCAACCACAAGACTCGAGCCTTTTTGAGTAATTTCTTTGTCCTAGCCTTTGTTCCACTCAACACTCTTTCATTTATTAAGAAGAACTATTTCTTAGCTGGTCAGTTTTCACCATTGAGCATTTATTCTTAATAGATGACCCCCAAGAATTCATGTGTGTGAGTGTGAGGCAAAGAAATCTTTCCACGGTTATTATTTCCTTTCCCCTTTTTTTTCTTACTCCCCCTTTCTTTAAAAGTTCCAATAAGGGAGGACTTTCCTTAAAAGTAAAATTTTATGCTAGGGCCTATATACCTGAAAAAGTACTTCGCTCCAAGCACCAAGTCATAGGGCCTATATGCCCATTTTGTATTGCTCATGTTTTTCCATAATGAATAAGGCAATGATTTTTTGTTACAAGGACAATTAGAAATTAGATCCATGCATGAGTTTTCGTCTCTTTCCATAATGACTTTTGAACTCTCGACTTTTTCCATAAGGATCGACCTACGTGCATGGCAAGAGGAAACATTTTTCTGTTTAGGCAATATGTTCAACTAGTTTTAGTCAATTCAAAGGCATAGACTCCTCCTTTCTTGGTACATAAGATGAAGAGATGTATGTTATTACCAACTTGTTAAGAGGTTAGATTTAACACCTCATATTGCAGAGAATTGAATTCTTGAGTGATCTTTTTTAAGAGTTGTGCATCAAATGTAAGAACTATTACCAGAAAAGATCTACCTCAATCCCAACAAAATGAATTGGTGGAGTCACAAAGCTCACGAACTCGAAATCGATGCAAGTACAAACATAAAATACGCTCAAAAGAAGAAGTTGCTTACCAACCTACTGCCGATCACTGGATGCCTCATCACGCCCAAGGGGCAGGTCTTGTTCTTCTTGAGGTAACGACTTCCTCTCGTAGTCAACATTATTCTTATCTATAACCATCGCATGGTTATTCAAAATAACTACCACTATAACATAAGGGTATAATACTCTCAAAGGTTACTGCCTAAACTTAATGACTTCTAGGCTGACCTTCTAGGATACTGAATCCTTGGTTAAAAGAAATCATTATTCTCTTCACTATTCAAAGAATTATCCACAACGTGTATATATATATCTACCATTCTTAACTCTCTCCCTCTCAAATAATATCAATTTTTACTGGAATCCTTCCACAAGGTAGGTCAAGTCGTACCAGCATACTCTTTAAAACTAAAACTTCAAGTATTCATGCAGTTCAATTTGGAAGAATTTAATTCATACACAACTGAAATCACATTCTCTATTTCCTCAAGAAATTCCATCTGTCTTGGACTAGCTTACTTCTTCGTAATCAAAATGAAATGTTCCTCCTCCTAGATGGTATCTCGATAATTGTTCAGGTATTAATCTAATCTCAAGACTTTCTCTCTTATGATTGACATAGCTCTTCTATCCATCATGAACTACCTCTTATTCTAACTCTAATCCAAAGAATTTGTTCCTACTGTTCACATAAATCATCAAGACCAAGATTTTACTCCCTATATAATTGTCTCCAACATAAGGGCAATCTAGGTTTTCACAAACACTGTGTTTCGCCATAAACCATTTATTCACGACTGGATAAAACTATTATCATAAGTGAATCCTATTAAGGCCAAAGCTTCTCCAACACACTTTACTCTTCCGAACACAAATTTCATTGTAACCTTAGAATCAAAACAAACTCCAAATACGTGGGATACTAATTCATGAACCTTGAATATCCTTCCTCGTACTACTAAAAGGTATTTCATATCTACACTGGTATGAATAGAAATACTCTTAATGAGAAATGTTACTCTTACCACCTGGTAACAATTTAGAGCACGAACTGAACTCTCGTGCAATACCACAATCACTAAAAATAGGGCCTCGCTTGAATCAAACTGCGTACAAATTATAAACCTCAATGATTTAACTTACCCAAAGTATCAATAATGCAATAGTACCATCAATTGCAATCTAATCAACCTTAAATAAGCTTAACAATACAGAGGTCTTAGAAAAAATACCAATGACGGCGCCAACTCCTTCAGTTCCTGGGGCGTCTGCATTTGCGTCTCTAGAAGTGACGGCATACACTTGAGCTAGTACTGGAGGTCGTGGCTTTGGTTTGGAATCTCCGTTGGGAACAGTTCCATTTCTCCAGCCTCTTTTAGGACAATTTCTGATCAAGTGGTCAGGTTGGCCACATCTGAAACAGAGTTCTAAGGTAAGTTTGCACTTGCCTCCATTGTTCTTTCTGCACATCCCACATATTGGGTATGTGGTCGGCATGGAGCTTCCAATCTCGATGCCTTTTCCCTTATCTGGTCCAGTAGACATCTTCTTCCTTTCTGGATTTTCTTCAGTAGCATACAATGAAGTTCTCTTTCGTTCGGTATTGATCTGGATCGCTAGACCTCTCTGCTCGGCCTCTGCTATCGCGGCCACATTTACCAACTCTTGGTAATTCTCTATGCATAGGCAAGCTACTTGGCTACGGATCCTTGGTTGAAGTCTAGCTTGAAACTTTTGTGCCTGCATCCTTTGAGTAGAAATCAAGTGTGGTGCAAACCTTCCTAATGCCATAAACTTAGCGGCGTACTGCTCTATGGTCAAACTGCCTTGAGTTAAAGTCGCGAACCCTTGCGCCTTCAGCTATTTGACAGAATCTAGGAAGAATCTGTTGTTGAACTCTTCCTTAAATCTCTCCCAAGACAGTGCATCCAAACTTCCTAGTTCCCTAACTAGAAGTTGTCATCGCGTATCCCACCATATTCTAACTTCTCCTTGGAATAGGTATACAGCATATAGAACCTTCTGGTCCTCAGTACATCCACATATCTCGTATGTCCTTTCGAGATCCATAATCCATTTGTCAGCTTTCAGTGGCTCTTCATTACCAAAAAAGTTTGGATAACGATGGATCAAGAACTTCTCACATAGACAACCCCTGACTTCGGGTTTGGGTACGTGTGCTCGCTGTTGTCTAAGCATGTCAGCCAGCAAACGTATAGCTTCAGCTAATTCTCCATCCAACGAGGATTTTGATTATCCTGATTTGTGGCTCCCTCAGGGTTCTGAGGTATCTTACTGTGAGTCATGTGTCACTTCCAGAAACACATGAGTACACGTATTACAACCACGTACTATCTCTCATACTTCAACCACCCTGTGACGCCTCCAAATTTCGCTTGGGATTGGATGGACATTTGAAGCGTCGAGACATGCAACACAAGGTTACCTGCCCCTATTCATGACATATAAGATGCAATGTTCATAACATGCATATAGTATTATACAATATTCGTAGCAAATAATTTTTTTCTTTAGCAATACTATGCACCAAACTGAAATATCCCACATACTTAAAAGATACTTCATACAAAATGACATACTAAACAACTGAGAACACAACACTAGTCCAAAATGGTTGTGATCAAAAGAGTGCTGGAGATTGAATTCCACAAATACAAGTAGTAATCTGAGGTAACTACTGTACTACCTTCTACGTCGCACCTTCGCTTAGTCGATCATTTCTAGTTAGTAGATTCCTAATTCTCCTTCAGATCCTGTAATAAGATCTACCATTCGGGAGGAATGGTAGTTGGGACTACCGCAGCGAGATTTGATTATAAATCTCAACAAGTTAACATGAAACTTCCACACAGGTTAATGATGCATGCATGGCAATAAAGGCATGAATGCACAATCAAATGTCAATAGTAAACATAACATATCCTGGCATAACATGGCATGAAATAATAATCATAACGTAACTTGACATAACATGGCATGAGCTGACATAACTTGATCTAAAACTGAAACTTAGCTTGACGTGACATAAATCTAAAACTTGACATGAACGTAAACTTGAACATAACGTGAACGTGAACGTGACATAACATGAACGTGAACATAACCTGATATGAACGTGAACTTGAAACATCATATGAACTTGAAACATAGTATGAACGTGAGCATACATAACATGAACGTAAACTTGAAACATAACGTGAATGTGAACATAACATAACATGAACTTCAAACATATTCTTGTCTCATGGGGTCACCATGATAGAGTAGTCTTATCTCCTGAACATAACGTGAAACATGACTTGAACGTGAAACACATGAACTTGGAATCTTATTCAATAGACTTAATTAATAAAGTGACCATACAGGTGCTACACGGGTCCCCTTGTGTCGTGTGTCCCTGCCGATTACCGCATCACAACACAGGTGTCTATATCAGCTGTGAGTGCGTTAATACGTACTCCACAGTTGTTTTGGCCCCACGTATCCTACGTGTCACAATTGTTGTGTCTCACGTAGTGTATGCTCCACAGTTGTTGTGGCCCCATGAATTGTTTGTGCCACACTTACTGTGGATACACGTAACATAAAGTGTGGCTCCATCGGCGTTAGTGCCTGGCGCACTCCGGTGACCAGTTAGTTAGGCCTCATTCGCAACCTGTTGATTGTACTTCGTCAACCCAAGAAATTTCACACCTATTTAGACACTCCAGTGTGAACAAAGAAGTTCCATTAGGATATTACCCTATCCTAGCGTTTAGAGTCGTGATTGACATGAATAACTTAACTGGCATACATGACATTTTGTAACGTGATGTGACATGAACGTGACATAAAAGACAAGAAGTCCTGACGTAGCGTAACGTGACATGAACGTAAGATAACAGACATGACATATTTTGAAACATAAATATAACAGACAAAATTTCATAACATGATATACATGTAACATACAATATTCCATAACATGACATAACATGTAACATACAACATTTCGTAACATGACATAATATGTGACAATGAATATTACGTGACATGAAATACATGTAACATATAACATACTTAACTTTACATGACATACTTGCAATGTATAGCAATACGTGACAGAATATCTTGTGTAACATATGAATAATTTATGACAGAATAAATTCTGTGTAACAAATAAATATGTAATGACTTGGCATGGCACATATGATAACATGTATACATACACTTTAATTCCCTTACTTATCACTCATACACATTAAATTGATAGTAAGTTAAAAGCTAACTTACCTCTATCTTCACGCTTCTAGACAAAACTCAAGTGCGATCACGAGAAACTGAAAGTAGTGATTTCTAAAAATTAGGACTTAATCACTAACAATTTGGAATATGAAAAAATATCAACTTAGAGTAAAATTACCATTTTACCTTCTACATGTGGGAAAATGACTATTTTACTCATAACTTAAGGATTTTGCATCCTAACTCCAAAAATCACCAAAATTTACATACCATATTGAAATTTTGTCCTAAGCTCAATTATCAATTCAGAAAAATTTAAAACTAAACACAACCATTAAAACTCTATAGAACCGAAACTTTCAAAGGCTATTTTCTTTGATTTTTGCGGTAATTCTTTTAAATTTCAAAACTCATGATTAAACCAAAGTTTTTCTTCTACTATACTCATAACATATTCTTAAGAATAATCAGGTTTTGAATCATGAAAAAAAAGTCATCAAAATCACTAAAACCATACTTGAACTTTTTTTTATTTTTCTTCTAAGTTTAAAACAGATTTTTGTTTCTAACTTGTTTTGATCAAACTCTTGATCCATGACTTATAAAGAAGTGATCTTCGAACCCAAACATCACATGGTTTAAAAAGGTGTTCTAAAACAAATCCAAGCATCAAACTCAAGATCACATGGTTAAACATCAACCAAAACATAAATTTAGCTAAGAACATCATCACTTTGGCCTAACCGAATATCTCCTTGCATAAAATTTCATATCTTTGAAACTAACATCAAATATCTTCAAAATAACATTCTAACATGTATATAAGAGGTTTAGGATCTTCCAATAAAAATATCAAAGCTATTGGAATAAGATTTAGCCATAAAAGATTTAAACTTCCTCAAAACAGAAACTGTTTTTCGTCTTCCAGTTTCTAAGTCTCAAGATCTAATAAAATATTTCACCACAAATTTTAATCTTGCAACAAATCCTCAATCAATAATCATATACACATGTTAACAGTACTCCATAAAAATCTCGGACCAAGATCTACTCATTAGCTTGGTCAAAAACTTCAAAATATAACATACTCTCCAGTTTATGGCCCAGAATGACCTTTCTGGGGTCTAAACTACTTTTTACTAACCAATGATCTCCAAATGGAACGAGTAAGGTATCCACATAAACTAGACTCCAAAGGGAACAACTTTCATGAAGGGAAATGTGTGAGAAAATACATAAAAAAGCCTCGAATCAGGCGTGCAAAAGAGATATGAAAAACTGTCCGAGAGTGTCTTTTGTGCTCTATGAAGGAAAAATGTAAAGGAGGGTTGCTTTCCGTGGGAAGTGGACTGGAGAGTCTCTTACACAAGTTATGAAAAGTGATAGGACAGAAGGAAAGCTTCAGTGTTGGCCTTTTCTTCTCATTGCAATAAACAAAAATCAGTCCAAGATCTTTTCTCAAGGTGGAGTGTAAAGTGAAAGAGTGATGTGGCCCCTTTAGCTTTGTACTTCAAGAACCTTCTAGGCCCTTCTTTATAAAGATCTGGCCAGCCAAGTGGGGGTGCAAAACATATCCAAATAGCAATCCCATGGTGACCAATTTCGTTGGCCTTAATGGGCCTAAACTGAAAGGGCCTAAATTTTGGAGTTTAAAGAGGGTTTGGGTTGCTATCAAGCCCAAATCCAATCACTTGGCCCAATCAATTTTCCAAGGTTAAGAAGGTTGGATAATGATGTTCTAACAAAAATTTGAAAGATTAGTAGCATGTGGAAGTGATTTAATCAAGTGATGAAACATAATGCTAGAAATCGGATTAGAAAGGGTTTGGAGGCCAACTTTAGGGTTTGGGGAAACCGTTTAGGTTCTCGATTTCAGCCATGCTTTTGGGCTTTCAATTGGATTTCCACCATTTAGAGTTTCACTAGGATTGAAACATTCTTTGGTCTGGCACAATTTAGTTGATAAGATGAAACAAAGTTTTGCTTAAGTGGATCTCACACCTTGATTCCTTCAAATCCATCAAACGTTCCTCATGGTGCCAAGTGTCTAATATTATTCACTAAGTGTGGCTAAGATCTTGCAAAGTATCCAAATAAAACTTCTCTAATCTAATTTGGACATTCCACACTGTAATTTTGAAACACTGCAATTGGTGTACTTACCGAGGTTACTATTCACTCCGAAAAAGTGAATCATAAACTTAGCACTAAAAATTTCTAAATATTCATATTAAATTATAGTGAAAATCGTTTATCGAAATTCAACCTCGAAGTGCCCCTAAAAAAATTTCATAGTTTCAAACAGGCGTTTCATCTGAAAATATGAAAATAAACTTATTGCACCATAAAATCCTAAATAATCAACTGAGTCTAATGTCGTAGACCATAACGTATTCTGACATTTCTAACTATCTCAAATAAATAAAACTCATATTTCTAGCATCATAGTGAGTGATAACACTGACTATGTTGACAAACTAAAACTTATGCGATTGGTCGATTCATAAAAACTCATAGGGTTTTCACGAGGTTCCTAAAATCAATAGAAATTCCACTAGTGAATTTCTTACGGGCTGTTACACTTCTTCAGTTTGTTTAATTTGAATTCCAAGAAAGAAATTTAATTCCCCAATCATAGTCATTTCAAACTTATTTTTCATTTTGTTGGAAAACTCATGTGAAAGTTTATCAAGAGTAGATCCGAACACAATATCATCTACATATCTCTGAGCTACTAGCAGATGCTTACCAGATTTTCTTAAAAATAATGTCCGATCAGCTTGACCTCTTACAAAGTCATTATCAAGCAAGTATTTTGTGAGTCTTTCATACCATGCTCGAGGTGCTTGCTTCAATCCATAAAGTACTTTCTTCAACCTGTAAACATGGTCAGGAAACAAGTGATTAGAGAATCTCTTTAGTTGTTCTACATATACTTCTTTATTAAGTTTGTCATTTAAAAAAGTATTTTTAACATCCATTTGGTAAAGTTTAAAATTTAAATGGCTTGCAATTGCTAGTAGTATGTGAACGGATTCCAAACGAGCTACTAGTGCAAATGTCTCATCAAAATCAATTCTTTCAACTTGGGTGTATCATTGTGCTACCAGTCTGGGCTTGTTTCGAATAATGGTTCCATGTTCATTTGACTTATTCTTGAATATCCACTTTGTTCCAATTATGTTGTAATCTTCAGGTCTTGGAACTAGTTCTCATACTTGATTTCGGGTGAACTGGTGCAATTCCTTGTGCATGGCTTTGACCCAGGTTTTCATCTTGTAAGGCTTCTTCCACCTTTTTAGGTTCAACCTGAGATAAATATCACACATATGAGATTTGATTTAAAACACGTTTTCTTAATCTCATACATTCATCCAATTCTCCAAGGATGTTCTCCTTAGGATGATTGTGGCTGATCCTTGTAGAAGATTCTTTTTCTTGGAGTAAAGTTGAGTTTGGTGCCACAGGCTTTGCTAGATTTGAGTCTTCTAGATCAATAGAGTCTTCTTCAGTTTTTCTGATAAGGTTGTTAAGTTCCTCCTCTGTTGTCTCCTTAGAGTTGTCATCCACAACTACATTGATTGACTCCATGACTGTTTTAGTTCATAGATTGTACACTCTGTACACTTTGTTATTTGTTGAGTACCCAAGGAATATTCCTTTATCACTCTTGCTATCAAATTTGTGGGCATTTTATCTATCTCTTATAATGTAGCAAGTACTCTCAAACACTTTAAAGTATTTTACCATGGGTTTCTTTTCATTCCATAACTCATGGAGTGAGTTTGGTGCCTGGACGAAAAAACTACACGGTTCAAGATATGTCTAGCAGTGTTGACAGCTTCTCCCCAGAAGTACAACGCCATCTTTTTGTTGTTTAGCATGGTGCGAGCCATCTCTTGTATTACTCTATTTTTCCTCTCGACAATCCCGTTCTGTTTGTAATCGTCTTAACAGTTTCTTTGCAAGATCGAAAGTTTCTGTTTTGTCTATTAGCAGTATGATCCATGTATATCTAGAGTAGTCATCCACGATGACCATTATGTACTTCTTTCCACCGAGACACTCAGTCTGAGTAGGACCCATCAAATCCATGTGTAACAACTCAAGTGGTTTGGAAGTCAGAATATCAACTATCTTCTTGTGTTGTGCCTTGGTCTGCTTTCCTTCCTGACAGGCTCCGCACACCATTTTCTTTTTTTCAAAATTTTTGGCAGTCCACGTACAGCTTCTTTCTTAGATATTTTTTGCATGTCCCTATAGTTGATATATCCTAGACTATAGTGCCACAGCTCAGTTTCATCTAGCTATACTTTGTGACATTGCATCGTGTTCATTGGAGAGACTCCATAGCAGTTGTCTGCAGTCCTGGTGCCCTTTAAGATCCATTTTCCATCTTTATTGTAGACTTTGCATTCATCTTTTGAGAACTGCACAGAAAGATGGTCATCACAAAATTGACTGATACTTAATAAATTAGCCTTGAGACCATTAACAAAAAGCACATTATGAAGAGTAGGTAAACCAGGGATATCTACACTTCCCTTTCCTTCTACTGTTGCTGAACTTCCATCTCCAAACGTTAAGAATCCTCCATTGATTGTCTCAATCTTTTTAAACAACCCTTTATCTCCTGTCATATGTCTAGAACAAACACTGTCAAGATACCACATGCTAGTGTCCATGGCTCTAAGTGCTGTGTGAGCTACTAGACATACGGTTTTTTCTTTTACTACCCACTTGGCTTTGATATTTGATTTATTTATGTTTTTAGAAAACCATAATTTAGAAAGTTCACCAAATTTCTTACCTAGGGTGTTTACTTGATTACTTAGTTTGTTTACTTTAATTTCTCTATTCGTATCTTTGTTGGATAAATTATTTCTTTTTCCCTTTTCTTTCTCTTTTCTAGATTTACAGAAATTTGTTTTATTATGTCCAATTATTCCACAATAATTACAAGTAGGAACAATCATACCTTCGGACTTACCTAAAGCCATTATTACTGCCTTGCCTTTATTCACAGGTTTCTTTGGGACATTTTGTACATTACTTCCTTTTACAAAGGTGATACCTTTGGATGTAGTGGCAGCGGATACTTTATGATGTAAAACTTTGGAAGTATTGTATCCTAACCCTGTGCGATCGGAACAATCTCTTTGAACTTTCAGTAGTTCGTTGAGTTTTTGAGTAGGAGTCTTTTCTTTGACTTCCTGATAAGTTGCTAACCTTTTTTCAAGCTCCTCTTTTTGTGCACGTAGCCTTGTTACTTCTAGTTCATTTACTTTTAGTGCTTCCACCAAGTTGTTTTTCTCACTCTCCATGGTGGTGAGATTTTTGTACAACTTCTTATTTACCTTTTGGATTTTCACAAATTCATCATATAAATCCTCATATGCTTCATGCACACTTAGATCATAATAAGCAACTTCTATAGCAACATCAGAGTCGGTGTCACAAACAAACACACTATCGTCAGTATATAATTTGCTCATGTCATCATAATTAGTAACAGAAGCAGAAAAAGCTATAAAGACAGTTTCATTGTCAAATGATGTATCTGAACTTTTAGATTCAGAATCATCACTTAGAGTAGTATTCAAAGTTTTTGTTTTCTTTTTAAAATTTGGACACTCAATTTTTATGTCGCCCAAACCAGAACATTCATGACATTGAACTTTTTCTTTAAACTTGGTTTTGTCTTTATTCCATTTTTCATATTTTTTCTTTTTAGTGAAAGTCTTACCATTTCTCCATTTACCAAAATTCTTTTTATTAATTTTTTATTAATTTTCTGGCCACAAGTCTATATCATCATTACACAGATCTTCATCATTAGACTGTTTTTCTTCCTTAGTAGTTTTGAGTGCAATGGACTTACCTTTCTTCTATTATGGAAGGGTAGATTCATAAGTTTGAGAAGAACCTACCAGTTCTTCTACCCAAATTGTGTCTAAATCATTACTTTCTTCTATTGCTGTCACTTTTGGTCGAAACCTTTCAGGTAGAGATCTCAAAAATTTTCTCATTACTCGTGCCTCCTCTACCTTCTCTCCAAGATTGTACCTAGAATTAACAATGTCATTCAGTTTAGCATAAAATGCATTGAAAGTCTCATCTTCCAGCATTTTTATTTCCTCAAACTTTGAGGTTAATATTTGTAATTTAGAATTTTTCACTGTTTTGGTTCCTTCATGTGTGGTTTCCAAAATATCCTAAACATCCTTGGGTGTCTCACATATGGAGATTCTCTTGAATTCATCAGGAGATATTGCCATGAAAATGACATTTAGACCTTTATTATTCCAATTACAGCTGCTCGATTGTTCTTTGGTCCACTCCTCTCCAGGTGTTGTGGGTCTTGTCCATCCTGACTCCACGGTTAGCCAGACTCTCATTCTTACCTTCCAGTAGTCATAGTTATCACCAACGAAATTTGGTGGTGATGATAGTGACGCCATGATCTTAGGGGAACGGATCTCACACGGTTTGAGTGAATCACGCTTTGATAAATTACTTAAGTACCTCTAATTACACGTTCATAATCATCAGAAACTGTTAGCACAGATTAGTAAGCAAAATACAATATTAAGAGTATTAACACGATAATTTGGTTACGAAGGGAAACCCTTTGAAGAACTCCTTAAAGGTAAAACCCTATGGGGAACCAAACCCAGGAAAGCCAATTTTATTGATTGAGAGTTTTACAAGTAAAATGTTTACAAAACCTTTGTAACTCGACACATTTACCCAAGACACGCAACCTGCTTGTCCTCTACCATAGTAGGTAGTCAGAACCTCTGACACTCTCCAATCTTTGTCTTTCCTACTGGAACCTCCAGTGGTTGAACTTGAACACAGCAACTCCTCCTTGGAATATGCTCTCACTTAATCTCACAAATTTAGTCTTTTCAGAAAAATCCTACTCTTGAGTTTTTTTCCTTGCACTCTCTTGAAGTTCTATCCAGATCTTCAAGCTCTTAAATGCTTGTGAATACGTGCAGTTCAAGTAATTTGTAAACCGTTAGCCAACTCCTTTTAAACGTCAATGCATTCTTTGATTTGGAGAAGGATTCTGCTAACAGTTTTATCCAGAGTCCCAGTCAGATACGTTGCTAACTATTTACAAACATTTTGGACTGGATCACTTCTTCTGTTTCAAGTTTATTAAAGCTTGCATACTTATCTCTTCAACTGACTCTTTAGATTCGAAGCCCACAAAGGACTCTTGTTGACTCTTATCTTATAATATAGATAAGATTTGATAAGAGCTATAATTTAAATACTTATCCTTATCGGATCACTATAGTCCTAGAGTCCAATTAGATTACATTTATTCCTAATAGCTTACGCATCTAATTCTAGCCAAGCATAAATTACATTTACACTATCTTCCTTCATCCTCGAGTCTTCGCACTTCTCTGCCTTGATGGCTCCAAAAAATTCTTCCTATAATACTCCCCGTTCATCTTGCTCATGCCAGTCACTGGACTATTCTCGCAGAGTACCAGCCAAGTGGAACTGGACACCATGAGAGAACAATACGACATTCCTGAGTTAGGGAGGTCCTTTTGGATTCTCATAGCAACATTATCAACTCAGAGGGCACCGCAGAATACGTTGGGATCTACATCGGCATGTTCTTGATGGGACTGAGTCTCCACTTCTATCGCCTAGTTCACGACATTTTGGACTATTTGGGCCTGGCTCCTGCTCAACTCTTGCCCAACACTTGGAGGATCTTGTTGACCTGTTGTGTTATTTGGAGGCATGCCCTAGAAGCAGCAATAGAAGAGAACTGCAACCTTACCACCCATGAATTTTTCCATGTCCATGGCGTGAGGAGGCACGACTGGAACCAATGCAGTTTTCGTTCGCACGACAGTTAGCAAGTCATCCACCTAGAGTCCCACTACTCCAACATCAAGAATTGGGATCGTGAATTCTTTTTCATTTTTGGAGTTGGTTGGGAATTTCCTGCCAGCGAGTCTGTCTGCCGCGAATTTCTTATCAGGGCCTCTTGGAGTTCTATCCCTAGCAGTCGCAGCTTCGAAGTGATCGCCACCAGGGGGAACATGGCATGTTTGGATCTCATCTACACGTGGGTTAGGAGAACTTAGATCATGTTGAGCTGTCAAGTCCAAGCCTCAACTAATCTAGAGCACACCTTTCAACAGAAGAGGTCTGCCCTTGCTCCTTCGAACCGTAAGGGAAAGAGAACTTACATGGAGGGCGACGAAACTCCTTTTATCCTTACCTCTGGGGATCAACGAGAAACTCGACATTTGCAACCACTATAGCATGATTATCACCTCGCGGATGTAATAGGCTAGGGGGCCCAGGATCTGGACTCGTTGCTGGATTCCAACTTCTTTTACACAATTCCTAATGTCTTCCCAGGCTCTTTCCCTAATGTGTTGTTCAAGAAGTTTTGCCCATCGTCTTCCTCATCTTTGGATCCTTGCAAATCCGTCAAGATTTTAGAGGTTGGCAACAAAAGGATTCTCCAAGAAGGCCTGGGCAGAAAGCCCTCGAAATTCGGTCTGCCCACCCAATCTGCCCATCCCTTAGGGGCCCGTTATCTCGGGAAGGTGTTGGGTTTCATTATAAATTTAATGAAAGTGAGTGAGGGCGGGTTAGGCTTTAGCTCGTCCATGTTCTACTTCCCCCCTCCCCCGTTGTTTATGACACACACACATATATTTACTTAGAAAAGACCCTAAACCTAACTCATCTTCTCCCAGCTGCCACCTCTCTCTCTGCGCCCTCCTCCTCTTCTTCTTCTTCATTTATTCTCTATCTCCTCCTTCTTTTCTTCTCTTCCTTGCCCTTATCTTCTTCGCACCCTCTTCTCCTTTCTCATTCTTTTTTTGGTTTACTTTCTTCTTCTTCTGCCTGTCTGTCTCTCCTCCTCGCCCAAGCAAGGGTGGGGAATGTCGAAGCTGCCATTGATTCGCCTGCCTCCATGGAATGAATTGGGCCCTGACTAAAGAAGTTTTGTCTATTGTCAGTGAGACTGTTGTAGGGGAAGCAACCTCCGCATAGGGCGCACCCATGCCTGGTATTTTCTTTAAGGAGGAAGTACTTGAGACTGCTATTGCAATTGGCTTAGGCAATGCCCGAGAGTTGGTGGGGGCAACACTACATCTACTGACCCCTTGGAGCCATGGCATGTGGTTCCTTCGTGAAGCAGGGAAATCTCCTCCCCATTGCATATCCTCTGAGGATGGCCTCCTTGGTGGCCCCTACCGAGTAGGTGGACCTTACTTCGCTTGATGCAGTTCCTCAGTACTCATTCAAAGGATCTCGGTTCCTCCAAGATTCTGCCCATTTCGTTAAACCCAAAAGTGAGTCTTTCGATCCCTTAGTTGCCAAAATAGCCAAGGAACTTGAACAACTCCTCTCTCCAATATGTAACTCTGCTACTAGCATGTTGTAATCTTCCTTTTGCTTGTTATAATTGTCCTAGGTCATTCCTTGCAGGGCTTATCTTCTTTAGTTCAATGGGTCACCTGACGCTAGTCTGGTCTAGAGGAGTAGGTCCAGTCTTCCCATTCGTTCACGGAAGGAGCCTGTCAAGTTGTTTCTGAGGCAATAGAAGAGACAAAATGATAGGGAGAGGCTTACTCCCGCCTGGGCGGTCACTCGGTTTTGCAAAAGGTGGAGATTGTCACACTAAAGGCCGAGGTGTTGGACTTTCGGTGTGAGCATGGAAATTTGTATATAACCTTGGCCTCTAGAAATTTAGAAGGTTACTATTAGCTCATCTTGGAGAAGACTTTAGGGCCTTGGAGCTGTATAATGTCCTCCCCAACACGGCGACCTTGGCTATTTTAGACTCTTTAGGAGCCGATGTGATGCCCGAAGCCTTCTTCACCTAACAGCTTCCTCATCCTCCTATTACCAGCCCGAAAACTTAGCCTTAGGGATAGCTCCTCCCTTTGGCTTACTCTGGTTGCAATGTTAGTTTGGATATTTCGCAACACACTTATTTTGTAAGGGATATATTTTGTAATAGATATATTTTTGTGACTAATGGTTGTTGCAAATTTTCTTTTACATTTGCCACCAATCTTGTTGTTGTTCTTTTACTTTTTGTTTGCATTGCACTTCCTAAGAGCTACACCTCCTTTGGCTATATCTTCCCCTTCGATCTAGTTAGGTTATGTACTTGATCACCCAAGGTTTACCCCACTTTTCCTTCTTGTCATGAATCTACTGTGGTGTGGGGTTTTTCTAGGTGTCCATCATGGGTGCAGAGGTTTCCTTGATCACCATGGTCACCAAGGTGTGTGTCAGCCTTGGATGTTGAAGCTCTACTTGCACATTGCTATGATTGCTTCTTTGGGCAGGGGAGGTTTCCTCGATCGCTATGGTCACCAAGGTGTGTGTCAACCTTGGTTGTTGAAGCTCAACATGCATGTTGCTAGGCTTGGCTATTTGTGTGCGAGAGATTTCCTCAACCGCTATGGTTGCTAAGACTTGTGTTAGCCTTGGTCGCCGAAGCTCAACCTGAACTTTGCTAGGCTTGGCTCTTTGGGCGTGGGAGGTTTCCTTGACCACTATGGTCGCCAAGTTGTGTGTTAGTCTTGGTCATTGTAGCTCAGCCTGCATGTTGCTAGGCTTGGCTATTTGGGTACGGGAGATTCTCTCGATCACTATGGTCGCCAAGGCATTTATTAGCCTTGGTCTCCAAAGATCAACCTACGCTTGGCCAGGCTTGGCTCTTTAGGCGCAAGAGGTTTCCCCAACTGCTATGGTCGCCAAGGTGCGTGTTAGCCTTGGTCGCCTAAGCTCAGCCTGCACTTTGCTAGGCTTGGTTATTTGGGCATGGGAGGTTTCCTCGATCGCTATGGTCGCCAAGGCGTATGCTAGCCTTGGTTGCCTAAGTTCAACATGCACTTTGGTAGGCTTGGCTCTTAGGGCCAGAAGGTCTCCTCGATTGATATCGTTGAAGTTGTATATATGCGTTGTTTGCCTAAGCTTAGCTTGCACACTGCTAGGCTTTGTTTTTTTAGCGCAAGAGGTTTCCTCGACTGCTATCATGGCGAAAGTGTATATCTGTTGTATTTGCTTATGTGAGCATTAAGTGTTCCTTGCTAGTCTGCCTTAATCATTTGAAGAGTCATGGGTGTGACTACTTGAACAAGAGCGATTCTTATTCATCGTTTTTTTCGGTTACATGAAGTTATTAAACGAAAAAACTTCCCTAGGTGCTCTGCGTACCACTGGTGTGACAACTTCTTTCCATTCATATCTTCCAAATGGTAAGCGTTAGGTCTGTTGTTGGCTACGACGACTCATAGTCCTTCCTAACTTGGCCCAAGAATGCCTTCTCCTTCTTTTCGAGTGGTGGTGCTGACTTCCCTTAGCACGATGTCTCCGACTTTGAATGTTTTGTGTTTGACCCTCTTATTGAAGTAAGCCGTTGCCCTTTCTTATAGGCTGCTGCTCTTACCTCAGCCTCTGCTCTCTTCTCATCCAGCAAGTTGAGGTTTCTTTCCAAGCCCTTCTTGTTTTCTTCATCACGGTAGTATTGGACTTGGTGAAAGAATAAAATGTACTAGCCAAATTACAAATAAAAACCATAATACTCTTTAATATCATCTGGTGCAATGATAATTGTTGATACAATTTCCAGCAACGCCCTCCATGTTCTCTACCAACCTGCAACCAAAACAAGAGCCTCGGAGAACCCAAATGGGAATGCCTTCGATGGTTAGAGAAGAAACTACTTCTCTCAGTAATCAACTTAGAATAATACATTTAGAAAGTAACTGGTAGGGTATTTATAGGGGTTGAGGTGTTCTACTATGACATTACTCTTTCGGTGGCACGATTCTTGGTGCCCAGTTAGGAATGTTACATTCCTAAGCCAATTTTGCTATTGATAACTCTCTTTCGGTGAAGGAATCTAGCTCAAACTTATTTTGCGGATTCTAATCTTACAAAGATACATATATGAATGGACTCATATCAATATCCAACCAAATTTAAGCTAGTTAGTGGTGAAGCCATTATGTATGCTTTCCTAAGTTTAGATGTGTCCAAGGATTAAGCAGGTAGGAATTCAAGGAACAAGGATTTCACTTGGATTCAAATGAGTGAGCCAAATCACTAAATGCCTTGTCGGGCTAGTACCCCCAGCAGGACAAAAACAACTTGCACAAGCTAGTACCCTTGCAATACATCAAAGACCTTGTACAAGTTTGTATTCCAAAGTGGCATGAAAAGACCTAGTCCAAATTAATCATGCTCTCAATAGCGCTCGGACTAACCTTGTAATGGCACAAAGGACATCACTTGCAACCATCGAGCAAAGAAAAGAAAGTAAGGCCTCACTCACGCTTGGTAGGAGAGTGAATCAATTTAGGATTTGGTTGATTTGTAATATTTGATGAAAATACATTATAAAAATAATCTTAATAAATCAATATTGCCTTAAGAAATCCCTACTAGGGATGCGACATGATAAGATGTTAAGCTATGCTATCGGGGGGTTGAGCTCTATGAATAACTTTGGCCCCAATAAGAAATTATCTAAGGGAAATGATACTTTCCCGCTGAGGGCTACAGTTGGTAGCTCTCGCTGGAATTTTTAATTTTTATTTTAGTTTTTTTACTTAATGATTAAGAAAGTGATTTTTAATAATATTGTGATTTTTTCATTTTTTTTAAAAAAAATATTTAAAAGTGTTAAAAAATACATGTATGAAAAAGCAAAAAAAAAAAAAAGTTCCTATAACTAACGGTAGCTCAGCGGGAGCTGGGAGTGGTGGTTGTAGAGCCACCCATTATCTAATGGGTCCCTCTAACTAAACCCATGAAGGAAGACAACTTTGCAACCCCACTTTTTAAGGGGATAATTTCTTTAATTATTTTAATAACTCCAAGCCTAAATTGTGACAAACATCTATGGAATCTACTCATATATATACACAAAAAAAAAAAAAACATTAAGGAGGGCATTTCCACAATAAAAGAAGATAACAAATTCATTCTAAATAACTCTTTCTACCATTGATTTTCTCTCCATAAATGAAATAAACAGACTTAATCATCAGTAGTGTCACCAATCTCTGGACCCAAGAAAATTTCAGTGATAGTTTCCTCAATTTGAAGGAGGAGCTCTTCACCAGTCTGGCCAATGTAAAAATTGCATCACCAATTGATGTGGAAGCCTATCGCTGCAGTTAGCATGAAATATTTGTGTTTTTATTTCTTTTAATAATTGTACTGTGTTCTTTTTGTTTTTTTAAAGGAGGGCAGCACCTCTATGTTTTATTGAAAGAAAACCTCACTTATGGTTGATGTGAAATGGAAAATTGTAGATTATAAAGGGACTGAACTCATTCATCCCAATAATCCCACAGGTACCAGATGGAACAACTTCGAGCATTGACCCAATCCACGACAACTCTGTTATGAACTTTCATATAATGTAATTGCAATGTAAAGTAGAATGGATAGAAGAGAATCACAAGATCCATTCATTGGCATTTTTTAGGAACACCCAACCTCCAAGAACAGTCAGCCAATTCTTACAATTTCCAAATGAAAACCATCGCACGCACGTCTCTCACCTTTTCTAGATTCCCTCTAAAGAAAATAACTACCTCAGCCAATCAATGGCTTACAAGTGTAAAACTAACAATTGTAAACCAGGGCATAAAAGTAAATTGACAACATTAAAATAAGAACATCTCATTTATTTTCTCATTATGGAAGCCTTCCTAAAGAACTTCAAAACGCAGCGTTTCCACTCCATCCATGGGCCTGGCCATTCACTTGATCAATTCTGGCCCATTTTCGCTTCACTAGGCTTCAACCCAAGGGCTTCATAACAACCCACCCTGCTTAAAGAACTTGGCCCACCAGGTGGGGGTATTCCTCCTGAAGCCCTTGCAAGCTCTCCCACGAATTGTCTTCTTCAGAAATCCCGAGCCACTTTGCCAAAACCTATGTGCGAGGGCAATTCCCATGGCGACTCACACGACGGTCCAGCATCGCTTCCGGCTCAAGCTTCACTTCCCCAAGGTCGTTGACAAGAGACAGCGACGGCAGAGGGTTGATCTTGCACTTGAGGCAAGACACGTGGAAGATCGGGTGGATCCTCGACTCCGGTGTCAGCTCCAAATGGTAAGCCACTGTCCCTAGACATTGCGCCACCTGAAACGGTCCATAAAACCTGGGGGACAGTTTGTGATTGTGCCTTACCGCCACTGATTTCTAGCGGTAGGGTTGCAATATGAGGTAAACCCACTGCCCAACTTCGAATTCCCTTTCCGTTATGTGCAAGTCTGCGTATTTCTTCATTCTTTGCTAAGCAAAGTTGAGATTTTCTTTTGAGTATATGCTTGATCTGTTCTTTGGACTTGAGTAGCTTGTCCACTGATTCATTAGCAGTGGTCCCTGAGACATAGGATGTGAGCATAGGGGGTTGATACCCGTATAAGGCCTCGAAAGGTGACATCTTTGCAGAGGTGTGATATGAAGTTTATACCACCACTTTGCACGGGTCAACCACTGTACCCACTGTTTAGGTTTGGCCCCCATGTAACACCTGAGATACCACTCCACTGCCTTGTTCAAAGCCTCGGTTTGGCCATCACTTTGTGGATGGTAAGCTGAGCTGTAGTTTTGTGATGTTCCCTGCAATGCAAGCAGCGCCTTCCAAAAGGCACTTAGGAAAATAGGATCCCTGTCTCAGGTAATGGCTCTCAGAAAACCATGCAGTTTAAATACCTCCTTAAAAAATACATGAGTTACATCAGTGGCTTTATAAGGATGTGACAGGCTCATGAAATGGCCATACTTTGTGAGCTTGTCAATAACCACCAAGATGACATTGGCCCCCTTAGATGAGGGAAGGCGCTCCACAAAGTCCATAGAAAATTCCTGCAAAGCTTGTTTAGGAATGGTCAATGGCTGTAAGAGACCTGCAGGATAGACATTTTCTATTTTTTTTATCTGGCACACATCATCGAACTTGACCAAGTTCTTGATGTCCTTCTTCATGCCATGCCAAAAAAAAATCTCTCTTAGCTCGTTGGTAGGTCTTAAGAAACCCTAAGTGACCCGCAGCTGGATCACTGTGTATAAACTGTAAAACCTTCGCTTTAAACTTAGAATTAGGGGCTATGACCACCCTTCCCTTCTTAAGCAGCAACCCCTGCTGCATTTTGTACCCTGTAGGAACCAGTTGGTGATCCTCAATTTTCTGCATTAAATCCAACAATTCAGGTGCAGAGCTATAGCTCTACTTCAATTCCCCAATCCATTCAGCCTTGAGAAATGAAATGACTGCTAATAACCCCTCTTCCTCCACAGAACTCTCGAGCCTTCTAGACAAGGCATCTGTCACTTTATTCTCCCGTCCTTTTTTGAACTCAATTGTAAAATCATAGCCCATTAGCTTAGTAACCCATTTCTGTTGGGCGGTTGTTCCCACTTTCTGTTCTAACAGAAACTTTAAGGCTTGTTGATCATTTTTTACCACAAAAACCTGGCCCAACAAATATGGCCTCCACTTTTGCACTGCGGTGACTAGTGCCAACAATTCCCTTTATAAGTGGACAGTGCCAAGGCTTTACCCTTCAAGGCTTACTGAAAAAACAGATTGGTTGCCCCCCTTGCATGAGCACTGCCCCTATGCCATATCCACTAGCATCACACTCAATTGTGAATGCCTTGGTAAAGTCTGGAAGCTTAAGAACTGGAGGCTGTGAAATTGCAGTTTTAAGCTGTTGGAAAGCCATAGTGGCCTCGGGGGACCAAGAAAATGCATCTTTCTTGAGAAGAGCAGTGAGGGGTGCAACTATGAGGCCATAGTTCTTAATGCATTTTCTGTAATACCCTGTCAATCCCAAGAACCCCCGTAGTGCCTTTATATTACTAGGGGTTGGACATTCTAACATAGAAGAAACTTTACTAGGGTCTGCCTTAACCCCTTCCCGTGACACCACATGTACCAAATACTCAACTTCAGGCACCCCAAAGGTTTGATGTCCCGAATACTCAACTTTAGGCACCCCAAAGGTGCATTTAGACAACTTGGCAAAGAGTTGGTTTGTTGCAGGAAGTTCCAGCACTTGTTTAAGATGGCTCAAGTGGTCCTTTAAACAGTTGCTATAAACCAATCTATCATTGAAAAAAACCAAAACAAACCTTCTTAAAAAAGGTTTAAACAGCTCATTCATCAAGCCTTGGAACTTGGCTGGCGTGTTGGTGAGCCCAAATGGCATCACCAAAAACTCATAATGGGCTTCGTGGGTGCAAAAGGCCGTTTTGGGAACATCCTCATGGGCGACCCTGATTTGGTGGTACCCGAACCTTAAATCCATTTTTGAAAAAATAACCGAGCCATGTAACTCATCCAAAAGTTCATCAATGTGGATAGGGAATTTATCTTTAATTGTTTCTTGGTTGAGGGACCTGTAGTCAATACACATGCGCCAACTACCATCTGCCTTACGTACCAAGAGAACGGGTGAGGAAAAAGGACTAGAGCTGGGTCAATCATCCTAGATTTTAACAAATCTGCCACAAGCTTTTCTATTTCAGTTTTTTGATAGAAAGGGTATCGGTAGGGTCTGGTTGAAATGGGAGTTGTACCATATTTTAAAATGATTTTATGGTCTTGGGTTCTCACTAGAGGAAGCCCAACAGGTTCCTCAAAAATTCCCCCAAACTGTCTCAACAGTGCATCAATCTCCCCATTTATAGGCCTAGGAGGCTTGCTATCCAGTTGTGGTTAAAGTTCCATGGCCCTTAGTTGAATGAAGACCCCCTTGGAACCCTTAGGAGTAAGTTTCACTCTACTACCCTCCTCAAAAGAGGATCTGCCCAGTTGCAAACCCAACAATTTTATCGATTTCCCCTTCCACTAAAAATTCATAATAAGCTTGGAAAAGTTCCAATTAATGCAGCCCCAATGTCTCTAACCACTGGATGCCTAACACAGCTTCACAACCTCCCAGAGTTAACAAATAAAATGGGACAGTGAAATGATTACCTTGCAATTTAATGGAGGTGTTGGGGCAGAACCCTTCACTGGTAACTGAATCTCCATTTGCGACTTTAACATTCAGTTGCTTTGTAGGATCCACTTCCAATTTGGCCCTTCGAGCAATCGAGGGATCTAGGAAGTTATGGGTGCTTCCTGAATCCACTAGGATTACCACACTTTCTCCTCTAATAGAACCATATAAGCGCATTAATTTTGGAAATGGAGCTCCTGTGATGGCATTTAAGGAGATCTCCATTTGTTTCTCAGCCTTGTCTCCAAGTGTAGCATCTTATGTATCATGTGTGTCAAAAAAAACTTCCTCTCCCTTTTCATCCATATCTTCCTCCCAACCATGAATCACATAGAGTTTAGGGGACTTGCATACATGTAAGGTGTTCCATTTGTCATTACAGTGATAGCAAAGACCCCGTCTCCTCTTCTCATCAATCTGAGCAGATGAAGTTTGTTTGATGGGCTTAAATACCCTCTACCCTTGTCCAGGATGCCCCTGCATTGTAGGAAAACTTAGGTGAGTGCCAGGTGTTGAACCTGAGCTAGGGGAACCTGTTGTCTCACCCCACCCTTTCACTGATCTTTTAGAGCTGGTCAAATATTCCTCTTGAATTTTTGCTAGCCCAAAGGCAGCAGTAAGGTTCAGTGGGTTGAACATCCGCATCGGAAGACGGATTTCATCTTTCAGCCCACTAAGAAAGCAACTGAGTTTGTGAGCTTCTGGAAGATTTCGAAGTCTATTAGAAAGGGCCTCAAATTGTACCTTGTATTGAGATATAGTAGTGGCTTGCTTGAGCCTAGTAAGTGCCTCCATAGGATCATCATAAGCGGATGGTCCACAGCGTAATAACAAGGTTCTAGTGAATGTCTCCTAGTTATTAAATTGGCCTGTTTCTCCTGCATCTTAATACCAAATTAAGGTATCATGTGGTAAGGAGGCCATAAGCAATTTCTGAGCAGGTGGGGTTTGATAATAGTCAAAGTAATGGTTGGCTTTAAATACCCAAGCAGCTGGGTTTTTACCGTCACAGTAAGGAAAATCAAGTTTAATACCTCTATGGAAATCTCTACAAATTTCATTGTTTTCTCTGTCATGGTACAGGTTGTGGTCACGGTGAGACACCAGGGCAGCAGAACTGGTCACTAAGGTTCGGACCATCTCAGTCAACTAGGTCAGAACTTCACGTATGGCATGAATCCTTTCATCTTGAGCATCATATCTCGTTGTGATTTCCTAGTGTTTGGAATGTGTATTATCAGCCATAAGGAATGTTGGTGATTTTCTGGTTTGGTGTTTGGCTTGAGGTGGGAATGGCAATTTTGTAGTATTATCTGGGTTGGTGTTTGGCTTGTGTGGGAAGGAAAATTTTATGGTTATTTTTTGGGTACATGATTGGAGACTTGATACCACTTGTTATGAACTTTCATATAATGTAGTTGCAATGTAAAGTAGAATGGATAGAAGAGAATCACAAGATTCATTCACTACAAATGGGCATTTTCGAGGAATGTTGTGCTGTTGCAGGCAACTAAAATAAAACCTATACTCCTAAAAATACATGTAGTGGTGCAAGTAAGGATCGTTCCAACGGAGAGTATTTAGCCTAGTTTTATGCTACGTGATTAAGGATAGGGGTGTTTGAGTATAACGAAAACAATTTTAAGAAGAACAACTAAGGAAAAATTCAAATTAAATTATCAAAAGAACAAACATTGGTCTAAGTCAACATCCACCATCGGAATTTTACAACTAATCATCGATGTAAGTATATTTTAATTCATACTTTGAATATTCACCATTGGATTCATTTTCCTATCTCTCCTTAGACGTAGTTAATTAGAAAACAAGCGATCTAATTAACCTTAACTACTAAACAACCCAAGACAAGCGCTAAAGGTTTAATCTAGTAGCAGCCTTAAGAATTAGAGAGATCGATGAAGCTAAACGACACAAGCACAAGCGATTGCATTTAATTTCGTCGAGCATTATTCCTAAGATGTAATAATTTCTGACGCAGCAAATCATTAAATCTTAGCTGCTTCAGAAAGTAGAGGGATCAAGCAATTACGGATTTGATATCTAATCTAGCAGTAGATTGCAATGAATAATAAACTAGTAGGCCTCCTAGTAATTAAACGAGACAATCATGAAATTAGACACAAAAGAACATCCGATACTCAAAACATAAATTGAACACTAAAAACAAATTAGATCTCACAGTTTTATTGATTCCGAGGCTTCCGTTTTCTTCGACCAATTATAAAAGTTTAGCCACGCAGGGCCATGATGAAAACTCAAAAGAGAAGTTAGAGAAGAGGATAGAGAGACACCCTAGTCTGATGATTCCCCCCCCCCCCCCCCCCCCCCCGGTATTAGAATCCTACCAAATCTCCTAAAATATTCTAAATATTATCCTCAAATAACAATATCCAAATATGACTTAATTAAGGAAAATATTAAAAATAAAATAAAGTCCTATTATAACTAGGAAAGTGGTGTTTTCCAGCTGGAAATTTCGTTCACCAGATCTAAAAAACGTCGGTAGTTAAATCACGTATTTGAATTGCATGATAAGGAACATTCTGGAACATTAGTAGTGCAGGTGTGTCAACTTCAAGCCTGATTTAGACCTTGATGAAGCCATTATTTCTCAAAATGCAAAACATGAAAGTTATAGAGCTCTTTCGTTTTGTTCCATAACATTTTGAATCATTTCAATCGGAGCTCGAATGAGAGAGTTATGCCTAGTTTACAAAGTGATGTCGAAACTGTCCAAAATCGCCCAATTAGCCTCATTTTGCATTTAACTCCTCCATTTGCATCCTAAATCAAAATAAATGAATAATGAGTACATTTAGACACCAAATAAGTATAAAAGACTAGACATTAAGGGAGAAAAATATGACATTTTATATTCTCATCAAGGAACACCCAACCTCCAAGAACAGTCGGCCAATTCTTACAATTTCCAAATGAAAACCATCGCACACACATCCCTCACCTTTTCTAGATTCCCTCTATAGAAAATAACTAACTCAGCCAATCAATGGCTTACAAGTGAAAAACTAAAAATTGTAAAGCAGGGCATAAAAGTAAATTGACAACATTAAAATAAGAACATCTCCTTTATTTTCTCATTACGGAAGCCTTCCTAAAGAACTTCAAAATGCAGTGTTTCCACTCCATCCATGGGCCTGGCCATTCACCTGATCAATTCTAGCCCATTTCCGCTTCACTAGGCTTCTACCCACAGGCTTCATAACAAACTCTTGAATCGCATTCAATCTCTACATGCAAATAGCCTAAGTCCTTGCGGAGAAGAATTCCTGCAGTTAAGGCCCGCAGCTCAACTGCGTTATTAGTACCCTACCCAAAGAAAGATGAGAAAGCACCAAGAGAATTTCCACATTCATCATGTATTACTCCCCCACCTCCACAACTCCCAGGATTGCCTCTGCTACTACCGTCCATGTTGAGTTTCACCCTACCCGTTGATGGCTTAGTCCAGCGCACAATTGATCGATGAATAGCAAGTGACTCTCGAGTCTACACCTCCAATACTTGTAAAATGTTCCGATCAGAATGAGAGATAGGGAAGCTCTTAGTCAACTGAGCTGATAAATTCCTTAACCAGACCTTCACTGCCAACCAGACACACTCTCCACTAATTCCAAATGACCCTCCATACGAGCTTTACACCTGCGCAACCAGAGTCTCCAAGTAATCAAGCTTGGCAAAAAACCAATTAAAAGACCTCGTTGTGTAGTCTTCCTGGCATATGATAACCAGTGAACCATACGCGACCACCAACTATTGGCGTGCAATCTGGGGATGCCAAGGGCAGCTTTAGCAAGTTTCCATACCCAAAAAGCAAACTCACCTCTGCTCAACAGATGATCAACACTGTCAATTTGGTCCAATCTGCAACAGTCACACTTAGACACAAGAGGAATACCCACTAATTGGATCCTAGCATCAACAAGCAAGCAATTGTATCTGGCCTTCCAACTACAGAGTGACACCTTCTTTGGAAGAAGGCCGTGCCAGATCCAATCCATGCCCTAAACCTCTGGAGCCTTTATTTAAATCAAATTCCATGCACTAGCAAATGAAAACCTACCATCAGAACTTGGCATCCAAAGTAACGAATCCATCCCCTCCTTTTTCCTGTAGCAATGGAAAGAATAATCTCATCAGCTTTTTCTTCTCCCACCAACTCGACCAATTTTTCCCTATCCCATGCATCCTCTACCCACACATCTCTAATTTTTCAGGTTAACATTTTGGACTGAATTCGTGAGATGACTAAGAGGTCCACTTGCCAACCAGCGATCATACTAGTAGGAACCCTCCCCATTCATCACCTTTAAATGCACATGATCAATCACATTCGGAATAACCCAAAGGATAGATCTCCATAAGTGAGACCTTGTACTGAAATGAACTGCCAGAGAGAGATGACCTTTCTTCACATATTTTGCCCGAAAGTAATTTGTCCAAAGATTATCCATCATCAAAAGATGCCAAACAAACTTCATATGGAGAGAACATTGAACTTCCCCAAAATCTCTTAGATTTAAACCACCCTCACTAGTAGGTTTACATAAAGTCTTCCATGAACGGCATTTCTTTTTATGTTTTCCATGTGAATCCCCCCAAAAGAAGTTTGAAAGAATAGTGTTGATTGTCTGATGCACAACATTAGGAACATTCATAACTACATAGAAGGTGGATAGGCATACGCAAAAGCACATGTCTAAGTAAAATGAGCTTGACATCCTTAGAAAGTAAATAAGCTTGACATCCTTAGAAAGTAAACAAGTTTTCCATACCGCTACTTTTCTTCTAATTTTTGCCACCAAAGGTTCCAAATCTCGCACTTTCAATCGCCCCACAGTAGTTGGAGCTCCAAGATAAATCACAGGAAAAGAACCCTCAACAAATCCTGCCAACCGCATCTTTCGTCGCCTACTCAAGTTGATATGTTTAGAGAAAAAGAGCGCAGATTTTTCCTTACTAATCAACTATCCCGACCATTTCTCATAAATCTCCAAAGTGCAAATAAGCCGCCTTATGGATCTCTTCTCCCCATTAACAAAAACTAAAAGATTATTGGCATAGAGCAAGTGAGAGATTAAAGGCACCCCCCTTGGATGAGAGAAACTCCTTATCCTACCCTCATCAAAATTCTGCCGAAGAAGCCGAGATTAAACATCCTCCATGAGAATGAACAAATAAGGTGACAGAGGATCCCCTTTGACGGAGACCCCGCGTAGACTTAAGAAAACCTTGTACGCCCCATTCATCATAACAGAAAACCAGGGCGAGCTCACACATCCCTCCACAAGCCTATAGAATTTCTCAGAAAACCAAAACCAGAAAGAACTTTCATAAGAAAACCCCAATCAACCCTATCATAAGATTTAGACATATCAATTTTCACCATAACGTTAACACCTGTAGTTTTCTTGCGTAGATCATGAACTATTTCTTGTGTTCTACAACAAGTAGTGTGTACTAATAAACTTACAAGTAACAAAGCTATTGCAGTCTTATTATTTAATATATTTCTTAGTTTTAAACTTTTGTTACTTTTATATTTCAGGATTTTTAAAGTCGATTTTGTGTTTATATCTTTATGTTATGTTTTATTGGCATGGCTAATCCAGCACTTCAGCCTCTGATTAATCCATATGTAATATTAAAATTTAAAAATGTCGTTAGAGAATTTTCACACATTACAACAACCAATTTTTTTTTTTAAAAAAAAAATGTAATATGATGAAAAAATTGAAAATCTCAAAAGCTTTTTGGCAATCTAATAATAATAAAAAAAAAAAAACTCCATCGTAGCCTCAAGCTAAAGTCTTTTTTTTCTCCTCTACTCTCCTGGTTGAATCAAACGAGGCATTTCTCTCCTTTCCAGGTCCAATCCTTTTTTTTTTGTTAGAAGAGGTATACTCCAGACCATGCCATTTCTTTTTCCACTTCACCTCTCATGTCACAAAATGTATCTTCTACATCATCGTCTCCCAATCCTTTCAATGTTAGACCAAATCCTCTTGCTATTAGACAATCTTCAAGAGCTCAAAAGCAACCCTCTTACTTACAAGTTTATCATTGCAAGTTAGGTGCTGCTCATACATTCCCCAACTTCATCAGAACCAAGTGCTGGTAAGTCTGCTTCACTTCCTTATTCTTTTACGTATTTCCTTTCCTATGCTGCAAGTAGGTGTACAAAATTAAATAAAAGCCTTATGGCAACATTGAAAGGTAAAAACTAAGATTAGTGGCTAAGGGTTACACTCAAATTAAAGATCTTGATTTCAAGAAACCTTCTCACCTGTAGCCAAATTTGTGACTGTCAAATGTTTATTAGCAATGGTTGCATCTGGCAATTGCTTTTTACACCAATTGGATGTTAATAATACTTTTCTTCATGGTGGATGAGGAGATCTATATGGAAATTCCTCCTGGTTTTAGTCAATTGGGGCAACATATTGTTTGCAAGTTAAACAAGTCATTGTATGGGCTTTAGCAGGCTTCTCGGCTATGGTTTTCCAAATTGTCATCAGCCTTAACTTCTTACGATTTTGTGCAATCACAAGCAGATCACTCTCTCTTTACCTTGCATTCTTCTACTCATTTCATTGTACTTCTAGTGTATGTTAATGACATAATTGTGGTTGGCGGTGACCTTGATTCCACATCATAGCTTTGAAGACATTTTTTTATCAGAAATTTATTATTAAGGATCTTGGTGATGTGAAGTTCTTTCTTGGGTTGGAAGTGGCTAGATCCTCTAAAGACATTGTTTTGAATAAAAGGAAATATGCTCTTGACATTTTATAAAAATATGGTTTTCTTAGCTCCAAACCTTTGTCGTTTCCTATGTAGCAAAATCTCAAACTCTCTAAAGATGATGGCCCTCCTTTACAAGATCCCTCTATCTATCGAAGGCTTATTGGTCGCCTTATTTACTTGACCATTACCAAACCTGACTTAGCATACTCATTCGAAGTTCTTAGTCAGTTCATGGATCAGCCATGACAATTCCATTTGGATGCCATTCATAGAGTATTGCAATACCAAAAATCTACTCTTGGCCAGAATCTCTTATTTCTTGTTGTTAATGATCTCCAATCTCAAGGTGTAACATTCCAAAAGAAATTCAATATATTTATTTCTTTAGACCTTAGAAATGTCATGAAATTCTAAAAGGATTTCACGAATCGAGCGATCGATTAGGTTTTAGTCAGTTAGTGTATTTGGATCCCAATCCAATATGGTGATGAAATTGTCTTTTTATTTAATTGAGGCACTTAGGAGTATAATATTACAAAAAAAAAATCATCATTAGACTCATATGAATATTTAGGATTTTATGATGCAATAAAAAAAATTTTGAGTTTTTTGGGTGAATAGTAACCCTTCGGGAGAGCGCCACGTGACATCTATTTCAAACAATTTTCAAATCACTCTGTAGGATGTACAAATTCAATTAGGATAAAAGTGTTGGACACATAGTACAATCCTAGTCATCCACTTGGAAAGCCATTGGACACTTGTTAAGAGGAGTATAAGTGTGTAAGTGATGGAGTGTAATTCAAGCCTTGTCATCATGTCTCTTACACCATTTACTATTTAATCCAACCAAACAATTTTTGGCCGACCAAAAGAGGATTTCAACCCCAATGAAACCCTAAACCTAGTGATGAAGACCGAAACCCCAATAGTTGGGGTAACCAAAACCTAAATGATTGCACTATGTTTTGACTAAGTGTTTTCTCACTTGGTTAATTCACTTCCACAAGCAAGCAACCACTCAAGTACATACTCCTATGCCCTCATCCACTCTCTTACACCTTGGTAATTTCACTTAACCAAGAAAATAATGATTGGACTAAACCCTAACCGAAACCCCAAATGGAGTGCCATTCGGTTAGCCTCCCTTAGTCCCACCGAAACCACCTAGTTGCACCAAGCTTCTTCCAGAAGCTTCCACCCTCTTATAAGGCCATGCCTTGGCTACCATCCCATCTCATGATTTGCCCCAAATAGTTCCAATTATGACAAGTCAAATAAGCAAGAGTCAAGTCCCTCATCACCATTCAACCAGCCCATCAAGCCCTCATTTCCATCCACTTTTCCTTCTCCTTTTCACAAGTCAACTTAACCTCATTGTGTCATAACTCAACCACCAAGTCAGCCCCTCCTATACACCCCATGCCACCCTCACTTTCCTCCCACACTTGTGCATTTTCTTCCTCCATCTCCAAGAGCAAACCAAGAGAGAGCTAGATGAGAGTTTTTGGCAGCCTTGTGTTTCTGAGATCTAACCCTTTGTAAGTTATTTTTCCTAACTCAAAAATTGTGTATTTTTTTAAGCAGTGAGTCTAGTTACTTGGGAGTGTTTTGGTTAATTTTTCTTGGAGATTTGTTGAATGAAAGTTGGTGTTGATGGTGGAATGGTTCGGTTATGATGATTGATGATGAACTTTTGACGTTTTGTGAACTTTTTATGAGAAGTTGTGTATATCTCGGTTTTATGAATTTTTTACATGATTTTTATACAATTTCTAGTTTGACTCAAAGTATGTTAGATTTTTATAAAATGGTTTTGCATGATCTATGGACTGAAAGAAACCGATTGGTCTAAACGATTTTTTTTTTGTTTGGTTTAGTTTTTGTGATTTTAGCTTTAGGATCTTGATTCAATGGTTATGATTTTTGTAAATCTTATTTTTAAAGCTTTGATCTATGGATTTTTGGAGATTATAACTTAGGTCTTTGGTGGATTGTTGATGAACATGCAAGTATGTTTTTAAGCATGATTTAGAGGCTCTCGATTTTGATGTTTGTTTTGATGGATTATTTGCTATGGCATACTAGATTTAATAACTTGATCAATTTAAAACTTGAATGTGAGTTATATGGTTAAATTCTTTACAGATTTATTGCATGAAAATCAAGGATCTAGTCATTATGATTTAAGTCAAGAGCATGCATGATTCGGTTTCAATGATTTCCATGCAAACTGATTATAAGTTGTTATGTTTTGTGATTTTTGAAGTTAGTCAAGCATGCTATCACCTCGGTTTGATTGATGAACATGTTATAAGTGTCATTTATAGACTTTTGGAGTCCTTGGAGTTCATATGAAAGTGTTAGACCTAGAACATCAAAATTTTGTTGTATTTGACCTAGTATTGATGTTTTTGGGCATTTCCTTGAAGTGTTGAGTTTAAGATTTTGTTTAAATTATGATGGTCTTGGCATGATTTTATAACTAAGGATGCAAGTTTTGAGAGTTGTTATATTCGGTTTAAGCATGTTAGTATGTTAATTGGCCAAGTGATAACAAAATCATGGATTTTAGCCTAGGAGTGAATTGGCTAAGAGGAGTTTCCATACTTGGGTTTAGTTTTTAAAATTTATAAGTTCATATTTGGATTTAAAATGAAATTTACATGAGGAACGTAAGTTTTAGTGAGTTTTGGAGTCCATTTGCAATTTCCTTATGTTTAAGGGCAAATTTATAATTTTTTAAAAGTTGACGGGTAACTTTGAAAATTTAGCCCAAAGTTAGTATTTTTGTATTTATGAGGATTAAGTGAGATATTCTAACTTTAGAACATCTCTAATGTCAGCTTACGCTCTTTTACGCTACGCTTAGGTTTACATGACATTTTGTAAGTTAGCTTCTAACTTACCTATTGTATGATTATGTATGTTTGGTGGTAAGACTCATGCAAGTTATGTTCATGTTTCCTTTAAGTTCATTAAATTGAATTATATTATGCTATGTCATGTTGTTATGTATATTGTCACATGTCACGATTGCCATGTCATGAAGCATACAAGCATGTCATGAAATTCTTTTATCAGTCAAACATGATTTGATTAAGCTATCATGGTAACCTCATAAGATAAGATATCGTGGAAACCCCATGAGATAAGATCTCTATGTAACAAGCAAGAACAAGAATGAGTGGTTTATGTCTTAACAAGCAAGTATGCCATGATCATGTCAAGTTTTGATGTTTATAAGTCATGCTTTCACAAGCAAGTCCATATTCATCAAGTATACATGTCATATTTACTGTCATGCATGTTTATTTATACTGTTGGTAGTTTAAGAGCTTTACTTATTGAGATTTATAAATCTCACTGTGGTAGTCCTAACTACCATTCTCCCAGAATGATTCTCCCAGAATGATAGAAGTTGTGATAAGGATGAGGTAAAGAGTGGTGTGGCCAGAGCCGATTGACACCAAGTTTCCTATAGACGATCGTTTTCGGTTGATTGATTACTATATGGATATTATCATACATCTAGAAAATGGCATTGAAGAAATTTTGGTGGGGAATCCTAGCTGCAATGGATGTCATACTATGAAGAGTTTCTCACCTTGAAGAGTTGCTTTGTATTAGCTAACAATTTTATGGAAGTCAATTTGACACTATCGGACGAGATCAGGGAAATTTTGGAAAATACTGGATGAGGGTTGGGATCAGCTTGTAACCTATACTAAATGCTTATTGTTTTTAAGTTTAAGAGGGTCTATGTTTTGGGCCCCTACTTTTGTTATATGAATGGTTCAACTCAGCTTTCTGAATGAAATACGTAACTTTGGTTTATGTATATATCAATGGAAGAATGATTATGTCTTGGGATTAGCATTTTGGTACATTATGTATTGCTCAAAGAAAATTTTATCCATTGCGAATACTGCATATTGTTAGAAGCATGTTGGGTGCATTGTATTCTTAACTATCATGAACGGGGGTATGTGACCTTGTGTTGCATGTCCCAACGCTTCAAACTCCGTAAAATCCCAAGCGGAGTTTAAGAATGTCACACAAGGCATTTATAGGTTTCGATGGAGTTTGCATTTGTGCCCCCACTATGACCAGCAAAAGGGTTGGAATTATTGCTTGTTTGTCTTTGGAAGTTGTTGATGGTGGTGGGTCCCAATCAGAAATTGATGATTGGGATCGAAACCTGGCTCTGATACCACTTGTTAAAGAGCTTAGTTAAAATCGCTGGGTATAGAAGTGATTGTATATTTGAATGAAGAGAAGATGGATAGAAATTGTATTTGTATCTCATTAACATCAAATACTGGGTGATTGAGACAACCCATAACCTCCACAAGTCTAATGACATTCAAACAAAATTCGGAATGCCCCTTCCCTTTTCCTCTCTACACTAAGTACTCATGCCCCCCCTAACGGACTGAAATACAAATGATCAAATTGACCCTTTAACCCACTTAACATCTCCTGCCTAAACGCAAAGTATTAATAAAAGGAAAATTACATTGTTTAATAACTATTACTAAGTAAGGCTGAGCAAAAATTTGAAAATACAACTTTGCTCCGACTCCGGAGTAGAAGTCGGAGTCGGAGTCGGAGTCTGAGTTAGAGGTAGAGTCAGACCGATTACTACCATGTAATACTATAATATAAATAGACTAAATTGAATAATAATAGTTTAGTATATATAAACAATGAACATCATAGTATTACTACCATGTAATACTAAAGTATAATAACATGTAATACTAAGTCTAGTATATAATTAAGTTAGATACTATTATAATAACATGTAATTAAACACTATAGTATAAATTTATAAGATGAATAAGTTAGATACTAGTATAGTACAAGAATAATGAGTTAATAAAATTTAATATTAATGTATAATAACACTAGTATAATAAATTATATTTAAATACTATGGTACAAGTCGATTTAAATAGTAATTGTTAATAATCAATACTAACATTTAAATTGAGTGATAAAAAAAATTATAAGAACTATAAATAGAATTATCAATACTAACAAACTATAGTATGATAACATATAATTAGACACTAGTGAATTAATATTTACTAATAATCAATAATAACAATTATAAAAACCATAAATAAAAAAATTAGGGCTAAAACAAAAATTTAAATTAAATTTAAATTTAGGGTTTAAAAAGAAAAGACAGTGTTTAGTTTAGGGTCTAGAGAGAAAAAAAAAAAGCCCAAATTGGGTTTAGAAGCCCACAACCGGAGTAGCCCAGCCCAAAAGGTGCTACCAGCCCAAATTCAGTCAAAACGGTGTTGTTTTCCTAAAAAAAAAAAAAGAAAAAAAAGATGCTATTTTGACCACTTTTTCTATGCGTCTCCCCCCCCCCCCCCCCCCTCCAAAAAAAAAATCGTTTTTATGGGAAAACAACACCAATTTGACTACACTGACTACGTTTCTACCCAACCCCACCCGCGTGCGCGACCTCGGGTCCTCACTCTCATTTTCGTCTCATATTCTAAACCCTAGGCCCTAACTTAGCCATCGCCTCTCTCTATCTTCTCCTATCGTGCGGCCGTCGATCAACTCCCCCTCGCCTTCTGACTCACTCACTCACTCTCACTTACTCACTCTTTAGGATCTGTGGTTTCATTTAGGATATCGAGACATTAAAACCGTTGGAGCAACCAACACCATCGAGCGCAACCAATCGAACGATGGAGCACAGATATGGAACCAGAGTAACCAACACCCTCTGCCTCTTGATCTATGTCTATCGAGTCTCGACCTGTGTCAATTTTTTTTAGTTTTATTTTTTGGTTCTAATCTGATTTTACATATGCATTTTGGTTTTATTTTTTGGATGATTTCAGTGATTGGGCAATTTATGGTTGTTGGTTGTTATCTGTGGTTGGTTGTTTGTGAACTGTGATTGGGTGGTTGTGAATCTTGTGTTCACAGATATGTGATTGGGTGCTAGGTGGTTGTGAATCCGACTCCACTCCAATTTCAATTTCGACTTGCCGAAGCGGAGTCTATAGTAATCGGAGTCGGTATTAGGGCATACCGACTCTAATTGATGTAGAGTTTGGATAGTGAGATGAGATGAGATGGTTTTAGATGAAAATTGAATAAAATATTATTAGAATGTTTTTTTTAATATTATTATTGTTTTAGGATTTGAAAAAGTTGAATTGTTTATTGTATTTTATGTAAAAATTTGTAAAAATTGTAATGATGAGATGAGATGGGTTGAGATGGTTTTGGTATCCAAACCTAGCCATGCTTAGCCCTACTACTAAGAGCATCCTCATTGGCTTGGCCAAAGTTGAAGAATGACTAAAATTTAGATAATTTGTGTCGAAAAGACCCCACATTGGATTAGTCATCTCTAAAACAATTTGGATTTCAGCTACATTGTTTTACCAAATATAGTAACTACAATTGGTTCATCAAACATTAAAATATTAGTTTCTCACTCCAAGCAAACAAATTAAATTAATTAGAATATAATGAACATTTAACATTTAGAATATAATTATTATTAACATTTAATAATACTTTTTTAATATTAATTTAATTAGAATATAATTATTATTAACATTTAATTGGTAGAACTACAAAATGTGATAAAAATAAATTAAATAAATAAATTATTAAAATAATAATATTTTATTATTATATAGAGAGTAAATGGATAATCCAATGTTAGGATTGAATTTAAATGAAATAGGATAGGCAAATGTAAATTTATGTGATATTAGCTAAAATTTGAAGATGCATTTGACCAATCCAATGAGAATACTCTAAGAACATTGACATTCGCTTCATCAAGTCATCTTCAAAATTTGATGAAAAGTATATGTTTTCCATAATTCCAAAACCTCCATATCTATAAACTCACATTAGATTAATCATTAGATTCATCAAAATAAGTATATAATATTATTTTTTTAATAATAATATTTTTAATTCTTTTTTTCATATTTTGCAATTACACTATCCAAAGAAAGCCCAACGATTAATAATAAAAAATTAAACGGAAGACATCCCAGATAGCATCGAGACTTTTTTGCTGACCTGGAATTAGATGGGAGCATCAGATTTTTTAGCTAATAATATTATGTTATATTATTATAACAAATAAAAATTATTGTAGCTATAACTCTATAGTATTAACCCTATACGAATTTAATTGAGTTATTATTTAAGGAATAAACTATTATTATTCCTGTACACGTTTAAGCAGGAAAGAAGTTGGTTTTAGTTTTTATAATAAAATATTACTTTTGATGATAAACAGTATAATTTGAAGATGTACTTAAAATTACTGTAGTTCAAAATTCAAACTTTTACATTTTGATGAAGCCAATGTAGATAATTTTATAACATTTCTTTAAATTTTAAAGATGCATCGGCTTCATCAATGCCAATGCTCTAAATGTGCAGTTTTAACTTTAAGGCTTACAATACGACCGCGTTTATATACTTGTTGAACTACGTCGTTTCTTCTAATGAAAGTGTCCACTCCTACGATTCCCTTTGTCATTTCTTCTTCCCGTTCTCTCTCTTCGCCAAGCCAAAGGTCCGAGCTTCGCTTTCCTCGTCCCGGTTGTCATCTCTCGAGAACTTTTGACACAAAAATACACAAAAAGTGAATTCCTCTATTTTGTTTTCTCTCCTTTGCTCTAAATATAGTCATTTTCTGCAACTCTCTAAAATCAAAGAAGAAGATACAATGGCAGTGCAGATTTTGTCATTTTCGCCTTCCTTGTCGTTGTCGCTCTTATTATCGTCAAGTGTATCATCATCGGCATTGGCCATAACTGCTAGTAAGACCGTCTCTCCTTTCTCTTTTCCTTAAGGAAATTGCTTCCTTTTGTGGTGCGAAATATGAGAAACGATTACTGCTCTTACGTTGCAACTTTTACTAGTTTCGGGGAAAATGAGTTTCTGCCAAATTACTCAGGATATCAATGTATCCTCTTTGGAGGGAATGTGGAAACACGGATCTTTGTGCTAAAGTTTTATTTGTTATGAAAGTTCTTGTTTCTTCTAATTTTTTAGGAGACTACAGCATCATACACTAGGGTTTTTTTTTTAAACACTCTTGATTTTTCCCCTCTTTATTACTCGTACTTTGACTGAATCTTGTTCTTCTTTTTAGCTTATAGGTTTCTTATGAATCCCATTGATCGGCATGCTTTCGATGGAGTTTGCATTTGTGCCCCCACTGTGACCAACAAAAGGGCTGGAATTATTGCCCATGTGTCTTTGGAAGTTGATGATGGTGGTGGGTCCCAGTCAGAAAGTGATGACCAAGTGGATCTGGCATTTGACAAAATTCCAGCGGATCCAAAGCTCCAGCGGAAGCTGGAGCACAAGATGAAAATGAAACTGTCGAAGAAGATTAGGCTTCGAAGCAAGAAGCTACAAAGGAAACGGAGGATGAGGAAGAGAGGCCGCCGGCCTCCTTCAAGATGAAGAAGTGAAGCAATGTCTGACTTTTGAGCTTCAATTTATCTTGGCTATCTTGCAGGTTTAGTGCTGACGATTTTTGTGCTTTTTAATTTGATCAGTTGAAATTCTTTTTTTTTTTTTATAGGTAATCAGTTTAAATTCATTTCATATGGATGTATCTCGTTTCATTTGAATCTCAGTGATTCCAATGGATACAGGTTGAATTGATGAATCACTGGTGTAGCATTGCATATCATTTGGTATCCTAATAGATAAAATGCCATTTCACATGGTTTTCTGCCCTCACTAGAAAATATATGGCTTTTCTGCACAAATATTGATAGAAACACAAGTAAATGCATCGTTTGTTAGAGAGACAAAGAGCTTTAGGCTTTAGGCAAAAGAGGACATATGTGAGCATTTCAGATAGCTTTGAAGATCTATTATTTCCCCCCATCTTTAAAAGCAGTGAAATCCAATTTATACATTATCCTTCCAAATATCTAGCAAGTCCTCAACAAAAGGCAACTTTCCCTGATTAGCTGTTTTTCTTGAGCATCTACATGAGGACTGTTTTTCAGACAAGTAATAAGTGAAGACTCATATAATAGAATATATGGGTAAGAAACCAAGAATATTGACTGTTGTTTTCACATTTACTTGGTATAAATTATTTGGTTTTAGGCGACTCTACAAAACTAAAAACCCATAGCCTTATGTGTACGCTATAAGATTGCTGTACTGGAGCAGCAAATGGAAGCCATCTGACTAGCAAGATCTTGGGTTGGTGGAACTCTCTGGGAAGTCAAACATTGCATCTCTGCCTTCAAGGTTGGTTGGCTTGGGCTGGAGTGGAAAATTAAAGTTATGGGCAAGATTCAGGAGTAAATTAGGACGGTAAACTGGTAATATCGTAGATTTTGTTTATATGAGAGTTTTTTAGCAGTACTTATAAAAAAATGAGAGTTTTTTAGCAATCACATAAATACTGCTGCAGTAATTTGATACTGAAACCGGGATGAACCCGGCCTTGAATTAACCAAAGCCCCCCCTCCCACGGATTGCTCCCTCTCTCCCTGAAATATCTTCCTGCTTGTTTGGTCGTCTGAAAAGCATGAATATAAACTTATAGATGTGGATCAGTTACACCTTGACCCTACTTGTAATGAAGTTAACATGGTATTGATAGGTGAACTTTCAGGTTAGGTTTCGGGTATTCTTTCCATGGCCTCAGAGAATTAGACCCTGGCATCCCCACCTCCTGCACCCTTTACCTTGGGTTTCCAGATGTTGGGAAGAAATTGTGTAGCAGACGGTTAATAGTACTTGTAAGGGGAAATATTTATGTTAACAGCAGCAGTGCATGCCATTTGGCATGGAAAGAACAATAGGATATTTTAGACTATCACTAGAAACACAACTATTGTTTGCAGTACTTTGAGGCCTGTGTTGAGTTACGGTCAAGATTAATTGATCGTATGGTATTCTGCCCTCATTAGAAAATATATGGCTTTCACCAATTTATGTTCTTGAGCATTGGAAGTTAATATACTCATCCTGCTTCCATCTGCTTGGGTTTATAAATTCTCATTTCTATGGAATTCAGATGATGTCATTTCTAGCAGTATCATGTTAAACTGTTCTTGCAGTATCTGCTTTCATTTCTTGCTGTATCAGGCTATTCGGAGATTTCCTGACCAGCTAACTTTTTCAGTATTTTTTCCCTTTTGTGCAGTGATTGAAGTGGTGGTAACCGAAGACCATGGTAACATATTAAGCTCGTAGTGAAACCTCAAGGCTCTGTGTCTTTTTGTTGGTCCTCACTGAGCCGGGTTAGTGTATAATTGTTCTGTAATACAGATGGACCTCTGGCTCTGGCAATGAAGTGGATATTCTTACTTTCTTTTGGCTTAACGTGAAACCCTAACACCCTTTAACCACCTATGTTATAAATAAACCAATTAACTATTTGAGATTATTAACTTATTGTAAAATTTCCTACTTCAAATTTGAAAATCTCAAACTAAATATCTTCAAATTTAAGAAGAAAAAAAAACAATATAGCAGTTCAACTTCTCAATTTTCATCTAATCATTACTCAAACACAAAAATTGAAACAGCCATCACAGACCCTTTGAACTGCTTAGCACCACCGGTGAGCTGCCACAACTCAAAAACATCATTGCCAACCAAGGAACCTTAGATATCGCTCGGTATACACCCATGGTGCAACACAATCCCACCCTCTTGGTAAAGATACCCTTTCTGCATAGTTCATCTCCATTAAAATGCATAAGATCATGTATAGATAAGAGGTTTACGAAGTGTGAACCAAGTAGAACCCATGTGCATGAGTCCAAGGAGAAAACCGAGTATGTACCTGATTGGTTTGATTGTGGTATGCATGTAACCCTAATATGTATTGGTGGTTTGATGGTTGTAGAGCTTAATGATATTATAATCATGATCCTTGATCTAGGTTATTTTAGGTGAAATTGTGAAAAGGTGTGAAAGAGAGGTTTGGGTGCTAAGCGGTGCAATCTAAGGTTAGTGATTCCATGAGCAAGTTGGAGTAAGGCTCGGATTAGTGGTTGTGGACTATAGTAGAGTCATTTATGAATTTAAAGCGTTTGATGTGAGTTCAAAGCAAGTGTTGTAAGTAAGGATTTTATGATTTATCCACTTGAAGTTTTGGATAGTAGGGGTTTGGAGAGTTGGGTTTCGGACAATAGGGTTTCATCATTTTATGTGGATGACCCGAGGTTAAATAAGGTTCATTTGGTGAGATTGAGGTCTTATGGAATGATTTCAAGAATGCATAAAAGAAGTGTGAAGCCGTAAGGATTAGGTTAAAAGTTACACCTATAGATAGGGTGGGGTTTGGGAAGGTTTTATAGACACACTATTCACTCTTTGGGCCTAGTTGCACAATGCAGGTTTTATGAACAAAGATGATTAAGGTGGGGGGTTGGACCTAGTCGTGGGTACAAGTGTGCCAACAAGTGTGCTGGAAAGTGTGCAGGCAAAGGGTGTGTCAACGATAGGGTCTTTGGACGCTGGCGTCTTTGTTCATGCCAGTGTCACTATGCCTTCTCAGGGAGCTGTAGGGTCTCATGCACCAGTTACAGATGTAGTTGGTCCTTCTATCCAAGGTTCATTTGTAGTTAAAGACGGGGGGGTCCCTTCAAGGTCTCGAGTATTTTGGAAGAAACAGTCGAGCCTCTTTTAGAAGATGCAAACGGGATAACAAAAGGTAGTACTTCCTCTCTTGAGGAAGCAATAGGGTTAGACAAAGTGGCACGTTAAGGATCGTCGAGGGGTGGAGCATATGCACAAAATGTTGATGGAGGGGAGGAACCTGTAATGGTAACACATGGAGGGGAAAACAACCATATACCTGTTGAGCAACCATTTGGTGAGAAGGAAATTATCAATTTGTCATTGGTGCCTCATGTGGGGGAAGGTTTAGAGTCAGGAGTGCAGTCGGGTACTGTGGCTGGGGACAATGTCGTTCCCTTGATTTCTCTTCCTCCGATTAACGATATAGCGGGTTCAATAGCGGAATGGATTTTGAATAAAGATAATGGGTTTTTACAAACCATAGGACTTTCATATGGAGAGCAGGGAGAATATGAAGATCAATTTAAAGCACTACTCACTACAATCGAGACAAGCCACACGCTTGAAACCAAATCTAAGTTTAAGAAAAGCAGGGAGTTAAATAATCTTTCTTGGACAATCAACTACGATACTAAGGGAGCTAGCTCAAGTCGAGAGAAGGATAAAGGAAGGCCTTTGTGAAGATGTTCTCGTAGTGGGATGTAGGGGATGGGGTCGAGGAGGTGTATCGATAGTTTTCCAATTCGGGTTTGGTATATTTTGGGTAGGTTTTCATGGGCTTTTGGGTCATTAGGGACTTTCTTGTATGGGCTAAGTGTTTTTCTTGTATACGTCCAGTGTACTTGGTTACTCTTATTGATATATATATATATATATATATATATATATATAATATTATTACTTATAAAAAAAATATTTTATTTAGCAGAAGGAGAGGCTTACTCAACTATGACATTTATGGGTTCTGCTTGACGCTTTATGACTTGTGCATTTAAGCTTACTTTGCACAATGATTGAGGTAAGTGATTATAATAATATTTTTCAATGTCATTTTACGTAAACTGAAAATGTCATTTTATAGCTAAATATTTAAGTACATTTTAGGAAGGTTTGTGTATATGTATGAAACATCTTTGGCAGCCTTATTCATGAACCCTATTATTATTAATGTAATGAATGATTGATGATGTGACTAAATATTATATGGTATGACTATGTATTTCAAATGAATGAAAGGTAAGCTAAGGTTAAAGGAAAAGAAAAAGAAAACGTAAATGTATGATTGCATGTACTTGTTGAGGCAAATGATCTAGCCATGACAGTGAAGACGGTACCATAAGGTTAAGGGGCGGATTACAACGTCGGAATGCGTCACTAGCGATGCACCTAGTGATGCTCATTCCTGAGGAGGGCAAGGTTCTAACTTGCTAGCTCTAAGTAAAGCCATGACCACAAGGATCACTAGCCCTAATGCAAGGGGGTAATAGTGTTACGACCATTAAGGATGTGGTTAAGAAATGTATGTTTTTCCTTGAGGTTTAATGTTATGTATGATGAGGTTAATATTTATTGAGGTTGTTAATGTTTGATTGAAAACTTAAGACTGCTATTATGTTTACTACATGATATACTTCTTACTAAGTTTTTGACTTTTTTTTTTAATTTATGTTTTTCTTAACCCAAGTGAAGATAATTATGAGAACGCAGTAGAACAAGAACTGCTCAAGGAGATAATATTGAGGTGAACCCTATTTATTTTCGGTATTGAGTGATTTGTAGCACCAAAATGTTTTTGACTCTTTTAAATAAGTGTTACTAACATTATTCTGAGAGCTTTTATATATAAAATTCTCTAATTTTATGACTTTTTGTAGGGATATTTTGTACTTGGTACTAAATTGTAATTGTTTTAAACTTAGGGCTTGTTTGGGGTTGCAGTAAGAGTCTTAAAAAGTGCTTAAATAGTCTTAAGAGCTCTTTAATGAAAAAATCAGGTTGTTTGGGTGTTATATGTTAAAGCACTTTCTACGACGCTAAGGGTGGTAGCTCAACTAAAGGGAAGTCTAAAGAGAGGACATTGTGAAGACGAGAATCAAGGGTTTGGGGTTAGGGGTTCGGGTAGAGTTTTTAGGTCTACGAGAAACAATGGTTGGGGACCGGTCTGGTGTATTTTGGGTTGTTTATTTCACGGGCTTTTTGGGTCATTTTAGGCAAGGTGTTTTCTTGTATATATTTTATGTACTTGGTTTCTCCTTTGATATATAATATTTTTTTACTTATAGAAAAAAAAACATATTAAAGCACTTTTAATCTCAAATAAGCTAAAATGTATGCTTGAGGGGAAGCATCATTTTGTGCTTTTCTGGATAATACGGAACGTAATTCGAATTTTAAAAAAACTGTTAATGGATGAAAATACTCATACGATTTCTAAATAATTACAACTTTCAAACTTTCAAGAATATAATCATAATCTTTAAAAACTCAAATAATCGTAATTTCTACGTCAGAAAATGTTTTTTTAATTTGTTTCCAAACAAATGTAACATGTTTGAAAGTACTTTAAACATATAGTTATCAAACAGTAAATAACTTTTCAACAGTATAACTTATTATTTAAGTTATAAGCTATAAGTCTTAAAGTTATAAGCTATATTTTTCATCGTAATCTCAAACATGCACTTAGTAGCATTTAGTTCTTTTAACTTTATAATCCTAGATGAACGAGGTGGTGCAAATATGGTGGATGGTACAGAAAATGTAACACCCCGTTCTCAAGGGTTAAGAATAAAGTTATTTTTAGAGATTTAGGGAACCAAAATGCTACTAACATTGATTTTAAAATTTTCTTCTTAACGAAGCACCGGATAAATAAAATCCATAATTCAAATATAATCAGTATTTATTAAAATTTTGAAAATATAAAAGAGACTTATGCAAAAACACTTATTAAAATTTCTCAAACCTTTTACTATTAAAATCATAACTTAAAAACTTTGTATATGATCTAAGTCTTTGCCACGCCTCTTTGGGTCAAGTCTCGTCCTGTAGCTCTATCATTAAAAAATAAAATAAAAAACATATAAAATTGAGTCGAATACTCAATAAGTAGTACACCATATAGTAAACATAATAAACATAAGATTTTTTTGAAATATGTGCATACTTAATAGTTATACTAACATAAACATGTAACTTGTACTAAGCATAACTCATGAAACTTGTATCTTTCTTTCTTTAATGGCCAACACACTTTGACCCCTCATCTGCAGGATTGTGCACTGGTTCCACATCCTATAACCACAAAGGGAACCACTGATCTGATAATAACATATTGTGGTGGCCACACTTAGGTCCATGGCTTGCACATCCACCCATAACTGTATTGATACCATGCATCTCCGATGGCCATTCTTAAATCTTTTTTCATAACTTGTCTTTTATCTTTTTTTTACGTGCATAGTTAATACTTATACTAACATAGACATGTAACTTGTATTGAGCATAACTCATTAAACTTGTATCTTTCTTTCTTTAATGGCCAACACACTTTGATCCCCTGTGCAGAGTTGTGCACCGGTTCCACATCCTGTGGCCACAAGGGAAATTGTTAATCTGATCATAACATACTGTGGTGGATCACGCTTAGGTTCTTAGCTTGTACATACACCCATAACTGCATTAGTACCATGCATCTCTGATGGTCATTCTTAAATCTTCTTTCATAAGTTGTCTTTTATCATTCTTACCAAGATGCATGTTGAACACATAATGACATAACTTATCGTATCATAAATGAAAACATAGCGTGATGCATGTAACACATATCAACATGACATACAAAGCTCACTTTCATCATAACTTGATACATAAAAAGGAGCTTCCAATAGTGGGAGTACATACATAATACTTTTATAAAATGACATGTTGTTTACCGTACGTAGCAAGGTATAATCATACTACTTACCTCATAACCTTAATCCAAAGTTTTCGAGGCAAAGCCAATTATCTATAAAATAGGTACGTAACTTACGTCAACTTTTAATTAAACACGTACTTTGTAATTAAACTCGAATACTTAGGTAACCTTATTTCTATGAACCTAAAATATTCATAATCCTAAAATTGCATTAACTCCATAACATTGACATTATAACTGTAAATCTAGTATTAAAATATCCAACTTCGATTTCACAATAATTTTTAAAAATAGTCTAACCTTTCAGGGGCTTGTACTATCATAAATTCATATACCCCATGTGAACCAATAACTAACAAATTTTACACTCAGATATCTCCAACATGTGACGCCCTCAATATCTACCAAACATAACATGTGCTAATTATTAGCTTGCGAGAGAGGTAGTGAGAGGTGTTGTGAGAGAGATATCACACGGACAAAGAGAGCTTCATAGAGAGAGAGAGAGAGAGAGAGAGAGAGAGAGAGTTTACATCGATTTCAATTGGTTCCTTTAGTACCCTACTGTTGGTCGTACGAGGGAGGCCTAAGCAGGGTGATGGATGTTCACAATGGTGCGAATATGGGCGAAGGAGCTAGGTATGGCACCAATGGCTCACGATGGTGTTTTATAAGGGAACAACAACACTTTGTTTGTGGTGTAAAAGAGAGGAGTGTTGGGGTGGCAGTGGTTGTTTCATGCGGCGACTGTTAGAATTATTTGAATTAATGGACATACATAGATTATGAATCATGCATTGTATAATTGTCAAACATACGGTTTGGATAATATCTATAAGACCCAGTGTGTGATTAATAAAGTGACATAGTTAGGCCATTGACACATCTCTAGAAGCCTATTAATTTGGTCAAATTATGAGCATTAAAGTGGTAAGGGCCAATTCATGTATAGAGACCCATTAAACCATGTAATTCCATTATTTTATGATTGGCAAAATTGGAATTCGGGTATTATCTATAGGTCATAGTCCTCATTCCAGATTCATCTTCTTGACTCTACATATTCCATTGCTGTGTGTTTTTCTAAAGAGTGAATCTTGGACATGGAAGGTCATATTGCTAGACTCTTCTCTCCAATGGCTATAGGTACACTCTCTTGGCTAGATTTTTACACAGACTTGACAAGTGATCGTGGCGATTTCAGATTTATATAGATCTAACGACTGGTATCAGAGCAACCTTGTTGTATTTTGTGAAGTTTTCACTGCTCAAAGTTCCATACAATTCGATTTTTTGAGTTTTTGAGTGACCGAAAAGTTTCTCTTGAATTGATGTGGTTGTCGTCGATGTTTATTATTGGATTTGTCAAAAACCGCCACTTATGGTAGCCAAGAGTTTTATTTTATTTTATTCTATTTTTGGTTTTTGATTAAGAAGGAACTGCTGAAGGCATGGGACGACATCGGAAATGTCCTTACCAACACCCTCTCGTCCAGATCTGTTGGAAAATTGGTCTGGTCGGCCAGACTAGTGGCCGGAACAATGCTTGAATAGTGACAATGCCAGTGGCTTCTTTTTACTATAGTAACACGGGTCAGTTGAGTTTTTTTTGGGTCATGGTATTTTAAATTTGGGTAGGGTTTCTTATATGAATTGGACTTGGGTCTTAACATAAGCCTTGGGCTTACTTTAGTTGGTCCAATTTCTGGGTCCAATCCTTAAAAGATATAAAGTGATTTGAGTTAAGTAAGATTTGAGTTTTATATGTGATGGTCGAGCTCGTGTGTTGGGTCCAAGATATAAGACCATTGTGTTTAATATTTGTGGACCGAATTATATCACAAGCCCATACCCATGGGTTGACCTTTAACCATTTTGACTGTTGACTTTGACCCATTTGACCCGCTCGGTTTGACACGAATTTGGATCTGACTTGGATCTGACATAATATAATATTATTATTTATTATTTTAATAATTTAAAAAACTTTGAATATCCCTATTGTAGACATGTTTAATATTGTCTTATTTGCATGCATGATTATTTTTCTTGAGATAGTAAGTGACAATTTATACATGTGGCTTAGAGAAATTAAAATGATGTATCACCTAAGTGAGCTCTGTCATTGAGATTTTCTCCTTGGCCTTAAATGTAGAAGTTTAATGAATTGCATCAAGTTAAATCTATATCCATGTGAATAACAATCGACTTAAAGGAAGGTTGTTGTTTGGTCGGGTCATAGATGATATAAGGTAGTTATATGTGAATTGCATAATTTTTAGGATTAACCTATGCATTCAATAGTCGGCTCAAAGGAAGGTCATTGTTTGGCTAGGCCCAGTTTTTTGCATTATTCATGATTACCAACCTTATTGGGAGATGACCACTTGCATGTTGTAGTTATTGTCCAAATAGTTGATTGCAATGATGCATTAGGTATCTCATACCGGCCCGCTTTTATAAATCCATAAAATTTCTTGTTTAATTTTGTCATGTTGTCTGATTGATTTTGTTCTTCATCTGAAATAAAGTTCTTATGATGAAAATTATGGTTTGTTCATTAATACTTCAAGATCGAAGGGATATTTATTTATTGTGAGTTTCTTTTATTTCCTTATATTGAATGCATCTTCGATATCTATCAATTTGAATAACATTCCAGATCTTAATGGATCAAAATTTGCAAAATGGAAAGAGCATGTTACTATTGTTCTTTGGTGTATGGATCAGACCATGCGCTTTGGCTTGATGAGTCTCCCAAGTCTACTGATCAGAGTTTTGTTGATCAGAGGACAACTATTAAAAAAGGAGTTCACTCTAATAGCATAAGTCTTATGATAATGAAGCATTTTATTCTTGATTTTATTTAAGGTGCAATGCCTGAAAAGGAAAATGTCAAGAAGTACCCAAGTCAAATAGCAAATCGATTTTTTGTGTCGAAAAATGTAGAGACAAGTACGTTTCTTAGCAAACTTGTCTCAATGTGGTATAATGGCAAATGGAATATAAGAGAGTATATTATGGAGATGTCAAATCTTATTACTAGATTGAGAGCACTAAAGTTAGAATTTTCTAATGAAATTCTTTTGCATCTCATTCTAATTTCTCTTCCTACACAATTTAGTCATTGCAAAATTATTTATAATATTCAAATGGAGAAATGAAATCTTAATGAGCTTACTACTCATTGTGTGCAAGAGGAAGAGAGGTTAAAACAAGAAAGGAAACAAAGTGCTCATATGACAATTTTCCTTCATGGAAATCTGGGCACCAAGAAAAGAAAGATGAATGATAAAGCTAAGGCAATAACAGATATTGGACTTCATAGTCAATTGTACAACAAGAACAAGATAAGGTCTCTACTTATTACTTTTACAAAAGGGATGGTCATGTGAAGAATAATTGTTTCCAGTATAAGAAGTGACTTACAAAGAAATGTGATTTTTCTATCTATGTTTGCACTAAAATTAATTTGGCTATTGTGCCACTTAATACTTGGTGGATTGATTTGGGAGCTACTATTCACATAAGTATTACTACGCATGGTTAACTAAAGTGTTGAAAATCAAGTGATGCTTAAAATTCATTTACTTGGGAGATGGCAATAAAGTTACTGTGTAGGCAATTAGAGTCTATAGATTAAGATTAGAGTCTAGTTTTTATTTGGATTTGGATGAAACTTTTTATGTGCCGTCATTTAGAAAGAATTTAATTTTTTTTCTTGTTTGGACAAATCCGGCTATTTTCATTCATTTAAAAATGAGATTCAATCTTTTCAATGTTATTGGTACTGGCTCTTTGATTAATAATCTTTATTTGTTAGACTTAGATGCCTCTCACTTAAGGACAAATGAAACCTTGTATGTAAATAGTTGTGCTACAAAGAGGATATTAATTAATAAAAGTTCATCTGTATTGTGGCACAAGCGGTTGGGACATATCTCGAAAAAGAGAATTGAAGTGCTTGTGCCAACTAGAATTCTTGATCCTCTTGATTTTGCAAATTTGAAAATCTGTATTGAATGCATAAAAGGCAAACAAACAAATATAAGAAAAGTAGGTGCTATTAGGAGTTCAGACATCTTATAAGTGATACATATTGACATTTGTGGTCCATTCCCTACGGTATCTTGGAATGGTCAACGGTATTTTATCACTTTTATAGGTGACTATTCTCATTATGGGTATCTATATTTGATACATGAGAAATCACAAGCACTGGACGTTTTTAAGGCTTATAAAGCTGATGTTGAAAATTAGCTTAATAAGAAAATTTATGTTGTTAGTCTGAGCGTGGAGGTTATGATAGATATGATGGACCAGGTGAACAACATCCTGAGCCTTTTGCGAGGTACTTAGAAAATGTAGCATCGTTCATCAATATACCATGTCAGGGACTCCACGTCAAAATAGTGTAGCTGAGAGATGAAATTGAATCCTAAAGGACATAGTTAGAAGTATGATAACTCATTATTCTCTACCAGAGTCACTATGAGGAGAGACCATAAAGACTACAGTATACATTCTCAATCGAGTATCTAGAAAAGTAGTAGTTAAAACCCCATATGTGTTATGGATTGGAAAGAGGCCTAATATTAGGCATTTACATGTTTGGAGTTGTCCAACTGAGGCTATGCCCTATAAGCCTAATTAAAGGAAACTAGACTCAAGAACAGTTAGCTGCTACTTTATTGGATATTCTAGGAGATCGAGAGGTTTCAAGTTTTATTGTCATTCAAGTAATACCATTATTGAGACAGGTAATGCCAAGTTCATTGAGGATATTCAAGATAGTGGGATTACACAACCCAAACATATTATATTTGAAGAGGAACAAATTGAAATACCTTTGAAAAATACTGAGGGTGGTGAAGTAGTCACACCTGTCATAGTATAGGATGCGAATGCAAATCATCAAACCATTTCTAAGTTGTCTCTTACCAATGCAAAAGAACCTGAACAGTCTCAACAAGAAGAGTCATGAAGGAAATCAAATAGGGAGAGGAGATCGGCAATTCCAGATTATTACATTATTTATCTCCAAGAATGAGTTTGATATAGGGTTGGAAGATGATCCAATCTCTTTCAATCAAGCCAAACAAAGTGCTAACTCCCAAAAATAGACTGGTGCAATGCTAGATGAGTTAAAGTCTATAAAGGACAATGATGTTTGGGACCTTGTTGAATTGCCTAACGATATTAAACCAATTGGTTGTAAATGAGTTTTCAAAACCAAGCAAGACTCTAAAGACAATGTTGAGAGGTATCAAGTACGTCTATTTGCAAAAGGTTTTACTTAAAATGAATGCATTGACTATAAAAAAAACTTTTTTTTTTCAGTTTCATCGAAAGACTCTTTTAAAATCATTATGGCACTTGTAGCTCATTATGATTTAAAGCTTCATCAGATAGATGTAAAGATTGCTTTGCTCAATGGTGACATTGAGGAAACAATATATATGATGCAACCAGAGGATTTTGAGACTGATGAATTGAGTCATTTGGTTTACAAATATAGAAAATCCATCTATGGTTTAAAGCAGGCATCTTGCTAATAGTATCGAAAGTTTGATTGAGAAGTTTTCTCTGTTGGTTTTAAGGAAAATGTTGTGGATCAGTGTATTTATCATAAGATTATGGGAGCAAATTTATATTTTTGGTGTTATATGTCAATGACATTCTACTGGCAAGTAATGACATAGGCCTATTACATAAAACTAAGAAATTTCTTTCGAAACACTTTGAAATAAAAGATCTTGGTGAGACATCTTTTGTAATAGGCTTAAATATTCATTGTGATAGATCACGTGGTATAGTTGGCTTATTACAGAAGGCATATGTCGAGAAAATACTTAGTAGGTTTGGCATGCAAAATTGTGCATTTGGGGATACACCTATTGCAAAAACTAACAGATTGAGGTGCGACTTGGATAGTGAAATAAGATGAGATACTTTTAAATGAAAGTTGAATAAATTATTGTTAATAAATTATTTTTTAATATTATTATTATTTTGATATTTGAAAAAGTTGAATTGTTTATTATATTTTGTTTGAGAATGTGGAAAAATTGTAATAATGAGATGAGATGAGGTGAAACACTCTCACTATCCAAATGGGTCTAAGTTTGCTCAATTGCCCAAAGAACAATATTGAAAAGAAACAAATGGAGGATATCCGTTATGCATCAATTGTTGAGAGCCTCATATATGCTCAAGTTTGCACACACCTAGATATTGTGTATGTAGTTGGAATGCTTAGTAGATATTTGAGTAATCTAGGCATCGATCATTGGAAAGCTACTAAAAGGGTAATGTAGTACTTGTAAAGAACAAAAGACTATATTCTCACATATTGGAGGTTAAAACATCTAGAGATTATTGGGTTCTCAGATTCTGATTTTGTTGATTGTCTCGATAGTAGGAGATCCACTTCAGGTTATGTTTTCATGTTGGCTGGAGGAGCTGTATCATGAAAAAGCATCAAACAGACGCTTACAACTTCTTCTACCATGGAAGCAAAGTTTATTGCTTGCTATGAGGTATCCAATCAAGCAATATGGTTGTAGAATTTTATCACCAGTCTTCAAGTCGTGGATAGTATTGAGAATCCACTAAAGGTTTATTTTGATAATAAGGTCGCTGAATTATATTCTAAGAACGACAAGAGTTCGTCAAAGTCTAAATACATTGACATAAAATTTCTTATCGTGAAAGAAAGAGTTCAGAATTATCATGTGTCAATTGAACACATTAGTACAAATCTCATACTTGCGGATCCGCTCACTAAGGGCTTACCACCTGAAGTGTTTAAAAACCATGTAGTTTGGATGTGAGTGGTTAGTCCTAGAGAAATATTTTATTAATGAGAGTTTGTCTGTTACATACTTGACTTATTTAGCACATACTACGATTGTGCTTTTGATTTATTGATGATTCTAAGGCTACATTTCTTTCAAAATGTGGTAATACATAAAGCTTGAAAGAATGATGCAGGGACTAGTTAGAAATAGGCATGATAAATGATCACATTACATGAAATTTTCCCGCTACATATCCGTACTTGATCTATGTTGTTGATGATATTAGTATTTGTGACCATGGATGAGTCCTGTCATGATAAATGCTACAACGACTACCATGACCTTTTACAAATGTTATTCAATAAACCAGATTATTTTGAGATGATATCCATAAAGTTTGGCAATCACAGTTTGAGCTCATAAAGTTTACAATATTTGATTTCTCCAGAAATCTATGTGGAAGATTGTTAGAATTATTTAAATTAATGAACCTACATAGAATATGAATCACACATTTTATAATTGCCAAACATAAGGTTTGGATAATGTCTGTAAGGCCCAATAAGTGTGATCAATAAAGTGACATAACCAAGTCATTGACACATCTTTAGAAGCCCATGAGTATTAAACCATGTAAATCTACTATTTTATAATTGGCAAAATTAGAATTCGGGTATTATACATAGGTCACTTCTTGACTCTGCACATCCCATTGCGCTCTTCTCTCCGATGGTTACAGGTACACTCTCTTGGCTAGATTTCTATACAAATTTTACAAGTGATCTTGGTGATTTCATATTTATATAGATCCAACAGCGGCGACCTTGGACAGAGGAGGGCAACAGCTGGATAGCGTCTCTATAACCTTCCAAAGACGATGTAGTGTGCGACAATATGCAGGGCCAGGCTTGTGGTGCATAAGCTGCGACAAGCTTGCAGTGGCTTGCTTGGACGTGCACTAGTGGCTGTAGCGGGGTGTTTTAGGGCCGCTCACGGGGAAGACTTGTGGGACTAATTCAACGTGAGGTCTTTCATGACGGAACATGAGTGGTGCTGCACTGTGATGCTTGTTGGGTAGGCATCCATGGAAGATTGCCGATTGTAGGCCATACAAACTGGAACATGGTGGGCAGCGCTTGTTATGGCAGTGCACGATGGAGGCTTGTTGTGCTTGGGAGAGAACCCTCGAGCTGCTGTGGTGGTGCAGGCATGTATGGGTCTGTTGTGCATGAGTTTGTATACTTTCGTTTATGCATACATACTACTGTTGGAAACCTTAAAAAAAAAGGAGGTTAAGCAGCAACTATACCCTTAACTGGGTTCCGAACAAGGAAGGAAGTCAGTCCTGCGTACATGGGTTTCTACGTGGGTTAGGTTTCACATTTGGGCTTAAGCCTTAGGCCTTCCACGTGGGTTTTCACTTGGTCTCTATTTGGGCTCTAGCAAATGGATTGACCCATTTAATGAATCCAACTAAATTCTAGGACTCTCTTATAATTTCATGGGTTTAAGTCGCTTAACAACCCTAATGGGACAATCTTAAATTCTAAAGTGAGCGTAACTCATCCAATAAATAATTTTGGACTTACAAAATAATTCTTGGACTTATATCAATTAAATGGCGGCCCACTTTGTTCATTAATATTAAATAAGCTTTAATCCAATTATTATGCCCAATAAAACCGTTAACCCATCATGATAAATTTGAGCCTGTTGCATATTCAAAATCTCAATCGGGTTTTTCAAGAATATTAGCCCCTTAATACCATCCATTAAACCTTAACCGGCCTTAAAATAAACTCTTGGGCCTATGGGCCTAATTTGAATTTTCTAGTCATCCTCAATAATTTGTCTTGTGGGTTTACCCAAAATTGCCCATTAAACTTAATTTAGATCTAATATAATTATCCATATTCTGACCTTAGAAATATTGAAACAAGTTGTCACAAAAGAAGATGAAATTCGGCATTCGGAGATAGAAAATGATTTTCAAATGACCCAAATTGCCAAACAGAGAATAATATAATTTCAATCAAACAATAAATATAATTCCTTTCAAAATTAAAACTTTTTTCAATATATCCATCTTCAATTTAATTGAAATAAAAAAATTGTAATTCGATGTCTATTTTTAATGACTCGAACTTCTACCCTCAAAGCTACATTAGGCCATACATTAAGCATTTTAAAAATGGAAAATTTGGTCATGACCCCTTTGTCCATTCACAATTAGCCTAGTGTGCTTTTTTTTAGGGTTTATCTCAAGGTATTATGTGATCAAATCCCTGTAACGCCCCGTTCCTAGAGATCCGGATAGTTAGCTCCTATATTCAAGAACATCTCCAATAATTAATAATAAATAAACAGAAACTTCGCAAAATATTTAACTTATTTGTTCGATCCAAAAATTCGTGTCCTTCCACAGAAATACTAAACAAAAACCCTCAATAAAACAAATAACATCTCCACAAAGACTCAAGTTATTCATAACTTGACGTACCAAATAACTGCCAAAGATAAAACTACTAAAGATGATCCTCCAAATACTTGTACCCTTAACACTCATTCATCTACGATCATCAGACTGTAACACACATCCTTGTGGTGGGACCTTTTATAAAAGATTTTAGGAAAGGACGACGGGAATTACCATTCTATTTAAAACTTTTTACTTGCATACCCAGGGTGCAAGACTCTACATTTATAAAATAAAATGTATTTTGGCAATAAAAGAGGTTTACAGCGGAAAACATCAATTTTAATAATAAAAAAACCTCTCATACAATTAAAACCCATGCCTAGACTTCCGTGCTCTTTCCCTTGGGCCGTGTTCGTCCTGACACGTACTTAATTTAGTCCCTGTGGAGGGGAGGGGCATACATAAAAACTAAAATGAGTCGAAGACTCGTAAGCATTACTTCATACAGTTAAAATATAACAACATGGGTTTTCATTCATACATTCATCATTCATACATACTATATGTGTATGCATACGTGCTTACGTGCGTTCGTTTGAAAACATCACTGGACGGGATTTTGCTTTTAAAAGGCTTTCTTGTTGTAAAACGTTTCTCCCGTCATTGCCTTCATTTCTTAAAGAGTCATGCATTCATATATTTATGCATACATGCATTATTTTTTATCACTTTCATAGGCCAGTACACACTGTTACGCCCCGTGTGTTAGGGTTAGCGACCCTATGGCCAATGGATTCGCCTGTGGCCGCGGGTTGGAATCTCATTCCGTTAGGGTGCAGCATTGGGTGCACTACCAGTACTACTGCCCGGCATTGCAATCTGCCCATTCATTTGTTGGGTATCCCTTTTCATACATTCATGTGGTTGTTACGTGTTTTCATACATTTCATGCTTTCATTTCATTCTTTCATTCATGCCAGCTCGAAAGAGCTGGAGATTTCATACAAACCACACGACTCTAAGCCAACTTTGAGGTTTAGTCACCGTGCAACTATGCTCAGGACAGATTATCTATTACATATGGTGAATCTGTCCGGTACATGTATCTCACCATGTTACATGTACTTTACCCCTTATCACCAAAGATCAACATATATAACACGTTGATCACCTGCTTGGAGGGACACAGGCCATACTCCGATACCAACCTTCTCTTAACTCGACTAGCATGATTCTTCATTCTATCCGTCCCTTTTGACAGTTCATCCCAACACTTAAGACGACAAGACTCCATTCATAACTACGTCTTATGTCACGTCATACAGCTCGAGACTATTCCCAAGCTACACTGTGACCTTGTCGCGTCACCCAACATTCTACTATGTCAATTCCTAACCCATCGTGAGTACGGTTGCTCACATACTCCCCACACATCATAACATCTCGTCACGTTCCCGTTACGCCATTCATACCCTATCACTTCACCCATCGCAAGCACGACTGTCAGTAACCACGTCACGAAGTGACATCGCCCAGTCATGCTTCCGCTGCGTACTCTTATACTTGTCCCGCTACTTCACCTGTACTTCCAGCCATAAGTCCAACATAGTGACACTTGTCACCTCAGACTATAGGCTATACCATAACTACTTCAGGACACTGTTCCACCAACCACTCAACCATCCTTATCTCTGCGACATGCCACACGGTGTATCGCTGCATTTCATGGAGTACACTCCACACATACACCCTTCACACATGCTACTACCCATCACCACTATGGCGTACATGCCATATGGTGCATCAACCCACCACATAGAGTAGATTCCGCATGTACTCCCTTCATACACACCACGCCACATCACCATTATGACATACCCGTCATATGGTGCATCACTCCACCATATGGAGTACACTTCACGTGTACTCCCTTCATACACACCACGCCACATCACCTTATGGCATACTCGCCATATGGTGCATCACTCCACCACATGGAGTACACTCCACGTGTACTCCCTTCATACACCATGCCACATCACCATTATGGCATATCCGGCATATGGTGCATCGCTCCGCCATATGGAGTACACTCCACGTGTACTCCTTTCACACACTACGCCACATCACCATTATGGCATACCCGCCATATGGTGCATTGCTCCACCAGATGGAGTACACTTTGCGTGTACTCCCTTCACACACACCACACCACACAAAGTACTCATCACGTGCACTCTTCCCATTCCACAATACGCCAGGGGGTATATTTTACATATACTCTCCTTATCCCACACTACGCCACACACAGAGAGTACACTCAGCGTGTACTGTTCCCATTCCACATGCCACGTCACCAATACAACACATACTCCACAACCACACTACTCAGCACAGTCTATAACACTTCACAGCACACTACACAAGCATGCCCAACACTTCTCAGCACACTACATAGATAGTCCAACACTTCGCTACACAACACATCACATCTCCACACTGCACAAATATGCCCAACACTTCACATACACATCACATCACAATACCACAACTCCACAATACCAACAGCACAATCCACAACCTAACCAATCAACTAATAACATATAACATAAATACGAGGGGTAGAGGGTTATACCCTCGACGGGATAACCCGTGTATTGCTCGTTGACTATCACCGTTGATGACGTTGGAAGGAACGTACGGGGCAGCTACACCACGTACGGGGACCGTTTAGACTTTTGGATAGCTAGGTGTGGTCTTGGAAGGGCTCGTGATGGCCTTGTGATGGTGGCAAGGAGTGTAACACGGCGGATCTAGCCGTGTACAGTGGCAGTTAGCCACACGCAGTGGCTGTCCATCACGTGCAGTGACTATCCACGACTCAAAAGTGGTGGTTTGGACCTAGGATTCGACTAAGGGAGGTGCGGTGGAACTCGTGGTGGCGTCGATGTGGCGCCACAGTGACTCGCGGCGGCGGATCTGGCCGCACGATGGAAGAGAGGTCGTGGGAGAGTGAGAGAGAGTGTGCATGCATGAGTGACAGATCGGGGCCGTGGATGGTTGGGATGGGTCAGTGGTGGCTTGAGGAGGCTGAAGATGGCGGTTACACGCCGTGGGTGGCGGTTACACGCCGTGGAGGGTGTGAAACCCGTGCGTGTGAGGAGGAGGAAGCCATGCGGTGGAAGGAGGCTATGGGCCTCGGGTCACATGGAAGAGGAAGGGGGAGGGAAGGGGGAGTTCATGGTGGTGCTTGATGGCCATGGGTGGCCGTGTACAGTGGCGCACGGTGGTGAACGGGTAAGGAACCAGTGTGGTAAACCCATTTCGGGAACAGAGGGAGAGAGCTACTGTGAAGGGTTGGGTTCGGTGGGGCTGTCGCCGGTGGTGGCTGGAGGTGCGCTGGTGGCTAGCGGCGGGGCTTTGACGGCGGCGTTAGGCGTGCGCACGGTGGAGAGACTGTGTGCGTGCGTGGAGAAGGTGGCTGCGCAACGGGGGCTGACGATGGAGGAAGTGAGGCCTACCGGCGCACAGCATCGCCGGGCTGTGGGATGGAGCATCGGGCGAGAGAGGAGCAGAGAGAGAGAGGGTTGTGGGAAAATTGAGGGAGAAAGGGAGGGGGTCTGGGTATTTAACTCAGTCCCTTCATCTGGGGATCCACGTAACGATCTAACGATGGATCTCAAATACTGATTTTAAATGTATAAACATTAATTTAATTAAAAGCACTTAGAGGAATTATGGTAGAATATTATTTTAAACTAACTTTAGTTTATAAAATAATATTCCTTCATGATTAATAAAATGATGAAGTCTCACTTAACATATTTAAGAGAATAAAACTATTAAATTAATTAAAACTTTCAACATAATTTAAATCTCATAATATCTAAAATAGTTAAAATCATTTTATTAATGATATTAAAATGATTTCTAAAAATTATAATATTTTTAGAACTCTTCAAGAATATTATAATTGTCGTATTTAAAATCAAGTTTGGTTCAATAACACTGGAAATACTCTTTATAAATATTTCCAACACATTTAAAATACTGGACGTGCCCTAGAAGTCACATGATATCTTTCAAAGACACGTCATCGTGGTTCGGCACGTTTGATGAGTCTCACAGTCGCTAGATAGAAGGGCAAATAAATCACATAATTTCTGCTCTCAGAATTTGCTTACGTCATAAAGAATGAAGGTACGTCAGAAGGAAGGTACGTCAGAAGGAAGAAGCGTACGAAAGAAGGAAGAAACATATGTAAGAAGGAAGGAACGGGGTGTTACATGAGCATTTTCACAAAGTTCAGAATGCAGAAACAAAACATTTCATTTTCAATATGCAAATTTCAAAACTACATATTATCAGAAAATTAGAGCGATATTTCAAACATTTCATATTCAGAATAGAGGCCATGTTTAACCCCCGTGGTAGGGTTGTGCATTCTGCGAAAAGCCAATCAGAACAAAAATCACCATGTTATCAAAGTCATTGTACTCAGAGCAGAGACCACTATTATATCTCGTGGTAGGGCCAGAGGTCACTATTATATCCCGTGACAGAGCCAGAGGTAACTATTATATCCCGTGACTGGGCCAGAGGTCACTATTATATCTCGTGACAAGGACAGAGGTCACTATTATATCCCGTGATAGGGCCACATATCAGAGCAAAACAAAATCAGATTCACCATATCAGAATTAGAATCAGAGTTAGAACAGAATCAGAAAGTTATGCCAAAGCTTTTTCAGATGCCACATCATATCAAAACATAGTACTGAAATTCAGATCATTTCACATTTTCGAAAACAGATTCAGAATATCTTCATGTCATATGCAAAAATTATCAAATTTTCATACTGGCTCATTTTTCTCAGTTCAATAACAGAATGCCAAAAATAAGCTCATGTCTACACCAGTCATGCCAGGAAAATACCTTATTCTTATACATAGTTTCATGAGTAATGCAAAAAAAATAACTGAGGTCGTTTCAAATTTCTTTTCATAACACATGCATATTTTCCAAAAATCAACCTCAGTCCATTTTATTTTTATGCAAAGTCTAGCATAGGAACCCCGCTTACCTTGGCTTCTTAGCTTATTCAAAAATTCTTCACAATAGTACTGAACAATTATCAATCCTCACCTAAAAAAAAATTCATGTAACTTAAATAAATCTCTAGTGAACAGATAAATCTCAATTTACACCTGAAGTACCTATTTTAATTCCTCAACACCTAAAATTCTCTTAAGTCTAAATATCATCACTTTCTAAATTCATCAATATCCACTTAAACGAATCCGTATCGAAGAGAGTAATCGAATAAATATTATAAATGAATACCGGTATTTTTAAAATATTAAAGTACCCACAACATATTATAGATTCATAGAACACTATGGCTACTTAAAATCCCATAAAATAAGGCCAACTTAAAAACGAGTTCAATTGGAGACTAAATAGTTCAAATTAACAATATAATCATTTTTTTTATGTATAATAAAAACCAAGCCCATTAAAACACAAACCCATTAAACTAAATCCACGTAACAACATATCAGAAAACATCATACTAAGGGGGCAACATATAAAAGCACTTAAAAAATTTGAGGTGTTTTATGGAAGAATCAAAGACCAAAGGCCTAATGGCATTTTCGTAATTACCAGGAATATCATGACCATAAAGTTTAAAACTATACATTAATATTTTCAAAGAGTGCAAAGTTTCTACTTGTTTCTAGGAAAACATAAAACTCAACAAAAAGGAAAAGGAAACCAAAAGAGAAGAAGGTGCGACGGAGGCTCACCTTGAGGGAAAGAGGTCACGGCAGAGCTGGGCAAAAGAGGGGGCGTTGTCTTGATGATGGCGCATTGAGAGAGAGAAATAGATGAGAGAGAGAAATAGATGAGAGAGAGAGGAGGAAAGAGAGAGCACAAGAGAGGAAGAGAGGGAGACAAAGAAAGAGAGAGCCACAGGTTGAAGAGGAAAAATAAAACCAGAGGAGAAGTGCAGTACGGGAGAGGAAGGAAAAAGAAGAAAAGAAAAAAAATGACAAGAAGAAATAAATAAGGTGTGGCGCCTAAAGATGATGAAATAAAATTAAAAAAAAAAAACCTAGGGTTTTCTATCTTAAGGCCAAAACGGCCCAATAGTCCACTACACACAAAAGAAAAACACAAGCGGCCCTTCTAAACTACAAAAACCTATTGGAGCCCAAAAGAAATTTAAATAATAAAATAAAATAAAATGAACAATACTAATACTAATAAATAAAATAAAATAATTAAAGTCTAACAATAAACTTATTCATTAAAGCAAAGAGTAACTTAATATCAAGAAAGTACATCAAAATAAATTTCACAACTTAAAAATTATAAAATAAATCCAAAGAGAAATCCGATAAATTTAAAACAAGGAAACCCATATTAAATTAATTAAAAAATTCCTTCAATAAAAAAAAATACACTAAAGTACAGGGTATCACATCCTCCCCCGCTTAAAAAAAAAAATTAGTCCTCGAAATTTACTTAGCTAACTGCTGCTACTTCCATTGGGCTAATCACGCTTTCGTTGCGCACTCTGTATTGAGTTGATTTCGGGCCTATACTGCGTTGTGTTGGTTCCTGCCTCGTGTCATCAAATCAGTCCTCTGAGGTGGGTTGGGGTTCATGCTCCCATCTGGTTGCTTTGGACAATCTCTGACGAGATGGCTATGCTTCCCACATCGAAAACACCGTCCAGTTCTCCTTCTGCAATCTCCAAAGTGTACTACGCCACATGACTTGCAGGAGTTATTCCGTTGATTGTCCTACACCTGTCTCTTGCCTGGGTTGTTCATTAACTTCATCCTTTTCCATGGTCCTTGATTCTCGCTCAAGGGAAACCCCAATGGCGTCGACCCCTTCCTTTGCTCTTGAAGTTGAACACTTCTCTTGAGTCTTCGCTCTACTATTGTGGCCTTATCTACTAACTCTAAGAAATTTTGGATATGAAGGGCCTCCACTCACTCATAAAATCTGGTTATCCAGTCCATCCTCAAACTTTCGAGTCTTCTTCTCCTCATCAGGTATTAGATATGAGGCAAAATGTGATAGTTCAACAAATATGGCCGCATACTGGTGCACTGTCATAGTACCCTGCACTAAGTCTGCAAAATCCTTGGCGCTAGTGTCCCTAATCGATCTTGGAAAGAAACAAAGAAAATCTGCTTGAAGTGGGACCAGCTAACCACTCCTCTCTCATCAGCTTCCCTGATGGTTCTCTCTGATATCCACCATCTTTTAGCCTCACCGATCAGCTTGAAGGTCGAGTACAATACTTTCTGTTTGTCAATACAATTCAAGACTCAAGTATCTCCTCAATATCCTGGATCTAGTCCTCAGCTAGGGTCGGGTCGCCACGACCATCAAAAGTGGGAGGGTGCATTTGATTGAACTGCTCTATGGTACAACCGTCCTCTTCATTTCCTGCATTCAAGCCCCAAGATAACACGACGTTGAGCAGCCATCCCAGAAGACTCATCCTTGGTTAAACATTTCAAAGGAAGAAAATAATAAAAGCATAATTGCGCATAAAACATAACTACCAATTAAGCTATATATCACGAATCGATAATCTATTTCTTGAAGTCCGCATAATTCTAACCCCAATTCAAAAGTTTATTTCCTAAAGTCCATAATTTCAAGACCTCATATATCAGAGTCTACGAAACTTCAAACATGGCTTTTAATCAAGTTTATTTACACCTATAAAATCTAAACCCTAAATCTTATCAAAATCATTTTCCACATTCCATCAAAAAGCATACTGGATCTAAAACCTTAAATGTCATGAAGATCGGTTCTTAAAATTCACAAACTTTAAGGCCTCAAATTTCCTAGAACATATTCCCAAAAGCCTGTCAGATTCTAAAACCTTAAATATAAATTTTATCATCTCTTAGTCCTAAAATTTCGAACCTCAAATCAGAAGTTACATCATAAACCCACAATATCTAAAATCTCATATGTTATAGTCTGCAGAACCTCAAACCTAGCTTTTGGTCAAACTTATATCAATTTCAAAATCTAAACCTTAAATCATATCCAAGTTGTGTTCTACATCCTACAGTATAAGCCAATCGAATCTAAAACCTCAAATTCCATCAAACTCCTTATTATAGTATGCAGAATCTTAAACCTGTTTCTGATACCAACTGTAACGTACCGTTCCTAGAGGTCTGGAGAGTTAGCTCCTATTATTCAAGAACATCTCCAATAATTAATAATAAATAAACAGAAACTCCACAAAATATTTAACTTCGATCCAAAAATCCATGTCCTTCTACAGAAATACTAAACAAAAACCTCAATAAAACAAATAACATCTCCACAAAGACTCAAATTATTCATAACTTGACGGACCAAATAACTGCCAAAGATAAAACTACTAAAGATGATCCTCCAAAATACTTGTACCCTTAGCACTCATTCATCTATGATCATCAGACCTTTTCAATACTTCCTACACTTGTTCTCTAGCTGAACCATAAAAATATTTTAAAAATGTTATGGAGATAAGGGGTGAGTTATTAACAACTCAGTAAGCAAAGAACATATACTAGTATGTGATGAGAATGCAAAGTGTCATATTTTTCTCCCTTAATGTTTAGTCTTTTATACTTACTTGGTACCTAAATGTACTCATTATTCTTATATTTTTATTTAGGAAGCAAATGGAGTTGTTTAATGCAAAACGAAGTTAATTGGGCAGTTCTGGATAGTTTCAATATCGCTTCGTAATATGGGAATAACTCTCTCATATGAGCTCAGATTGAGATGATTCAAGGTGCTATGGACACCAAGACAAAGATCTACAACTTTCATGTTTTACGTTTTGAAAGCTACTGGCTGCATAAAGGTCAAAATCGCGCTTGAAGTTGATACACCTGCACTGCTGACATTTCAGAACGTTCGGCCTTACCGTGCAATTCAAATATGCGATTTAATTGCAGACATTTTGGACATTTGGTGCACGAAAATTACAGCTGGAAAACACCACTTTCCTAGTTATATTAGGACTTTATTTTATTTTTAATATTTCCCTTAATTAAGTCAAATTTGGATATGGTTATTTGAGGATAATGTTAAGAATATTTTAGGAGATTTGGTAGGATTCTAATAAGGGGCATGTACGTGTAAAAGAGGAGAAAAAATCATCATACTAGGGCATCTCTCTCCTCTATTCTCTAACTTCTCCTTCCAGTTTTCATGATGGATTTGTGTGGCTAAACTTTCATAATTGGTCGAAGGAAACGGAAGCCTCTCAATCAATAAAATTGTAAGATCTGATTTGTTTTTAGTGTTCAATTTATGTTTTGAGTATCAAATGTTTTTCTATGTCTATTTTCATGATTGTCTCGTTTAATTACTAGGAGGCCTACTAGTTTATTATTTGTTGCAATCTACTGCTAGATTAGACATCAAATCTGTAATTGTTTGATCCCTCTAATTTGTGAAGCAACTAAGATTTGATAATTTGATGTGTCAGAAATTATTAGATCTTAGGAATAACGCTCGACGAAACTACATGCAACCGCATGTGCTTGTGTTGTTTAGCTTCATCGATCTTTCTAATTCTTAAGGCTGCTACTAGATTAAACCTTTAGATCTTATCTTGAGTTGTTTAGTAGTTAAGGTTAAATAGATCGCTTGTTTTCTAATTAACTGCGACTAAGGAGAGATAGGAAAATAATTGGTGAATATTCAAAGTATGAATTAATATATACTTGCATCGATGATCAGTTGTAAAATTCCGATGGTGGATGTTGACTTAGACCAAGGTTTGTTCTTTTGATTGATTTCGATATTTTAATTTGAATTGTTCCTTAGTTGTTTTTCTTAAAATGATTTTCGTTATACTCAAAACCCCCCATCCTTGTTCACGTAGCATAAAACTATGCTAAATACTCTCTGTAGGAACGATCTTTACTTGCACTACTACATGTATTTTTAGGAGTATAGGTTTTATTTTTGGTTGCCTGCGATAGCATACCAAATTTCCACTTAATCACATATTTCGATATTTAATCATAAGCTTCTAAGATAACCTATTTAATTCCTCAGAACCTAAAATCTCATAACCTCAAATTATAAATCATCGCTTTCTAAAATCATCAATATTGATTTAATAACTTGGACTAAAACATTTAAAAGTCTGACCTATTTATTATTGAAAACAAACTATAAAGTTTAATATTGGACAATATAATTATCCCAAAATATTTTAAAATAAACCATAACTATTTTTTTATAGACTAAATCATATCTAAAGTGTAAAAATAACATTACACCAATATTGTTTACTCTTAAAATAAATCTTTACTTAACATGTTAAAATACTTAAATGATTTTGTGTAATCATAATTATATAAGGGTGTACTAATACATAATAAAAGTTTAAAAACACATTAATATAACATGTCATAAAGGGTATTAAGGTAATTTCATTTAATTATTTGAAAATCAACAAAACTTGCATAAAACAAATAACTTGCATGGCAAGGCTTACTCAAGGAGAGATCACGCGGTAGCATGCGACGTAATGAGGGGCTAGAAGCTTAGCGACGTAGCGTGTGACGTAGTGGTGGTGATCTCGGCGGAGCACTGGAAGAGAGAGAGAGTGTGAGAGAGAGAAACACGGTGAGAGAGGGACAAAGTCATGATATAAAGAGTGACACACGGTGTGTGCATGGAGGTGTTACTGAGAGAGAGAGCGGTGGTTGAGGCAGCGGGCTACAGATAAGTGGCTATGGTGGTTCTAATCCGTGGCCATGAACGAAGGTGGGGTGGTGGTTGTGGTTCATGGTGCCCTCCAAGAAAGCTCTGTTTTTGGGAGATAAAACAGAGGATTTTGACTTGGTAGAAACAGTGGGTTGCTATTTCCCGTGGCTATGGAACGTGGTTCTGGTGGTTGGTCTGGGCGGATGTTTACGAGGGGTGGATGAACTGGACAGCAACTATGTAGAGGTGTTGGGGTGGCACGCCAGTGCACGGTGCAGGCTTCATGCAAGCACGATTTGCATCGATTTCGTATGGAGGGCAGCGTGAGTTCTGGACAGTGCAATGGCTGGGTTGAAGAGGCTAGCTGCGGCTGCAACTTGGTGGAGGGTTATGGTGGCCCGATAAAGTTGACGAGCGTTGAGCCAAGAACGTGGAGAGGCAGTGAACGAAAGGGAGTTACGCTTGGGTTGCTACGGCTACTACTTTTCAAGAGAGGAGTACAAGTATATATATAGGCAACGGAAAAACCCTAGAGAAAATGAGGGAGACGTGCGAGATCATGCATGTCGTGGACATAGAAAAAACTCTAGGGGTGAAAAATAGACGGAAAAATAAAACGTGCGGGGAAGTTAACATGTGAAAAAAAAAACAAATAAATAAATAAGAAAAATTGAACTTGACTGGATCCGGGCGTTACAGTTCTTGTGCAAATTAATGATTTGGTTTTTCCTGCTGATTTCTATGTGCTTGATATGGAAAATGATGATCAAACTGCTCCTATTTTGTTAGGAAGACCATTCTTAAAAACATCCAAAACCAAGATAGATGTTCATAGTGGCACACTTACCATGGAATTTGATGGTGAAATTATTAAGTTTAATATTTATGATGCCATGAAATATCCTGGAGATGATAATTATGTTTTTTCTATTGATGTGATTGATTCTTTAGCACATGAAGTTTTTGAACTTGATGGGAAAGATGGATTGGAAGTTGCCATTAGTAAGCATCTTGAGAAAGAGAATGAGGAGTTAGCCTTGAGTACTGATTTGTAGGAAATTGTTACAGCGTTGAATGATTTTCCAAAGTTACAGTAATCAGGTAAAGTTCCTTATATTGCGTTACCAATTTCTAACGAGAGGCATTTACCCTCTGTTACCTTAAGTACGTGTTCCTTGGAGACAGAGGAACGTTACCAGTGATCATCTCCAGTAAACTTAGTGCACCGCAAGAAGAAAAGCTTGTGCAGATTCTTAAGGAGCATAAGACGGCTATTGGTTGGACAATGGCGGATATTAAAGGAATTAGCCCGTCTACATGCATGCATCGTATCTTACTTGAAGAGGGAGCAAAACCTTCCCGTCAACCGCAAAGAAGATTGAACCCGCCCATGATGGATGTAGTGAAGAAGGAGATCCTCAAACTTCTTGAAGTTGGAGTGATTTATCCTATTTCGGATAGCAATTGGGTTAGCCCGGTTCAAGTGGTTCCTAAAAAGACTGGAATAACTGTTGTAAAAAATTAGAATAATGATTAGTTCCTACCCGTGTTCAGAATGGGTGGCGGGTTTGTATAGATTATAGAAAATTAAATATTGTAACCTGCAAGGACCACTTTCCTTTACATTTTATTGATCAAATGCTTGAAAGGCTAGCTGGTCATTCATACTATTGTTTCCTTGATGGTCATCAGGTTATTTTCAGATTGCAGTTGCTCTGGAGGATCAAGAAAATACGACTTTTACATGCCCATTCGGAACTTTTGCATATCGTTGCATGCCCTTTGGCCTTTGTAAAGCCCCAGCCACTTTCCAGAGGTGTATGGTTAGCATATTTTCATACTATATTGAGCATATTATAGAAGTCTTTATGGATGATTTCACAGTTTATGAAGACTCATTTGATAATTATTTGCATAACCTTACACTTGTTCTTCAAATATACTGATTGAGCTGAATTATTGCATATTTTATACATTTAGAACTAATATATTTTATTTATTTCATTACATTATTATTAGTTTTAGATGAAAACATGGTTAAGATGAATAAATCCGAGTTGTGATTTAAATTGGTTAATAGAATGATTTATGCTTAATTTTATAACTTGTGATTTAATTGGACAATGTTCATTCACATGCATAACATATTTTTGATATTCTATTATTCTTATTTTATTTTATTTCTAATTTCTATTATTTTATTTCTAATTTCAAATTCGAAGGACTTTCAAGTGGGCAAGACGTTAGAACAACCTAAGAACTTTCATCGAATGTAGGACTCTTCAAATAAGGATAATGATGAGGTTTAAGAATAATTCGGATCAGAGTTCAAAATGCGTTAGGAGACAGAATGGACACACTTTAGTATTTTAATCATAACTTTCCGCTCAAATATCGGATTGATATGATTCTTGATGTGTTGGAAAGCTATCTTAAAGGGCTACAAAGTTGTCTCAATAATGAGTTCCAAATTGGAACTCCTAAAGTGCGTACGTGGCTGTCAAGTTGAGTTCTAAACTTTAAGCGATTTTGTATGCGGGAATATGAAGACATTAGAGTTTCTTTCCGACCCTATTTAAGCATATCATTAGCACGAAATTAGAGACTTTTAAAAAGCAGCACCGCACATTTGAAGAACTCTTCCAGGGTCCAATTGTCGCTCCAGCTGCCTCCTCCATTGCCTACCACCTTCATCTCTATTTATTTGGCTTGCTCTTTTCATTCCCTATTTTTTATTTAATTTCAGTTTAAAATTTATGGAATATTTTTTAGATATTTGACTTAGACTTTTGGGCACTTTATTTGCTGTTTATTTACTTTCTGTTATTTATTTTCTCGCTTCTTTAAGCTTTCATTGAACAGTGATTACAATTGCTATGGATTAATTTTGAAAAATTGTGATTTGAATACAAGGATGAACCCTAGAATCTTGATTTTGGAGTTTTTCAATTTTTAATTCGTATTTTGTCAATTACTTTCTAATCTAGTTTAATTCTTAGATTAGTTTTATTAATCTCTCAGTTCCATTGCATATTAGATCGATTAAAGGTTAATTAGGACTTAAATAATTTCTGCTTTATTGTTTAATTTTCAGATTAAATAAGATCGTTTAGTTTAGTTGATTTTCTTTATTGTTAATTTCAATTTGTTAGTTTTTTTTACATTTCATTTCGACACTCAAAAATCCAAAAATATGAATCTAGTCCATGACTAGTTCCCTTTTCATTCTTGTTGCACTCTTCCATCCATTGCACATACCATCATTTTTATTTTCTCTTTGTGAATATTTTCACTGTTTTAAACGAGTTTGATTTTAAGTAACTTTCCCTGAGGAGACGATCTAGGAATTTATTTCTAATTATTACGCGACATCCTCCTGCACTTAGTATAGCCTTTGTGCTACTCATTTTTTAGTGAGTCAGATACATAGAAACTAACCTTGTGTTAAATTCTGAAAATGTCATTTTATGGTTGAACAAGGTAATAGTTTTAGGTCATGTTGTTTCATCTAGGGGAAGTGAGGTAGATAAAGCCAAAGTTGATATTATTCAATCTTTACCTTATCCCACTAGTGTGTGGGAAGTTCATTCTTTTCTTGGACATGCAGGTTTTTACCGAAAATTCATCAAGGACTTCTCCAAAATAGCATTACCCCTGTGCAAGTTGCTACAAAAGGATGTGGCTTTTGAGCTCGATGAGGCGTGTAAAAATGCATTTGATAAGCTAAAGGAACTGTTGACTTCTACCCCAATTATCCAGCCTCTGACTGGAACGTTCCTTTCAAGATAATGTGCGATTCAAGTGATTATGCAGTAGGCGCTGTTTTGGGTCAAAGGATTGGAAAAGCATCTCATGCCATTTATTATGCTTCAAGAACTTTGAATGATGACCAGAGAAATTACTCTACTACTGAAAAAGAACTTTTAGCTGTTGTTTTTGCTTTAGAAAAGTTTCGATCTTATTTGCTTTGTACTAAAATCATTGTTTACTCCGATCATGCAGCTCTTCGTTATTTGATGACGAAGAAAGAGGCAAAACCAAGATTAATAAGATGGATACTTCTCTTGAGTGAATTTGATTTGGAGATCACAGATAAAAGAGGCATAGAAAATCATGTCGCAGATCATTTGAGTCGTTTAGTTCATGTGGAGGATGAACTTCGTCTGCAAGAAACGTTCCCTGACGAGTAATTGTTCTCCGCGCGTGTGACATTACCTTGGTATGCGAATATTGTAAATTATTTGGTTACTAATATGTTACCTCCTGGTTTGTCTAAGGCTCAAAGAGATAAGATCAAGAGTGATGCCAAATACTATGTGTGGGATGACCCATACTTATGGAAGCATTGTGCAGATCAAGTGATAAGAAGGTGCGTTCCTGAAAATGAAATTATTTCTATTCTCACCTTTTGTCATTCTTATGCTTGTGGAGGTCATTGTGAAGCTAAGAGGAAGGCGAGAAAAGTGCTAGAATGTGGTTTCTATTGGCCGTCGTTATTCCGAGATTCATATTCTTTTTGTAAGTCATGCGATCATTGTCAAAAGATAGGTAATATATCCCAAAGGAATGAGATGCCACAAACCCCCATACTATTTTGCAAAATTTTTTATGTTTGGGGCATCGATTTCATGGGACCATTCCCTGTATCTTTCAGTTATGTTTATATTTTATTTGCTGTTGATTATGTCTCGAAATGGGTGGAAGCTAAAGCTACCAGGACTGATGATTCTAAAGTTGTTACAGATTTTATCAAGTCTAACATATTCTCCAGGTTTGGAATTCCAAGAGCTCTAATAAGTGATCGAGGCACTCACTTTTGCAATCGAACTATGGAGACTTTGTTGAGAAAGTACCATGTGACCCACAAGGTGTCAACTGCCTATCATTCACAAACTAGTGGACAAGCGGAAGTGTCAAATCGAGAGATCAAGTCCATCATTGAAAAAATGGTCAATCCAAGTAGAAAAGATTGGAATTTGCGCTTGGATGAGGCCTTGTGGGCATATAGGACTGCATATAAGATGCCCATTGGTATGTCACCTTATCGGTTGGTGTTTGGGAAACCATGCCACCTTCCAGTTGAGTTAGAACACAAGGCTTATTGGGCTATCAAGAGTTTCAACATGAAGATGGATGAAAGTGGAGAACACAGGATGTGGCGCCCCCGACCACCATGGGAGGAGACACGGGAATCGAGACGCCTGAATGATGACAACACGGTCACGCATCCCAATGAAATGTGCTCAAGTGTGTGTGCAACATGCAAAGGTGCACAATAAAAGTCGCAGCGGATAATATAAATAAGTCAACTAAGTACAAGAAATTTAATACAAATATTCAAAACAATTTACCTTTAAATAGTTATACAGTCATCCCAAATAAATTACAAGGGCAATATATAAATTGATAAAATACAAAACTTGATAAACAGGAGCAATCCCAGATCACTCCATCAACGGAGCCAAGCTATGGCTCGTCATCCTCATTTGCATCAAAATCTGCGATACCATAAAATGGTACCACAGGTAAGTATAAACCAAACAACTTTCGGGATAAAAATACATTAATGCAACCAACATGCATTCATACGACAAAATCCACTTAGTCATAAAATACCGTTTTTTCCTAGAAAAATGATAATTTCCAACACACGCCAAAATCTCATTTTGGCCCAAAAATATAGTCTGTCATTTTCCCAAAAAATGATTCACACAAAAAAAACCCTTTATCGGACACTGTAGGCGGGAATCGCAGGCGGGACTCTACCACCGTCCCTGTTTACCACCATCCCTATCGCGTGCACCGTAGGCGGGAATCACAAGCTGGACACAACCACCATCCCTGCTTACCACCATCCCTATCTCGTGCACCGTAGGCGGGAATCACAGGCGGGACTCTACCACCATCCCTGCTTACCACCATCCCTACAGTTCCTTTCCACACAATGAATACTTAACACACACAACGAATACTTAACAGAGCACTGTAGGCGGGAATCACAGGCGGGACTATACCACCATCCCTGCTTACCACCATCCCTACCTCGTGCACCGTAGGCGGGAATCACAGGCGGGACACAACCACCATCCCTGCTTACCACCATCCCTATCGTTTGCACCGTAGGCGGGAATCACAGGCGGGACTCTACCACCGTCCCTGCTTACCATCATCCCTACAGTCTCTTTTCCTTTTTCTCAAACCAGTCAATCCAGTCGTTTCAAACACACCCAAAAATCATTTCTCACATGAAAACCCAGTTTTCAGATAAACACATGAACATGTATGCAATCATGCGAAAACCCAGTTTTCAATTACAAACATGAACATGCGTGCAAATGCAGTGAACAAGACACAACACCAATATCCAACAACCAACAAATGTCAACACAATCCAATCACAAATCAAACATACAATCACCTCCGTCCGCAATCCATCCGACCCCCAAACTCCTCGGACTCAGTCCGGCATAACCAACCAGCTCACAGTTAAAAAGAGTTAGTGTAAAAATACATTTAAATCACGAAAGTTCTTTGAGAAAATACTTACAGTGCTATATTATAATTTCCGGAGGACCACGGAGTTGCAAAAGGTAGCGGCTCAGCAACAAAATAGTGTAAAATACACTGTGGCCGTGGGTCTCAAAAACCCACTTTTCAACGGGGACAAACCAAGACCCAAAATTGATAGGGTAGGGCCTAGAGAGGTCCGTGAAGCCAATGGTGGTGGTGGTTTGCCGTGGGTGACGGCGCAAATGGTGGTTTTAGGCCCGAAAATGCCGAAATCGGAGATGGGCTTGGTTGTGCTTCACCGGTGATGGATCGGAGCCGGGGTTGGGTCCATTGGGTTGCCAAGAGGTCGGGGATGAAGTGGTGAAGAGATGGTGGCTAGAGGTGGCACGACGGCGTCGGTGGAGCTCAAGATGCGCTGCGGCTGGGTGTTGCGCGTGGAGGCTAACGGCAGCGATGGAGGAGCTCAGATTGACAGGGAGTGGTCGCCGGCTGGTGGGGAAGCTGATGGGAGGGGCGGTGTCGCGCATGGTGGCGTGACGGCGGTGGGTTGGGTGGAAAGAGAGAAGCGCACGGGAGAGAGGGAGGAGAGGTCGCGTCGCGCGGGAGAGGAAGCAGGATAAAAAGAAAAAGAAAGGAGAAGAAGAAAGGAAAAAAGGGAGGAAAGAGAAAATGAAGAGAAAGAAATGAGGTCCAATCCTCATCTCTTGGGTCACAAAAATGATCCAACGAAGATGATTTTAAAACAGCAAATCAATGAAAATAATTTAAACGTAATGATACAATGAAAATAAAATAATTAAACCCCACAATCAATTAATTTAAATGTAAAGAATAATTTAAATGTACAACAATAAATAAATATTAAAAAAACATAACAATTTAATTTTTACAATTTAGAGATCATAAAATAAACCATTTAAAATATCCGATAATCTTAAAACAAGAGAATAAATTTTTGAATAAATAATAATAAATCCTTCAATAAAAATACACTAAAATATGGGGTGTTACACAGGAAGTTGCAACTACAAGAGTTAGAGGAAATTTGCAATAATGCCTATGAGAGTGCAAGGATTTACAAGGAAAAGACGAAGGCTTTTCACGGCAAGATGATCTCTAGGAAGGAGTTTAAAATTGGTCAAAAAGTCCTTCTATACCATTCATAGCTTCGTTTGTTTCCAAGTAAGTTGTGTTCTCGTTGGATTGGACCTTTTGTTGTTACTAATGTTTTTCCTCATGGTGTAGTTGAAATTCAAAGTTTAGCAACTTTCAAAGTGTTCAAGGTGAATGGCCATAGACTTAAGACTTTCTATGAAGGTTTCCAAGTAGAGAATGTGGCAAAATTGGACCTTGAGGATCCGAATTATACCGATTGAAAAAGAAAGCAATGAGTCGAGCCAACGACAATAAA